>OX454268.1:15228101-16631515 GCA_949715065.1 Periphyllus acericola | reverse complement strand
GAACCAATTGTCTTATACGCAACGTGCGCGCGCATCGCGACTTACCGTCGTCGTGGGTCACACGGAACCGTTCGTCTCCAATCATTCGGGTGCAATACGTTCGTTCTAAGCGTACCCGAGAACGTTGGTCAAGCTTCACCGTAGTAGCATTTGATTGCGTTCATTTTCAGGAAACGCCAAAGTCCGGTTTAGTGTTATCTGTGGTACGGGTAGTAGGCTCACCGGAACGTCGTCCATCGGGTGCACACATTCGCACCAGAACTCGGCACACGGTTCGTTTTATACAACCGATCGGGTCGTAGCAAACATTTTAAGCGAGACTTCCATGACCGGTTCTGACCGGTTAAATGAAAAGAATAATTGAGACCGGACCAAATTTTATAATATAAGAAGACAATTAACGTACAAAAATATATTTGTTATACACGATTTCGACCAGAAGATGCTCCGATCCTAGTGCTTACTTCTCTGATGGGAGATTCTGTCTAATTGTTACTTCGAGGGAGTCGTTTTTTTGTAGTTTTCAGTTACACGGGCGTACAGTACAATAATGATATTGTTACGATACAATATTATTCTTTGAACCGTTAACCAACGGGGGATTGTAATAATGAATTTTTCTCATCACTCTGTGTTTCCTTCACTTTGTTTTTGTAATTTCCTTAAATACAAGTGCCGTACATGATGATATAATATACTAATCGACAACCGTCTTCAAGCTGAATTCCTCTGCAGATTCGGAAAACATGCAGCGACAGGATCGAATGAGTATCGTATATTTATTTATTTATCCATGCTAAAAAGGGCACAAATGTCTGCGCAATACGTGTTTGATTTTCTTTACGCAATGGACCCACGAGGTGAAAAGAAATACATAAACCTTCGAAAACTCGTCGAATATTTTTGACCCGAAATCCTCCCACTGGTTATTCTCAGAATTCGAACGGCAGTGGTTCATCCCTGTTGTAGATAGGTGCCGTTTGCGGAATCAAATTTCCTACTTTTACATTCTTTGGAATCCTCTGCGGACGTTGTATTTTCATCGCTCACGCCATGCAGTTTCTAAATAACCAAGATAAACCAGCCTTGTTGCCCAGCAGCAGCTTGATGACCTACCAAAATATTTCATACACATTACAGTTCTCGTCGAAATAATTTCTCAGTTAACACCTCAATATTCCCTATAAGCATTATTCCTATACTCCTGTCCTGACTTATCATCTAGTGCTCAACTAATACGTGCCACTAGCGCTAGGTTCCTTGATGGAGTACTAAAGGGTACTTTTACTCGTACTTACTGTGAATCTTACTCGTATATCTTTTATCCTTTAAAGCATGGTTTTCTATACATTTTGTTTTCTATATCTTATCCTTACTTCTGTTGTTTGAAATATCATTGCATTTTATACTTGTGTAACTGATGCATGTCAAAAAGGGTTTGGCCGGCTACTAACTAAAGATACTAAAATAAAATAAGCGTTCCGGAGAATATGGTTTTCGTCAGACTCCGCATAAAAGACTGTGTAGAGCACAACGGACGCGCACCGCACACAACAAACAAATGGACATAACACAATGAGTCATTAACGATCCTTCTCCTCCTTAGTAGAAAATACTTTGTACCAGATATACTGATCGGCTGGTCATCTTTACGTTTTTCGCAACCGCGGCGGTCTATTTAGTAATATTATATTAATACGTATTCGTAGCTGCGCCGGTCGCTTTCACCATCAAGTCATTCAGTAATATTATTTCACTTGTTGCACATCTATATCCGAATTTTATCCAAGAACCGATTACAGAAATGTATGCGTGAGTTCGGCTTTTGATACTGAAAACGCGAACGTTGAAGTTCAAGTCGCTCTTCGACACGAACAAAGCGACTATTATAGAACCATTCTGAGGAATTTCTCGTAATAACAAAACCACCAATTCCCTTTGATTGTTAATGATTAGCTAGTGACAATCTCGTCGAAAACTACATCCACCGTGGGTCAAATTAAAAGTCTTAGTCACGCACAGGAGAGACCTTTCTGCGCAACATTCACGGTATAATAAGATTCGGGACTAGAGCTATGCGATGTTATAATCATAATTATTATAATGTTATATTATATAATACCACCGTCACCGCGAGGTCAAAATATATTTTAAACTTCATGAGTTTTTTTTTTTTAAATAAAATGATAACGTCATGATTGGGAAAACTTTCTACACGTCATTATTTCTTAAATCGTGTTCACGGGTTCTCATTTGACTTTTATGACAAGCCAGAAATTTCTAATTAAAACATATTTTCAATTTAATTGTTATTATATTACATAAATCACGCTACATGATTTCCAGATATGTTTCCTCGAAATATATAAGTTAAAAGAACCAAGTTTTAAAAATGCAGTCCACTATAATACGTATGCTTTCTTCATACATTAAATAATTTAATAAATTTACTACAACTGCTTGTTATTAACTCATTTCTCTCCTTGCGTTCGCTCGCGTCAGTAAAATACGAACTCAATTAAAACAATAGCATACAAGTAAAACGCAAAAAGATATGCTAATACTTTTAGAATCTTTGTTATATGAATCGTAAAATACTAAAGGGGCATTTATGTTCAACATTTTTAAAATTTGCATTTCGATAAGGACATAGGGGCCATCTACAAAAGTGTTTCAAGCGGCGTATTTTGGTTAGAGTCATCCATGTCTGGTCACTTCTGACTAAAAAAAAAATGGACCAACTTATTGATATAATTAGTATATTATTACACATGTCCATCAAAATAATTATATTCAAACTGCAAGAGTTAAATTAATTAAATTAGATCAGACAAAACGTTTTGAGGTATAATCTTAAACTTAATTTATAGATTATTAGGAGTATCCAGAAATATGGTATTCGAAATTCACCGTTTCAATAAAGTAAGCGTTTATTACTCTCATTTATTGTCTTCGTCTTACAAACGTACAACATACACAATTTTCGTTAAGGAGTTCTATAATATTGTGTTGTAAGCTTTAATGTTAGAGTAAAATGTATACACAGACCTATAAGAACGTACATTTTAAAATAAGTGAAGCTATTAATTATTTATAAGTGTTAAGTTATAACTATAACAACCTTCAAATTGTCCATATACCAAATACCAGTATTTCACATGTAAAAACAAAATATCCTTATCGTTTGCTTTCATATAAGTAATTTGGAAGTTCCTACGAATAAGTTACCTTTGTTTTTAATAGCCAATGCGAAAAAAGTTTCGAGGTTCTTAAAATTTAGAATACCCCACACCAAAAAATCATCCAAAATACGCTATTGAAAGTGTTTTGCTAAGTGCCATCATGGTACTATAAACGTTGTCTTGGGTGATTAACCGCAATAATTAAAATTATAATCGTGAGCTTCGGCCGGGTTCTCGGATAAAATGATGACGTGATTATCGCTCGCTAATAATCGAATCTTGTTGATGGTTTCAAGAGTTCTCGTGATTGCGCGTATCGGTGATGTACGATATTCACATTATCATATAGAATATAATGCGAGAGAAACAGAAAGTGAACGAGATAAATGTTCAGAGGGTGAAGGAGATCAGTGAGTGAGAGAGATGGATAGATAGAGAGATACGGATCGAGAGAGGGATGGAAAAAGAGAACAAGTGAGGTTATAATATTATAGTATTCACGTAATATTATCAATAAGTCCGCAACCATTGTACGCGTCTTGTGGGTTGCATGTGGAAATTGACTGGCCTGTTATTGCGTAAGCTTCTTAGAATATAATATAGTATATATAGTATATACATATATATTATATATATATATATATATCATAAGACAATAAGTCGTTCAGTTTTTCTATTATTATTATCCCACCGACTCGGCTTATTATTTATTTCCTCCCCTCGTACCGTATTACTACTATACCGCGCTCTGCTACAACAACTGTACAATACATGCATCCACGTTCATTCCGTTCCGCATCAATACTTAATGTCTAGGTGTTTTCTCATAGCGATAATAATAATAATACATAATCCTACACTTTCTGTGGCGGGTAAATAGGACCGTTTTTGTTTTGTTTCGGTTTTCTCGGCACGAGTCCTTTATGTCATACTTTTGCGCGCAACTTTTACTACACTTTATACGTGCACGAGACATTATTTTACGTTTTAATTACTTTTCATCCCTCGGTCAGTCGGCTCGGGTCTGGTTAAGAAAATGTAATTTCTTCGACATTCATTCCGATATCGTTCGAATACAATACATATGTATTATGCGCTATACGTTATTGCTTTGAATGAAAAAACAAAAAAAAAACACGATTTACGTAACTTATTTCAGAAGCGATTTATTTTTTCCTTTTCATTTTGATAATCGTCGTCCCGTGGAATTCTTGTGATCCGGTACGCACATTAAAGTAGACTACATCAATACTTGTACACGGATTTGTATACTATTTCCTGTATTCAAACTCGGTTGATCATTTACGTTCGGCTAGTTCGGAAACCTTATTACTATTTATTTAATTTAAAATTCATTACAAGTTCGATGATACATAGAAAACAAAAAAAGTTTCACCTAAATTGAAGGGATATTTCTCCGGGGGATTTTTTTTTCGAGATAATTTATTCATAATATGCTTCGACGCGACGCGTTCGCGAACTTACAAAACATTCACGATACATGGTACTAGTAGAAAACCCGCGAAGCGTTGATGTCTCGATATGGTAATATCAATACTTGGAATATCCCTTGTCCCCAAACGCCACTGATTGCGCGAGTAAACGAAAAAATATAATTTACCCGACCGAAGCAGGAGCTTTCATTCGCTGTGCATTCACGACCGATTTCTATACTAGGTTTTCAATTCGTTTATCGTACTGCAGCCACTAAAAAACAGCAACCACCGAGCCGAACGGTGTTGACGAATCGTCCCTGATCGAATATCCGCGTTTGACTTTCCGATTACGCATTATGCAGTGGTCACGATCTCGTGCATATATTATACCCGCAAACTTTTGCTTCGAAACCGACGAGAAAAGTTCGTACGCACGCACGGCGCACCCCTAAGCGACGAACGATTTTGAACGGAACGTAATTAACCGAGTGGATTGAAAGAGAGGGTGGAAACTATACCCGTGACACCTGATATCGACCATAGATCGGCCATATCCTGTACAGCGGTCGTCTGCAAGAAATCCTCGTGCCAACTCAATCGAACGCATTAATTTCCATTAGGACCGCGTGTTTTTTTTTTCTTTGGTTCCAATAGACGTAAAGATAAATATTATATATCCGTCGAACCGCTCGTAATAATTATTGCGTATTCCCGATACGGCTTTGTGCTCCTCGTCGGATGTATTCATCGCCTATTCACCGCGGTGATCGTTTCCATACCGGAACGCAAAATCAAGTATAATAAAAGAATAAAAACGAATCTAAACGAGAATTTATTGCACTTTTATGTAACACAGGTATGAATAATTTAATAACTACTGCGTGTACGTAGGCGAATATTGTTTACGCCACAAAACGGCATAAATCAATTTTCCCATGTATTGTATCCAAATCGTTCCTGCCCCGAAACAGTATATTAAATTATTTTATCATCGAAATTATGTATTTATATAATATATATACGGATACAAGGCTCAATTACAACAAAACTAATAGGTACATTTTCAGTTTTTGGAGCTAAATTATGATATTTTTTAAATTTATAAAAAAATATTTATTCGGAGGTTCTGTTCTGTTCAGGTCTGCTCTACGGGTGCTCTCACGTAATTTATAACGTCAGTTATCATTGTTAGTTATTGTTTTTTTATGTAAATGGATTGTGATAATGTATTTTTAATAAAAAAAAATAAATTCGTTTAAAAATATTCATGTTATTATCATACATTACATTTGCTATAGATAAAATACGATTATATCATATTCGTATACCTTTTGAATATTCTTTTAAGCACTACTATATCACAATACAGACGTGTCAAACCCGCGAGACCTGCACTGCACAGTATTAACATTTCACGGGTTACCACCGCATTTTATATTTTTATTTTTTCACTACGCGTATAAATTAAATACATTTTAATGATCACTCCGGCATAGTTTGTCCTCTACATGATTTTTACGCGTCGACACTTGACCGATTTGTTCAAACCGTTATAAGTCACGATACGCTTAATAATAATAATAATAATAACGATGTATTTTAAATGCAAATGAGGTACATTGCATTTTTTACCCGACTGCATTATACGCCGGAAGTTAAATTTATTTATTATAAATTGCTTCGGTTACCTCAAACTAAATGTCTTACACCTATTATGCGCGCATTTCACGTGAACTTAATTTGTTCGTGATTTTCATTCTCGCCCACGGACTAGTCTTTTTAAAAATTATATCACACGTATATTTATAAGGTCACATTCACCTCTTTACGTCGTAAAACATAATTCATTTTAACGCGTTTGCATTAGACTGCGTCGTATACTATGGCTTTACCGCTCAAACTCGAACCGTTGTTAAAATTACACGGTTTTTTTAAACTCTATTTCTTGTGATAATGATGGTAAATTAATTTTAATTTTACTGGATGTTTAATACTCGTTTATTCAAATCAATATAATTAATAAACTATAGAAATCGCCGTCATCGTAACATTGTTCGAAAGTTGGAAAGTTGTCAATGAACATTATGAAAGAAGTTCAGAATCCTCTTAGCGAGCTATTTTTACGTGAAACTAAGAGTCTTCTTGACGCAGAGGGAAGAATAATATGATTGTAATTAACGTCAAAAGCTTTGAACATGAGTACTTTATGTAGTTGTACGCACATCAGTTTGTTGTCAGTTATGACGGCGCTGTGGTAGTGGCAATGACGTCACGTCAGTGCGACTGTTATCCCTGTTGTGCAGGAAAAGTCGGTGCACAGTTTATCGTTTAGAAATATTCAGAGTCCCGTATTTTTTTTCTTTTTTTTCTTTTGAGTGCTTTCTGCATGACACGATAGGTTGAAAATTACAAATAAAATATTATATTATTGATATAATGGTACAATTGAGTGTGGTTTTAAATATAGTTAATATTTGAAAATATTATGGCGCAACAGTTACAGTACCTGTAATAAATAACAAGTTGGTTCATACGTAACACAAGTTCTACAATACAGATAATGCAATAAAATGATAAAAATATGATAAATAGCGTCCATGCAGTGGATGAGTAGGTTAGGTAGAGATAATTATAAATTACTTTTGCTTAATAATGTTGTGAGAAGAGAATGGAGATGCTTAGTAATAGAACTAAACTTTGAAATGAAAGTAGTTAATAATATTTCGACATTTGAAGAATATTGGAGATTTTTTTGGTTTGACAAAGTAGCATGCGCATAGAATGGATTACAGGATATGGTATTGAAATTGAGCTTAAGAAAATTAGTTCGGTTGAAGGAGTAGTTATCACCTTAAAGGACGGTTGAGCCTCGTGTTATTTGGCAAATCTGGCGCTACAAGACGATTGTGCCAGTCTTACTTTTTTAATGACGACAGTAATAAATTGTTGGCTTGGTTAAAAACTGCTATATTTTGTCATAAATCTGTTGTTCATAAACATTGATATTACCGGAATTGGTGTATATTCTTTGTATTTTTAAATAGTTTAAATACTAAAGTCATAATATAAAAACAATTTTAACCGAATCTGCAATTTAAATTTGTAGTCAGGCGTCATAGCCTTGACGTTTGGGAAATTTAGTTGTTAAAAAGGACGATACTGCAGATATTTCACAAAGCGAATCAGCGTTGCGTTTTCTGGGTATAAAAAGGTAAAACGGGCGTAATCGTGTAAAGGCTGGATCGTGGGCCATTATAATAATTCATAATGTTCAGGTTTTCATCGGTATACTCGCGATGGTAATACATATCATTCGTGTATAATATTTCAATTCTTACGTAACGTTGCAGAGCTTAGTATTTCAAAAAAATTAGCATTTAAAGTTTACCATAGGATATGTATTATATATATATATATAAGTATTTTTGACCAAATAACACAGCAAAACATAGGTCTGCAATACTTATACAAGTTCGGAACACAAAATATACATTTTAAGGAGGGTAGGACAGTTATATATTGGTCGAGAATATGATTTGTGAAATAGTAATTTTTCAAATTACCATCTACTGTCGTAGTTTTTCGATTAAAAGAAGATATGACCGTTTTTAAATGTTACAGTTGCATGTAACTAGTGGAAAATAATTACTCAATCCATTCGTTTTGTTCCTTTATCTTGTGGATATATTTTATCGTTCATGTAGACAATAAAAAGCTCGGTTATACAAAAAAAAAGTTTCAAAAGACTCCGGAATCCATAAAGTTACGATGCGAGCTACATGCCTCGAGAAAATTATAATATTTGAACAATCGGTGTACACTGTGCAGGTCACTGCGATAACAGACACCAGCACGATCAACGTCACGTCTACCATACATTAACAAACGTGTCCTTGACACGAGCATCCGATTGCAGCGCCATGAAAACGTTTTTTTCGTGTTTTCTTTCTAATCCTTTTTTCCCTTGGAGTTTCCTGTTTTTTAATCCGAATAGCCGCGGTTGTAGAAAAAAATAAATTGACGACCGAAAATAATGTCAAACCGTTTGTTCATTTGAACTCGCTCATTCGTTACTTCCGCATCGCACCGTGGAAATAATTCAACGAACGCTATATTAGTAATCTTTGAAATGCGTGCCTTTGCGTGGGGTGAAAATGAAAAACGTAAAAAACTACGAAATATTCATCGGTTATGACCGTGACAGTTCTAAACTGCGCGTTGTCTTAGTTTTAGTCATTTTTTTGCATTCTGAAACTTTGTTCGATTTTTGGCAGTTTTTTCGTACCGAGTGCGGTTAAAACAGAAATCGCTTTGTTTCCGATTCGAGAAGATATGCCACTTCGAGGTGTAGACTTTTTCGTATAAACGGTATAGTTTGATCTTCTGAGCTAGATGTCCCGATTTAGATGGTTGTGTTATACGTGTATAGTTTTGGTCCGGTGAAAAAAAAAAAAAAACACGGGACGAAAATTAACGTAATATTATTCTGGGCTCCGTGCGCCGTCACTGGACAATTCGAAAAACGATCCCTCCGGAGCTTCCGGGAACGTGCCGGCCGGAAGTGACCGAAAACGAGACGAACGCTACGCCGTTGCTGCGCACGCGACGGTAAGCGGCCGGAGACGCGTTGCCCCCTACCCGCAGCCGGGAACCGGGAACGCGTACGTGACCGCGCACCGTTTGCACCGTTTTTCAGCGTCGGCCACTCGGACAGCGATGGGCGTCGCGGGTCCAGGGACGACGGCCGTGCGTTCCGACAGCACCGCACGTGCCACAAGCGCAGGGACTCGCAAGCGATCGTGGCCGGCCAGTCCGTGTCGTCCAACGGGTCGGCCGGCGAAGGTGGCAGCGGCGGCGGCGGCGGCGGCGCCCCGAGGACGGCCGACGACCAGACCATGACGCCGCCGACGATGGTCATCAGCAGCGTGACGCCGCCGCCCACGTCGCCGTGCGTCGCGTCGCCCACGCACCATCACGCTCCGCCGTCGTCCTCGTCGTCCGGCGCGCCGCCAACCCACCACAGCGTGTCGTGCGGCTACACGCCACCGGTGTCGTCGCCCAGTTCCCCGGTGTCCGCGGTGCCGCCGCAGCTGTCCGCCGGCAACGTCACGCACGCGCCGCCCGTGTCCCGAAGGGACTCCACCACGCAAGTGAGTACACGTCCCGAGCTCCTAAACACACCCCCAACCCTTCCCGCCCCAGCACCAAAGAGTTTGGGTACGTAATTCATGACGTACAACGAATTATTATGGAAATACCGCAGGTTTATTATTTACGATCAAACGAGGTGCGTCAATACGCGTTGCGCCTGTGGTTAAAGTTGTTCGCGCGTAAACTTGAACCGAAAACCAGAGCGAATATACGAGTGAGACGGTAGTGAAACACACATTTTTTAGAAGGAGGGGGGAATCGATAGTTTAAAAAGGCATTTTTCGATTAAAACTTAAAAAATCATCGATCAAATTTGATGAATCAAAGTTCGTAAATCGTGTCCGAAATAACGGCAAAATTATTACAACGAAATTACCGAAACAAGTCCACGCTTCTTTTATCCACAAAAGGATATCTCGTCCATGCGACCCGGATCGATTCCCATTTCTGTTCAGTCCCTCTTTCTAGCCGTATAGTGTACAGTATAAAAACGGTTTGGATCCCCCCCCCCCTATTGGATTTCAGACGATTTTTCGCGATATAAAATAGTGTTTACGTATACGGTTTGTTAGTACCTGCTGTTGGTATTCGATAAACTTTAGTACGTACGTTTATCTAGTGTACATGCAACACCTATTGTATTTTATCTTGGTAACACTGATAATTTGGTGAAAATCACTCTAATTACGGGTACCGGTCCAACATCTTGACGGGTTGGTAGGTCGGAGGGTCAAGTCCAAGTGTACGTCCCGTTGGGAACGGGATTGTTTCGCGTCCAGCGTTCCGTCCTGCTGTCCCGACGAACCGCCCACGAAACTCGTTTTAGTATTTTAACTAGACGTTTTGTACTTCTTCTGAAACACCTATTAGAGAAAACTATTTGAGAACACTATTAAACGCAACTAGTTTGCTTCGGATAAGTACTGAAAAAAAAGAATGGAAAAAAACCCATCAAAAATAAATAACAAAATCAGAACAATATCATGACCAAAAAATTCGATCAACTTTATTTTTTTTAAAACAAATTTTCTCAACAATGTAACACAAAAAAACACATTTTCCGTAAATGTTTTCAATTTATGTAATTTCATCGAAAATGGGAAAGTAAACAATAAAAAAAAATCGGAAGGGTTAACAATTCTAACGTGTTCAGCATACAAGTTTATGTACTGTTGCTCCGATAGTTCTATGTATAATCATACTTACTACAACAGTAACGTCAAACTCACAGCTAGTAAGTTTACCGATCGCTAATTTTTTGGGAACAAAAACGTATAGTGCGTTCGATAACCAATTCCTTTCATCCGGTGGGCGAGAAAAAATTCCGGGCACATCACCGCGATAATCTGGTTAATCTAAGAGAAAATAAATCGAGAAAATTAAATCATGATCGGAGTGCATGTCTTCAGGACATTAGATCGTCATAATTATACATAACGTACGATATTCTTTTGAATTAAGTCGGGATCTGTAACTTATTACACGCTGCGTCGTGTTCATGTACGCGCCGATGTAGTGAAATCGCCTATACAACGCGCCGTGTTCAAATTAATATTTCGTCTACGTCGTAGACTCTACGATAATCTATTATGACTTCATAAATCCTGTCTCACGATCACGTACACTCTGGACTGAACGTTGCAAAACATAACACCGAGGCGTTGTGATCCCTATTTATTTTCTTTGGGCATTCAATGTCCTAACCTATCCACACAATTACGCATTAGCTATACTTACGTACTCCGAATATATAAAATGTGTAATATAGACAATTAATTAATAATGAAATATAATTTATTTATTGTTTTTTTACGAAATAAACCTGTGGTGTGAGAGTTGACTATAATAAAATAAAATACATTATTTAAGATTTGTATTATAAATGTATGACTATATTAAGAAATTTTTAGCGTGACTGATAGTTTTGATCAAACATATAACAGTTCCACTGTATTTTTTGAAGACATATTCGAGCGAACGAGTCCTTGAGTGAGTGCCCCTATTTAGTCCTGCGTGTTCACCCGTTTTATCACCGCGATCATTTATCGTCTATTTCCGTTATCTATTTCGATTCGTTTACGAAATTGACTTGGAACTCAAATAATATTATTTTATACCCCTACGATAATATTACTACAGGGTATACACTTAGTACCTCGACGCAGGGTCACGCGATCACAGTGAGCCGAACGATGTTTCTGTAACTTAGTTTCCCTGATCACGTGCAAAGATCTTGATTCGTGAATCTCGTGAACTCGGTCGTTTACCTCGGAACGTTCAATAATAATGGCCGTGATACCCTTGTACCGTACATTTCACGTGTAACTCGTGGAAATCGTCGTTATTCGACGGACCGTACACGTTCGTATTAATAATACCCGTTTTATCGACGAAAACACCATATACAGTCAGGGCCGCACGTCGTATATACGTTGCTTTTAAAAATCATCGCGTACTCGGCACTATAAAACGAGCGCCGCGTGTTCCGGTATCGAAAATTATCCGTTCCACGCATAATTTTATTACAAAATACGATATTATTATGCACACACAAGTCGAATATTTATATTTGGGTACCCTTTTACTGCACACGATGTCGTATAACCGTATAGCCGGGCAAAGAGTTCGGGTACATAATTTATGACGTACAACGAATTATTATGGAAATATCGAAGGTTTATTATTACGATCAAACGCGTCCCGAGGTGCGTCAATACGCGTTGCGCCGCCTGCGGTACAATGTTTCTCCGGTTAAAGTGGCTCGCGCGTAAACTTGAACCGAAAACCAGAGCGAATATACGAGTAAGACGGTAGTGAAACACACATTTTTTAGAAGGAGGGGGGAATCGATAGTTTAAAAAGGCATTTTTCGATTAAAACTTAAAAAATCATCAATCAAAGTTGATGAATCAAAGTTCATAAATCGTGTCCGAAATAACGGCAAAATTATTACAACGAAATTAAGACTATACAAAACGTATATTATAACATTTGTTTGGTCAAAAACAAATTGGTTATGGATGAATTTGTGTCTTCAGGTTGATCGATACAAAATTCGCAAACGTGCTAAACGTTTATCACAGTTGAAAGACAAAACAACAAAGGTAGGCTGTTGCGTAACGTTTCGAAGAAAAGAACTGGCCTGTAGTCAGTGACGTGTTCAGGAATTGTTCGGAGGGGGTTAGGTGTTTGTGGAGTCAGATGGCTGAAAAATTATATATAACATTAAAAAAAAATCCATAAATATATTTAAGTTATTTAAAATGTTTAAGCCATGAACTGTACAATTAAATCAGACTTAGTCACGTATTATTTTATTTAATATTACTTAAGATATTTTAGATAATTATTTAAGATTTCCTGAAATTTCGGGAAGAGAGTTGAAGCCCCCTCGGCGTCCCTGAATTTGATTAACCCTCAAGTTCTTCAGGACTAATAGACATCTTTCAGCCGTCCTGTTGTCTAACTGGAAAGCAGATGTACACGGGTGGTAGGGGGTGTGGATGCTCGCGGCCGTGATTAATCTATTATTATTATAATCATCGTGAATCCTTGTCATCATTATACGTGTTATCATTGTATACACAAAGGTGTATTCGTCGAGAACTCGTCGCAATTCCAAGTCGCACGCTTCGCCCGAGCGAAGGCACAGCAAGGACGGGATTTCGGCGGCCAACAAACTGGCAAGACTGCAACGGCAATCGACTGCCATCGACGAGAGCTGCATGCCGTCCAGCCTGTTCGGCCGCAGGAGCTCGCAGCCCACGCTGTCCGCTGACCAAGACTTCTCGGACCGCAAGACAAGACGCGACTCGTTGTCGCCCGACTCGGCGCACTACGCGCGGCGCAGGGACTCCAGGGTCAGCGTAAGTACCATATTGTGTTCATACCCTTCGAATAATATTCTTACATGCCATTCAAAATCAGTGATCGTACTTCGTACATTGCAAATAATTCGGATTATGTCAGTTTCTGTAAGCTTTAAAACAACACGTTTTTGTTTGTCCCGATAAGTGCTTTTCATTTTTTGCAAGGCTTTCAAATAAGGATTTTCGGAGCCGCTCTCGCGCGTTTACCCTGATCGCTTTTCAACTCGTATGTAGATCTTGTACACGTCATACCGTCCATATTCTATCCAAACTCGCAATATATATTTACTTATTGGTCGTGTTCAAAGGAAATTGTTTATCATATTTTTGTACTCCAGCAGAGCGGTCTGTCACCGGACAGGCAAGGCCGAGACGTTTCACCGGGCAGACAGAGGCGTCGTCGGAATTACAGACGTCAGAGCACCACGATGGGTGGCTACAACGTGCGTAGCTGCCAATCGTCTAGGTCGCCCGATTCGTCGTCGTCGTGTTCTTCCCGCGAGCCATCGCCAGCCGGAAGGGCAGTGGCGCCAGCGACTTCTCACCGCACACCGATCATCCGAAGACAATCTACCACCGAAGAGATATTGATCGCCAGAGGCTTCCGGAGACAAGTAAGTGCGATATGCGAGAACACCTATACTGGTGCCTCAGAATTCTGATTCTCTCTTCCCCCTGTCCACAAATATATAAAATCTTAAGGGGGTAAAATAAAGCTGACGGACAAAAGTTATATTACATTAATATTTGCCCATTCCCTAGTTAAAAAATATATTATTTATTTTCACCCGGGTTGAATATTTAAAGCATATATATATATATATATATATATATATATAAATAAATATGCTATAATATACTATTATAGAATGTTTGACCGGAGGTGGATTAATTACATAAGGTGATATTATAAATAATACTTTGAAATCTGAACTACCCTTGGATCCATTTTCAAGTCACCAGCGTTTTATACTTAAATGGTCCTTTACCTCGTACATCAATGATCACTTGCGATCGGTTCCTCCATAATTCATGTCGTATAAGGATATAAGTGTATACGTACTGCTGCTTTCGTCCTGCTCAATCGTCTGATTTTGTAACAAATTGAATTCTATACACTTGCCGTATTGTCACACGTCGATAATAAAAACGGTCCTTTCATTTTTTTTGCATATTTAATTTCTTATATTCTCTCGCCTCGTTAAATTGTACCTACTTTTTATGCACGTGCTTTATGATGCGTATATTTTATTCGACGTGTTATATTACCGTTTTCAGTCGACCACCGAAGAAATGATACGGTGCCGGAATTTTCGCCGGCTGTCGTCTCAGTCAGACGAATGTTACCGCACGAGGGGCCGTCGTGATTCCAGTACGCAAATCATAGACGGAACACTGGCCACCATGGCGGTGGAGACGAGCAGCACTCTGTTTGATTCCAGCACGCAAACAGGTAAGACTTTTTTAACATTCCGATTGTCGGTTCCGATATCTTTATCCCGTGAGTAGAACACGGTAGCCGGCATTTTCGCTTTCCGTACAGAACAAGCGTACTGATAAAACAACCCTTCCCCAAGAAAAAATGAGAAAAATTCAACAGTAGTTAAACATGCTGTAAATCTACCTTGAGAAACATCAAGCGCGGGGGTCTGATGGCTCTAGTTGTCCAAGCCCGCTTGAAAAAAAACTTTAAAAACGCCCATTGATTTCGTTTGTTAAACACGCTCGTTAGAAGCGATTAAATATAATTATATCCGTTCGGAAAGAAAATGGAGAAGAACACTATCGTAACTTTATTGCTGACTAGCTGGTTATCGAGTTTATAATATAATTTGCATTTACGCGTTAAGCCGCGCTGAACAATTGACCGTACAGCGCTTCGCGCCGCGGGATATTGTACAAATATAATAGCCAATTGAATTTTAAACGAATTTCCTCTCGACAATTAGGTCAACGAAGGCTTAAACTTTAAACGCGTTTCGCACAAGACGATAGAGTACGCACTATACAGTTTGTGGATTAATATTCAATGTATAACAACCTAATGAATCAATTAAAACCGTAGATGAGTACACGATTATTATCCACGCATAAATGTTATAATTAATATAAACAGTATATTATAATGATTATAATAATAGTAAATTGTTGGTAAAAATTTTTCGGAAACCGTAAGCAATAATATAATTTCAAATGGTGATTATACGTGATATTTTCTTAGCAAAGTACGAATATCTGTATTTTTTTCATACTTCGATGTTTACCATTTGTTCATATATCTTTGAACGAAATAAAGTTTACACAAACGCTGTATTCATAAAAATGTAATCAAGACCTTTTCAAATATGAATAAATTAAATCATTTTTATACAATTGACTGCCGCAAAACTAATTGTTCGCACTATTTTCCCAGTTGACGCTATACTTGAAACATAGATTAGCTAAAAATAAAAACATGTTAATACGAAGAATAAAATTGCTTTTGATATCTCATCTTTGAACAGCACTATCGACTTTAGTAATATTATTGGTGTTATAGTCATGGTTTGAGGTACATATATATGAATAACACGGTGATTCAAAGGCCGGCGGTAGTGTTAAAAAAAATGTCGAAGTTTATTTATAACGTCCTAGAGAATTATATTATGTTGCTCTCTTTTCCAAATGGATGCATCATTTATAGCGGTTTGTGGGCCTCATAAATCGAACAGAACTCGGAACGCAGATCATGTTTAGGTATTCCTAAGCAGTACGTTTAAAACTTGTTTCCCAGACATATTCCCTATGTCCCGAAGAAAAAGTTTTGTATTATAAATTATGCTAACGTGTTTATACTCTTGTATGTATTATAAATAAATATTTAGGGGGATGTTTCACCGGAAAAAAAGTGCTCATTCATACGTATTTTTCTCGTACATTTATGTATATATTATAATGTAACACTGCGCAGCGTATTACTTTCAAAACTACTTCATCAATATCCGCGCTGCCGTGGGTAAATCTCATTAAAACGAACATCGAACGCGCGTTTGTAATCTCGACGCATGATGATATTATTTCCTAAACATATAATATACATTTTATAAAATTCGGGATCTAGCTAGGTTAGTGTCTACGGTGAGGCGATGTAGCTGGTCGTGACGTGAAAACCGTAAAACCCGTACAAGTTTTCAAACCGCACCGCCGCCCGTTATACGATAACGCGATAATACGTTCGTAAATATATTCATATTATTTTGTACGGTATTAACCCCGGTTCGAGACCAACACACGGATGCAGTACGGAGATTATATATTTTTACACTTGAAAACCTCAATAACTCGAGTACGATTTTAGAAACTTCAGGGTCTTAAAACAATATTCATAACGTTGTAAAGGACAAAAAAAAACTGAAAAATTATGAACGAAATCAACAAAAGATAACGAATAAAAAAGAATGTATCACTCAACATTATTCGTTATTACCAATAACTTGAGGTACAACGGTTAAAAACAAATGTAAGTACAAAACGTTATTTGTGACGAAATCAAACAATTCAAAGTAACATCATTCGACTAACAATTTTAAAAAAAAGTTATTTCCGGCAGTGAAATAAATATTTATCTTATAAGCCATGGGTCCTTAAATGTCCAGTATTTACATTACAAAGTACCATGTCAAGTTGGTTGAGTTACAAATCACGTTTTATAGTATTAAAAACTGTGTTATTTTTATTTATTTATATATATATCATTAAAACGTAAAATTAAAAATTAGAATCCCGTTTAAAAATCTAATAACGATAAATTGGAAAATCGAAAACGTTTAAAAGTACTATAACGTTAAACATATAACTGTATTATCACGTTAATAACTCCGAAAATGAAAAATAATTTTTTTAGTTTTAATTTAAGCCCTGATTCAGATGCATTTTATTTACTTTTGGTTTAATAGATTCAACGAAAAAAATAATAAAATATTTTTCCAGTCTCTTGAGTCTCGAGACGATTGGACTGTATATTTATTATAATCGTTTACACAATATTGTAGTAATCATAACAATATGCTCGTATAACATAATAGTATTACGGTCACGATCCCCACGTACGTAAACCAAATCTTTTTTTTTTTTTTTACAGTTGGGTAGGTATTTGGACTTTGATAAAGTTGTCATATATCTCTAAAACTATAAACCTTTCCAATAATATGTATAAAACTGTATTACAGTTTTTTTAAACGTAAAATAAAAATCCGTTTATTTTGAATTTCATATGATTAATATTTTGATATTTGATTTATGGATAGGACAATTTCGGGGTGGAGTCTAAACTCTAAATCCTACTGACAGACGAACCCCTACTCCCTTCTCTCACCCTACCAAAGCCACCGAAAACCTTGCCTGCGTTCTAGATCCTCATAGAGTGTACACGGGTGGACGCATTATATCGAGGCAGCACAAATCACACCGATGGGATACGATGATCGGCCAACGTAAATATTGACTGTGCAACGTATATACATTATATTATACCGTCAATAAGCTGTTTATATCAACACGCGGTGTGTGGGTTTGCTCGACCACATATTACACGTGCAGTGTGGTGTATTCATATACGGTTCGAGTTTGACTCGTAATCGCTGCGATCCAGATATCTAACAAACACGTACCGGTATATTATCTTAAACGTCGACCGATAAATACGTTTGTACCACATCCGATCCGAAATCTCACTGTAAAATGATATACCAAAGACACTACCCGACCGTATCGTACAGGAACCGACAATGTATGAGTAGAGCGGACTAAAAAAATGATTAAAAATTACGGACGGATGACCGACCTAACGTCATTGTGTACAACGATACAAGATACGATATAATGGTATTTGAACGAATCCCCACGATGTGGTAAAAAAGAAGTTTCAACTTTTGCCATATAGTTTAAATTTGAAAATCATTTTTTGTAATTTCCGCTATCATCGTTTTCCCTCGAGAGAACGTGTTATCCAAATCATTTAAAGTCCATTGATGTTTTTATGATTTTTCGACACAACAGTAACGCCGCGGCGCGCCGTGCGTTCAACTGTGCCGAAAATGGGTTTTATGATTTATCTGTAGACGGTTCGAGCCGAGAGCATAACATATAGATGAAATGTATTTATAAGCGGATGTGATTTCACGACCGGCAGATCTTGAGAACCCGGCCACGCGTGCCCGTTGTTCAAAGACGCATCAAAACTCGAGTATGTACGTACCGAAAACGACTGTTGGTCCGTAAGGCGTTGGAAAAAATACACAATAATAATGAAGGTGATGCGCGGTGAACGACCTATTCCTCGCGTCGAACGCGTATTTCGTCGGCGGGTTTACGACCAGTCTGCTCGGACTTTTACAACCGCAACTGCTCGACTAATGAAAATAAAAACTACCTACCCGTCCCCGTACCCCGTCGCCCACCCCCGAACGCCCTCGGTCGCCCTCTCCCCCTCTCTCACGCCGCGGTCTTTGTCCGTGTCTCGTATGCGGCGCGTGCGTTTTTAATCCGTCTAAGTGGTATCGAAAAATCGCGACAAACGTTCTGAAAACCGTAAAACTGCTGCCGCCGCACGAATACACATTACTTGTGCCGTGCATGCCATAAACGTCCGGCCGATAGTTAAAGTCGTCGGAGGGCCGCGCCGCGAGTGCCGCTGCTACGACGAAAACCATTTGAAATTAATTACCGAACACTCATGTCTGTCGGCGTGTCGGTCGACCCGTGGACTTGATATATAAACCCTTTGCCTTGGCTGCACGCTGCGCAAAACATCATATCCGAAACAGACTCGCCCGAGGCTACGCCGCCCTCGCATCCCGTCTATTATCTCGGCTTTCGACTGTATTATCGTTCACCTCGCGCTCGACCAAAACATTTTAATACAACGCAATTAGCAGAATAAATGCCACGGATTATTGAGCTAAACGTCAGACGTATATTTACGTTGTATTATAATGATTGGCACGTGGAAATCGAAATATTTCCAAGAATAAAAATATGAATATTATTTTACAAAAGGTTAGGCGCTTCTGCTATTATGGAAATATTAAAAATACCTAAGAATTTATCTCAACATTGAATCTGATATCGTGTTTAAGTGTTATTTAAATTTAATTCAAGAATAACGTATCAATTAAATTAAAATATTATGCTAATATAATGGCTAAAGAAGTTTAAAATCTAGGTAAGGAATAGTTCATTTAATCACTTTTTTTTGTGTATAATATATACTCAACAATTATTGTGCATAATAAGTTTTTTTCAAGTATGCCATACTGTGCTGCTCATCATTATAATGAAGACCAAGCACTAAAATATAACCTAACCATATATATTCCTTACTAAGATTACCTTCTTTTTCAATCTCATGGCTAAAAGTTTCTAATTATGTGTAGATAATAAAATATTTTTAAAATATATTTATCTTCAATTTACTGCAATCGAAAAACTATTTTACTGAATAGTTGACGGTAAATACATTTTCAAAAACTTTTTCGTACTTATACAACCGTTATTTTTGATCAGCGTATTTCATGTGCAAAACAAATTATTATATTATATTATTATATTGATTTTAACACTTTGCTGACAGTAGTCAGCATTTCATTATAAATAAATGTGAATGAAAAGGTAAAAGGTGAAAAGTGAATTCTTAATACACTGCTGAAAAGCCCAATTTCTTTCGGATTTTTTTCTCGACAAATATTTCTTTACCTTTTCTCAGCCCCTTTAGGAAATGCAAATTACAAGCGTGAATGAACGCGATGACATCAATGGATAACATTTCTTTTTAAATGCATAACTTCGTTATTAATATTTTATTAACATAAAATACACATTTAATAATAGTTGACGGTATACAAATGTAATGTAATAAATAAAACATATTCCGAAAATACCTATCAACTGTTGTTAAGCAGAAACCGGCCAAACGTTACATGTTTTTTAATCGCATATTTTCCTCGAGTCAATTACTTTTAAACACGTATAAAAATATTTATAACATTAAATGCATATTGACTTTAACTATACTCGACAGAAATTGTTGATAATTAATTTTGCGCGCCAATTTTGTCTTGTCGTGAATATAATGTAATCGCATATAATTATTAGAGGTTAAATTGTATTATGAAAATTTCGAACGACTACGCGCACCAAGTATATATACGCAGCACGTCGCATAATTACCTAAAGTAAAAAATGAACTCTATGTTAACGTTAAATCGATTAATTTTTTTTTTTTCAACTTTAGACCGTTAGGATTTACCGCACTGGTCGTTTATTTTATTGCCATTTGTTGTGCAGTCGATTTACTTGGATTCCAACGTAGGATGGACATTATTAAGAAGTGAGTAATGAGCCTGTCTGAGAATAAAGTCGATTAAAATTTCACCCGTGTTCTGAAAACATAGTTCTTTAAAAGTAGTTCTGCGTCAAAGATAGTTATTGTTGCCGAAGTTTTTTTTTTACCTTCTTGAATGATCTTGTTCGTGTCTGCTCATGCCAAAAAAAAATAAAAAAAATACACTTAACAATACAACAAGATGCTTGATACATATATAAAAATGTTTCATATATTAAATAAAGTAATAGCTAACAAATGTTTAAACTGTAATAATTGGAAGATCAACGATAACTGCATTATCCTGTAGCACCGAAACTACTGTGGGTTTTATATTTCGTGTTTTCCTGTAATGGATATGTTGTGTAAATAAAACGAAAGGGAAATAATCCAAACCTCTCTCCACTTCAGATAATGTAACGTTTAATGCATAGTAAATACGTGTTTAATCATCCGTGAAAAAATATTTGAAAATAAACGTTTAAAAATGTCTTTGGCGATGAATAAATTACTATAATATTGTAATACGATACATAATAAACGTAATATTATGTTTAAATAAACACGTTTATCTTACGGTGACAGGATAAAAATAGGAGCAGAAATATAAGCAATATTTTTGCGCAAACTATTAACTCGCGGAAGTTGAAATACAATTGATTAAAATCTCGGACGACGTGCAGATCTCGCGCCGAACATAAATACTGCTACTAAATATATCGAATGCTCAATCGGATGTGATTCGGTTACTGCTACGGGTTAGGATATCGTAACCTCGCCCAACCCTACCCGGATAATAACCCTAAACTCCTTTCGCGGTGAAACAAGTCGGAATGCGCTATTCGAGTCGATTCGGACGGATACAAGATGACCGTATAACAACACACGTGGTGATAAGTACGCGTGCGAAAACCAAACAGTGTGACGACGGTGACCAGACGTATTTGCAAATGACTTACGAAAAGGGTTGGCGTGGGTCATGACGAACGGACCGGAAACGTATGCACGTGTACGTGTACAGTGTACGTGTACAGTGTACACATTTTCACACTGCATTATGCAAACCCTAGTCCCTAGCAGGGCGGCAAAACACGCAATAAGCGGATTAGACCCGGTCTGAACTATAGGTGGTTGGGAAAAGTAAGAAGAGGTATGGTGGGGGGAGGGGGGGTACAAACCGTCGTTTTAAAAACTAATGCGGGGATATTGGTGGTGCTCGTGGGGGATGACCAGATGGGCACGCCTGTTTTCTCGGTAACCTCTCCGCTGCTGCAGACGTATGCACTCGTGTATGTTATAGCACGTGCGTACACCTCTCTAGACGGTAAGGGTCGTGGACCGATGACTGAAAAGTAAGTGGGATTCGAAATCAGGGCACGGGGGTGGTTAAATAAAACAACTACGACAACACCAACACCCGCCACCACTACCGCCAACAACAACAACAACTACAATAAGTGATCCGATAACACAGAAAGAACTCGAAGGTTTACCGTCGTTTATAATTTACGGAATTATTATATAATGCCCACTAATGCCTTGACATATTATAATATGTGCGCATACACTACTCTGAATATTCACGATATTTTGAGATGAAAAAAAGAATTAAGCTTGGTTGCAATGATGTTTTCTACGAATTTGGTTTAGCCTTTTAGAGGACAACAATAATCGATTATCATAAGTTTCGTCATCTATATAACTTATAATAGGATTATTGTGCGACGATTATTTATTACAATATAAACGCAGCAGTCCACCGTTCGTGGCATACAGGGTTTGAAAAATAATAACGTTTATTCAAATAGAGGACAGTTTTTTCTGCTACGAAGTAAAGTTGTTATAGAAAATACAAATTGGAGATACCGCCGTTACAAGTCCATGTAAAAATCGCGAAAAATGAAACAACAAAACCGGAATTACTTAATTTCTAAGTACTTGCGATTTTTAATGTTAGATTTAACTGATCTATTATCAAACTTCAAGAGGAGAACGTTATAGGTTTTTTACGATATTTTAAATTTGAAGCGAGTTATGAGCTTTTGTAATATTTTACACAACTCGCTTCAAAATGAAAATATCGTAAAAACTTTATATCGTTGCACAGATAGTTCACATCTTCTCTTTAAGTTTTATTGTAGTTCAGTTTCCTCTAATAAAGTAAACAATACAAAATCGGTTTTGCTAAACGTAGATTTGCCATAATCTTCGCTTTTAAGACGGAGAAAGCGTATGCGGGTATGGGTGCCCTCTTAGAACATTTAGCGATTTATATTTTCATTATTTTATATTATCGCGATTTTGACTAGCACCCGCAATAAACTTATTGTGATTTGTGTTTGTAAACAATATTAATTTTTCTGTATTTTTTTAATAACGCATTACTTGGTTCGGTTACGTTCCACTGGAGTTTGAACTAATCTGTATTTTATCTTTGGGAAATTACTCGTTCGTCCATGATTTATGTAACAAGAGTTTCTGTACACCGAACCTTTCAACCGTATCTACGCAAAGAAAAACATTTATTTTTTTTCCATAGAAGTAATTCATTTATGTCTTTTAAGTCGAAACGCCTCAAATAGCTTATACCTCGGGAATGTAAAATTATATTATTTTCGATTGCGCTAAACGAATGAAAAAAATATCAAAAATGTCATCCGTATTAACTGGATTTGCGACAAAAATCGTTAGGTTATACATATGTATAACTTGAAACACTATTGGTTATACGGGCTAAAATTGAAAACACTATTGGTTATACGGACTAAAATTGAAAACATTTTATAAAAAGTAAGCATATACATATTTTGTGATATTAACAAGGCACTGACTGGCGTTCACTGGCACATCGATCATTTGTTTCCACATAATAGGCAATATCTTATTTTTTATATTTGTACTCGTAAACAAGCACCACACTTCAGCGTTGTTGGAATCTAGTTAGTTGTCCATAGGATTTCAAATTATAGACAATACATATATTCGTCCGTATGATATGAGAATATCGGGTGTCGCTGTTTACTCTCGGGTTACACAAGGGCTTGTAGGTGTAAAATTCTGCAGCATGTACATACATATCAATGCGGCGTGTAAATGTGGAATGTTACGTTCAAAGTGCGTCACACGGAGGATACGGCTAATATACAGGTATCATTCGTGTGCGGTAAATAATTTATTTGAGTAGTAAATACGTCAAATCGTAAGACGAACTACGTCCAAGCCGCTTTCGATATCCTCAGCCATGTCGCAGACGTTACATGTTTATTTATCGTATCGCGAATGAATCGCGTCGAATTTTATACGTCCCCAAAGTAAAACCCGTCATCCGAGACTCGATATCGTCTTTAGCATAATAGGTGTATCGACTTCAATACCGTAGCTGCCGCCGCCGATCGGTACTTTTCAACAATAACCATCGAAAGTAATCGATATCCTCACGAGTTGGCGTGGATAAAAGCGTTTTCAAAGCCGCCGTGGTACACTCTCTTTGAAGGGCCCCGATGAACCGGACTGACATCCACACGGTCGCGAGTAATAGAAATTCACCGAATTTTTCTACTTATTCCGCTATAATCGAATTTAGCCGGTCTTACTACAATCTAGAATACATACCAATCATGAATATATAAATATACTTTTTCGTAGATACATTATATCCTCGGATCGCCTCAGGCTGGACAATTACTCGTTCTAAATATGCCAAATATTATGTTGTTCTTGATGCTTTTAAACTTTATTTTTTAAAAAATAAATATTCATTACTTACCCATTTCAAATAATGCGATTTAGGGCTTTCATTTTTTTACTTGCCGGGTTATGACTTATGTTCACTGTATCGATATTAAAAATAATAAATACTCGATAACTTGGCAATGAATACACGACGTTACTCATGGTTGTACCATTTACTGAAGCTGAAGTATCAGCTTATGTAAAATGCATTACATAAAGGAAAACGTAGTTGTGATGATCTCGAATAAGATTGGAATTTGGAGCCCAATGTTTAGCGCAGCAGTAAGTAAGCTGCGTCTTTGAAGTTACATGTGAGACAAGGGTTCGCAGTTAAATCGAAATATTAATTCGATTATTGCGTTATCGTACCAACAGATTCCAGATGAAATAAGATTACAATACTTTGGTTTACTTCCATCACTACCAAAACATGTGTCTCTGAACTAACTGATCGTGATTTTACGAAAGTATTCCTCATCCCTGGGCTAAAGGATCCATAGACAAATACATACAGACAGTCGAAACTTTTAGTACGTTAGCAAGTACTGATTTTAAAGCTGCAAATATTTGGTAATTAATAGAGGGATCTATAGGTTTTTGCATATTTTTCAATAATATAGCAAAGTATAATATAAATTTGTTTTATATAGGTATTAGGACTATAAAGCAACTTTTTTATTCTGTATGTTTAGCTTCTTTTCCTATATATAATATATATAATTATTTTATATTATCGCTATAATTTGTTTTATTTTCATTTTAAAAACAATTTTCACGCATATTATACAATATTTAGTATACATTTTATAGAAATCTCAAAAAATTCGGTTAAATTATTAAAAAATTATTAATCGAAAATATAATAAATAAATTATAAAAACCATAACCACGGAATGCTTTTGTATAGTTGAGATTTTAAAAGGCAAGTTTAAAAAAAAACGAAAATGCATGTTAATTTAATTTTCAAGCTGTTGGTTTTTTAATGGGAAAATAAAATATTTTTTAGTGCATATTTAAGCATTTTTGCATATTTTATAAGAGCATAAATGCACGCATTTTTAAAATTGTCGTCCCTCGCCGTTAATTTGTGAGCAAATATTCTGCAACCGAGTCGAATTTTATAAATTTCCAACGAAATGTATAATCGGCTGCCGTCGATCGTGTACCGGTTTGTCGCGACGTACGCAGCGCGCAAGCGCGGTGGGCGGAGTCGCGCGTGCGCGCGTCGACCGAATTGGTGAAAAAATACCTGTCGGGACGCGGAGAGAGGCGGTGAAATCTACCGGTGTAGACGACTGGAGCACTGAAGTCTGAAACACGACTTGAACCCACGATGTGCGCGGTTGAGTGCGTGCCCACACGGGTGTACCGCGGGGGGGAAACGCAACAATATGAATAATTAAATCGCGTAAGACGGCAAAAGAAAAAAAACGACGACGACGACGGACTCTCGCGCACACGGTCGTACGTATTATACGCACGCCGCGGCCGCCGGCGATAACGCGGGCCCGGTGGCGGAGGATCGATTTTTCCCGCTGCTTTTCCGCCGCCGACACGCACTGTAAAGACGGCGGCGGCGGCGAATCGCGCGCCCACCCCCACCGACACGACAACCCCGTGCGCTCGCGTGCGTATACGTAACCGCCGCCGCCGAACAGCTGATCGGACGGAAAACTCGTGACCAAACCGGAGGAGTTTGTTCGCGCACACCGTCAGTGTAGTCCGTCCGGCGGTTTACACCGGTCAAAGCGTCCGCCGCAGCCGCCGCCGCCCGCCGTCCACGAGCGTTGCGCGCTACACACTTACACGCACGCACTCATACACGCACGCACACACACACGCGCACACACACACACACACACACACACACACATTAAATACGTGCACATAGTGTACACGGTCGCGCGTGATACACACATACATATTATTATTAACACTATTATAAATATTATTGATATTATTATTATTTTTATCATTATTTTTATTATTATAATCATTGTCAAAATCATCGCACACGCGTCTACGTCCGACCGGTTTTTTCCCCACCACCCGAACGTCGCGTGCTTCCGGTCCGGCTTCGGCTTCCCGCCGCCGCCACGTAAACCGTCTCCGGTCATACCCGCCGCCGCCGCCGCATCGAATCGCCGCTTTCCCGGATACGGTTCCGGCTGCACCGCCGCCGCAGCCGCAGATATGCGCCATCCGCCCCGGTCCGTCCGGTCCGTTCTTCCACATCAGCCGCCGCCACCGCCGCCGCCGCCGCCGTCGTCGTCGCCGTCGTCGTCGTGGTCGTCGTCTTCGCGGTCACTTCAACGGTCGCTGTCGCTCATGTTACCGCGGCCGTCGGCTTCGCAACCGTCGTCGAACCAGCTATTGGCCCGCCGCCGAGTCCGGTGTTGCCGCACGTCCCGCATCGTCGCACGTCGGCCATGTTCATCAGACATCTGTTGAGAGGTACGACCCCCCGACATCCGTCGTCCACCACTATCCCTTCGAACTATTCCCGACTATCCCCATCGCCCACGTCGAAGGACCTGTGGAAAATGTGAGCCCCCCCCCCCTCCCATGGTAGAATTATAGTTTTTGCGACCAGACGGACGCGTAAACTACCAAATCTCACATGGCAATTAGGTTAAGTCGGCCACCTCGACGGGGTATTCAACACCTGTTCGAGACGGAAACACCCGGCGGTGGATTCCTAAAATCCCCCGTCGCTCGTTTGTATGTAACATTTGCTCAGCACTCTCGAGTGTATTGGTGAATTTGAATGTTTTACGCGTCGTAAAACGGTCGGGGGAATAAATAACCGGTGGGGAAAAATACAACTCGTATTTTATTTCGTGTAAATGAAAGTTTGCGGTCCCGACGATGAAATAAAATAAAATTATTGTAAACGCTTCGAGTGACGAAAAAAAAAATTAGTATTACGTGCCATCTATACTAATGAGCGCCGCCGCGGCGGAGTGGTACAACCGTTGGTGACACGCCGCGCGCCGTGACCGCCTGTGCTAAACATATAACCGAGAACCATCTCCTCACGCGACCCTACTTCGCCGCGTAACGGGCTAACGGGGTTGGGAAAGAGAAAAAAAAATAAATTTAAAAAAAAAATAATAACCGTTCCCTTTTCCCGTCGTAATCACCGAGCATGATTAAAATTGCCTCGTTCGGCCGTCCCGTTGACGATGTAATGACGTGTTTCAAATCATAGCGACACCCTGCAATCACGTAGTGTCCGATAGTCAATCATTTCGCGATGCTCGGTCGTTTCTCTGGAATCGTGGTATTCACCACGCGATGATCCCGACAAGTCTCCGGGTGTGTATAATATTGTCGTACATAATAAACATCCGAACGCGTTCTAATCTCGATCGCGTCTCGTGCACGTCTCTGTTTTCACAGACTCTAGCGACCGATGAAAGTATGATAATTATAACGCAACGGACGTGTAGTTATAACGATATGTTCGCCGTTTCGTCGACGGTCTCGGGAGAAATAAAAAAACCCTACGCGTCGCCATAATTTCACTTTCAACGAATATTTTCCTATTATTTATTTATAAGATTCAACATTAATTAATAACGGTAAATGTCTGGAAATGTATGCAGTGAAATATAAATAAGTCGTCTGGATATTGTCTGTTTAACTTTACAAACTCTGCAGCTTCTCACTTTTATTAGTTCGCATTACTTTCCATTATTTTCATCATCTCGTCCGTTCGGAACGAACGCAACGGAATCCCAAAGGGGTATCTTTGGACGCTCGGCTGTTCCCTTCTACGTTGTACTCAATTTTAAAATGATAAACTCGTACCAAAGTGCACTCCTTGTTGTGCCACCTTAACAGGGTGTATTGATTGAGTGCACGTTCCGTTATCTTACTGGCGAAAGGAAAATTTAACAAAAGTGTGATGATGGTATTATTAAATTTCGCGAGATTTCATCTAGGATATAACCAAACATTGATTGTGTGCTATGACGTATTTGTACAAAGAGATACAGCTGTATGCCATGTATTCCTCGAATAACGCATGGAAGCACGTACAATTTAATTCCGAAAATTGCTAATATTTTTATTCCGTGTAATATGTAATACTTGATCTTTGGAAGTTTGAAATCCTTCGGTTAATCTATACGTTTCGTACACGCGGATTACGCTTGATTCACGCTTGAACGTATTATAATTTTGTAGTTCTTAATCGGATTTACTTTACCTTTTTTCTGTCGATTATTGTGCGGCTTAATATTATACCTTATCGTACCTTTGCAAAGAATTAAATAAAAAAAAAAATAGTTTGACGAGCGAAAATGTTTTTACATTTCCGAAAACTCTCGGTGCTAAACAACAATTTATGTAAAATCACGGTAAATCTCGCGTCCGTGTACCATAATGAATGAAAATAATAAAAAGTATTGTCATTTCAGAAAACACGAACGTTCGCACAATGTTTCGTACGACCTTAGTGGCATTCGAAAACGACGTTGTTGATAAATAAATACAATACCGTCGTTTATTATTATAATTGTAACTGCGGTATTTTCTCGTATTTGTCGGCGTCGTACTCATAAACAACCCTCCGCACGGTGCACGATAATAATGTGACGTTCGACGATAACTCACGTTGTGAAATGGTTTTTACATTTTTAAACGCGAACAGTAGGTATAACCAATCAATAACACTCTACGCATCATCCGTCCGTGAAATCTGTCCGTTCGGGGAGGGTGCATATTTTTTTCCATCGGGCGTAGTATCCCGTGTACTCGCAGTTTGTGTAAATGTCATTATCGTCGGATAATGCTCACTGGTGTTCGCAAAAATGTCAGTCTCGATGTTTCTGTCGTTCTCCGCCGCGCCGTGTAATTATTCATAAATGGTATACAATAAAATATGCGTACCGGTGGTGTGTCGAACGCAATGTGTTTTTAGGTCGTCAATAGTTTATCGCGGAAAAGCTGATGCGAATACAATTACATCGCTCATCGCCGTACTGTTTCGGTACGGAAACGTATTACAGCGTTTTCACCGTCCCGGACGGACGGAAACAACTTAAATATTATTTACACATTTACGCTTCGACATTTGGATTGCGCAATACGATGTGCGTAAACGCTGTGTTAGACGTGCACGTATTTTTAAATAATGTCCGCGACAAACGCGATTGCTATGTGTTGTAACGATAATTACAGGAACATCGGATAGGTACGTAACAGTAATAATAATTATGCTGGCCGGGTAAAACAATGTCATTGTTCGGCGTCACAACCCCCGTGAATTCTATTGAACGATGCGACAAACAATAACGGTTATTGTATGGGCAATGAATTATTTAGTCTCTTTTAATCATTATGTTTTTCTCGATAAAAGCGTATCGAGGCTAACACAAATATTAACTTTCATAAACGTTATTGCGTGTCGGCGTGCACTAGTGTTCCGGGTGATCTCTAACGGCACAATATAACCGTACGGGAATTATTTCTGCAATCGAAAACATCCAAAAATGAACTCAAAATTACTTTTTCCTGAAAGTATATGCGTTAGAATATTGCACCAAGTTTATTACCATATAGTGAAACGTTGCGAAAACATTGGACCGTATGCTATTGATCGATAAGATTTCGCATAGTTTAAAACAAATCGGGTCAAAGTTATGTTGAAAAATATGTAGATTTACAACAAACAGTATTTATGTTTTAAACTATTTGCAAATGAATATTCAAGTTTGATTAGTTATTTTCAAAGAACCCAGCTTCGATTATAATTTATAACACTTGAAGTGAAGTTATACAGCGTTTCTTACGTATTATTACTTACCGATTATATAGCTATACTCACAACTATATTTCGATATAAATCTGTAAAGCATGATATTATTACGTTTTACATGCGCGATGAATAAACTGTGAAAACAATAAAGTTAATTATCCGTTAGGCTCTATATGTAGCACTTAATTCGTATACAACCCAATATCACTTAAAATTATTATTATACCCGGGTGGAATTCGATATTATTCAAACATCATAAATTATAATGCATTTTTTTTTTTCAAACCTACCTCAAACGAAACTTTGTAAACAGCGTTCTGACCTTGTGCCTATACACTTACCATTACACCCAATTACTATACCCGTTCTTATCGTAAATAATATAACATTAGAATGTTAACGATAAGACATTTTTCTTCTGATAGTTATCACTTTGCATAATACTATGTACGTGTGTATATAGGAACTGCTTATGATCGTCGCTGAATACATAATTTTTTCTTTTACGTGTAAACGCTGTTTAAATTTCCATAGAAATGACGCGTGTTCCGTTCACGGCACGAAAATGTGTTTAAACGAAAATTCTTCGCGAAATGTTCCACACAGCTAAATATAATTGTATGAAATCTATTATGCTGCAAATTCATTACTTAAGTTATACAGCAATATTATACATTTTATCTTCTGTAAAACATTCGGAGTTAAAACGTCTACCAGTCGCACGGTATTCGAGTACATTCTCGCTCCCCGCAGCGCTGGTCGTGGGATACGACCAGTAAAACGCGAACGACGTGTATGTTCATTTGTAATTTTGTGTTCTCTCCGCGAGCAGAATGCTTTATTTTATGCGCACCACCCGTGATAATGCGACACATCGAGTTCGACGATTGCATCGGCGTGAAATCGAAATATCAATCGCATTACAGCGCGCAAAAGAGTTCATTAATAATACGCGCACGCGTATGACGCGCGTAGTGAAATGATTTACACCGCGCCGCGTCCCGACCAAAGTGATAAACAATGACTTTCGGTGTTATCAAAGCAATTTGTACGTTGTCACATTGTTTGCACTTGATTTACCTTCTTGTTTTCCAATTTATTACGTCCCGTTCGAGAGTACATATAATATTCATAATAATAACGCAATCGTCGTAACTAAGTTACGCGCAGTGTCACTCGAAGTGTAAAAGTTTTCCCATCTCGTCGGCAGTCTTGCACACAAATTGATATGTCGACGTTTGAAATGATAAATACCTACATTATAATAATATACGTATAAAATATTGTGCGCCGGTAAATTATATTCTCAACTCGTCGAGATCGGACTACATTGTTCTCTCGCCGCCATATAATTTATCCAACACCTCGGGTGTTCGTCGTCTGTTTACGATGGATTTCAAAACTGTATTCGCGCCGTTCTTGTGCAGACGTCGTCCTCGTAGAATCTCGCTTAAGTGCAGTGATTCTTATCATTTTCTGAACCATGGGCCCCTTTATGATATAAAGTATAGCCAAGGTCGTCCCATCTCCTCTGAAAAGAAAGTAAGCCTTTGGTTTTGGTTTTTTTTAATAGTATAAATGTATCAATATGTTACAGATATAAATTACAAATTGCTTGGAGCTACATAATTATTTAAAAAAACCTTTTTTTGAAAAAAAATAAAAAACATTTCATCCCCGATAATTACCATCATGGACCCCTTGGACCATTGGTAAAAAAAACCCTGCTTTAGTACTATGACGATAAATATTGTAATTGTTTATATTATGCTCGCGCGTTCCTATTTTTACTACGTGACGCGTCCTTCATTCTGTTTCGGTATAACGTGTGTCGACCGCGGTGGAATATTATATTGTACGTGCATAATGTAATATACGCAGGTTTACGCTATCACATAGAGTTTAAAACCACGGTTATTATGCACACGTTCACCTCCAGTGGTGTAGGTTGCAGTTTTTTAGTTATGTTTGTGCCATAGATGGTAGAAAAACGAGCTGAAAAAATTATAAGCGTAGAACCTTTGGGATGGTAACTACCCCTATGTTCGCCATTTACTGTGGCAAAAACTACATGGTCGAATAGGTTCGCAAATTAATGACCGCGAGTAATGCCAATACACGCGAGACCGTCCACGGTGCAGTGATCTGTTAGCCCAACTTGTCTTCATTTGAAGCCCTCGACAAAATTTTAAGCATAACCTATTTTATTTCTCTACTTTGATCGAATCCATAGGTTCGGCGTGGTAAGACATCGCTATGGAAAAACTTTGAGTGCTTAATTTATGCCCTCTGTACTAAATCTGATGTTTGTGTTTTAAATACTCGTCAATAGTATCCCGCTAGTTTGAACTAAAACTAAATGTTTTCATAGTGATAATGATGTCGCTTTTGATATACCGTCGCTCTAGACCCAAAAACCTTCAGAGGTCCAAACGAAACGATTATAAGACCTCGGCACTTGACCGCGATCGAAGCTATGGTGCCTAGATATACATGTTATACATACTCAATTTCCGGTCTCAAAGTTTTAATAATGTTTCGCGTTCGTATCGCAACCTATGTACATGTTCGGAGCGAACACGTAATCGTGCGTAGTTGTTCATAACGCTAATGCAAAATTATTACCTAGAATGGAGACGACTGTAGCAGCAATACTTTTTTAAACAGCTTCGGTTCCGCGGGCGGCATCGGCACTAGAGTCTAGAGTGTATTACGCGGCGCACCTATACGGTACATTTAGTATTCGTCGCAAAGTTTCGCCCCGATAATGGACTCTGTTTACCGGGTCGGTTGCTTTTGCAACTATATAAGCGCACGACGTCGTATAAAAAGTTACGCCGATATTATATGCTCACTCGGTCTCCGCGAAAACTTTGCCCAATAACATCCTTCCGTGCCCACACGAGCGCGCGTGCCCGCGGACAAATTACATTTCGACCGTAATAATTTCAAGAGGAATCGGTTGCAGTGTATCGTTCGTTATAGTTAGTCCGTTTAACGTACCCTGCGTCGGTCGCTCCCCACCCGGGTCGACGGACGACTTGGACGACACGTGCGGATGTTACGGCGAAGATTCAATATCGCCTCGGAAGTATATCCACAAAAGACTATCCAGTGGTCTACAACCGGTGGGTCGCGACCCATTTTCGGGTCGCGCAAGCTTCGAAATTGGGTCGCGATAAGTCTTCTTTTTAAAATAAAAATAAAAAATTAAGTTCATAAAATGATATAAAGTATAATAATGATTTTTCAATTACTTAACGTAGAGTATTAACAAATTAAGTTACAGATTAAAAATGATTGTACTCGTAATATATTTTAAATGTATCAACAATATTATATAATTTGTATTCTATAGTATAATATTAAATGGATATCAAATCGCACTGTACATGTTTCGTACACCGGTACGATTTTACGCGTAGCACGACATTGGACATAATAATTTACGATTTTCGCTTATTTTTTTTTTTCTTTTTCTACAAAGCTTACATGGCCGTGGGTCGCGAACAATGTAGGCCTTAAAAGTGGGTCGCGAGTCCTAAAAGGTTGAAGACCACTGGACTATACGATACACCCGGTCGCGGTATAGACGTGCCCGCCAGTGCTTTTCTACGAACACAAGGCGCGCATCTTCCGGACCGTTCGCAAACGGTTTTCCGCGGCATAAGGGACGAACGTTAACGAACACTGCAGTAGCTTGCATCGTATCGAACTGCATCAAGTTTCGACCGTGAAAACCGTATACGAGTTCGCGATACGCGTTCCCCGTGAATAGAAATAAAAGTCCACAACCTCCCGTCCGCTTCCGTGTTATTTGCGCATATCGTTAGTACGTCTTCTGCGCGCGTATTATAGCCGTTCCGAACGAGCGTTTTATCAATTTAATCGATTTTACTAATGAAAAGTTCCACAGCGGTATTCAATCCGTAACAACAATTACGCGGAACGCCGTTCCGACTCTGTTTACTGTATATACTCCGTGTACGGACGATGTATTGTATACGTTGTTTTGTTTGTACAAAATATAATTTTCCTCGAAAACGTCGGATGCTGCAACACTAATTACGGGAATTACGCTTCGGGAAAAAAACGTAATTGAGCCAAACCACCCGGGTGTTTGATATTTTTATACCTACGCGTTATAGTCGTGACCGGAGAGAAAACTGTGGTTGAAAATGTCGGTAAAAGTCGGTGCGAAAATAGCCGTGAATACGGTGGGCGTCGTAGGACGATTATCTCAAGTGATACACGTGGTCACGGAGCTGTCGCGGTACATAATTTCTCTGTGTTTTAGTGCAGAACGATTACGGTGATGATGCTGATAATGTCATAATCACGCGACTTTTTAATACCCTCTAAATAAGACGCGCAAGTGCAAGAGCAATAGCTGATTTCGTCATCTAAGAACCATCATGGCCAATCTCGAAAACTTCAAATTTACGTTTTATACATTAATGGATTGATATTAGTTTTGAAGCTAAGCCGATTGATTCGCTGTGAAAAATAACTTAAATTCGTATCCTTACATTGAAAATGCCCTCCTGAAAAGTTGAGAAAACGAAGCTTGCTCATACTAGTTTTTAGGCGACGATTTATGTATATATAAATATTATACGTATATGCTACAAATAATGTATAAATAGTGAATTGCCTACGACGCGATCATAATATAATCGTGGATTTAACGAAACTTGTCCAAAATTAAACATTTACTTGGATCAAAATCGAACAGGAAGCAGTATATTTCAATCTAACTCGGCGAACCAATTTCGTTAGTACGCTTGTTTTGAAGAGGAAAAGTCAACTAAAATAAATGTCAAACTCACCGTGAACTCGATCGATTCGGTTCTTCCGATCGGCATCCGGTTATTATAAGGCCGACACGTGTTAGACGCGATAATCACAAACATATTTTATGAACACGCTAATAACGGAGGGGTGGGAATTGTCAGCAAATAAAAGGCACTCTTGCAGTCATTCCTCGCAAACCTCGCTGGCTCCAACCGCACTGGTAAAATAAAACAATTGCTATCGATACCGCTGAAACTCACGCATAATTGTTGAACGGCCTACGGAGATAACGGACTATACCTGTTGTAATAACAACACGATATTGAGATAAGCCGGAAATAGTTGCATTCTTATAACGCATATCGAGTAAATGAGTACGGTGCTGAGTACGAGTAACGATGTCGGTCGTTAGCAAAAGGATTATTTTTAAAAATCATCAAGTTCCATATGCGGAGCGCAGTAGGAAATTAAAAGGAGACGCTACGGTTAACGAGCGTGCGGGTGTGACCGGTAGTTGTTATATCAACAACCGGAGAGTACTGAGTAGTCCCTGAAGACTCGAACGAAAATCTCCGAAGCATCTTTATGCGCATTTACTATAAATGTGTATAAAGGAGCTGGTAAACACAATGTACGCGGCAAAGGCCGACGTTTTGAATGCAACGATAGAACAGTCCGGAAGTTTTTAAGTCTACCGATAAAACACGCTGCGCGGATAAGAGAAGGGTCGCGCCTTGGCAGCGGCAGTACAACAATAGCTGGACTACCTGCAGCATACACCCCCTCTCTAGCCATGCGCTTCAAAAACCGATAAACGCCCGAGCGACAAAGCGCTGCAAAACAGATCGTCGCAGCCGGCGCTACCGATTGTTGCTGATTTATGATATAATATTTTTATCGTCCGACCGGTCGAACACGCCGAGACAGTTTTCGCGGGCGGAGAAGCTCCTATGGCATTCAATACACAGCGAACGTTTCGAGTCTTATCGTCACCCGACGCGATTAGATGGTTTGAATTTTTCCCACCTTTCCTCTCAAAACAAAATTTATGTGCGTAAGACTTTACTTACTTAACAAATAACTCGGATAGAACTGAACTCTTCGTTCAGAAAAGCTCAGACCTTCCCCCGTAATTATGTATAGGTCGTTGATTTCACGTTGAAGGTTGTTGGTCGGCAAATGTTGTGTATGGAGCTCCCGTAATCATTCGACCGAATACGATTCGTTTGTCTAGGCCATCTCGCGCACAATTGATAAACCCGTCTCACGCCCGCACGGTCGCCACCCCCCCCCCTCACAGCGCTATGTTTTCGTCAATTCCTATAAGAACCGTGGAGGCGTTGGCTTGACCGCGGAGACCCACGCGTGTTTTTGATCGTGATCGCGGTCGACCTCAGTGCCGACTTTAAGTCTTAGAAGACCATGGTAAAAATACTAATCGAGGTCAAGAATAAACGAATGCGGGGATTACGAACACATTTGAAGATGACACCTTAATTACTTTATTTTCTAGAACCATTATTCATTATTTACAGATAATAAAAACGTTTTTGATAGAAATATATTATAGTGGCATTAAGTCAAATCTAGTACCTGCGTCTAAGGCACCTTTGTAAACCTCAACCACGAGGCCAACGTGCATTGCAACTTCAGCACCCACGCGGAATCCGGCTCTGGTTGACCCACAATGAGTATCGTGAGGACGACGACGACGACATGCCGCGGGGGCGATCGGTGTGTACGGGAGACGGGTGGCGCCGGTCGCGGTACGAGACACGGAGAAGACGTCATTCGCACGCGAACGCGACAGCGAGGAAAGAAGAAATAAAATAATATCCATTAGGGGTGGAAATAATAACCGTAAAGGGAAAAAGAGAAAACCAAACGAAAAGGGGTCGTCTCCCGGAATAACCCGGCGCTCCGGATAGGCAATTCGGCTACTTTGCCGTTGCGCAATCGATACATCCGTAGTGTTGCCCCTGTTCTGTTTATTCGCTTCTCGCCCAGGTATCTTAATAAAAACATTCGCCACTCGCAATGATTATCGTTTGAACACAACTATAATCATAACTTGTTATTACGTGTGTCGAGGGGTCAATAATGATCCGGCCCGTCGGACTGGCAACCCGGCGTTCCTCTCCTTTGTTGTTTACGCTCCCGATCTCGTTCTTCTCGACATCGTTATTGATTACGATAACAATAAGTTTTGCCACGTGGCGATGCGACGGTGTACTAGAGTTTAGATCGACTGTTTGGAATTCTGAACGGGCAGGCACGATAAACCAACTACAGACAAAGGCGGGTTAACGTTCTGTAGCTTATGCATTGAACACGAACTACCGAAGACGTCTCGAGTGAATTAGGTCTATAATCCCTCTGATAGAGGCGTTTTTTTACAACAAACTGGCATTTTATTTCTACATATCGAATGTTGCAATAAACTGCCTCGAATAACTCGGGCTAAGATAACACAATTAATAATTCCTAACATCAAAACACGATTAATCGACCCCAGCTTCGTAGTGTGTCCGAATAAGAATACTTTTACCTATCCAACAGCCCTTTACGTCGCATACCGCATCTTCCACTTACAGATTTGTATATTCTGTTTTCTGTTTTTCAATTCGTTAACATTGTTCAATATATTCACTTGTTCGCGATAATTACTAGTCTTTTTGATTTTTCACTAATCTTTGAAATACCATTTATCTCGTGTACTGTCTAGCATATCCGTGTCAGTGGCATAACTAAGGGCCCGCAGAACCCGCGTTGCGGGGTGGCCCACGGTAATTTTGGGCCTTTTCTCCTTTGTGGCAAGTAAATTTAATTCCCGCGAAAAAAAAAAATTGAACAATTGCTTTTTTCAAATGAAATTAGTGTTAATCTGAAATAATGAAATATTTTAAATAATAGTCCATTTCGGGGGAAAATCCAAAATTAAATTTCTTATCAGCACGATTAAATACACACAACTCAAAAAGTAGTACGATTTACTAATATTCGTTAAATAAGTTATTTATCTATGTATATCAGATTAATGTTTTTAAACAAATATACCTAAACAATATTTTAGAGGCCCATTTTTATTTTTGCGGGGCGGCCCAAATTTTTGTGTTACGCCACTGATCCGTGTAACAATCGTTTGTACACTTACCCTTTGGGGTGTCTACACAATGTATTCAATATTAACAAAAACGAAAAAATAATCGAATAATAGTATCAGGTTATATAATAATATTATTTCGTTTGACGCTCCTTCGAGTCCCATCGTCCCGTCGTAGTAGCTGATTGCGTGAACGATTTCCCGACGGTTCGGAGAACACTGGTCTCGTTCTGTTATAATACAATACACATGTGTGCACGTAAGTCGCAATATTATTATTGTTATTATTATTATTATTACGTCTCCCGCGTTTGTATTTGCACGACGATATTGCCCCGCGCGAAAACCGACTCGATGTTATGACAAACAGTCACGTGGAGGAGACCTTATTATTACGTACGATTTCTTTCCCGCGATAACTAGATACTCATCGCGTCGCGCGTTTATCATCGCTGCGCATCGTCATCATGCAAAATGCATTAATGTATTCCGTCTCGCCGCGCCGCTGCAGACTATTAAAGTTTTTATCGTACGAACAATATTATTGGTTTAAAATAGTATACGGTTACGCCATCATACGCCGTTAGAATTGGTAGCGCCCACGTGGACGCAGCCCCTAGACGTCGCTGCAATCGTTTTTCATTCAACTTGATAGAAATTTGTTTTGGACGATTGAAGCAACACAACTTTATAGAATATGTAGTGTTCGGTTTTTGAACATTTGTGTCGATCAATTTTAACAATATCTATATACTTTAAAGACAATTGTATATGCTACATACGCATAGCGTTTATTGAATCGTGTATTTTGTAATATGATTAACTTTCCGTTTTATTACTGTAGGCAACTACTGCACTCGCGTATTCCGCGAAGACATTTTAAGTAAAAAACCTTTTAATTCGATACTTTATGGTGCGTTACATTATATTACACTTCCACCATATGTGCATCATCGCGTTTTTTACTGTCGATTTCATTAGGTTTCTCATTTTCTTGCCGCTGTATAGTTTATGCGTGTGTTGTTTTTGTTTTTCCGTTAAATCAACAATCCATCATTGTTAGTTCGCCGTTGCAAAAAACACCATTATTTTAAATATACGACTGATAAAATGCTAAACATTCGAAGTAAATAACAAAATATAAATTTTCGGTACGTACGGATATTCCATGTATTTCAGACAATATTATTCACACACATTTTAAATTTGATTTTGGTTGTGATTAACACATATGTGTACGTTTTAATTCAATGATTAGTTTTTACGACTTTTTCTGTAATATATAAATGTCTACATTAGTTAACCTTTTTTTTTTTTAAACTCAGTTTTTAAAATATTTCGGATAAACATGCGACGGTTTTGTGCTTATGAAACGGTCAGAAGTTATTTTATTTAACAGGGAAATTAAGTTTATTCAACACACTCGTTAGCGAATTATTTAAAACGCTTATAATATCAATTTATACATAAACCGACAAAAAAAAATCTACTAAAAAAAGTATTTTAAAGGTTCGAAAAGATTGCCTAAACAATCACGAAAATCCACTGATTCAAAGCCTGAATTCCTTAACGCTCCCGGAAAACCCTCGCAGGAGGCTAAAAAGAAGATGGTGTAGAGACCTCTTAAATTAAAAAAAATAAATAAATAAAAAAAATGTGTACCTTACCTACCGCTTAATAAATTTCCTGCCTTCTTACTCCCACCTTCCAATCTTTTCAATTTTATAGGGTTACCATAGGGTGATTTCTTAATCAAGACTATTCATGTATAACTACTCTTTTTACATATACTTATTGTGCTATATTGTACAGATTGTATATTATCTCTTAAAAAATAAATAAAAAAAAAAAAGATTCGAAAAGATAACTCTGCAGGTTTAGCCAAAACGATATTTTTTTTGGATTAGACAACTCGAACGGTTGAAAATAAAATTCTGTTTTACCTCGACGACCCGGACTCGCTCGTCGATTATTTATTAGTATGGTTATAAACAACAGTGCGTGTAATTTACCGATTTTTCCGTTTACATGTAAACAGTATATATATATATATAGTTTACATTATTATTGCGCTCAACGGTATACCTATACACTTTGAAGTATATACAAGTTTTATTGTTATTCCGTGACATTATATAGACCTAATGCAATAACCATAAAACATATAACTATCATTTTTTTTTTATATAATATTTTTATCAAGGTTTTTTATTTTTTTTTTCATTCGATTCGAACAAAATTACATACCTCCGTGCTATTAAACCACTTGCGCAGGTGAGTTCACCATCTATTCCGTATAACGTATTATCACCACCACGTGACGTATATTGCTTTCGATAGGCAATGGGTTCAATATACTTGTCGAGGCTTTTAAACGAATAGGATATACCTATCATCCGCACTTACCGATCTTCGGATCTTTTCTCCGTCTACTCAACGGGTTTTCAAAGAGAATAAAATACAGTACTGTACGTAACCAACTGGTTATTTTTTCTCGCACGCGCATACTTAAATACACTTAAAAAAAAAAAAAATAACAATAATGATAATAACAATACATATTTCATAATACTTCCGCGTGTGTGAGCTCGTAACATTGCCTCTTGTGTCACCACAGCAAAACGCTTGTACAATACCCCCCGTGTTTGTTGTCACTGGCGCCCATCCTTTCTGTTAATAATGCCCGTCCGTTTATATTGTGCGCAATGGCTATATTAATTCACGTAGTGATCGCCGTGTGCTAGGTCCCGAATTGATAAACGTATATCGTGTACAATCGGCAATCGCTGTAGTTAATTGAACGTGAACCGCGGTCAAGTGGTCCGAGTGCGCGCGCCAAACGACGTTAACGGTACTAATGACGATAATGATAGTATAGTGTCGTGCATCATCGGAAAAACGTTAAGTCCTACCGAGTCGCTGGGGACGGTCCATCGTTTCACATCGTTCTCAGGCCGTGCTTCCGACGGACACAAATATGGTGGATGTTGATCACCGACGATTCAACACAGCGATATTGTAATTCCGCAAGTTGCGTATCATACCGACCCCCAATCGAACGGAAATAACTCGACGGATAATTCGAATAAGTTTCCGACGACGGTCACTTGCTCGAGCGCAGTGGTTCGGATCCAAACGTCATGTTACCCTTGGGTCGTTACCGCGTATTAAACGGACAACGCGGTCGACGGGCGCGTTTTGAGCCATCGGAACACATTTCGTTTCGTTTCGAAAGTATACGTTCGATTGCGACCGTTATGTGCACCGCGGTATGCCTCCGAGGAATTGCCGATGAGCGGGACGAAACGCCGTGCGATTTGATGACAATAAAACCTTGTAATGACGAAAAAATTGACAAGTTCAAAGATTATATTTTAAATAATGACGTTGACGATGATGTTGCACAGTTTCCCCCAAAAATTTGGAGTGATATTTCAGCCATCGGACCACTAACAGTTGTGAAAGTTTTCACGCAAAATGAAATGGATTTTTTCAATCAGGACATCCAAATATCTTTATTCTAGTTGACACTCTTTTGTGTATACAGTCAGATAAACAAAGTCATGAAAAATACATTGGAAAAGGAACTATTTTTACGGGAGCAGATAAAAAAATACACTGCTAAACAAATTTGCAGATTTGAGTTTTTAAATACACAATTTTTGGGATTGTCCTCCTTGATAACACTAATAGACTGAAGGGACTCAACTCCGATAATCTTAAAATATTTACTGGACTCAACTCCGATAACCTAAAAATATTTGCGGGACTCAATTCAATATTACCGGTCATTTTATCGACCCGTGTAATACACCACGTGCGGTGTCTGACCTGTGTTCCGATTAGACAGCCCCGCAGTCTAATGTACGACGGTATACCGTGTTACCTTTGTTTACCTATTGTCGTTCATTACTTTGAAATTATAACGAAGCTGTAGTTTTTGTATAACCTACATTGTACGACATTAAATTCGATTACGCGTACAACGTGATATATTATGGATTCCATGCCGAAAACACTGCAACAACGGTTATTTATTTTATACGCGGGTGCATATTGTCCACGGAATATAACGCGAACACGTGTTATTATGAATTATCATATTTCTATGTGAACAATACAATGGACCAGGATTTCGGTAAAAAGAATAATTGTTTTGACCCAATAAATCCGTTGGAAGTTTTGAAAAGTCGGAAGTTTAAATACGCATCAACGCCGTAGCGTTATATTTTACGTAAATGTTACGTACTGGCGCCGTGTACATGTTCAAATTCAATTCGGGAAATGTTTGATTTTTTCCCCTCCCACACGCACACACACACACACACATACACACACACACACACGTTAAAAGCAAACAAATCAAAAGACGAATGCGTCGTGTTTCAAAAATGGAAATAAAACAAACGGCGCGCGTGTATACACGCACGGTGGCAGGGGGATGTCTACGAGCATAAAATAATGGAAATATTAATTTTAAAACTATTCTCAATAAAAACGTATTAATAACGCGCCGTCCATAAAACAGAGGGCTCGATAATGTATAAAAAGGACGAGCTCTCCAATAATAATAGCGGCTGTTATCGAGTTTTAATAATAATATACTTATGTTGTATACGTTTCGGATATTATATTAAAACGTTTTCGTATTAAACTTGTGCGTAACGCGTGTACAATGTATAGGACATAATATGTACACAGCGTTAGACGCTACATTATGCAATGAACATAAACAGTCGTATTTTAAATTATTAATTTATTCGATCCCGCATGCACATAGTATATCTTGGGTGTGTATACGCGTACGAAATAATATTACGATTCGCACATACGATACAGGCAGTGGTCTTGTAGTGATTCACCCGTGCGTGTGTGTTCGCATGTGCGTGCGTGTGTGCAGTACACTCTATAATAATGTTACGTGTATTAGGTTTTGTATTCGCTATACCTACACACACACACACCCGTCATCATACGCACACGTATAATGTATATAAATGGAAATAGTGCATCGCGTTCGTATAATTGTAATTGAACTGTCAGATTTGATGTTACGATTGCATTATACGCTCATCGAGAAATCGCATGATAATAAATATACGGCGTGTAATAATACCGAAACGATCGATATCAACTAATGTACAGCGCACATAGCATATTTTTCAAAAAATTTATAGAATACAATTTAAACACAAAACAAATGTCTGGAGTTTCAAGTACTATCAATGGACAGCCCCATTCTACCCCCCCCCCCTCAGCTATCTTGTCCTGTGTACTACATATTTTATAAATTATTACACACTGTCTGGTGTATTTTTGTTTTTCTATATTAGTAACGTTAATCACGTTACGGCTGTTAAGATTTGGAAGGGAGAAGATGGAAATGAGATGTGCGTCGAGACACCGGGTGGAAAGGGAGAATATTTTTAGTGCGCTGAGAATTGTGTGGTAGATGTTCTTGGCGAAAAGGAAACTATAGAGATCACTCTTCCTCCGAACTGTTCACGTATATGGTTTCGAAATCTGCCGGATAAAATATCAAAATATATATGACGGTGCATTGTAAGCCGGGGGAAAAAAATTGTTGAAAGTAAATATCACGCCAACAGTTCAGAGTCAGTCTTCCGCTTACACGTGGTAAGGCGGTGTAAACTTTGTAAACAACGGAAATAACGATTTGAAAAAATCAAAATCAAAATGCGAAAGAACGGGAAACCGCGGGAGCTCAGCCCGCAGACGCAGTCTATCTCTAAGACCTATATGTGTGCATTATAAACATACGCCTTGTCGCTGTGATATTTCAACGATCGTGCGTGTGCCGCGAGTCGGAGTATTGTGTACGCGGTTCGATATATATTGAGCACAGCTCGACGGCCGGGGGATGTAAAGGCTCGACGGTAACCGAAACGCGACCCCGGGACAAGTCTTCGCCACGTTATAGCCCCCTCCCCCTCCCCAGAACTACGACTAGCGCGTTTATGCGTGTGAACTGCACCTGCAACCACCGCACATCAATTAACGCCTCGTCGTCGTCAACATACATCGTTATCATTATTATTATTATCATCGCAATCGTTTCAGATCTCTCGGGTAGTTTTGTGCACCTATAACCACCGTACGAGTGTACCATTGAAACAACCGTAATAACAATGTTTTCCTTGCCCCATTATTATAATATTTTCCGCCGCGACTCATCTCGTCTCCCGGCCGCCACCCGCAGTTTCAAACGAATCGATTAGACCGACAAACACGTCATAGCGTGACGTTTTTCCCTCTCCTCGTCGACCCTTCCCTCCATTCACACGGTTCTCTAGGTGGTCGAATACATAATAACTACGTTTTAACTCGTTCCGGCGCGCGATGCGTTATATTTATCAATTTCATACATGACGATTAGCATAATCGCCACCACCACGATTACTAGTGCCTGACGGGTCATCGTGATACTGGCGCATACCTAATGAAATCTTCCGGTGCGTGTGATGACGAGCCAACATCTCGATATAAATAGTCCCGATGCTAAACATTACAAACTTGTCGTGCTAATCGAAAGCGATCGCCAGTGCCGTATCCCGTAATCGCCTCCCTGGGAAAACAAAAAAACAAACACCTGTTTAAAAATAATTAATATGTTATAATTTAAAAAAAAAACTGTAATATTAAAATGCATTGTTAAATCATAAATATGTAAGTAAATTACTAAAAATGGTAAATTTATAACTAACATTTTGAATTTTTTTTTTCATATTCCCAGAGTCATTAGTATTCTGTCTCCGAGAACATGGGTCAAATATATTGTCCGATATCAGATACTATAGTTCTCCCAGTATTCACCTCCACTTTTTTGTTCGCGCTTTTTTCGAAATTACATATTTTATACGTTTTTGGTCGGGTGTTCCGTGCTTGTGGGGAATTTTTTTTATCCATTTTAACGTTGTCACTCTTAAAGTATATTTATGCCGGTTTCGTCGGTTATAAGCAAAACACTACGGTAAACGTGAACGGACCAATTGCAACGTACGCGATGGTGTCTCTTTTTAACAAAATAATAAACAATACGCGTGGCGCAGAATTACCATTGAAATCGATCGCTATAAAAGTTCGTTTTTCGGTACCGTATGATTACGATTTTAACCGAGAACAATATTTGTCTCGGAGAACCGATTGCCACCGATGTTTTTTATCTTTCTCCGCGTTTCGGCGGTTGATGAGTTCAAACACGTAGTCGTCTCGGGAACAATTCACACCAAACGCTAATGGTATAGTACACAATATGCGATAAAGTCGTTTCGCAAGAATACACATTTTGTTTTCTCATATAAATTCAGAATTAAACCGGAAACTGGAGTGCAAAAACGGCTAACAGTTAAGTAGTCCGTGTTTCGATGATGGTATGTAGTAACTCGAGAAATTCGACGAAAGATGTGATTGGATTTAAAACAATATTAGATGCGCTTTCGGCAAAATGAGAATCGAGTCGAAACAAAAGTATTGCAAAATGTACAGACAATAATGTATTGTGTATCGAGCTATTACAACGAGCATAGTCGTAGAACAAAGTTAATCGTAGGAAACTGATTTTTTCTTCGTTAATGTACACTATGTATGTATAATATTATGGTCTCACGTGGAAAACAAGTTCGTTTGAAATGCTATTTATTAAAGATTCACACAATACAAACGCATATAATGAAGTAAAAAATGAAATGAGACCAGGAAAACCCTTCTTATTTTTCGAGGTGAATACCGGAGAATATTTTTTGATAATTATTTATTTTTTATTACGAGCAAGTCCCTTTATCTGAATATGATGAGACGCCCCTTTTCGGTGTTCCAAAAGTTAATAATAAAAGTATGTATATTTATATTTTAACAAAATAGTCGCGGTGGAGTCACTTATTGGTGATATTATTTTTGTTTTTTCTCGACGCTCGTAAAATGTTCATGTAACTATTTCAACAATTTGCCTAACCCTACTGTATAACGCAAGTGCGACGGAGTTTCGGTGAAATTTCCACAATTTCAACGAATTTATTTGTGTCACAAAAATATTTTAGATTCATATAGTTGTTAGAAGTTTTATTTCATCATAAATTCGTTGCAGCATTGACTTTCTGACATACGTTTCATTAGCATTACTCGTGGTCAATACTCGACTTCAAATAATAATATTACCGTCTTAAAAGTGACAGCAATAAAATTGCTGAATTTTTAAATAAAAGCGATTATTTCGAAGATCGAATGAATAATACATTCATAAAAAACAAAACTGAACGAATTAAAACATTAATGATGGACACCTGCCGTAGACGGAGCGTTGTTTGTTATTTTTTTCCCGCATAAATATTCAAATGTATTCAAGATTTAAAATATGTGCACGTGAATCGGAATACAGGACGACGCGTAGGCACACACAACTCAAATGGTTTGAATCATTATTACTTTTATGTTTAAGAATAAATTCGATCTTGGAAATTTGACAAAATTCCCGTCAGTGACTGACGTATGTGAGTGCATAGGTACATGAATATATATATATTATTATGTGCATAACATTATGTAAACACTGTTCTAATTAAATATGCATTACGGTTAGCTTTTGATGGATGTATGCAAATGTCGACGTCGAACTTGAAATAATATTCCTCGTCGGTGTACACACGGAATACCAAACGTTTCGTTAATATTTCGATGATGGCTTTAACGCGCGTAACGTGGTAATACCGTCAAACGGATTTTGTTCGGGTACTCCCCGCAAACACCATTACAGGATGCCGCGATCGCGGCACGTCGACGCGTACACGCGCTACGGGCCCGCACGATCGCGCTTTGCGGAACACGGTGGTCTACAGGATAGGAACGGACACGTAGGGTGTGTGACCACGCAGCCGCTGGCATCGGGTTCGTTAACGATTCACGAATAACTATTACGTCGTAGTTGAGCTGCCGAGTCGCGGTCGGCGCAGTGTAGCACCGGTATACCCGTGCGCCAATACACACTATACGAGTTTGCGGTCGGCTCTGTTTTTATTTTACTTTTTTTATTCGGAAAACTTTAAAGATTTAACCAAACGGTTTCGCGTGTCGGTGATTTATCGCGTGGTGGCGAGGAGAAGAAAATATTTTGCCGGCCGAATACCGAAGAACACGGTCCGTGGCTGTGCGGCGAGATGGCGGGCCACAGGGGTCAACAGGGTTCAGCGAGGCTTCTGCGCTACGACGACGACGCGCGAGGAAGCGTAATTTAAAAATATGGGTTTTCTTTTTTTTTTTTTTAAAGACGGGTTGAAATTGACACCCCCTCCTGCCCACGCGTCACGGTTTAACCCGCCAAAATGAAGATTATATGACCGACGGCGGCGGCGACGCTTTCAGGTATTTCTCTTTTAGAGAAATCCAGATTTTTTCTCACTGTCACGCGAATTTCATACATTTTTGACGCCACTGTGAGAAATGTCCCACCTAAATCCGAATTACGGTTAAGCTCTACAAATCCGGCGACGAGTTTATCTTTATTTTTAACTTGAACGCAAATAATATAACGTCTACTCACTTCTCCCGGTTGTCGAACGGACAAGAACGAACCGCAAAGCGGCGACGGGGCGTGTATAAATATAATGAAGACGCGACAAATTCTTCTCCCACGACGGACGATGAACTTTATGTATAAATAATATTTCAGCTGAATTATTATAAGACCCGGGCTCGCTCGAGACAGTCGACCCGCAGTTTATTTATACGGTGAAGTATATGTTTTCTGTCAATAGAAAATCTGTATTTCACAGCATTCGCCGCGGGTCGTCCAGATTAATCTGAAAACAATAGGTAGACGAGTAGAATAATTGTTGACGTTACGAACCACGTGTTGCCCAGTGAAATCACGCATTGGTAGTAAGTCTTTATATACACAATTAAATTCTATAATTTTGAGTTTGAAGAGAAACGATTAGCAGAAAGCAAGATTATTGATTTTCACTTGCCTGTTTAAAGTGCGAAACCTTTCAAAATGCACCTCCGCTAACCCTACTCTGACCAAAAAACGAATGAAAAGTGAATTCGAAGAACTTGATAATAGTATTCAGTCGTAAATCTGCGAATATAAATTCGAAAAATTACCGATTGGGTCGTCGGAAACACGCAAATAGAGTGAGGCCTATTATCTGTATGCGTAATATATTATTATTAACTATACAACTATGTCCTCCTACTACGTCTTATCCGTGAAATATTTTTTTTAATAATGGACCTACCCATTATGATAATATATTTAAGTTGTTGTACACGTATAGTTTTGTGGGAATACCCAACAAAAAACGGCCATACAACGGAAGTGAAAAAGGAATAAAATAGTTTTTAATAAATATTATCCGTTCGTAGTCCCCGAACGCGAATAAAGCTAAATCCTTTAGTGGTAGGTAAGCCATTGATCTCGACCGTATTGCATTATCTAACACCGTATACTCGTGTTTTCGTATTGCTAGAAATTATTTTACCTACTCGGTCGATAGTGTACTATTTAAATTTCCAATACCGAAATTGGATTCGTGTTCTCGCACTAAGGATTTCCTGAACCGGAATGGGGAAAAAACGTGTTCGAACTATGAACACGGGCGGTGGGGGGGACACTGTCATAGTATTACACAGGTGCGCTAACTAGCACTGTATTTATAGTCTAAAAACACGATTCATGAAAAAGAACATTGCGACGAAAATCACGTGCAGTCTTTCTCACAGTATAAGATACGTAGATTTAATTTTTAACCACTAGTCCACGACCTGTGTCCGATTCCGAAACTTAGTACACATTGTACTGCCCGCAGTCGGAAAGTGTTCTCCGAAAGAAAAGAAAAAGCACGCGTCGTTTGTATAGGTCGTCAGCAAACGCGCTTCTTCTCGTTGAATGTATATAAAAAAAGTAAAGAAAGAAAAAAAAAAGAGGTAAACTATGTCGTATGACCGAGGGATAAAGTCGTTTCGAAAAATGACTTTATACTCTGCCCCTTGTTGCGCATTACACACCGAAACGATAAGATCCCGTTGTACATCTCAGCTTACGCGAACCACCCCCTTCTCAGCCCTTCCCACCCATAACGACGATCCGTAAATACAAAATATCTGCCTACCGCCCCGGTGATATTATTATCATCATCACGGCGTTTCAATTCAGCGGTCGCTATATACGTTTTCTAGGGGCGTACTCCACCACCACCACCGCCACACACCCGCCGCCGGAACAATAGGGCATGAAAGTGTTTTCAATTATATACGGACAATAACCCGTTTAAAAGACGATGAAATTGTTAGACGTTCCGCTTCGTAAACATTGGCTGCTTTTGATTACGGGCGGATCGATGAAACCGCGTTCGCCTTCGATACAATATAATATATACCTACATCGTGTGCGCATCGAACCCGTATATTATAATATATTCCTATGCACACCTATATAAAATGCATACTACGCACAGTCGACTGATAAATAGGTTTGCTCTGGTGATGGTATCCCATATATAGCTGCTGCTGCTCACACGGGAGTACGGCGAATTTCGGTAAATGCAATCACGCGAATAATATTGTATTATGGTGCGTGTTGTTGTAATTAAGTTATGATCGGGAAGGCGGCCGTTGAAAAATGCCTCGTAAAAAGTCTCGAAAGTCGTTACTTAAAAAAGCGAGAGCCTCGCGTATAGAAAAGGAAAAACGTCTTTTAAAAAATAGTCTTCTTGCACCGCGTCCCACATCGTTTAGTGTTATTAATATTTTTTTTTCTTTTATTGAAATATTAGTCCTCGGAATTATCTCAGGCACTCAAAGTAAATTAATCAATGTCTGGCATTAAAAAACCCTTCAGCTTTAAGCTCTATTTCGGCCTCGCTGGTATTTACGGGAAAATAATTATACGTACGCGGAACGCGATACCGATCGGGTTTTCTTTTTTTTTTCCGCGTTAAAATTCTTCATTAAAAACGCGTATATATATCATTTAATATACGTCATAATACATGATCATGTTATACCATATTATGGTCTATGTAAAAACACAATTGCACAAATTATGATTAACACCAGTAATCACGGTGCACGTCGTTCTCACGAGACACTTCGAAGGCCGGAAGAGCGAAGAGTATACTGGCGGTTTACTGATACAGTAATTTTCAGAATATCGTCTATAATGTTCGAAATTGCAGTTATTGTCTCATCAAGAACCATACGTCACTATATATTAGCCACCGGCGCTCGGATCGAATACTTCGCATGGCTTACGGCGTATTATCTATATTTGCTTATTTTTTAATCGAATTTTAAACGCCTCTGTAAAAGGCTCTGTACGGGAATAGTTTTTCATCCTTGTTAGTGTCACGAACACGAAATAGGGCAAACATGAAGCCAGGCACTCGAAGACCCCCTTGTGATATAAATATTAACTTATTTGAACCTAACTATCGGTATTAATAGATAAAAATATCTTATCCCCTATTGTGGGGACGAATGATTAGCATATACGACGCTTGTTACGGAAAAAAAACACTTCCAAAAGTGTTCATATGTTTATTGTTAATTAAAACCATATAAATGAAGTATTTTTTTTAAATGTGTATAAGCTGCGTTTCATTTTTTTTAAGTGACACATCAGTAGGTTCGAACACCTAGGGGGCATCGATACGATATTATCAATTAAAACGAAATGATAAACATACGAGAAATAACAGCAACAGATTACGGTTATTATTCATAAGAGTTATTAAGTAACGTTTGAAGGACAAAACAGAATTAAAATGTTTTCAGTTTCTTCCTCGACATTAACATAATATAATAACGGTTTACCGGAGCGAAAAAAAAGAGTGAAATTTTACCCGTAAGTTGGGACATAGAATAAAGGATTTGAGCGCAAAGTGACAAATGAAAATATTTGGAAATTACGAGTTGTAGAATTAAGGACGCAGAGTTTGCTTTGTGAACGGCACTTTCAAAGATTCGTTTGGTTTCGCAGCGAGCCAACCCAAAGCGCACATCGGGTATTATGATTATTTCGCGAATTTCGCAATGCCCCCTCCCCCTACCGACGAACACCGCGGCCCGGAGAGAGACATTATAAATTCGCGGCAATAAAACAAAACAGAATTCGCGGCAGAGCACCTGTATACCGCGCAGTGTAGAGTCTCGTACATTAAAATCGCAACGATGTTCCGCATGCGTGCTCGTCAATACTTCGCTGCGTACCTATTCTTAATTTTACACCGATTCGCAAACGTCTGACGTATAATTACTACGCGGCCGTGCGCCCGAGACCGTACGCACCCCCCGGTGCGTTTGTGAGGTTTAATTTCGCCGGAACCACCCCTGCGCACGCGGCTCCTTGAAACCGGAGATCTGTCGGTTAGGACGCGAACATTAGTTTTCCGCAGTACGTATATTCTGCGGCACCCGCGCCGAATCCAGTAGTTTCCCTTAACGGCAACGCACCGCACACATTTCACCGTCAACGCCGACGACGTCTCGGTTCGGTTTTTAATTATTGTTATTTTTTGCCCGCCCATTTGTTACGAAACTCACCAGGTCTGGTATGTGGTTCACAAATTATGGTAAAACCGTAGTCGAACGTACGATGCGACCGCCGCCGCTTCAACGCGAAATAATTGTGAATATTATCCGCCGTGGGTGCCAAGCAGTTTGAAAAGGTTTTTTTATTGTACGATGATAATGGAACTAAAACCGACGACAGTTTATAAGAATTCTTCGTTTCAGAGATCTTAGCGTGTACCACGTTAACCACCACAAATAATAATTCTCGTGTTATCTATGTCGGTGTAACGCTTTTGTACTAGTCAAGTCCACAGCCGACCCTATGCAACAGTCGCGCCCCACAAGCTAGTCCGTACATTAGTAACATGTGTTTCCAGTAGGGTTTTAACCGACCAATAACAACCGTATATACGACAGAGGTACAAATTATAGTTTATAAACAACACAGCTAACAAATTGCAATGACCTTTTCCATCTCTCGTTTATCGTCCACGGAGTCTAAAACATAAACAAGGCACATATTATGGTGGCGAATTTTTCACGACCGGCCCTGTGAAACCGAGAAATCTATTGCAGCTCTAATTTTTCAAAACCGAACCGACGGGCCTATAACCTAAACAACCGCTTCGGGTTTCAATACACGAATCCTACAATCGGCCATGTCTGACACTGAAAGTGCATAACACTAAGTCGTCGCAAAAATGAAATTTTATCTCTAAAAACTTTTCCTCTTCAGTTATATTTATCTCCTAAAAGTATACTGCATATGCGTACGAACGTAAACAGGTACAAATGTACGTATATTTTGCACGTATTAAACACGTACGCGGCTGCTGAAGTGTAGCAACCTAGGGTGGACATTAACGAGTTTAAAAGCTAAAGTGAAGTTACTTTTAAGTTTTCACCAAGTTACACAGTGTGCTAATTTTTTTAGGAACTTCTGAACGAAATAATTTTTTTTCTACGATTCACAGTAATATGATTAAACACGATTATTTCATTAGTTTTGTAATCATATTAAGTTAATTGCTTGCCTAATTTAGATTGTTGACATTGAAAAACCAATAAATATTTTTATTTTAAAAAATTATTCTTTTTTTATAAACTGTGAGTGTTGAATTGGTTATTCCTGATTTCAATAGTTATCAAAATAACGTAGATAAATACTGATTTCCATAAATATTACAATAATATATGATAACTACTCAGAAGAATAGTGATCTTAATTTAACCTATATGTAAAGATATATTTTTTTTCAATTTCACTCGTAACTTGTACTAGTGAACAGCAAGATGAGTGCCTTACTTATAATTTTAAACTTGACTTGACAAACTTAGTAAACTTGCTCTGATTTGTTAGCAACGCGTTGAGTTTACGCGCAAACGATAATAACGGTTGACTAACGCCAAATTATAACCTAGTGTCCTGAACGCGTAATCAATCGTAATTATACGTTCGCGTCATTATATAAACGTATATGTCTATCGATCGCGAGATAAACCAAACACAATGAAATCACCCCGTGCATTGCAAATTGTTGCTAATTGACTGCTAAATGTCGATGCGTGAACAATTCCAAAATGTTTTTTCGGTGATGAGGGCGGGACCCCACTCATAGTATTTTTGATTTCACGGTTAAGCCCAAGAATTGCGAATTTTGAAAATTGTAACGCAAATCGTTGCTAATCGACTGCTAAATGTTGATGTGAAAAAAACCGCAAAGTTTTGACGGGGCGGGGCCGGGGAAGTGTACGTAAAATCATCGGGCCGAGACGCGTGTTCAACCGCAGGTGTCAACAGTGTTACGGGTACATTATTAGATCGTCTTCTCCACCCACCCCCACCCCCCCCCCCCGAGAGCTTCGTGACGGAATGCGCGTTAATAACGCTCGTTCTGACGCAATAACGCGACGTGTTGCGCGCGACTTCCGAGTAAGTATCACCGAGTGCGTACCCGGGTACCGTCGTATTATCCGCGGCGGCATATAATACCGTTTCCCGTTGCCCCGTCGTCGACGAACTTTGTGTCCTCGTGCCGAAGTCGTTCCCGGTAAACGATATTATACGTTCCCGCCGCCAAATCGTGAGTGAAAACGGCGAGATTAATTTTTCCCCAAAGAAGCCCACCGTGTTCTAAGGTCAATCGGATTCTGTTGTTCTTTTATGTTTCCCGGAAACGTATTATTTTCGCCATCAATTTCAACTTTCTATAAAACTTTTTAATTAAATGTTCGCGAGACGTTTTTTTTTTCACCAACCCCCCCCCCCCCCCATCTCCAACATACCGCGTTCATTTTTGTTTTCTATTATTTCATTATGTACATTTTAATTAAACTCGATAAATCTCGACACCATTCACGTTTTATTATATTATTATATGTGATATTAATTAAATTCTAACATTGAAATAAATAGAGCAGTATGATTACCGCACACGAACCGGGTTTTAAGTGTATGTGGCCTAACTATTGGTACATTATGGATATCATAACACATTCTACGAGATCGCGCTATTCGATAATTAGTCATACCTAATGAGGCGCGAAGATTTATATGATTACTAGAAATAGGATTTTAATGACCTAAAAAATCCAAAAAATCACCAAATAACCAGAGAACTTGAAAATGAACAAAAAATCTACTTTAAGGCGTAGACGGCCGCCTACGGTTGACTTAATTTTAGTAATTTTTTAATTTTTATAATTTCATAATTCCTTATATTAATATTGTTTGTTCAGCTTTAACAACAGTATTATACACAGTGTAGCATCACATACGTTGTGCCGTATTCACAACTAAGATTAATATTTCACTACATAGGTTTTAAGTTTGCTCGATATGTAGTCTTATCCCGATAAATCTGCAATGGATTATGTTAATAATTTTCAATACCAGTTACGATGTAATTTAGCTCATCTATAATATAAATATATGTTCTGAGAGAAGATGAAACTAGAACCTTTTAATTTGGTACAAAAAAATAAATCCCAAAATAAATAACAATTAGTTCAAAAAATATACAAAATCAATGTAATATATGTAAATAATCACTTTAAAAAAAATGCAAAATAAAAAATATAATATTCTAAATTTTTAATGTAACGAAACAAACGTCTAACTTGAAGAAAACTAATGCAAAAATCATCAATATCACATCTCGAATAATCACTGTAGATACTTTAAATGTTTTCCATACAACCCGATAACGGTAATTGGTTTCAATTAGGTACATGTATAATTATTAATTATTATTAAAAATTTATTGGAAAACAAATCACGGTAGTACGTGTCGAGCGAATGTGTGCAGTGAGAAATAATGATATTAATCAAATACGATTGTTCGACTTCGTTATGATAAATGTTTGTAAAACAAAATTATTTATAAGTGCCTACGTATTGCGTTTCAACACTTTTCTCATTCTTCTCGAGCGTTTCCAATTGAGATCATTCGCATTTCACGTAACTAAATACGTTCATATTTTACACAGAAATTGTTTTAAATCCTATGGCAAAATGGTCTTCGATACTAAAGACAAAGTGCAATAGGTCACGTAGCAAATAATCAAAACAAGCCAGGAATCCATTTAACAAAGAAACTTCAGGTAGTAATAAGGGTAATAGAGAAATAAGGGTTGTTGTTTCGGTTTTCCCTGTACCTTTACTTATTATAAATATATATACAACGGCAAACGTTTTTAATTTTTTCACAAAGCTAGAATAAACCATTACGATCACAACTAAACCAATGTTCTTCGCAAAACTAGGTGTGATAAATATAATATTTTTTTTAGAACCTATACCGTATGGTTTTAAAGGTTTCAGTTTTTTCTGCCGTGAAAAAATAAGATAAAATAAAAACTTTCCCCGATTTCTCTACAACGCAGTATTGTACGGTTCTCGGTATAATATTTATGATGGAATGCGCGGAAATTTTGAAATGATTTTATCGCACTGAAAATTGTTTCGTGGGGGGTGGGGGGAAATATATAGAAAAAAATACCTCACATCACATTGTAAAAATCTGCAAAACATAAAATTTACGATCGTGTAAATCACATTCCTGTAATAAAATGAGTAATAAAATAAAAAAAAATTATTCCACTCCGAGCAATAACATAACAATCGAACGCGCGTTGCGCGAGAATTCCGTGTACCACCTTTTATATAACGTACGCCTCGTCGCTGATAGGGGAAAAAAATGTTTACGTCAATATTTTGTTTTCCCGAACAAAGGGATAGGATTTCACGTACGAGTAGGTGCGATTATGCAGGGTAATTAAAAACACCGTACGATCTAAAATAACAAATAGGCACGTTTGATGCGTGTGCGCGTCGTGTCGGGTGACGTTAATATATGTAGGTATAACCACATGAACGGCAGAGTGTGTAAAATATTATAACATCGCATTTTAATTACGCCTCTTTGGCGAAGGACGCGGACCACGGGTACATGTATCAATATGTATAATGTATATACACATGTATGGAATGTAACGTGTTACGTATACAGGAAACCCATTCGATGGCCGTTCAAAGTGTGGTCGACGACCGCAGACGTGTATAAGACATCTGCCGATCATCAATAACAATATATATGACGCGTAACCAACCACTGTACCATGTCAACCAGAGTCTCTGCAGTAACGCTTGGGCGTAACTATGTGGGAATCGAGGGATCGCGTAATGGAATCAAAAGAATAACATTTTCCTTTCAAACAAGTTTCCTGCGCATCCTTTCGATATTCGCAGGGAACTTGTGACTGCAGGATTCTAGGATTCTAAGACCAATTTCTGTGTGTTTCGCTGAAAGTGTATGTTCACAGCGTTTACATTGACTGCGTGAGAAACGATAATCAGAAATATTACTGTTATGAACTGCAAATAAATCAGTCGAAAGGACAAATGAATTACACCAAAATCGTTATGCACGTATCTAGTCTTATTCGCTATGCATATTGTATTATATAATATGTATAACTGAAAAAGCAAAAGATATTTACAACGAGAATATTCATGTTTGAAAAAAATGCAAATAATATAATATTCTTATGGATACGTATTCATTATCCTTCGAATATAGTTCTCATATGTATACAGCGTTTTCACTTTGCCCGCCAATTCGACGTTCTGGATACGCCGTTGACTGCAAGACCAATGACATTGTTGTACATAATAATATATTAAAACGCGTATCAGGATAATATATGCCTTAGACACCGACGATTTTCATCCGTAATTGTGGTGTACCGAGTGTATCGAGCAAATACGTTCGAAAAAAATATCTATTGCACGACGAACATGTGCCGTAAAGGATTTCATATCATCACGCGGGTGGCTGCCATTAACTGACTGCGCCGTTGCATATATGTATTGCTTATACGGCAGACCGAATTATATTTGGTTTTGGAAACGTTTCGGACAACGCGAGAGTATTGCGTAGGTAGGAATTACAACGCATTATTATAACACGCGTGAGTGTACAGCGAGCGTCTGGAAAGTTTTGTAAGCCCCGGGTCTGCATCGCACGGTATAATGCATGTACATGCGTATGTATATATTATATACGCACAACGGCTAAAGATTAATTCGATTTAATTAACGTTTAATTTAACGCGCAGTACACACAAGCACACACCCGCCCGACCGACTTCACGCAAGGACAGTGCGGTCCGACGTGTTATTATCGGTTATTTTCGTATTTGTACACCGTCGCTGCCGTCGTTATACTCGTATGTGCGATCCCCACGCAGTCGCACTAGAAATTCAGGGTGTCCTCCTACAGGATACGCCGCCACTGCCGTACAAAAACAAGAGACTTAACGAAGGGACGGAATTATAATTTACAGACGATAAATAATTACACGGTCTCGGCCGGCCTTACCCTAATCCAAACAACCCTCCCTCTCCCACCGGCCACGACCTAGTGCCGGTCAGGGAGGGGGATGATGACGACAAGGAATTCTCTGAGGACCTCCACCGCCGTCGTGAACGCGCTGGCGCGTAAGTGTACGCACTCTCACACACGCACACACCACGTATATCGCATTATCGTATTAGTATATTATAATCGCGCCCCCGTGTACATATTATAATACTACTTGTACACGGTATTGCTTATGTACCTGAACATCGAATTTTCGCTCTTGCTCCACCCGACATGCAAAGCTCTCTCGGATCGATCATCCGCTCGAATCGATTTCCGGTTAACCGGTCGTTATCCGATTTAAACAACGCGCTTCGCCGCGGTGTCGAGGTATTATCCGCCATCGACGTGTACCCCGTATAACATGGTGTAATACGGGCCGAAACTAGTCGAACTCGGTTAACACGTTACTGACATAAGTACAACAGCACACTCATAGCAAGGGCATGGCGAACTGTGCCTACGCCGGGGGCGCAAATTATGAAGGGTCGCAAATTTGCGCTTTAAAATTGGTACTTATTTTTATCAATGAATACTCTAGCCTTAAGGCAAGAAAAGAAAATTTTTAAAGTTTGAAATTTACATTGTAATAAAAACTGATAATTAAATAATTTTGTATTACCTAATTATATACATAAAAAATATCATTCCGTATTTTCGTCAATTTTTTAATAGCTAAAAAGGCGCATTTTCCTAGGTTCGCCAGGGGCGCTAACGAGTCTTCCTACGCCACTGAGCACACTGTAGCAGATGGTTGAGAATACCCAATTATTTCACCGCTTGTTTGAGTGCGGTCGCTAAAGATTGGTGATCCTTGATCAGAAACGCGCTATCAATATTGATGAATATAACTACAAATATTTTTCATTAAAAACCCTACTCGAACAGAACACGCGGTGATAGTGGGATTCAGTACTTTAACGGCCGTTCCGATAAACACTGAATATTGTTCAACTTCGATCGGCATCATGTGTCATACGAAATGGTTGGCGTTGTTACTCGGTTATTTACAATTATTACAATTATTTCAAACACGACAACTTGAACAATAACACCGCTGCTATTGCGCGGCCGATTTCCGATGGCAATCCGTATGGAAAAATAAATTAGAAAGGTTGCATTGAATTAATATATGTTTTCCAAAAATAAACCGATGAGTCCTTTTGCCGTGCGTCGTATGTTTTCAAAACGACTTTTTCATATACTCGTCTTATTATAATATTATTGTCATATGTTCTTTCAGACTTTCACAGTCCGCGTGGACGTCATTATAATAAAACCGTGCGCCCGTATCGTGTAATCATTACGAGAAAAACGAGATTACGTTGGATTTTCGTAATATACAGGGTGATTCTTTGACTATGCTAACCCACTTTTTCGGTTGTAACATTTTTTTTATATGTTCGAGTTACCATTAAACGTATGTTTTTCATAACTTTTTTTTAATACCTCCTTAATGTTAATTTAATATAAACTGTTTTTTTATTTTTTTAAGTTGAAACACTATTTATTCATTACGGTATTTCACTAAGATTCTGTAAATTTCAACGTATCGAAATGAAATTCAAACGAGTAGAAATTGAATTATTCTAATTTCATGATTTGGTCCAAATTTCGACAACGCAGCTACAACAACAATTCAAGAAAAATTTAACTGAATTCAATTTTTCATAAAACATGGTGTTCCCGTTTGAAAAACAAAGTTAGTTATCGAAGATAAATTCATACAAACCAGAAAAAATAGCCACAGAAAACATAGAATTGTATGGCGATTCAAACGAGGAAGAGAAAAAATCCAAATCAAAACATTTTTTCGGCCAAAAATTATAGTGAGCTTGGTTAAAAAATCATCCTGTATACATAAATGTACTCTAAAGTTACGGAGCTTATGTTTTTCGCTGTACGTGCTGTTTTCGGCGATGATTGTGCAGTAGTATCGATCGGATGGACGATATATTATAATATTGTAATATACACATTGGTACGATATATCGTGAAAGTCACAGTTCAGGCGCGGATCCCGTGCGTTGTTCGCGCAGTAATAATATTATAATGATGTCGACAAGCAGACGACAACGGACAATGACGAGAGACGTTATGTTGTCCGCACACGCGAATCGGCCACCACTCTGTATACATACGCTATGGTACCTCCGTGCGCAACACGGTGTATATGCGCGGCCGGCGATAGACCGACTGCGAAGAGTCAGTTGTCCCCGGTGAATAGCAACAACAGCAGCGACGAGCTGAATTTGTTTCGTTATAAAAAAAAAAAAAATAGAGAATCCGACTTGCACGCGTACACAAAGTTAATTGTATTATTACACTCGCGTTCGAAAGCTGAAGACGTAAATAAATACATCGCGACGAAAAAAAAAACCTTTTCCAATAATTGTGATTGATATCCCACGCGTCAAGCTATAATGTGTTTTCAGTAGGATTCAAATGATTTCGCGACTTTTGTACAAAATACTTCTACCACCACAGTCCTACGTAAAATAAAATGTATGGTTTAGAAAAGAAAAAAAAATTCGTTTGACGATTTCGCGTTTCAATCATACCGACTTACGTTCTATTATTTGCAACGAAATTGAATTTCGAAAATAAACGTGAAAATATTATAACACAATAATAAGATACCAATTGTATTCTAATTGTTACGAGTTGGTAAAAATAAATAATAATATAATGCTCGTATTATATAATATTCTTGAGCCACGTCAAACGTTATTTAATATTTTTGCGAACTGTCAACGACAGTTATTTAAATATTTTTTCGTAGAAATTATATCATTTTGTGTAGTGGTTCGAGTACAAACAAAAATTATTACGAGTTAATGCGATTACGTCACAAACTATATTGGATTTCTATAGAATACGTTTTGAATGTATTCGCGATTTTCATTTACATTTATTAATAATTATTACATCGATTGAATTATTATAATCATGTTTCATTCTTATCGTTTGAGTGCAATCATTTGCAACTCAAAAAACCTATATAAATTTAAAATTTTTATGCACATTTTGATCATTACCTCTTGAAACTATTTTTCTGTTGACGTGATTAAAATTAATGCCGATACCAGCATAATATATTTTTGTTTTATTTTTCACAATTCGTGTAAGATTTAGTACAGTATAATATTATATTGTTTTGAGAAATAATAAAATAGTTGTTAATTAAATATAATCTTCGACAAAAAATACTTTTTAACAGTCTTTTTTGTTGAAAAATCGATTTTCAAATTTTCATGTCATTTTGCGTAGAAGTGGGAAAACTTATGAACTTTTAAGGACCCAATTATAATAGTTGAAAATTAACACTAATTCATTTTAGCTACAAATAATATTTCCTTCGAATAGAATTTCATTCAAACTGTTATTGCGTTTGTCCCTGTTTTGTGTACCGTTTTAATTTCCTGACAACATGCAAATTAGTATAAATTCTTAAAACAACAAGATTAAAATTAAAATTTAACCATCCGACGAATTTCGTATTTATATACACAAATAAATCGAATAACTTTATCATAATTGTCGTACGTCCAATTCTATTGATTGCCGATTTACAGTAGAAAAAAAGGGAAATTACGCGTCGTACAATCCTGTACATGCATGCTGAATGCTGATTCTATGTCAATGAATAATTTAAAAAAAAGTCGAAATCGAATAGCCGTAAATATTGTTGCACGTCGCCGTTAAATAACTTGGTGGAATCGTTGGCGATTTAATAATAATGAACTATCAACATATTTTTATTACTCGCGTACGCGAACATATTACACTTGTACACCCACTCCCATGCAGTGTGCGTCTTCGATTTTGTGCTTAACGTTTTCGTTTACTCGGAAAAGCCGAGAAAATAATACCAATTGTAAACAAATCGCTACGAAAAAATAGAAGTTTCGTCGGGAGCGGTTTAAAGTTGAAGTTTAAAGTTTAAAGTTGTTGTCCGCATGTACGTTCGCCGGGCGAGGATCCCGTATTATTATTGCGTTTCAACCGCGGATAGAGAAACGTCGTAAAGACGAATTTCCGTCTCCGAATGGCACACGCGCGCGTACTGCACTACACCACGACCGGAAGCTGGAAAATATTGTTGTGTTTGCGCCGTCAAAGGAAGAAATCAACGAAATGGGCAAACGTAGTTTATACATTATATATCATCATCATCATCAGCCCTGTCGATTTATAGTCGAGACGATTTCAAAGGTATATTTCGATTAAAACACCTCGTAGATACCTCTATGCCGGGGGGAGTCTCTGAAATCATACCGCAATCGACCGATACCTCCTTGACTCGAAAATATATCTGCGGAACCCGTAATACTAATATGACTTAGTAAACGAGTAAAATAGTATATATATATAGTGCGGATTGACCGTTTTATCGACACAATGTCAAAGCTGTTTTATAGTATATGTCATCGTCCTGATTATGATTTATCTATCGCAGGATCACCGCGGTTTGAAAACCATTGAAAAGTATACGAAAATATTTTGATATTTGCAGACGTCAAACGCGTCATACGATTATCCGAACGGTTGTATAATAAAAATAATTCGTTTTAATTTTGTTAACCGTGAAGAACAACATGGAAGAGTTCCGTAAACTCCAAATATTATTAAATTATTGATGTATTTTAGTAAATTACTTATTTATTGTCTTAATATATACTTTCAAGTTACGACTAAAGAGGCAGGATAATAGTACATACTTTTATGTCATAAAATGAAATAGGAAAAAGCCAATTTTCTCTCCGCTTCATTATTAGCGCACGTACACCATTCGACCCACCCACGGCCAAATCCATCTCGCCTATTATAGTTATTATTTCTCCCTAGCCAGTTTATTTTTGGTCACACCCTCAGTGTGTCGTTTCGTTATTTCGCCACGTATACATCTCAAAACGGTGATGTGTCTTTACACCGGGGGTGGATGAAAATAAAATAAATATTGTACCAAGCCGTTGAATACTATTGAGTGTAAAATAATACAAGTCAAGTAGCACAACGCGACGATTTCCGTAATGAAATTTAAATACTTAATTTTTACAGCAATACGGCTACCACTATTTTGTGCGCCTGAAATTCGATTACTTGTCAGTTTTACACTCTTTTAGAGATGAAAAATTCGCTGTGTAATTTCCCAATTTGTATTAATCACCGTTCATTTTATTTACCGCCTATCAAATCTACTTGTTTTACAAAAATGTTATAAATATTGTAGATATTTACAATAATAAAGATATGAAAGATATGAAAAATTAATGTCAGCACCAAGTAATGGTCAACGCAAGTATTGTACATCGCATTTCCAAGTGGCGTGCTATAACAAAGTGTCCAACAAACAATTTCAAATGTGGTTGACGATTACAAAAATCCTGTATGTGTAATAATTGTATTTGTTTTTTATCATTGAACAATTGGATTTCGTTGAAATAATAATTGGTCATCTGTTCAATAACAAAAAAATCGACTTTTTTGATTAACAATACAAATCAAAATGATATTGTCTAGACATTATTTTTTTTTAAAGACCAAAAGACCACGAAAGTTAATCATAATGATTGGATTTTGATCCACTTCAACTCGAGAACTCGATAGGTCTTTAATTTAAAACGGATAAGTCATTATATAATTCGGCAAACTAATCACCGATCGAGATAACGGTGACATTAAACAGAATCAAATATAAACTTTTGACCGCAAACAATGGTATTCATTTCATCCGTATACGCGACGGTTTGCGAGAAACAAAAAGTTAAATCGACTGCTATGTCGGTAAAACGTGGTGTGGATAAGTTTTCCAAATATTATTACCAACGGCCAATTGCTGAATATATTAGGGCAATATCTCGATCCGCATCATAACGGATGAAAGATCCGGTAATCCGATGCGAGATTGACTTGGAAAACCATTTTAAAGGATTACAGTAAGTACTGCAGATTGAGGAGATGGCAGTACATCGAAAATAAATCATTTGATCGGAATAATCATACAACACACGAGCGCATGATATGGTCCGTTTTCGTTATTTTTTTCGTTCTGATCTTTTAAACAACGGTCAATATTATTCCCCCTCCCCCTGGAACTCTACTCTTCATGTAACTCATGCTGTACACGTTTTTCGGTGGTCACTAGAATCGTAAAAAAAGATATATTAATATTAAACCCGGTCTAACGTGGTAAAAAGAGTTTGATCGGTTGAATAAAAAAATAAAAAACTAGAATCGCTTGTTACATGTGTGTGTTTGCTTCCAAGCCAACGGGCTTAATCGAAGTTCGGTTAAGTTTCGGCAAATAACGTTTAAAGTTTAAACATTTGTGTACAGTATGATAACCATGATCATGCGAAAGACAATTCAAGTTATAATTCGTTTTGTCAAAGTAACTTTTTAATGGTCTGCCGTCGTCCATTGATAACGCGTTAAAATGTATAAGTTTTTATTCGACCGTCTTGTTGTTGGGGCCCAGAAAGCCTTTCATTTTAATAATAAATTAAATACGCCGTGGACCTTTAGCTGTCGGGGATTTTGCGTATTTATTATCATCGTTCCAAGTCGCGTTTCCGGTCCAATTTATTTTCGTAGTTCTCAAAGTGCATATTTTAATCCGCATTATAATCATTAATTTTTGTTTATCTACGACACATTTTAAAATATGTGTCTACTTCACAGGAATTCTTTACGGTAGCAAAATAATTACACTCCGGAGTACGAACAGTTGTGTAAGACGATTAAATGTACAGGTCACAGGACACTATACTGCCAATTCTGTTTGGGTTCCGTTTTTTTTTCTGCTAGTCTGGTGTCGGTGCATCCGAGTTAGGGACCCAAACACCAGGGAGTGATAAAAGGTACTACGCTGGTTAAGCCCAGGATTTTTTTCGGTATTATATATACTTATACGGGTCCCAGTGTCCCAGATGTTTTTCGGTAAGAACCACAACACGACTGTAATGTTTTCCATCCCATTTTAACAGACTTGGAACCGTCTATGATTGATTTGTGTCCTCAGGCGCACGGTTAAAAATGTTTTGTCGCTAAGATAATTGTTTTTGTTTTCTTATCGTCTCCAAAAACAAACAATTATAACCATGGCCAAAAATAAATCATAAACAGCCGTAAGTCTGTTAAAACGGAAGGATAACATTCGTGTAGTGCATGGTACGAAACCAACTTACCGGGAAACATTTAAGCCCCTACGATGGTGCATTTCTTGAAAAATCCTGGAGCCAACGAGGGTAATAGCCAATAGGTACTTAATTAAATATACATTTTAATTTCGAGATACAGCGTGGTTGTTATCATCTTTATTTTAAAATTTTCCCACACACTTATCCCATAATAGTATGCAGTGTGAAAACGTGAGCGTTTTACAATAGTTGCGTATTGTTCAGAAGAAAACAAATTTTCTTCGGATAACACGAGTGCGCGTATTTGTTTTCATCTACTTGTAAAAAATCGTTTCGCGAGATTTATTGTTTATTTCTTTGGTTCGAGATGTTGTCGGAATAACATTGACGATAAAATAATGACATGATCGGCAGCTGAAGATTATGCGATTAAGGAATATCACTTTTAGAATATTGTGACTAATGGTTCTTTCGGTTAATTATTCATAACGTATAGTTTTATTACGACGAGATATTTTTTGCGTTACGTTGTATATAGTTATATGTATTCCGATAAATTAATACATTAAGTTCCACCTTAATTTTATACCAATACCGTCTCGGGGATTTCACGAGTAAAAAATATTTGGATAATTTAATGAACTTTAAAAATTGAATTAGCCTCTAACACTCTTAACCGTGATTGATGGTTTCTACTTATAAATTATAATTCCCTTTACCTTAAAACTATAGGCCGTAAATATTTCAAAATCCGTTTAAATCATTAGCTATACTTAGTTTCAAATTAAAGCTGATTTATAAAACTTAGTATATAGGCGTTATCATCTCCTATGGCTGCAGGCAGAAAAAGTACAATTCGATAAATATATTAAGAACAATTTCACCCACTAATAGATTCTGTTAAGCTTGTCTATAAGCGAAAATCTGTTCTTTTTTCCCTCTTTGCACTGCGGTTTTTTGTAATTGTTGAGCTATTATAGTTGTAACTAGAAGCTATTACAAAAAAAGAAAAAAAACTGCAGTTTACTACTGTCTAGCACGAATCAGTATTGCACTTTCTATATACATTTAACAATTAGATAAAACTACCGCTTTGGTTCGAGTAAGCATGAAAAATGTTCTAAGACTGCGAGAAGTAACCGCTCTGCAAGGTTGAAATTGTCTAAATAATTAGTGAAGTACAACAATATATATATTATGCATGAACACTATACGCGCGCGGTAGTTTTGAACCAGAACTGTAATATTTATCCACTTCACTTCCTGTTTCGATTCAAAGAAATACAAATCAAATGATTGAAATATCGAGCTAAATCATTAGCGATTCACAATTCTTATATTTTAAATACTTTTCGCGATGAGCACAACAATTGTGTCCATAATCCGGAACCATTTATTATTCGAGTATTTATTTACTAAACATTTAGAAAAATCACAAACATTTATTTGGCCGCACATATTATATTATGTTTCTACGTCTGTTTTCAACATTTTCAAAGCATAATCGTTGAAGTGTATATAAGTCATCAACTGTAGTTAATATTACGCATGGTATCCAAAGTAAAAAAAAAAAAAAAAATGAATAAAATGCCGTACAAACTTTTTTACAATGTATATTTTTCCGTTTTGTGAAAAAATAAAAATAAATCAAATTTTAAGATATTTTCAAAAATTACGTTTCACTGTAAACGCGATTGTTCGTATATAATATTATATGGCAAAAACAACAATTTTACTAACTGACAATAACTAATGATAATGCGCGTAGCGCGGAAGCGAATAAAAGTTTTGGCATTCGATAATGACGCATAATATACCGTACATCAGTATATTGTAGCACGTAATAACCAACTTTTACCTATAACATACAAACTTTCAACTTTGGACTTGTTGTATATTATTTCCCCGCTATCGTTGAATAATATTCTATTCGAGTAAATAGTAATGTACCCGAAATAAAAACGAAACGGAATACGGATACCGCAAGGCGCAGAGAAACCAACACCGATCAAAGTTATCGCATTGCTACGTTATACCCAAACCCAGTGATCTCAACCGGTGGGTCGCAACCCATTTTCAGGTCGCGTAAGCCTCAAAATTTCAAAAGTTCATAAAATGTTATAAAGTATAATAATAATTTTTCAATTATTTAACGTAGAGCAGCGGTTCTTAACCTGTGGTCCGCGGCCCCCTGGAGGTCCGCAATACTCATGTCTGGGGTCCGCGGCAGCCTTACCATCTAACACAGTGGTTCTCAACGGGGGCGATATCGCCCCCCAGTGGGTGGTGAAGGGTTACCGAGGGGCGGTGAACTAGGTTTGGGTGGTAGGGGGGTGGCGAAGGTGTTCACGCAAAAACGTTGTACATGGTGCGACCTAAAAATAATACATACTTGATACTCTATATTCTATATAATAGCTATCTATCACTATAAAAAATAATAGGTACTATTACCTAATATATATAACCTACATTAGACTATAATAATATATATTACCTAATACTAGTATTTATAATCAATGGTACTATGTTGAGCAATGCACAATAACATATCTTTGATTTTTTTCCAATTTATTATCTTTATTATTTTGGCGATTGTGCGTGCACATTATATTTTATTACAATGTATTATCTTAAATTTAAGAATTCTCATATAGGGGGTGTTAAAAAATTGATTGGCTGCCCAAGGGGGTGGTAACTTAACAAAGGTTGAGAAACACTGATCTAACATAAGCTAATACGTGACATGAGTGCATTATTACAATATTTTTGGATTATTATTTTTGTTTCATATAAAATTATAATCTAATCTTATATTCTTTAATCTTATATTGTCTGTCACGACCTATCTTATCTTTATTACACCAATGACAATGTGGAATTCGATACAATATTATTAATATTAATATCAGTTTTTCTTGTTCATACAAATTGTACAGGCATACAGCACTTATGTCGGCAGTCGTATATTTACTACCAATAAGTGCAACTGATCAGTTTTATACCATCATCATTTACGATTAATACGTGATATTTTTTCAAATCATCTTTAAGACATTTAAGTTTAAATGGAACGTTGGTTAAATTTAAAAAGAAAGAATTCTGACGTTGATGATGAAACGACTCCGTGTATGAACAAAGAAAAAATAATTATAAATGTGTATATTTTGTTATGTCTACTTCTATAATTTGTAATATAAAATAGTTATTATAATTTTGGTTATGATAACTTGATATGTTTTGTAAAAAAAAGATATTCGACAAAAAATTGGTAGGGGGTTCGCGATATTTAAAAATATTTCATCGGGGGTCCGTGTTCTACAAAAGGTTAAGAACCGCTGACGTAGAATATTAACAAATTAAGTTACAGATTAAAAATGATTGTAATATATTTTATATGTATCAACAATATTATATAATATTAAATGGATATCAAATCGCACTGTACATGGTTCGTACACTGGTACGATTTTACACGTAGTATAGTACATTGGACATGATAATTTACGATTTTTACTTTTTTTTTCTTTTTCTACAAAGCTTACGTGGCCGTAGGTCGCGAAAAATGTACGCCTAAATAGCGGGTCGCGAGTCCAAAAAGGTTGAAGATCACTGCCCTAACCTATGCGTACCTCGTTTCGATTTACTTGTCGTAGCCCACTCACCACTGCAGCGCGCGATTCGTTGACGATATTCCCGTCGTCGTATTATAATATTTAGCGACGAGTGGTAATTTTTCACATTCTTCCAGCGCGTTGTACGTAGTGAATCCGTGTTCACGCGTTAGTGGATGAACACGACGGTGAAATTCTGAACGAGCTTTTGTTTCGATACGACGTGCATTTTTTCGGTCCAACAATGGACAATATTCTATTCTGTTCTATAGTTCACAAACAGGTGAATCCAACGTTTTGTTTTGATGAAGGTAAAAATAAATATTATCTCATAGACTTTACAGGTTGAGAAAAAAAAAACTCGTTCCATACAATATGCGGATTTAAGCATGTATGTGTGTGTTTGTGTGTGTGTATATATTTGTATATGTATCATACTATATCCATTTATCCCTAAAAACATAAGACCTTTGTCCCATCGCAGATCCTTCATTCCCCCGCGCTGTATTCTCAACGGATGTTTTGCCGATATTATTGGGTTTGGCCGCAGACACCAGCAGCCCAGATGGTAGTGTTTTGGTAAAGTTTTTGCTTTAATTCGTAATATTGTATTACAGATCTCTGATGTGAACCCACACACAAAGAAGGTCTTTTATCATACCGTTCTTTGTTCGTCACCATTCCGTGCACTCACGTTTTGACCTCGTTACCCTGACCGCATGTAATTTGGTAATTTAAGGAGTTTTCTAGAGAATATCGCATGCGTAGTATATACATATAACTGTATACTTGTGACCTGGTTTGTTTTCGGTCTTATCTGTTCTACACGATTTACGCGACGCTTGAGAGATAATGAATTCGGATAACTCGACTTGCACATTTAATCCACTAGCGGAATTCGTCGTACAAAACGTTCAATGCGTATCAGAACATTTGTTCCACGGTAATAATACATACATAATACAAAACACTGTTTTACATCTTACGGAATTCTACACGATAACTATTGTCGTTTTTCCAACTGCAGCCCTAGAAACATAACAATTTACGTTTATTATTGAAATCGATTCGGCACCGATGTCGTTTCCCCGTTTCATCTCGTTTACACAGCATGCGCGCAAAATACACGCAACGGGGCAGCAGCGAATATTATCCACCGTTTAATAATAACATGAGAGAGGGTTGCACTGATATCCATCTAGTCGACTGCAGGACTCGCCGTTATTGTGACGTTATAAATCACAACGTGATGAAATAACAAATTTCACAACCAACCTTACGTCAAAACAAAGATCGATGGACAGCCCACCCACTTAACCCCTGTGTCAACAAATCGTCAACAAAACATCTACGCGAGGATTGATGATTTGGAAACGGTCCATATTGACGAATAAATCCGTTGTATCATATTTAAAAAAAAATGATCTTCATTTATTGTTTTTAAAGATGGTACTCGCCGTATACTCAAAAAATGAATAATATATTTCTAGAACAACAATGATTTATCTGCACGCAGCGGTCATTAATTATTATGTCTGATTACAGTCGATGTAAAGTGGTAGGAAAATTTACAGGCACTGAAGATTTAATATCCCATCACTAAAATATTAAACATGTAGTTCATCTTATGCTGCGCATACAAGCACCGCGAACTTAATACAATTAAACCTCTGTACAACGAACTTTTATTCAACGGTTTTCTCTTTATGACTATAGGTACATTCTTTTTTTTTGGAGGGGGGACACGAAAATCTCGTTTATAACATTGAAAACTCATTTGTTTTCAACTTATTAATGTTATTACATTACTTTTCTACGTTATACTTTTGTAATTTATAAAGTACGCACTCGTAATAATCATAGGTAAGCGTTTTGGACGTGTACCAGTTTTCCCCAAAAGTACCTTTTTTTATACCAATTCCTCCCAAACTATCTAGACAAAAATATACCAAATGCCCTCAAAGCCTCAACCGAATGTACCAGTTGCTGTCACATATAATTATATTATACAAACGATTACAACACCCACCCGTAAAATACAGGAGGCAAATTACGTAGAGCAAAGAGAGCATTTTATCAGGATGCGTAATTTTAAACGCCGGATTGCAGATATATAGGTTACGAGGAACGACAGTTATATTAGTCTTTATTGTCGTAATACGTGGGTAATTACCATTTTATGATTATCATTTATGACTTATTATATTATCTTTATTAGGATTGTTATGGTTGTAAGAAACGACTATGTGATACGACGTGTACCTACTTTCTTAGGCACATTTTAGCAGACGAAAAGCCCTGACGTCGTTAACATGATGAACAATATTACGAGAATGTATAGTGGAAATAGAAAAATACTGTTAATTTTGAATAATTACAGTTTTTATAAAGATCGCATAACATAATATTTATTCTTTTATCACGTCATATACTTATATTATTTATTATTTGCATATTTGTATCCCCTATTTTGTATGGTCATCGTGTGTATAATGAGAGGGTATCTGGCACATTTGGTTGAAGGCGACTGGTTCATTTGGTAGGGGGCAACTGGTGTATTTGTTTAATGCCAAAAAAAAGTCGACTAGGGCAACTGATCAGTACCCAAAGTTTTTTAACGAGCTGTGCGATAAGGGTACATATCATACTGTACCTTTACTAATGTACTGTTATAAATATTATTTATTATGTATTGTATCGTACATCATTGTCGTTGTAATTTTTATTATTATTATTATAGTATACTTAGTGATAATTATTATCATTACGAAGTAAAAATACATTATTATTGTTTTACGCATTATGACATATTCTAACTCGCATAGGTACCTGTTACAAATAATGTTAATATTATTTATTTATAATTACAAATGTTAATAATACATATTATCGGCATATTGCGTACGGTAAAAACGTTTTTTTTTTAGAGAAAATGGTCATGTTTTTTTTTTTATTTCCTGACGAATCGTCCTCGAAGAACCGTACCTCCCGTGAAGTTCGTTAAATGGAAGTAAGTTGCACGCTGTACGTTGTTGAAATTACATATTATACGCTGCAGATTTGTGCGCAAAATCCATTTCCAATCGAATAGACCGTAATGACTAATGATTTTATTCTAACACCTGAATGTTAACGCAATCAGCGCGTTCTCTATGTTCGAAATTCGATTATATACGCGAGCCGGGAGAAAACGGGGTGGACGGAAAAAAAAAAAAGAAACGCTCGTCAGAAAAACTGGGGGAAAATAAAACGCGTTTGATTTTCGATACACGATGCCGCGGCCTGGGGTTCGAACCGAACCGGCGGTTTTCCCCCGGAACGCGGTGTAGTTGTTGTAGCACACTATGAGCAGCGATTTCGCAAAACCATCGATTCGCGTCGATTTAGGACCGGCACCCCGCGCACCTCACCGCCACCGACCTGTTTGTAATTAAAAACATTCCAGTTCGGCGTGCACTGGGTTTCGCGTAAAGGTTTCGACGCGCCGTCGGACCGCACATTAATGGTGTCATACCCATTTTTAGACGGACAAAATGGTCCAAGATTATTATATTTTTTGATAACTATTTTTTTTTTTCATTTTTTTTTTCATTTTTCACCAGAGTATTTTGACGGTTAATTAAAAACACGACATCCATAGGTTGATTGCATAACGCTACATAGAATGCTGTTTGATCGGAAACTTTTATAACTTTATCGGCAATTTTCAATGTTTACGCTACAAGTGCAAATTAACTGAAATTTACGCCATTATTAATAATTAATCTATACATTTTATAGAACTTTTCTAAAATAAATTTCCCGAAAAGCCTACAGTGTTCACTTTTTATTATATTTTAATGAAAATCTACTTTTCATAATAAAAAACAAGTATAATATTTGTTTTTCTTAAAAACCAATCGCTTTTTATCATTTGTATCGGAATATTTGTGGTAAAGTCTCATTAACAGTTTTTAATTCAACCTCAAAGTTCGCTCATAGAAAATAAATAATAACCAATACATCTTTTAGCTTCCGGCAATAGAACTTTTGGCCATCAAAAAAACCGGGTTTCGGATCCTTTTGCGGTATTGTGGGTACTGTCAGTTATTGAAATAATACTTGTCCTATCTACGAATCGTATAATAATGCAACGAACAAATCTCGTTACTGCGTGACCAGAAAATAATTAACGACCAACCGCGGTGTGATACTATATGACGCGCAGCAGTCGGCGGTGGTGGTGGTGGCGTGGTGATTGGCCGACCGACAGTGACGTGATATAATATTATTAGTGTTAAACGCGATTTCCGATTTTTGAAAAGCATCGATTTTACCTTGTCCGACGCACTATACGGGTCGACACGATCGCGTTTCCGGGCAAACACGACAACAATATTGCAATCAATTCCGACTCATTATGTCGAGACGGTGACGATATACCGAACAGTTGCGTCGGATTCGCATAAGCGCATGGCAAGCGCTCGATTACATCCAGTTTGTATAAATAATATAACCGTCGTATCGAAAAGACGACTTGTTTCCCATCGCGGTAAACTACGAGCCGAAATACACTATAAAAGCGAGAAAACTTGATTTCTTATCGACATTTTTATACCTCGTCGTTACAAGCAGACTTTTGTTTAACATCACAAGCTCACAACCACCCGGTCTCCGTAAAAGGTATTAATTATCTCCCGTTCGAACAACATGCGTTTTCATTCCACGTCCAATAACGGTTAAACGGATGCATAGGACTATAAATGTATTGTGCACTTAACCGTATAATTGCATGTATAATATACGGCAAGAATGCAGCCGTTATAGCTACATAAAATTACGAAAAACATACTCTTAAACCGATAGGATTTTATCTCTGGATATGCAATACTATATAATATATATTATTCGTGGTCTATTGTATAATTTGAACTATGTTTTAATCGAAAACATCTGAAAATATAATTAATAATCTTGATAAACCTATAAATACACTTTATAAAATGCTCTTTTTACGAGTTCCTATGTCTATCGAATAAACAGTTTATTCCTATTTCAAATATCATAAAACAGTACGAGTACATAATCGATAAAATATGTGCGAATAAAAAACAACATTAACCCTCAGTTTTTATTAAATATAATACCGAGATTGGTTCAATAATGATGGTTCGATTTTTTTTTAGTAGTTTTGTGATTTATGTTTCGTATTTTTTATTTTTTCACGAGCTCAATACATTTGTAGATAAAAACAGTATGTCATGCATTGACTTAGAAAGAAGATGAAATGGTGACGCATTTAGGACCGTTCACAATGATCGATGACGAACAACTGGACATTTTTTTCATCACCGCAACACTAAAGCTGTAAATATTAATGTAATTGAGGCAGATCTTTCTTCATTAGCACAAGCCAGTGGAATTATACGTTAAAAAGCGAAAGCGATGCTTTATTCAGCTGCTTTTTTACTGCGAATAAATTATCGTGCCCATAATCCCAATTGCTTTTTTTAAATTTATATGATAAAGGGCGTGATGGGAATTGAATTTTGGTCGGGAAAGTGAAATTCATCCAGGCCGACCGCTCGATAACTTTTTTCCATGTAGAAAAAGTCAAATTCTCGCTAAAATCATTGAAAATTTAACTTGCACTTATATTTTTAAAGCCACCAAAAAAACGTCTTTATTTTTATTTAGTCTTCACATCGTTACTATATTCTGCGGATCGGTAAAATGTAACAAAAAAGACCGTAGGTCACCTGCAGAAAGGCTTACCACGGTCCAGGCCACCTGGAAAATTACAGTCTCCAGACCGGCCAGTACGAACACTTGAATCAAAAACGCGATAATTTAATTCAGTTCTTATAACTAATTTGTTACAGTCTTGCAGTCCCGCCCATATTCACGACACTACGAATTGGGGCCCGCGTGTCTTGGATCTTGTATTGTTTACTTTCTTTTGAATGAATATACTTATTGATTTCAAACCTTTGATATAAACCACTGGTATACGAAGAAAAACGGAATCCGATAAACTATAAATTATAGTCTTCAATTCCGTTTACGTTCTCTGAGCTCGGGATATTGTGAAACGAAACGGACCGTTTCCCGTTATTATATGAACACCGACTAAAATACTTACATCTTTATACATATATACGAGTATATATACACGTTAAATAAAACATCAAGCATTTCCGTGTGATCAAGATCTTGCCGTTGGAAGTATTTTAATTTTATACTCAGGGCACTACCCACCCGATGGACACACATTGTTTAAAACTTTAAAATTTTTATCGACATAAGTGTATGTGAATGTACAGCACACGAAAGTAATGTAAAACGCGCGTTGATTAAACAATTAAAGTTACCCTTTTTAATTTAGAAAATGGACAAATATATTAAACACATTCAATAAAATATACCGATTAAAAAAGCAATATTACTGTTGTACAAAAAAAAAAAGAAAAAAGTGTAAAATTTGATATTTTAAACGCACAACGAAAAAAAAAATATACAAATTTAAAACACACAAATTCGTGGAAGGTATAATATTGTACCACAGCGAGATATTGATAATTTGTACGTACTAAAACGTTTATAGTGCCGTTAAAAGCAGACTTTTGGTAAACATACCTCACGCTCCGCGCGTCACGGCGGCGGATAAAGATCTAAATATAATAAGATGTAAATGCGCGCGGCCTTCGGAGGGAAAAGAAAATTACATTTTGTACCAGAATTGGCTCGGGCGAAAAAGTTACAGCATCTAATTAAAACCGAAAAAACGACCAAACTTTCCGGTAGTTATTATATAGGAGATACAAAAAATAGAAATTAAATTCAAATTCCTTGTATTTATGTATACAAAATGAAATTGCCCCGAGTACCGATCTTTTTTGTGCCGTGCAATTTCAAGTTAAATATATCTTCCTGTTGATTGTCATCAACAAAGATAATATTGACCCTCGTTTGTTTGCGTGTGAAAAAGTAAAAATAAAAAAGTAATAAAATAAATAAAACGCGGACAGATGTGAAATGTTAGTACACACCGAGAACAGGTTTTTTTCCTCGTCATATTTATTTTTTTTCATTTATTAAATATAGTATGCCGTATTCTTGTCTTACGCGGGAGGGATCGTTATGTACGTTCGCGTTTCCGCAGATCGCTAATAATGTCGTGTTCATCGGATCAACCGATGTTGAAAATAGCGTATTCTTCGGGGCGATATTAAAACATAATAGTAATATCATCGGTCGACGTGCGCGGTGCACTGACAACATTAATTGACGTGCAGGTACCCTATTGGTTTCGCGAGTAATTCATAAGTTTTTTTCCCGATATTATTTCCGATTTCGTTTCCGTGGTTACGTCGTAACGATTTTTCGTTACGATTTTTTTCCTTCCTCTCCCCCCCCCCCCGAGACTTAGCGAAAACACGTCATGTGTACGTTAAAAAAAAAACCCGCGAGAATGTTTACACCTACTCGGATATGATCTGCATATACGTGTGAAGATTCCGTCGCGATGAAACCAAGCTAAAATGATGATCATCATCATCGTCGCCGTCGTCATTTAAACATCCCTTACCGGCAGTGTTCATGCGTATTCGTTTAGGCACTCGAAAAATAATCATCGTCATCCCTATGTATGTATGTGTACAACGTATAACGGGGCTAAGCAACAAGCAACAGATTAACCTGGGTGACCAAACGCACACGACGGCGGCAGCGGTGGTGGATGCGTCGCCATGGATACGACCGTGACACATAATATTATGGTCACCCGAAATCGTTCACCGAAGTTTTCCAGCAACGTTTTAAGGGCCCGCGATATTTGCTCACTCGAAATTAGTTGTTTTATTTGTTCGCCCGGCGCGTAAAAATAATTATTTTTTCTCCCACGCGCCACAATAATAATATACGTCATATTATAAAATAATATACAGTACAGGTACTGTTACACGCTCGACGGTGGTTTTTACGGTTTGTTTGTCGTCTGAGCAATTCCGTCGGACCCCCGCCGTGCCGCCGCCGACGCCCACGGTATTCGCAAATATTAATTTTTATCGATATCGCGATCAATTACTCAGAAAACTTTACCGTTCCCCGTCGAGTTAATACTTCCTTTTTTCGTCTCTTTCTTTTCCACAACTACAGGTCCACATATACATGTAGTATGATGCAAATAAGTTTTCATTCGGACGGTCTATTTCGGACGCATTGTATATAAGAATACGAGTACAAACTTGTTTCATACGAATATATTATATTAATGTTTGCCAGACGGGTTCGTAATCGCGTATAACTTAACTTTACCTAAAAAAAAACTAACAATAAGCAAACAATGAGCTAAGGTATAATGAAACAAACATATTTATTTACACAAAACGGTGCGTCGACACGGCTACAATGTATCCGCGTTCGCGCATGTTAATTTTATTTGTCACACACCGTCCGGATTCACGGCGGCGGTGATGTCGACGGTCGGAATTAGAAGAGAAGAAAAAAATATAATTAAAATAAAAAAGGTCGACCGTACGACACCGGAGTAATTTCGCGGGGACACCGAAATGACTTTTTTTCACCTAATTATACGGCAAAATATTATGTATACGCACTGGTGACGTTGTGGAGGGTGGGTGTGAGGGGCGTAGAGATAACGCGTAGGCGGTGCACTTCCGAAATCATCAGTGTCTGTCAAAAGGACATTGGGGTGTGGGGAACTATCTCGGAAAACCACCCCGGCGCATTAGCTCTGGGGCCGAACATTTCCTTGACCGCTCCCGCTCGCCGCGTCGAAAACGAACTCGACCGGCAATTCGGAGGGTCCCGTCCTCTTTGACTGACTTTTGTCCCCGCGCCCGTGTCCGCCGCCCGTAAAATATACGTCGCAGCAGCCGATTCGGTCGACCGTATTTTTAACCGATTTAATCAAGTGAAAGTTTCGACGGCACGTTCGCTCGCGTCCTCGCGGCATTACGTTCGACCGGAGAACTTAACGTTGCCAAGAAGACGTGCGAGAAACGATTATTATGGTTATTTTTTGATCGTCCGCCGCGATAAACCCTATACACCGCGCAGCCGAGCAAGAGAGCAGGACGACCGGGAAATTCGAGAGACCGGAATTTATAAAAATTTCCTGTTCGCGGGTTCCGGGGAGCCGATTAAAACGTGAATTATTATTGCGAGTCGGGTATACGTTTCGTTTGGCCCGGTTCCATAGCGCACGGGACCGCAGCAGTGTACACATACGATTCTTACGGACACATTTTTATTAATGTCGAAACTTTGTGCCGCGCAACATATTCGAAAAGTTCGAAAAGAACTGAAAAATCGTGTACGTTCATCATGTGGTCGGTCTCTCATATGGCGGGGTCTTGAATTTTACGCATCGGACCGTTTTGAAAACGTACAACGCGCGCGTAATATATTACACATCCGTACGCCGTCCGTGCGTTGCGTCACAAAAATGTCTTGATTCCCCGGAGAGAAATGTATAACATAATATACACAGTGCTTGGGACAGTGGTAACAACGCGGTAGCGTACACCGCGTCTATCCTGTACAATAGCAGTACAACTACGAAGATGTGTACGAGAAATCGGAATGAAAAAAATGAAAAACCGACTATAGCGTGAAGAATGATTTCAATATTGTCGTACGTTTGCGCGCAGTGCTTATCGCGATTCTCAGACGGATGCATAATATTATAAATATTGTTATGTCACACTTGTGAACGGAACCCCGTCATAATGTGATACGTATATGGTATCTACGAAAACGTGCAGAGTCCTTTCAACGAACAAAACCGTCGGGACGGTCGAAACGGATCGGTGGAATCCATGATTCTCGCTCGAACGGTTGCGTTTTGCTCGCGTAGTACCTTTATGGTTTAGGACTTCAATAATGTTATATAACATCAAGTATCTAGTGTACGTGCGCAGTGGAACATGCACGCGGAAAAATATGTCCTAATGAATACAATTGTCAAGTACAACGTTTTTACCTTGACAATTTTTCCACGAACATTCACGACATGGACAGTTCACCCGAACTCGGTGTGCGTACACTTCGTAGTGTAGTTTCGGATCTACATTCTATAGCGGTCGCGAATCGGATTTAATTTATATTTAAGAAAACAATACACACGTCCAAAGAGCATGTAAAATATAATTTAACCGACTCGACTACGATTGAATATTATCTCGTACTAGAAGAAGAGCTTTTATAGTACAAATTGTTCGCGTCAAATTCAAAACAAAAACACGAAAATCGTTAAATTCGTCGAATTCGGGCGGGACCGTCTGAGAAACTTGTACTGCACAACCGATGTTAGTTTTAGTAATTAACCGTCGAGTTGCTCTGCGGAGTAGGTACTACAGTGTTATAATATATTCATCGGAATACACGGCAAAGGTAATATTATAATAATTGTTAATATAATAATTTATACGCGAAAAATTAATGTTCGTTATAATGTTAAAAGTTGGCCGAAATATTCTGCGCATAGTTGACGCAAAGTTTTCCGGGCTGTTCTTACACGCCCGTGTATTTACATAATAATGCGAATAAACACGCGGTTGGAACGCGTCTGAAATTTCGAATGAGCCGGTACACACGTCCGACCGTTATTACGGCTCACCTATTATTTCGTCGCGACAAAACGGAAAGAAAATAATATTTATCGTAAGATTTATCGCGTTCGAGCGGCTTATCTACCGCCCGAGAAAATAGTTCGTAACGTTCGCACGACGCGACGTTTTCAAGATGATAACACTGATAATAATAATATTTAAAATAATAATAATAATAACGTTAAAGTATACTGTGTACATAATTAAACGTCGGGGACTGTACGCGATGTTCTGATTTTGGAGCCGAACGAATACCGGCGATTGTATCTCTCCGCGACAACGAGGAGTGTCCAAAAACGAACCGCCTAATTATCATTATTTACTACGTTTTGAAAAAGTCGACATTTCAAACAAGAATTGGAATAAACTCGTGAACCATGGTTTTCACTCACACTTTGTTAATAACTTGTTCCGTGTTATGAGCGATACGCTTCTTAGGCATTTAATCAACATTATCTCACACGTGTTCTATTATGATAATGTTGACTATGAAAACTACTGTTTTTGACTGCAGTTTGAGCGTTAGAGACCGATGGAAAAAAAGGATAAACGATCACGTAAAGTAACGGCTAACGGAAAATATAACAGCGGCGGGCGGAAAACAGAGGCGATTTCCTAGGACGTATTTTTTTTTTTTAGGACGTTTAATATGTGCTCCTGGGGCGCGAGTAGTTTTCGAGTATGTAGATTTGGTAGACAAATTGTGGTAAACATTTTAATCTAAGTTTAAAGTTTTGAACATTTCACGTCAATTTATTTGACTACGATTCATGTCTCACCCCTATTACAGGGGCGAAAGAAATATATTGTGACTCGGGGTGCTTTAGTGTACAGCTACGTCACTGAAATAATAATTATTACCAAAACTATTAAAAGATTACGAATCGTTGTTGCGGCGAACGATGGTATAATATAACATTCGCGTTCCGCTGCGTACGGATGTGCTTTTTCCCCGTTTTCATCGGTAAAACGTCATGTAATAATATTTCGCGGCCTATTATTGATCCTCGCATATAATATTTAAACGGAAAACGTCAAATGCCGCCTGTTGTACATTATTACAAGTGCATAATGTATAATACCGGAGAGCAGTTGTCGAAATGAAACTTTTATTCCAACGTTTTACGGTCACTTCTGCAGCGGACGGGTTTGATTTCGGAAACGAATAAAACAACATCAATAAAATCTGAAATTCGAACCAAAGGGTCGCGTGCACGGACCGTTACGTGCTTGTCCTGCGGCTCCTCGAGCCCCGTGCACGTAATCGCTCAACGGCTACTACTAACTGTTACGTGTGTGTCTGCGTGTAACTCAGTAAAGTACCTATCAGAAATATCCGACCGGAGGCAAGTGTTGTGAAATATCAATATTGCAATCGGACAGCAAATATATATGGCCGTCGACCGCGAAAGAATACAATAATAATAATAATAATATTACTATTATTACTATCGGTATTGTTGCGCGTGTAGAGCCGCATTGTACTTTTTATTTCGCCGGACGGAAATCAAAATACTAACCGTGCGGAAAACGTGCACCCGTCGCCATACACGCGACGTACCGCCCGCGGCGAATCCTCGGTCAACCCTCCGGTTGTCGCGTCGCCGTTCCCGCTTCCAACGCACGTATCCTAATAATGACGATTTAATAATACGAATCGAACCGCTACCTATACGTTACGTTTTATTATAGTCCCGTTTCCCGCACTTATCCGCCGCCGCCTTCGCCACAAACTTATCAGACATATCTCGCGGCGAGCGCACGTCACGTAGTTTTCCCACTTTTTTACTCTTGGTTTTTTTTTTCTTTTGAAATTATATCGTCTCTCCCGTGCGTCGCTGTCTCATTCGCATACAGCAGCGTTTCTCGAGCTGTGGGTCGCGACCCCCTGGTGGGTCACGGTTCAATTTTTGGGGGGGTCGCAAGAAGTTTTTTAACTATACAGATTGTATGAAATGTATGTTTTTTTAAATTGTAAACACTCTAAAAGTATAGACTATGGAAGAACAATAGTAGTATAAAGTTATATAAGAATTGTTACGGGAATTATTACGACGGGTATTTTTAAAAAATGTTGTTAAATTTGTTTTTTTGAAATAACTTTTTTGATTCTGTAAATGTAAAACTATGGGGGTCGCGACAGATTTTTGGAAGAAAAAGATTGAGAACCACTGGCATACAGTATTGTATACGCGGTTAAGATGACCCGTCCACAGCGAACCCTGTCGGAATTCTGTCCGCGATGGCAATGGTGTATCTAGTCCCGCCACGGATTTATGTTATACCGTGGATTTTGTACCGCATAAGTCGGAAACCTGTCTGAAGCGGAATGTTCATCGAACCCTAAGCGATTCCGTTGTCGTATCGTACCCGCGAGACCGTGTTTCCTGCGGTTCGGTTTTCGGTCGGATCCAAGGCGGGTAAGAACGAGCTGGTAAAACCCGGCGCGTTTCAAAAGCGTAGTTACTCGGTCACTATTTGCACATTCAATCGGCAGTAATAATTCCCGTATAATTGCGCGCATCCGATAATTGATTCGTCTCTAATGGACTGCAGCGCCGGGGCCGGGTTTAAATTAAAATCATTATCTCGTTAAATATTTTCCGACGACGGAGGGGGACGAAATAAAAAATAAACACAATGCCGAACCGTACTCCGCTGACGACTACGTTTCGATTAATTTCGCGGTGATTCCACTAATCAATCTCGCGTGACACTATGCGTTCCGATAACGCGATATCGACCGCCCCCAGGTGGCATATTATGGGGTTGCGATTGTAGTCACAATAATTACCCGTCACGTTGTCCGCGCTGTATAATGTAGTGAGTAGTGACTTATACGTGTGACTAGTTTCGTTGAAAATATGTCCGCATTCGAAACGAGCCGTTTAAAACAATAATATCTGATAATTTCCAGTCTGCACTGTTACCGGATGTTTGAGTTCCGTTCACGGCTGCATCCGAGTTGGGTCCCGAGATTAAAATGTCTACACCACCGTTGTTGTGTCCCGGGATTTAATTTGTACCAAACTATAGTTGGGTCAAAGATGACTTTATAGCTACATATACTGTAATCACTAGTTGGATCCCAGATGTTTTTCGGTAGGTCAGCACTACATTATACATTTAACATCGCATTTAAACAAACTTTGATTGATTTTTTACCACTGCGGGTATGGTTAAAAAAATGTATTTTTGTCGAAATCGTAAAAATATAAATTATTGGAATCAAACAAAATACTTATGAGTAATGACATGATACAATATGCACAAACAAGAAAGTTTTAAAATACATAACATTTAACAGAAATATAATAACTGTGATGAAAAATCAATTATATACAGCTGTAAGACTGTTAAAATGGAAAGGAAAATGCTAGTGTAGTACCTAAAATAATCCGGGACCCAACTAATGTGGGACCTAAAATAATCCGAGACCCAACTACTATATAAAACCTTTGATTACCCCCGGGTGTTTGGGATCCAACTTGTATGCACCGCGTCGCTTAGGACAATGCATCATCAGCGTTGGACTAATAAAACAGGTGGGGCAACAGTCTTAACCATTGCTTGTGCAGCGCCTTAAAATCAGCGGCAGATTATACCACGACCACGTATTTTAATAGGATTTTGGCGATAGACGTTTTATAATTTCCATTTTAGGACGCAATACGCTTCGAACCATGTGTATGTCATAGTGGCCGTTGATACCGGCGGTTCGTAAAGCAATCGGTGGGTCTGTAAAACGATTTCGAACGAATGTCACCGTATTGAATAATATTCGTCTTGATATAATAATAATATATTATAAATGCGAGTTTCACGGAACAATAAGACACGAAACTTTTCACGCTTTTTTACTAACCGTTGACAGAAAAAAAAAACGCATTATCACTTAGCAAAATATCACACCGCATAAATAATATTGCAACATTGAACATTTAGACAATAATTCTATTTCTCTAACAGTAGATGAATGTAAAGTGACACAAGATAAATCTATCTAGTTTGAGCCCATCTGGTCGTAGTAAATGTGTTGTCTACCCGTATGCAATATAATACTTTCCCTGAACGTAGTATTTCTCTTTTTTTCGCAGGCTTCTTAAAAGCGAACACGGGGCACATACTGTATATTAAAAATAAATAAATGATAACATACTTTTTTCAAATGTATAAAACTGTAATATAATTACAACCCTGTCAAATGTATACCGTTTCATATTTTATATTTTATCTTTATTATTATTAAAAAAAATATATAATTAATACATTTTAGATCAATAAATATGCACGCACTAAACAGTATACTTTCGAAATATGACGTTAAGAATTTGACGTTTCATAAATCGTTGTGCCAAACAGTTTGGTACAGTAGATATAATGAGTAATATTAATAATAATTAATAAAACAATACACCATTATTATACAAGTTCGGTAACGAGTGGCATTAATGGTTCTGGAAACGGTAAAGTCACAATTTATTTTGTCAATAATGCTACATCACATTGTTCTTAAAATAAGAACTGTATCCGATCGGAACACGGACCTTTTTTCAATTATTGTTCTAATATAATTTAGTCATAATAATATGCCTATTAATGATAAGATCCTAGCCACCGATATAATGCGCTATTCATAGTACGAAAAGTTCAATCGTCCGTCACCGATGGCAGTGATTGGAAATAAAAACATTGATTTTGCAGACGGCCCATTTCGGTATCTCAAAGGCGTGTCGATTAGTGTATACTATGCATAAATAAAATGATTACTATACAATGCATATGGAGTCCCGTACCAAGTGCTCCGAAACGTACAGCTCCCAATAATTTTTAATTCGTCTAAAACAACCGATACATTTTCTCAATAGTTTAGAACTTTAGTTAGGTCATAGATACTTGTTGTAATAATTTTTTTTAAACTGAAGACATATTTAGTAAGTAATTACGGCCGTAACGAAAATACTTCAACCAATCCACATTGTTATTGATTCTATGTTTCCGTTCTGAAAGGAATAATTAATGAGTAATGTTTTCAAAACGTTGTTTAGATGAAATAAATGTACGTTATTTTTTTCCATTTCAAAATTGTCAGAATAATACCCATCGTGATATTCCCATATCCCAAGCAAATATCTTCTATTAATTTATTTGGTCTTCGAACAGTTTAAAAGAAGAGGGCGACACAATTGTAAAGTCAACTTTTTATTTTCATCTCTAAACCGACAGGAAGAAATAACTTTTGAATTTCTCATGTCTGTAAAATGAGAGTATCATATACAAGTTGTGGCACAAGTTGTTTTGCAAATTTCAATGTATCTTAATCGAACATCGACCGATTGGATTTACAGTTAGAGCAAATATAAGTTTATAGAAGAGGGTAATATGATATAAAAATGGTGAACGGAGTATTATAAAAGGATAATAAGATTAATAACTTAAGATGAAAGATGCTCAGCATTTCAAATAGTACAATTGAGATAACGCGTACAACTGCTCTAATTTTATGTGTTTATAAATTATACTCTCGAGTTAATTCATTTGAAAAAAGGATCCTAAGTAAGCAAAAAGTGCGTGAACAATTTTGTAAAAATATAAGAATGAAGAAGTGTCTTCTTCGTAATATGAAAAATAAACTTTTGTAGTATATTTCAACCATTTTTCATGACACTTGGAAGGTCTATAAATGCACCCTTTTTTGTTTTATACGTAATAGAGTATAAATGAATTAACCTTGTAATTTAATTATGTTTTATTTATGTCGTTGGAGTCGTCCATCGTCGTATTTCCTGTTAGCGATAAACATTTATAATTCCGTTGCTAGATTAATTATTCAGCGGACATAGGAATTGGACGTGTTCAAATATTTAAAACCTTGTGAAATGTATAAGTCGACAATTTCGTTAGCGTATAATATTATTATTATTATTACTATTGTTACGGTTGTTATAATAATAATATTTGTAATCATTCATTTCCGCATTTCGCACGATTCGGTTATAGGGAAAACAACAGTGTGTCGTAAAATAATAATATTTTCACTACAAGACGCGACGAAATGTACAATATACGACCGCGGCGCTGTTGCATATTGTTTTATTGTCACGCACCCAAAACTTTTAGAGCTTTCCGACGTATACGGATTTCCGCGTGAACGGTCATCAATGTTTTCAGTGTAGCGTCGAAGCTTATCCGGTCGCGGACGCCACCACCGACTGTTCCCCCCCCCCCCCTACCGCACGACAAAACGCGAAAAACATGTGTATACCGTTGAATACCGACGGCGACTTACAAGTGATAGTAATAACAATTTTATGTAAAATATATACAGACAACGCAGTTTGCGTGCACGATGTATGTTCAGTATTCCGATTCCGAGCGAACAAACAAAATCCCTTTTACCGGTTGTGTACTTACGCCCAGGGTTGGCGACGGGGATGCGGTCGATTCGTTGTCGTCGCGTTTACACAACGCAGGCTGTGGGTTTGCCGTTGACAGTTTTCGCATTCGTGCGTGTGGTGTGTCTACGTCGTTCTCGGCCAACGAATTCGTTTTGACCGCGATATCCGTAAATTCGTATTAGTGTACTATCGTGTTATCACGCGGTTTGCCGGTGTTTCGATTCGCTCTCCTCACGCACCATCCCCCCCCCCTCACGAAACCGTGCACGACATCTGTGCTTTCGTAGGGCAAAAAACAACACGTTACGGGACGGACGCGTGCGCACTACGCAGTACACGACCGCGTTAACCATTCTCTCTCCGACGAAACGTTTCGCCGCGGCCAGATCACCTGCAAGTTTCATAAAAATAAGAACAGGGCCCGCAGCGACCGTACTTTATCCCGAACACGAGTCGTGAATAATCAAAAATCGAATGCGTGTCATGGGAAATCCGTGTGCGAGAAGGTTCCGTCGGCGGCGTCAAGACCCAATGCTTTCAGAGTTCCACCTCCACGACGCGGCACCGTAAAAGTGAACTATAAGCTATATCGTGAAACCCGCGTACAGTCGAGAGGGGAAAAACGGCGCTGTTTGTATTGCAAGATTAGTTGAGAAATAATAAACTCGGTGGGCCGAATTCTACCGACCCGAAGCAATTACATGGTGAAAAGTAGGCGTTAAATGAAACGCTAATGGCTCTCGGAGAAACGCGTTCCCGTAGAATGACGGTGGTTAGTTTGAACCATCGACGCACGGACATTTTTGAATATCAAACGAAAATCATGTTACGCTCACTTCGACGGTGTAGTACCTACATACACGCACGCACCCCCACATGAGCGCACTATCCACGTTACATCAATTGGAAAAACAATCGATCGCCTTCGAGTGTCCTGCAGTTCGCACGTTATATTGTGATTCACGGGTAAAACGTCCATTTACGTGCGTGCATACGAGCAGGCACGGTGGAAACCGACGAAATATCACGCTTAACGCGTGAGTCGTGCTGCGATCGCTCACCCAGTCGAATAAAGGATAGCCCGTGTACGCACGAAGGCTTACGTGACTACAAAAGACGTTGGTCAGCATGCTCCAGGACGAGCCGGCCGCGGACAATCTCCACGATCACGAGTCGGCTTACAGGCATTCGGTATTCGCATTGCTCTTGGGATTGAACCACATTCAACTATTTTTACTTAAGCCATTTAATGTCGTCCTTTATTACACCACATCGACTATATTTTGTAACCTTCAAAGGCGTCGCGCACACGTAGCGCTGTGAACCCGACCAATACGCTGCGCCTGCTGAAATAATATACCATTCAAACACACACCGTATTATCATAACGATCATCCGCGTCAATTGCGGTGTGTACCATAATTCGATACACAGCAGTATTTATCGCCATCGAAATGTCTGGTTCGGCAAACGTGTCGCGGGTTACGGATACATTAACTTCCCATTAAACGTCGTCCGGACGGTTATTGGTTTTGCCTTTTGCACCCCCGGTCCCGCTCGCCGCCTCGGCGTAAGCATGATTTGTGTTTGTGTGACCAGGACAGTGCAGGGGATCAATAGCGTGAAAAACCGTTGGTCACATACTCGTAAAGTTGGTCGCGGGTTCGCCGGGGGTTGCGGGAGGGGGATGCTTCCCCACAATCCACACACTCTCGTACGTTGGATTACTGTTTATAATTATTATCGTGCGCATTATCAGTACAAATCAGGACCACAAATGTGTACAATATTAACCGACGATAATCATCACTCGATGTTTGCATCATATTTCTAATGCAAATGGTTTCTGACGGAAAGAAGAATCCGTATAACCCGCGTTGGAAACCAGATCGTTTTGATACAAATGTGTTACATGCATTTGTAAAACAATTCGAAATATCGCTTATGCCCGAGCAACGGATACGATATTTACACATACACATGATCGGACCGGTTGTGACATTTTGCACAGATTTTTTGAAAGTCACATAATCTCATTATAACATAAATAATATCTCTTATTCACCGATACATCGTTTCTGTGGTTTTTGGATTTGTGAAAAAAAAAAAATTAATTACAATTATAATTCACTCTTCTCCTGTGTACGTGGGTTTGTCATACGTCGGAATCAATCGTGCCAGAAAACTCAGCTCTCCACCAGGCCCCGTACGAACCGGACGTGTTTTGCTTTAGCTTTTTCACCGATTGAATGATATCAAAAGCGGAATACAACGAACATTTGACCGCGGGTACTTACGCGGGTACGTTATCATGCGGTACGGAGCGGGAAAAAAATCGGTTTCGATCATTATGTCGTTAGACAGCCGGACTTGTGTGCGAGTTTTCGTCGTAGAAATACGAGCCGGAAAATCAACCTTGTTCCGGCGGGGAGTGTTTGTGGAAATAAAAACACATCGTATAATATGATAAATATATAACGCGTAAAATGCTACGAGCGTTCCTGCTACCCCAAAATAAATTGGTGCGGACTTAAAAAATGAAAAACGCATTAATGCAAAATCAATATGCGTTTCTCGCGCTTGTTTCGGAGGCCGGTGTCTGACACGGGAAAACTGAATAATATTTAGTATAATATTTATCGTTAAACAACAAGTCGATAAACAAGTATGTACCGCAGCGGTATAAAAAAAAATATAGTTATATGCAACAGTCGATTTTTAGTCATGTCAACGTAAACGTATATGTTATGGTGTTTAAAGTACGGGGAGTGAAAAATAATAATATGTTTATGTACATTGTTTATTTTACAAAAGTCAATGGTCGTTATCGTTTCCTATACTATCCTATATATGTTACAACCACTCGGTGAAATCGCTCATTTCACGAAGTGGATGTTAGTGAAAATTACGTTTCTCTACCCTACATAGACAATTTTTCGACTTTTTTCGGAAGTGGACAAATCCATTTGATCCTCATTGTGAAATATTTTATTTTTATATCCATTTAATAATTTGATACGAAATGAAACAATATACGACAATTTTATTTGTTTATTTTTAAAAAGAAGCCTTTTGTACCTGACGATGATCTTTTAAATCGAAACCGGTCGTATGGTTTAGCACTTTTTCTACAATACTCATGGCAACATTTATATTTTATTTTATTTATTGTTGCATAATATGTATATCTTTAATGAAAATTTTATTAGTTTTAATAAATTATTTATACATTTAATAATAATTAGTTATAAAAATAAAACTAAAGTCCATCAGTCAATGAAGTCATTTTAAGATAAAAATGTATCAAAGAATTGAAAATTATTTTACAGACATTACGCTCGTTGTCAATATTTTGTCTTGTACTAGTTATTAGTTGATCTAGTTTTTCTTCTCGTTCGTGTAAATTTAAAAACCCGTACCAAACATCAAGTTGGACATGTTCAAAAAAAATAAATATAGCTCTCCACTATGTGCAAATAAATAATGTAATATAAAATAAAGTTATTATCTAGGAAAGTTAAATTTCTTATTTTAGGTATTTTATAAATAATAATAGTGAAACAATAACAAATAAATTACCATAGAAAAAAAAAACTCTAAAAAAGGAGGAAAACAATCATAATATACTTACTGTTTTATGGTATATCAAATAGTAAAAAAAAAAACATAAAAAAAATATTTTACAATTTGTGTAAAACGAAGATATTCGCTTCAAGAAAAAGTAAAAAAAATGGCCATAAAGGGTAGAAAAACGTAATTTTACTAAATGGATTCGTTTCATGAAGATGACCACTGAAATGAGCGATCGCAGTAAGTGGATACGACATACTCAATATGTATTACTCAATATGCTTAGTTCCGCGACACTCGAATACGAAAATTACTCAACACCGAACGTATTATCGTATTTTATTCGCGTAATCTGACTCGTACGTGACTCCGCGCGAACAAAATGTTAAAATACGTTCAAGACGATTTTATTCGGGAACCTTATAATCCACCTACGATGACAACAAAAACAACTCTGGTCTTCTTCGGTCATCGCGTGCGCATATACGCGCGTCGTTGCGCACGAATCGTTAGAATTAAAAACAATTAGACGCTCGTGTTTTAAGTGCCTACAATACGACCCCGCCGTTGGACGTAATTTTTTTTAATTTTTCTTTTTCTCTCGCAACACCCTCGCGGGGCTGGTCGTACGGTTGTGAATTTATGTTTATGTGAATGTTACACGCCGGAACGGGAAAATAAACAACGGTAACACGCACATAACGGCGCTTGCTATTATAATACATAAAATGTGCGCTAGGGCCGTTATGAAGTATGGTATTAACCGCGGCATTAACTGGTTAACGTCGACGTCGAGCCGAATATAATAATTATTGTTGACATAACTTGAGAGATCGCATGCAATTACCAATAATATTTATAACATATAATTTAAGTTATTGTCATTACGCCGTAACGTAATTAGACGTGTATAATCGTTATGATATTGTACAGTTCGTTTTAAACTGAAAGGCGAGGGTGCAGCCGGAGCCGTCAGGGCGCGAAATACGTCCGAAAGTCACGCGGAACTCATAACGGATTACGATGGATTGTTACATTTTACAACGGGCCGAGGGGATGGCATAAGGGTGTGCGTCGCGTATACGGTTCGCGTCTCGTTAAATTAGCCCCGCGCGAAACAAGCTGCGCGAGATACGCGTTTGCGTGCGCCCGCGTGTTCCGTCGTGACATTTTACGAGCATTTTCGCGGTTATTTCACTTTGCGCGTTCGCCCCCGCAACCGTACGGAGAACGCAATAATTATTCGTAACGGCATATTGTGTTACTCCAACAGCAATACGATGTATTCTATGATCGCATTATGCTATGATTATCTATGCATAAACGCGGTTGCGGATATTATTATATTCCATCCGGACGCATGACGATGAACGCGCACGATGAACGCGACAATTTGAATTCAGTTTTATGAGTGACGCGAAATAAAAATTTTAAAAAATACTATCTCCGATTGCAAGTTCTTAATTTTTATTACGAATTAAAATGAAAAAAAAGTCCAAACTTTTGGAGTTTACACTATCTTCGGTGGTATTTTAATAATTTAATCGAATAGAGCGGCTGTATAAGCTATGAAATCAACTTATCGCACTAAAACATTTTCATCGATGTACGAATTATGTGAGTTGAACAATTTTAAAGATTCACTTCAAATTTAAAAACTTATTACACTTCAAGCATCTCATAACGTCCAATAAAAGTTTAGTTATTCAAACAACTGTAATAATAAGGGGTAAATATTTTCGTATACAAAATACCAAGAAACATATTTTACAAAAAATATAGTATAAATGCATGAAATGTAATCTCTTCTCGTTGGAATTTAAAAAATTGTGAATTATTTATTTTATAATAAAACGTATTGCGCCTCAGAATTCAGTACATTACACTAAAACGATGTGATAATGACACAATAATAGCCGTTTCCCTAATTATTTTCATACAATGAATATATAATACCGTTGTACTTATCATTTTAGTTTTTGGTGTTCGTGCACTTTTTTTAAGTTAATTATTATTCAAAAATATTTTCACAATCAATGAATACAGATGTAGTGATATACATAGTTGTTGTACCAATTCCTTTGTAGGCAACTATAAAAAAAATATGCATTATAATATATAATATCTTGCTAAATATTTTGTTAATTAAAAAAATCTGTCTTATCCATTATATAATTATCGTGAGTTTTATTTAAATATTCTGAAAAAAAATAATATTTTTTCCCGTTTATTAAAATAATATGCCCTTATTAGTGATGAATAAATATAGAACAAAATTCTTCTCTTCGAAGTACAAGCACTTTTCGTACGAAGCCATAATTTAATTACTTTTAATAGCTAGGTATTCATTTGTTTTTCTTTTTTTAACATCCACTTTTTTTTTCAATGAAAAGTGTAAATTATTATTGATTAAATTAAATAATTAATATAAAAATGATTTTCAGAACGAATAAATTATTTCCAAACCTACGTCATAGTGTAGCGAAACAATAATAAGAAATTATTTTGTACCATCAAAAAGAACGTGCGCATTACCGTTTTATTATTACTCAATCAGTAAATTATGTGCTTGAATTTAAACCTCCCCGTGAAGATTTTCGTTTATAAACATAATTTACTTTTATTCGAGTAAAAATATTTTAAAACGCTCACTGTTCGGAAGTTTTTTCTTTTTTCGCATATAGGCGACTATAAACCGGATAGATAAAAGTTTCTCTTCGCAAAATAATAATTCATAAATATATCGCTGATTAGAAAATGGGATAAAATCACATAAATATATAATAATAAAAGCAACGTTAGTATATTATTCAAAATAATTTTATAAAATCTCGAGTAGATGTTCTCTTCGCCCTCGTTAACACTTCTGTGTATCCCAAGCACAATAGAGACATTTGATGTTTATACATATTTACGATTCTCCATAGTCTGGATCCACATCAAGCTCTGAGTGGAAAATATAAAACCATACAGCTTGTTTTATACTTCTAAAATCCGATATTCGAAACCACAAAGTTTTGTAAAAAAAAAATAATAATAATAATAATAATATTAAAGTATTAAAACTATAATAACAGATTCCGTTCAAAATTGTTGAATAAATGAATATAGATGTTTAGCGTATCTCTCATTTAAAATATACAGTTTTTTTTTTTTATTGCTGGAAAGTTAATTTAGATTTAAACCTTAACGAAACATAAAAAAGTGGTTTCTGTCCACGTGCCTCCAGGTACGCGAATACCAATTGAACGAATGTCCCAAAATTAAATCCGATGAGTACAGCTATAGAGTGTCGTTCTGTAATATTGAACGTGCACAGCACCTGATCGTGAAAAATACGACGTTTCGACGGTTTGGATTTTAAAATTTTTTTTATTTTTTTTTTCACAGAAACTTCTCTGTTGTATGACAACAAGCACTACCACGAGGAATGTTTGCGCTGCAATTCGTGCGGAATGAACCTAACCGGCCCAAACCAGAAACGGGCCAGAAGGTTCAAGAATCACATACTGTGTGATCTGCACTTCGCCGACGTTGCTCTGATGGAGTGCTCGGATTTCATGCAACAACTTCGTAGTTTCAAACCGCAATCGCTCGGCTGCGCCGTGGCCAGAAGGAAAAGCTCCACCACGCTCATATTCCCGTTGCCGCCGCAGGCGTGTGGAGGTAAGTGTTATGCGTTTGTTTTTCCCGTGTACAGCTTAGTTTTATGTTCGTCTCGACGGACACGCGCAGGTTTCCCGACGCGACTGCAATAATGAGCGGTCGAAATCTATTTTAAAACTTGGATATTTAGAAGAAAAAACTCCCGGTATATTGTTTAATATGATTTATTAAAAATGCTAAAAATCAAATATACATTACGTTATTTAGCGTACAGTGGTGGGCTTCAACGTTGAAACGATTCGGCGGATTAATCCTACGGCGTGTAGTTCAATCGGTTCGCGAAAACCGCATAATAATAAATACATTTATAGTTTTGTCGGAGCGAGCGAGTGTATATACTGTTTTCGAAATCCGCTCTAATGGTCCCGATGAAACCTCGGTGGCGTATACATGTACGTACACGGCTCAAACATATTATTATAACGGTTCTAAGGATGGGTTTTTGCCCTCCGAGCGCGATTCGCTCCGCTACAACCATAAGAAACTGAAAGCGCGTTTTCGGAATACCACCGCGGTTATTGAATCAGATGGTTTTGCGCAACAAACAGAAAAAATAAGAAAAAAAAGGAGAAAAAGTCGTCCTGGGGGTGGGTAGCTAGGGATACACCAGAAGAGGTATATTATGAAACGAGAACGGGAAAAGCAAAAGAGTGTCTTTCGATAACACACGAGGACGCGGAAAAGGAGATGGTCCCGGGGTGTGACGGAGGTGGTGGAGGAGAAGAAAGAAACCTAACGAAAAGCTGTCACTCGACGTTGTCTAAGTCACGCGAGGCCACTTCAAAGTTTCCATTCTTCGCTACCGTGTCATTACACTCGAGAAGTTACGTTCGGCGAACACGCCAAAATTCAATTTGCCCGGCCGCCGGCAGTGTTGCTGCGCTTCCCTCCGGCACCCGTTTCACATCTATATAGTGTCCCGAACGAATGGTACGGCGCGGTGTAGGGGTGTGTGACCACCCCCGCCGCCGTGATCCAATATTCGTTCTCCAGACGATGATAACGATGATAATACGCGTAAAAACAGCCAGTTTACCACCGTCGCCGTCTTCGTCAGGACATATGATTATATAGAGGTACTCGCAGCGATGTATATTATATATCTACATATCGTTGCAGTTGAATAATTGACACCAGCTGCCGCTCCTTTGACTGAATGATTCCCGTCACAAAGGGTGGTTTAACGACGTCACCACTGTATTATAAGACCAAGTGTTGAAACGTTGTTATAATGATAAGGGGGGGGGGCGCACGGTGACTGCTATATAATGTGTTTTTAAACCCTCCTAACTATGTGACTATATTTAAATCGTCCGCGGAACGTGGTTCATAATAATATACGCAGGCGCGTAAAAATGCGTTTGGCTCGAATTGCTTCCCCGGTGTAGAAACAGATGTTATTTCAGCACTTAGGAAGAATTTAGGTGCTAGAGATGAGTGCGGTTTTAGTCAGGTACGCTGAACCTATTAACACGTTTTCGTACGAAGAACGATAATTATGGGGCTGGGTGCCCGCTGTAGTTACTGTACTTACTAATACTGCGCAGTGATAGTGGTTTAGAAGACATAAAAATACCTGGTACGCAGTTGAGATATGGTGCATTTGAATATTACCGTAGCGTATACCGATTACTCATTAGTAAATACCGCAGCGAGACATTCGTAAGGAACCCAACCTATTAAGACGTACGTTTACTATATAATTTATCATTTTGAATGACTTTTTTGTGGTTTCGCGGGTCGCACGAGTTCCGAAGCGTGCACGGGTGGATACCAAACATTTTCCCCCGTTCAATAATCCTGCGACCACGCCATGGCAAACCGATGTGCAGTGTGGTATGTCCGGGAGCTTTCAATGGGGACATTCTAAATAATGATATATGTTTCAAATTTTAACGGATTGGTAGTATGAAGCCGAAAACAAAATAGGTAGGCATCAGGGGTCAGGCCCTCCAAATTGTTTACAACGCATAACCATGTACATATATTATTTAAACAGAAGTTAATGTATTTAAAGTTACACAAGATTAGGATGAATCGTGGTTGTAGAATTGCGTTGTACATAGAGACTATGGAGGAGATATATTATTATCCCCCTAACGTGACACAACACACATCGTCACCGGTTTCGGCTTCTTGGAACACGCTGGGCCGTTGTCGTCCGCGTACATGAGCTTCAGATTCGAAAACATTATGGGTCGAACGACGATAACCGATCAGTTCAGACAATAGTCTAGCGCAGCGTTTCTTAAACTTTTTTTATCCATGGAACACTTTTTGATACCCACTTTTAACGTGGAACCGCTACTTTTTTTTAGCTTCTTTTTGGGATTATTTGCAAATAAATTATAATTATATAATAATATTGTGTTAAAGGTATTTAGCTAACACAATAAGAAGCCTTGGTTGCTTTTTCATTAACGGTTTTTGTAGTTTGAACCATACAGTTGACTTTAATAGTTCGTCATGCTTCCGAGCAAGAATTCTACATTGATTTCTTTAAGTTCACCATGAACAGATTATGAATGACTACTACGTCTATGACACATACTTTTTTCCCCAATACTAATCTTTAGTTGGAAATCGTAAAGTAATTTTCTTGAAAATTTTGAAAAAATTACTTAAGCTTCGCGGAACCCCGGGATTCCGCGGAATACAGTTTAAGAAACGCTGGTCTAGCGGAACACACACGCGGGCTAAAAATAATATCGTTTACTGTTGGTGCACACCGCAAGCCGGGTGATACTGATTTTCGCGTAATTTGATATTGTTTTAATCATGGTTTTTCGCCGAGTGCCACGGACACCACGGATAAGGTGTTTTATATAATTATTATTATTATTATCATCCTACGCTGTGCGCGTTGCCGGAGCTCAGGACGCTTGATTACACAGCACGTTCCCAACGACTATCTGTGTGTATCATATAGATTACGGAGAAGGATAACAAAGGAACAAGAATCACCATTTTACCCTGGGCCCAGTACAAACGTATACATATTATCATTAAACGTGCACCACGTTTTGGGCATTATTACGAATAGCGAAAAAATGACCTAGTTCGCGGGAAAAAATAATAAACAAGAACCCGCCCGATTTCGAGATATTATTATACCTACAATTTTTTTTTTTTTTACACCAAAACCAAATCTAAGTATACCTAGTGTTATAAAATAGTAAATGTCCGCTGTGTATCACTAGCGTTGAGTATAATTCTGAGTTGGAATAGTTTAATTATTGTTTTTTTTTTCTTTTTCATAATAATTTATTACGCCAAACGTATACATATAATATCATACTATTATGTCGGTGTGTGTTCATTATTCTGTGCTTTAACCTTATTCATTTTAATTTAAAAATTCACCACAATCTTGAAATAGGAAAAAAAATGAGTTTTTAACTTAGTCGTTGGAACGTAACTTTCTCGCAAAAATGATTTAATAAGACATGGTTTTCAAAACTTTTGGAAATATTTTTGTGGTAACCCAGAATTTTAGAAGGAAACAACTTCTCCAAAAGATTCTTGAACCTCTTTCACTAGTCCTTTAATCACAGTATCTTTTATACGAAAAAACGGAATATAACAATGGTGTTGTGTTCAATTTGAATGTATATAAATCTGTTTTACTACTTTACTATTTTAAATTGTTTGCATTAATTTGTGTTCGTAAACATAATATATAAAATATAACCTCGAACAGAAAAATGCCATATCATTTGACTAATAATGACACTTTGATTTATAATATTCAAGAATTTTTTGTGTCAAGAAAGATTCAAATTTGTTCTTCTTTTTACTATGTACGATACTGATGCGTGGTTATTGAATTGTAGACATTTAATTATTATTAATTGTTCGAAAATTTAAATAAGTACATACGATAGTTAATTAACGTCATATAAAATATAAGAATAAAAAAATTTGAGATTTGAACTTAGGGAAATGTTTAAAAATTGCTTTGGAAAAGTAATCAATGTATTCTTCAATATTTCATACACACAACACAATCTGATAGAAAATAAAAATAAAACAATATCTCATGAAAAATAGATATTTTGCTACTTCAATTATTCGATAAAGTTTATTTTTTATTAATGAAAATCCATTCCAATGTGATTAAAATTCATGCGAATTACATTATTTAAAAATTCTACAACGAATAATGTCAGTACGGATAGATATTTCACTTTCATCACTCGATAAGGATGATTCCTCGTAAACTTTGAGTTTTGGGTTGATTAATAGGACGACGAATTTTATTTGATTTGAAACTATAAAATGAAAATATATTTTCACGATGATTTCAAGTAATTTCAATCAAAACTACTTAAATAAACAACAATTATTTTTATTCCCTCTCAATATAAATCTAATCATAAAAATACTTAAAAATATAATCAATATGTGAAGTTAATCATAAAACTATATCAATAAAAAAAAAAAAATGCTCCGAGTAATATAAATTTTATTTTCACTTCAATTTTTATGCATGATCTTTCTGGATATCATTTTACTTAATGTCGTCAATATTTGATTGTATGAAAAGCAAAATAAATGTATTAATATACTTTGAGAATTCTGCAGTACGATGTACCTGTAAAAGATCATTATTGCTGTGTACTGTAATAACTGCAGTAAACTGCACTTTCACAGTGATTCTGTAATATACAGAGTCGTAATCTAATATTAACTGAAAATAATAAAAAAAAAAAACTTAAGTCCAGACTTGAAACTTATAGTCCTTTTGTTTTTAAATTTTCTGTTTAAATTAAACTAATTACAACATATTATGTATATTTGATACAAAGATTTTGCATGAACCTACATCGTATCTAAGCATAATATGCGTTTTCGATTGCGATTCTTTGAAATTGAACACATACTTTTATAATATAATGGTATAAAGACAAAAGTGAGCTACTTCCAATCGAAAATATCAAAAGAAGAAATACCTATGTACACGTGTTTGAAGAATTTCCATACTATTTTCTCTTTTACATTTAAACGAGAACCAAATTTAGTTTTGATATCGAGTAGTCTGTTATGTTTGGTATACGAGTAGGTAGGTAAGGTAGGTACTGTACTAGCATATTTTCGTATGTATCACGTAACTTTAGAACTTTCTGCGGGCGGAATTTTATCACGCACTCAACACGCTGTCTTGGATAATCTTTATTGATGGGCAATTATATAATTTAAAGTTATAAGAGAAAAAACTGGAAAAAGCATATTAATATAATATAACTAATATAACCAACATATTAATATGATCAAGACATTTTTGTCTACGCTTGTCTACAACACAATAACACACCCGTTTACATATTATTATATAATTTGCATAAAATGCTAGTGTCTTCTAGTTTGGATAAATTGATACACGTATTTGACGTAAGAAAATACAATTATATACATTAACTATAATAAAATACAGGTTTACCACAGACGCATGTCTGTAAGTCTTTGGAATCTCGCGTGGCTTTGCATTTGAATATCCGATTATCCACCATATGTAAACAACTAGCTATTACCAAAATCTTTTTACGCCAGCCATTTAAATTCTACTCGAAATGCATAAACCGTAGACCTGAATAAACATTGAAAATAATTTATTCATAAGAACAAATCGCACTAAATAGTATGCGTACATAATAGTAGTACTATAGCGATGGAAACGTCAACATACTCGTAGGTACTAATAATCGTCAATAAATGCCATTAATCTTTTTATCGAATTAATCGTGCTATTCAAAATCAGTGCCGATCGTTCTTTTGCATTGCATTTATTTAATTATCGATTTGCATTGATAGTCGTTTGTTCAACTTAGTTTCTTTCGTTGGTATCATCTCGTGCATACACATTGTTAACTTTAGTTTTACTTTGTCGATTTTTAATCTGGTGATAAATGTCAACATAAATACCGCTACCAAAACTCAATATTATTTCCGAAATTATTCAAAAAATGAATTTCACATTATTTTCGTCTTGTCCCTTTTGTGTGATGTATAAAATAAAACTTAGTCAACATCAATAACTGAACAGTCACTATTCACGAAGTCAAGCGTGAAATGCATGATAATAGCCAATAGATAGAAGATGATAGAAAGCAAAAAATAATATTATTATTTAGTTTTTGTGAGTCATTTTACTACCATCAAAGCTCTTAACTGATAGAAAACAAAAAATGTAGAATTAATATTTTAACTCCATCCGCGTGTATCATCACATCTGGCGTTTCTCAAGACGGCTATTTGTCTTTCTTTGTTTCCATTATTTCTTCAAATGATCTAATTTCACTCTCTGTAGCAAGCCATTATTGTTTGCCACTAATCTAAAATTATATTTGTGAATTATAACTATTTTTAAGGTTGAAACAAAATACCTTTTCAAGGTCCATCCAGATGATTGGTACACTGGAAAAAAGCAGAAATATTATAGTCGAATAAAAATTAAAATTAGATATTTTTAATTGGATCAACATTAATAAAATCATTCGATAAAGAAGGAACCTAGTCTTATTTAAAAACTTAACGTTTAAATCACATAAAAACTGTAAAACATTTTAGACTTGTCTATCGTAGACATGTAACAAATTTAGAATGCGATTCTCGCATCCCATCTATTAATGCGGTGAGTGCATTATTATGTGCTATTATAGCTGAGTATGGTTCAAAATAACGGAATCGATTTCGAATTGGATTGACAAGTTGATCGAGTTTATTTTATGTTTCCAGTGATCTTTTGGAGTACGTATACAAGTGATAGGAAACGTTAGCGAGTCGCTTACCAGCAAGTAAACGATTGTTGAACATATTGTCAGTAGTAGAAGTATTTTTACAGCCAAAATTTCGTGTAATTTCTATTCAGTTTTGAAATATAAGCCCGTGGATCCACAGATTTCATTTTACTTTGATCGCAGTCAAACAACTATAATTTCAGTTTATACTGTTTTGTTAATGTTTATTTTACATCCAATTGTATATCATACATTGTGCAGTGACGTAGTGCTATGGTTTTTCAGGCGCGTCTGAATATTGGAAAATAAACACCCACGTATACATAAATTGCAATGATGATCTGTACTGCAGTCAAAGTGATGGTATTCGCTACGTAAATGGAAGCACACGAACAAAATAAATATTCAATGTACTTATAATTAACTATACTTGGTAGTTCACATCAAATAGAACACCGAACTTCACGACTAATTTAGAAAAAAAAAAAATAAAACACACCGTATTAGTGTACGAATAAATGCTTGCGAACATCATGAAAGTCGATTGGATCAATAACGTTGAGGATAATATCATTGTCATTTTTCCCAAAACACATTTTATTATTAGTTGGTATACGGTCGTGATGAATACGGCGAAATTCTCACCGTTTCGATGAATTGAAAATCCCGAACTTAATCCCAATGTTGTGGAAACCCTTTAAATAATATTGTTGGGCTTTAATTAGAAACAATATTTGTTCGTGCCATGCGCGATTGCACTTGGAGAGTGACAAATGAAAGGCACAAACAAGCACGGGACCGTTCCGTGCACTGGCGAGGTATACGAAAAGCTTTGATGTGCTTATACGTGTACAACTAGAATAACAAAGTAACAGAACGAAATATTTTCCGTTTTTTTTTCTCTCTACCTACCCGTACAACAATCACGCTCAACACGAACAACATTTTTTTTCTCTTTCTTTTTCGAACACTATATTTGGCATCAGCACGATTACGACGATGAAACAAACATTTACCAAAGTTCTGCGGACCCACGGTTTGAACTTTATTTCATGGCACGAGTTTGTAATACCATTCGTATTTAATCAACACAAAACGTTATTAATGTTATTACGGTACACACTTCATAGTGTACGGCGAGCTGATAACTTTTTTAACCGATCTCGTTTCTGTTCATAATATCAATAGCTGTAAAATGTACCGTTGCAACCGACAACTGCAGTTGTCACAAATTATGACATTTCACGCAGTAATAGTAATAATAGGTTCCCCGGTAGTATGCGCCCGATATAGTATTATTTTAATTATTATTACGAGTATATGATAGTCCATAGAAGAATGACGTTTTGAAAATATTCATGTGGCACATTTTTGCAGTATCCTCTCGGAACGTAACCGTTGCGGTCGTCACAGATATTCTTAGACTCGGTGTATTTATTTTTTCTCGAAACCCGCGCGTATTGCACGGTGTTGCAGTATGCGTATCGAAACACCGAATGACTTCGAAGAATCGTTCCCGAACAACGGGCGATTTTCTATTGCGTGTAACATGACGCAACGTATGGAATATCAAAAACCTCGGCGCGGCAAAAACAGTTGAATTCTCATCGCGTGACTTTTATCGAAACGAACTGCGCCTAAACGTGCACCCACGGCTTTGCGGGGTTATCGTTCTGGAAATGATCGCACGAGGCGGGCGATTTCAACCCGGTCATCTCGGTAAGTTGCGCATCGACGCGCTCCGAACGATTACACGTCCAAATTTCACTCGGTCTAATGAGATTCGCTCGTCGTGCACCACGACTATGGCGGTTAAATACTCGAGATTTTAAAATAAAAACACCCAAAGCACTATCGGATGCTGGCAAGTACCGTATTAAGGTTCATTAGTCGGACAAGTAATGCAAGATGGAATTATTTTTTCGCCACAGCGATCAGTCGAAACACCTAAGTTGTGCAATCGTGTTGCTAAATGTTCATAAAAATGCACGTACATCTGTTCAGCAACACGCGATCGTTGTGCGTTTCTCGCGAACAAAATGTGCGGTAGAACTGCGTCCGTTGAAACCCGTAGGCACGAACACGAGTGATGGCACGTCCGAGATATTCAATCGGAACAGTTCTGCAAGTCTCGTGTAAACTTAGGACATACGTGTAACTCCGTGCAGATCCGGGTCTTGCAGTCGTTACCGCAGAGTCGTGTCGTGAAGCACAACCGGTCGAGAACGCGAGCCGCCGAAACCGTGATCGATTCTCGTCGGAAAACTGCTGCGATTTCGGAGTACACCGTCAGACACGCGAATTCCTCGAACGAATCATGCTTTTCCGCGAGCACCGACGACGAGGAGCGGCGTGATACGTAGTGCTTACGGTGTAGCGGTGGCGCGAAGGAATGTGCCCGTGAACTATTCCGGGAGCAAACTCGATGAGTTAATTTGGGCATTTCTTCGGAAACAATGCGTGCGTCGAAGTGTTGTGAAACAGGGCGGCAGGATACCGACGACGACGTCAAGTGTTACGTGTGCTCTCGGCGCACCCCCGAAGCTAAATGGTCTCCGTCGCCGTCGTTATAATAACATCAAAAGGACATTTAAAGTTTTTAGCACTTCGTAAAGTCCGTATATACGACCGCACACGTCGACATATATATACGTGTTAACTTTTATATGTGTCTTTATATGTATATCGTATATAAATAATACACGTCCGCACTTGAATTTACGAGTGGTGGCGTGCGTGCGTGCGCAAACCGCATATCGCGTGGAGAAATCCTTTTCCGGAAAGGGATGAACCGACCCTTGTAGGTACTTGTGCGGTATACCATTTGGACAAGGGTGTGCGAGAGCGTTTGTGTACGTACAATATATGTATATATATATCATAACAACTATGATAATGGTACGTCTTGCGATCGAGTTTTTACGACGATTGCGTCCGATCGGCCTAAATAAGTTTTTTAACGGCTCCGCTCACATAACACACGCGCACACCCGCGTCATTACGCTAAATCTCGTTTTACTGCCCATCCCTACGCAGCGGTGTCTCCTTCACTCCTACGCAAGCACCCCTCGGGTAAATACATCATAATATGTCCTCGGCGAGGAGCCAATCACGAAGCGCACGCGATAATAATATAATCGCAATAACATAAACGCAATAATAATAGTAATAATAATAATATAATCTTATACGCGTGCACATAAACGATACCGTTTCAATATGCGATTTGGCGAAATTAAATTTTTACGACAAGTCTATATCATTATTGGCCGGTCCTCTTGCGCCGCCGACCGTCGTCGTTTTATTCGATTTCTCCGCGTCACCACCGCTATATATACTCCATGACTTTCGCCCCGAGCGTCGGCTCGAATCATTCCGACAACAGCAATAATAATAATAATTATTATTATTATTGCGGTACGCGTGGTATAAGTGGTAACAGGCGGTGGAAACTTTGAACAAATATTACTATTATACGATCCCCTCGCGATATTTTATACGACCCGGCCGCGGCGGCGGTTTCGTATCGCGACGGATTTCGAGACCGCGCGACGTACCTATACAACATAATGCACGCGCCCACTTGCCAGTGTGATTTATTTCGAAACTTCTCGTAAAAACGCCCGGCGAACCTTCCATTGTTCTTGTTCGCCGTTCTCGGTCGCAAACCTCTTTTGAGCCGTGCAGCTCAACGGTATAAAGCACAGTTTATTATATATTACATAATACACTCATCCGTTTAGCCGCGCGTCGTGTGTAGTTCGAAGCCCAACGAGCCCTTGACGCGAGGTTTGTGCGGTGGAAAATAAAAAAAAAATCTCCTTCCGAGGTGTCACCCGGCGTGTTTGTTCGCGCGGTAAAATCTGACCTATCATATAGGACCGCGGGAAACAACCCCTTGACCCGCTTCTCGACCCCTACTCCACCCGATAATAAGCGCCAAATCCAAGACGGTTTTCAAACTTTTGTACGAGCTTGGATATCGCCCGCGAACGGTCCCTTTATCCCTCTCCACCTCTCTATGTGTAAAACAATAGACCACTAGGACATCATATTTTATTGACAATTCGTTTCCGTTATTTTCTTTTCACCAGTCACGTAGTGCTTACGACTAGAGGACTATCGCAAGTACAGTCGCTTGTTTTATCACAATCCTGTCATCACGATGTCCTCAATATATTTTACCGAACACTCACCATAAGTATGCACTCGACCAAAACAGATACCGTCTTAAAGATATGCAATTTCTCCCGTCCCACGGCCGAAGTGCATCTCATTCTTATTACCCGTGATCTAAAACCACGATCACGAGTAGGTACTGACAAATTTTTAAATATCACGTTATTTGAATTGCAAGCTCATGTCTAAACCACGCTTGAAAATATTATTATTGACAGCGGTAGGTTTTTCTTTTATTCATTGCGTAAAAATACGCCTAGAATTCGCGATCCTTTCCATCTGAATACGTGTGTGCTACGTTAACGGTGTTATTGTGTTAGGCTTACGTGCAATTTACTAATTGGTTATGCCTGTGCCGTAAATATGCATTAGCTAGTTGCTGAAATTTGCTTCTTTGATAAGCTCGAAAGTTATAATTGATTCCTTTGCTACCCAAACAAAAAGGCCCGTGGACTTTATTCTCTAATACTATACAATATATTATTTCAATATCTTTGTATACAGCCACGTCTCACGATTACTCAAATCTCCCAAAGGGGTGCGAAATAAATCAAATTATCTAGATTAATTAGCATTAAAGTACACCTTTGCAACGTATATATTTCAAGGTATCGGGTACTCGGCCGTAATATTATTTATTTAACTAAGATTATTTATAATGGTCGTCTTTGTTGTCTGATCGTTATTTTTATTTCTTTGCATGAAGTATTATAAAAATCGGGTTTTAGTTATTCTCATTTCTATTCAATTATCGTTATAATAGAGGTTGTTATGCATTTCAAAACGTATTTCAGTGTGATAAAATTTAAGAATATAATAGCTTAGATGTTTTATTTGTACTTGACAAACACCACACACATTTGTTAGAAAATATGAGCAGTTGGCGTTTATTTTTTAACAATAAAAAAATAAAGTATCTCCAAAAGACGATGAAAAAAAACTATAATACATTTTCTGCTTTCGGAATCTTTAATATTATTTACGAAACGTATGCACACTATACTATAATCGGAACATTAAATTACCAGAAATGTGACAGTAAAAAAAGAAATGTTTGAAATATTTTAAGTTAAAAGTTACCCGTGGAGAAGACTTGCAAGCAATCGTAAATAGTCGAAAACCAGGATATCTGCTTGTAGACGGCAAATCGTACGACAATTCTATTATAACACTCTTTGATAATTATTTCGTAAGTATATTACGTCTTATTTCCTTTTAGGACGGAAATCTCGTCTAATCATTTGTAATGAAATGAACGACCCTATAGTTCGTTCGTCGGCTCGGTGTCGCACAAAAGAATAACATTTCAATAAATCAACTCTTATTGTTTTGTACGTGTTTTTGCATATACACGAGTTTTCTCAACGGTGTGTATTGTGTACGCCTAACCGTGTTTAACAGAGCAGTAGTTTTTGTGACTTGTAAAACTCAAATCGGATTTTACGTATATATTTTTTTTATTTTTTTTTAATAAAAACGTTCCACTATTTTCTCGCAGCTCTACAAATTATTAGATTTCTCGAGAATGTGTGTCTCAACGTGCGCGTAACATAATCGGATGCAAAAAATTCGATTTTTCTGATATTCCACACTTCTACGGTGCTGTTTGTTATTTTTTTTTCACTCGACGAGCGAATAAGTCAAATCATTGACACGTCAAGCCATCGGTAACAGTACTAGCGAAAACACTTACACGTGGTGAGTATAACATGAACACACAACGCTGGCGTACACTTATAATAATATACCCTATGCACTCTTATTCCTCGCGCCGCAGACGAGTATGATGTACAACCATATTATATAACATGCTGTGTCGTCATTTTCGAGAACAGACGCGATCGATGGAAACGTGCCCTTGGAAAGCATTAATTGTTGGAATATTCATTTCTCTCTTGTAACCTGTAAATATAACTAAATTTCGAGATTGTAATCAAGTAAATGTATTACTACATATTGTTATGATAGTACTGCCGGTGCCGGCGTTAGGTTTCTTTCGCTCACAGCAAATCTAATGTTTTCTGCTCCAATTCAATAGGTTGTGTTGTTTGGTATGGAGGGGGTATAGAAAATAAATATTAAATCAATGCAATGAAAAATTGTACAAACTTCCGAGGTCCGGGTTGGGTCTTTTAAATTTTAAACCAACAATGTTCCATTGCTCTCGAAAAATGATTTTGAATGAAACAAGTCGATTGGATTAGTTTATATTTCTAGATTATCGATATGGTAGCAAGACCAAATTTCTTAGTAAGGTTCTTCTTAGGTAGGTTTAAATTGTATAATATTCCAACTTATGCAAAAAAAAAATGTCTCGAAAATTACGAAATTTTAATTAAATATAAATTTAAGTACTGTAGTAAATTTTTCGAGTAGCTACGATATTTGTAAAATAACGACCAAATTACTAATGTTGTGTAATCAAAATTAATTTTGTAACCCTTGTAAAATTTGTTTGCGGCAATCCGGTATTTTTTTTTTTTATTGGCTACAAAAAAATCTTATGAAAAATCTTGTACCCACGAAACATAAATCATGTGGATCATAGTCAATAGACGGTTCATGGTTTGATTCTCGATCTCGGTTTAAGTTTTGCAATTTTTTCGATGTTATTCAGAAAATTATTCAGAAAGCTGTTTAGGATTCAAAAAAAGAACTTCAGAGAACCAACTATAGACACCATTTCCTATCAATGACCTTCCATAACTGTGATGATCGGAGCAATTCTTCTAGTCAAAATCGTGTACCCGAACAGAAAAAATAAGCACATTATATTATAATGCCAATACACAATACTCGTTTCACTCAGAATATAAATTATATGAAACAAATAGTTACATTTTACAATGAAAAAATACAACTTCGATGCTGACAATACATCAAATAAAATATATTTTCCAGATTTTTCTTGATCAATTCTGTTCGTTCTAAATTTGCCGCCCCTATTAACTATTGCTATACTGTTTTTAAACGCTGCAATTACAAACTTTTGTAGGCAATCCTGGTGTTGCTGCGCAAAACGTAATATTTCTATAAAGTTGCACGACTTTTGTTATTATTAATTTGTTGTTGAACTGATAATAATTAATAGGAATAATAGTATACGCGAAAACAGTGATCGCAATAGTGAACGCACCTGCAGTGCACACAAATGCCGAACGGTGAAAATATAGTTGGTGATCTTGGGGTTTTAAACAGACGGTAAAAATAACGATTTAGTTTTATTTCCGGAATCAATGTAGCCGAATATTTTCAAAAGGCTGCAGTGTTCTTTAATAAATTAATAAAGTTTTTTTTTTTTGTTATAGATAGGACCGCATTTAGAGGGTGTAAAGCGGAGGACAGTTGCCCCGGGCGTCAAATGTTTAAAGACCTGAAATGTACCAAAAATGTATATATACATATATATATTTTTATACAAGGTCATTTCCTATACTTGACGAGATTTTTTTATAGCTCAGCAAATGGATGGGTAACGGTGAGGTGGATAAAGAGGGGTCAAAGGGTGGCGAAAATTATCTTCTTTTAGAGGCAAAATTCGTAACCGTAATGCCATTAACACATTAATTATTATTAATCAAAAGAAAACAAGTTGCAGTATGACAGTATAATATAGTTGATATGCATGTAAATTACTTGAGTCTAAATTAGTATGATGAAATCAAAATAATATTTAGATAGTCCACAAAACCTCAACAAATATTCATTTTTTAGTAAAACGTCGTTAATATTTCTATTTTATATTATTCAATTTTCTATTTAAAATTCTGAAACTTAAACAATTCGGTTATACAAATTTATTTGTACAAAATAATTAATCCATGTCTTATACTGTTATTATTCTTGCATCAGGAGTAGGAACAATATTTTATACAAAACAATAAACTTTGAACTTTATCCGGTTTCTTATACTTATAGAATATATAAATATATATGTACCAATATTAAAATAAACTTTTTTAATATGCAGAAAATATAATATTTACTCTCTGGTATTCGAAACTCTATTTCAGCTGAACTATGGTAATAAAAATGCATGCTGATTTGTAACGTTTTCTTTCAAAATAAAAAAAATAAATACTTATTATTACGCCCATATTCAAGTTTTTCTTTTACTCAGGTAATAATTAGTTTGACATGTTTCACGATAAAAATTTCAATTCCACTTTATCCGTACGTGCATACTATACTTATTAAATTCCATCAAATTTTTCATTTATTTGAAGTGCATTTTGGCCTAATCTTTAAGTGTGCTGCGTAACATAATCATATTTTTACAGGAATAATGCGTAATCTTACTAAGAGATTTTAGGGTTCAGGGATAATTCTTTAATATTTAATTTATTTTTTAGGATTATAAATAAATTATGCCATATGTCGTTCAATATTTTGAACTCAAACAAATTAACTAAAACAATTGAATAAAGCCAAATTAATATATTATGTGGGGTCCCAAATTATGTTGAGGTCCGAGGCTGCATTCCCCTAGCCCCTCCCCTCTAAGTAGGGCCCCGGAACAAGGACTACAAATACTTCATATTATAATTCAATTTCATGTTTTTTTGAAAAAATAAAAAATATTATATTAAATAATAAATAAATAAATATTAAATAATATTTTTTTAATTTTTTTTCGAAAAATGTTCTTAATATCCTAGAAACTGAAAAAATTATCAAAAACCATGAGGTTAATGAAAATAAAATGTTAAAAATTCAAAGTTTTCAAAAAAATAAGCTCTATAAAATTGCTCTCAGAACATTTTTAAAAAATTAAAAATACAAATTTTTTTTTACTTTTTACCAAAACATTAAATTTCATTAAAGTATGAAATATTTGAAGTTCTTATCCCTGTGAGTCTTATTAAAAACAAATTGAGCATCTTCACTATCTCAGGAGATGTGGGTAAATCCTTGGCAGGACCCTCTGTATATACGTATATACATACATATTACAATTATTCTTTTTCTACAGTCCTCCAGACATAACGTAATGATGATTTACCTAGAGTTTTACAAAAATGCCGATTTCACTCAACCTGCATCTAATACAAAAATGGCTATCAAAACGTTTAACATAAGACACACCACACATCGACTATCACGTGTGCTATATAGTCAAACGTACTCGTATACAATTTAATTTTACCGTACGACATATGGGGGTAACTTTTACACCGACTTTCCAAACAGGATTTAAAATGTTTAATTTTTCGTACGGTACTCACTTGAATTCTGGTCTAGCAATAATATTACTATGTAGTTGTCGGTTTGTCGACATTTGTCTTCCTTGTGTACGTGTATATGCAAGAAACTGAGCATTATTGTATAATATAATAGATACATAAATGTTATGCACCAGTATACAACTTCTGTTGATACCATGCTAAGATATCCGTCAAAAACATTTTTAATTTCAACCATGCTTAATATATAATAAAATCAAACAAAATAATCTCTGTTATTCGTAAAAATAATCAGGTATGCCGTTTATAAAAAAAAAAAAAATCAACTCGGCCAAATATTTTAAACCAAATCGCTTATAGATTAAGTTTTTTTTTTGCTTATTGTTGATAACGATAAAAAAAACACGATTAAAAATTCCTTGCTTAGTTTGGGATCTGATAAATTGTTTAGATTTTAAATATTTTATAAATTGTTGAAACACGGTAAACACGATGGTTTAGGGGCATATTTTAAGTCACTTTGTTTCATTAATCATAATTGGGATGAGCTATACAGAATATGGAAACATTATTATCGAATGCATCAATGTCACTAGCAGCGAGCTATAACGATGGGAAATATTATATAACTTTTAAATTTATAATTCATAAGAAACAATGGAAAACGAAGACGTTTTGTTGAAAGCGAAATAATTGCAATGTTATACGTATATCCTCCTCGGGAACATATTTTATTTTATAAACTATTCAAATGGAACTTAATGAAACGAATACGTATCATCATGTCAAAGCAATGATAGCTTTTTTGTCGCGTTTAGATTTCATGGCACGTATCTTAATAATGGAAGTTTAATAAAGCTGCGTCGATCGCGGGACCACGGGTAATGCTTTCGTGATTACGGCACGGCTGCGGGGGCTGCACGAGCGGAGAGCGCCGCCGCCACACGTCTTTCTTTCCGATATTTGTTCTTTTCTTTTTTTTTTTTGTCCTTTTTATACTTTCTTTTTTTCTATCCTTTTTTTTATGCTCTAAGGTTTTCGTGCTTGGTAAAGTCCACGAGAATTTATTGCGTACCTTACCCGAGAGCATAAATTTTCCAAACATCCGCTCGAGTTTCTAAACATCACACCGCGCACACCATTTTTTCCTCGACACTCGAAATTATGTCTGTTGACACATGATATTTAATAATGGCGGCGCACACCAACGTAATGAGGTTACACGCATCAATTTATCCCCGTACACGCACGCACGCGATGAACTTTTCCGATTTCCTCGCATTTCCCGTTGAGTTATCCGACCGGTGAAAGCGATCGTCGTACCTCGATCGGGTGCTGCACATTCAACACGGGCGAGTTCCAAGAACGTTGCGCTCAAAAGCACGCTTGTACAGTGGGCAAAACAGCAACACTCGTACTCGGATACTGATCATTTTCCCTCGGACCGAATCATTCAACCGACGACGTTTGTCTTACGTCGATGCGAGGACACACAGCGTATTTCGTTGTACATCAATCTCGCGCGCACGCCCGCAATGGACAGACAGTACACGCGATTTCCGAGATGATTATTTCTGGTCCTGCGTACGGCGTACGGGATTACGGGACCATCTGCAGTGTACACGGATACGTGGCCGCGCAATTCAAGTACAGAAAATGGGTGTGTCGAATGAAATCTGGCGCAGCTGCACGTCGAGTGAAAACGATCGGGTACGCGTCGTCCAGTGGGATTTGCGAGACGACTAGAAGCAATTTCAAAAGTATTTTTGATACGTTTTCGGGTCTCCCCCTCCCCCCCCCCCCCGAAACCGTCTCGTTTCCTAGTTTGGGCGATAGCTGCAGCGTGTGGCAGACTTTTCCCTAAATCATTCGATCCGTTTCGCTCGGATTACGTATAATTGTACGTAACGCGTTTGTTCGCAAGCGCATCACGCGGGATCAGCTAAAATTTTCCCGTCGAGTTTTCCGGTAAATAAAATATTTGATAATCTCCTTGCGCGCACCGCATCCTGTTTCGGGCGTTCGTGCACGTTCCACGATAAAACCGCGTACCTATATCGAGGGGTGGTCGCATTTACCCGTGTGTTATAATATTTCACATCGTACACGGCATATTCGAATAATCGGTGCCTGCTGTGATTCTTCGTTCCAACGGACCTATATTATAAAAAAAACTTCATCGATCAACGTCAAACGTTTGGGATGTCTTTTGCTTTTTCCTTTTCCATAATTCGGCTATCGAGCCGGAAATAAATAATTCGCGTCGAAGTGACAATGATCGCGTGCTATACACGTTATTGCTATACCGTTGCCCGCGCACGAGCCAATTACGTCGTTATCACAATATTATTGTTATTATTACGGCGTCCGCGGACGTAAATCTCCGGGGAAAAGTCGACGGGTTTGCTCGACTCTTGTAATCGAAATACATTATACACAAGTGCGGGTGGGGTTGCGTACGCGATTTTTAATGATAATATTTTATATTATTTACTTTCGGCGCACGTATTCCCGGCCTATACGTAAAATGTATAACATAATAGCATGCTTAGAATATCGGTGTGATAACATTGTACAATGTGCTCAATTAAAACGTCAGATACGTCCGGACAGTATATATAATAACTGCAGCAAGCAACATATTTATGATTGGCATATGATGAGGGGTAGGTTAGGGGATTCATCTTTGGTCTTTTTTTTTTTCATGAGATCGCCGCTTTTGATTTTTACCGATAACCATAAGGGTTGATGTGTTTTTTTTTCAAATCACCATTTCACACGCCTGTTCGATTAACGACTTCTTAAAACGAGCGTTTCTTCTAGATCGAATTTTACAAAGCGCTATATCGCTATAGTTTATACCCACCAACAAGTTACGAAAAATCGGGTAAAATATAGTTATTCAACTGTTAATTGATTCTAATGGTTATTTTTTCCTAGTCTTAAGAGAAATGAAATTAACAAATAGACCTTTTCCCAGTTATTCATATTTAATTCAAACATTTCAAGAACGGGTTTCATTTGATAAACGTTAAAAACGTACGAAAAATCTACGACTTTTATTATTTATTTTACAAGAAATCCATGAAATCAACGAATTCATTTCGAAAAATATAAGACGCAAGAATATCGTGAATATCATAAATAAAATTCGAAAAATCGAAAATTTTGACCTGGAATTTAATGTTGGTAATATTAAGAAATTTCTCAACTAGAAAATATAGCCACTAGGTATATTAAAATAACTTTAATCGGAAAACGACACGAGGCAATGAAGGAACGTCCTTCTCGGGATTCTCGTCTCTTGTCCATCGATTGCTATTCCTTCTATCTCTTTCTTTTCTATTCTTTTTTACATTCGACTGGTCTATGTAGGCGTTTCGCTACATAACTCGGCGTAGCGTATTATTATGTAAATACACGACGCAACGAATTACCTGCGGCAGCACATGAAAAGAGTGAATTCCGGGTTTTCATTAGGGTGTGCGCGCCATCGGAATTCACGTGCCATCCGACGGTGAATATTTTTCACTTTTTATCTTATCGTATGGAAAAATATCGATCTCACGACACTTTGTAAATAGCATAAGTGTTTTATGACTCGTGAAGATCGGTGGACGGAAGAAGGAAAAGGAAAATCTACCGAGCTACACCCAAACCAGTCATATAGCTTTCGTCAATAATATATATATATATACACATGTGTATCTACATTGCATACGGCATATAGATTACTATGACTATGGCCCGGATGTTGATGCCCTATAAGACCTAAAAACAAATGCTTTAAACGGTTATATGTTAACGACCTATAATTAATTTAAAAAAAGGTCACAAAATTGTTAAAATATAAAAAATCATGTATTGATTTTAAAATTGATTATTATAATTTATAAGCGCATGCGTATTTTGATTTAAGTTTGAATTTGAAAACAATTTAAAAATATAATAATGAAAAATAACAAACTCTGGATTTTTCTCTCAATTGATGAAAAATAATTAAGTATGTTATAAAACTTCAATAAATTACCTCAAAAGTTATTATAATAAAAACTGCATAGTAAAAGCCAGTTTTATAAATTCGTTTTGAGCTAGGAAAGCGTCGTCTATGATGTTCCAAAACAAGATGCAAAATTCAGCTCCGGGCCTTAATTATAACGATTATAATAATACATTACCGTGGTAGTGGTGCAACGCAAAATTATATTGTATCGTTCTACGTTACCAGATTAACCGATTATTTCTAATCAAAACTTTTCCCGTACGCGCGCGATTCGATTATACCGCGCTTATAATAATCGTTCCGTCAAAATCACGTACAACTTTTGGTTTTGCGCCGTATAATTAAAATATTACCAAGTTCACGTGTTATAATAGAATATCATATATTTCGGGAAAAGTTTCGAACGACTTGACGTATTCCGCGAAACACTAAAAATGGCCGGAAAAAGCGTGACGGCCGTCGCAACGACTAGCTGCAGGGTGGTATTGTGTGCGGGGGAGGTTGAATCTCATGAATAAGCGATGAATGAAATTAATAAAAGTACACCACACGGGGAGCACGACATTTATATGTATAATATTACCGTAGTCGAGCCTCTGAAGTAATGTAGCTTCATCGGAATTCAGTCATCGCTGTACGCGTCTAGTTGATCTCATCGACTACCCCAATCACATCTGCGGGCATGGGAAAGTGTAAATTTATTTTTTCATCGCCGGGTGTAACATCATGTATAATATATATATATACTTATACAGTACTCGAATGCAAAAGAGCACGATGAATGGCAAAGCATTGAATCCCTTTAAACGTGTTTCCTCGCGTCGAGGGCGCAACCTTTGATGAATATTATTATGCTTATATCGCAGTCGTACAGATATTACGAGACAATGGACACGTTACGCGAGTGATGATGGCTATTATTGTTGTTTAGCAATTGCAAAACGAACGTTTAACTTTTTATGTACCATTGCTCACTCTATCGCTCTCTCTCTCTCTGTCTGTCTGTCTCTCTCTCTCTCTCTCTCTCTCTCTCTCTCTCTCTCTCTCTCTCTCTCTCTCTCTCTCTCTCTCTCTCTCTGTCTTACCCTCTATTCTCGATTTACTATATCTGACCGATGGAGTGTAATCGAAAAGTGCCGAGGACGAATGCACTGAAATTACAGACAGTGTTAGATTAACAATCGTTAAAACTGCAAAGGGTTATAATGAAATATACGGGCAAAACAAAGATCAAGTGTCGAGTCAACACGAAAAAAAAAAATTTACGATTTATCCACAGAATTGTCCAACACATTTTTTTGTAACGCTGTAATGGATACATAAATAATAGATCGTAATAAATGTATTTATATAAACTTAATGAATAATGGCGATCAAAAATATAAAATAAGAAACTTTTTAAACTTAAAACTCGATAAACTTCTAAGACGTGTGTACGATTTGACTAATGATAACTAGTTTAAAATTAACCTTAAATTTGATAAACGTCCTTGATTATCAAGCGTTCTACATGTAATTATTATACTATCTACTCGTAAATCAGAACGGTTATACGTGGTCCGTTCGACATTCACATATTTATCATTTGAATTCAACAATAATTTTCTCTATCGCATCTTTCGACTTTTTTCCGCGTAAGTCCTTCGTAAATTCTTCATAAATTCTCAACCGATTTGAAGCTCCGATTAAACAGTAAAAATAAGTTATCAGAATCAATATTAACTGTCTGTAATAATAGTAATTTCTAATGTCATCGTTTAGATGACGAAATAATAACTATCAAACATTTAGAATTGTTGAATGTCACAACAACTAAAAAAAAAAAGTTTAACATACAATAATACATTATACATTATTAACAATTATTTAGGGTTATAATACGAACAACAATAATTATACCCGTCGCTATCAGTGTCTGATAGATTCGTCATCTATTGATCTGTACAAATATTGTTTGTAGTTAATTGAAAAATACCAATCACGAATTCAATTTATTCAACACTCGCTGTTATAATAAAACTGTTATTATACTCTCATAACACACCTATATAAATGCTGTATTATCATTTTATCAATAGATACGACCAACAGTCGTCAACGCAAATATTATTCAAATGTGATTTTATCATCATAGGTACACCAGAGATACATTATATTATAAACTATTTCCAGAAAGATATCGACTAATTAGATTATACAATAGAGTAGATTACTAATAACCGAATGCAGAGACAGTAATAACCCTGATCTCATACTATAGTACAATAATACTCCTTCGTTTCCTTTAAACGTCTTATTAGTTCAAAAGAGAAATGCAACGTCTCGCTTATTAATGCAACACGTAGTGAATCCTAATCGCAATAAAGGATCGAGATCTCTCGGAATACGCTTTTTAATCCATCCAACGACTGAAATCCTGTATCAATGTATTTTGCTTCACTAATTCTGCTGTTGAAATATCGAAGTTAGGAATTAAAGAATATCAGAGACGCGTTAAATAACACCTCTGTAAAGAAATATTAAAATTATTAAACTCTCGCACAGTAACACTTTAAAATAAAGTTTTCAACTGAACGTGATACATATTCGTATAAACGAGTAAACTGTGAAATGTACATAATATATTATAATACATATTATATGTGGACCGACCGTTAACAATTATGATTTGTCAAGTTTGATGTTGAAGACGAGGTTAATTGTGGGTGAGTGTTATGCGGTAGACAGTAGAGAACTGTATACATTGCGTTTGGGCGAAAAAAACTTTTTAACCGAAATGATTTATGTGCTGCGAAAAAGGAAACGTGAAATTAAGTAGGCGGACGAATGTCGTTCTCGTCTGCGAGATGTATAAACAAAAAAGTTACGCGAACAGTGGACTAGCTAACTTTCCCTCAAAACGTATCGCATTACGTATGTTCTGTACACAGCGTTTACCACATTATTAGCACCGCGATAATGAAGACGTTCGTCGGTCTGACAAAGTTATGCGAAACACCCTGTCGAATTTTCAATATTTTACAGTTGATATTTTCGTCGTTAAAAAAAAACCTCCCCCGTCCCTCGCAAACGGTACCATATTATTCCTAATTGTGCGCGGTAATTACAATCCACAACTCTAACACGGTACGATATATTGTTCGTTAGTTTTGACGTCTTCTGCGCGGGAGAACTCGTGTTTTCTCAATTATTTCGAGATCAATATCACTTAGAGAGTAATATTAATCATCCACTATTGATGAATAATAATTATCATTATTGATGTTCATTTTCGACATTGCAAATAATTACGAACCGTTCAACTAACAGCATACTAATTTCGCGTGAACAGTCATTATTAATCGTGTAGATTCGAACGAGTAAGTATACATTTCGTTGGAAGCGATCATACTTACAGGTAGTACAAAACGCCGCGTGCATATCAATTATTTTTCTTTGTAAAATGCACAATGTTCACGATATTAAGTTATTAGCGTTAAAAAAAGTCGAACACCGTGGAAATCAATTAAATATTCTGGAGTTTTTGTTTTTGCGATTTATTATTTCGAAATTATACCGAATCATTTATCTCGCGATGGAAAAAAAAATGTGTATTATTTATGCCGAGAAAAAATAATGTTTTCGTAACCATCTGAAAATCAGTCCCTTTGGTGTAATTACTCAATCGTTATTTTAACAAAAAATATAAAACTTACCAAAATTTCAATAAGCACTTTGTTTCGTTGACCTGAATTTTCCCAAAATGATCACAAATAATACGGTCTTTTTTATAATACCCCTTAAGATTCTGCAATAAGGCTCCAAGCTAATTTTTTTTTATTATTATTTGACAATTAGGTACATTTGCAAAGTATTAACACATGACACGTGTGTTATGTACGATCAAGTATAATATGCGCGTGAATTAAAAATACACTACGAACGAATAAATCGCATCAAAACAATTTTTACCCGAACAAAAAGTCAATGGATGGCGTAAACAAAATTATTTCGTATTCGTATTTACCGTAGGACGTAATGTCATATTATCTGTTGAATAAATCGTATAACCATAAATCACGCATAAAAATAAAAGAAGAAAAATGGGCATTTACCTATATCATAATTACTAATCGTAAGTTTCAGTTGAACTCGAAACGATCAAATATTTATTCAGTTTGTGCAATAAATGATAACAAATAAGTTTAATTCCACGAATCGTCGTAAATTAATAAATTGCATTTTTTTTTCAAAAACAATATTTAAAAATACTTTTGCAATAATTAATCATCAATGCGTTCAAATATTATCATTGTCAATATTGATTAAATTATAATTAGAAAAAAAAATGTTACTTTATCATAATTCTTTCCTATTATTCTAAAAGTTCACGGGTTATAAGCCATTAAATAATTATGAGATCAATTTTTAGTTAATAAACAAATTGTTTCAACCGAACATCATAAATAGCTTACTAACAGAATTTATTTGATGTCCGCTATTTATAAAGTACAATTGTATTTATTATAATACTAGTTTAGAAACATTTTATAAGCATGTATGTGCTCCATAGTTTTTAGTATAATGATATTTTAATTTCGTGCATTACATTTTGTTAACAATAGTTTACAGTATACGCGTAGTCATAAGTTCTATAAATTTAAACTGTAAACACAATAGGATGTTTTTTATTTTTATGTTGGATAATTTTTTTTTTAATACCACTTGTTTTCAGCGGTCCAAGTGATAGGTTGGAGGTGAGGGTCATCCTTCTACTTTCTCATCTATCTATATACATATAGTGAATACTAGTACATTGTCCAAAATAATATATCTCTTCTTGAAAAAATACAATGACAAAAGGATTAGTAATTATTATTATTTTTGTTTTGTTTTTCGCGTATATATTGTTACATCAAACAGCGATTAATCTAGTTTAAGGTACTTGGAAAAACGAAAAAAAGAACTTGCAGAAAAAACGAGAACAAACCCAAGATCTTAACGCATCTTTCCAGCTTATTTCTGAGTCATTTCAACTGCTGCCGGTGGTTTATTCTTTCATCCAATAATTATTATTGTACGCGTTCATTATCGCTCAAGTAAACAAGCCAAATTAAGCCCAGATGATCGACTAAATAGAGGCTCAACTATACAATCACCGTCAAAATCTGATTGCAAACAACCTGTGGATCAACAAAACGAACAAAGAGTAGGACTACCCACTTTAAGTTTGAGCACCAAGCCTCAGGCTAATTGTTTGGTGTTCAACCTTACAGTGAGTAGAGATACTCGTGATCGACAATCAACAATAAAAGGCGTGTTTATTATACTTAGTATATATGTTGTGTTATACGATATCATATTATATACATTGTAGTATAGTTTCCAAATAAATAAAATTACCACATAATATTTTGTATCTATTATCAACAGTTTTTGAAAAGCATAACTTACTCTAATCAGTAATAAATACATTGTACTTATCAAAAAATAAAAATGCGGAAGTAATATCTTTTGTAGTTTATGAAAATATCAAATAGACAGTTAAGTCTACGTACAACTTGTATTATAGCCTGTGAACTATAGATGCTCAATCTGTTACACGACTAACTCGCTTTCCGAAACGAATAACAACAGTATTTTATATATGTATACGGTTCCGATGAATATGAATATTTTGTTTGTAATAAACAATACGTTATGTATTTTTACCTTATATTGGAAAAAATCCAATTAATATTTTAATTCAATTCCAATTTCAAATAATCTTCATGCAGTCGTATAATTCACAGTATGTTTACTCATAGTAACCCGTTCCAATTGAATGATGAACTGATGGGCTGGGTGATTACATCGATCAAACGTGAGATTCAAAATAAACATACATTTGTTTGTTTGGCTGATGTATAATTCTGTACCCAAAAGCGGAAATAGCACCTGAACGGGAAAAAAATATACTCTCTGATTCCGTATGTGTTCTTTCTTATCGAATAATATTAAAACTGTGTTGTAAGAGGTAATTTGTTATAAAATCGATTCTAAAAGAACACATCTAAAAATATGGTCGTACACATATAAAATGTGTACCTGTAATATTTTATGATTCTTCTAACTAGATATTTTGTTCTAAAAACTCCAATTATTGTTTCAAGCAAATAATTGATAATCTAAAATAGTTTGTTTTTTTTCATTTCATAACATGCTCTTGGTTGAAAATGTTTAAAAATAAAAACTGAATAAGCCACTTATTTGAGTGAGTACCAGTGTATTGACTAGAAGTATTAAATGTGTTCAGATAGGATGTATACTGACGTACTTTGAAGTGAATACACTATTAATAAATTGTAACGTCAAAGGGAAATTTCGAGTGGCAGAACATAGTTACCCAGTATTTCGTTTTCAAAACAGTTGCAATTTCTGAAAATCAATAAGGTATATTTTATTATTACGGATGATTTTAAGAAATATTCGTTTCAAATATTAGACGCAAGAAACCTGGGAGAACAATACTAAACAAGATATGTTAGGTACAAAATAATATGCTCAAATACCGAGCTGAAAATATTATTATTAAAATATTATTTTGTTGAGTATAAAAAAAATTCAATATTTATTGATTCGTTTCCTTTAATTACGTAGTTATCAGAGTATCAGACATCACAATAGTTTCATAGTAAAGTAAAAACACCTCCATAAACTACACATGAGGATAAAATCAATATTTAAGAAAATTTTCATAACAAAGGTCTTTGACGAATCCATTTATTTTGATTCCACTAAAAAGTAAAACATCTGATCCAGGAAAATTTTAAAATGCTAAAACACCATATTGTTCGTCAACTTAATTTTTTTACGAATTTTTAGAAACTATAGTGTATACAAAAACATTTACATTTAAAAATACAAATATATGTGGGTATAAACTCACAGTAGACATTGATACAAAAAATATATATTTTCGTACTTTACGCACAATTATATTATCATATTATTTTAAAGAAAAAAACATTTATTTTTTAGTATCAAAAAAATAAATAAAAATGTTCTTTAACCTACTAAAAAAATTAAATTGTATCGATTTATATTTATATATACCTATTAAATATACGAGTATATGCTTTATAAAAAGTAATTTCGTCGACGTCTTCAGTTCTTATACCGAAACTTGAAATCCAAAATTAAATTCAGAACGCCTAGCAACTTTATTGGACCTTTTCAGTGGATTGGACGTTTTCCCAGAAGTAGGAACTTGAAAAACATTCAGGACTTTCTAAAAAAAAAAAAAAAGTATAATGCATTACTCAGAACTAATCAGGAAAAAACCGAACCCGTCAAAAAAAAAAAAAAACAAAAAGGCAGTCACAAGCATACGTATTATAATTGCTTACGGCGCAGAAAAAAGAATGAAAGACGTTGAATGTTTTTATATATTCGAAAACGATCGCATCGTCGCGGTTAAAACGAAACAGTTCGCGTCCGATCGCTCGCGCCTCCTCGCGAACCTTTATCCTTGACCCGCTAGATTTCCACTCAGACTTCCGTTGGTTCGCGCTTTTTTCCCATCGGGCGTCGGCGACGTGTTTCGAAGTTGACGCCGCGCGAACAAAGCGGTTTTCGCGAGGACCGTGGTTCGCGTGCCTATATGACGCGCGCAATAGTTATTACCGGGGAAATGCGATGGCCAATTAATTCCGACCGCTAAGACGAATGTACCGCATCCGTCGTCACAGCAGCACCTGCAGCAGCTGCCGCGATGACAAAAAGCCGTCGTAAAGTCGTCGGGGGTCGTTAAAATCGTGCGAGACGACCGCGCCGGCAACAAAACACCGCTCGTTTCGGCTTTCAATAGCTATACGAAAACGACGCGCATACAATCGTCTCGTTCCCGCCACCCATCCTTGTCCCCCGCACCGCAGTCCGATGCCCCCGTCGTCGCTCCAGGTACCCGAGGCGACACACGGCGAGACGCGGACCAGCCGAGCTCAGGAACGCCGTTCAAATAATTATTATTATTATTATTATAACCACTACCACTGCTACCACTATATACTACTGGATGCACTATACCATATTATTATAATTATTATTATTATTATCGTATCGAGAATAATATATACGACCCGACCGTCGCCGTTACCGCGAGGATTTCCCTGTTCGCGTGCGACGAAACTTGACACTTTAATTAAAACACTCAACGCGCGCTTGAACGGCAGATTTCGCGAAACTACCAATCAACGAGCGAACGCCACAGATGTGTCATGAGAAAAACTATACGCGTCTTCGGTGCGGTTTGGCTGTCGTTTGGTTAGCGAAGGACGTCAACGCAAAAAAAAAAAACTGTCGTACACGCATTTTCCAGTCGCATAATAGGTGAAAATCGACTTGAAACCGAAAACGATATTCGAAGTTGCGTTATAAACTTTTCACACTTTTTCGACTTATAGAGTTCAAACATTTACGTTTGCGAAACAAAGGATTCCATTTTTTTTCAGCCGTTCCTCTCTCTGTCTCGTTTTCGGCACGTTTGTTATACGTTTTCGTGTTTTAGAATTTCGATTTTGAGATCATTTTCTCGTTTCCTGTCGACCATTTTTACTTCTATCCCGACCAACAAAAAAAAAGTAATATAATAACACTAAATTCATGAAATAATATTTTACGATTAAATTAAAAAAAAAAAAAAATACCATAAAAATATAATATATACTATATTGATACCCCTCAAACGTGCGAAGCTTACACGCTCACAGTGGGCGTTTAGTTCAAATAGTATAACATTATACGTCGTGTATCAAATCAAAAGTTTTTGTTTGCGGTTTTATGTTTCGTGTGTACCTAACTGTCACTATATTATTATTAGAATGTATACTTCGCAACTAGACGGTTCGAACAAACGTGCGATAAGATATTTTTGTCGGACGAAAATAAAAATAAAATTCAAATATACATGGTGTCATCGCACTGACATGTCATTTATGCCCACGCAATATATTGATAGTTGTTATAAGCCCCGTGAGTCGTCTGATGATGTCAGCGCGAAATTAAAAAAAAACGTTAGTCGTATAACACACGGTTATCAGCTGTTGACACGTCGAAAATAATCAAACGTCAGCTTGCACGTCGGAAACAAACTTGTATCGCTCAACGGTGGACGAAAAACGTGCAAATAACGATAGTAATAATAATAATAATTATTATATATATATACGTACACGCTGTTGTAATAATATATCCGTTATAACGTTTTCACGTCGGCCGTTTCTATAGCGTTTTACAACTTTCGGAAGTGGATTAAACCGAACCGGAGCTCCGGCGTATCGTACCAGCTAAGCCACGCATCGGGTACGTTTTCGCGCGATCGAGAAACCATACAGTCAACGTTCGACGGCGAATTTACGACCTGACGTCCGACCACTTTTTCACCCCCCCCCCCCCCCACCCACCATCACCGACGCTCCCGACGCATAACTCACCCTCTCCGGACGGTATTAGGTACGTAATCACGGTGCGTGCACCGGCACGCGGGTATATTATGGTACGCACTGCAGGTCGTAAACTACATTATTTTACATAACAATTTACATACGATTACCGGGTCCGAAAGCTGCCGGTGCAAAGGTCAAGGGGATCGAAACGTTATCAAATTTTCGGCGCACACTTGCCGGTCGGCTGACGTCAGCCGATGGGATCACGATATTATGTATCACCATGTACGTACCCGGAACGAATCCTCGAAGGGTCAGTGAATCGGAAACCTCCTCGAGCTTATCGTATCGATATTTTCTTGGGGCGCGCGTACGAGTGTAAGGAGATTTAACAACGAGCGCCGCGTCATACACTGTAGGTCCTACATGCGTCCGTGTAACACTACCTCGGGCCACCACCGCGGAAAACTACCCTCCGACGATCACCCGTTTAATTGGACGTGCATACCGGACAATGTATAATAATATAACGTGCGTACACAGGTGTATACGTATAAAGCACTCCTGTAAGTACATGTAATATACGCTCTGTCGTTTTCCGTATCCTCGTGCTGTGCTCGCATCGTTTCCGTCCAACCCCTCACTAGAAATACAAACAAACGAACGCGCACATAATATGTCTTTATCATATTGTTATTATACCCTGTATACGTCGTGCACCGCGCATGCACTCGCAGCGTCAACGAAAGACGAATCTTGCACGCGCATGTATCGAGCAGCAAGATAAAATTCACCGACTCGTATGTATACGCCCGCGGAGAAGTAGCTCACTAGGTGCGAAATGCTTTTAGTGTCGGTATATAAGCCACATCCCCTTGCCACGAACCCATATGAAATATTTACACATCAACGATCGGTATATGATGAAACAAGATGTATTTGAAAAACATATCTAATTTTGTTTATTAGTTCTAAAAAATGTATGTACATTATTTCCGTCCCCTTATCGACCTACGTCAGCACTAACGTGCAACACATTTTTTCTGAATAGGTATTTAGTATTATTAGATACTTACTATTTTGGACATGATCATGGATATACATTATAAAAAAGTAATTTTTGTTTTATTATTTATTTTTTAAGTCAAAATTAGTAAAATATATTTTCTCGGGTGGTACATTTGCACCTCGTACCAACCCCCTCCCCTTCTGAGCATCCTGATCCCATTACGTTTTTACTACGACTGCTTACTCTCGTTCTATTAAAACATTTGAACCGTAATTATGCTATATTGTAGTATTATTACAAGATATTACTCCACTTTTCTTCTTCCGAATTAAAACATTTTTCAAAACCTTTCAAAATGTAAAAAAAATTAGTATCAAACTTGAATAATTAATTATTCATAAGTGTTTAAAGTTAATATACGGACGGAGTAGCGCACAAAAATTCTAAGAGTACATCTTCCTTGCTACTTCGTTCCGCTCATCTTTACTTTAAATACTAATAAATAATGAACTATACCGCTTCGATATTCGTTGCTTATACATTATGTATACATTAATGTTCAAAAAAATATTCTGATTCGGAATATGAAATTAAAAACAATAAATTATGTAACTGTTTAAGAAACATTAAAATATATAATTTGTTTGCAATAATGTTGAAAATAATATCACAGACTCTATAAGAATAATCTTATTTTAATATTACATTTCAACGTTGCAAAACGCGAAAAATAACAATTTTACATTTTTATTATATTTAAAACATTAAATCTCGTCGTCCATAAAATGCTCTATGTATGCAGAAGCCACTAAACTATTGATGTTAAAGCGTGAGCACAATATTATACGTCACTAATTAGTAATTACTAATGTAAGTCGTCTGCAACTATGGCTATGACCTTTGCCATCCTTATATCGTCCGACATCCAATTTATATTTCGTTGTTTTGAAAACAAATTAAAACAATAATTCAAAACACTAATAGCTTTATTCTTCTGCACACGGATCATTCGAAACCCTTACTGTGTCCGACCTGCTGAATAATGTTAGATAGTAATTAATCCAATTACGTGATCGAAAAGTTTTCGTTTTACAAATGAAGACGTTTCAAACGAGACGTTTTTTTATTTTTTATGTACTGTTGCCGACCAGAAAACGATAATATATTATGATAATACGAGGGAATATTTCAAAAAGATATTTCCATTCCCTTTTTTTTGCAATTGAATCGTAATACCGTTGGGCGTGAGTAAGTATATACAGTATTGTAAAACGACAATCCCTACGAAAAAGTCTACGAATACATCAGTTGCGTGATGTTTTTTTTATCCTTTTTTACCGTACACATAAGATCCGCGTATGTACTCGTATAAAAACATGGAAATAATATTTGTCATTTCGGTTTGTATTTTTTTTTTTATTTATGGATCGAGTAATGCGATACAAGGTCCGAGTACTATTCCGAGCGATCTGATAAAAATGACGGACGATAAATATAATAATTGTAATGCCAACTGAAAATACTTCATAGAGTTGCTTATACAAATATTATTGTTGATGTACGTACTATACGCACAAATCGATCTCTGATCGCATTAACATTAATAATACGATCGGAAGATCTAAAAATTAATATATACGTTTCAAGACAGATTTCGAAAAATCGTTATACTGTAAAGGTACATTAGCGTCGAGTTGTGTTCAAATTTGAATTCGATTTACATCCGCCGGGTCGTTGCGAAAATAATATGAAAGAAGATCGCTATGACTGTGAATATGAGCATCGATAATATTTATGTTCGACGGTCGATGACGGTGCGACTGACGTATCGGCTACGTAGTGCGTCCTAGCGGCGCCAAATCTGCGCATTATGTGCGTGGCGAACACCACATATATTCCAAGGGTGGGCCCTCCCTTGCAGTGGCAATGCGATGAACTTATACGCGTATAAATACGTATGCGATGTACCAAACGTGTAGCGGGGGGTGGGTGTTTGCTGAGAATATAGTATTTTCTTGCCGGACCGAAATTAAACTAGTTCAGCGCCACCGTTAAATGCGTGCGCTCGGCAACTTTCGACGAGTGGTTATTAAACGTTATTAAACGGATTGAAACGACGTCGACCGGCGGCGCAGTAATCGCTGTCGGTAGTCTCGATGTTATCGGGCCAGACGAAAGATTGTGATACATTTGAAAAATACATATATTAAAATCGCACTCCGCGATTAGCCGCGTTGAACACGACCGACCGATGATAAAATGGTACCTAACATTAAAATGACCATCTATTGTCGTTTCGGTTACAACTCGCCGGACGTCATATTATAATCTCGCGGTCGTTATGAGACAGATAATTACGTTGTGCCGTCGATTATGACCCCCGGGGTAAACGCGTACGCAGCAACCGAGCACGTGTCTGCGCGATGGCTGTAACAGTACGACGTGTTACCCCGAACCGATTGTTAACCGATGCTCCCGTTATGATCGGGGTGGTGGCCACTGGCTGCTACGTGTTCGCTGTAATGATGCAACAACTCGCACCGCGCGGTAACCAGTTGAAACATGTTATTAATTCCATCGTAAGTCCACAAACGTGCGTCGACGGCGGGGGCCGCGTGTGATTACATCGGGGAATAGGTGCCATTGATTTTCGAAACAATCGCGCTATTTGTTTTAACAAAAAAAAAAAAAAAATCGACCGTAACACACTCGTTTCGGAGGAATAACGGTTTTTACCTTTTTTATTTTATTTTTTATTTTTGCGTACACACGCGTCCTCTAATAAGTAAGTTCGACATCGGTTCGACAGCCGCGAATGAATTTGAAAGCACGTACCATTAATATTATTGTACCTACCTATCATTTAGAAATCCTACCTCGGTTAACCGTTGAAAAGTGTCTGGTCGAAATGAAATTAATAAAATATTTTTACGTAAGACAATGTGTTGTTACCTATGTGTGTACGAGATAATATACGAAATGATTGACCGGTGAAAATATTTTACGATAAAAACGACGTACTGGCTTTTCTATTAAATATTCATACGATAAACCTGCACGGTGTACAGTTGCCGCTTATTGTTATCAATTTCAAGAGAAACGATTTATTTCTATTGTATCCTGTTTTTTTTTTTTTTTTCACCGCTCGGAGAATCCATTTCAGCACTACCGAATGCTATTTAATAAAGTTGTAACGAAAACGTGAGACAGGTATCATAATCAATTCATCGTTATTATTATTAAGTAGGAACTAGGTACTGTTATAATGTAACCTATGCGTTTGCATTTTTTATTTTATCTTTTGACGTTTTGAAATTATAAAGTCATGTTCCGTTGCAATATAGTCTGAGACGTAAAAACGAATTAACACGAATAAAGCATAGGGGCGACATGTGAGGAATGTAGCGAAAATACCGAAATTTAAATAATATCAGCTATATTACCTTTAGATAGGTGCTTACGTACAAATAGAAGAACACGATGTCGAGAAGGAATAAAGAATGTTCGTAATTTAAATCAAAGATTGAACTTAATTAAATCGTGAGCTTTAGAAAAACTTTTATGTGATTACGTTTTATAAAAGTTTATACATATTAATATTATATACAAGATATTATGTACTCTGTTTAATTAAAACGTTATACTGCGTAGAAAGCTGACAACACTTTCCGTTCTTAATAATTAACCAGGCCGACACACACAAACATAGGTAACCCGGTACATATATTATTATATTATTATACTTGGTTCTCTGCAATGAACCTTTTGAAGAGGTATATACTTATATAATTCGAATATTACATGTCCTTTTAAGCCGTTTGAAGTATATTTTACTCAACCGTGCATATACACGAAAATCCGTGCAAGGCGAACGTACGTTCTGCGTCTTTGTCGGTAAAACCCGCAGTATACCGTGTGATTATTAAAAATTATTTATTATCGTTATTATTATCATCATTATTATTACTAGGTATACAAACAGTGGTGACTGCGCTCGCGGGTGAACCGTACAAGCCTCGGGGCCTGGTGGGGGGGGGGCGGTTTCATACATACATATATATTACGTGTACTGCGTTATAGGGTTTTTGGCAAGATCGTACGGCAAAAAAATAATTCAATAAGCAACGCGGCGAACGAGACACGTCTCGGAAAATGATATACTACAGTAGTTTCGAGTTTGTTAAGTTAACGTTTCCAAATGGATTACTCCCGTGGACATTTCGTGCGCGGTACATATAGCAGTCGTATGCGCGACACGAGTTCGTCTTGCACGGTGAAAACGATCCGATCATTTGTACGTAGTAGGTACATTATATAACATCACTCGTACGATGATGATACCACTACGAACCTCGGGTCCTCCGCAGGATCTCGGGACCGTCGTATTGTTTATTTTCCCGGTACAGCTCTCTAAGGCTGCGGCGGCGGTTGGTCCGCGATAATCAATCTTACTGCTCCGCTTGCACGTATAAATAATATTATGTACGATTTATTATTACAATTGACTATATATACATATTATAATATATTGGGTTCTTATGCACCGGCGTATGTCGTTTGCGTAATCGCGTGTACACGACATATTTTTTCGGTAACAGCTCACGTCAATCGATAGTTTTAATAAAACGTCCGGTTCGGGTGATCGTATACGTGTACCGCGTATTGTGTTTCGATTATGTAAACGACGCACCGCGAAATATTATAACGAACATGGACATTCATTAGGCTTACAAATATAACATTCCTTGTTTACTATGTAAATATACATACACACATATGCAAATGGCAAAAGAGACCGAGGACGACCAAGAACATTACACATTAAGAAAATGATGTCCGACGCAGGTTTAACAAACTTCAGGGAACTTAAGAGGTTAGCCGGTGATAGAGAGGAGTGGAGAGACTATGGGAGACTGCAAAACCAACCTTGGGGTTGATAGAAAAATTAAAAAATTAAATAAACGTATAGAAATACTGCAGATTATCCCATGAAGATATGAACATTATTAGGTTAAGTCATACTGAAAATGTTTTCATCTTCGTGGGACAACCTGTAATACATGTATGTATTTAATTTTACAGTTATATTCAGGATATAAGTAGTATATAAAGGTTTTTTAATTTAAATTTTAAATAAATCTTATTATTTTGTATCGTTTCTTGTTATGTAAATGATTTATAAGAATTTTAAATTAAATAAATAAAGAAGATTTAACTGATGATGTTTAGTGCTAGGTACTTCTATACGCAAAATATAAATATTGTATCATCTTTGATATAAAAAATAAGCCCATGTGCTAATTATTGTACATAGATAAAAATGAAACGTAATTTACGTTTAAATATAAACATATACGTTTAATATTTATCTCTAAGTAAAAAAATACAAAGGAAACGCCCGAGGAACAGTGACTTGAAAACCTATGAGAATTTCGAAAACTCAAGTAAAACACAACAAACAGTTTTAAAATAACATGACCATTACCTTTTTTGGAAATTATCAGAACTTTTTTCGGTCGACCGGAATGGTAAACAGAAAAATTAGATACAAATACAACTCGAGTCCTTGGGGTATGTACATTGTACGCATATACACACAAACATGTAAAAAAAATCATATAGAACGTTTGTCTCAGATAACCAATCACATTTTGTAGTTTCCAGACACTTTTCCAAAATAATATCCATTAATTACGACCAAATGGGAATAATACATTTACAAATACACATCAGTATAATAGATAAAAAATATAATTGCCTCTATAATTATCATCGCATAACACTGACTAATAAAATATAAAATCTTATCCAATATAACCACCTACCAGTTATACCCTCATTAACTACACATATACTTAAAATGTCCGAACTGTATTCAAGTCCAAGATATCATAATTATCAAAATACATATAACTTATATTATACAATTTATTATTAACACTATTGCAATTGTACAAATACAAATACTTGTAATAGCCATCAGTATACTTGCTGAAACATTTTAATTTACAAAAATTATTTAAAAACATATATGGTCCAAACGCCCTAAACACACAACTATCGGCAGCAAACTGTGTTGTTGATTGGTTCTACTGGAGTCTTTAGAACGATAAACAGCACATTGGTATATTATTATAATTATTGTTCGTTTTGTCGAAAAATATTGGAGAATGTTCTTGTATAAAACAAACGGTAAACTCTGTATAGTTGTTGTTTTCTCAAAATAAAATACAATATATTTTTTGCGCAGTGAAAAATAACTTGGTAAATTTGGGCAACTATGTGCAACTGCAAAAGTATATACATTTACATTTTTAATATTCAAATACGTATAAATCTATAATTGGAATAATTGTTCTCGTTTGAAAAACTGTAGTAAACTAATTAGAGTAAAGTCTCTTTGTTCTGTTTTCTTACGGCGGATGACGTACACGCATACATAATATTACGTAGTGCTTTTAGCGAAATATTAAAAGACAATAGGAATTAAAAACAACTTTCTGCAAAACAACGCTTTAGAGCAGCTACCGAAACGATTTGATTCCTAATCAGCTTCGCAAATCTAACGTTTTACAATGACGCGCATTAGTAGCTGACTAGTGACTATATAATAATGATTCGCGATCATTTATGAGCCTGCGATCGGTTAAATGTAAAATATAATTTAATAACTGAAATATTTTTATACTTATACTCGCTTTTCATTTGTATAATATTCAACTTAATAAATGATTCAGTATTAGGTTATACCGTAAAAAAAACGCGATTAATTTCGTTTAACTTATACTTAATATTCTATTAACTCAAGGAAAAAATTCTAAGCTCTTGGCCCACCAAGGTAATTTTTTTCATGTCCATCGGTCAACAAAATATGTTGGTCACCCACACTGAAGTACATAATGTTGTACCGTCAAGATACTGCAGTTATGACGATCGGTTTCGGTGTCGGCATATGCGATGGACGATGACATTTTCGTGGGCTAAAAAAGGACCTACTTCTGACGGATAATACATAATACATAAGCACGTACACGCGTTCGTATTGCAGTGTTGGAAACCGGTAAATGATTCGCGTACGAATATTACAAACATTGTGCGCAATAACGCGCAAAGAATAATCGAAATGATGCAAATGAAAAACGATGCCACGTTCTACTCGTATAGCTAGGTTTTGTTGATTTTTTCTCGGACGTGAATAACGAATGTCATTGTTTCAACGGATGTTTTCAAATTTTTTTTTTATATCGGCCTCTTGCCTTTGAGATGTTGAAATCCCACTGAAAAAAGAACATATTTATATTTTGCTGCAGGGGTACCGTTTTTCCGTTCATTCAAATGTGTAAACTCCCAAATGTATTTTCGATTCAGTCTCGAGGGTGAACATCTGAGGAAATTGACCGCTGAACGCTCCGGAACTTTTTGCGTACATTTTTTTCGAGAAATAAAAAAATGTAAATAAAATACTGCAGTGTCCAAGATGAACAACATTTATTTCCCTTTCGACATTTGAAAGTCAAGACTATTATATTGACGTTTCTGTTGACGTTTACATTTTCTTTTAGAACTAATTTACTCCAATTAAAATTAAATTTCCACAACACTCGCGAACAAACATTTGATGAATATGTTAATTTCCCGCATTCCTCCAACTTCACTCGCATCGATGTACAATAGTCATATGCGGTGATGCCTAAAATCTTAACGTGACAATAGCTGCGCTTGGAAAAACGCACCTTAGCAAAGCTCAGTTTTCCTGAGCCAAATATTTGTCTTCTTTTTTCCGTTTATCATATATTCAAAAAAGGAAGTCAATAGGACACCATATTATATAGAGCACAATCGATGTTTAACTTCCGATTTCTAGACAGGTCGCGTATTAGTTTACAAACTTTCTTACCATTCCAGTAGATGTATGGTGATTTTATGTTTATTTTATACTTCCTTTAAACATTTTTTTAAAACTTAAAATATACCATTTGCACATAAAAATTGTACAACCATACAAGTGTTAAAAATAATTACTTTTTATAATAGCTTCCACTGAACATAGTACATACGCGTTATTTGGTACAAATTAATGTTATTGAAAATACGAAGCCGTTCAAATTAAACGTTATAGAAGAACACAATGACAATTGACAGTTTTCGATTTTATTTTAATACACATTTGATTTTATTACAATAAAAATATATTAACATATAAAACTTATATAATATAAATCATTGTTAAAATCACATTAGTGAAAAACTGTTCGCATGAGAAAATTATAATCGATTAAACTTATAAATCAAATTGATAACATTAATACAGTTGTTTTAAGAATAATTAAAATATTCGAAACATTTCTCGTCGAAATTATTCCATTCTTATCTTTATTTGGCTCGTCCTCTGCGAGTCTCTCGGGGAAACCTATGCACTTATGATAATGCTTTATTATCACAAGTTTGTAATTAACTATAAATCCCATGAACCAAAAAGTTAATTTTCCGTGTAGAAATAAATTGTAATTTATAAGTCTTAACATCTACCAAAATATGTTTCAACAATGTTGAATAGAGTAAAAGGAAATTTTATCTCTACAATCCCGCACGCGCTGACGTTTCAAAATCAAAAAACATCGTCCGTACGAGTTAAAACTCGCTCATTAAAAGCTTTAGGTTACACGAAACATACTTAACGATTATTATGCATATATTTTTGACACGCACGCCCGTTCGGCGTAAGTGTAGGTATTCGCTTTAAAAATGATTTCATTCAAGCATGCGCCACCAAGGACTATTAATATTCATCTGTTTTTAATATATTCAACTGCTCGCCCACCAGTCACCGGTATACCTATTTTTATGCCTCTTTCAGTCTTCGTTTTTATTTTATATTCGCTCTCTTAAGTACAGTACAACGAATAACGGTCGACGAAACTCGCTAAATGTTATGCATTGCTCGTCGTATTATTCCAATAAGATCAGATGGTGAATAATTCGCGAAATGTTTCTATATATTATAATAAAAATTCCCGTTTATCGTTTTTTTCTTAAATTTCAGGTGAAATCCAATTGTGAATATATATTTTTAACAACACAATAAAAGAGTTTTTTTTTTTTCTGAAAAATTCGAATGAATTACAATACGAGTACAACTTTGTGCCGTTCAAATATTTTATTTGAATGTTTTTCCTTATACTTCTTGCTTTCCAAACATTTTACATATTGAAACATCATTTAAGTGTGCCGAATAACTTTAATTTGTTCGAATCCTTTTTCATACCTGTACTTAGTTTTATCCCTCACATTATTTAATTTTAACACGTTTTCTTTCACGCGTACTCAGTTATATGCTTTTTGTGGACGCGTATTTTCTTATGCCCTCTTTCTGTTACTTATAAAATATTATATTTTTTCCTTATTTATATGTATATTTTTTTGTGATCTTGGTCCATTAATTATACGTTTCTCTTGGCTGTTATTGTTGCTTATTTTACAACATAAATAATTTCGTTTTGATATTCGATGAATACTTCAAAGTAACAACGCCCGTCATTAGTGTAGCTGTAGGTATAACATTTTATATTCAAGAATGTTATTGTTCATATAACTTTATAACGTTTATTTGCGCCAAGATGACACACATATACTCTAAGTAAATATGAAACTAGCTATAATACAATTATTTCTATTTTATACGTTTTAGTTTCCATCGCGAACTTCCTTAACATCTCTAATATCAGTAGCGTGACAGAGGCCCACAATTTGATGCACGTGCCTCGATTTAATGGGCGATGCCTCCACCCTTCTTTAAGTTTAGAAGTATGAATAAGTTAGGTTTGGTGATGTTACGTGTTCAATAAAAAGTATATTTGATGAATCGTATACACAATATAGCGAACGATGGTAGTTCTTTAAATATAGGTTGTATGTCTAATATCAATAGTATTATAAGAGTTCACCAATCTCGTCTCTTACAAATTGAATGGATCGAATGTAGACTGGAACAAATCAGTTACAAAGACACGATCAGCAGTCACAGATAATAACCATTGAAAAAGATGATAATGAATAATGATCGAATAAAACATTAAAGTGTCGCCCGATTAAATTTTCCCGAAAACCATTTATGAGAGCACGAGTTAATATATTGCTCGCAGATTTCGGTAAAAATGTAGGCAAAAATATAAAACATCAAACTCATTATTTGGTTATACGGTAAAAATGTGTAAAAAAAAAAATGCATAGTAATATTACTATGTAAAGGTTGATGGTTTGATGTATAGAAACAAAATGACATCATTTCTGACGGACGTGTACACTTTCATGCCAAGAACAATGAACACATTTAATAATGACGTGCATCAATCACATGTGTTATTTCGCTTAAAACACGTACTTAATTGGATGTAACACAATTAAAACATTTAAAACCGAATATATTCGCTTTTAGTGGTGAATCGCTTGCACACCGGGGAATATTCAGAAGAACATTTGAATCGAAAACGGCAACGATTATTAATCAAAATGAACGCGAACATTATAATACGTGCGTTCGTATAACATCCGACGGTTTAGAAACAAATGGAACCGTAACAAAAATATACGGAAAAGTTTTGCGCGCGTACAACATGTGACGTGTTCGGGAAATCATTCGATAAGTACACAAATCGGAATACAATTTTTCGCGTACTATTGTCGGGCACAAGCCGTTTAAATACTGCGTAAATCATGTATTTCGTCTAAAACCGCACGAGCAGCACCATCGTTTGGAAACATCATTGGCGCACTGCGAAATTCGTGGTTTCATAAACGACGTTCCACCTGCTTGTATGCGCACACGTACGGACCGAACGAAAAAGCCGATGCCCGATGAACTTGCTTAACGTAGTTGAAGCACGTAGAACGTGAAAATCTCATATGGACTTGGAAATCAATTACTCGGCGCGGTCGACGTTTACTTTGAAACGCAACACGTTTTAGATTTCCGCGGGGCGTTGACGATGCCGAAAAATCGGTTACTTTTCTTTCTTTTCGGTCGCACGGTGTGGGGTGTGGCGAGGAAACATTTCTAGACCACCGGCACGACGACGTCAGGGTAAAACCAAGACGCAGCGAACTCTAATACGGTCTCGATAGTGTTTTATCAGAGTTATCGGACGGGAAATTTGGCACGCGTTCGCGGCAATCGTGGTAATCGCGGTTTGCTGTCCAACAACTATGTACGACATGTACCGCACTCGGTATAATTTATCGCCCTCTGAACCCCGTTCGCCGTGATTCACCGTTAAACGGTCGCGCCGAAACGAGTCCGACGGAAACATTGAAAGCTGGAAAAGGTTACCTCAACGCCAAGTATAAGAACAAAAATTGCTGTTGTGTACTAGCTGCGTTCGACTGCGCGATACCGATCGAATGTGTAAAATAAAAATACACCACGAGGCGAAATATGTGATAATTGAGTATTGTAAAACGCGCACGGAACAGAATTATTCTTTTTGCTCTATATAATAGGAGAGAGATAATCGGACGTCAAAATATATCACGAGCAAAAATCGGATCACTTGGATGTGTGCAGATGTCCTTTTGGGAAGGTGAACGTTTCTATATACTCGCAGTCGTCTACACAGTGGCTACTAGTGTTTTTATCATTAAAGTTCATTCGATAATGCTGGGAAATGAAACGCGTAATCTCCATATTTTTATTTTATTTTGAATCATCAAGATTACTGGGCCTCTCTAAGAAACCCGTGTGGAGGCCCAGGAGTTATCTTACTTTACAATAATATAATATGAAACATTATCACTGATTAAAAAAAAAGTTACCGTACATTAGAACACGAATGCAACAGTAAAGACTATTAAGTTCATGAGGTGATGCGTGTCTTTTGCGGTTGATTGTTTCTCCCCACGGAGAAGCAGCCACTAGTCGTTTTTAGCTTTCATGAGGTTCCAGTGACGCGTTCCAACTATATTAAATGTAGCCGAAACCGCTTTTATATAAGAATACGGAAGAATATGCTTGGAAAACGTACGAGTATTCTGATAAAAACGGTTAAGAATTATCTACACTAAGAGACGAAAAAAAATTACCAGTTAAGAAACATAGGATTAACGTTATAAACTGAATTGCTTTTAATACCTGCATATTATAAATGATTATTTGATGAGATTAATTGTTTTACAGAATCTAATAAATAAAAATAAAAAAATAAATGACTATTGTTATTTTAATAACCAAACGTTTGATATCCGTTAAAATAATTTAAAACAATGAAATGTCGAAGGAAACAAATATCAAACATTGCAGTCCTGTCGTATTTAGGATTATAATTTTTTCATGGGTTACCCATTCTTTATACCGAGAAAACGTCAGAATGTTATCTGTTCTATTACATGCAAACCGCGGTCTTGTACATTTTTCTATTAGACACGTATCATTCTTCATTTGCAACATGTTATCCAATACTCGCGCCATCTCTATTGAAATATATATGCTATAATCCTCTATTGTATTTCCCGTAGAGACACGTGGAGCCGCATAAATCGACATTCAGACGAATGTAGTTCAAATCGAATTTTTTTTTGTTGAATAAATATTAAAATATAATCAATGAGCAAAATACTAACTCCATGTACCGTTACGATAAATTTGTTTACGTTTTCGTTGCACGTATTTCGTCGCGTCGTCACGTGTTGTCGAATGTTGATACATTTTAATTTGAACGCGACGTACAATATTCTGATGAGCTATCGTAGTACTAGAAATTTGTGCGCATACACTACATACACGATTTTAATTATAATAATATTTTATTACAAATATCCCGCAACGATTTGTGGAACACATTGAACAGCATGAGTGTACCGTATTCGACCTTTCGACAGCTGCGAGCCCAACACACTGCAAGTACTCAGGGTATTTTAATAACCGTTTAAAAATCAATGTCGTTATGTTCTACTACTGGTTTTCGAGCGTTCATCAACGTTATAAATAGTAAGCATTGACGTAAAAAAAAAGAAATACGTCATGTTCTCGACCCTTTTTTGGCTGTAAAAATGCTTTAATTTGAAATTTTTTTTATCCTTGTTCAATTTCCCATAAAAACTATGTTATCCGCAATATTTTTTTTTTCATTCCATCTTAATTATGTTCTGTGGAGATAAAAAGCTCTGTTTTTCAAATGGGAACGCTTCATTTTTACTACGGCATTTAATTGGGCTCATTTTTCTGTAAATCTTAATGTACCGAAATTAAAATTCGAACGAGTAGTTTTTGAGTTATTCTAATATAAGTATTAAGGAAAATAGTATTATAATACCTCATATTATGATATAATTTGTAATTACATGTTATTGCTAAATGCTACTCATTTTGGGTAGCGGGAATTGTCTTTTCATATGCAGTTTTTAATTTGAATAACTCCAAAAGTCTTAGTCAGAATTTTAACTATGTTACATCAAAATTCCAGAAAAATGAATTGAATAATATTTTGAATAAAAAATATGGTGTTACGATTTAAAAAGTAAATGTATGTATTACCTCAGCACAAATTAAATCATTTTCACACCCAAAAAAAGAGGTCGAGCACGTCTAAAAAATCATCCTGTATATTATAAAATAATGAAATATATCGTTAAAATATTACCATATCCACGACACCACGGTTACTGGAACGCGCGTATTGTTACATTTATTATTTTTATTCTTTACGATTTAACTCGAAATTGATTTTCGAAAACGATCGGTCAGATTTAATACCACCACCGAGAATCCCGTCGATGATGATATTATAATAAACCGAACACGATGGGTTATCCTTTATTTGTTTTCGGATTCCCATCCGGATTCCGGTCGACGGACACGAGGAAAGAACGTTTCCCGCGATAAGGTTTTTCGATTTATTAAGCGCGTATATTGGTATTAGGGCTGTTGCTATATGCACCGGGAAGGGGCGACGGTCTTATTCTAATAAAAACCGCGTTCTTTCGTGTCCTAAACTTTTGATCCGTTTCCGTACCGCAACGCGTCATCGGTGTACACGCGAGTCTTTGCTGTATAATGTTGTAAGGTCAAAACAAATGAAAAAATTTAAAAAAAAACCAACGTACACGAGATCGCATTAATGGACGAAACCTTCCTCAAGGAATAGTGGCATCTACGACGTATACGTACTACGTACCGGACGCAATCTCGTCGAAGGCTTTGACAGAGTCCGAAGGTTTTCAAACTTGTTTGTTCGTGGGAAACGCAAAAAAATTCTAAAAAAAAAAAAAACAAAATTCAAGAACACCAAATTTTAAACCAAAAATCCACGATATATCAATGATTTGCTTTTTAATTTGTTTCTTTATAATTCGCAGGTCGTAAGGGTAAAAAATATTTAATTTAAATTATAAAAAAAATCATAATATTAATAAATATAATATTTAGTGATTTACACGTCTTAATTCAAACAATAATATTATTATTTTCATTTAAACCAGTACCTCGATATTTGGTTCGATGGAAGAAGTGTCTGATGTTTATACACACAATATAAATTATTATTTACAACTTATGTAACAATTGTTTAAATAAAATTCATAATATTCGAGTTTGATTAAATACAGATGTGTCTCACAGTTCGAGAACCGTTTCCAATGACATAAGGTAGGCGTACCTGCTAAGTCTTTTAACCCCAATAACGAACGTCCGTCTACAAGCACTTAATGCGGAAATCATCTTCGCGGAGTGTTTGTCAATACAGTACAATACTGTACATATACGTGTACGAGATGTGCAGGTACCGCATACCGCGTGTTTATATTTATGTTGTGTATACTGAGATATCTCTTTATTTTGGTCCAAATTTCAGGGTCCCGTTCTTTTGAGCAGCGGCGTCCTGCAAAACGCATTGCCAAAATATACGTCTATTTACATGACTATATAAATACATTTTTGAAAACGTTCGTATTATTATTAAATAATACTGAACCCGGCTTAACATTTAATTTATGCGCGTGGTTCAAAACGCTGCACAAAAGAAATAAATATTATGACTTCACGAGACCGAGTGTTTGTCTTTGGCACGTCGCTTCGTTCCCCGGACAGTATATTATACGCTGATGGTGGGTGTGCTTCGGACGTTGTGTAGGTCATTTGAGTTGAAGATTTTACGCTGAAAAGCTCATCTTGATTATCATGCACACATAACACTAATATTAATAATTAAAATAATATGAGCGTGGAGATCTTATGCGTTCATGTCACGTTCAAATCTACTTAAATTGTACAGAATATGTCGTACAGGAAAGTGTTCAGTGGTGGTAAGAATATAATATTGTCTTTGCATAATATGAGAACCTTGGTTTCAGACTCAGCGAACAACGAACATGTTTAAAATTACCTAAATCTCGATGTCTCGATCACTTAATTTATAATTGGACGTTTCATAAGATAGCACTATAGTATGCCGGAGAACATAATCTTCGTGAAATTGCACCTACGCTTTTATCGTCGACTCGCAAAATAAATTCGAAAATGTATTCTTAGAAACCGTGCGGTCGGTGTTAAATTTTTTTCTTCTTTTTCTTACGATCAAAAAGTTCTTGGTGATCACTGTAATACGATACAGTTACACATGTGTTAGGTTTCAAACTCTATAACAAATATGAATTTCAAGCTAAAAAGTATCATTTATTGTTCCACATAAAACGCCGTGTGAAGTTATTTTTAAAGCTATGATTGTAGGAAACACATTTATTTTTAAACTTCTACAGGCGACAAGCAATGCCGTTTCTCTGTCTAGATAATCCATTTTCGGTTCCGTCCGATCGCTGGTCGTGGAGTTGAATCATCATATACGCGTATCACTCGCGTCAGTTGATCGTTTGTGTTTATTTTATTCCTTATAGTCTGTGAAAATTACTTGTTAAAAAAAAACGTTACGATACTAAAATGCGGTGTGCCAATTTCGTAACTGTGAATTATATCTCGTATAAAATAATTACATTTTATCGTTTCTCCTTTAATATTTTACCAAACGAAATGTAACGTTTCTAATGTTTGGTACTAGTCACTAGTTTGACAGTTTAAAGAAAATAAATAAATACACCTGAACGACGTTTACTAACCGGGTAATTGTATTTATAGTCTTCGGGATGATCTCGATGAGGTAAAACACTAAAACTACAGTGCAATCAACTTATCGTCGTCTTGAATTGAAAATAAAATAAAAAGTAAAACTATTTACCATTAAAGCTCTGCTTAATATTTGATGGAAACCCAAAAGTAACACAATGTAGTTTTTAATTAAAGTGCAGTGATCCTGTAAATATTCAAAGCATAATGCATTTTAATAGATTACTGTGTAACTCAATTAACCCCACATCTGACACCAAAATATGTAGTGCTGAGCCGGACTTGAAAACACTGACTCGGCACGATTTAACGACGAGCTTTCCACCCTTGTTGCGATATCACTTCAATGTCGAATACATTTTTGCAGAAATAAAACATTCACTTTAATAAAGATAGAAAGTATATTTATTTACTGAGAAAATCTTTACTGAGCTTGGTTGCTTGATAAGTCGCTGTTGCAGAGAACTCCACCGGTATATACGGCACTAAAGTCAAATATTGCATTAATGCTAGTGGTTGCTACGTCCATATCTTACACAATAGCGTAGTAACAAAAATGAATCCGCATGAACAAGGAAAACAAGTATGTACTTCAAAAAGTTGGATTTTCGTTGTACAAAAAAACACGCTGACCTTAACATTCAAACGTTACGAAATGAAATAAAATAATATCATATGAAAAAAATATAAAATTAAATTAAAAAAATAATGTATACAATATAATATGCAAAGTGTTTGCTATAGCTCAAGGTAATCAAGAAATAATAATAAGGAAGATCCTTGTCACTTAAACAATAATTCTTTTGAGTTGTAACCGAGCTAAATGTACGTATACTTCCTAAACTCGGTATACAAATATTATAACTTAAATATATATAATATATCCCTGTGTATCTTAAATGTATAACCGGGGTATAAATATAGTTATAAATGTTTAATTACTATCGTAAGAAAATTATTTATTCACTAAACGAACACATATCATAATTTTGTGACCTTTTTGAAATTAAATTCTATATTATTTAAACTAGTAGTAATGTTTTATATATATATATATAATGGGAATTTATATTTGTTGTATATATAAATTACAACTTTATTAAAGTGAGGTGCCCATACTGCAAAGGTTGCGAGGGGACACAGTTTACTAATCAATATATGGATACATAATTTTACAAAGAGAAAAAAAGTAATACATTTTAATTTTTAAAAAATAGAAATAATGGTAGCTACTGCTTATTAAAAGGGTAAAATCTAATACAGCCGTATAGATGCATAATTATCAGACATAAATCACAATTTTATCTTTTTACAAATGTAATGGTAATACCAGGGACCTAGTGTAAAATCTAATGTGTATATATCTAACGTAGTTAATATTAATTTTACTATAGTATCTATACTATCTACATGATAAGTGTTGTACATATTTTTATGAGTAATGACTTGTGTATAAAGGTGAACATTTATTATGTACAATATGTGTTTTAAGACTGAGAGGAATATTTTCCGCCGTTCTCCTATTGGAATTCCGTTGTTAGTTCCGTTGAAAAAAGTCGGTTTTAATATTTTTTTTTTCTGTTAGACACATTTTATGACTATAAATTTATGATACTCGAATCACACCACGTATACCCAAGAATTATTCATTAGATAGATCGGGTTTGCTTACACATTTAAAAAGTACAATTATTTAAACAGTCGCACTGATAAAATAAATTGTTGTATACAAGAAAACACCTGCGGCATTAATTAGGTTTTTTAAATGCGTTGTGTATAGAGAAAAAATATATACCTCTGGGATAAAAAAAAAACAAAAAAATATGTTCGTATGAAAATTTTGTAAAATGTAAATGTAAATAATTAGTAAATGCATACCTAACCTTTTCAGCTGATACAGCCACGTTGCGGAAACTGATAAAATAAAAAAAATATTATTACTTAAAACTATTAACTTCTTGGAATTATTTAGCTTAATTGAAGTTGTGCCTCATACTTATCATTACATTGATCGTGCTACGTGATAATTAATTTTAGCTTTCGAAAAGTTAATAGGAATTCATTCTTTGAATTCTTATGAACATCAACGATCATTATACAACGTGCTTTATTATAGACATAAATATATTTCAAATATAAATTTAAATTCGAGGCGTATCGCGTATAAGAAATACATAAAAAATACTCTTTTCGAATTCAACTTTAGATATAAATAAATAATGATTAATCGTTGATCTACAATAATAATAAACCGCAAAACAGATTGAAGTGAAAAATTACAACGGAGTTTATATGAACCAAACTCAAAGTTACAAGTCCTTTAAAGGTTGTATACTCGTATGTAACACTATAATATATTGTTCGATATTAATAATATTTGTTTTTTTACGCGTTTCGAATAGAATCGTTCGTATAATCGCATATTTTACGTCCAATTTTAATTGACTCTTGAATAAGTTGTATTATCCAGTAGCATCATATTCGACTTAAATTCTACAACAAAAAATAAACAATATTTACGTTACATTAACTTGATTGTACAAGCTTCAACTTTAGCTGCTATAGGTACGTATAAAGTTCTTTGTAGTACAATTTGTGCGCTCGCTTGTGTGTGTGTATGTGTGGGAGTGAGTTATAAAATGTTTACCGCTTCACTAATCTTTTATGATTATATTTTTTGACGTTTATGATACTATGTACAACATACTGTACACATTTAGTTAAATTATATCGCTTTATATTCCAAAAGTGTAATTTCACAAAGTAAAACACAAAATAACTTTTCCGCTTTTTTTTAAAAAAAAAAAAAACAAAGATTTTGACTTAGGTTAAAAGAAACTTTTTTTATTTGTATGTTAAATATAATTTATATGTACACACATTATACACACAGTGCCTTGAAGCGTATTTTAACGAAGTTCCGATTTCTGTTTTCGTTAACAACACATTATGGCCAATTATAAATATAAAATATAACATGTACGTACTTATGATGTCTTTGAACTGAACATAACTAAATTATATAACAGCTCAATAATATTATTACATTTTGCCATCCCGAAGACATTTTAAATTATAATATTGTTCAACCCTTTTTCCGCTTAATCATTATACATTATTTCTTATTGATACTTAATTAAATTCCACGTAACATAGAACTTTATATTATATTGAAATTTATGAAAATTAAGTGTGAAAATGATATCTAATAATAATTGCATGATGTCGGTGTAGAGTTTGTACAACCGTCCTGCGTAATACGTACATAGCGAAGAATTTCACGAATTTTTATTGTAATTCGGAAAACTGTACCAAATTCTCGAGAAATTAATATGACACAGGAGCCTTGTATAATGATAAAGTCCTAGTCGTTTCGAAGTCGTCGCTTTCTCAGTTTTTCATTTGCAATATTAATATTAATACGTTTTTCGTTTGACTCGAAAGTGTGTCAAAGGTTCATTTCCGAGTTCAGTAGTTACTGTTATTGCACATTAAATCGATTCAACGATTCGTCTCAATGTATATAATAATTTAGAAAATAACAAATATGTTACTTATGCAATAATATTATGTTCACGGAAAGAATAGAAAAACTAAGAGTTATCTTTGGGATCGTGTGAGTTACAAATTGTGAACATATTTGATAGTGTTTTTTTTTCATATCATTAGCCTGTCAGTGCTAATATATTCTATATAGTATATTTACTAAAAACTTCCCATGTGAAATTACTTTAATAGTGCCAATGGGTATGTAATATTGTAATGAATCGAAATCATTGCACTAACGGCTAAATTATCATAATACAACGAGCTTCAGTTACTCAATAGTAGGATCGGTAAAAGTATAGGTCAGCTCAAGATATAGTACAATATGATATAAAAATAAAACGAAATAAAACCACCATGAACATTATTTCCAATGGTTTCCAGCGGGTTGGCCGTTAGCAGTCTGTAAAAGTAAATATTTTGAATTATATCAATATAATCATATCAAGAGCCGTTTTACTGCAGCAATTATTTTTGCGATTTCCGATAATCGATTATTAAGGGAGATTTAAAGATAGTGCAGCCTTCCGTATAAGTATACCATTGAGCTGAATTATCCTGCCAAAGTTGTCTTCTGCAAAAAACGTTCAGCAGACATAAAATAAACACTAAATAACAGAAATCATCACCGAAATGTCACAAACACGCTTTTATCAAAAACATACATTTACTATGAAGGTATTTTAGAGGGAAAACATCGCACAAACGTAAAAATAGTCCTCAATTCATAAGCGCTTTAAATCCTGTATAATATAGTATATACACTATCTCAAAGAGATAACATTAAAAAAATATAGTTGAAAACCTCCGCATAGCAAAATGTTTTAATGGTAATGTGGAAAATGTGATGATAACTTATAGTTAGCTAAAATAATTTCGCCTCTCATAATATTTTCTAAACAGGTAGAGACTAAATATATTGTACAGTGTACACGGTACATATTTGGTTCGATAAACGGTTTAAGAGCTAGGTATTAATTAAATTACTCGACGTATTACATATTTATAATGCTGTTTCAGTATCACTATAAGATGTTTGGCCGGATAATAAAATATGAAATATTATTTTCAAATCGAGTACATAAAAATTTGATTTAGGATTATATTACGGTGAAGTTCTGTATAATTATATAATAAAACGACTGAAAAAATGAGCAATTCGTTTTCCGAGACACAAGTCTCGCGATTTGATCACATCAATATATTATAATAATTATACCGATCGGACATTGCGGTAACTGGTACACTTATGTACATAGATATAATGTCTGCGTGTGTACACAATATACTATGACGGTTGTACACGTGGAGTGAGGTATGGGGGGGGGGTGAATAAATTGCAAATACGATACGTTTACGGGAATGGAAAACACGTTCATATAAATCACTTGGTGTCCGCGCTGTCGTGGTGCGTACGGAAATTATTGCACGAGTTCAAAGGTTTTCTTTCGGCGATTATACACCGATCGATGTGAAAAATAAAGTTGTATAATACATTAAATGTACATTAACTTTATAATATACGCGCGCTGCACAGTATTTTTAAATGTGTACTCGTACGAAGTATTACTGGCAGAGGTATGTACGGTTTTATATTTAAAAAATAGTTGCTAAGATACGTCCAGCGCAATAAACAGAAAGCATAACATAGTATATATACGTATGGAAAAACATGTACGCGCGTTAAGCCGTCCCTTTAACCAGCTACACAGTAACGTAATGATGATGCCGTTTTCCCAAAAGCTTTTCCGCAAAAGTATATACCGTTTAAACGGAATTTAAACGATGACCGTTTCGGCGTGTTCGGGACTGGGTCCAAATAATTTCCGGGCGACCGCGGGTTACCGATCCCGGTGGCTAATGCGTATCCGCACGAAATCCGTCGAACGTAATTTCTTTCGCACACTCTCGCGTATTTCTCCGACCGTTCGTTCGCGTACCTACCGCGAAATTACACATCACGGGCACGCGCGCCATTGATCGATAACTCGCGAAAGACCACACGTACGACTCGGACATATATCCCTTCGGCCGTCGACTGTGCTCACACGCCTTATCTGTGCGCACACGTTTGGCTTCACGTGCCGTTAAAATGCAGTGCATTGCAGTCTCGACGCGCGTCGGCGTGACAAATTTCTAGAGGTGTCTAGTGCATTGCATCACGTCCCGATCGGTTTCGTGCGAACGTTACGAGGTGGTCGTCGATTACACGGCGATGGTCGCACCGGCTAGACCAAGTCGTGAGTGCAGGAACCGTCGTCGGTCGAACACACGCAGTGTTTTCTAATTTATGGTGGGGGGGGGGAACTGTAGGGACTGAGTCCTACAGCGATATTATATTTAAAAATTGTAACGTGTGTAGAACGTACCTCAGGTTTTTTTGAAAGAAAACTCCGGGTTTCGCTCTTTTTTCCCAGTTATATCGTCCCTCTACATCAGGGGTCGGGAACCTGCGGCTCTTTAACATGCAACCTGCGGCTCTTTGGTTGATTATCAATATATCGAGATCCGTAAAATATATATTACTAACCATTTTTGGATCTACTTACATCTGTGAGCACACATTTTCAATTATGAACTTAATTAAGAATAAATTAAGAAATCAACTGAATGTTATCAGCTTTGATGCTCGTTTGAAGTTGAAAACTACAGATTACTCTCCAGAATTGAATAAGCTGTCCGGAGAAATTCAGTGTCAAAAATCCCACTAATATTAAGTAAATACGTTTTTTGTGTGTTATTGTTCTTAATTAAATCATTTTATATTTGTATAAACAATAATAATAATAATGAATTAATGAAATAAAGTTTTTCTATATTTTCTAAATTTAAGACGTATTATGTTTTTATTGCCTACCAAAAAAAAAAGGTTGTTCAAAAGGCTCCCTGGATATCATAGTTTTGTAATTTTTTGAAAAAATGGCTCTTTCCTACGAAAAGGTTCCCGACCCCTGCTCTACATTTCCGCGATTCGAGGTCTGAAGTCGGTCGACTAGGACGTATCACCGTCCCGTACAGTTTCGAGTTTCTAATTCACGGTGTTTAACGGCATAGATCGTACTCTGCCGAACCAAAACGACGGTGTTACCACGCGCGTCCTTAATATTCGTATTATTATTATTATTTTTATTAAAGCTCCAGTCTTACGTCCTTCGTTTACGAATAAACGTAGCGAAAATCCGATTATGATTCTGTAGGTATAATTATTTGTGATTGGTTTGAAACCGATAGGACGACGTAGGATGGCAGGGGAAGTTTACGTACGTTGCTATTATTGCTACGAGTATATTATGTGCGTATCACGCTCGGCGCGAAGACTATGACGATGACGGTCATGGATTTTTATTATTTTCCGAATATATTATATCATTAGCCGCGGCGCGTATGAGATGCGTATATGTCTGTTCCGCACGTCGTGCGTAAGACAATATAAAATTGAAATGTTATTAAATTTCATACAGTGTACACGTGCACCACCTACAAGAGCTGTGTGAGAGAGAATGAGTGAGCGATAGGGAGGGGGAAAAACTTCGTCCCGGCGTGGTGCTATTAATATTATAGTTTTTCCTCCCTTCGCGTCTTCTTCTTTATTCTTCCATTTTTTTCCCCCTTACCACCACCGACAACTGCGTGAGGAATTTCAATAATGGCAACGGTGGTGGCCCCGGCGCGGCGCACGATGGTCGATTTCAATTTATATTTTTCGGCACATGATAAATTCGTCCGTTTCGCTTTTATTTTTCATTTATTTCCTACAATCCTGTTGGTTTTTTATTTTTATATCAATCCCGTCCTCGTGCGTTTTAAGTTTTCTCGTCGAATGCTATATGCATACACACATGTATATTCCCGACACGTGTTCGCCGCAATTCCACACACACACTGCAAGCGGGTTATATATGATTACTTTTTCTCTCCGGTTGCACCGCACTATAGCGCGCACCCGTAAAAATAAATTGCAAAATAATATTAATATAAAAAAAAGTAATAATAAACACTGGAAATATTTAGACGTTCTCTCTCTCTCTCTCTCTCTCTCTCTCTCTCCCTATCTCCCTATACTCCCTAGCCATCTCCATAAATATAAATAAAAGACTAAATAAACTAGTTATACATAATATAGTTCTTAAAAACGCCCCACCGGAGTTAGAACATAACACTAAAATATCGTATATAGTGTAGTAAAATATTTAAACTTTCGATAGCCTTTATGGCTTGTACCAATCGACGGCGCGATCTTTCGATGACGAAAGTAAAACAGTTATTATTAGTTTGTATTTTTCGCTCGTTGTAAATGATACAGCCTTTTAATTCCGCATTGCTTTGACCATAACAACAATGGCTTATTATGATACTTCTATCTTAGATTGGCTATACATCCGTGACCATAGCATCATTTTTAGCGCTGGCCGACGCAATCTTCCTTCGCAATACGTTAATTGTTTCCCGTTGTTATTAATACTTAAACCTCTACGTTTAGGTACGGTTTAGTGATTATTCATTATTCGCAAGCCAAAAAAAAACATATATTTTAATCGTATACCTAATAGTTTTACCGGGGCAACAATAATTTTTATTCGATCGAATGACATTATGATTATTATTATCACTCGTCGCAATACGTAACTGCAGTATTATAATATTAATATGTGTTTGATTAAACTGTTGACGCGACGTAACTGACAATACCTTATCATAATGATTATTGATTATTATACAGTATTATAATAATATTACGCCAACCGATTATTGTTAAGGTATCTCCCTCTCTCTTGCCAGTAAGCTACGCAGATAAAATGCATGCCACGTAATATCAAGCAGTCTAAATGTCTAATACTACCGCTATTATATGATCTGCAGGCAACGCGAGGTATGTGCAGCTGTTTACTATGAACTATGACAGATTAAGCATTTAACGACGTTATATGTACACTATAGCCGACGAACGGAAGTGTTATAATCTCGAGTCTTTCGTCGATTGTCGCATTACCGCGTCAAAACTTTGTCTGTTCATCACGTCTCCCGTTCACGCACGCGCACAAATCGCACCGTGCCCCCTCTCCCCGCTGCCGTCCTGATTGCAAGTCGATCCCCGTTGTTCTCTCGAGTCCGGGCAGAGACTTACGTAGTTGGTGTAGTTACGTGTATCTGTTGAACGATATTTTTTCCGAACAAGTCGACGTAAACGTCGCACACGCACCGGCAATGCGCAACGAAATGCGTTTAAGTACACGTTTTACCGACGCGACACAACGGCGACGACCCGTTTTCTTATCCTGAATTCCAAACGCATTTGCATGAAAGTTTGTTGAAACATATTTTCCAGCTGTCATGGGTGTACTATTATACTTTACACGTACACGTATTCCCGCTGATAACCCGACCCTGCAGCAAACGCGCTTAAGTACACGCTTTCGGTGCGTCCGCTCGCCGTGTACGTAGAGGTATTGATCACTTTCATCGTGAACTCGCACCCAAGCATTACGTTCAACTGTAGCGCATGCTATGAATTTTATAAATAACTCCGCTAAGGTTAATCAAATCCCGAAGGGTTACCGAAATGCATTACAATAATAACCGTCGTACTACACGCGTGCACTTGAGAAACTCGCGTCCCCGTGTAGCAATTAACTATCGCGAGATGAAATAGTATTAAAATTATATCGTCAAACGTGGCTCTACGTTATGTTTGGACCGGGTAGTCAACGTGGTGCGCATACTTCGGGAAATCGAATTAAAAATTAAAAGAGAATTTTTCGTGAAGACAATTCAATATTATATAATACGCGCGAGAGATCACAACACGCAATGTTTGTGTACTCGTATTGAGTGTGTCGCATGAATGCGCATCGTGATTTTTCACGCGATTAATTTTATGGAAAAACAACGTGGTTTCAAATCGTTTAAGTCTAGAAAACTGCACATAGAGTGAATTGTCGAAGAAATGTTTTATGCAAAATTATCACTTTCGCGTACATACTCTTCAGGTTTCCGTACAATACGTAGAGAACCCTTGTACGACCCTGCTGTGCGTCTCCCACCAAAAAGTTGCCACGGTTACCAGTGTCGACTTTTTACGTTTAACCTCAAAAAAGACAGTTCGATTTTTATCAACTCGAAAAAAATGTATACACGTATACATCATTTTTTCACAACATTTATGACAAGTATTTTATCAATTAATTTTATATCAGGAACATAATTTTATAATATTAAATAAATCAAAAACTCTCAACAAGTGAACATCATTTGACGCTTCCTCAGTAATTGTTTCTGCAGTTAAATTTAAATTCTTAAAACTAAAAACAAAACAGCAGACATACATCAACTTGAGTTAAACATTTTAATTCAAAAAATCTAGCTGTACTGTTTCACCTGCAAAACAATAGAAATTGCATTATGTTTTCAATCTCATAACTGTTTTTTATGGTTTACAAAATATCACATGGTGTCATTTATAGTTGAGTAGGTACGTATATATCAATGAAACTATCTTCGTCCATTCCGACAGACCAGTATAATTTTTCGAACGTTGTACGTTTACACTATATATACACATATTTTTGTAATGGTGTTTGAATTACGATAAGCATAATATAAATACGTCACTCGGTGTACTGAAATGAGTGAAACGTAGAGTGGTGACATTTAATGGGGAGATTTAATCATTAGTAGTCGTAGTCATAGTTAGAATATTAAAAGGTTTTAATTCTAGTTTATAGTGAATACGTTTTATTTTACAATATAATTCGTATAACTTTTATTGCTTTGAAATACAATATTTTTTTTCAAACCCTCGCCTTACATAAATAATATTTGTACTGGAAAATGATAAGTATTTTTTTTATTTTTTCTTTATCATTTTCTAACACTGATCGGTGTATTTATTATATTTGCAAGTCGATAACAATATTTATTCAAGCTGTTCTACACCGTATTTACTTAATTATTTCTCCCCATGTGTAAACGTAATACTTAAGTTTGCAGATTAAATTCTATACATCGATCATGTCAGCGAATCCATAACACAAACAGCACGATATTTATGTGTAGTCTATAATAATATTGTACCTGAGCAAATATTTCGACGGAAATTGTATTTGTTTAATAATCGAACACTAATACGGAGTCGAACGTATGAATCCGTGCAGCTTTTGACAATCGCCGGCTGTTGGATTTCGACGTCTGAATGGTTGACGTTTCATTCGAACTATTATTATTAACTTTTTCAAACACGAGATTCGGCTACTGCGTTTTACACGATACAATACGCCGCACACGCGACACACAAGATCGGCGTGTCAAAGATTCGTCGTCCTTTTTCTTCTAGTGCACCGTTATTAAAATTGCGCAGCGCAGGATATGTGACCCAGGTTCCGAGATACACCGTTATTTTCAGTCAAAAGTTTCCTGTTGAACGGCGTGGGCCGGATTTTCACCGTCGTGAATGGCAGACGGTCCGAACCCTGTATATAATGATTTCCCATTACGTACATTAGCCCACTCTTTGGTTATGTCGAGCAAAACGTCTTGTCGTCCACATGGTGTACACTTACTGTTTAGTATATATTTGTTGTTTTGTTTTTTTCAATAACGTTACGTGTATGGTAGCGATTGCTTTCGACGACGGCCGACAACTATATAAAGGCAAGAACATTCGTGTGTGCACCTGATCGAACGATGATGAACGAACGAACGGAACCTATGAGAGCTAACAGTTTTCCCGATTTCAGCGAACAGAAATAATAATCAAAATCTCCTACGTCCAACACTCTTCATCGTTTGATATAGTGGTGCGGTGACAGGACTATTCGGAAGGGGCAAACATACATTTTCGATACCCTCCCGCACCCTCACGAAATCATTTGATGGAGACGCTCTATTTTGTATTTAACGTAACGCGTACCAGTAAATAACAACTAGACAACTGGTAGTGTCTGACCTAGCTTACTTATAACTCGTATACCTGTAATAATAATTTATAGTTCAAAAAGTATTATTAAATGGTCTGTACCAACTTTCCGCCTACAACCACCACCCAACATTTTTACTCGGAGCTACCGCAAAATAACCGCTTCAACACGCCACTGGATTAATACAAATTCCGTACGGGTGCATCGGTTCACTAATATAATGTTATACGCGCGAAACGATAAATTATATAATACTAGCGTGGTACACTCGGCTTTGTGCAGTCGATATTCAGTGATATTTTACACGCGATGGCGTTAAAAATGAATTTACCGTCTTGTTGACCCCATACGATCTTTGTTCGACTGTTACACGGGTTATTGAACCGCGACTGCGGAAATGATTAAACGATGAAATATTAAAATATTATTTTATTCAATCCGTATCATAACATTATTTTACAATCTTTAACTTCCCATTGTATAATATACAGTTTACGGCCACTAAATAAGATTTTATGTTTTCGTCTCGGAACATGATTTGTCTTAAATAGCATTTATTTTTTTATAGCGCTATTTTGTTTCCTTTTTTGTCCGAGCCTATTAAGGGCCGAACTTAAACTTCTAGATCCCGCATTGGTTTTTCCCTGTCAGACTCGGACTATAAACAGTATACCTAGTACTGTATCTACATTAGTTAAAATTACTGTAGAATATACACTTTTGTTTCAAAATACTAAACAGCGTCAATATTTAAGTAACGTAAGCGTCCAACCTTTACCTTTACCGTAATTAGTGTATATAATCGCTAATGAGTAATATGCGTACTTAAAAAACAATTATGATTTTTATGAAACATGTTCGATTGCGTCAGTTTCCAAAACACTCAATACTTCAATAGCAAAGATTATATAGGAGGAAATATTGATTACTTTTTATGAAAACTGAAATTGTTGTAAATGTTTCAATATATTACAGAAAATAGTCATTTTTCTTTCTTTTTTTTTTTGCGACACTGACGGATTGCTTAAATTGTTTCAGAAAAATGATTTTTTTTTTCTTAAGTGTCGGAGAGAAAAATGAAAAGATGCACGGAAAATGAATCATTGTGAAAATAATTAAGAAGTAATAAAATTATATAAAAAAAGCAAATAACAAACAACGGTCGTAATAAATATTTACGTAATTGTTGAACACTCATATTTAAATAATTTAATGTACTATAATTGAATAGACGACCAAGTGATTGAAAAATTAATTGATTTCTCAATTCGTTAACAACTTTTAAACAATCGAATATCTTTATTGCAATACGATACAAAAGAATAATTAAAAATAAATTAGAACTCTAATACTCTAGGTTTTCCCAAACGCCCCGAGAACCGTAACAAACCGATTTACTTAAAAAAAAAACAATGTCGTAAATAAAAACAAGAGTAATAAATTACACTACTTGACTGATAAAAAGGGCATAAAAACGAATTACTAATTAGTAATTATTCAATAATCTTAATAATGGGTATATTATGCTGTATACAAAATTCATCTTATTACCTCGAGTATCATAAATCTACTTTATACTTCCTAAAAAACTATTAGTAATTGAGATGTATTATATATATATTATACATATTTTGGAAGTAACCTTACTCTGTAGGAGCTACGCTCACAATTAATTATGTATAGAATACTTCACATAAATAATATTTGATAAACTACACTTTGGAAATTCTGATCCCAGTCAAAGTAGTTTCTTCCAACAGTCGATTACCATATCATACTACACGGTAGAGTTTGAAATCAATTGACATCAGTTTGAAACATTGGTTCACGATTGTTTAGGACGATATTATACAGACCATCGTTTTCCAACATGAATATTACGTGTGCGCGCGAGTGCGCGTGTATGACGTGCAGATACCAACTGGCTTGTGTAAATAATGAAATAATTTATCTGTTTGATTTTCATACCCATGTAATACACGCGTGTGGGATACAGACGATAAACCGGCGGCGTGTGTGTTTATCGGGAAATATGAAAATTACCCAGTCCACTTTGTTTCGACTATCTCTTGGCCCTCCGCCGGTGTGTGTACCCGCCACTGTGTTCCTGCAGTATAAATAAAATGTAATCGCTAAAACATAATAAAGCCGGAGGCTTATTTATATAAACAGGGTAATACGAGTTTGCGTTTAACTCCGGGGCGCATGCACGTAACGGAAGCCGCTTGGCCGATCCGGAAATTAATTTTTTCTTTTCCCTATTTCCCCTCTCCGTGTGCTAGTGTGTCCGGGATGTAAACGTGTACGGAGTAGGCACGTGCTAAGCGACTAGGGATAATATTCACATTTGACATCAACAACCGGGGACCGACTCGGTGTGTTTGGCAAGTTGGCGAATTTGGTGAAAACCCATTTAATTAATTCGCCTAAGCGCGAGATAACCCGTTTCGTGTGAAATCACGCAAGACATTACGGTGGCGAAAGGAATGCGATAGGATATTTAAACATTGAAAAAAAAAAAAGCAAAAGTGATTTCTGCTTTGATTAGTATACCAACCACGAGACGTATGAAGTAAATGTGTACATTTGATTATAACGACGAAACAAAAATTATCTTTATAATTTGTAGTTTTTAACGGTTACCCACTACCCGCACTAGGGACAAACAAAAGATTTTTGAGTAAAGCTTCAATGATTACATTTTATACAGGAGCTCTTGTTAATTTTAAAAGCTTAAAATAATGATTTCCATCTAAAAGGTGTATTTTCTTTATTTATAGAATATACGAAGGAAAAAGTTTCCGAATAGTATGAAAATATTGATTTGACCGAGCTACTACTCGTATATAAATGCGTGTATATGAGTACGGGGCTTATGTATACACATACATCGTACATATACACTAACATATTTATGCCGAACAACTAAAATGCGCAGTAAAGAAAAACTTATCGTTTATTATCGTATTCTGAAGCAAAATAATATTATTTTCATCATTGTCGTATAATGAGCGTATAAACATTTTGTCAGATAAGTACTCACATTATTCGCGTATAATAATGTAACAATTAATATCTGTTATATTACCAGCTATACTGCATAGGTATTTTAAAACTCGGTCCGCATTTGAGTTCATGGTGAAAATAAAAAATATTAACTCTATTTTAATATTAATCAAAAGCTGTCAACCTTCATTTAAAAGTTTTTTAGGCTGATTTTAACATTCAACGTGCGCCGCACGCTGTGTTTATGAAATTACTTTGTTATTACAACAACGAGAAACAATGATACAACCGTAAACACATAAATATGTCAGAAGTTATAACTTACCTAAATTAATTCTTATTTGTAACCATCCAAATGTAAACAGTCCCTTTTTAATGATTCATTCCACAGCACAATGAATACCTACTTAAAAATACAATTTCGATATTAAACTAATTTTGGAGATTATTTTTATCATTTACAATATATGCAGGTATATAGTAAGAACTTATAGTAATATTAAACTTTTATTTTAACGCTTGATACTGACATTGTACAGTATTATTATTTAAATAAATCGATATTGGCGTTTTTAAAATGGATATTCTTTAAGCTATTTAAATAACATTAGACCATGTTTTTTCATTTTTACAACTATATAGAATAGTTTTATTTTCTTTGAGCTAAACGAGTTTTGTTAAAAGATAAATATATGGTATTAGTATATTGAAAAATCAACTGATCGATTATATAACTACTAACTGCATTATCAAGTTATAATAAAACAAAATTAGGACACTTTGAAAGTAAAACATAATATTCTCAGAGGCATAATTAGTAAACAAGATATTCTTTTGACCGACCAAGCGGAAAATATTAATAGAAAACAATATAATACAATCGTCTTTACCCAAAATATTACCCATACGGTATTGTCTGTTCACTAAAAGGAATATTATTCTTAGGATAGGCCGTTTAATCACGAGATTATTGAGTGGATTGCCAAAAAATGATAACTTGGAAGATAAATTGTAAAAATCTAGTCGGAAACGTTGAAGCCCATACACTACAAAATATTACCCTATTTAAATGCAATTTTTGCTCGAGCGCGCGCGTGTATTCAAATGTAACTATAAATCTACAATTCTCCTTATAGACGATATCTGCGAAGAATGGCCACATAACTTCCAGCCGGCACCCGGTTATTGGATTGAATGTTCTCGCCAGAAAATCACAAGTGAAACTGGATGCGTCGAAGAATCTGGATCCGACGAGCGGGAGCTGAACAACGGCTCAAACTCGGATGGAGCGGATGGCGCCCAAGAGTACTTTGGATCAAGGTACGGGCGGCCTAGGGGTTCAGACAGTCTACTACTGGAAGATGATGAATATTATCCGTACGATGACGATTACGTCATACCACCTCCCAGGTACTTGGACAGAATATTATTTTATGCGGACGAAATGTCGTAGAAACGAATAATTGCTTATTTACCATTTTTTTTTTCAGACCAAAAACCTCGATTGAGGAACAATGGGAGAAAAACCGATGTTTCGAATTGACTTCTGTAGAACAAGAAACATTCGAGAGGTACTTTTATCAAAAAGAACACTGGAATTATTTCACGAATGATGAGGATCTGGGTCCAATTATCTTGAGTCTTAAACAAGAGACCATTAACGGCCGAGATCAATTCAGGTGCGCGACACATTTTCATAGAACCGTAGATATTCGATTTATTTATACTTATTCCTTTACCGTAGGATATTGGTCAGAGCGATCAGCTACACGGTGCACGGTTTAATACCAGCGTCCTGTGTGTTTGCCGATCGCTATAACCGCGAAGAAGTGGTTAGGTCTTTGGGTAAAGAGATCAATTTAAATCCACCGTTGGTGCTTGGTCAGTTACCTGATACAGCCGACGAACTGCTCAAGTTAGATCAAGTATTCATGAAATCTGAACTCAAAGTTGGAGTGATCTACGTCAAAGAAGGTCAAACTTCAGAGGAAGAGATATTGGATAATAACGAAAATAGTTTAGGATTTGAAGAATTTCTTGGACTTTTAGGAGAGACCAAAAGACTTTGTGGTATGGTTATCCGTCGAAAACGATCCATATTGCTTTATTGATTAATTACACGTGTTATAGGGTTTGACAAGTACCGCGGAGGATTAGACACGGTACATGATTTAACTGGAACACATTCTGTATATACTAATTGGAGAAATATCGAAATCATGTTCCACGTGTCCACTATGTTACCCTATGAAGCGCACGATGCACAAAAAGTAAGCTATTCGAATAAAACATTTAATTATTTATTAATAAATATATATATATATATGTATGTATGTAAATATTTAAAATCGATTCGCAGCTCCAAAGGAAAAGACATATTGGTAATGATATTGTATGCGTTGTATTCTTGGAAGCTGATGATACCCGATTTTCACCAGCTTGTATAAAATCGCATTTCCTTCATACTTTTATATTGGTCAGAGTTAGTCCGAGAATCAGAAGAAAAACAGAAAGAACTAAATACGAGGTATAATATACTCAATGGCATTACAATTTATTTAATTAAATTATAACTACTAACTATTAAATTACTAAAAATATACTTTCCCAGGTATCTGTTGTGACCAGAGATGAGGTTGGCGCATATAAACCGTATCTTTGGGAGCAATCAGTATTCGAAGAAAAGGACATGTTCCGAGAATGGATCTTGACAAAGATAGTAAATGGCGAACGAGCTAGTTATTCTGCACCAAAATTTGCCAGGATGCAAGAACGTACTCGTAGCCAAATGCTTGAAGATATTGTTGCTAATTTACAAAACCATTGCGAGACTGGACAGATACCTAAACCGTACAGGTAAGTTATAAGCTTAATCTACAAATGATTGTATACGACACTGACATAAAACTTTACAGGAGAGGTTCATGGAGACCAATAGGGCATATGAGACCGTCTAGTCCGTTGCTCGATTCGGTTAGAGATAGATTCGAAGACTATGATACATTAGCCAAAGACTTCACGAAATTCTTTATCAACTCCGAAACAAACGTCTCCGTGAATGGTCATTTGTTTGACGTAGTGTTTTTAGTGGGTCAAAGTAAACAAAAGACAAGATTTATCGGCGTGCGAGCAATTTTAGGCGTGAGAAGTCGGTATGTATTTCAATAAGATTATATTATAATATTAAACAATTGAAGACCAATTGAATATATTTCCACGGGATCGTGTTATACAGAGTATTCCAAGAAATGTTATACGGGATTTCGACTGGTTTCGGATCGCCTCAAATGCCAGTGGCCGAGTTGTTAGCTCGAGGTCTTCCAAGTCTACCCTCTCAACAACACCAGAAAGCCAAAAGCAGTAACTTTTTACAAGTTCCCGATATAGAAACACCAAGGCAAGTATTTTCACATATAGTTTTGTAACTAACACGCAACGTTTAATGATTATGAAAAAAAACCAACACATTTCACAGGGCAAAAAGTGTACCCAGCTCTCCGATGATGCGAAGAGCGTTTACTAGGTTAGGCACGATCACTGCTGGATGGAGTAAGTCGATAAGAAAACAGCAAAACCTTTCAGCTGATGATAAAAAGAAATGGGCTTCTTCTCAGGACTTCAGCCGTAAGTAGATTCGTACGGTTAAACATTGCTAGAACCCGAATAACTACCACTGAAATTATATTAGCAGATAAAGAAAAAGAAAAGGACAAAGAGAAAGAGAAAGAGAGACTGGCTCAGTTGTCCGTACCGAAAGTCAGTGTTTGTCCGAATAACGGCGGCGACAAGATCGATCGAGCGAAACTCAATCAAACGGAGGTACTATGTGCCCCAAATATTAGATAAACATGTTCGCGCTATTTGTTCACTTATAAAATAAATAACACTGTTGTTTACCTTAGTTTTCCATCATCGAATTCGATCCTGACACATTTCGAATATTACTGGATTATTTGCATACGAGCTCTTGTAAAATCACATGTGCCAACGTTCCCGGGTTAATATGCGCCGCGGAACACTATGATTTGCCAGAGTTGTTGCAGGCGTGTTTCCATCACACAAAACAACATCTAAGGGTGGACGTGGTGAGTGTTTTATTGCGTTTAATACAAATCGCTTTCGGTTCAGCCGTCATCACAATAAATCGGTTTCAGATATGCCTGATGTTGAACAGTTTGGAAAATTACGTTTGGCGGTATAATTCAGCGGTGGAATTAGTAAATTTGATATTTACATACATCGAGCAAAACGCGTTGCGGGTATACTATTGGTTTATTACTTTCGCACGCCTAACCTCACCCGTTGTGTTATGAACATGTACACGATTTCTATTTTACTCGGTGTACGTGTCTATAGGTTTTGAATCACTGTGATTTCCTCACACTTTCCGAGTCGCTGGTTCAACAGATAATGAGCAGGCCGCTTGAAGTTTCGGAAATTCGTAAGTTCCAAGCGATGATCAAATGGGCGACCAACAAAAGTCAGTCGAAAACAAACGCTAAAGAGGAGTTTCATCATATCATGACAAGGCTGAAAAAAGATATCAATCTGGTTAAAATCGCACCCAACGATCTCATAAACGTAAATATAAAATAACTATATACACAATATTATACTATATTAGAATATAACCGATTAAAAGTATTAATTACGATTTTTCGTTATTCTAGATCGTGTTGCCAACGAGAACTGTCGATAATCAAGACATTCTGAGCACGCTGTGCAAGCAAGCTGGCACTGGGGAGTACAAAATCGAAAAGACTGTATTCGAAAGGCTCAGCAGACATCGATCTGATTGGGACCACGTCGAGCCTTACTTATAAAAAATCACTTTGAAAAGAAGACCACTTAAAATAATATTACAATTTAGTTTTTACAACAAAGAAATGTATGTTTTGTGATTAGATTAAGATTTATAATTAACACGATGTTTTGTTATCATATCGCTGAGAGCTTTTGTCTTTCACAAAATAATGGCTATTTATAATAATAAATTAAGATAAATACTTATATAATATTACTAAGTAAATAAATAAAATATTTAAACTAATAATATTAATAATAATAACAATAATATAAGAAACAATCAAGTTTTTAACTGTTTATGTTCGTGTCTATAACTTATATGTATATTTAAAATTCCAAGGTATTTACATTGTATGATTTTCGTAAAATATATATTTAAACATTTATAATAATATAATAACAATAAATTACGATAAAATAATTATAAAAATAATAACAATACCTAATAATAATAATAATAATAATAATAATAATAATTATAATAAAAATAAAAATAATAAAAATAATTTAAATCGTATGGCAAAAGTATAATTTATTAGTGTGTGAAGTGTTAACGTTTATATTCATGTGTAAATAAAAATAACTCGTCTATGATACTCAAAATAATCATGGACTCGTGGTGTGTGCTTAAAACAGTTTTCTCCAACTTATTAATACGATATATCCGAAAAAAAATTTTAGAGTAATCCGTTAGACAATTTTATATCGAAAAAATCGATCAGCATTGTGGTGCGCCAGTCAGTGTTTAACCCGCGATACCCTCGATCGTTGTACGATCAGGCCCGGCAAGATTTGCCGTTACCTAAGCTCGGTAGACAGCGAACGAACAATTTGTTTATGCGGTACCGAAAATATTTCGGAAAAAAATTTGTTGCTTTCGGACCGGTAGAAGTGCGCATGCGAGTAAGCTCGGCTCGCTCCTCGTCGCCCGGCGCGGCGCCGATTACCAATGCGTATCATCACGTACAATTTATTGTGCACGCATATTTTTACAATACTTATAAAATCTCATAGGTTACGATCATATATACACGACGTTCTGTTGCGTTTGTAAACATTTAGGACTTGTACCGAATTAATTTCCACAATAGCGTGTTCACGACCGATGATTCGAAAATGTCTACGGGCGCAAACAAGAAAAGAAAAAAAAAACTCGTTTCGATACGAAATAATAATATTCTATAGCACTATTGACAATACACTCTTCCGACACGTTGAAATCCCTACGCGGACACCTACTAGGGTGTATACCTACCAGAGCAATATTTACCCGTACGGTCTTATACTTTGACCGCGTTATATTTTTTTCTCGTTCTCTTTCGATGACTTTTTTCTTGTACAATAATAAATTTATGTTCAATAATAATACCCAAAGTATTCCGTGTTGTTATCATAGTAATACGCCGAAAACCTTTAACATTTCCATAGCGTAATAATACAATTTATTACATTCTAATCGTAGCGAACAAACCCTTTTTTTTTGTATGATTTACGTCAGTTTCTACGTTCACGCGTACTACGCTCGATAGTCGTTGCGCTGTAAGTCGACTTAAATCTAAAACAGTGGAAACTATTCCGGAACCGAAATATTATTATTAATATACCGTTATTATTTTCACGATGCAACACATAATTCTCTGTACTGTTTTCACGTAAGAACATTTCAAGTTAAATTATGTACACACAATATGATAATTAAATCTCTAATGAAATTTTAACGAAACAAATGTTTGTTAAAAATTTATAAATATAAATTGTACTACGTACCTGATTAAACTTATGAGTTTCGTTGAACGTTTTAATTAAAAAATAATAAAGATTTACTCGCGTAAAACGGTTGTTAACATTTTCAGTTTCATAAAAATTATCCAAATCCATCGATTATAATATAGTTTTCACTTTTAAAGTTATTTTATTTAACGTATGTTATTTAATGCTGTTATTTTTAATAAAATAAAATAAATTAGACATTCTATAAACGATAAAACATTTTAAAGTTTTTTTGTTTCCATATTTTAATGGAATATGGTGTTAAGTTTTAAAAATTTTAACCAAGCGTATTGTCGCACACTTGTTTTTTACTGTGATTTTATCAGAATTCAGGGACATAAAATATTTCTGTATAAAAAATAATTAATAAATAACAACGCCAAAGCAGAATGAAAAAAATTACTCGAAATAGGTATTGTAATAATATTGGTGTTGTTTTCGGTGTTTGTAAACTTTTACATTGTATAACAAATTATATATTATATATATATATATAATATAATATATATTTAGACTAGTTACATTGTTATGATAATGTTTTTAATGTCAACCCTTCGCGTGATGCATTTCATGTAAACAAAATGTTCACCAAAAGTGTGTAATGCCTACCTATTGTTGGAACACATTACGGTTATTATTATTATTGTAAAATGTATGTATGTTTTTTTCCTGACGGACGTGAAAATAAATAAAACGTTCTATACGATATTTTAACGGAAGTAATTTGTATTTTTATTGAAAATGAAAATAAACAATTACATCGATTAACATGGAAATACATTTCACGGCACCTACGTTATGACTTTATGAGCAAACAAAAATATGTAAATACACAATTGTGTAACATTATGAAAGATTAGATGAAAACATCTATTTTTTTGATATAATCATCATTGTAAATCATATTATGCTCAATTGACCGTGAAAAATCTCTATTTTAAAAATAAATAAATTGGAGAAAAAAAGCTGTATTTAATCGTTCGAAAAGTGCATACAATAAATCTATTTAAATTATTTAAGAAAATACTAATAGGACGTAAATTCAGGTGGTCCTTATTTTTGAAATTTCAAAATGTTGATTTTCCACCTCATTATTTTGTTCGTTATGATGAGAGAATAAAAATATTTGTTTCTGATAACTCGACCATTTCACGTGACACAAAAGTATTTACAAATACACAAAGAAGATATATATCTCCTATATACATATATCTCCTATGAGTTTCGTGGATTTCGATTTTAAGTTTAAGACTTAGCATTCAGTATAAAAATACACTTTATATATCTTATTTATATGGTTTTGATACAGCGTACAATTGTTGAACAACGAAAACATTTTCCGTCAAATATCATACATGGTATGTACACGATATGATGGTTATTTATTAACAACATCATGCGATTCGTTATTATTATTCTGCTAGCGTTGTTTGATTTTCTATAGAAAAATTATAATTATAGAATAGTACTATTCATCAAATCAATCTTATGAAACGCCGACATTCTCATGAATATGTGTACTTCAAGTAACACGCCGGTAGAACAGTTTTAAAATTAAGTGCACCGAAATAGTTGTTAAGAATTGATAAAAGAAATCGAAAAACAAAATTATAATTGTATCAATGCCTATGACGTTGACGTGTTTTATCACGCGATAGCCGTACATACGTTTTTAAACAATCATAATTTCTAACGACTCATTTTAGACAATTAGTATCCCATTAAAACGATGGGTCGTAGATACGCGCAAAATTATAATAATTATTTATTCGACTCTTGGTCACAACCGTTTTTCTGCTGTACGACTTAGCACGATAAGAGCTATACGTTTTGACGGTTTGACTGTTCACAATGACAATGACAGAAGGATCTACTCACGAAAACAATACAACAGTTGTACTCACCAAGTCGGCCCGGTTTTTCGTCGAGCGTTGTATCATTTATACTCGATCGCTGTGGTCGGGATCGTTTAAAAAATTTTAAATCGAACGAAACACTCACCGGAGCACTACCGACCGTTCGGCCCACATCGTAATTTGTTTACTTGGCCAGTGATCCCGTGTCGTAGTAATGGTATTGATATCGAGACGTTTACGGACCGAAACGTTGGTGTACATGTGTTTGCCTATGCTTTGCCCCTTGTAATGTTTCGGTTCACGTTTCGCGCACGCCGCGGTATTTTCGATAAGAATAAAGACAATTCCCCATTAAACAACACAGCGGTCCTCGAACTGTGCTCCGAGGCAATAATCTATTAATCTATGGTGGCTCCGCGGGCACATCTGAATGGTATCAAATTCGAATATGATTTTTTTATCGAACTGATACGTTTACGTAGATTCCATATGATATTTATATTATTTGGACAGCACTATCTGAAAATAACTCGGAGCATTAATAATGCCGATAATGTTAACAAGCCCACGCACATATTATTATAACGACTTATTATGCATTATGAAAAAAACAAATTAAAAAGCAACAAATCATCGATTGCTTGTGAGCTATGATTTAAAATTGTCATTTCTGATTTTTTTTTGGGGGGAGGGGGATTTTATGTCTAAAATAATGTGTTGCACATTTCCAACCCGGTTCGATTAATTCAATATACTGTACAATCGTTCAATATCTATCATACACCATCAATAATATTGTGCGTTATTTTTGATCGTCTATGGTCCGCTTTGTAGTATCTTAAGAAACATTTTTGAGAACCGACCAACCATTGAGATAAAAAGTTATAAAATTCCGAACTCTATTGCAACGTGATATCCGATAAAGGAGATCGAAATAGTAAAGTCATCAGCCTCACCGATCTATATCGTCTAAAATCAAAATTAAATATTACACTACTATAGTGCTGCGTGGCACTTGTGCCTATTGCAAAACAAATTTTTCTCATGCCAAACACATGCGTTTCTAATATATTTGGAGTTTCGAAATTCCTGAAATTCAAAAATCAATTTTTGCCATCTTCAAACGGCAATTTACTCGGCTATATGCGGCATTACTTACGTTATAATAGCATACAACATAGTTACACGTCATGAAGCGATCGCAGAAAATGACGGTAATATAACCGCGATCACAAGTGACATGATTAGTTGCGTACGACCTTTTTTAACTTACCGAATAACTATAAGTACAACAGCTGTATAAGTATATAATATATAACTCCCTGGCACCGAAGACGATGCCGTGGTATGGTACACGCCACATGGACAGAAAGGAATCGCTAGAAATTGGGTTGCCGCGTAAATCGTATACGTAAATCCCTGGGTTGGTGAAAAATTACCCCTCAATTCAAAATTATCCCCACCCTTCAATATCTTCTATGAATAAATATAATATATAATTATAACGTTTTAGGCTTCTAAACAAAAGCAAATACAAAATTCCAAATTCTTTTTAAATTGCATGTATGTGGAATAATTAAAGTTTATTGTTTAAAATACGTTTAGAAACCGGTAATTAGACATGCTCGCAAAATGGACTTTCCTTACTTATTTAGTACTTAATATACGCTTTAAATATATTTTTTCCTATTTATACAAGTGAATTGAATATTTATCCGTATCGGTGGGAATTTTTTAGATGTCTGATTTTCCCCTCTGTCAGGATATGATGTGTCACGTCAACATATCTAAAATAATAATAATATCCTATATTTTTAGATAATATTATTATGAGTGGTTTTCAATTTATTCATAAAGTAATATGATGGTCACGGCACAATTTTTATGAACGGTTTAAAAAAAAAGTATTTGTATTAATTATAAGTTAATATTATCACTGTGCTGTATTTAAAATAATAATATTTTATTTCAAAGATTTTAGGATATATTTTATGATCGAATAGAACCGTGAGTGTCAGTGATATGTACGCATTTTGAAAGGATTCGAACACCCCGAGAGTTCCTAGCAGATCTGTACCTTTGCGTATATATGCGTATACCACCCTCACTTGATGTCTTTACTACAACATCGGTTTTGATGTGAGCTTGACCCCCCCCCCACTAGATGATACAACAAAAACAAAACATGATTCAATCAACTTAAGATATTTGACTATAATTTTATATTATAGTTATCACAACTGGTTTGTTTTAGACTAAAATATTCAACCAAATAGTTATCAACGTATGGTTCTGTAAATGTTGTTTTCCTTAACGCGGTAGGCCAGCTAGGTGTCGGTACCGTGTATGTCCTCAGCGTACCAGGTCATCCCTTACCGGCGATCGCGGACACGATCCACCGCACGTTGTTGGCCACGGTCGCATAGATCCCGTACTTGGCCCGCCTGCCGCATCCGTCGCCGAAACTTGTCACACCCACCACGGTCCATCGGCCGCGCATCCGGCACAGCAACGGTCCACCCGAGTCGCCGGCACAAGTGTCCGACCTGCCGTCCCTGTAGCCCGCGCAAATCATGTTCTCCGTTATAAGGTACCGCCGGTACGCGGCGCGACACGTCTGACGTCCCACTATCGGAACCTGTTGGAAGAGAGTATAGTGATAATCACAACGATTAATCCTTGGTGATGTGGAGGGGGGGGGAGAATAAATCTATTTTCTTGCCCCCATCGGCCGCATGTTTCAACTCAATAAAAAAAAAAAAAATTACTGCCCCCTCCTCCCCATAACGTCCATAACACCACTGGTGATAATAGTAGTAGTAGTAGTAGTAGTAGTAGTAGTAGCAAGTCGCAAGTAATGCGGAATAGACTTATCTGCTCTGTAATAGTTTATGATGGTGCATGTCACCACATTTTAGTCACTGGTTATGCCAGCGATGCCCAACCCACGGCCCGCTATAGCCTTAGAAGAAGCTCACGACCTGTTTTTATATAAAAAATAATATATATTTTTAATTCATGAAATCATGAAACAATACATTTCAATTTATAGATATGTTCTAAAAATAATTTTATAATTTAAAAAAAACCATATATTATAACCTTGCCACATACAATTTAATATGAAATTTGTGATTGAAATTTGTTGGGCGATTATACGAAGTATGCTGGTGTGAATTTCATCGTACCAATTCTTAAATGTGCTTTCAGATGCTCATCACTTGATCGCTATATCTATTATTCGATTATAAAGATGAATGCGAAAAAATAGCTGTTCGCATACAGAATTTTCTATAGATTATCAGTACGAAACAAAATAAAAACGGTAAATACCATTACATGGTGTGTACTGTACAGGTAAAAGGTATAACATGTATGGTTAAATATGACAAGTTGGTACAATATAGTAATGAAATATTAAATCTACATTAAAAGTTGCCTACACGAAGGAAATATTTTACTAATGTGGCCCGACAAAGACAAAAGGTTGGGCATCACTGGATTAGGCCAATACGGTTATTTTATCAACAATGATAATATTATTAATTAATAATATTATAAATTATGTATTAGATATTATCTAATACGAGTCGGTCGTTCCGTCGGGACAACCGTGTACTCGGAAATACCAACCTGTTGTTAGTTTTAAGTTTTAACTAACTGACTAATTGTTCCATCCCTCAAGAATATTCTGGTCACGCCACTGATCATTGAAAACTGTTTTTTTTTTTTTAACTCAATATGTACCTATTCCACCATTATGTTGATTTTAATGGTGCTGTATACATGACATATGTGTTTGCCGTGTGGGTGTGAAATGTCACGGAGTTCAAACAACGAAAACGTGAAGTCAATATTGTCAAAACGTTTCTCGGCAAGTTCGCGTGCGGTTAGAGTTAAAAAAAAAAAATTCAAAAAATAATATTTGTATGTGTAAGTATGCGCTTGACGTGAAACGCCCGAATGTAATAAATAATACGCAACATAAATAAGAAACAATTTACTCCTTTATCGTGGTGCCTGTACTCGTTTTAACGTTATCGAATACACAGCGTTTGCACTTAATTCATTTTGTTTTTTTTATATTCGGCGCTCGGTATATACATAACACTCGTACAATATTATGACGGGAAAATCGTCGTAATACATACTTAGAGTCGAGCGACGAATATTCAATGTCTACCGCGCGCGCTTGTTCTATTTTCTCTTGAACATTTATCAGCTTTTAATCCATTACTACCACCATCATCGTGACGGATAGTTACAATACATTCCTAAACTGCAGACTTGGAGGTAATAATATACCCGGTAGTATTTTACACAATACGGGGTAAGAGACGAACAAGTTTCTCATAATACACGTTCTCGTGACACCCGTTTCGCAACCTTCCATCCAAATATCTCATTTTAGTCCTGTTACGTGCGTGCACATGTTGTATGAAACTTAACGCGTGTTAACCTCCGAGCATAAATCGATACTATTCATTATAATGACTTAACGGTTTCTGAAGTAGAAGTCGTGGTCGTAGTCATATCGTCAAAATACCCTTATGATAGTTATTATTTTCAGCAACATTTAATATTTATACGACCATGACGTGTCCAACGTGTATCGACTGTTTTAGTAAAAAAAAAATATTGCCTTATCTAACGCAAGCTACATTTATGGACTTTTGAATGGTATGCAGTAATTTCATTGAAAATCAGAGAAAAATTACGATAGCAAAATGTATTAGAAGTATGTAAAGAGATTCGGTTTTATGCAATAATCAGCCATTCAACGACCCATCTAAAGTTATAATTATATTTCTATTCAACATCATGCAGTTAAATTCATTTTTAAAAATATATCAATAGTTTGTATTCTGAACGGAACGAGGAAACAATCAATTTTGAGGCAAGCCTTTCGTTTTAATTACATATTCAATTGCACTTTTTAACTCGTGTATGGTAAAGTTTATAATTAATTTAAGGTTAAACTGATATTTTGTAATTAATATGCTCAGTTTTAATAATATATTTAGTTTAAAATGAGTAAAAAAAGATATCAACTTAATTCTGATTGAAAAGAATAAAATAATTTATTATCTGATCGAACCGTCGAGGTATTCTAAATATTTTGTTATCATCAAAACCAATAATTACTATCTCGTCCGCTGTCTTGAATACCCCAATTATTACAATTTAACTATTAAGCGCAATGCATTGGCAAACCTAATCATACTGATGAGTAATGACGCCTTTTATAAAATTAATCACTAAAACTATTTTAGTATCACGGGAATTGCAAAGAATTATCAAATAAAAATATTCGTTTAACAAACTATATAGGTACTATCATGTACTGATAAAAAAATATATAAATCGTTTTACTACATACTCTACAGTCTACATATCAGATATACTCGTATTTTCTAAATTTTTAATTGGTTGATAACCAATGTAAAAACGAATGTAAGAATACTACATTGCATATATGTTGAAATTTATAGTAATCGATTACTTCTTTGGATACTTTTAAATAAGTAAAAACCGTATCACTATATTTTTAGTTTACACTTTACGCTTGCAAAATTGTAATTTCTTAGAGTCGTAGTAGCGACACCTAATTGATTCATATAACCATAATGTGATTGTCCGTAAAAACGGTAATAGATTTGGGGAGAAAAGAGAATTAACAAATACTAGAAAGCGCAGCAAAACGCACATTAATATCATATAATAGACCTCTACAATGGTGATTTCGGCAAGTTAACAAACTTAATTGTCCATAGTTTGGGATAAATGCACACATACCCTCGCCTCTCGAAGTACGTGTGATCCGTACGAGTCTTGCGAACGTACTTTTCCCCATCCGAGAACCACGCATAGCGCGGGCTTCCGTTTCCTCTGCTGAGAGTCAGAGACCGGAAGACAAGCCGGTTGCAAAGCGTGGCCACCGTTCGTTTTCATATCCGAAGAGTGAAGTTTCAACAAAGCTATATCGTTATCGATCGTGTTCGGATTGTATCTAGGGTGTACGATGACACGGTCGACCTTAAGGGGAAAACGATCGATTATTGTTGCATAAGAGTGGATCTTAAACTATCGACGTTATAGGTTAATATACGTTTAACACGTACCCTCACTTCGAATTCGTTGCCTTCGTCGACGAATAGATCATGTTCTCTCAACCTCACGGACAACTTTTTTCTTGAGCAGTGCGCGGCTGTGAGCACCCAACCAGATGCGACGAGGGTACCGCCGCAGATAAGTTTCTACGAAAAAAAAATCATAACGTGTAGTGGTATTGAAAAAAAAAACGATTTTTACCGTTCGATCATTATTAGAATATCACACGTTCTCTCATACTTTATATCCGTTTAACACCGCGACTTGCCAAGGCCAATGGAATTTCTCGGATTTTCGACCTCCCATTATCTTAGTGGAATACCTGGGTGTTTCAAAAGCGTACGGGACAGCTGTCGGATGAACAGAGACGCCGCATGTCGAATTCATGGTCGCATGTCCTACGAGCGCACAATGCGAAATTCGAGTTCAAATAATAAAGAATTTCATAATGTTACGAGATTCTGAAAATATATTTATAGGTATACCTTTGTTCGGTAGACCGGATTCAGGCCGTGTGTGATTCATCACGAGCCCCGGGCATCTCGAACGCCCCGTAAAACAATACGATGATTCGGTAACGACGCGCGATCCGCAGACTGTTGCTCGAACACAATGCCTGAGCACATAATACGATCGATGTACGACGGCGACATAATAAAAAAAGAAACAAATCATGAACCCAACACCAACCTTTGTCTGACCATGGTACACTTCTCCGAACACAAGCTCCACTGCGACCAATCGGAATAGATACCTTTTCTACGGTGCCGTCTCGGGGGATGATCTTGGCGATCTTGATTTTGATCCGTTTTGAAACCGCCGGAAAATGTATCCGTGTCGTTTGAAAGCTATGAGCGCAGTGAGCAAAAAAAAAACAAACAAAAGAAAAAACTTTTAACACACATTAGAGAGCTTTCAAACGATCAATATTGAAAACCGCAGAGAGAGTTATGTAGTATACCGCGTGAAAACGATTGTCTGCGCCATTCAAAGACGATATTATTGGCGAGTCGTCCGCGAGAACATAAAACAACGGCACGCCGGCGAACCGAGAGTATTCGTAAGTGTTTTCACATAAAACGTCCTGTGAACACACAAAATTCATTAAGGAATTCTTTTGGAAAAAAAAACCATCTTAAGTTTACCTTAAATCGCCCAGTCAAGAATAATAAAAACCAATACGAAAAAAATTTCAATAACATGTCTGTGCCGTCAATCCACTCGGTCGTCGATTAGGATTCGGACAAATCTTTCAGATGTTCTCACTCAAATGAGATTGTTCAAATGAAAACCTAACCCCCCCTTTTTTTACTAATGGAAAGTGTGTGTGTGTGTGTGTGTGTGTGTGTGTGTGTATACGTGTACGTGTTCTGGTTTTACATATATTATTATTATTATTATTATTATTGCTATTTTTTAACAGCCGGTTTTGGCAAGCCCATTTGCTTTGATAAACACACATGCCCATTTCTAAAGATGGCCCATAACATGTAATTATGCCCAAATAACGTGAAAACTTAACGATTATATTACTATTGCGTTATTGACATAACATACCATTATTTTTAAAACCAATCGATTTTATCCGATGCGCATAATATAGCAGTGAATGTATTACATTATATTATCATGTACATTGTATTTTCTAAATTGATGTGCACAAATACAATATCAGTGCGTGCATGCATTGTATTGTTATAAGTTATAACGACTTTGTAGTTTCGGTGTCCATTAGGAATATTAACGCATCAATCACAATGATAGTGGATACTATAATAGTATCGTGTGTGCATTAATGTAAGTATTCTTTACTGGCCGCGTTCCATTTAGTGATAATGTACAATATAGATTATAGAGCACTTCGCGAACGAGTGTTGTGATATTTTTTATGGAAAATAAAACCTTTTTAATGGACCCGCGAGTTTTGATAACTTTTAGTAGTTTTGAATCAAGATAAGGCATAAAGAATTTATGTGGTCTTACACAAGCGGCTGCAAACATCAGATAATAAAATAATTTATGTCTTTATATCTGTAACCATTTCTGTTTTGTATTATAATAACGCATAAATTCGACGATATTTTAAAATGGTCGAAATTGAATTGTATCGAAAGCTAAGCTATGTCTACCGATATTCATCCGGAGGCAAAAAGAATAACGTGAAATTCCTTGATATATTTTAAAAGTAACTATATATTATTTTGAAATCAGACCAGATACCAAAAATAAATCCACAATAGACCTTTTTCCCCGAATGCCATTATGCGTATATAATATGGCTGAGATTTTAGCAATATAGTCTGAACTTTTTTGACTGTCTCAGAATAACAATATACAGTATTCATATTTTGATAGTAATTTTGCTACTAGAATTATTTTTATAAATGTATTTTCTCTTACATATATACTCTTCACATTTATAATTATTACACTTGTCTGATTTTGTAGCTCGTTTTGTGTTATAAGTTTAACAAATGTATTATAATATAAATAATATACATACATGCCTCATATACTTGTATCAAATTATGTTTGTAAAAAGAGACTGATTACAGTTATTATTCACCATGAATATACTGCAGTTGGATAATTAAGTGGTTTGTAGAATGAAAATGAATAGTTAATCAAAATGCAAGTGTGTACACTTGACAACAAAAAAAATCAAAATTACTTGCTTTTAATGAATATTAGTTATATCTCTCAATAAAGGTTATTCCCTTTGACTAATTACAAATGTATAGAGTACACAGCGCTTTTAAAAATATAAGTGATAAAAAAAATAACATAAATCACTTACATTTTAATTAATACATAAATATAATAACATTTTTTTTACAAAAAATAACTAATAAAATGTAATATTTAAAAATAGGAATGAAACTCAAATAAAGATCGGTGGATTTTCGAATTTTCTATGCTTACATTTTAATATAATTATATAATATATGCCCATATTATATGGCCTATTCTCTAAGTAGATGATTTTCACGTGTGTGGAATTCACTCCCAGTGGTGTGGATCCAGTGGGGAGCAGTGTAGAGCAATCAGAACGATAGCACGGGAAGAGACTACAAAATTAATTCTGCAGAATATTTTTTGCGCTGGGCCGGGTTCGAACTAATAACTGCGCGCGTCGTTGCCAGCTGTGTTACCCTTACCACTGTACCACACTACTCCTTGCTATTAAAGTTATAGTAGTGCGAAAAAAACGATATAATCGCGTGCTTAACTCCGTTGTCTAAATATTTTCACAGTCTTCATATGTAGATATCAATGATTAATCTGAATATCATTTTTAAGTATTACCCATCCTTGCGGCCCACGTATTCGACTTAATCTCCGTATTAATTTCATTTTCGTAAGCCAAATTTTTTCGATAGCCTCACCAGAACTAATACAAATACTAAATGTTGCCAAATATCTTCTAGTTTTCTTTTCCAAAACCGTAGGGCAAAATTTTCGATCTAGGTAAGTTTTATATTATCTTTGCGATATAATATATTTCATGTAAATTCAGGGCTTAATATCAGTACTAAGATCGTTTCAGTCTTGTACTTGTATCAGTACTTGTTATCCCACTAAGCACCTTTGTACGTGTCACATAATATAATATATAATAATCGTAGGTAATACGGAAGCAATTTTTGTAGGCGTTCAGAAAACCCGGGACGCAATTCATGTACCTGTTTGTCGGATAATTTTCTATTTCGGGAAGCAATTTGTGTGCAGCGCAGTTCAGTACAGCCGTATAGGTATCGCGAATAAAATCAATAGCCAAGTAATATGGTGCGTGCACTGCGTCTGTACTAATATCTTTCGGTTCCTCCCATTTTTCGTAAAGAAGATTACAACTGATAAAAAAAATCGTTGATACGTAGGTACTCGAACACATAGATGTCAGATGATGGCCGTTATGCCGCCAATGCTGTGTCAAACATTTTTATAAGTTATCCTGGTCCACGCATGAAATCTGGTATTCTGTAAAGCTTTTAATGAGTAATTGCGGAATCTCCGAAGATTTGAGATATAAAATATATACCTACCCACGATAAATTTGTCCGAAACCGTGAGGAGAGCTTTGAATCTATAATTACACATACATATATATATATCATACAACCATAAATCAACAACAAAAGTTGTACTGTGTAGCGCCAAACTGTACTTAGGTATTCGTGTAAATATAAATTTGTAATCTAAATAACCAAAGTTGTCGGAGTACGCAACATACTGAAACATTTAAAAAAAATATATTCTTGTAATTTCAACACATCACAACATCGATTACTGATATAATTAATAATATTAATATTATAATTATATTATATAATTTAATTACAAATAAAACCGTAGTTCTGAACGTAGCAACTAACTACTCATCGTGGAACTGTATGCCTCTGTACGATACACTCATATTTATTATAATTTATAAGTAATTATTTAAATTAACCGATAAGATAAATATATTCTGTGTAAACGAATAACATTACAAATATTTATTTATTCCACAGACTACAGAAATCTAGTTATCAAAATATACTTACAAATTAAAAAGTGTTTGCTGTGGCTCATTGTTGATCATACATTTTTAATAATCATAAGTACAAATAATTGTAATTAATATTATGATTTTTTTATTTTCTTCAGTTTAAAAATGTATGCTTTTCCAATCGTTTTTAAAATTATCCTAACCACTTGAGTGGAGGATCTTTGAGGTTTGGGGATTGATTTCACTTTCCAAGGTAAATAAGCTAATACGTCTTCAAAATACAAAAATACCAAAAATAATCGTTCACAATGTGATCTACGTTCATTTTTCCTAACATTTGTATAATTTGGTTTTCACATGGAATTTCATCATGTACCTATTAAGTTGTACAAAAAATCTTTTTATTTTACAAAAAAAAAACTCTAAAACATAATATGAACTAATATTATAATACAAAATAAATCTAGCCTTTGGCCTAATAAATGTTTTTACAAATTATGAAAAATATTACATTAGTACGCCATATGACGACAAATAACGATGAGTATTATACATAAAATATTATTATCATAATTTTTGTTCGACTAAACATTTTATTTACAACGATATTAGTAGTGGTAAAAACACAAAAAACATTATCAAAATATGTATATTACTTGGCTCTTGGACTCTCACTATTAAATGTCATACGTTATATGATTATAATAAATTCTATGTTGTATCTAAATAACTACTGGTCCGATACGATTAAAATATTATTACTCATTACTATTTATAGCAATTAGCTTGGCGACACTATCATATGTAATTGATATAATATATTGAATTATAATACACAAGCCAAACGATCTCAATAACAGATCGAGATATATATGAATTAGGTTTTAATTTTTGATATTAATTTTCATAAAAAAAATCAGACTGATTACATGTGATCATTCGCTCTATTACGCTTATCAGTATCAAAGTAAGTATCAAATTAAAGAACAAAAGTTATATAAACATATTTTAATATAGTACTTAACAAATATACATAAATGATAAAAATGTTCCACATCATTTTGTAGGTATTTTAAAAGTCACATTTTTTGTCGTAACGTTTCTACGGAATGTTATCAATATATAAATTATAATATATTATACTAGGTGTTATTACAAGATATTTTTATTCTCATTCGTTTTTATCTAACATTAATTGAACATAACGGTACTATTTATTCGCATTTGAATATTATAAGCGAAGCCATACACCATAATCATAGACTGAAGAGTGAAGACAGTCCATACCCATACAATGACTCACCATCCCCTTGCAGTTCTTTAAAATTCTGAAGTATAGAGCCAAAATCCTGCGCAAGATACTTGTATTATAAATTATATTCCATATTATAGCAATATTTCTTTCACCTCAAGCATCGCTTACTGGAAGGTAGGTTTCAACGCCTATAAATATATATATAGCAAACAAATTTGTGTCGTATGTTTTGATGATTAAATATATAAATAAATAAATATTATTACATATTATATTATACATTTATACGGCACTAAACTGAATAAACATATTCATATAAAAGAACATTAATAGAAAAATATAATAAATGTAAAAATACATATACATATACATCGTATATTCGTATGACTAGGGTGACCAGATATTTGATAAAAAAATATAAATCTATATACCGAATACAGCTACAAATTAAAAAACCTAACATTACATTTTTACATTTATACACTGTCATTCATATTCTTCCAGTCTGAATATTTCTAATTGACAGCTCAATTTTTAATTTTCAATTAATAGCTTAATATTTTTTTTGATAAAAATTAAAAATATCAAAACAAAAATCAGATTTAGATTAACTGAAAATAACATTTTGTCATTTTATAATCACATCTTTGAGAACAAGTACGTTTTTATGTCCTTGAGCCTAAAGCCTATTTTACTTACTGGACAATAGGACATTTTCTCATTAAAAAAAAAAATAAAAATATACTTCCCTTACAAAATATGTTTTCTGCGGTCAACGTGTAACGTATAACCAGCGTTCATCAGGAGAATATGCTCCGAACGATGAATTGGGTAGGAACCACTATATATATATATATATATATTATAAATACTACGTTTTACAGAGTGCTCGTTTAGCATAAACGTTCTTATTACTTGAAACAAATATATGCATTCGAGTTCCATGTTCATCGAACACTCTGTATACACAAGAGGTATACGGTTATGCGCAGTCGACGGTATATCAGCTGATATTCATTTCACGTTGAAAACCGTAATATTCCGGGCGCATAAGTGTCTGTACCCAACAACCATCGCTCGGGTACTAAATCCCCTAAAAACAGGCTCTCTTTGTGCGTGGGTCGTATTGAATTTCAATACTTATAATGCGTCCTTACCGCGCACGTACGCCCACGAGCATATTATACTTTAATAATAATAATTTTGTCTTTCCCGTGCAGCGCAGCGTAACATACACTTGTATTATACTCTCGCATACATGAACGAAACATTTTGGGAAATATGATTTATTAGTTTATTACGTTATGTTTGCAAATATATCGAACACCGAACAAACAATTGCAACGGTTTGGACTATGATAAAGTCGAGGCCTTGATACCATAAAATAATACACGGAAAATAATACTTCGCAACTGTATAATATTACATCGAAAATATTAGATCGCTCGATCATTGTATATTCTTTTCCGGATAGTTTTCAAAGTTGGACACGTATTCCATTTTATTTATAAAATTTAACTCTATCGTATATTAATACCAATTACATTTCGATCTGCGTTACTGGTCCGTAACAGAAAATCCCCGGCATCCGCTGTTTAAAACAATATTGTAAAGGACCATCGATTTTATATTCGATATAATATATTATTAATATTGTGCACATACTTCAAGGTATAATGCATTCAAGGTTTGCGATACATTATTAACTGTATATATTATATACTGAGTAAACTAACCAATTAATAATTACAATTAAATTATATTTACAGTATGTGTTTAAAATATTAGATTCCTAAATTATCTCGTTACAACCTTATCGAGTATACCAATAATCCAACAATTGTTTTAATCAGTTTTTAATCGAAAACTTAAAAGAAATTACTTTTTAGTTTAATTTTTAATTAGCATTTTCCGGCTTTAATTAAATTATCCGTGTCAATCATTCGAGTAAAAAAAAAATAAGGAATAACTTTGTAAGAAGAAAGTAAAAAACAAATAATTTAACCTTTTTATTAATTATTTTCTATCTTTACCGAACTGCTTTTAACGATATGACCGCTAACTTTGTGAACCCGACGGTAAATTACAAGTTTTTCGACCACACATTATCATAAATAATTATCCGTCCGAAATAGTGCGTATACTAACGGTGTGATTTATGTATAAAGATCGAATTAAAAACCAGAATGACGTGGAAAAGGATTATTGTAATAAATTCTCGAGTTGTTCGCTGAAGTCTAGAGCTAGACACAATTTTTTTTTCGAGTTTCTCATCGCTTACCCGGTACATTATATTATACTTGTTTCTAGTTTGCAATCGGGACGACCATTCCGGCATATTATTTATACTTTGCAGTGAACGCGGTCAAACGTTTTTAGTCTGTCGCGCTGCATGGCGATGAAAATGTACAATATTAGGAATTTAGGATTTTAAACGTGTTTAACGGCACGTATACACGGAACCGCGTTTGACGGGATGGCAAAAATATATATAAAAAAAAATAATATAAAGATAATAAAATATATCTATCAATATTTCCACGTTACACAAACTCGTTTCGGTACGTCGCTTGTAGAAAGTTACACGCGTATGTATTAGTAGGTACCTTTTGTACATTTCCGATAAAACCTTATAATACAAGTCGTGGGATTATTTTATATGCGGAAAATTATATTTAAAAAATACAATTTAAAACATCCGTTGGCAACGGAACAGAAAACGGCGTATTACAAAATAAAACGTAATGACGGTAGTGGGGGATTTTTATTCGATATGTGACGAAGAAGCGCAAAATTATAATAATAATATGATAGTAATACACCGATTTCGTGACGAAAACGTTTCGTTAGGCGGTAAGGTACGGGTAAGTGAGGGAAGAGACGTCGCCGTTGTGTCACGAACGCGGACCTAAACGTCACACGGTTCGGAGGCCGTTGCAAGGGAAGGGGAAGGAACGACAGAGACGAGTACAGTGTGATATTATAATATTAAAATTGTAATAACTAGATGGCTGACTTTTTATCATTACTGAAGTCGTAAGACAGTGAACGTTAGGGGTGACGGTAATTTTTTTTGTTGTACACATAAACTATGAAATACCGGTATGTGTGGGTGTACCAAATATATCGAAAAACCGATATTCCGGTGTATACGACGTTTACGTATTCTTGAATAAATCGGTAATGTCGATATTTTTGATTATTCGATGTCACCAGGTATGCTCGATTTCTTTCGAGTTTTGATATTACCGGTATTCTCGGTATACCGCGTACCGGCGTACCGGTATCACAGTCATCCCCATCGACAAGAATTTAGGGGTGGCCAACGGACGTCGTATTGTTATCGGTGAAATATCGATATTCGAGCATCGGGCCACGTTTTTCGCCCGACCTGCGCGTGGACGTCGACTTGGAATATCTTACCGAATCGGTTTTTGCAGTCATCGCAGTAACAATAACGTAACGTGTACGCGTAACCGAGACCCGGTGTGGCTACGATACGCACCGGACAGTTTACGGCCGCGGCCGATGGCAACACTGGGCGCGCCGGGATAAGACGTTCGCGGCGGAGCGCGCGCGCACCGGTCGATTTCAGCGGACGCGCGGGGTACGCACGCCGGCGCCGGCTATACCGATAATAATAATAATAATAATAATAGTACACGGCGGCGCACCGTCGGCAGCGCTATTTTACCCCCGGGACCGCCGACCCGACGACCGGCTGGCACTGCGGCAGTACGGCACGATCCGCCGCGTTCTCAGTCCTGTGCACACGTTCGTCGCGACAACCGCTCCGCGCGCGATCCGCACACTTACGCCGCACACGACCGAACCCCCGTCGACCGACACACTCGTCATCCGCCGTAGCGACACTATTCTTGTCCAAGTACGCGTTTTTCGCCTGGAACAGTCAACTTTTCGACTCCGCCGCCGCCGCCAACGTCACCCGTCCGGCGTGCACGTCGATCGGTAAATAAAAATAAATCTATTTCTGCCAAAGCCGCGGCCGCCGCCCCAGCGCACGTGTGCCAGCAGCTGTCCGCCGTGTTGTGCGCGCGCACGACCGTATACCAGGTATACACCGCGGTGGGCACGGCCGGTCGCGCGCGTGCGTCTTCCCGGACGTATAGTAGTAGCGGGCGTCCGTTGTGTTGTCCCTGTCTGATCGCGGTTGACCGTTTTTCCAGGATCGCTGCCGTCACGCAGACATGGCCGAGCAAGAGATGCAGCAGCAGCAGCACCATGACCCGTGGAACGGGCCCGGAAAGGACGGCCTGTACGACCCGCAGCTCGAGAAAGAAGCGTGCGGAGTGGGCTTCATCGTGGCCATCGACGGCAAGCGCACGCATAAGGTAAGGTTCACGCTCGCGCAGGTGTTCTCGGACGTGTGTACACCCGGAAATGGCCGGTGTTCGTTCTCGGATGCATCATCGTCGGGGGGGGATCATAATGGTGCTGCAGGGGGGCAACCCTTGACGGCACGTCTCGTCCGCACCGAACGAATCGACTAATTCCGGCAAACCCTCTGGCCACGCCCACCGGTGCCGTCGCGAGTCACCCTCCCCGCCGCCACCACCAGCCACCCCGGCCACTGACGAGCCAATCCTCCTCTCACCCCATCGCCGGTGGCCGAGGTGCGCTTTCACACGTTTTATTAATTATTCCGATTGTCCGGAGCGCATCGATTTTCCTCTTCACACCCTCCGTCCACGTCGCGCTATCCGACGGCCAATGGGTCTCGTGGATTTATTTCTCGTCGATCGTTTTCCGTGTCGTCATGGCTACTAGGCCAATGATTTCGACGTTGCACACAACACATATAATCACCCACATACGACCGTGCTCCTCGTTACCTAGCTCCTCCTGCAGAACGAAACCCGTTCACAACATTCGCTACCCCGTTCCTTGCAGAACTACCGCTCCGAAATCCCGTGTGAAATATCGTGAGTCATAACAGGAGTCCCGAAAATTACACTTACGAAAAAGTGAAAACAACCTACTGTCCTGTCTGTCCAGCAAAAATGTCCTTACGGTGTAATAACTAATAGTAAATATATAATGCGTACATACTAGCGCATATAAATCTCCAAGAGCCTGTATTGGGGGATGCCTCCTCTCCCCGGGCTGAAAAGTGAGAACACCGGAGTCAAACTGTGTAACATGGCTTGCCGGAAAAAGCCGTATTGATCGCGTGTCGTTTACTAAGCGTCAACATATATATATATACTAGTACAGTAGTACGTACTCGTCGTGTATTACTACTCAACATTTCGTCACACAACCGGACTTCATAGGCCGTAAAATATATACTATAGAGAGATAAAAAAAATAGTCATTCAGTTAATAATCATTGCATTGATTGGATGACTCGGACGTATTTCGTTTAACAAAATAAATCAAAACCTGAGTATGGTACTTACGTATAGCGTTTACTTTTCGCAATTGTTGAAAAATAAACTATCATACATAAAATCGTGGTCCGTTATTAGTGCAATGTAAAATTAAATTGTTATAAATTATAATAAATTCGAATACGTATTCATAAAATAGGGATCAATACAGATCAAAAGCTCATCGATAGGTTTTGACCTTTATCTGATTGGTCTGTGAATTGTGACCGTCTGTAATAATGGTTATCGTAATCTAAAAAGTACTGACGATAAACTATAATTTTACACAATGATTGTATTTTGTGAATTTCATTAACAAAATAATTAAAATCTCGTATCAACAAACACGTTTATGTGTGTAAGTGTATTGTGTACACCTACAACACTTGCATAATTGCATGAAAACTTTATATAATTAAACAGGACACATACGTACGAACGTTTAATTATAATTTCGTGTAGACAATTTTAAGCACTGTGCATAATATTATAACTGCATTTTATGTTCATTTAATTATAATATTCAATCTGCAGGTACCAGTCGTTCGTGTTATAGACTTTCAATTTATAATCGAACATCGTTACTTTTACTAAGACCGAAACCGCGAGCTTAAATACATCGTTTTGCGAAATCTGTATGAAATTTACGAACTGGTTGGGTTGGGTTATGATGGTGTTCTAGTTAATTTTACTATCAGAACATTTTTTTTTTATTCTTTTATGCGACTTCTGTCTTTAATATTATAAATTTATAACATACGTATATATGATTATGCTATAGTAAACTGTGATCTCTCTTATTGGATCGTCGGAATATATACATTATATCATAGTTTATCGGAGTTTATCAATATTGATTTGAAAATCGTTTCGTCGTTCAATATTGTCATATTTGTAACTTTAGTATACAAATATAACTATATCATATTACCTAATCGTATTCTATTGTTAATAGAATACATTACCTAATTATTTGGTTTTTTATTTCTTGAAAAAACACTTGTGTAAGATGCGTTTGTGGGACAGTTCTCGCGTCGTTTATAAAATTATATTACAGCCATAATATTATTTATAGATATCTAAAAATATTGTTTAAAGGTAGACACATTATTGAGAGCCTGGTTACTTATGAGTTATGACCATTTCGTATCAATAAATAACCAAACAAATGAGGTCAGAAACTCGCTATATATACGTAGGTATTGAACTAAAAGCACACTGCACCCAGGTATATCCATATACTACCAAGAATAATAGTGGATGTTTATTGTCGTAAATGTTTGGACATCGACGCCACTGTACGTAGGTTTTTCCTGTATTTATTTTGCTACGACTGTCAACTGAAAGTCGTATGAATTCTTTCGCACATTTTATTTTATAGTTAACTCATTTTTGATCGAATCATTTTTAATTAATCACATTTTATACACTATGTGTGCATTTTTGGTTTTTTTTGTTAATAATGTGTTCTTGACAGTTTAATTATATTATTTAAATGTAATGGTATTAACAAAACCGACCCGACATAACATTTAATGGGAAACTAACCTAACGGTAAAATAACGTCAATCAAAACGGGAGATTATCCAGTTCGCGTGCAAATTACTATTTACTGAAAATACCTGTTGATCATAAATTTATTAAAAAAGTAATATATTATACATTTCCATCAACAGTATAATATTCAAAACACCAGTCAAATTATTATTATGTATTATTAATGTATAATTGGTAGTTGGAGCTGACATTTTTTGCACCGAAAATTATTGCAATTCTATTAAGTTATTTTTTCTATTTTTCGACCTTTTTAAAAAGTACCCTTCAACAGTTTTCTTCTGTGACATTTATAAATCATAATTTCTAATTAACATCTATCCGTATTTCAAACTCTTCGGATGCTTTATCGATGTTTGTATACTCAGGTGATTTCCCTATTACTGTTAAGGATTCTGTAAATGTGGAAACACGGTTGGCAGCCATTAAAATTCATACATTCCTTAACAATATAAATGTAAATAATTTTAAACAACAATTTCGCTAACTAACAAATAACAAATATGTGTTTATTATATATTTATATGTATAAAAACTATTTTACATACACTTTATACCGTGTATAATATTATGATTGTTGCCTTTACACGCACAGTGCTAGTCCATTGTATTCTCACTTATTGTATTACAGGTATAGTCTATATATGAGCATACGAAATTAGTGGTGCAAAGACAGAATGACATAAATTAATTGTATGCATATTTACGTTAATATATATATTATTATAAATACGTTAATACGTTGCACCCATAAGACTAAATCATATTGTAGCTTTACCGTCATATTTAATTTACATATAATATATACTCGTATATTATATTATATTTTTTTTTTTTATTAAACAAATAATCCGTGGCAACAAGGCCATTGGACGTTAACAATTTACAATATTTTAATGGTTATTATTATTACATATTTTCTATTATATTATATGTATATGTAGACCTAATACTGAAACTGTTAAGATTTTCCGCTTTTTCGTAAGAATTATAGTAATCAATAATTTACAATGTATGCTACGCTTCATAATAATTAAAACGTGCATTGTTATGTTCAATGTAAAAACTATTTGATCCGTTAGAATATTAAAATCGATCGCTTGAAAATTCAAAACTCTACATGTTGAAATTTGAAACAATTTGAAAGAAAATAATCCTCTCTAAGTCGTCAAACACTCGTAAGCGTGTATCCATCATGAATGTTATCTCATTATCTTTTAAAACCTTTCTATAGCTACTGTTGTGTGTATAATCCTTTTCGGGATCTAGAACAAAACCATAAACGTGCGAGATAGAAACGAAATTCCTCCGGTTGAAAAATCAAAACGATCGCTGTGCACTCTTTATACAAAGGTACACAAACATGTATAATAATGCGCTTTTTTTTCTTCGGGCTTAGACGCCTATTCATTCATGTTTTATTATAAATATATACGAGAGTTGGCGTACCACGCGTTGCGAATAAAATAATAATGCGTATAAGCATCACCGTCAAGAAACGGTTGCGACATAAAATCGTCATAATATTCTAATTCGGTATTTTTGGCACATTCCAAAGCCAGACGGCTGACGCCGTCTTATGTAATGGGCTGTGAACCTGCTGTGCGGTTTGCCCGCCCCCTCCCCTATCGTGGCATCGCTCGATATAATAACAGTTAAACGTGGTAGCGTGAGTCCAAAAAATTTAAATAAAACACTGCCGACCCTTCCCCTTGAAAGTGGACGCTACACGCGTAATCCTGAGTTATTGTTCGTTTACGGTTATACCTAGGTGCTTATTCATGAACCTTGTGTTATTTTTTTCAACGAATCAGCGATCCTACTTGGAATTCTATATACGTAATACGTCTATGGAAATTGACAGTTTTTGATTTATTTTGGTTAATTATTCTTTTGTATAGCTCTTCTATTTTTGTGTACGGCTATTTGCGTGCGTGTTGGCCCAATTTCAAAATTCGCTTGACCAACATTCTGGTTGTCAGTGCGTACCCGCACATCAGACATTATATGCGTGTACAACACCTGTTGCCAGTGATAATAAACAAGAAATAAATCGATTTTCGAGTCATCCTACGGCGAATAAAATGTTTTTTGCGACTGATATAGCTGGTCGATATGTTGTCCGTTCTTAAAAAAGTTACCTAGAAACGAATTAATTTCGAGGTGTATAAATAAATTCTTCGGTTTTTCTTAATAAATTAAAACCTTAGAAGGAAAAAGAAAATTTCAATTTATCGAAAAATAAAATCATGAAAAACGTTAATAACTCTATTATATATGATTCCTTTTGTTGAAAATCAAAATAATTGTTCACCAAACTTTTTCGAATCTAAATTGAAAAATACAAATAATACTGTGTAGTTTACTTAAAAAAACCAATTATATCTGAACAAAACATTTTAACACAACATTGTGCAATATTTTTGCACTCTAAAGTAGTTCTTTTCTATATTACATCACAAAACGCAACAAAATCCTATAACTTGTATCACGCAAATGTTAGTTATTTCTATAATATGTGCAATTTACATGTACAATACATCATGAAAATGGTATAAATGTCTTCATAAAATATATATGATAGTTACCATTTTTTGTCGTTGAAACCGTTTTCATTAATTGCCATAATACTCGTATATTAACGTTCCTATTTAAGAAATGGTTCTAATGTACTTTTAATAGTTATACCTGCACCAAACATTAAAGTCGTATTAGTATCCTATGCGTTTGCACATTTCAATAATATTATATTAATTTTTGTTTTTATCATATTTTATAGATTTATGTTAAATCACAATCATGTTTTTACTTGATGTCCTATACACTATATATTAATAATAACGTGACCTTAATATTTTTCACGTCTTCCGTTGTACCTTCATGGGCACATGGCTATATATTATGACAATGAACGAAGAATAAATTTAAATGTTGGTAATTATTTTAATATAAAAATTAGCCAATAAAAAATTGAATCCTAAAATCTCGTGTACATTAATGTCGTTGAACTTCAATTAATTTTAAATAATAAATACCTTCACGTGACAAGAGGTGAATAAATAATAATTTACAAATCTACCATGATAGAATTATTGCTATGACGGTGGTTGATTCAGAAATAATTACGTAACTGTTAGAGGTTGTATTCTTGCACATATATGTATATACATATATGTACATACACAATAAACATATATTATACACTACATCAGTGTCAACATTAAAGGGCTAAAAGGTTTCTAATGAGAGAAACTAGAAAGATCTATGGAAATCGCTACAAATCATGTTCAGTATTCACGTTAATACCAAAAATAAATTGTAAATATTAATACTTTTTTTGGCAGATTGACACTAAGGCAATCATGAGTTATGATTAATATCGTTTAAACTATTATAGTTATAACGTTTTAAAAAACAATTATGTTTATTGAACATTTATTTGAACTCATCGTAATGAAATAAAACATATGTGTTTATATACAATTGAATAATTTATGTACCTTATCCATTTTTTTTAACAGCCTCAACTATAAATTCATTATAGTTGAACATTTGATTTATTTTAAATCTTTAAATTTAAAATAATTCCATATAAATCGTTAATTTATAGTAACTATTTCGATGAGGATCATCAATCTCAAATTTATTCAGTTGATTATTTTCTTTTCAATCTTTTAAAATACAACCAATAGTCAAATAATGGTATCTTCTGAGGTTTCTGTCACTCGATTTATGTATCACATACTTATTTGTATTGATTATTAAATTTTTATTACAAACGTAACAACGAAGTATTGTAAAATGTATATCTAATGATGTTGGATGTATATCTAAAAAAACATTAAATCATTTTTTCCGAATAAAAAATGTATCCATAAATAAATATTTTTTTTTTTTTTTAAAGGAGCTTTTATCAAATATTAAGCTCACAGAATTAATATAATGTTTCCTATTACTTTATGGTATAGACTATTTTGAAGTGTGCCATTTTTTATTGTAAATAAAATACGAAAAATAGTTAAAACCCTGGTCTATTCATTTTTATCCATTGAAATAATATTTCACACAGAATGTATATAGTTTTAATATTTTTATAGATAACATATTAAAATTAAAGAACATTTAAAATTAAACGAGAATAATTGATTTCAGTACTGATATACGTACACATGGTTTCTGGTAATAATGACTTGTATTGTTACTTGAAAGCAAGCACAATATTCAGTTAGAACGAAAATATTGATTAATCACAATTAAATCATTAGGATGAAATAATAAATTATGCACAAAATATAATTTAAGAGCTTCACTTTTTCAATTACGGTTTAAAAATATTTAGATAAATAAATGTTACCTAACTCAAACGCTATTAAAGTAGTATAACCCTATAGCCTGTATATAAGTAGTTAACACTAATTGGTCCAAATATTTGGTACATAGATAAATATAATATTTGAGAGCATCAAAGATTATCATATTTATGGTGCAATTTGTTTTAATAATTTAGTACTTAAATAGATTGAACATTTTTAATTATCATATTGGTGTAATATACCATGTCTGATAATAATTACAAATTAAAAATGGTTTGAAATGTTGTTAATTTAGGTAATATGTATATTTTTTAAATTGAACTATAGATTATTGATATTTATTAATTCCTCTTTCAATCTTTAATTATAATATATTCTAATCTACATAATTAATTTGAATGATTTTTTTTCGTGAATCACTTTTTGTCATAAAAAGATTACTTGATGGAAATTGTTTAGATGCTATTGTTCATTTAATTAAAAAGAATCAGGTTATTTTACAATTTCATATTAATATTTTTTTATTGAAAAGTCTTTAAAATTAATAAAAACCCATAATTAATCTATATTTTTAATTCTTGATTGAGTGAATGTAGAATAAAACTGGCTTTTATATTCATTTAAAATTAATGTTGAGAAAAAGTTATAATAGTTACAAAACAAGCGACGTTTTTTTAAAAGATTAAACAAACTTGATAATAATACGATTATGTACCCTGCAATCTCTAATCTCAAATTAATCTGAAATAATTTTATTAAATAATTATTAATTCTTTTCATAAAATCTTTTAAAAAAAGAGAGAATGTGACAGAGAGATAGCTGTATGCATATTACGCATTTAATGTCAATAGTAAATTAATGAAATGGGTTAATTCGTCTTCAATCTAACAATCGATAAACAAATAAATAATACATTTTAATAATGATTTAGCATACAGTTGAATAATTGATTTAAATTATGTACTGTATCCATTTAAAAAGGTATTATTGAATTGTACATTCAATTATGTCATAGAAATTATTTTTTATTTATCATCAACTAATTAAAGTGTTAAGATGCCCGAACATAACCATGACAAGTTATGTCTGATGAGCAAATTATTAAGTAGTTTTAATAATACTATTCATACTTAATCCATTTTTCACTCAAATTTTTATTGAGTCCATTACTGATAACATAGAAAACTAGAAAACAATAGTGTATTTTAATTTAAGTGTTTGTCACAAAAAATTATTTATTGTCACTTTAATTTGCTTATTTTAACAAAACAGTTGTTTCAATTTGTGGTTTAACTAAATATTTTTATTATATATATTATATATACTTGAAAATTTTTTGATAAGTTAATTTAGCAGTTAATTTTCCTCAAACTACAAATTCAAAAGTCACAATCTCTTTAAAGTTCTGTTAATAGTGATAGTTGTGATGATTTATCTCGTGTTACCGTTATTTATTCCAAATACTATTAGGACCTTTTACCGAGGGAAAGTTTTGGTTATTGAATGAAAAAAGGATTATTTGCATGAAATTAAACTGTCATTTTAAATATTCTTGAGGATCTGATTAGTGCTACCTACAGGTATCCGGTATACAGGCAAACGGTAATGCTTGCTGGGTTTCTACGAAGTAGAACAAGACATTTTCTTCTGATTGGTCTTGTATATTGACGGTTTTTTTGTTGAGTATATTGTGTAAGCTACCCATAACATTCTATATGAATCGTGAACGGTTTTCTGCATTAATATAAATATCTAATTTTTCGAAGATAATGTTAACTATTCTTCTACAACATTGGCATAAAACATTTTTAAAATATAGTAAAGAGAGGTCATTAAAATTTTCGTTTCCGAGATATTAACTCTACAATTTAAAAAAAATTAATCAATCTGATCTCCCAATGATTTATTATTAATAAGTAATAAAAAAAAAATAGATTGTACCACGGATTTAACAATAATACTTAAGAAAGATATTGAAATATATATATTATATAAAATATAATGCGCCTCATAACAATGATAGATCTATGTGTATAAGCTTACGATCGTTAAAGTCTATTAGAGTTGTGGTAGGATCAATAAGACGATTTAGTAGTGCTGTATATATTTTTTATATTTTCCTGTGTTTAGTTATTTATTGTAGCTTATATTTTCTGCGGCTATATCGGCTAAATTTCAATAATTTAAATAAAAAGTAGTGTAGTAGTTCAACAATTATAAATTTCATCCACATTGGTTAAGACTTATAACTTTTTAACGCCATTTTTGTACTTTTCTCGAACTGATCTTGACAAATTATTTTTCATGTCATATTTTTTATACACTTAGGGGAACACTGGTACTTCACCTACACTATTCATTTTTGCCGAACCAGCAGTTTTTGACATTTTATCTGAAAAAATTTTATATGTATATTTCTTTAGAAAGGTTGTTAAGTATAATACATTTTTACTAGTTTAAAGATGAAACATATTACATTTTACGAATATTAATATATAAAATATCTGAGAAAATCAAATTAAAAATAATACAGGTAAGTATAATAAATGTAAAAGCGTGTCCCTACAATAGCATGCCTAGATGGACGTGAGTATTGGTGATTGGGGTAGGATATTCAATTATCCACCCTTTCAAAATTGTTATGACTTTAATAAAAAAAAAATGATTAATGAGTTTGAAATATTGTAGAAATAAAAAAACACTCTTGAGAACTTTCTAATTAACATGCTCCTTGACATGAGACATATTTTTACTCATATAATCGGTCCATATAACTATTTTGGTTGGAAGTATTCAAGTTTACAGAATTAACATACATCTATTGATTGAAAATTGATGAATGATCGTCGTGAATTTTCCAACTTCGGATTTCCAACCGACGATTGGTTGGGAACGATTTTACCATAACCGTAGCGGACATGTTCTTATCGAAATAAATTCATACTATTGACGTCACTACAATTATCCTGTTATAGGGTGCATCGCCGAATTTTAGTACTCCTCATTGATAGAGCTTGAGTCACACAATACCTATAGATATATAGGTATATACATATATATATTTATGTATGATAATATGTATATATGAACATTAGTTCATGGTTGGGTACACAATTAGAGAAAAAATATAAGTCTTGAACATTTTCAATTAAATTAATAAATGTTGGCTTATTTTGTTCTATTTGACTCTAAAGAAACAACCGACCATAAATCCAATTTGATTTATATATTTATATAGTTAAGTACATGATGTAAAATATCAAAAGAAATATAAAAAAATTAACTTAGTAGCTTTATTTATTATGTAGTTATATTGTGATAATGTGATAAAAAATATTAAAGTAAATTAACAAAAACAGTATTGATCTCAAGATGTCGTCAGCTTAAAAATAAAAAAAGGCCTTTCCAAGATGATTAATACGATTAGTACGGAATTTATTTTTGTAAGGTATTTAATTTAATGAAAAAACATATTTTTCAAAGCTAAACCGTGTTACGTTCAAGCGTTCAGTCTCGCCACCGTTTTATATCTCCATTGTTTTTGACGTTTCCCGCAACAGCCGTCCTCGGTAAGACCATTTTCCGAACGTCCCTTCCGTGTACCTATAAACCGACATTTCCTTTCGTACTTGTTATGTCATCCACCACATAATTTGGTCACGAATGCCTCAAAAGACGTGGTATCGCCCGCACGGGTGCAAACTTTTCAAATTAGTTATGCTTTTATACTTTCCGAAACGATATTGCCGCTGCAGCGTTTACATCACATAGCGTAATAATATAATCATCCTCTGGCACTCGTTTAGACACGAAGTATTGTTATTGTTTCCATGCCGAAAGTCGGTGGGCCGGGAGCGGGCAGTGACGTCAAACGGGCGAGCGGGTTTGTGTGGCCACCGCGAGAGCGAGTGCGCGGACGTTTTGGCTGCGATGTGTACTGCGGCGTGTATACCAGGGTTCGGGCGAGGATCTGAAAAAAAAACCCCGTCCTTTGTTATCCCGTGTGGCGTGTATTCTACTGCGTGACGTTAGTTTGGTAAACTTGTGGATCGATCGGTGGCATCGGCGCGGATGGAGGGAGTCACCCGAACGTTGCCAACTACGCTTTCTATTATTCCCTCACGTCCTCTGAAACTAACCCCGACGGCAGCGCCTCAACGATTTTCCTGATTCCTTTGCCCTGCCGCGGTGTACACTTGACCCACTAATTCGGCCGCCGCCGACCATTTCCATATGCTTCGATATTATGCATACACTTTTTTCGAATCAGTTAGATTACGTCGCGATGTTGGAAGGGTTGAACAATTGAAAAAATAGATCGTTTCCTACACCACCGACTTTGATCATTTCAAAATTGATCTTAAGTCTTAGGTTTATTGACCGTAGTTCATTGTAATTTATAGGTAATTTCGAAGAACCTATGTGAACGAAATTCGATAGCACCTAAATGACTCGATCGCAAATTAATACCTAACCATAAAATGATGATGAAATTGACAACAATCAAAACTCGAAAGGCTAAATTGAAGTATATGTATATTTAATTGTTCGGAAAAGGATATTTTTATTTTTATCGCTACTGGCTGGAATGTAAAAATAAATTCGGATTAATCCCTAACGTATAGTAATTAGACTAAACTCGTTTTCATTATTAAACACGTCCTATTGGCACGCGCCAACAGTTTGAGCGGGAATATTATTCATCAACTAATATCATGTATTACATTGGTTTTGCGGCTTTTTCCTTTGGTATCGCCACGTGCCCACTAAAAAATCAATGAACGCCACTCGAACGATAACTATAAATTAAACGACGGGCACGTGGAGGCGCCGTCAGACGAAAAGCCGTAGAAGAAACAATATAAAAAGGAATTAGTTTTTTTTCCGTGTTATCGCTCAAGTGGTGTTAACTTATTTTGACGTGTAGCGATTGTGTATCCACGACTAGTAGAAAAATATCCCACCATCGATGTTTTTCGATGCGAGTTTAACCGAAATAAAGTTATTAATTTTCTTCACGGATATAACTTGGCAAAATCAATGTAAATTAAAAAAAAAAAAAAACTCGTGTACATAATACCTATGTTAAATATAAAGATTCCCCATGGTTTTGAGACCAGTATTTTGTAAGTACCACAGGCTAATAACCGCAGAAGTTGAAGCCTTTACCAAATAAAAAAAAAAAAAAGTTATTAATTATTATCATACCTACGCGTCGTCGATGTATAGGAATAATGATAAACGCGCCCGGAACGATATAAAACGACTAGTATATTAATTCATCCCCCGTGTTATCACATATTATATTTTAAAATTCTATGCATAATATCAAACGTTTTCCGTCCAATCACCGAGCAATTATTTTTCCCCCAAATAAAACAGTAGTTCTTAAATCAATTTAAAACTAGAAGCCAACAAAACACCAGCAACTCGTGCGCATTATATTATGTACGCACGCTTGATCGTTTTGCATAAATTACATGTATAGAGCATCGAGTATAACCTCGTCTAACGTTTGCTCCTGAAAAACAAACCCAGCTGTTAATGAAATATTGAAGTCACTCGTCGTTTTAATTTAATAGATGATTCCAAAATGTGACAACAAAAGAATTGAATTCTTACCACGATGGGAAATTCTCTGACAGGTTGAATAAAAATGTATTCTCTCTGGAGAATGTCAAAACCGCCTACTTGTTCGAATTACTGAACTCTTTATAAGACGTTATTGCATTTTTTTCGTACGTAAATCGCCGGAATTGCTACTTTCGTAATTGATTAATTTTCTTCTTTTGATGGTCTAAAATCTAAAAGAAAATTCCACAACGTATTTGGTACACAACAGTAATAATATTATATGTATAATAAAATTTAAACAGCTTTGGCTTGGACACGAAAAATACTCAGTGCAGTACATAAGAAATTAATTAAATTGGCTCGTTCGCGTTAAAGTCGTATAATATATATATTCAACAATACCCACATTATTTAAGCACGAGTTATAATATATCTTAATCATTATTTACAATGACCTAAAATGCGCAGCTTCATTGGGAGACATTTTAAATTAGAGTTATATCCACCTCCTCCCACCCCTCGCTACCATTTAAACGGCACATATATCTTTATTTAATTGACTTTTCTATTTACATTATTATGTACATGCCATGCAAATTGTGTTTGCGTAATAAATGTTATTGGTGCAATTAAAATAAATATTTCAGATAGCATTTTTTACTTTGCAAAATTAATAACTTAGCTACCATTCAACATTAAATCATTTTGCGTCTTCGATAAATTAATTAAACATTATGATAAAGTTTTGATTAAATGTTATATTGTTTTACATCTGGTTTGTTGAACTTTATCATATAATTATTTATATTGTAACTAATAATTATTATTGCAGGTTACAACATGTACTATAAGATATGAAACGTAATACCATCGATTATAGACAGTTATTCAATGGTAATATACCAGTGAAATTAATAAACAATCGATACAGTATGAACATATAGCACTTCTAATTTGATTGTATTTCGTGAAATAAACTTCAATGTGTTGAACAACATTATGTCACACCTACAATTTCGCATAGATAAACACTCGAATTATTTATATCTAACTGCTGAAATAGTAATTAGATTTATAATATAGTTTATGCATCTTGCAGTCAGCAGTAGTCCGATGTTTTGGTTCCGAGTGTATATCCCCACTCGAAAAATACTCTTTATTTTTACTTATTCCGCGAATGAATAAGTTTTCACGGGATTAAGTAGTAATTATTGTGTACCATGTTTGATAAAAAAAAATATATATATATATATATATTGTTCATGATGTTTGTCCTTAGTCTTAGTTCGGTTTAAAGCCGAAGCGTGGGTAATATTTAATGCTTAATCTATTCAGTAATTATTCATATAAGCTTGATATAAAATATAAAAGTATAAAATTGTACTTTAATCGTGTTCAATATCAATGATTGAAATTGACTCGTTTATTATGAATTGTAGTGATAACGTCGACCTTTTCCTATAATTATAGATAATATATTTAATCTCAATTACTTGGATTCATATCCATTAAATATTTAACTAACTGGAAATAATATAATTACATAAATTATGCAAAATATAACCATATAATTTTCGCCAGCATTGCCCTCTGCGAGAAAGAAAACTGGTAGAATATATACAGTTTAACGTAAAATCCGAAAATTAGACTGCTCGGTTATAATGTATTTTCAATGTTAGAAAATGTATGGATTTTATAAAATGTCTTGAAAAATACTACTAGAAAGCTTTAAAATACACCATTTACGTTATATTTCAAAACGATTGATAGTACCACTCTACAAGAAATTATAGGGACGCCAAATATGTGTTAACCCCAAGAAAAAACACCATGTATATACATCATTGTAAAAAAAAAATCAGAATCTAAAATCTGCTTCACAGCCAGAAACTATAGTTTATGTAAAGTGCACCACGACTAATAAATATAGTTTAGACGTATGACTCGCGCTACGGGACGTTTTTAAATTTTGCTGATGTTATTACTTTTCTGGGCTCGAAACGAAAACTCGGATATAGTGATTTCTCATGTCTTTCGTTTCGCTCGCGTTCGGTGCCATTATTTTAAATCGAAAATGGCACCCGGTTCACTGAAAGATATCCCATAAATGTATTAGATTATAGCAGCGTTTCTGAACTGGGGGTACGCGAAACAAATGGATAATGGGCGTAATAAGTAAAATGTGATTTATTTGAAATACTTAATAATTATAATTAATCTTAGGCGTATGACATTAGTTTTTGGCTTAAATGTATCAGTAATCCAGATAATAGTAATGATAATAATAATTTTGATAAAGTAAAAAAAAGAGAGTACAATAAAATAAATACAATAAAGAATAAATAGAACAGTCTTATAAACTTGCAATAATGACAGTGGAAAAATAATGGTAACAAAGTCGGCAATGGAATCATTGCAAATAAGCACATTGGTTTTGTGCGTACTTGTATACAGTCGGGTAGCTGTGACTCGCATCTGAAAGACTAAAAAATTTCGAATCGTCCATATATATATGTTATTTTCTTCTTCCGAATTAGAATAGGTTCAGCGAGGTCTGAAACGTGATCCGTGGTTCGATTATTGCGACTTGGTTGTCAATGAGTACTAAATATAAATATGTAAGCGGCTCTATACACTCGAAAACACTTTGATATAGAACACGAACCATAGTTATTCTATCTTCCGGATAAATATATTTCCATTAAAATTATGTTTTTGATTCTTTTTTCCAGATCGTTCGCGATGCTCAAAAATTGGCCATAAAAATGAACCACCGAGGCGCATGCTCATGCGATAACGATTCTGGTGACGGCGCGGGTGTATTGACAGCAATACCACACTCGTTTTACGCCCACGAACTAAGGTTTGTCATTATTATATTATACGCAGTATTCCGCATACCGTGTGCAAGTAAAATATAGATTTTCCCCCATTACGTTTTCAATGCACCAACGTATTTATTGAGCTTAGGTTAGGTTATGTTAGGAGGCTGGCCGTAAAAACGTTTTCAAGTAACTCACTGAAGTTCAGAACGATAAACAATAACTTAATTCAACAGTGATTATATAATGTAAAAACGTTTGTCATTAAAATTAATCAAACAATATTTTTATGTCTAACATAATGCCTGTTAATAACAGGTAATATTCATTGCGAATAGACAATGCGGTTTAATAGTTTTTTCATTTATAACACTCATAATAGGTACTAATCTAATCATTTTTAAATGTTTTCAAAGTGCTTTTATTGAGTAATATTATGTCACAGATTTTAAGTACAGTTTAAGACTTACAAAATTAACCGTAAGAAATAAAAAAAAATTATATAAGAAAGCCAACATATACGAGTAGTTGATAAAAATAATAGTACATGTTAATATGGTATGAGAAATTGAGAACTTATGAGCGTTAGTAGCAATTGAAAAATTTAAGAAATAAATAACTTACAAATTATAATAATTTCACGGGAAGATTTCTGTCGCTTAAGAGATCGCTAATTGGCTTATTTTGATGAAAAATTGTAAAGTACAACTTGGGCAAGAATCGATTGAGGGTGAAATAAATCTAGACCTTGGGCAGTGTGATAAGATTATTGTATGAATCGTTTGGTTAGTCATACGGTACTTTATGAATCAGAAAATAAAGAAAAAATAAATTTTAAAATACGTGAAATTAATGTAACGGTTTAACTAAAAAAAGGGTATTTGACGTTACGTATTCGTATTCTTATTTTCAACAATGACAACATCGTTGAAAACCCATAATTACGTCGTATACGCCTTTATTTTGAAGTCTCCGCGAGCCGATGAACTAAGGATTTAATTAAAAGTACAAGAGACCATAATAAGGAAGAATTAAAAGAATTAGGGAAAGTATAGTTAAGAGATAATTTTACAAGTTTGAAACAATTAACGTCCCTATTCACTGGTGGTAAACAACTATTCATTTATTTTTATTTTTGTGTTACACATAAGTGTATGAATGTGAAATGTGGTTTCATAATAATAAAATGGTACGTAAAAAAAGAAATAAAGCTAAATAAATATGAACTTTATCATGTAAACATTATATTGTAAAAATAATACATCATTATTTCATTTTTACGATTAAAGTAATACAAACTGATGATAATTATATTTTTTATTATACATTTTGATTCAATTATAAACTTAAAGAATTTTTTATTTAATTGTTTTTCCTATTTCAATGGATTCCAAAATGGGATATTTTTACTCGATGCCATTCTCTATTATTTCATTATAGTTTTACCGTATCGTTTTTTGTCAAAAATGGTGATTGAAGGATAAAACTAATTGACCGATTTATCAATTAAATGAAACGATGAAGTATGAAATAGTTAATTGAAATTGAAATATTAAGTGTCTAGTAGAACTCCCACTGTGACAGGTCAAATTACTTTTAGAAACAATTTAAATTGCTTTAATATATAAATATATATTATATTAATATGTTTTTTATTTCTTATAACATTATCAGAAAACCATAGATTAGAAACGTAAGTAATAGGTACCTATTTAATTTTAGTCATGTAATATTATGATTATTTTTTAAAGCTTTATATAGTTTCAACTTCTTGCAAACCCAGTACAATATAGAAAAGTAATTTATGATTACTGATTAGTGATTAGTAAACACCATATGTTACGTCCACTTATGCCGAAAAAGTATTAAGATTTTGTTCATTAAATAGCCAATGATAACATAAAAATTGATCGCTGCGTTCGAAAATTACAATAATCTAGTTGTTAAAATATTATCTAAAACGTATTCAATTCTAAAAATATCTTCCATTGTAGTGGCACTGCGACAACATAATGTATCGTAATTCGTAAATGTTTTTTCCGAGGAATACTTAAGAATTTATTTGCGGCTACATCGCTATCAGTATATAAATAAATGTGTTGCATATGGGCAGTTTATCCCTATATTTATTATCCATGGAATAACTCCCGAAATTCGCGTCCATTAATCGAAAGCGTTTACAGTTTACCCAAAAATACGTGTTTACTAGTTTTTTTTTTTTTTGACCTTTAAAAACATCAACAACAAAGGTTATTAGTTTTTTTTTTTGGTTGAATTTCATGGTGTTGGTTAAAAGATTTCAGTATTTATATTTGTATGGTGTTTGTTATGATGTGTTGTTATATGTATTTGCTATTTATGTTACAATTTTCTTTGACGGTAGGTTTAAATTTTGTTGTATAAATCTGATTTTTTGAGGAATTCTAGCATGTTTAATGTATTTTCGATATTTGGTCCTAGGGCTTCGTATAAGTTGGGTGAAATGTTGTAATTTTTTAGATCTTGTGAATATTGATAGCACTCAGTTATTATATGTTTCACTGTTAATGTGACTCCACAGACTGTGCATTGAGCGGGTTCTTCTTTGGCCATTAGGTGTTTGTGAGTCAGTCTTGTGTGGCCTATTCGGAGACGATTTATAATAATTTTTTCTCTTCTGCTGAGAGTTGGATTTTGCCAGTTTAGAATTGTGTTTTTTATTTCATTGAGTTTAGACCGTTGTTTGAGCCAGTGCGTTTGCCATTTAATTAGTGATTCGTTTTTAATTTGGATTTTGATGTCATCATATGTTACGATGTCCAAAAACTGTATATTATGGTTGTTTGGTTGTGCCGCTTCCTTTGCTGCTTGGTCCGCCGTCTCGTTCTTATATTTGTGTGACCTGGTACCCAAATGAAAGTGATATTTATTCCCCTTAGCTTTAGTTCGTTGGATTTTTCTTGTATGTTTTTTGCAATGTCTGTTGGATTTGTAGTATTTTCTAAGCTTCTTAGTGTGCTCAATGAATCAGTGAGTATCAGATTATTTGTTGGAATTTTATCTTGTTTTTTTATGTACTCTATTGTTTTGAGGACGGCTATTGCCTCCGCGGAAAAAATAGAACATTCATTTGATAATCTATATTTAATTGTTGTATCGGTGTGTACAATTGCAATACCAACTCCTTTTTCGGTTTTTGAAGCATCTGTGAAGAACATGTTGTAATTTTGGTAATTATCTAGTATTTTTCTTAAATGTTCTTGGTAAGTTATTGGGTACGTATTTTCTTTTTTATTTTGCGCTAGCTCCATATTTATTTCTAATTTGAAAGACCATGGTGGGAAACTATAAGGGTTAACTTTGAGAATGGAGCCCAGCTGGATTTTATCTTCATTTGCAATTTTAGTGGTTTCGGCTATGTATTTGTTGGCTGGATTGTTTGCGTTTCTTGAGATGCTAGCTGCGTAGAGAAGTGAATTCTCTGCTCTTTTTAGTTCTGGAGGGGCTTCTTGCGCTATGTTTCTTATGCTTTCTATGGGGCTTGATTTGAAGGCTCCAATGCATAGTCTTATGCTGGAGTTTAATACGCTGTCTATTATTTTAAGATGTGAGTGATTGGTTGATTGGTATAAAATTGCTCCGTAGTCTAATTTTGCTCTGATAAGTTGTCTATGTATGCGTATTAGTGTATGTTCATCACCCCCCCCCCCCCCATTGGGTGTGGCTTAACATTCTTATTAAATTTAATATTTGGTTGATATCCGTTTTTAAGTATTTTAAATGCTGGATCCAATTCATTTTTGTATCGAATATCAGGCCGAGAATTTTGACTGTGTTATTGTTAGGTATGTTTTTTCCATCTATTTGAACATTTATATGTTTTTGGCCTCTTTTTCTAGAGAATACAATGCATTGAGATTTTGTATTGGAGAATTTGAAACCTGACGTATTTACCCTTGTTTACTAGTTTTATATCGTCATTTTTTCTTCTTTTTTTTCCTGTATTATTTTTTCGAATGTATACCAACAGTTTCTTATAACACTTGGTTTTAATTGAACAGTACTGACATTTTTTAAACAGGATTTTCTCAACAATTATTTTATACGTATAGAGAACCCGAAAAAACAACTTGAAAATAATATTTAACTTCGCAACTGTTTATAAATATTTTAATGTAATGCGGAGTTTATTTGTGTTTTAAAGCTTGAACATTTACTACATGACTATCCTTAAGCCATAATAATCTAGTGCTAAAAATGCTGAAGAATTTACTCTGCCAAAATATGTTTATCAACGTCTTAAGTTTTTTATACTAGTTTATGTATTATTTTCATGAATATTGGCGATTATTTATTTTAAGCTTATATCGTGACCTTTTTAAATGTTTTTTGATAAAATAAGTACGTAAATAAAATTATTATTTTAACACAAGTGTATCAAATGATTACCACTTGATACAATAAGATATTCGATTCCGTCATCCGTAGTCATTAGGGTCATCTTACCAACCAGAACACGGAGTCTTTATAAGACCCACCCTATTCGATCACCGGACAGATTCTTTTTATTATTATATTGTATCTTGTCCACAAATAGGCCTGATCCCGAGTTTAATTAAATATAATTGTACTACCAACGTAAATTTTTAATTTGGCTTTAAGAATGTCGTTTAATTTTTTTTACTCAGAACAGGTTCGACATTAAAACATTTTTATTATAATTCAGTAACATTATATGCCAAAGTAAATTGTTACGCTTGTTTTATTACACAATATTTAATAACATGCATTGTGACGGATGAAATAATTTTAACTCAACTTTCAATGTAATGTCAACAATCTCAACATTATGAAATGTTCATGATTTACATTCGATTACTGAATATTGTAAACCACAGTTCATCATACCAATGTGTATAGTAATTACTAATTACTAATTAGTATTATTCACTGATCATAATGTTTTTGAATGATATTTCTACGTCAATTATTTTGCACTCGCAACTCGTAAAAATGCTTTTCAAGTAATAAGTGTCAACCCTTTTCTAATACCCAATCACAAATATTTCAACAATATTTTAAAATTAACTTTGTTTAATAATATCTCAATAATTCTGACCTGTGACATACAACACGCATCAATAAAATTAACTCGACAAATCAACTTTTTTTTTTACTATCCATCACTTTGGCTAAACATTTACTGCAGTATATCAAATATGAACTAAATAATTCAATTTTCCCTATATTTTAAATATGCTTAAGTTATAATGTTTAATTTCCTCTAATTCGAAATGGTTTTGTTTTCCATAAACATAAATATTAAATGTATTATTAAACTGTACGTTTAACTCTGTAGGTAATATAATGAGTGTTCACCATTTTAGTTTTAGATATACACCATTTAATTTAACTATGATACATTTCATAAGGCAATATACAAATCACCGAATTCTTTTTAAATATTCTATGAAATTATAGTTTGTTTACAATAAGTTTAGTAACCGTGAATTTTGTAAGCTTATTGCAGAGTGGACTTTCCTAATGCCGCGTCAAATTGGCTTCCTCAAAATCATACACTCCCTGTTTTAATAATAATAAAATATTTATTTAGTTACCACACAAATCACAGTAGTGACAGAAAATGAATGTATAATAATAATACTGATGGTGATAATTGTAACACGGAATAAATAACAATGTATTATAAAAATAAAAGACATAAGTCGTTCACGACAATTCGCGACAAAGTAAATAAAATATTAGGTAATCCAAACCGTTAAAAGAACCTCATAAACTTCATCATATGAAGAATGAGCGTTTTAAATTAATCCACTGTTTAATTTATATTTATATTCTTGATTGTAATTAATCTTACTAATCAATTATTCACTTTACATTTAGGTACGATATGCACTTATAATTATTTAAATAGGTTATAGTATTATATAATACATTGAGCTTAAGATGATACGTTATTTCACGTAGTATCTATCTATATTATTATATAGTTTTTGTATTATGTAAACTACCTGTATCTTTTCAAGTACTGTTATTATTCAATAACTTGGTACATTTTGTTACCTTCTTCAACAGTTTTTTTTTTCCAAATATATATATCTAATTTTTATTATTTTAATCCTCGTGCATCTTCATTATTCGTGATTAAAACTTATTGTTGGAAACTGTCCAATAAATTAATTTTAAAAAGAACTATCAAATTTTCTATAGTAAATAATTTAATTTTGTAACATCACAGATGTGTACTAAAATAAATTTACTAATCAAATAATATATGATGAATACTTGGCAATTAATCGAAATTTTCTTTTTTGGTTATTGTATATGCCAATGTGTAAATCAAAATCCTACATCGTATTTTCGCGCATAATCAATTTAAATATCAAACGTCTCTACTTTACATGCTGTATAGTCTCGCTCTTACTAAAAGTCTATATAATTTTTGTCATTTTGGAATTTTTATACTTGCGTGTGAAAGTACCTAATTACGAAATATTACATATATACATTTTCAAATTATTTATAACGTCGATACGGGAGTGCAAGGGATATGTCATCATCTTCCCATTAACATCTGAAAAAAGTGCTTTTTCATTTGCGATTTGATAGCAGTATAGATCAATAAAATCGCTTTCATGAGACAAAAATAAAATATTTCACCTTATAACTAAACTGTGAAAATTAAATCCTAATTTAAGCATCTTTACGGCCCCAAAAGTGGATGAGCATGATTTAAAAATGACCCTGTATATGCATTACACATAATGAATAACGATTTTAAATTCCGAGCACTGTTATTATATTTTTGTAGATCTAAACCATACTGCTATTATATACCTGCAGTAGATTTAATCACTACCCCTTAACTAAATCGTATTCATGTAAGCCAATGACATCGCCTACACTTGACGAGCGGGCATATGTTCACTAATCAATCGCCAGTTCGGAACCGAGCGTTTTTTTACAAGGGAACTCACCGAGATCAGTCTATAATACATATATTTATAATAATTTTTAACATTTTTTTTTTAAATGTTTCAGGGAACAGGAAAATGTAGAATTACCACCGGAGGGCAAGTACGCAACCGGCATGTTTTACTTGGACAAGGCGCATCACGCCGAGAGTGAAGAGATGTTCGCGGCCATTGGTTTAGAGTACAAAATCAAAGTGAGTTATTGACAACGTCCATTATAATGCGTGTGTATACGGCCAATCAAATACTTTTTAGCACCATAAGCGCAATACGCGTGGCCACAACCCGTCCGTCCGTCTGCCCCGCAGCGCGTAAGTAGTGAAAAAGAAAAAAAAATAAGGTTTTTGCCTGCGATATAAAAATCGGCAGCGATTATATTATTGTGTTGGAAAACTGTTAAAAATCAAAACTAAAAATCAAAATTTATACGAAAACGAAACGTTATAAAAACGAAATAAACATGTTTGTGACGATCAACAAGTGAGCCCCATCCACCTTGTGTGAGCATATGTGAGCTAGGTTATGATATTGTTTATTGCAGAACGGCCCTGGTCAATAATATACAAATACCAACGGAAACAAAATAGCCGATTCGATCGATAGACAACCACTGCACGCTATCCGTCGTACGGTAAATTTATCATCTGTGTCTATTTTTTTATTTATTTATTTATTTTTTTTTTAATTTATACATCACTATACCTATATACATATGTATATGTACGTATACGTAAATAAAATATTATATAGTATATATACATATATATATAAATTTATTTATACATTTTACATTATTAATGTTATACTGATACAAATTTTAATCATTTTTATTTAAAATTAAGGATAATATTAATTTTATGGTCTGATCGCTTATGGTTCAACTACCCATTTAAACGATGTTTATGTAGAAATAACTTATATTTAAATTATTACGTAAAATAATTGTTAAATAATTTAAATTAAATTATTATTTAAATATTAATTAATTAGCACGCAGTGTTTCTGCAAAAAAAATATTATTACAATCACATATTATAGGCAGAAATTTATAATGTTTTTCATACCAGTTTTTAGTAAAACTTTTTACCATTTTTATCCAGCTCTTGTTTTTCTAGAAAATTCATACTAATCGATTGGATGATGAAGTACATATTTTGAATTCTTTCTCTTTAATTAAAATCGAGTGTGACTAAAACAACTCTATTATTGATTTCAATTAGCTAGAACTTATTAAAAAAAAATAGTTTCTAACGTAAATTATTATTTTAAAAATTATTACAAAATATAAATAAATATCGACATTAATCAAACTTGTTCTTAAATTTCAAAGTTTAGTATTCAATTATTGTCTTCCTTTAGACTTGCATAAATTAAAAAAAGATAACATTTGGAACGTACGTTTTATTATGCTGTTTATTTAGCATTTCATTCGTAACCTTCCGTTAAATAATTATTTCTACGCTACTTGGTGAAATTTTCAAAAAATTAAGAATATTATATAGTTTTTCCATTAAGTTATATTTTTCTAAAATATATATTTCATAAGCGATTAGACATACGTATAATTTTTAAACGTAAAAATGTAACACTATCGCCTGTATTAGAATATATAAATATATGTATATAATATATTATATTATAAATTATAATATATTATGTATGTATATAAATGTATTATATAAAGTAACAAATGTATAGAATTACCAATAGAACATTTTTTTTTTTTTTAATTTAACAAAATAGAAAATTTAAAAGAAAATTACTGTATTCTAGAAGTTAATCTATTACGCGAGAATAATATTTAAAAACAAATACAAAACTATCATCTGCACTATTTAAGTATATATATTACGTATTGTACCGTGTATTAACTTACAGGTGCTGTACCTACGAGATTTGCATGTTTATCCTATATCACGCACATACACACACTACACACACACACACACAAAGCCACAGTTGTGTAATTATGAGAGACAGCTATTGTCTCACAAGAATTTTACTAAAGTAGAATTTATAATTATCGTTTATGGCCCGTGCTCCTGGGCTTTATAAACTGTTTGAATTCGAGTTCGAAAAATAAGTTCATATGAATATTCTATTTTTATTGATTTTCAAAATATACCAAATTAGTAATTTTGATTTTGATTTTAAATGTGTGTAAGGCTTCAAGACAATGATGGTCAATCTTTATCAAAATTAAAGAACGTCTATAATATTTCCGGCTTGATTTTGGTTAATTTTTCTTGGTTAATAAATTAAGAACGCGTGAGGGGAAAAACTGAAATAGTTTTATTTATTCTCGATTAAAATACTGCGTATACACACACTCACACACACACACACACACACACACACAAAATATATTTATACACCCGTCGGCCTATTTCGTCCCCTCGATGTGGAATTATTCTTACTTAGTCCGACCATTACGCGTACATGTACCGTATAACCCGTACAATTACTTGGCGAAGTTACGAAGTAGTCTGATCACGGCGCGCGGCCATAATGTAATTGCAGGTGCTGTGCTGGAGGACGGTGCCGGTGCGCAACGACCAGATCGGCGAGGTGGCCAGGAGCAGCGAGCCGTTCATCCGCCAAGTGTTCGTGGTGGACGCGGCCGACGCGTTCGACGAGGACGACTTCAAGCGCCGCGTGTTCGCGCTCCGCAAGCGTTCCACGCACACCATACCCAAGCCGGGCAGGAGGTTTTACATTTGCTCGTTGTCGCACACCATCGTCGTCTACAAGGGCCAGTTCACGTCCGACCAGCTGTGGGCGTACTTCACCGATCTACAAGTAAACCATACGATTTATAAATCTCTCGCGGTGTAGTTGTGCTCGGAAAGTTAGTCTTGAAATAAAGTTCTTGAAATAAAATTCCCGAAAATACTGATCCTTTCCGAGCTTCGCCGAGCCCGGGCGATATATGACATACCTAACGTGGTCCGTGGTCGACACCGCGTACACGTATTATTGTATACTGATTCGCATCGTATTCGCAGAGTCCAGACTACGAGACGTACCTGGCGCTCGTTCACACCAGATTCTCCACGAACACTTTCCCGAGCTGGGAGAGAGCGCATCCCTTGAGGTACGAACAACTCTACCGACCCGCGGTTCCCCCTCCACAACCCCCCCCACCATTGGCAGCCGATTATAACGTTTGTCGTGCACAGGGTGTTGGCGCACAACGGCGAGATCAACACGGTACGTGGCAACGTGAACTTCATGACGGCCCGAGAAGGCGTGATGGAAAGCAAGCACTTCGACGACATCAAGAAGCTGTACCCGGTGGTCGAGCCGAATCTTTCCGACTCCGGGTCGGCCGATTGCGTTCTGGAGTTCCTGATCAACGCCGGCGAGTGTTCGCTGCCCGAAGCCGTGATGACCATGGTGCCGGAGGCTTGGCAAAACGATGAAACCATGCCGTCCGAGAAAAGAGACTTCTACAACTGGGCCGCGTGCGCAATGGAACCGTGGGACGGTCCTGCTTTGTTGACGTTCACCGATGGACGATACGTCGGCGCTTTGCTGGACAGGTATTGTAATCGCAATGGCAAAACGATGAATTCTTGTACTTACGTAAATCGCAAAATAATAACTGTTCGTAGAAATGGATTGAGGCCGTCTCGTTTCTACGTCTTGAAAGACAACATCATGGTCATGGCATCTGAAGTCGGGGTGTACGATACGGACCCGGCTAACGTAGCTTTGAAGGTGAGATTAAAACTACTACAGTATTTTATTTTTTTCTACGTGCATGTGAATGCGTCGCATTTTGATATGAATAAAATAATATTTTAATCATTTTGCAGAGTCGTTTGAAACCAGGGCGCATGTTACTTGTTGACACCAAAGAGAAGCGCATTATACAAGACGTTCAGCTCAAATTGGACATCGCAAGAAATAGACCCCATTCCGATTGGCTTAGAGAACAGGTAATAAGAAAATTCAATTCTATATCTGTTAACGTTTAATTTAGTTATTATTTTACCAAAACTCAATGACGAAAAATTTTGTTTGTTTATCCGATGCCGCAAATTGTTTCCTGTACTGACTTTATAGAGGGTGAGTTATATATGTGTTGATAAATGGTTTGGAAATTTGCTTCTCTTCAATCTGCACATACCCTTATCTTACCTGTGTATATTTCCCAGGAATGCCTAGCTATTTAGTTTTCTAAGGTCTTATTTATATTTATGCTATTATAAATAATGACTGCTATTGGAGATTTTTGTTTTCTTCACTTTATCTGTACTTATTAATAATTGTATATAAAATTACCTGCTGTTTAGTTTTCTAAGGTTTTATTTACATTTATGCTATAATTAATTTTTATGGTTTAAAAGTTTTGTTTTATTTTAACGGTTTGATGAACTAATATTAATTGTAGGTTCTTGTAGTTGTATATATACTATAAAATTAACAACTGTATTAAGTAAGTTGTACATATAATAATATATTATATCTTTGTATAAATGTTGTATATATTTGTTTAGATTATTATTTGTTCATTATTTCCTTGAAATAAAATATTTTTTGTGCTCTATAGATTACAATAGAAGATTTACGGGAAGAAGCTGTTGCTAAAGGATTTGGTTTGGTGCGAGCCAAATCGATTGAGTTTATAAGTGGTGAACGTAAAAAGACGATTAGAGAAAACATTCCAGAACAAGAGATGACTCGCATATGGGGAGGAGATAGACGTCTATTATTGTTCAGTTACTCAATTGAAACCATCAACATGTTAATCATACCAATGATTAGAACAAAGTATGTTTTAGGAGATTGAACTAGATAATTATTTTATGTTTAACATAATATATTTATATTTATTTAGAAAAGAATCATTGGGTTCTATGGGAAATGATGCCCCACTTGCTTGCCTGTCCCTGTTTCAGCCATTGATTTACTCTTACTTTAAACAACTCTTTGCCCAAGTAACTAATCCCCCGATTGATCCTTTCCGTGAAAAAATTGTTATGTCATTGATGTGCCCTATTGGACCAGAAGCGAATATTCTTATACCTAGCGCCAAACAGTGCCATCGATTATTCTTACCAAATCCAATACTTTCTCTCTATGATCTGGAAGTCTTACGCAATAACCAACACCGAGGCTGGAAGGTAAAAATCAATATAAATTATTAATTTTTCAAACAAGTATAATATAATATTGTTAATCTTAATACTTAATGATCACATTTTATACAGACCAAAGTGATTGATGTCACATTTAGTAAGGATGAGGGTCCATCAGGATTTTCAAAAGCACTGGATCGTATATGTGAAGATGCCAGCGATGCAGCTAAAAACAATTATCAACTCATTATACTGTCTGATAGATCGGCTGGAGCAGAAAGGTAAAAGATTTATCATAGGGATTTTAATAACCATAAAAATGATCAACTATTTTTAATTTTTCGTAATTTTTTTTCAGAATACCAGTCAGTATTTTGTTGGCCTTAGGAGCAACACATCATCATTTGATTGATCTCAGACTACGAATGAAAGTTGGGTTAATAGTTGAAACCGGTGAAGCTAGAGAAGTTCACCAAATGTGTGTTTTACTGGGATATGGAGCTGATGGGATATGCCCTTACCTAGTATTTGAAATGGCCAAAACTTTACGAGCTGAAGGAGTTTTAGATCCATCTTATACCGACAAAATATTGTTTGAGGTTAGTTACCAAAATTAATCTTTATTGGATTCAATTTCATTTTCAATGTCTTAACCGTACTTTCAGAACTATTGCGAGGCAATGGAACGTGGCATATCCAAAGTTATGGCAAAAATGGGTATATCTACATTGCAGTCTTATAAAGGAGCTCAGATATTTGAAGCCGTTGGCTTAGCTGATGAAATAATCAATAAATGTTTCAAAGGCACACAATCACGTATTGGTGGTATAACTTTTGAACGCTTGGCTAATGAAGCGTATGAACGTCACTACTTGTCTTATTCTTATCGTAACACGGATATGTTGGTTTTGATGAACCCTGGTTATTTCCACTGGCGTTCAGGTGGTGAAAAACATATTAACGATCCTGTCAGCATTGCCAACTTACAAGTAAGAACATAAAAGAAAATATCTGTTATTTATAAATTATATTATTAATTATTACGATTATTTCATATGATAGGAAGCAGCAACTAACAAAAGTACGAACTCATATGATAAATTTTGTGAATCGACTATGGAAAGTGTACGCGCTTGCGCCCTTAGAGGTCAGTTGGAATTAGTTCCGACCACTAAATCAATTGATATTTCTGAAGTTGAGCCAGCAGCAAATATTGTGAAAAGATTTGCTACAGGTAAAATTTTAATAATTAAACTGAATAGCAAATAATAATACTTAAATTATTTTATACTCAACATAAATTTAACTAATGCAACTAGGTGCAATGAGTTTTGGTTCAATCTCTATTGAAGCACACTCAACTTTGGCAATAGCGATGAACAGAATTGGAGGAAAATCAAATACAGGAGAAGGAGGTATTAATATCTTGAATTAATCTATTAATTTTGTTCTAACTGATATATTTTTTAAATAGGTGAAAATTCTGACCGCTATTTAAACCAAGATGAAGATACTAACAAACGATCAGCTATCAAACAAGTTGCATCTGGTAGATTTGGAGTTACCAGTTCTTATCTAGCTCACGCTGATGATCTGCAAATTAAAATGGCCCAGGGTGCTAAACCTGGTGAAGGAGGAGAGTTGCCTGGATATAAAGTGACTAAAGACATCGCTAGCACTAGACATTCAGTGCCCGGTGTTGGATTGATATCTCCACCGCCTCATCACGATATTTATTCGATTGAAGATTTAGCAGAACTTATCTACGATTTGAAGTGTGCCAATCCTAATGCTAGGATATCTGTAAAACTTGTTTCCGAAGTTGGTGTAGGAGTTGTAGCTTCAGGTGTAGCTAAAGGAAAAGCTGAACACATTGTAATTTCTGGTCACGATGGTGGTACTGGGGCTAGTTCCTGGACTGGTATAAAAAACGCAGGTCTTCCATGGGAACTTGGTGTAGCAGAAACCCATCAAGTCCTTGTATTAAATAACTTAAGATCCAGAGTAGTTGTTCAAGCTGATGGTCAAATAAGAACTGGTTTCGACGTCATTGTAGCTGCTTTATTGGGCGCTGATGAAATAGGCTTGAGTACTGCACCGTTAATTGTACTTGGATGTACCATGATGAGAAAATGTCATTTGAATACTTGTCCTGTTGGCATTGCTACACAAGATCCCGTGCTGAGAAAGAAATTTGCTGGTAAACCCGAACATGTAGTGAACTACTTATTTATGTTAGCTGAAGATGTTCGTAAACATATGGCTAAGCTTGGTGTAGCCAAATATCAAGATCTTATTGGGCGCACAGATCTTCTAAAAATGACTGACAGCAATAACAACCCTAAAGCAAAATTTTTAAATCTTGCTCCTGTTCTACGAAATGCTCTTCATATGAGACCCGGTGTTAACATAATTGGTGGATCAGAATCACAAGTATTAATAACACATAAAAATAATTTTATTTCTTTCTTCAAATGCTTATAATTTTATTATTATAATTAGGATTTCCAGCTGGAAAAGCGTATGGACAATATTGTTATAGCTGCTGCTCAACCAGTAATTGACGGTACACAAAAAAGTGTAAATATAGAACTTACTATTAACAATGAATGCCGTGCTTTTGCGGCAACTTTGAACTATCATATTTCTATGTGAGTATTTTTTATATAACTCGCCAAACAAATTTGTGTTAACTTATCAATTATGATTAATTAGGAAATATGGTGATGACGGTCTACCAGATAACAGTATAAACATACAGCTAAAGGGTTCTGCTGGACAAAGTTTCTGTGCTTTTTTGACCAAAGGAGTACATGTTACTTTAGAAGGAGATGCTAATGATTATGTTGGAAAAGTATGCCGATTAAATACAATTACCTTAGAGTTTAAGAATATATATAATGTAATATGATTTTTAGGGACTTTCTGGTGGTGAAATAGTAATTTACCCGCCAAAATCATCTACATTCCAATCTGAACTTAATGTGATTGCTGGAAATGTTTGTTTATATGGAGCTACTAGTGGGAAAGCATTCTTCAGGGGTATCGCAGCTGAACGTTTTTCAGTCAGAAATTCTGGCGTTATTACAGTTGTTGAAGGAGTCGGTGATCATGGTTGCGAGTATATGACAGGAGGTTGTGCACTTATTTTGGGTCTTACCGGTCGTAATTTTGCCGCTGGTATGTCCGGTGGTATTGCTTATGTTCTCGATGTTGACAGAACTTTTAAGAGGTAATATTAATTAAAAAAGTGTTTTCTTCAAATGTCCAAGTGTATAATATTTTTTCTATGTATTTTATTATAGCAAATGCAACACAGAAATGGTTGAACTTCTTCCTCTTGACCGCCAAGAAGATCTTAAGTATGTTCAGTCTCTTTTGGAAGAATTCGTTCTTAAAACTGAATCAGTCATTGCATCTAAACTGTTAGAATCTTGGCCCCATTCTGCATCAAAGTTTATTAAAGTGTTCCCGTATGAATATCAAAGAGCCCTGAAACAGTTGGCTGAAGAAACTAAAGTAACACAGGTGCACACAAGTCCAGTAGAAACAACTAATGAACCTAGTGTACGTGACATTGAAGAGACAATAAATGACCAAACATTTGAAAAAAAGAGGCTTGAAAAAATACTTGACAAGACTCGTGGTTTTGTGAAATATTCACGAGAGACAATGATGTACAGACCGGCTGAAAAGAGACTGAATGATTGGGACGAAATTTACAATTTCCAACATGTCAGGAAAGGACTTAGAGTTCAAGCTGCAAGATGTATGGAATGTGGTGTACCATTCTGTCAATCTTCACACGGATGTCCTTTGGGAAACATCATACCAAAATGGAACGATTTAGTTTTCAACAATAATTGGCAAGAGGCATTAAATCAACTTTTACAAACTAACAATTTCCCTGGTAAATCTAGTGATAATATCTTAACATTTTTATGTGAAAATAATTTAATTAAATTTATTTTGTTTTAGAATTTACTGGACGTGTATGTCCTGCTCCCTGTGAAGGAGCATGTGTTTTGGGCATAAGTGAACCTGCAGTTACTATTAAGAATATAGAATGTGCAATTATTGACCACGCTTTTGAGCAAGGTTGGATTAAACCTGAACCACCAAAAAATCGATCTGGAAAAACAGTAGCTGTTGTCGGATCTGGTCCATCAGGTCTAGCAACTGCTCATCAATTAAATAAGGTACCTAATAGTTATTAAAAATATATTATAATAATAAAATAATAAAAATAATTATTATAATAATATTTATTTTTATATAATATATTAATATTAATATTTGAATAATCCACTGACTACAACATTTTTAGTAATGAAGAATATTTGATTATTCGATAATCAAAACGGTTATTAACTATCAGTTACTAAATTAAACAACCGACTTAAGAAAAATTGAAATATGGTTCAATATAAAAAAATTTCTTGAATTTAAAATGTCAGATTGTTGACAGTCATATAAAATTTGAGTGATCACAAACAATCTAATATTAAAAAAAATAAACAGATATTAATTCAATATGAAGTAATCAATATGTTTTTTATTACTTTTTTATAACAATTATTTATAGTTTTACCCCACTCATTGGTAATAATTTATATTTAATTATTATTGATAACATAATTTATTTGATACATTTTAGGCTGGGCATTTGGTGAAAGTTTTTGAAAGGAATGATCGTGTTGGTGGTCTACTACAATATGGAATCCCTACTATGAAACTATCTAAAGAAGTTGTGCAAAGACGAATTAAACTTTTAGAAGACGAAGGAGTGGTTTTCCACACTAATGTCAGCGTTGGAAAGGATTATTTAGCTAAAGTAATTCTTACAAAAATGATTATTTAAAATAAATGCAATTAAAATTAATTTATAATTTATCTTAGGAGCTCTTGGATCAATATGATGCAGTTGTTCTATGCACAGGTGCTACATGGCCAAGAGATTTACCCATACCTGGTCGTCATCTGGAAGGTATATACTTTGCCATGAACTTCTTGGAATCTTCTCAAAAGAAACAACTAGGTGGACCTACAGACTTACCCCTATTAGCTAGAGACAAAGACATAATAGTGATTGGTGGTGGTGATACTGGTTGTGATTGTATTGCTACTTCATTAAGACAGGTTGGTTTTATTTTTTCCTTTACATAACAACCAATACCATTTGAAAACTATTTTTGAATTAACAATTATTTTAGCGAGCGAGATCTATTACATCCTTTGAAATTCTTCCTGAACCACCAAAAACTAGGGGGCGAGATAACCCCTGGCCACAATTTCCGAGAGTATTCAAAGTAGATTATGGTCACGAGGAAGTTAAAATTAAATATGGAAAAGATCCTAGACAATTTTGCATTTTGAGCAAGGTACAGTAACTATATAAAATATTTTTAATCTCAATATTGTTTGTAATTTTAATCAACAATAATAATTTATAGGAATTCATTGATGATGGCAATGGTCATGTTAGTGGTATCAAAACAGTTACCGTAAGTTGGACCAAGGACGAGGCTGGAAGATGGAAAATGGATGAAGTACCAAACTCTGAACAAGTATGCCTTTTTGCAAAAAGCCATTATAGTACATGCATCTTTATTTGTTTTATTTTTTTGTAACATGACACTGTAATGTTTAGATTTTCAAATGTGATATGGTCCTTTTGGCAATGGGATTCCTTGGTCCTGAACGTACAATTGTCAATGAACTATCACTGGCTCTTGATCCAAGATCTAATTTCCAGACACCGTCTGGTCGTTATGCTACATCCGTTCCTAAAGTATTTGCTGCAGGAGGTTAGTAATTACACAATTATTTGCAAATGATAAAATCTATAACCTACTGCTTTCTGCTGTATATATAGATTGCCGCCGTGGTCAGTCATTAGTTGTTTGGGCTATATCTGAAGGACGCCAAGCAGCTAGAGAAGTTGATGCATTCCTTATGGAGCAGTCCGTATTGCCTGGACCTGGTGGTGTGATATCTATTCAAACAGTTAGTGCATAAACTGGCACGTTAAATGTAACTATCAGTTAAATGAAGTCGAAAAATTACGTTGGCCTTTAAATATAGCATCATAACATTACAGTAACATGTTAGCACTTTTTTTTCAACCCAATGGGTTATAAAACCATTATTGTTATTATATATTTTTTTTCTACTAATAATTTAAGTGTGGTAATATTATTTTAAACTCCTATGGAAACATTAAATTCCTAAAATCGATAATGATTTATTCATATAAATTACACACAAACCTAAGCATTTTCCTTATCCATACAATTTACATATATTTAATAATTATGAAGTGTATGTTATAACCATCCATACATTTAGTATAATATTATTACCTGAAATTCCATTTTTACATGGCCATATAAGAATTATATCAGGATTACATACATTTTATTCAGAATAAAGTGCAAAAGACTGACTTTCTATTAAGGGTTTTAGTTTTGAGTATGATTATATGAGCAACCGGATATTTCTCTTGAGTATGTAACTCTGGCAGTTCATTTAAATCATAAAAAAAATTCAATGAATCCATATAAATTGCATAAAGATTGATGATTTTCAAATAATGGTACTTTATCAAAATGTTTGAAGTAATAATACCTAACTTCTATAATTTATTATAAATTTAAATTTATCTAAAATATCAAACATTTTATTTCTGACTAAACTTACGATATTTTACTTGAATATTAATTGTTGTGACTTAGGAAATCAGTCTTTTGACACTTCTGACAATTTCCTGGTTTTCAGATTTCATATTCATAAATATTGTTTGCAGTATTATCACCAAATTTGTTGTTGAATATATTTATAATTTATAAATCTACCCTATAGCTTACAAATGTAAGACTAGTGTTATCATAAATTAAAATTATTGCATATCCTAAACTACTATTACCTACCATAAAAAATATGTATTTATGAATTAGGTATCACTATAGAATTAATTACTTTATGCTTACATATTTGTATGTTATTATTGTTAAAATTAAATTACATCATTTACAAAATAAATAAATAAATAAATAAACAAATAATGTCAGTTTAGTACAGACATTAAAATATTAAACATTAATTGATGTGCAGTTATTTTCAAAACAACACTGTACTATTATAGCTGAATTATAATGAAAAACTTACGCTAAAAACTATAATTTTTGTGCAAAAGCTATTGCCATTTGAAACATTGTGCCCTTAAAGACAATAATAAATTATAAATGATTATACTTAGATACTTGTTTAATATGTATTTTTAATATTATTCGATCAATTTATCGATGTTTTGTGCTAAGTATATTATTATTATTATTTATTATATATATATAATATATATTATGATATTATGTAGACGTTGAATTATATGATTATTTATGCAATTGTTTTTAAGTATTTATTCATCATCAAATTATTCCTAAAATTACAAATTACAACACATTGTGATAAAAATATTATATTTTTATTTATTAATATAAGTAACACTGTGGGTATCAGCACTAGGCACTAGCCAGTATATTTAAAAATATAATATTAAAATTAATGGATTCGATAAAGTAAGTAAACTTCAAAAAATAAAAACTTTATTACATTTATAAATCTCATTTTAAAAAAGTAGCTCTCAAAAAGTAATTCATATTATTTTATTCTACAGAGTAGGTAATTACTGATGGTTTTTAAAACATTTTAGTTTACACAATTTCGACTCAAATGCATTAAAAAAAAATCAAGATTATATAGAAGATACAATTTTACTTATACATATTTAATTTTTTTTAACTACCTCTCTGATGAAGTTTATTATTATTAATAAATTTTCGCACTCAAACTGTATAAATTGGTTGTGATATTTTGTCCTTTTCTGTAGTTTTTGATGTACCTACCTAGGTTTTTTTTTAATGTTACATACTGGGCCTATAAAAGTAAATCACAAGCTATTGAATTTGGTCATCTGCCCGGTCAATCATCATGACTATGCCAAGGAAATAATCGCAAAAATGACTCTAAATGATGTCATAAGTTGACAAGATGATTTTTCCATTTTCCAGGTTATTTCCCGTAGTTCAGATATCAAAACATTGTTTATCATTGCTATGTACCTATCCATGATCATAGCCATAAGTCATAACCTATCCATCTGAATTAACTGTTCGGGAACTTATGGCTATAATCTTCAAAGGACATACCTAATTCATTTAGTTCAAAAAATTCAACAACTTGTGACTGAAATGTTAATAATCTCTAATAAAATTTCGTAATATTTTAACGCTGTTTAGCTGAACGCCTTGGACTCCGATTAATAGCAAATTAAACTCATTCGACATGTTAATTACATATTTCTTTCTAAATTCTTGAGACCAGAAGGAAGCTTTTTTGTCGTTCACAGAGAACCAGTAGACTCAAAATAATTCACTCGCGATAGAATTCTGTTATGGTTTGGTGCAGTTTACGACGGAAAAAATGTTGTGTACTAACTAATAATAATCGAGTGTGAATATTAATAGTAAAAATTACAGATAAACTATTTTTATTAAAATATCCTGCTGCAAATACGAGATATTCTCTGTTTCAACGATTCATAAATAATAAAAGCATAACTAATTAATAAGTATTTGACAGTGTATTATGTAACAAATAAAAAATATTATTGTAATTAGTAATCCAAAATAACTTTAAATTAAAACTATTAAAAAACCCATCCGTTATCAGAGGTGCAATCGATAATTCGATATAATACAAAACTGTTATTGTTATTGTTTTAGGGCATATTTATTCTATTTTATACTTTTAGTTATCAACATATTTTAAATATTTTACCATTTTATCAATATTTTTCCGTCGACGTTTTAATTCCATCTAATATACAAACAAAATACTGTTGAGCTTTAAATTTTGATCATAATATAATACATACTCGTATAACTTGTTGATTAATTGGTCTATTATAAATACGCCCCAGTTAATTCCGTCGATGTAGAAATACCATCTTATATGTTCAAAGTACTGTTGGGTGACAATGAACTCTCCAATTCGACAATTTAGAAAAAATTCAATACAATTTCCAAGGTAAAAAACTATTGAAATTATTTACAGGTTTCAATAATTTTTACTAAAATACTAGGAATTTTATAGGTTCAGAAAAAAAGTTTTCAAGAAATTAAATTTTTTTAAAGAATGACATATATTTTTTTAAAAGAGCAGATTTTAGTGTATATTATAGGGTTTTAAATGCATAAGTGCTTGCATATTTTGTGCCTTTTTATAGCTACAAATCCTCTGCCTTAAGGTGTGATTCCTATGGACGCGTCTGCAGATGATAGCGGCCGCGACCGATAATTAGCGACTGCTCCGAACGGAGTCAAATCGCGGACGCGCGCGGCTGTGTGTGCATGTATATTATATTATACATATTGTTTAGTACATATTTTACATTTTTTCATAATTTTTTAAATATTTTAAAAATGTCACGGTCAACACAAGTTACGTTTTCTCCAGAAGAAGACGTAAAATTAGCAGAGTTAGTAAGTGGACATCCTTGCATTTTTAATGCCCAACACGCATTGTATAAAAATCAAGGAGTGAGGGATAATGTTTGGCAAAAAATATCTGAAGATATAAACAAGAATGGTAATTATAGCTGCTGATATCGGCTTTGGAAATTTAATACTTGGACTAGTTGTAATATAGTTCTCTATTATATTTAAGACGTACGTGTATTGATCTCTACTTAATCTAAAAAATTCTCGAAATTTACTCTCATCTCTCCACAAATGTTTTTCGATGAGTATACTGAAGACACCTTCTGTTTTCCTAGTTAAAAACATCTCATGTGCTTTGATAGAATTGTTAAAAATTACCCTATTAATAATTGTTTGTTCTTCATCTACTTCTTGTAAAAGAAGTAAATTTAAAATTAACTTTTGTTTTTTGTTTAAAGACATTTTGAAAAAGAAACAGATATTGTAAAATGAATTATTGTAAAATACGTCTTGTTGCTAACAGAGAATTGCAGCAAATGGTTCGTCGCGGTTCGGCGCGGCGCGGCAGCAGTCGCGCGGTTATAGGAATCCGTACCCAAGCCGCGCGGCCAAAAAATCGACAGCGCGGCTGGGATTTGAATCGCGCCGCGCCGCGGCGCGTCTACAGACGCGTCCATAGGAATCACACCTTTAGTGTTAAGAAACATTCGATGAGTTTGACCTAATTCAAGATTTCAATGATTTTCAGATTTATCTAGATTGTGGTGCGAAATGCGAAGCTAAGTAAATAACATATAAAGCATAAACGTTTTATAATTTATTTGAATATTTTATGATTGTTTTCAGGTCATTAATTTATTGTACTAGATTACTAGACCATAAAATATTATTTTCCTCGAGAGTAAAAAAATATCAAGTTCTCATATTTTTAGTTTTTACGTTACACGCTTGCACTTTAAGATAATATTGAAAAACGCTTTTTTATCCACAATTAAAATATTATAATATTATACTGCGATGAAAATGTAAACTTATTATTTAAATAAATTAATATTGATATCAATAGTTCTTTTCAGTTAGGTATTTCAAAAAATATGCACAATCCAATACAAAAAGGTTCAAACCTTATCAAAATGTTTTATTTTATACAGTTTATCGTCTGTACAGTAAAACAATTAATGTTATATTATGATTTATGACCTGTAATAAAACTATACACTTTTCTTTGATGGGAGTAATAGGAAAGTTATTTTTAGTTTTGACACCATAGTCCATAAATATTCGTCAAATGGCATAAAGGTGTTAACGATATTCTACTTGTGCAGTCCGTTGTGACGAATGGTTTTTGGATTGATATCTAGGTTATATAGTTATATACACTGTGCAATGTGCATGTATAATATATTAAAAAAATAGGTACTTTATATGATAAATTGATAAGTCAATTTCTACCTACACCGATTAATTATACGACCCTACAAGAGTTCACTAGTACTATATTTGACAGGGGCGTAATTGAGAATGTTTGGGGGAAGGGATTTCAAAAGAACATTTCATAGCACTAGATGAAGAGCTTCCCTTCCCTTCCCTCCCGCCCAAAACCTTCCTTATAAACATTTTAAAAATCATCAAATATCTACACAATTTTTTTTATATTACAAATTAAATTTACCAAAGACATTTTTAACAAATTGTTTTCTCTTTTAAAGTAAAATATCTAAATTTTTAGACTTCTTAGCAAGTTGCTCTATAACCTCTTGATTTGAAAATGTAACTTCGTTATGAATTGTTAAATTTGGTAAACCATTAAGTCGTTTCTATAAACAAAATTAAAAACTATTAGTTATTACTGATCGGGTTTTATGAAAATTAATTTGATTACAATATGTTATTATAGTTACCTCTGACATACTGTTCCAAAGATAAGTTTTTATCCTTAACTTATTATATCATGGTGTTTTCGATTATAACCTCATTATCAATGTAGATATTAGTTATTACTTATTAGTTATTAGTTGTTACTCATAAGTCATAAGTTATTACTTATTAGTTAATATAGATGAGTAAATTGTAAATTGACTGTTGTAATAGCACAGAATGTGGTGCACTCGATTAAAAATGACGAAAAAACTCAAAAATAAAATTCACTTTTTCATTTTTATATAATGCTTACAGAGTATAAACTCTTAATGGACTGATGCAATTAAACGTTTAAAACTTTCTTTTTTTTAAGTAGTTGATTATTTGTTAATTTGTGTAAGAAAACAATATATAAATATGGCTCATAGGAGGGGATCTATCCCCCGTAATTATGCCTCTGATATGCAACCGGGGTACAAAATTATAGTATAAATAGTTGCCATTTTTTCTTCCAGCATAAGCTAGGTGTATTTAAATTAAGATTTATTTGAATAACTATATTAACTAATGTCTGTTAACGATTTAAATTAATAACTGTTATGTGTTATATGTTATACCAATGCTGTTAAGATTTAAAAACTTTATTATGTGTAATTATATTTCTTAACAGTATTAGCACTGAATATTGATTACAGAATATAATATCATAGTTTATAAAATGTATGTTATTGGTAAGGAATGAAGTTAAATCTACATTACATCGATTGAGTTTCAAATTTCAATCAATGACTCTATTCAACACCAAAAATAGTTTTAATGAGGAAAACGATAACAACTATCAATTCTGTATCGTTTTGTATCATAATCCATGATAAGTCGGTATCCCATAATTGTCTACTTGGAGATGTTATACAATAAATAATAATTGTCTACGTTCAGTTTCTGTAGAAAAATAATTTGTTATTTGTCATTAAACAGTATTTGGCCGAAATCAAAATCTTCGTGAAATTGTTTGTATTTTAATTATTGGTCTTTATTTTTTAACAAACTTTATTCTGCATTCAAGATCTACCGAGATTATACCGAACTATTACAACTTTAAATTCATCACCGTACTAACATTACGTTCATTTTGTTAACTACTTACACAAGCTCATCTGCTTATTAATAAGGTAAGATAATATAAAATATACTTTTCGGAAATACGGAATCATTTTTGCGGACCAAGGTATACAATAATTATTAATTATTATTCTGTATCACAAGATTATTGTGGTTAACATAGCAAAAATATTTAAAATCGATTTAAATTACAGAAAACTAATACAATTATGTTATTGATGTAGTGTAGTCCGGCTGAGTACGATTATTAGAAAATATTCTATGTTCTTACGCGTATAAAAAAAACTAGTTTTTAGTTATTAGTTTATTACTTATTATATATATTTTTCCACGTCACCGAGAAACGACATAATAAATAATAATATTGTCTCAGACCAACAACTACGTAACATAAAAATATAGTGTTGCTGTGCACGTTCTATTTATCATTGATTTTATATTGTTTATTTTATTTTTGGTTTAAACAAACTATTCTTCGGGAAAATATATTTTTCAATCATCAAGTTTTTAAATTTTAAACTTTGTCGGCTACATAAATTGGTGAAGATTTATTTATCCTATAGTTAAAGGTGTGAAAACCCATTTTTATTTAATATATTAAAAAAACCCTAAACTATACGTATAATACTTATATACCTATAATGTTTCATTATTTTTAAAATGCACGCATGTTAATGGAGCTGTTGGTATATATCTATTTTGTTCAAAGTATTAACGGTTGCTCGTTTGCAATTGATTTAATATATTTAACATAAGCGGAAACTCTTATTTCTATAGTGAGCCTCAATATTTATGACGTGACGTGAATTGTTGTCGTGATTGGAACATATTATACTTTTGTTCGCGAAGTCACGGTTATAATAACAGTTATTTTTCGATAAACATTGTGCGTATTTAATATTTATGCGTTTTTAGATAAATGCCTTAACCTGGTGATGTCTAGAAATTATTAAACTAACATTTACTATTTACTGATGTAATCACTGCTAACTATATTTCAGTTTGTTAGCATAATTAAACATTTACAGCAAGCAATTTGAATAATATCATGTATGCACATTGCATACATAGGTAGTGGGGTGGGTAAAATTAAATAATCTTAAAAAGAAACAAGAAAAAAAGCTAAAAATGAATTGTGTTTGAATGGATGCATCCGAGTTCCGTCCCGAGAACCTTTTTTTATACCAATTCCGTCCCGGTTAAAAAAAAAGAAGAATTAAAATAATAATAAAATATAATATGTATAGTATTGTTGTTATAAAATATTTACAAAAAAATATAGGTATTCATAATATTAGTACATCTTCATAATTTAATTATAATTAATCGTAATAATATAAATAATAAAAATCAATAAATATTAAACATTTTTAAAAATTTGAAATTGGATTGAATTTAAAGGATATTTCTTTTACAAATTCCAATCGTGATATTTGACCTGAACTATATTTATACATTTTTTCTTTAATAAAATCTTCTTTAGCTAATATAGGGTTCCTTCGTTTTATGGTACTTCTTAATTTGATGTAGGAATCTTGTTGTATATATTTTAAAGCTTCTATAATATTATATAATTATTTAGTGCGATAACTGAAAATAAAATTATCTTTATTTCTATATAATAGGATATTGTTAAATTCGATTATTTGGTGCAATAACTGAAATAAATATCATCTTTATTTCTAAAAGACTTGATACAAGACAGAATTAGTATATTATCCATTAAGAAAAACCTGAGACGGAATTAGTATGTTCATTAAAAAAAGCTGGGACGGAACTAGTATACCTTTAATTTCAATTTTTATATATGGGACGGAACTCGGATGCAGCAGCTGTTTGAATTCTAGTGTCTATAATTCTATAGATTATAGATATATAAATTGTATTACGGTTATCTATATTTTTGGACGTACTTCAATTAATTATATTGTCCCCTATCATTATTTCATCCACTATTATCACAGATTACTCTGTGCGATTATCTGCAGACATTAAGATATCACAATATTCCATTAGAATCCAACTCGAGCTTGCAGAAAAATAAATATTTTTATAAAATAATAATAATTTTGTCTACATCTTTTGTGTTTGTCACCATTTCTAATCCCATGGCCGACTTGTACTAGTCTCGCCCCACGCGTGTTTATTGTAACCTTGCCATGGCCACAGTTCAATAGCAGGACGTCCTTAAAGTGAATTGCGAATTGCCTCTGTTTTTTTCCAAAGTGTAATCGACTCATGTTCACTTGTAATACATATGGACCATGTGTTATGTGTATTACAAATATTAATGCCTAATAGTAATTGTAATAGTATGTGTGTATAGTATTCGCTTACAAACACATTGACTAACCATAAGACCGATAAGGTATTCATTTCAAAACCACCAAGGACTTCTAGCAAGTAAATTATAATATATACAGAGTACAGATACTACGTTTAACAGTTACTTTTAAATTACTTTTTATGATATTCATATCCACCGATTTTCAAATCAAAGTCAGTCGTTGCTCGTTTAATGCTTTATTTGATTCCGTAAAGCCGCAGAACAAAATTGAGATTTAAAATGTACATGAATACCAAACTCAAAAATACATATAGAACATATAAATACAAACTTTGAATGTATGATGATAAAAAATGACTTGAATTAGAAATAAACGGAAATATGTTACGAAATGTGATCTGCAGCGATAACTGAATTTTCGTGATCTAACGACAATAAAATGGATTATGCGTACTTCGACATTCTTGTAGATTTTTTAGAAGAAAAATCAATTCTTTTGGATTTATTGGAGATATTTAAATAAGATAGAAAAAATAATCTTCGCTGGTGAACGGTTTGGCTAATACGTAGGACTAATTATTTCATTATTCATCATTATAGAAACAGAATATACATTTAAATTATAATTATTTGTATATGTTATACAGTATACACTTATGTCAACATAAATAATAATTATATATAATTATAAACGAAAAATTAAAGAAAACACTAAACAAATCATTTCAATTTTATTTGGTTATTACTTTTTTCAACTCACTGCGTTCTATTGTAATATTACCACGATTTTACTAGGAATTTCAAATGTCATCAAAAAAATTGTAAACCATGTCAGTGTCATATCATTCTATATTGTACTATTATTGACATTATTTACCATTATAGTTAATGGGCTAGGGCATCAAAAACACCATAAATTGATTGTGATAATTGTAATAATAATATAATTAGTATATATTAATAGTATTATTACCAAAAGATACTGTTGAAATTAAAATGTAAAGCTTATTAATAATTAATTAGATTGTTATAATCAGAACAAATTTCTATTTGTAGGAATTACCCAGCATTGCTGAAAATCCTCGATTTGTAAGGAAACATAGAAGGAAATCAATCACTATATAATATTTTGCCAGTAGGTGAATAAGTGTATTAACAACAATTTTAAAATTAAATTTTTTCCCATGAACGATAGCAGTGGAATGAAAAACATATATTTTTTATTTGTATTTTTGACTTCAATTTTGGATCGTAAATTATTGCTGAGTATTCATGAGAAATCAACTCTATTAGTTGGATTAAAGTATTAATACCACAACCTGTAGAGAGTTGAAAAATAACTGACCTATTTGGAAGTTCTTTGAAAATAATTCGTAATTCGTATATTTTATGATTTATAATGATTTGAAGTCTTATCCTCTTACCCGTTTTAGCCATATTACCACTCATTAATATTCATATTATCATACATAAGTATTTTTACATTCGACTCGTAGTTACATGTAAAGCAAGGGTTCCTTAATGATTTCCCAATGATTTCATTGGATTTTAAATTAGTAACTTTAACTGAAACATTAAGTTTATAAAATTTTACTACTTGAATTTAAATTCCGAGAGAAGCGAGAAATATATTGACTTTACTGTAGGGTTATTTATTCTGTTTATATACCTCTCGGGTAGATGATTTGCACTAAGACTTTCGTAATTTGTCATGTAACATCTTGTATGATCAGAAATTGAACACGGATGGTATAACAAAGAGAGTACATTGGTATATTTATTACATCAACCTTGCTTCGGAGTAGTTTTTTGATTTAACACTGTTTTCAAACGATTACAATGAATACAATTAATACGGCTAACCCAAAAAAGGATAAACACTTATACCCAGTTTAATCTGCCTTTAATTGAATAATCATATTGTATAACATTATAACTGATAACAGATTTAAATGGATTTATAACTGCACGAAATAGTTCATCATTTCATAATTACCGATTTTGATGTAATTTTATACAATATGCTTTTTTCCCCAAGCGAGCTTACTCGACAAAAATATTTTACATCTAGAACCGTATACCGTGTTGTCACCTTTTTCAAATTCAATTTACAGAGAAAGTAATGAATTTTGAAAATGTTATAACGTTAAAAGACGTTGCGCCGCTACTGTTCAGCTTGGCGGTTAAACGATGTAAACTATTTCATCCGCGTTAGAATCAATCCACGAAGAAGTACAAATGCACACCCGCATTATTCAAAAACATGAAACCTCGTGCCAAACACACGCACGCATTTAAGCGCGCAAACACATTTCCGTCATCGATTTGTACCGGGAAACAACAAGGGGGCCATGTGTGTGTGTGTGTGGGCATAGTCGTTTTTAACGCGTCCGGCTGCGCGCTTTTACCCGCCGACTGCAGCAGTTGTACGCCATGAGCATAAGTTCGATTCGGAGCTTAGCCCTCGAAAGATTTAAATTAAATCAAGTAGAAAACCGTCAATACAGATTACCTGACGTAATAATGGTAAACATGGTTATTGTTAATCATCTGGTTAACACTAACGATTTTGTTTTCGGGTACTTTTTTCCTAAACATACTTCTTCTGCTCGCATGAAGTTTTCGAGACTGCGGGATGAAGGTCTGTTCGAATATTAATCGCAGCCCTCGAGTGTCAAAAACTGAGATCGCTATACCACATCCGCTAGGTACTCGCGCTCGCGGGTTAATCAGAGCGGTGCCGCGCTGCAAACAAGATCGCCGCCAAAAACTGCGAATTGAACGCGCGAGGGTAACGGCCTCGGTCGCCGACGTCCTCCTTACGATTACGGGGGGGGGGGGGATAAAAAAAACTAAAAAAGTAAAAGAGATTTGCCGTCCGCGAGACCGGAACCCGGGTTTTCCTCTCTCCCTCGCCCCCTCTCTGCCGCCGTTCCGACCCGGTCGCGATTACGTGCGCGCGCGCGATTGCTCGCCCCGATTCGCAGACCAGCACGAACGAACGCCCTGCCGGCGACGGACGGACGGCGTCGTCATCGTCGCCGCCGCCGCCGACGCCGCCGCCGCCACACGTGTTGCCGACGCGGCGGATCGCGCACACCGCGGTCGTCTGTTCCGTTCCGTTCGTCGCACCGGCGGCCGCAAAACGAGTACAATCGCCCGGGATCCGCCGCTTCTCCTCCGTCGACAACGCGTCTGCTCGTCATGCCGGTGCGCGCGCATCTCGCGCTCAGCTTAACGACATTCACCGCCGGACCGCCGCCGCCGTATCGCCGCGCACAATAGCGGGCGGACCGCCGTCTCGCGTACCGTCATCGGCCGGGCGACGAGGGAAATACCTCCAAATGGAGCGCATCTCACGGTCTATATTATAGGTGAGGAGAAATAACGCGCGCGAGTCTTGTTTTCGTATATTCTTATCGTTTCTGCTCGAGACTTGACCGTCGCGAATTCACATCGTAATACAGGCATGGGCTCGCGATTAACGCGGATGGTCTAATTCACGATAAGACGAACACGGGCACCTGGTTTTTTGTTTCGAGACTAAACCGTTCTTAAAATAAGGTATTGTTCGTGTATGATAACTTAATCGTGTATATGTATACATTTCGTAATTATATACACACGGCGTTCGCAATAAGATTATAAGATATAGGCAAATTATCATTGTTAATTACAACTCGTCATTTTTTTTCTCTACCGAGTACGAACACAACGCATAAACGGGAAACGCGAAAGAAATTAGGTTTTTTTTTTTAATGAGGAAGTTATTAAAATAAAAACAGAACAACGTCGTTGGTAGAAACTAAAATGTGTTCGGATTAATATAGTCACAAAGTGGTTTACCCAATTGTAGCCGTTCACGGACTATAGGAATATTATATTTTTAGAACTCAAATTCATTTATGACTACACGCTCCGGAGTGTATTGATCTGTTTCTATAACATATAAACTCGTTTTAATGTCAGCGCATTAACACGTTGCCAAAATATATTTAGGGATTTTATTACTACCAGGCGCGTTCAATATAACATCATTTCCCCTGTCCCCAGGAATTGTAAAATGTATATACCTACACTTTAAAATGTATAAATTAAATATCCTCAATATCGTATGAAGCTACCTCATATTTCATGTCCATAATCATTGAAATAAATCGAATTTAATGGTTATATTTTTTTCTAATAACAATGATATTATGATATAATATAATATTTATTTATGACTTTCGATTATATTGTCTTTATCGATTGAAAACTGAACAGAGATAAATTCCAAATGACATGGACAGTATTTTTATTACGATTTCTACAGTTTTTTGGTGATTCACTCTTAATCGTTTTATGAACTCTGATTTCGATTGTTGAATACAGGTATACAGCAGCTAGGTAAATATACTAAACAATTATTATATTTCGTTGAAAACAAATATGTAAATTTAAAATAATAATCATACGCACTTTTCCGTTCAAATTTCCTATTTCATATTTCCTAAACACAATAAGTGTTAATCACAATCACTTTATTTCATCGCAGAAGTTCTTATGCTATAACGACTATCATGTCATTGGTCAAAATATTATAAAATAGGTAATCACAATAATACAATACGTTTATACCTACAAGTACGAATTACTTAGCTCTGCTTAAGTATTTTTTATTACTCGTATATTTCAATATTTTACCATTATAAATATATAAGTATAAGTACCTTGCATGTTTCACAAACATATAAATTATTTCTTGTAAAATATATTTTTCACTAGTAAAAACAACTCGACTGTATTATAAAACGAATTTATTTTATAGTAAAATGTTCTAAAACAAAAATACTTTACTTATATGTAATTATAACAGTATAATTAAATAATAATCAGTGTACATCGTCATATATGTATGGTTGGAAACAAACGTTTGGAAACGGGTTTTCATTTTCCACAATTGTCATCAAATTAAAAATAATGATTTTGAAAAAAATAATTGGTATTCGATTTCAGACAATTTCATATTTTTGGAAGGTTAGATATTTGCCATATTTTTTGAAAAAAAATGTATTTTCCGTGCTGTCGAAAAAAAAACATTTTAAAATATAATAATATTATATAATGATTATATGTTTTTAAAATCATCTTGAATTGTTGAATACGAATCTTACTTTGTCAGGTTTTGACCAGTCGAAAAATAAATATAAAACTATAGTGCAGAAGTGCTGTAGTATTCAGGAATGACAGTCTTGTCGCTCCAAAAATCTCCATTGTTTATATATATATACGAGTATATATATAAAAAAAATAAACACTCTAACAGACTTCATAGAATTCATATACATATGCCTATGCAATAGTGGTATGATAATTAGTTTGATCCATTCCAAAAATAATATGCCCGCTACGATAGTGTTTTTATCATTACATGCATCATTATAAGGTCAATTTAAATAAAATACATAAGTAAATAAATCGTTCGACTCAAACAGAACATTCTGTAGATGAAATATATCATGATTAATGAAGACAACATGAAAATAAATAAAACGTTTTAGTACTCATACAAAAGAAGCCTAAAGTTACTCAGCCCACATTTAATTCATATCTTGATAGATCTGCAGCACACGCTTAAAAATATTTCCTAATTCTAAGGTTTGTCATAAAATGAAGTAAGCGCAACACCCAAGGTTATTTCAACATAAGTATGTATTTATGAACACTATTTAAGAGGCAATAACTAATCTATTTTCTATTCATAAAATTTACATAACTTATTTCGTGGATTTTAATCTGATATTATAAAAAGTAAAATATTAACTAAACAAAAATACCAATTAAAAAAATCAATTTCCACGGTCTGACTATTATTATAACCTATATAAACATTTATTGCATTTTGACAGTAGATTTCTATCATCCACTCAACCGGATTAAAAACTTCGATAGGTTTCGAACAATTAACTCTATTATAACAGAACGCCAATCATTTTTGCCGTCCCACATTTCCGAAAACAATAATTCCATATTGAATTCGTCGAAACGTCGCGACGTATCTCGGGCACATGATTCCCTTCCCGAAATATATACGAGCATATGCCTTACGGCGCACCCATCAACAAACGCTCCAACGATTACATACCTAACTTACGTTACTTGTGAGTACATTTAATATGTCAAACGTATACAGCGTTTTTATGTATAAACAAATAAATGTCTGCATAAATTATATAATCTAACACTGATAACAATATTATAACTATTATACCCACCGTTTATAATAGGTACATGCTTTTTTACACAACTATTATTTTCCCAACAAAGATTTTCACGGTCACGCACCGTCGAATCTGTCGGTCATTTCACCGTTGGCCGAACTCCGAAACGGTTTTGTGTATGGTGTATCGGTTTCGTTATTATGTTTTCCGTACATCAAAATGTACGCGTATTGCGAACAAATATAATGTATAAATCATTCGATTTATTATTTTCCATTTGAAAAAGTTTCATACTTATACAATGGGGTTTAATTACATTTTTTATTTTACCCGTAGGAATTGCACGGTTCTAGAGGATCGGCAGCGATATGTCAACCACCGCGCCTGAAGACCTACCCTTCATATTCCGGGTCAACGAAAACGGCACTGGCCCGGCCCTACTCATACAGGTAATGTACTACGGTTTATCTTTTGGGAAGCCCTGAATACTTGTAAAATATTTTCCAGTCGGATAGCCGTTTTATAGGAAATCCATAGGGCGTTGGCGTTTGAAAATACTATTTTCTCCACTACCCCGCAGTGCTTTGTAAAAAGTAAATCAACCAAAATATATACAAATATAACACGAACTACGTAATGTTATGCGATATCCTTTGATTTTTCCTTTTTCTGCTTTCTTTTCTTTCGGCTCTAACATTTTCCTTTTTAAAATTCAAAAGAATATATCGTCTGTCATTTTTTTTGCCCTTTATCAAAATGTCACGAACCTAACCCCACCGTAACAATAATTACTATATTTTCAAGTTGTTACTATTTCAGTAGAACAATAATAATTAATATAACATCAAACCACAAAACTGGTCGTTATTTACGCACGGCATGCACATCGTCCCCTACATTTTTGGTTTATATGTATGTTCTCGTAGTTTTCGAGGAAATGAGGATCAGTCGTGACGGCTTAATTTGTCGTTTAGGAATTTTAACCAACTTATTCATTTATACTACAATATATTACATCGTTTATAGATAATGATATGAAAATATGGCCTTTAAATCAATTCCAATGAACGGAAAATGTAATACCAAAAGAAAATTTGTTGCTTTGTCGAATAATATGCTCTTAAAATTGCTTATTGATTTTAATTTCACTTTGTAACTTATGTCTGACATATATTTTTCTATTCTGAACACAAGCTGAGAAAACAAAATAAACGTAAAACATGTTTCAAAATCACAAAATTAAAATCGACCACATGTATAGTAATTTCCTATAAATAGAAGAATAGTAGTTACCAGTCAAAAAACACATGCAGACATAATAGATATTGTATATTAATTAATGTAGTACTGAAAACACGGAATCTACTGTTCGGTTGGATTGGCTTTTTTTCAAATTTAGATGATCATTAATCATTGTAAGTTCACTTTTTATTATATACAGGATGTCCCACCGAGGATATACCCATTAAGATATCTCTTGATATAATGAAAATAAAATGTTCAGAAAATAAACTGTATAAAATGGCTGTATTCAAATTTTTCGAAAATAATACAATATATTAAAAATATTTTTTAACCTTTTTATGAAAACATTAAATTAAATTTAAATATGAAATATCTGTAGTCCTAGTCCCCGTGAGTCTTACAAAAAAACATAAATTTATTATAATATATGTATATATTTTTAAAACACGTAAATAAAATATATTTGCTTGGCAGTTGGAAAATTCAAATCGTATTTTCCGCAAAGCAATAACAAATGTTATACACGTAAACCAAAATTGACTTTCATACAAAAAATTGATAATAAGCACAAGATACAAAAAAATACATTATTCACACAAATACTGGAAGTTGTATTAAGCAATAAGTGGCAGTCTTATTACCGAATAGTCTTTACTCCTTATAATTATTTGTTTATTATTTATTTAAATCATATACTTTGTTGGAAATTTATGATTATTTATAAAATGTATTCCTTAAGCCCAAAATTGATTATATTAATAATAATTTAAAGCCATTAGACTTCATAAATCTTATTTACTGCCGTGTATAACCGTCAAAATATTGCTATATTGCATATTAATAAGATTATACACACTTGTAAAAACATTTGCATTGATAATTTTAATCTTATATTTCTATCATTACTTTCAATTTAATCTCCATATACCTGTTTGATTTACATTTTAAACGAAATTAATTATTTTTATCAATACTGATTTGACAGTTTCATTTTAAGATTTTACTTCAATATTGTTATTAACGGTAATTAAATAGCATATGCAATCTGAAACATAATTATTTTAACTATATATAAAGTTCTCTTTTTTAAGTGTAAACTCATTCACAGTTTCGATACTTATTAGGATTTGTTTAAAAATTATAATTAATCGTTTTCACGTTTAACGGTGCCTTACGGCGTTGTATTGTTTTTACTTTTAAATCCAATATGTCGCATCATTACAAAACACATGTACGTAAAAGCAAAGTGATACACAGAACCACACAGTAGACACAAACACTCACACATGAATAAAACACTAGAACGGCAGCACCAACAGAGCCAATTATATACGTTGTTGCCGCAAGACCAGTTCAAACAATCGTTCCTTTTAAGGACGCAAAGTCGATTTTTTCTCGGGATTTGCTAATAATTTAACGCACTTAAATCCTTAGGTAAAGAGTTAAATGAATAAATATTTAATTCGTTGACATGTATATAATACGCGGTCCAAATTAAAATAAACCTCGGACATCGAGTGTAAACCACAACAGTTTGTATACCGCTTATACGAATTGTATGTTTTACGCGTCTGCATGATTGGTACAATCATCGCGGTACATGTTAACTACTCCCGAACCACGTGAGAAAAAATAAACATGAAAAATTATAAAAAAAAAAACAAAATAGTATTAGGTATAATCACGTTAGGTGTTAGTATACTCGTATCACATTCTCTATACACGAACAGTCTCAGTTCGTCAACAAACGAATCGTATTCATACTACATAAATACGTGTTTGTAAAACCTGAACAAGACTCGATCGTCATCGTGTTTGTCGTGTTATTATTATTTTTAGTGTTACACCTCTACAGCAGTTAATACGACGGTACGTGTCGCGTTCACACAGCACGCTTTGGACATTTCAATTAGCGCGGATTATTATTTTATATTAGTATAATAGGTGGGTGTGCGTGATGTTTGCGTTTCCTTTTGATCGGAAGTCGACAGGGTTACTATATACGAGGTAGTAAACAAGCTGCTTCAGCAGGAGAGGAGGGTGGTGGGGGTGGGGAGGAAGTGTGAGAACATTACACATGACGTGCGCGCGCGAACGCTGTATAACGTAAATGTAATAATCTACTTGTTACGGGACAATCGTGTGTTTTTTTTTTTTTTTTTTTATTATCTCTTATTATTCTTGTTTGTTTTTTTACGCCCGCCGCGCAGGTGTGCCAAGAACGTGGATGGAAGGAATACGACGGCACGAAGAACGGCGACTTTGCGTGGTCGGTGCCTGCGGACGAGTATTGGAACTTGTGGTGGAAATCGACCGGATTCTCATTGTCGCACTACAAACAGCAGAAAATATGGCAGGTATGTGTGTGTGTGTGTGTCAATCCGTCGCTGTACACATACGTATTACCATTGATTATAAAATAAATACTAGTATATATAATCAATGATTTTACCGACGGCGGCGCGGCTTGAGTCTCGGAGAGACTGCGCGAGTTGACCCTATTCCGGGAGACCGCGTAATAATATTATTTTTTTTTTTTTTTTGCCGCATCGATTGAACGCGCTGTGCCGCCGCAGCCTTTGACGATGACTCTGCGCCAAAAATTAAACGACGCGACCACTGCGGTTTCGGTCGATTTAACGATTTCAAATTTATGCGTGTATAGCATTATACTGCAGCGTACATCTTCCGTACGGCGAAGACCACGGTTAAATGACTTATCGTTATATTGAATAACGCGCGATGTCATCGGGTTTTTTTTTTTTTTTTTATACCAAAACATTCACTTCACCAGTAGACGCACGTGCAGCCGTATAGTGGTTTGTAAGAAAAAAAAATTAAACGTATTTTTTTTTTTAAGGTTACGTCTGTATACTATGTATATGTATGTAATAATACCATAGAGATGGTTCTAAACGATTTTTTATCACGTTTTCGCTCGTATATTTGACGAAAAAAAAGTTTTTTATCTGTTTCTTATACTTCAATCGTATTCTTTCACATTATTTATTTTTGTTAATTACCTTTTTTGTCGTGGTAAAAGCATTTTTACAGTCACTTTAATTATTTTTTTCTGAACTTATTTCGGTTTAGCGTTTATTATCAAATTTATTCGTATTAGAAACGCGAAATTCGTATTATTATTTTTAAATTTTATGAACGTTTCTAATGAATGCTTTTTTAATTATAATACTATATCCATAATTTATCATGTTAACAGCGTTGTAATATTGTTGAGTAGGTAAAAATATGACATTTTTCCAACAGTTAATAATTAGCTAAGAAATCGTTATTACAATAAAAAAAATGTAGTGGAGTAAAATCAATACAAAGAAACAAACAAACATTGTATATCGCCAATGTAAACCATTTCGTTTGAATGAAATGTACCTATCTCGAATAATTCTTATTTATTATGACATAAAGGTTAATATTAAAAAAGTGTATTATACATCAAATATTTATTTTTATACATTTGATGGCGACTGACATTATGGTGTTTATACCTCCTTTCTCTCCGAAAATAAAAATAAAAATATATAATTATAAAACTTCATCTCGAACGTTATAATTGTATTATAAAATCGATTTTTAATTTATGTATGTAAATGAATGCGCATTTATAATACTTTATTTCACTTCGGGTACCTACTTGATGATAGCGTCTACAATAATGTATTCTATGCGTAAATGCGATAAAAAACTAAACATTATACTTGTATGTTAGTCTACACACTCACAAAATATGTGTTATTGTTTTATTGTTTAGTTTAACAACCATATACCTAGTGGATCAACATTGTGCCGGAAAGACAACTTGTGGCGATATTTGAAATGCATGAAAAATATTTTCGGCACGTCACTCTTCGGTTTCAGGTAATGGATATTGAAATACTTGGTTTTTATAGGAAAACGTTCAAAATATTATTGAATTGCCTTTTCCTAGAAAAAATACAAATAATAATAATAATAATAATAATAGAGCCAATTATTATACACACGCAAGTGTTCATATTGCATACGAGAAACGCCTTGTGTAGTAAAGAAAAACATTGTATTTTCATATTATGGTAATATGGTACGATATAAAAACATGAAAATGAACCCTCACATAATAAAATATGACAGTTTATTTACTGTATTATTATGTTAAAAGTCTATAGTTATACGGAAATCCGGTTGCTAGTGGGGTACGCATATTAAAAGAGTAAAAGAATAAAAATAAATTAGTCCACGTAAGGAATAATTAATAAATCAAATAAAAAACTACATAAAATTCTTACACACAACTGTTGTAACAAAACTTGTTAATCTAAAAATGCAACACAAAATAAACGTTCAACAGTAATTTTTGATCATTGTTTTTTTATTCGAATACATATTATAGTTGTGCGTATTTCGAATAAAAGTGTGACTTGGTCAAATTTGTTTTTAAAATTAATAATCTGTAATGTTTTTTCATAACACATTCTTATCCAAAATTGTACAAATATTTTTTGGATAATTTTTTTCAATGCCCCTCCACGGATTCGTATTTTTTTTCTTATGTTTTTATGTTACTAAATAAAATTTGATATTACATCGGCGTCGTGGTATTGAAAGTGAAAGGAAAAATACGTACGTCATATTATTATCGTGACTTTTATCTTGTACTTAGAAGTTCAAAATAAATGGCGGAGTGAATAGCATTATATTCACCACAATTATTAATGCACATCTGCATAATATACTGTTTACAGCGTATATAGGTAGTTTTTGCGCGTGAGTTAATGCACGTATATAAAAGTACCTTTGTAATGTGTCGTGACTAAAAGCCACTGACATGGTAAGTTTTCATACACAAACGAAACGGGTCATAACTAATTATACAAGAGTGTTGCTACGAAGGCAATGTTTTTGACGTTACCTCGAGTACCTACATAATTATGAATATAAATATTGAATTATTTTAATTATGGAAACAAAATTGAATAGACGTCAGTCATCACTTGTCAAATTTGAAAATCGTAGTCAAGTGTTGTGCGTAGTTTAATTTCATCGTACTATTTTACTTCCAAAGTAGGAGTTGACTGAAAATGATCGATTAATATTCAAGTTTATGATATTGTAGTTTTTATTTATGTCGTATACGGCATAATGGCCTGGAGCAGGTGGGGAAGGATGGCACGTGTGTCTCTCCCTAAACAGATCCTCCAACCATGAGAGAAAAACCACCAGGTAGCCAAAGTTCGAACGGGCGGTTATGCTTCGGGGCAGCATTGTGACTTTTATTAATTCGACCGCTCCACCCCCGTAATTTATACAACCAACAGCCCTACTACAAACAAGTAAAATACACGTAACTGCAATAACGTTGTACGTAATATACCTAGGTAATAATGTTTTGTCTTTGGTATCCATTGGTTTCGCCACGGCCGGTCACATAGTATTGTAATCGTTGCCATGTATCGTATATATAATATATGTGGGGAGCCAAGGAAGTTGTCGTTAATAAAAAATAAATAAAAATATTTCATGTTTTATGATAGACGGATGGGGACTGAAAATCATCATCCCCCATTCGTGTGTCCGCACACGCGATCCGTATTCAGGTGTTTGTTCATATTTTTCTTCATTCACGACACATATTATACACGTTATACTCTTTTCGGGCCCCTATACCTACATAAATAATACAATAATACAATTTTATTTCACCGTGACATGTTAAACAGCCATAAAACTCGCGACTGGTTCTTGCCACCACAAAGGGTTTGAAAAACCACCACTGATAATAAATTTTTATCTAAAATATCCTATCGGGTTGGAAAACTAAAAGCCATTTACAGACTATAGAGTGAATTGTATTCCTCCTATAAAATGTTATGACATCACGGAAACTATCCTAGTAAACTTATCATAATATATAATATTATAATATTTTTATTTATTTTTTTTTTTTTTTACAGTCCAGACTCGTATAACCTACCACTGGAGTATACAAAACTAGCGGCCGAATGTAGTCACGACTCCGACATCGGTGAAAAGTCTATTTGGATATGCAAACCCGTTGGCCAAAGTCAAGGAAAAGGCATATCTCTGATTTCGGTATATACATATATATATATATATACAATATAAGCTCAATTTAATTATGACGACAATATAGCCTACACGTGTATACCAGTGCTAAGAATAGTGGCGAGAGGAGATGAGGACTGACGAGTGACGACTGAGTACCACAAATACTATTTTTTGGGAATTTTTATACTCAACATTTTTTTTTCAAAACTTTACTTTAATACGTTTAAATGTATCTGTAAGATATGTTTTTGTTTAAACTATTCAATCGACGATAATTTATTGTTTACAAAATCTATAGTAATGAATGTACTTATGCTAATATTAAAAGTAAATATATCTACCTAGTTACCGTTATCAAATACCAAGTATTCAAGGAAGTTCTGGTTAATATGATTGGTCAAGATTTAAAAGTTTTTAATTTGAAGTTAATGATTTGGGGAATCGGGAGAATATAACTCCTCGCGCTACCATGAAATAAAAACTCGTGGAAACCCTCTTTCTTATAAGTTAGTTGTTCGTATAATACTATAATATACTGCGTCACCTTAAACTTTATACTAAGTGTCTAAGTACTATTTCCCCAAATAATGAGAACACAAATGTCTAGTATAATATACTGCGATGTCTCCGCCGTACAATATATTATAACGGTATAACGTTTTCTGTGCTGCGTATTTTATATCAAACGGGAATAAAAAAAATGTTAATACGACGAATTTCGAAATTAAAATTCTCTCTGTTATTCACGCAGCAAATCGGTGAGTTGGTTTATGATACCAACATCGTGGTGCAAAAGTACGTGAAAAATCCAATGCTGATTGGCGGGTACAAATACGACTTACGACTTTACGTTCTTGTGCCGTCGTTCCATCCGCTCACCATATACGTGTACAGGGAAGGTCTGACCCGGTTCAGCACCGACAAGTATTCGCTGAACAACCTGGACAATCACTTTGCGCACCTGACCAATAGTTCGATCAACAAGCTAGGCCCAAACTATTCGGAGACGAAAGAGAAAATCGGACTGGGTAATTATAGCTATTATATATTGTACTATGTATAGAGTATCGGAATACAGCCATGGATATTATAAAATAATGGACGGACTTTGATCGTTCATCACGCACTGAAATTAATATTTAAAAAATGTTCAGGACGTTAAGGTTATAACTGTTACAAGGGGTCTTATAATTTATTACTGATAAGTCCTCTTCTTAGAGTGAGAAAAGTAAATGAAAGCAGTCTTTCGCTGTTTCCCATTCGTGACCTCTTATTTTGCAAATATGGGCGATGAAACCTATATTTATTATTTTATTATCTATGCGTATAGAACGCTCGTTTTATCAGTCGATTTTCGTTTGTGTTATTTACTTTGCTCACGAGAACTACAGATAACACTTAATTTTTACAAAAAAAAAAAACCAAATTTATACTATTTAAATAATTGTATATTAGGTGTTTAGTACGTATTTATTAACCAAAAACCGTAATGATACTACCGTGCAATTAACTTATTCGATGGTTTTCGGTAAACTTATAGATGAGTCTCAGAGAATATAATATTAACAAAACATTCAGAAAGTTGACGGATTTAACGTAGCTTCGTTATAACATCCGTGTTCTTCCGATCTTCGTCCGAGTTGTTTTTTTATTATAAGCGTTTTGTTTGCGCAGGATGCAAGTGGACGCTCCAACAACTCCGGCAACACATCCGCCAAGCCGGCGTCAACGATTGGCTGCTGTGGCAAAAGATATCCGTACTCGTCAGTCTCACGTTGGCCAGCCAATGCACGGGTTCGGGCATACCAAACACGTCCAATTGTTTCGAACTGTATGGTTTCGACATACTCGTCGATTCAGATCTCAAACCCTGGCTTCTAGAGGTGTAATATCTATTAAACTTGTCGTAAACGCATTTATTTATACTCGATCATCGCGAGTCGGGACCATGCGTGGATAGACGTGAAACTGCTACTGCCCTGTAGTAACATTGACTAAACATAATACGTATTAGACATGTTTTTTGATCTGCATGCCAATAAATACTAACTACACGTTAGTCGTATATATGGTTCAACGGGGGTAGAGGGGTGGGGGGTTCTACTTTTATAACTATTAAGTGCGTATACACGTAAGTCCCGTCCAAATGGGCTTCACGATTGCTATTGCGTTTTTGTTCGTTATATATAGTTATTGAGTCGACAGTATTTGTTCGATGAAAAAAAAAGAAAAACGTTCAAAATCCACTTTATGGTACTTTAAATCATACTATACATACCGTGATAATTGTATTTACTTTACATTTTATTATTCGTGATTTTCTAGTTTATCTTTTTTATGATAGCAATTTCGTACAACTTCATTGACGCTAGACACGAGGAAAACGGAACACGTAATATATTGTATTGGGGGCTTTTGATTACACAATTATATTTCTTAAAAAACAATTCTTGTCATTTATCTAATCCAAAAAAAAAAACTTGCGATATCGAGACGATGATTATTATTATTACACTCGGTAAAAGATAATTGCGAATTGATTGAAAAATAAATTACGGAAGTGTGTTAATAAAAGGTAGAACGAAAATGTTTATGCGTGATTTAATGTTTATATTTATTTTTGGTAACGATAGTATTGTTGGCTTTTTGGTGGAATTATTCATACCGTGATAAACATCGCATTGTAGACAATAACGATTCGGTCGCTATCCCGGAAAACTACAAGGTCAATCATTGGCTGTATTAGTTAGACGCAGAATATGATTTCAAAACGAAAAAATACAGTTCGATTTTTGTATTGTTTCTTAATGCGGCGATAGGCAATTTAGCGAGTTTATCGATGCGTGAAAGTGATTAAAATCATAAATCGACGATTCGATTGAGAAAATATGAGAGTAGCATGGCGCTACTGTTAAATCAGCTTACGGTTTTTTTTTTTTTTTTTGATTAACATATACTTGACCTAGTTCATTACTTCAAGTTAATCACGATATTTAGTATTTTTAATTTTTATCGTTTATCGAGTATGAATTCTGTTCAAATGTATTTCATATTATATAGTTAAGTGTAGTATATATATATATATATATATATAGCCATATAGGTCGTCGACCTGTTGGAACATTTTTCCTGAGGAGCGTCACGCAACGAAATAATAATTGTATTGCCGTGTCGAAAATACTGTCGTTAAAGATATTGAAAACCGTAAAATTAATTTCCATTTCTCGTGCTCTGTCGTAGGACCGGTCAGCGGGCGGGTGGTTCGATTAAAATCGATATATTGTCGTAGATTAGTAGCGAAGGGTTAAAAAAAGCTATTTGCTTACCCTTGACCTTTGCGCGCGATATGAATATCAAATATATAGTAAAAAAAAAAAACAAATTTCAATTAATTATGTACATCGAAAAAGCTCTAATTGGTCGGGACGTTTCCAGGTTAACCTAAGTCCTGCGCTCGGGAACGATTGCGACGTGGACAACCAGGTGAAAAAGCCGCTGTTGCACGACATGTTCGACTTGCTCGGGTTACCGATGTGCAACACGGGTCTGTCGCTGTTCCGCATGGCGTGTCGGTCGGCATCGGGCCCGAGGTTCGGCGGCAGCGGCGGTCGGCCGTCGGCCTTGGCCGCCGCAGCTACGGAAAAGTGGAAGTCTAAACGGAAGACGAAAATCAACAACAACAACAGTAGCAACCTCAACCACAACAACAACAACAACAACGACGCGGCCGCAACGGTGTCGATGGTGACGTCAGCGCCATTGCAACCGTCCACGCGTCAATCGTCTCTGCAGTACGGTCCTGGCAGGCAGCGCGGCGCGAACGTTCTGCAGTCGTCCGCCGTCACCGACGTGTGCAGCTCGTCGGTCACGTCGCCGGTGTGGGGCAACGGCCGGGACTGGCGCAGGCCCGCGGACGCGGAGGGCGACTGGGTCCGGGTATTCCCGTTCGCGCCCGCCGCGGAGCCCGCGCTGCAGTCGCCGCGGCCGCGGACCGGCACGCGGCCGTCGCAACAGTTCGGCAGGCCCGCGTCGTCGTCGCCCGCCGCGGCCACCGAGAGCAACACGGCACGGGCCATGATCAAGAGCATCAAGGAGTACCTGAGGTGCTGCAAGAAAGTGGCCAGGTCGTACGAGGGCCTGACCACGGCCGTGGCCGACGACGAGCTCAACGACAAGCTAAGAGACCTGTTCCCGGGCGCGATCAAGCCGTGGCTGCCGCCCAACTGAAAGACTTCTTACACGTTACATCATACACTCGCGCTACTTTCAAGACGTATTGTTCGTACAATAATAATGCCCCTATGTGTATTTTGAGCTTACCCGTTCTATTGTATTTATTCTTTTTTCTTCTTCTTCTTCTCCTCTCCGTGTACATGTACATCTTATACATAATTCATTCATTTTATAATATGTTATATAATGTATTCCGTTCTGTTTTCAGGACCGTTGTTATGTTATTCTATAGATTTATAGATATTATTCGTAATATGTTAATGTCTCACGGAGGTACTTAACCAACTATAATGTACCGTTTACTATCGTGAAACACCCTCTATGTGCAAAGCCTACTCTTATGCCTATTTTATAATATGTACGGACTTTTAAGAATATCGTCCCGCGAGTCGACCAACAAATGTTTTATTCGCCAATATTGTTATAATCTATTAATTCGATACTGCCTTTATTGATTTAGTATTACATAATAATATTATAATCATATGTTCGCTTTACTATACATACGAGTCTGAAATATTATATTATTACTATATTTTTGTTGTTACGAGAAATATATGATTATTTTCGAGAACGGCTTGCTCAATCATAATAAATGATTTATGTTATATGTTGAATCGATTCTTACGTGAGTTTTGGTCCACACTTCTAGAATCGGTATGGTTACTGCGACCCCTACAATTGAGTTTTTAGTTTGAAATTGTACCTGCTAACAAATAATGATTTACGGTACGTTGTTGAAATAATACAATTATTTTTACATATTAAAATATGATTAAAAAGATTTTCTTTTTATAAATACCTATTTGTATACAAAAACTAATGAAAAAATATTTTTTCACTGTCCGTTCGGCGACTGAAGAGTCCATCTATACCTATTCTAACTATGAACACGTACACCAAACCCCGTGATATCAGGATGACTGTACATATTTGATTTTCCTACTCTTAAGCCTTGAACTAAGATTGAAACGGCAACACATGATTATTATTATAATTATTAAACAAGATTAACAATCGAATAACATGTTCTAATTATGAGCGTTCTTTTGAATTGTTATATTTTATAAATTATAACAAACGTTTAAAACTTATATATTTTTTCAATCAAAATACAATATTTGGTATTGAAATAATCGTTCAAAGGCAAATACTTCATGTAGACTTGAAAACTTTAAAAATATTTAAAGGTTTGCTTACATATGTATTTTAGTCATGGATATTTATTCAAGACATGGTTTGACACATAAAACCATTATACTACAACGTACAAGTGACGTATTTCAACATACGTTTACATTGTTTATTATGAAACGACATATATACACGTTGAAATAAAGTAGAAAAAAACATGAATCAAATTAGCGAGGTTTTAGGTATATCCGTCTACGTTTAACTACGTAGACTATTGTCTATTATACATACCAGAAATACAAAATTACAATTATCTTTTGTACGTCTACACATCAAATTTATAAATACACAAAAAACAAACATTCACATTTAATAAATAATAATGAAAATAATTAAGTATTGAGTTCCGAGTTAAAAACTAAAGTATCACTGTTTTGCTCGAGTTAAAATCTGGTAAAAATAATTTGGCACTGTAGAATAAAGCTCTACACGAGGTTATAAATAATAGTTAGCTCGGTCCCGATTTTGATTACCTACTACATTTTACGTTAAGTTAATTATAATTTATAAATATGTTATATTATGGGTCAAAAAACTATTAGGTACACTGTTAGTCATGTAATCTCGACCATATTATTCGCGACACAAAATAATATCGGATTCAGAATGCATTATTAAGTGTTATGTCTTATTATTATGATAGTTTTATAAATACATGTATGTATTTATATTTATATATATTTTATGACAAGAAGTATCATGTACTCGTATTCATGTTAAATTGTATTTGTAGTAAGTATTCTATTTTTGTTAATTCACAATGTAGTGATTTTTTAAAAAAAAAAAATCAGTGTTAAAGATATATAATTATACTAAGATTTAATAAATACATAATTGAAGTTGTTAATTTTGCCCAGCGAGTATTTTTTTAAGTAAAACGTTATACATTTCCCGCAATATGCGGTATAAATATTTTACAACTTACTACAACCAATGTGATAGGCCACGAATGTTTCGAGCGATTCCAATTGATATCCATCACAAAACTGAATTTTAAGTTCATCTTTATCGATTGACCGTAGCTCATGAACTATGTATAGTATCTTGGAAATATGTAGGTAGCAATAATATACAGTTATCGAAAAACGTGTAAAATCGTGACAAATTGATGGATGTCAGTAAAACGTAGCTGTAGTATCTGAAACGTTTTATACTACACACGGGTGACGGGTACGAGTTGAATTAAAGATAAGTTCGACTGGTCAAAAGTCATCAATCGTAAATGCTGTAGGTAGAGAAAAATGAATTCGAATAAATGGCTAAATGTTTCTTATCGACGGCCGCGGCCACAGGACATAGAACGCGCAGACCGCATTGTACGAGTATATATTACATTATAGGCCTTAGGCGGCGACTCTATTAAAAACACAACATGATAATCGAGTAAAAAAGTTTTAGTATTAAAAATATATAATAAATAGTTCGCTGTGTATAAAATAATTATAATATTAAACGTGGGACGCGTTCAAAACTGCACTATAGGACGACTATTCGCCGCAGGTAGACGGCGCGCGGCGGTCAATGTGATATGCTCGCTGGACGCCGGTGTTCGAGCACCTTCCTGAGCTGTTTGCGGGTGTTGCAGGCCACGGTCAGAGAGCAGGACGCGACCGGGTGGCCGGCGGCCACTGCGGATGTGCCGTGGTCGACGCCGCCGCTGCCGTCGGAACCAGAACCTATGTCCACGTCGGCGGCCGTCGGCACGGGAACCGGGAACGTGGGCTCGAACACCTCCAGCTGCGGGCTGACCATCAGCGAGGCGACCGAGCTGTCGGGGCAGTGTTCTGCGTCGTCGGCCAGGCTGAGTATGAGCTTCTCGACGCTGAACTCTTCGGCCACCTGCAGCGGTTCCTCCGCGACCGCGTGGTCCGGTTCGCACACCGCAAAGTCCGTGTCCGGTTTGGACACGAGAATGTCGTGGAACGGTATGAGGTCGACCGCCCCGGCACCCGGCTCCGCGACCGACTGTTCAACGGCCGTCACCGTCTGCCGGACCGGTTCGTCGACGAACTGAAGTTCCTGCACCGTCTCCGTGGCTATCGACATGGCGGGCGGCTGGCTGAAGTCGTCCTCCGTCACCGCTTCGTAGCTAGCGCCGTTGATCACCGGCATCATTAGCAGACTGGTCATCACCTCGCCGTTGTCCATCACGCACAGGCTGATCGTGCCGTTCGCGTCCTGCCCGACTTTCTGCACGTCGATGTTGCACTCCACCGACAACTTGGCCGGCATGTCGTCGTTCGGCTCGGCCAGGATCATTTTCTGCACCGTGGCCATGGTCGAGTCCGCGCCGCCCGCCGTGAACGTCTGAATGGCGCTACCCGACAGATACGCTTCGATCTCGACCTCGGCCGTTTCGGATCGTTTTAGGGCTTCGATGTTGGCTTTTGACAGTGGTATGAGTAGTTGGCCTGCGAACACAACAGTGGCCGTGTACCCAATATAATATACGTATGTGTACAAGTCAATATAGGTGTGCGTGTGATCTCGCGCCTCTTGCATTCTGAGCGTAGCGAGAAAGCCGTACTATTATTACAATATACTTTTATCCCCCCCCCCCCAATTATTCGAGATGGTAAAAATTTCGAAAAATTCAGACATTTCCGTTGTGATTGGGAATCAATTCTAATTTAAGCTTTTAATGTGCTATTTTTCGAAATTCGAAGAAGTTTGTAAACTCCCGTTACCAGTTTTACCAAAATCTTTGCTGGTTTTAAGATTTTTACCGCGGGGTAAGTAGTTGTCCTGTTCAAAATTAATGAAAAAAAATTTACATCGGCAAGATTAATAATTTTTTTTCTGTAAGGCAATATATACTATATTATTATGATAGTAACATGGTTAATTGAGTGGAATGATAAAAACATACTTTGGTATTTTAAAAATTCCGAAGTCGTACTATTGGTTTCACTATCGAAATGCTGTAGTAAGTCGTCAGCAAAATCTGACAGTGTTTCGGACTCGTCCCAAATATCATGACTCCGCTGATGCGTCTTGAGACTGGCCTTTCCCGGAAAAGTCTTGTTGCAATTGGGTCGATCGCACGAGTATAATTTGTCAGCCGAATGCGTTCGCTTATGCGTTTTTAGATGATGGCTGGCCGTAAATGCTCGACCACAACCTTCTTCTACACACCTAAAAATCACGATGACCAATTTTGATAAGTATTTTCAAACAAACCAAAATGTTTGTCAATTGTCCACGAACGACCGCGGTTCACGACTACTTTATGATAATATGTAAGATCCAATGACAGCAGTTTTTCAGATCTCATTCACAAAACCAATATCGTAATATCTATAGACTGTAACATTATATTTTGTAGTATGCTAATAAGTATTACTTGTACGGTCGTTCTTGTGTGTGCGTCCTGTAATGTTTTTTTAGGTCACTAAAAGTCGTAAAACATTTGCCACATCCTGTTTGCATGCAGTCGAAAGTGTCACCGGTGTGCAAACGTTGATGAGCTCGTAGCCTGTACTACAAACAACCGTAGGTCCATCATTTTTCTAATAGATTACTGAAATTACTTAACTGAATACATCGAAATCTTTACCTGTAGACAGTGTTAAAAGCTTTTTGACATTCGTCCTTCGTGCAAACAAACGGCTTTTGTTTCGTATGCACTCGTTCATGAATTTTCAAACTATATGACGTCAAAAATGGTTTTCCGCAGTCCGTTATGTTACACTTAAACCGATATTCGCCTGACATACATTAAATCAATTAATATATAACCACGTATTAAAATAGAATATATTATATTTATACTATGAAAAATAATATTTATAATCATTACAATATTAAATTATTAATCTTCAAGTTTTAATTGGTTATAAAAGAACCTTTAAGAAAATTAATGGTAATATAAAAATCATGATTTACGGTTGCTTTGTAATTTTTAATATCGAATATTTTCAGTATGTTTTATTGTAATGATTTATTTCTATTAATGACAGGATGGATGACAACGACTTGTATCGGCTCGCCCTGCAAATATGACGTAGAACTACTCTATTAACAGTATTAATGTCGTCATTCATCAATCATTATTCGTTATATTTTTTTCATATTCTATAAACAATTCATTAATAATAGTAAATGTTTATTAAAATATCGTACAAAACAGTTTTTTGATTCTAAAGAATTATTATTGCGTATTATAAAATAACTATCCATTATATTACATATCATATTGCTATGTCATTAGCACAAAAATAGTGCACCACACCATCAAATTGTTTGATAGTCTTTATTTTTATACTTACAAGTTTCAATGATATTTATACTAAAATTTCACTCTACACTTCCAATTAAAGTTAAATTCCAATCACACTTATATAACAAAACATTGCTTTTTATGTATATATCATACATTATACACATACATTCTACACGTGAAGAGAATAACAAATAATAAAACTATGCCTCCGATTATAAATACACTACTAACTATAAAATTACTCAACATACAATTTATACATTTTAAACAATATTATGCATTTTTATGAACATACATTACATAATATAATTTAACTTTAACATTATTCTACTCTCGTTTTATACAAGTGCATATGTCACACGGTTTGTATGTTTTATAACGCTTAATAAAAATTCTTTTAAACTCTTTTAACACACTTTAACTTCAAAAATAGATTCTTATTTTATTAAATCTAAAGATTATGTGTGTATTACCTTTAAGATAATTATAAATTTATATAAAATGTTCTGTTATATAACAGCCTATTGTTTTTAATTAATTTATGTTCGAAATTCATAATAATTAAATACATTTTATTCAATATTTGTTTTTATAGTGACATCAAAAATAAAAAATAATAATTTATCTATTATTATTTTTATTACACAGTTTTCCACTTAAAAATTCAAAAAATGTACCTATATAATAATTATGTATTTACACACCTTTATGTGTCTTCATATGAGTACGTAAATTTCCTACGGTACTATACGTTCTTTTACAGCCAGTGAATTCACAGTTATGTCTTTTAGTGTCCGTCTGATCTGGTGGAATATCATTACTAAATGAACTTTGAGATAAATCATCATGGAATCCTTCTTGTGATGTTCTATCATTTTGTGGATTAACATCATACTGTGCATAACTATTTGTTTGGAAGTTATAGTGGACAAAACTGTAACGAGAAAATTATAGGTACATATATTATATATACATAATACATAGCCACATATATGTATATATTCAATTAAATAAAAGGCATCTTAAGAGAATTTACTAATTTTTAAACATAAACAAACTTGTAAGCTTGTAAATAATTTTATTCAAATAAAAGCAACGACACATAGTGCACCTCATTAAAATACATGACAATAATAAAAATATTATACAGAACCATTTTTATATCTGTGCCACGTTAAAATATAAAAGTCACTCTTTCATGATATGTGATATTTTAAAAACATGACGTTTAAAAATGTATAGCATATATCATGTATGTATGAGTATAGTTTGGTGTTCTATTTAATTAACATTACATACATTCGATGAATTTTGAACTTCATCCAAAATGTATTTTTGCAATAATTAAGATTAGAGAAATATTAATAAAATCATAAAAATAATTGTTGAATGTTGAACATACTCATACATAGAAAATCAATACAGGTTTTTAATTATTTAATTAAATTTAAGTCTTATTTTAGCACAAGTGGAAAAATTTAAATTACTTAATGCTCTGAAACATTAATCATATTATACCTTTAATGTCTATATGATTTTAAATATTTCGTTAGCAATTTTCAAAGATTATTATTTTAGAAATATAATAGTAATAAACTAAGATTAATAAAATATATTCAAACGAATATTTAATTTTCATAATCAAAGATCAAATAACAATAATATTATAATCAGTACAACTCGAAATTATTATTTTGTATAAATTTAATATTTTATGTAAAACATTATTTAATGAAGATTTCGAAAAAAATATATAGACGTGTCACTAAAAACCAACCTAATACCTATAACTGTTTGTGTTGTATTTTATAATCAGGTACTCAGGTGAACTAAATAAAATAACTATCATATTTTTAAGTTCTGAATAAACTATACTCATAATAATTTTAAAGTTTGACAGATAACAATTGGTGGTTTACTTATAATAAGCTTTAATCATAAATACAAATGTTCTCAGTCTAAAATAATAAATTATAATAATACCATAATAATTCAATCGAGATATGTCGTTCCTTTTGTATACACGAATGGTAGGTACATAGTAAATAGTAATAAATAAGCAGACAAATGCGCAAAGTTAAAATTATGCAATATTCATGTTTACATTAGTATATAAATAAATATAAATCAAATGTTTCTCATATACAGGTATAAAACAATTTGTGTTTTTAAGTAAAATGTATGATTTATGATTAATTTTAGTATATTCCTCTGGAAAATAGTTTATTAAACAACATATTAATAAAACCACTCGTATACAAGCACTTATAAAAACCAAAGCAATTTTCTAGTAGTATATCATTTCTTAATCACTTCAACGGGAATTTATTCAACAACAAAGTACATTCAGTGAAAAACGCTTAAATTATGATCATATTTATAAGCTCCAAATTGTACGTTTATCCGAATAGAATTAAAAAAAAACAACCAAATAAAGATAATTAAATCACAATATGAATAGGGTTAAAGCTTTCATGAGTAACGAATAACAATTAAAATTGCCTTTTTCGGATGAATTAATGCTAACAGTTATTTTCTGACGTCACCGGACCCAGTATAACCTGTATAGATTAAAATTTCATAGCTTACGTACTGATGTTACTGTTGTGAACATAGACACGCCGTACAACAGCTAACCAGTGTTTAGACTACGTTATTCATTCTACCAAACTTAACTTAAAACTTAATTTTCAAACACTAAAGATTAAAAATAAAACGAACACGCGAATTCAAGAATATACTTTACGCCACTGTGTTTTGTATTTCTAAGACAGATACGTGTGGAGTAATGTTTTTTTATTTTTCCTGATTTTTTAGTGATGACAACAACCCCAAAATTTAACTGCGTTAGTCCCATATAATGATTTTATAAATATGAATTGTTACAGAATATGAACTTTAATAAATTTTTGAACATCTTAACTAAATACAATTTTTATTTTCTAACATTATAATCAAAATAACTAAGAATTTATTAAAAATAAATGTTTGGACAGTCTTACAGTTTCGCTCCATCTAATACAAAAAATATATATAAGATTTACAATAAATTGATAATTATTGGTGCACTCTTACCAACAAGAACATTTCTTACAAGACAAAGAAAAAATACATCGAAATAAAAAACTAATATACTTCATTACTTGAAGTTCAATACCTAAAACTTTCATATTGCATTTTATGCAATAAATAAACAATCAAAATATATGCCTAATAGATTTATAATACATCTTTATAGTTTATTCCATAGAATTCACATGAAAAAAAAAACAAAATCAATGTAAAACAAAAACTCCATATTTTTTACTTGAAAACTGACAGCTGTGCCTAATAATATGTTTTATGACTCAAGTGAATGAATGAACCTAATTCATTCAGTTTCTAAGCTACAAATGCTTATAGGTATGCCGTATGCATAATATTTTAAGTGAAAAACCTCAAACAATCTGTATAATTTTTATTATTATTATTATTATTATTAATATTATAGCCATGACAACAAAGATTATTGACATTTTGATTTAAACAAATCTGGGAATAATTTATGTAGCTATTACTTCAACACTCTGAATCAAAATGGTATTATTACTAAAGAACTTATTAATGCATAAACGCCTACATATTTAAATTTGAGATTTGCATTCATAACATGACTCACGACGGCGACGTATGTATTATTATTCTGATGGTAATCTTTATAATTGTTTGTTTCGAAATATTTATTAAGTACAAACACTTAACTTTTAACAATGCAATTTTAAATTAAATAAAACACAGGAATTAATTTCTTTTATATACTGAAAATGATGAACAAAAAATTCCAAATAACAATATATATTTTGTATCTATAATTATCTATTTATTATAATATAGATCATTTTCTTTCCATTAAAAAATAAACATTAAAACTAATTTCAAATTTAATCTACAAATATTTCATTGATATTTTTTATCAAATATAGTTGTATAATATTTAAAATAAAAACTAACTTATTTAATTTGGTGTTCTAAATTAACATTAAACAGTATATGGTATTATGGCTTCATTTTTTTTTACATTTAAATTAAAACCTACATGATCATTAAACAATACGATATCTTCTCCCGGAGAAAAATAATTTAAGTATAAAAAAAACAAAATTTAATCTTGAAAGGTCGACTAATTAATAAAAAGTAAATTTGTGGTATCAAATTAAAAGAAGATACTTTTATAATAACAAATAATGTAATTCATGAAACAATTTTGTTTATGAAATGAAGAAAAAATTAACTACAAACTAATATACACAGATACGAGTATATAGATCCATACAGGAAAATATATTTATGTTGATGATGTATGTGATTAACAATGTCTCGAACTTTTAAGACCTACATTTTACTTAAGTTTCAAATAAAAAAAAAACAAATATGGAACTCTAAATATTAAGAATTTAAACAGTATTAATTCGTATACATTTCGATTTATTCAGTTTTTGTATATGAAATAATTTTTATATAGATAATTATTTCATTTTCAAAATGAATTGTCAAAAACATTCACCATATTAAATTACATCGATACTTATGTTTAATATTATATTTTCCATTTAACTATCTAGAAAAAGACTAGAATCTAACTATGAACTTATTTTTATTCAGGTATCTCTTTTATTTATTAAATAACCACATTATGCGAGGCAGTTCATAATACCATAACTATCTGGCTATCTAGTTTCTCAATAATTGTCAACAACTATTGTGTCCTGCTGAATCCTGATTGGCTGATAGTGAAGGAATATTACAACATTCATTTTTCGAATCATACTTTTGAAATCCAGACTGTTACTGGACCTTTTCATTATGACACAAATTACAAATGTTATAATACATAGATACGTTATATATATATATATCAGTGGCGGACGCAGGGGGAGGGGGGGTTTGGGGGTTCAAATCTCCCCCGAAATTAATAGATGATTAATTTAAAACGTAATAGTTATTTTATCATATGTACCTAAAAACAATTAATTATTCAAAAGACGTTAAAATATGCTAGAAAAAAATGTTTTGGTAAGAAAAGTGAATCTGTAATAATTTGTAATTTTTCAATCTACGTCATCTACGTTATATAAGTCTATACATCGATTTTTGCAAATTGGAGCAACACTTCCCGTTTCAGTTGCTTCGAGTGAAAGATCATTCTCTGGTCTCCGTAGATTAAAAACCTATTTACGAAACAAGACGACGGAGGACCGATGGAATGGATTAGTATTATTGAACTTATACAGAGACGTAGAGGTATCTTATGAAGATATCTTGAATATTATGGCAAAAACACCGAGTTGGATAAATTTGATTTTATAATTAATTGTTATGACTTCTAAAAATACAATAAATAATTATTTCAAAACAATGGTAATTATTCTTATTTTTTCAAACCCCCCCCCCAACATTTTTTCCTGCGTCCGCCTGTGTGTCTGTGTATGTATTATATATGTATGTATGTATGTATGTATGTATATTTACATGAACATTTTATAACAATCATTGTCCACTGTTGAAATATACGACTAGAGCATAATGATGTATTTATTGTATTAATTATGATTTATCACGTTCAATATGAATAATAATAATAAAATATCTTGAAAAATATATTTTTTGCCTATCCGATTCCCTAATCGTTGTATAAGTTGCAACAAAATTTAATAGTTGGTTGTACACTATATTATTTACAAATATACAATGCTTTATAATACTAAAGAGTAATCAACATTTCATCACAATACACAGTGGGATATTAAACTTCAATGTTATGTACCCAATTTTGTAAGTATAATTTATATTTTTCGAACAAGGTTCGAGATTATTATACAGTATCACCGATAAAAGTTTAAAATAGGTCGCCAGAAGTTGACAGTTCAAATTGTTTTTTTCTGCATTCAGAAACTATACTTTTGTGTACTAAATATACATTGGACTATTTTACATTTAGTTAATACACAAACATTGTGACATGAGAACTATTAAAATTTTTTCATCAACTTTAGTAAATCAAAAACATTGATTCAGCAATTTCAAAAGACTAATAATCATGGAAAGAAACTTGTGTTCTTTGGTTAGTTTTCTGCAGAAAAAAAGTTCTGAAAACGCTTATTATTCTCTCACGCACTGCGTGTGCTTGTCGTATAACATTATAATTTATAACAAACACAAAAGATATTTCTTGCAACCACGAATGTAAGAATATTACATACATTTTGCGATTTTATAAAGTGAATGCGGGTGGGCCGAACGAGTAGATACAGCAAATAAAGATTGGAACAGACAACAACAATATAATTTACGTGTGCTCGGAAACATCAGCCCGCGAGGCGGCGATGGCAACAGCGTGGGACGAACCGAAAGTCGTAAATATCACCGAGACTGCGTCATCATAATACACATGAGACTGTTACCTAAATCGCGTCCCCGTGGATTTTAGCACGCGAAAAAAAAAAATCTCAACGACTACAACGTTTTACCTTTTCAACAACTTTCGAAAACCAACATTTTTCTTTTCCATTCGCATCGCGCCTGCGGATAACGAACGCACCAGCTAAATAAACACGCTTCACGTCATCAACCAGGAGTGAAGATTTCGGTCACAGTCTTCAGTAGTGAAAAGCCGCTGGTAGTACCCAAAAGCGTCCAAAAGTTAAGACCTGACGGGCAGGGAGTGCCGGTACATGGGACATGAGGGGTCAAACAGTTGTATTCGCATGGAATTATTATTTTATAAAAAAAAAAACACAAAAGTTTTTTACTATTTCACTGTCAAGTTTTACTGGCTATAGTTACTGACGGATAGTTTGCCCTACGGTACATAAACACCGTCTCCATAATAATTCGCTAACCACCTGCTGACGTGTTTTTCCTTCCGACGTCTCGGCCGACAGTACACTCACAAATCCGCAATGACCGGACGCGAAGCGTCTCTCGGAGTGTCCGTCTAGCGCGTTCTAGCGCAACATGGGGGGGACGTGTCACGCGCGAGCTCGCTATACCGTTCGGGACCGCGAGCTTTTCACGTAGCCCTAACCTAACCGGCGTCCCTTCTCCACTCGCGCCACGCCACATACCCTCCACGACCCTCAGAAGCGCGTACAAGTCACGATTCGTTCGTGTTGGCTCCACGGCTAATACTTGTGCACGCTAACCTGTACGCGGCGTTACAGTAGAACGCGTTGTTGCCGTCCTCTCCGTCGTCTTCTTCCGTCGTTCGCCGCTGCTGCTGCTGCTGCTGTGGTGGTGGCGTAGACCCGTGCTGCAGCTGCTCCAAGTCGTTGTACACGAGCGCAACCACAGCTTGTTCCATCGTCGCGACCGCAACCACTACAACGCATAATAGCCGACCGAAACCGTCAAAGTTTGAGATGTGGATAGAGGGAGAGAGAACTGGAGATATGGAGAGATGGTGAGAGGGAGTGAGCAAGAGCGTTAAAGGGAGCGAGATAGAGAAAGCTCCGCAACGTACGCGCGGTACCGTGCCACTGACAAAGCTCTCGTTGAAAAACAGCGGCGGCCGTAACGCGCGCGCGATTCACGAGTCCGGCTGACGAGCGGCGCGACGGCGTGCGTATTACGGGCGGTCCGAGCGATCGCGCGTCGGAAACGTGACACCGCCGCAACCGTGTGTCGCGTCCGTCCTCCGGGCCGTCGGTGGCCGGTGTTGGTGGGAAAAAGACGTGGGCGCGAATACGCGCGGAGGAGGCGAAAATATAAAAATGACGCGGCGGCGCGGCGGCGCGGCGGCGGCGACGTCCTTGAGCCGTGCAATGCGGCCGAGTAACCGTAGCACAGATGGTCGGCGCGCGCCAAAAAAAAAAAATAAAATAATAATAATGAAAAATGTCGGAAAAAACCTAACCGTCCTCCTCGTCGCCGCGATAGGAGAAAATCTTTTCGCCACGCGCGAGCGGCGGCAAGGGCCGTTCGTCCGCGGGGCTGCTACACGTCCACTCGGGTTTAAAAATAATACTTGTCTGCGCGCGCGCCGGCTTTTGGCATCCGTAATGTTCAATGTTTACCACGCGATAAACAATAGCATTTTTTAATTTTTTTTTTTACCATTATTTACGTTTCCGTTCGTTACTGATCCGCGCACGGTTTTTCTCTCTTTACTTCGTAACTTACAGGGTAAATCTGATCACGCATCTATTATACGACCGTTCGTTTGTAATATTATAGGTACGCCGTATGCGTCGGGTGAGTCACACTGGAAGAAAACTGATTCAATACGTACGTATATATCGTGGTCAAAACATTAGTTTTTATCGAAATCAACGTTTGAAACGTGTATCCTCATAAATTCAAAACAATCTCGATCAAAAACCGACAGCATAAAAAGTAGAAACTGAAAACTTTACGTGCATATTTAAAATGTATATGCTACCTATCTATAACTTAACTATATAATGCCGTGTAATATGATGTTCATAACTAAGAGAATAAATACATACGTGTTCTCATAAAAGTTGATGAGTCATACTTGTATCTGTTATAGTCTATATAGGTGTATCTGATTTTTTGCCAAGTTCTTCGGCAATTAAATTATGTAACAGCATAATTTCTTTGTTGTAATGCTACTAAAACCAATATGCATATTTGACATTCGTTTGGACTATTAATCACTTTCAGTGGCGTATTTTCAAATTTTTCTGGGGGGGTCCTCAGTTTCTACATAATTAATATTAACTATAATACTTATAACTTGAAACCATGCTGCAGGAACATGTATCTGTTTTAACTGTTGTAACTAATATTAAACTATATTTTATATAATATTTTGTTTACGGGAAAAAACTATGTCCGCGCGACCCTGCGTGCCTACATAAATCGGGTTCTGCAAATATGCAAGAATTTTACTTTTTTTTTTGAGAGGTTCTGGGGGGGGTCCAGTACCCCTGGACCCCCCCGTAAATACGCCACTGATCACTTTTATAAATTTATCTTATATTAAAATGGAATGGTGTATCATGTATTAGAGGCTAGAATCCGATCACGGAATTAGTAGGATTATAAATTATATAGTACTACATACAATAGCTGTAACGTCTAAGCTTAAATCTGTTTCATAAAAAAATTATACTTAGGTATAGAATTTAACTAATGTAACTTATTTATTTTTTAGACTCTGGGTGAAAATAGGAATGTTTTGGGTTTATCATGTTTTTTTTTGTGTCTGTGCTTACGATTTCGACCAGAAGGATTGCTCCGATCATCACAATAATAGTTGGAGGTTTTTGATAAGAAATTATGTCTAGATTAATCTATAGAATTAAATGTCAACATTTTTCCGAATAATTGAGGAAAACAGAGAAAATATTTGAAAAAACTTTTAGCCGAGATCGAAATTTGAACCCTGCACCTCTTAGTATTTAGATACGCACTATTCCATATAAGACTATACTGTGTACTTATAGTAACATTTAATAATTTTCGAAGTATTTTTGTTTACTATATAGGCACTTAAAATGTTCGACTAAAAGTTAAACATACCTTGTTAATCCTTCGTTAGGCGCGCGGTCTACAGTAAAGTTGTAGACCAGCAATAAATATTATCAATTTAAGTCTTTAAAAATAACTTAAAGTGTCTTGTACTTTTGGATAGCTATTGTTTATCTTTATTACTTTGTAATCAGTACCACCGTGACTGTTGACGAGCGTTGTGTGATTGAACAAATCAAAAATATAACTACTGGTCTACAATTGTAGACCACGCGACTAACTGTGTTCCTATTTTTTTTTTGTAAATTTTCAAAATTATTTTCATTAAAAATATCTGTATTTTCAATTAATTGAATTTAAACAAATTATAAACTGTTAGAAAAAATAAATATGAAATCATTTTATGTGTTTATAGATTTTTAATTAATTTTTAATGTGTATATGGTAGGTAATTTATGTCTTCACAAAAAAAAGATGCGTGGAGTCTACGCTTGACTCAAATACCGTTTAAGTAAAAAAGTTTAAATAAAAGTATAAATTCTATTTACATCAGTTACAAATTTTGTTCGTCTTAATATCTTGTAACTAAAAATAAAAGTATAGTTAAGTAGTTTATTGTAGTCATTTTTATGTTTAAAACTACAAAATCCATTTATTATACTTTATATCAATATAATGTAATTTTATTTACAACAGGAAATTCTTTCTAAGTAAAATACCACCAAAACGCATTATACGAGTACACTCGATCATTTCTCGTAAATAAACAAGTCATAATACCCATTTTCATTCGAAGATAACTCCCATGAAAAAATAAATATACATTTTTAATTTGTTTTTGGTCATTCGTAAACATGTAAATTCAAGATATTTATAATTTCAGACTTAATCAGAAGATAATTGGGTAAGAAGTTCTAAAAGTAAAAATGCTATGAAAAAAATAATCAAAATTTCACCACTGACGGATAATTGTATTTTTTTCAAATATTTATGGATTAAGTTGAATATTTCAGTATTAATATGGTTCCTTACGTGTGTATTGAATATTTTACATTCTTAAAAAAAACAAAAGTATTAAAAATTTACTAAAATAATCAGAAATTAAAATGGTCTACAAATGTATACCACGCGCCTAAACTTGTAACAATATACCACGCGCCTAACGAAGGGTTAAGAAATTTAGTTCTACTACCTATTTATATAGGCAAAATCGGTCAAATATTGTAACAACATCTGAGGTAATGTACTATAGGATTATAATATACTTACTATTTTTAGATAATTTTTCTAAACAACTTCATGAAAGATTGATGAACCATAAATTGTTACTAAACAATTTTACTTGTTTAATAAATCCACGTGAATTTAAAGAAATCAAATTTAAAGATCTTCTAAAAACATCAGATACTAATGTAGTCTGTAGATGAAATAACTGCAATTGGTTAATCCATAATATGGCACAACAAATAAAAAAGAAAATACCCAAAAATACAATAGGAGCATTAAATAATTGCAACGAAGATATATTTCCAATGAAAGGTCCTTTTCAACACTTTGAAGTTTGAAATCCTATTTACAAAGTACAACTGGTGAAAATCGTCAAAATGGTTTGGCACGAATTAATATACATTATATACATCATGAATCATGATATATTAGTGTCAACAGAAGATGTAATATGTGAACTAAATATTGCAAATCGTCGAATAAGATTAATGTAATAGTAAGTAAATGTAAGATGTAATAATTAAAAAAATTTACTACCTACTTTTTATGTTTACTTTTTTTTTTTACATTTTAATTAAATATTTTTATATACCTAAATCAGTTTTCAAAATATAAATATTAGTATACACAAATTTCGTGTCTTTTTTTTAAAAATTATATTCATGGTTTATTTTTTTAATTAAGGTTGTTATTATTCATAACATCCGACACCCCCATTGGAAATTCCTGGCTACGTCCCTGGCAAGTAGTGTAGGTACTACTGTAATAACATGTTTTATAATATGAATAAAATGTCTACTTAGAATTTTAAGCTTTAATAGTACCTATCATTACAAAAATCTGTAAAATATTTAATGACTATAAATATTTTGGACAATTTTTAGTGTAACCTCCTTAAAATTAAAATATATAAGTATATTCAATGTATGACCCTCAAGACAGTTTTAAAATAAGTTAAACAATACAAAATAATAATGGCTGCAGAAGTGCAGACTACCATTGATTTTATAATCTATTATAGAATCAAAGTGAATACCAATACCTGTACAGTGTACATAGCCACATATTAAAATTATAATTTACTCAATAGTTAAAATTAACAATTAAATCTAGATATCATATCATTATGAAGTTTAACAAGATAAAAACTTCTTTTTAATTCTTGTACATCTAGTACTAATAAAACTTACTAAGTACTTATTTCTAATTTTTATTTTTATTTTAACCCTGCTTATAATGGCTTGAAAATTTGAATATTCCAAGTTTTTAGTTTATAAATATTTGGACAATATTGGTGCATTTTTAATAATTAAAAAAAAAATGTTTCTGTACAATTAACAGTATTTAGATTTGTAAGGTTTATTGTACTAAAAAATTATACTTAGAAGTTAGAATTTAAATATTGAAATTTAAAAAAAGTAAAACCAAAATAAAGGCAGTTTTTATTGATTGAGAATATAAATTATTAATTAAATAAATTTAAAATTTTCTTTTCTTTTTCATGTTCTTTCCTTTAAACTTCTTTTTTCTTTTATTGCCACTTTTTTCATTGAAATTTCCTCCAAGTGCTGAAATGTCTTCAAAATGAGTCACTTCTTTTCCTAATTTTCCAAGAGTGATTGATGATAATTGTTTGGCTCTATGTTTGTCCTTTTTGGTAACTGGTAACCTAACAAAAAAAAAATTTTAAATACAAGTATTCTTAGTAAAAATATTATTAATATTTTAACTTACCTAGTAAAGTAGTCTTCTTCATACTTTTGTCTTTCAGAATCATACTTTGATTGTTTATTTTTTAATCCAACTGTATTAATTTGAACTTCAACAGGTGTATCAGCATACTCTTCTCGTAATTCTTGCATGACTGAACTCTGCAAAGCTCTCTTTTTTGCTCTTTCTTGTTCTTTTTGTCTTTTAACTACTCGTGACTCATCGCCATCATAAGGAACAGCTGTTACCTTAGGTGCCACATATACTCCATCTTTAGCTTTTTTTGAGCTATGTTGACTAGTTTCATCAACATCAGAATTTTCATCACCTTCTTGATCTTCAGCATCTGCTAAACCTTCAATAGTAGCTCGAAAACGGTCTGGATCATTTGGATCAACAGAACCAGATAATGCAGTCTTAACAAGTTTATCAATTTGATATTTCATTTTAAACTCTAGAGGTCGAATACGTTCTAAAACAGTTCGTTGTTCAACAAGACGTTCAATTGATGGGCTATTTTTAATAGATTGAAATTGACATTTTTTTAATATAACATTGGTCAAATCCCCAAGATAACTCATTAATGAATGACATTTCAAATCTAATAAGCTTATACCTTTAGGTGTCTTACAAACTTGGTTAGCGATCTTATTGAGTGATTCTTCTGCTTCCAAAACACTAGTATTAATTTCGTTTAGTAGTTTCTTAGTTTGTGCAAGATAATCTGGTTGAATTTCTGCTTCCATAGTTGTTCCATAAATTAACAAGAAATATGTTTGATAAATTTCCAATCAAATCTGTAACATTAAACACTACTAAATTTGAAATAAATAGAAAATAATAATATATAATAATTTACAAAACAAACGCACATGTTTGGTTTTCAATATATAAAATTGCAAGTTATCAGCATAGATAATAAATAATAATTATTTATTTATTATCTATGGTTATCAGCTATAGAATGTTATCACTGGTCAACTTAATAATTATAATTTTCATTTTTTTTACGTTGGTACCGCTGCCCACCATCAAAAATGGATACGCGCTGTCTCTAGCATACGACATATAAACTATATAAAGAATTTTGTATATTATGTTCTCCACTCTCTACTCTCTAGTTCTCAAGAGTAGTTCAGAATCTTGAATTTACTCTGAACTTCAGACTACAGTATACAATGAATGATGAACTGATGAACACTTCAGATGTCACATTAGTCCTGTTGTAATTGTTTTATCATTGAATGGTATACTATATAATAACCACGGCTCGTAAGGCGATCATAGGCGTGTTCAGACTTAAATTTCCGGTCGAGTCTGACCCAATTAAAGTGCTACAGTAATTGAATAGTACCACTTTTTTTAATACGTCAACAAACATTATTACTGTAAACTAAAGAATATATAATATTTATAATATACAGACTACAGAGACACAAATAATAACCTTGTTAAATGTAGGTAGTAGTTACATCACTTACATACAACATTAACATGTTGTATTGTCGACATTTTTTTTAAATTAAAAAAATGTGTATTTAAATCACATGACATAAATATAAATCCAATTATATATATCTATGTACTTATATATTTACGTAATAATATATATAATGTGATATGTATCATACTTTTGTGACCAAAAAATGTTAATGACTATGATATAAACTCCAATAGTTTATTATTTCATTGTAAATTAATTTGGGTTCTCACCACACATATTTACAGTTTAATGTTCAGTGTTTTCTTTGATTTAAACAATTTTAGTTACCATTGTAAGTACTTACCTAAGGGCTGATCCCTACCTGGAAATTGTGAAAATGGCATTTAGTATTTACTCAGCTTCATCATGGATATTTTATATTCCCATTATGACTATACACTATAATATACTAACGTAAAAAAAAATTCATTAATAATCATACTTTGTTCCCATTTTTTTTATGTCTATAAATAAAAATGTATTAGTATTGTAATATAGAACTTAGAATTTTTTAAATTACCATGAGTCAATCAATTTAGTGATGTGATAAGAATATTCTCTTCAAATTATATTAAGATCAAGTTTCTCATTATTTCACAATTATAAAAATATAAAATTTATGAACAACAAATAAAACACTGTTTTAAAAATTCTTATCACATAACTTGATTTACCAATAAGCTGGGGATAGAATAAGTTTAAATGATCATGTTAAGTTAGCTATAGGCAAATATGGCAATTCATCCTTTCTAATTATTTAAAACAATTGTTGACGGGTTTGCAGTATTTATGAACATAAAATGTAACAAAAACTACTATATAAATATATACTTAACTTATTGTTTAAATTGCAATTTTAAAATTGCTCAAGTTTTAGATATGAGCAAAAGATTTAATAAACATAGAAATTATGTCTATGCAGTTAAAATACAAAACTATTATATAGTTTATACAAATAGATTATTTTCTAGAATAGGCGAAAAAATTATATTATTGTTTTACTAATGAAATAAACTAATTCATTTTATATTTCTCTTTATAAAATAAAAGAAATATAATATAATATTAATAAAATGTATTAGAATAATGTTACTAAGTACTAGTTTTAAAATACATAAATACATTTTAAAAATACTGAATAAACATATTTTCAGAAATATATAATATATGTTTAATGTCTTAGTTTCAAAATACATTTTCAAATAAAATAAAATAATAAAGTGTACAGACTAACATATTTTTATACTTCAGACCAACACTAATAATGAATGTTGAATGCACTTATATGTCATCAATATTAAGACTAAGTAAATAATAAATATTAGTTATGATTTGATTAAAAAAAAAAATATATTTACAATATGATCTTGAATGTTTATTACAGACTTATTTTTATTATACATTGTAAATAATTAGTATTGACAATCAAAGGGAACTCAAACATTTTAACTATCATAATAATTTATAATAATAAATTTATAATATAAAAAGTGCATTAAAATATTAAAATTAAGTTTTTTTTACCATTGGTCTTCTACACGTCCAAATTTGTAGATCAGAGAAGCAGCAAATATAAAAGCATTTTGAAAGAACAATTCAAGTCCAACAGTCATATTTGGTTTGGATGAACCTAGAAGTTCAAATTCACTTTTTTAAATAGAAACTTATACATTTACTTATATTCAAAATATATTTTTATACCCTTAGCTGCAACAAAATCAGCAAAAAATATCCAACATGCAGCTATTAATGCAGCAAATCCCAGAACAAAACCCATAAATAGCCAGCTGCGTGCTCCTCTAGGTCCAAACCATCCTCCAGAGTAAGCTTCTCCTCGAATTTGAGAATTTGATACTACATTAATCCTACATTCATATTAATTGTAACAACATTAAATAAATAAAAGTATTTGCATGTATTTCCTTAATATACACATTTTAGTAAAATTAAATAAATTTAATAAGATTAATAAATAATTACTACATTTTGATTGTATTTGATAGTAGTAAAAAAATTAATTAAGTTTAATAACTAATTTAAATTTTGATTCTGATTTATAATGTTAGCAGCAATTGTGATGGTTTAAACTTTAAACTTAAAAATTACATCGTTTTTGAAAATAAAAATATTGCAACAGTTAAATTGTTTTAAATAGTAATAATAGTAAGAGTAATTTATTTAAAACAACTAACACTTTATAAATTAAATTATTCAATAGATTTTACATACAAATGTTATTAAAATGCAAAGCATTATTTTCATATCTTTAATTTTTGATACTCTTCGCAATAGTTCATCATTAACTATAAAGTTTATATAACTTATACTCAGTAAGGAATATGACCAATTTTCAATTAATGACTATAAAGTTTACTAAAAATAAGAATGAAATTAATTGTAGGTAAATTTACACTTACATAAACAATGAAAATGTTCCAACCAATCCACATATGTGATAGGTACCAGGTACTTGATTAGAATTAACTGCCATAGCATCAATAATTAGCCACCAACCAACTGCAAACTGTAAAACAATAAATATATCATCATAATATAACGTGAAAACGGCTTTCAAGCAATTATAAATGTATTTTACAAACCAGAAAGCCCGATATCATGCCAGATATAACATTTCTTTTTTCACTTCCTCCTTCAAACCATAAACAGTTTCCCCAATTTACATTATCCATACAATCCATTGGCATGGTTTTTTTTTTAAAATACAATTAAACTAGAACGTCAAAATAATATAAATTTGATATAGCAAATTAAAGTAGGAACTAACTAGTAACTTGAAAATATTAATATACTGCGACTTTAGAGTTACAAGTTACAACTCGCTGAACATACAATTGATGAATTAATAATTATTATGATAGTCTAGACTCGAGAGTTCTTGAGTGTCCCGTTTTGTTATCAAAAAATAATGATCTTTATTTCATAATGTTCATAACAATGGGCAATGATGCTAACTTCAATAACACAGGACATTGACCAATAATAAAACTGATAATAATAATAAGACTGATAAAAGTTGAAAAATAAACATATGATTATTATCAACAAAAAAGTATAGTAATGAATAGGTTTAAAATGTTGGCGTAATGTAATTGTAATAACATCCATAATAAATTTAATGATTTAAACATTTTGTTCTCCTATATTTATAATAAAATATTGTATTTCCTTTGTTGTTATTCTGGGAGTTTGATTTTTAATATTATTCATCTTAGTAAAATGTTGCCTTCTAAAGGTTATTTTAAGGCTCTCGAATGTCCCTATTTTACTGAATCTTTTTGTGATCGACCATATTGTCACTTTAAGCATAGTAAGCAAGACTTCCTATCTGATTCAGATGGTCAAATTGCTGCTAAAATGGAAAACAACTCTGTCGTCATTTCATCTGATAACTCTAAGTTGCATGAAGAATCAAAGTTAAAACAAAAGGTAAAGTCTAAAGTTATTGAATATGTACCTCAGTATATTAAATCTATGAATTTGGAATCAAGTGACAATTCATGCATTTATGATCCATCTACTGAAATAGGCGAAAACAAAGCTCCTATCCTTGAATACATACCTTCACGTGTTGATGAGACAAATTTAGATTTTAAGCTAGAAACATTGAAAGGTGATAATGAGCTAAATGAAAAGAAACAAACAGAATCAATTAATTATACTGAAGGCCTTACTATGACTTATAGTATTAGTAAGAAGAATGCAGGTATTTCAGAATATGTACCTACTGTTATTGAGAAACCTAAGGATCTTAAAAGAAGTAAACATGAAGATCGACGTCACCGTGAACATGGGTCATCATCAAAACGTAAACATGAATCTTCAAGAAATTCCTCTAAATCTTCAAGCAAATCTAAAAAATCCAAAAAAAGCAATTCTCCAGAACGTAAAAAAGATATAAGTAAACAGGACCATGAAAAAAAACGTAAGGGAGAAAATCATAATAATAAGGGTATAAAACTTGACATTTTGACCTCTTCTTCTTATTCTTGTGGCCCAAAGTCATTAAAAGAAGCAGTAATGGAAAAAGTAAAAAAAAAATTAGTTGTACTAGAATCTGTAAAAATTGATTTGAGCTGTTCAAGTGATGAAGGAAACGGTCCATCTACTGCATCAGTTGAGTCTGATTTAATTGAATATTCTAGTTCAGAAGGTTCTGGTTGTGAACAACAACCTTGTAATGTTGTAGAAGCCAAAATAAAAAAACGAATATCTCATATTTCCCCATCTAGCATATTTGCCAAAATGAATGTAAGAACTGTTATAAAACCTAAAAGTATAAGATCACTTCATGAAATGGTAGCAAGTCGAGTACAATCTATTCAAAATAATGTTTTTAGTCTTCCAAGAAAAATTGAAGTTAATTTAAATAATGATCCCAGTTTACCTTTGTTAAAAGCAAAAGCTCGTGTTGCTCATCAGCCAAAAATTGAACCAGTTACTATAGAACCTCAAACTTCAAATAGTTCAAAAGTTAATAACAAAGAAATAACTGCAAATATAAAATTATGTTTAAGAATAAAATCATTCAAAAGCAGTAATAATATGCCAAATCCTCTACGTCAAAGTTGCTTGGAGAAACTTTATACTGCATTTATTAATCATTATTCATCTGAAGAAGCAATTGATAAGGCACATATAACTGAAGAAGAAGTTCATATTAAAGCAAAATCATCAGGTATTTATCGAAATCTTATAGTACAATCATTGATGAAAGCCAATAAATCACCTGAACTACAAGTTAAAAGTAATCCATATTACCCTTCGCACATGTATGGTGTATGCATGTATGATTTACTGAAAAAGTATATTCTGTCAAAAGATGAATTGGAAAAGAATGGTTATCCACTAATGGGTAATAATAAATTAGCTTATATTTCAAAAAATGCTTATTACTACCGTCCAATTTCTAAAAAACGTAATGGTGATAAATTTGTATGCATGAATTGTAGAAGCGAGTTTGAAGTCAATAAACGGGGTATGCCAATTGTTACATTATCAAAATGTATTTATCATTCTGGCAAGTTAAAATTTGAAAGGTCAAAAAATGAAAAATTTTGGTTATGCTGCTACAAGAGACAACATGAATCTGGTTGTGAATCAAGTATGTTCCATGTACCTGATAAATTAGATGATGACGCTTTAGAGAATTTTGTTTTAATAGAAAGCATAAAATCTAATAGAAATATTGAGGAACCAAATTTTTATGCTCTAGATTGCGAAATGGTCAACACCACTGTTGGTATTGAAATTGTTCGAGTTACAGTCATCAATCATGAAGGAAAAGAAGTGTATGAATCCAAAGTGAAACCCTCAAATCCTATTCTTGATTACAAATCTAAATATAGTGGAATAACTGAAGAATCATTAAAGCATTGCTCAAAAAGATTATTTGAAGTTCAAATGGATTTATTGAAAATGTTTGATAAAGAATCAATTTTGATTGGTCATAGTTTAGATAGCGATTTAAAAGCCTTAAAAATGATTCATTATAATGTAGTTGATACCAGCATTATTTATCCTCACAAATATGGTCCTCCGTATAAGTGGGGCTTAAAGTTTTTGTGTGAACAGCACCTCCAAAGAATTATCCAAAGTGAAGAAGGCCATGACAGTAAAGAAGATGCTTTAGCTTCTTTGGATTTAGTTTGGAAAAAACTGAAAGAAGATGTGAAAAAGTTCAAACCCATTAACATAATTAGTATGGATAAAAGATAGTTGATTAAATTGAATAAAACATGTTTGTCTTATGTTAAAATATTTGACAGTAAATGTGTCTAGGCTCGTAATTATAGGTGGGGGTAATGGTATTTATGCCCATCTCCACCAATATTCTGTACCTGTCAAAAAATCATAATCCTTTATAATTTAAAAACGAAATAAAATACTCTTAATTTTAAATGTATGAAAAAGTAATATTTATTGTAAAAGGTTCTAATTTTTGGTGGAAAGGATGACATTTTAATTAGATCCCTCTCCTATCAAAAATAAAATCCTGCCTATGTGTCTAAATGTGGGTTTAAACATAATATGATCTCAATTTAGTTTATTTCTAAATTAAAATATATAATATGTTAGAGCTGTGGCCTGTGAGATAAAATTAAAATTTGATCAAAAAATGTAGACTAACATTTTACATATTACATTATTAATTAGAAACTAACAATAATTTATTTTCAACATTTAATATCTGTTAATAATTTAAGATTTCATGTTATAGAAAGTATTTGATTATCTCAATATATTTTTCTTGTATTAATAATTTAATTTTTTTTATTATTAATTTGTCAATTGTTTTGTACAATGTATGCAATAATTATATTAAATATATATCAAGGATGTAATTTATAAGTAGAAGTATAGTTTTTTTTAAAATATTTTATAAAGACAAGTGTGCATTTTTACATTTCATGATTTAAAGACCAATGCATTTTAATTTATTAATTTTAAATGTACCTAAACTATAAAATATTGTATAAGATTGTTTTTTTAATTATTCATGTGGTGCTTTTCAAAACTGTGTACATACTTCAAATAAAGTTATGGGAGAAAATAATTGTTCTGAAGATCAAGTACAATTGTTTTTTTCTTTTAAATAACAGTAATTAATAATAACTGTGAACTAATTTATAATTAATTATTATAAAGCAGTGTCAATACAGACCACCTGATAACTGCAGATGAGCCTGGCATATTGATAAAATGGTAACTATTTGGTTGATTTTAAATTTTAATAAAAGACATTGTTATGAGGACATCCGACCCATTACTTGAATTCATGATCTGTGTTAAAAAAGATATATAATATGTTGTTCTAGATAGTAAAATGTTTAATACTTTATTAAAAAAACTATCATAAACAGACTAAAGGCTATTTAAAAATGAGATTACTATAATAGCATGACAAAATGGATCCCGTCATGCTGAATAATTCGAGAGCGACCGGCGAGATAATAAAATTATTGTTTGTATTATTATCACGGACTATGATAAATCTGTGATTATTATTATTATTATTTTATCATGTCCTCTGATCCCGGTCTTCTAAAACTAAGGCCCATACCCGTGTTATCTTATCATCGGTTGCATATTTTCACCCTCATTGTACCATAAAAAAATTGTCTATGGTCTGTGATTTGCACGTGTTCTATAGTAATTTTACCACGGACTATATATATCTAGATATAACTTATCTTTAAAATTTTCTATCTAAATATATGATGACCATCCGTTCAGAGTTTCAGACCTCTTACTCCAGCTTAGTAACTTTTAGTTGTTAAATATTATTTATAAATTTTCGAAAATCATGTCGTCAGTAATGCTAGGAACTATAGATATTAATGATTCCTCCGTTGAACCTTTTAGTCTCACTAGCCGATTTTTTCCATCTAAGGTAGGAGGCAAACCAGCATGGTTAGATTTGAAGCAGATTCCAGAAGCAAGTGAATTAACCTGTCTGAAGTGTAATATTCCTTTGGTTTTTTTGTGTCAATTGTACGCTCCAATTAATGAACCAGAATTCCATGGTACTTGTTTCCATCGAACATTATTTGTGTTCTATTGCCATGAATGCAAAGACGAAAGAACATTTGTGGTTTTCAGATCACAGCTTCGCAAACAAAATGATTACTACTCTGAAGAACCTGCAGAACCTGATGATCCTAACATTGTACCAGATATGTGGGGAATCTCATTATGTAAAGTATGTATTTATGTAAAGTGTATCGTAAAATGTTTGTATACAATGTAGGTATCCATGTGAATACTGTTTAGGTTTTGACGTAATAAAGAATTATTTTCATGAGTTTTTGTTCCCAGATTTATGTGTACAAGGGTCCTAGGACCAGGCTTTTAAAAATAATATTTTATATTAATTATTAATGTTCTAAAACTATTCCCATATTATGTTATAAACAATTTAAAATTAATAATTCATTTTTGGAAATAATAAATTTGTCAATATTTTTAAAGTATATTTATATAATATATCAAAATCTATATTCACATCATTATGTTAATTCAAACAATTATCAACACAAATTCACTAAAATTAATTTTAATGATTTTTTTTATTTAAATTTAAATTCAATGGTTAATAATTAATTACTTATTAATCAACTGATGTATAACATAAAATTATGATATTTGATAATAGTATTGATTGTATACTCAAATATTTTTAAGTTATTTTAGAAAGTTTGCAGTAATAATGTACCAGAGATAATATCTGTTTCAATTTTCAATTTCTAAAATAATGTATAGAACTTTTGAAATACTTAAACTTCTCTAAGAAGGAGTTTCTCAAAATATGTACATTATTGTTAATCATAAGACATAAACCAAACATTTATATGATCCAATCAAAATTGAATTATAAAGTATTGTTATAAATGGTTGTGTTTATTATTTTTTAACTGTTGTCTGCATTTAAATTTCCATTGAATTATTTCATTAAGTTATTTTTATTTATTTTTAGGTTTGTGGATGCAAATCTGTGATGGAATATCAATACCTATATTGTAGTTTACATCATAAAAACATTGATTTAAATAAAGAATTTAAAGACAAGTAATGTATTAAATATTAATTTATTAAGGTAACATCAATTATGTAACAGTGGCAATATAAAGTTGTGTTGTAAATCATTTAGATTTATTGTGGTATTACCAGAACATATTATCAATGAAGACTGTGATGATTGTTCAGAAGATGGTTCATTTAATAGTGAGGATGATGATAGTGATGATAGTGAAAATTGTGATGAAGACAATATTCCAAAAGGTTCTCTTCATGGTAATATGTACTCAAAGTTATTTATATCAGTTTTTATAATTTATCTATGGTATGATTTTTAGATATTAATGGTGTAGATGAAGCTTTATTAGAAATGGCTTATGGAGGTGACAAGGATGATGAATATTTTGAAAACTTTAAGAAGTCAATTTCCACAGTTCCTGAACAAATTATTAGGTATTCTATAGTTATGTTTTTTATTGTTATATGGTTGAAAAATAAAAATCAACATTATTCTTGTCATCTTAAAATTAATTTACTTTTAGGTATGACCGTTTAGGATCACCATTATGGATATGTACTAAACGTATTCCTAAACCACATGACATACTACCATGTCAAAATTGTTGCAAGCAAAGAATTTTTGAATTTCAAGTATGTTAAACCCCAATTGGTTTATTATAAGCTATTCATTTTAAATTAATCTCATTTTTAGATAATGCCACAAATTTTGTATTATTTGAAATTACCAGAATCTTCAAGTAAAGAATCATTCAACTTCGGTATTTTAGCTGTATATACTTGTCCTGAAAGTTGTGACAGTGGTCCAAAGTATAAGAAAGAGTTTTTATGGGAACAAAGTCCATTGTAATAAGATATATGTATTTATATAATAATATATATTACCAAAAATTATATGTTTTGCATTACCAATTACCATTATATATATACTATGTGCTGCATTGAATTCATTCAAATGGTAAATTTACTTATTAACTATTTGTATTTTTCATATCTCAACTTCAAAAAGTGATAGTCTTGATTGTAATTTTATCTGAATTTAAAATACCTAAAAAATAGTTGAAATCTTTTAAAATTAGTAAAAAAAAAAATTTAAAAAATGTATATATAATATTCTTTGAACATTTCAAGTCTTTCCGATTATTTTATTTTGAGTTACTATAAAATAATTAAGACAATTGATATTAATTGATATTGCAGAAACACCCAATTTCATCAAAATATAATTTTCTAACGCTTATAAAATTTATTTACGCTTTTCCAGTAAAATTTTTTTCAGTTCACTGGAAAGAGCAACTTTTGAAGTCTTAATTATTGATATTGAAAAATTAGGCAAATTTCTTAATTTTTATTGATTTTTATGAACATTTTAAATTCAAACAATTATTAATAAAAATTGTGACTACAGATTTTTAATATTTTTTAACTAGAGTAAAAACAATGTACGAGAAACACTATCAAAATTTCAAAATATAAAAATCAACCGAAATTGACATTTTATGAAAAAACAGAAGACTCGACTTTCATACCATGATTAAATCCTAAACCATTTGAAAAATACACAATCTCTAAGAAATAGCCATATAAATATTTGGTGAAAATCAAGTCCCTACAATTAATACTTTTTGAGTTACTATAAAGAAAAAAATCAAAATTTGCATTCCATAAATGTTGCTGTTATTTTGTAATATTTCGTCAGTTTTTCGCCATTATTGGGAAAACTGTTGTTGAAGAAATTCAAAAAATGACATCTCTAATGCACCAACTAAACAACATTTGGAATTGGAAACATATACTACGGTCTACTATTGATGATAGGATAACGTTTTCTAGGAAAAATCGCTATAACATTTACAAAAAATGTTGGAAAAAAAAACTGTATAACCAACAAAAAAGTTTCACTCAGTATCTAAGATATGTACTTATTTTATTTTATTCATTATTTCTATTTTTATTATTTATTATGAAAGAATTACTAAATTAGTTGTTAAAACAGTTAACATGTTTACCGATTCATTAATTTAATATTACTAATCAGAGCATACAAAATTTACATATTTTAAAATGTTATTTATTATAGATCGATATCAAGAAAAACAAAAAGATATAGATATTTAAAATTATATTGTTGGCCAACAATCAGTGGCGTAGCCAGGGGGGGTTTTGGGTGTTGTAACCCCCCCCCATGGATTTTCAAGCATTATTTTTATTTTCATATTTTTTAAATTATTATTCATTCCGTGAATGCACGGCGGTCATTAGTAGATGACCAATGGTGACCAATCATAGAGCAGTGGTCATTTTGTGTTGTTTCGTTGCCTATAACGATGCATATTATCACGGTGCGATTGTTACATGAAAAATAGTGCATTTTCGTCTCGAATATTAGTGAATGTGCATGACTTTCGTACACAACATCATATTGCACCCTGATGACGTCCTAAATAAATTAGCATCAACAACAAGAAAAATACGGTTAATGTAATGTAATTAAAATATTTTATGATTTTAAATTTTTAAATAAAGTATAATAAAATAAAAAATATTTTTATGTATACTTCCTATTGTATAGACCTGAACGGTAAACCCCCCCCCATTGAAAAATCCTGGCTACGCCACTGCCAACAATAATATATATTTCTAGCTTATAATATGTAATAAGAATACAAATAAGTTTAAAAAAAATTTCAGAATGCCAGGTTGAAAGTTGTAATTAATCACGCAGCACGCTGTAATAATACAACACGCTATTTAAGTACTAAATTTATTGAAAAAATATATACTTTGGTTATATATGGTATAGGTATCTAAAATATAATTTAATTCTTAGTCATTTTTTTACAATATTTCTCACATGAAATTCTTTGCCATCTTAAAGGGCGGTTTCAGCACAACCAAGCTGTGGGGTGAGCCTTGATGCAACCGAAACTAATTGGTCAGTAGGTATACTCAGTAGTCAGTAGTTTTGATTTATGATGCTAATACTCATTTAGATTTTTTTTTTAAAAATTGATTCAATGATACACTGCCGTCTTTTGCGGAGGAAGAAATGGTATACACTTCGATAGACACGGTGGTCAACATTTAGATGAAGCTACGAATATCTGAAGTCGTTGAAATCGCGGGATCTGCATATTCTATGTGTGGGCACTCCAATTATATTGTTGTAAAATTTGAAACCACTTAAGCTGTGCAACTAGGCTGAAAGTCAAAACCTACAATTTTAACTGAGTGTGTGCAAGGGGAAAATTGTATTATAAAAAAAAAATAGTACCGCAATTCCTAACGATCCCCCATCCGATTGCGATTACAGTTTCCTCTCAGTCTGGTTTGCAATGACTATATAAACAAGTCTTAAGGCAGACTCTCAGACTTAATTAATTATTAAAATATTTTTTCAAATAATATTAAATTTATACTTTGGTATTACACTTTGGAGGAGACGACCCTTTTTTACTGATCTTTTAAATTTTGTACAAACCGGTGTGTATTGACTATTATAGTATTACTTATTATTATTGTAATTGACTATTGTATATTTTGTAGGACAAATAATATATACATACAGAAAGTCGAGAAAAAGAGTAGGTATCTATAAAGAAATAATAGATCCATGTAAGTTACTTGACCTAACCGATTTAAACTAATGATTTGAAATTTGCAAACCTTATTTTTAATGTAATTTGTATCTTAAGTCTAAAATCGAAACATAAATAGTAAGTCATTTTCCGAAAGACTATAACATATTATTTCATATTAAAATAATGATTGTGCCAGTTATTCAGTATATTCAGCAAGTTGTCGATATTTAATGTATTAAACCGATATAATATGTTGTTGAATGAATTTTTTTCCTTTAAGCCATTGAAATAGTACAAAACTACAAACTATACGAATTCGAAATATTTAAATAAAAAAATATAATTTATGATTAGATTTAATAAAAAATTTTAAACATCAAAATTATAATTAAACTTCACGTTTTCGAGTATCTTAATAAAATAGCGAATAAGGGAATTACGGAAACATAAAATATGTTAGGAAAATTGGCCAATACGTGTCAAGACTGTCGACCAATCAGGAACCGCCAAATCGGCGATTTTGTTTTTTACTTATTATCCGTGTCTTGTAAGTACTGTTTCTATCTAATAGTTATATTGAACGAATGTAACGTACTTAATAGTCATTCCTTAGCTGAATTTTATCCATAAGTTAGGGTATGATAAATAATTTAATATATACTTATTAATTATTAATTTGGTTTTTCTTGTATAAGTCTTTATTCGGCTTTAAAATATTAGTGAAAACTTGTCATTGATAATATAGTATCAATATCAGACATGATTATTTTCAAAGCACCCGGTGGATTTTTCTTATTTTCATTGTGAGCTTTATCCAACGCTTAAGTACTAGGTGAAATAAATAAGTAAATTGTTTCTATAGGTAAGTAAAAGTAATTGTGTTCTTGTCCTAAATTTTTTTTTTTGAGATTGGTACTTTACTAATATTGATTTTAGACTGGGAAGTTTTGACATTCTTCAAAATGGGTATTCCACTTTGGAAATGTATCATACCACTTACATCATTTTTGGTTTTGTGTTTACAAATAACCAATATACATAGTTTAGCTGTGATGAGTGTTGATATTGGCTCAGAATGGATGAAAGTAGCAATAGTTTCAGTAAGTATATAAATATATTGTGTTATTATGACAATTTTATTGAGTTAATTATCCATAGCCTGGTGTACCAATGGAAATTGCTCTTAATAAAGAATCTAAGAGGAAAACTCCGAGTGCTGTAGCATTCCGGAATGGTGAACGTACTTTTGGGGAAGATGCATTAACTGTTGGTGTTCGGTTTCCATCAAATTGTTACATATACTTTCTAGATTTACTTGGCAAAAAAATTGATAACCCAATTGTGGATCTGTATAAAAAACGTTTTCCTTTTTACAACATTATTCCTGATCCAAAACGGAATACAGTGCTTTTTAAACATAGTGAATCGTAAGTTTGAATTGTTTAAATACTATAGAATCTCTTTAAAAAAGTTCACTATGGAAAAAAATAATTCATAATTGTAGAAAAACTCCTCTGTATACAATTATAGTATTTTTTTTTCTCAAACTTTTTAAAAATATTGAGTTGTCTACTTCGTTGGGTGCATAACCGGAAAGTCAACTTAATTAAATTAACTAATGCTTTTATAGGGAACAATTTTCACCTGAAGAACTGGTGGCAATGATGTTAGAAAAAGCAAGAGAATTTGCCCAAGATAGTGCTGGACAAGCTATAAATGAAGCAGTCATTTCTGTACCTGGTTATTTTGGCCAAGCTGAACGATCTGCGGTTCTTAAAGCTGCAGAAATTGCTGGAATTAAAGTATTACAACTAATAAACAGTTATACTGCAGGTGAAAAATTATATACATAACAATTATATACTCAATATCTATCCATTAATACTCGTATAATGCTATGTCTATTTTACCTTATTCATACAATTCTCAGTGTTGAATGTCATTCCCATAACCCAATTTTTATTATAATATTCAATAATAGAATCTGGTACCATAGTTTGAATATGATAGTTTATAGCAGAGGTAGGCAACTGAAAGTTACTTGAGGGCCAATTTTTAGAAAATTAAAATCTAGCGGGCCATAGAGAGCAAAAAAATAAAGGTCATTCAAAATCTTCATTTATTTTGTTTATAGTGTGAATATTGACTACAGGCGATCAACTTTAAAATTTTACGATGTAATTTTAAAATGTAGCGCGGGCCAGATAAAATTGTTCAAATAAACTTAAGGTATCCCCAAGCTTCATTTTTATTTAATTGAAAAGATTATCACTCTGAGCTTCTGTTGCTCTATTATCGTTCAGAACCCCTGGTGATATAGAGGAGACAACTTTTATATAGCTCCTAAAAAGTCAAGATTTTTTATAAATTGTTCAAAAATTAATAATATCTAGTGTTATAAAAATAAAAATCTGTTGAGATACTTATACAAAAAAATTATTCTGTGTATACATTTGATTAAATAATTACCTTTTTTATGTAATTTTCTATTCTAATTTTATTATAATATTTTAATTAGTGTAACTAATTAAATAATTAATTCATTTTATAAAAGCTAAAATAAAAAAAAATTTTAATTATATAAATTATATTAGTTATTCAATTTAAATGAAAATCATTTTCAGCTGCATTAAATTATGGTATATTTCGTACAAAAAGTTTTAATGAAACATCTCCTATGTACATGATGTTTTATGACATGGGTGCATATGGTACTCAAGCATCAGTTGTTTCATATCAGCTAGTAAAATCTAAGGATAGAATAGCTCCAGAACTTCAACCACAACTGGCTGTACTAGGAGTAGGGTTCGTATATAAACTAAAATTTATGTAAAAATTACGATTTTCTTATGTATTTTCATATTTTATTAGCTATGAACGTAATTTGGGTGGTCTGGAAATACAGTTGCGTCTGAGAGATTACTTAGCAGCCAAGTTTAATGAACTAAAATTAACAACAAATGATGTTACTAAAAACCCTCGATCAATGGCAAAATTATTCAAAGAAGCAGGGCGGTTAAAGAATGTATTAAGTGCCAACACTGAACATTTTGCTCAAGTAACTAAACATTTAGTTAACCTAATAATTACAATTTAAGATGTACCTATTTAATAATTAATATTTATAATTAATTTTAGGTAGAAGGTTTGATTGATGAAAAAGATATGCGCATACGAGTTACCCGCGAAAAATTAGAAGAATTATGTATAGATTTATTTGATAAAGTAGTACTTCCAGCTCAAAGGGCTTTAGAAGCTTCTGGACTTAGCATTGAACTTATTGATCAAGTATGATATGTTTTATAAGGCATATAAAATTAGTTTTTAAATCAAAGAGAGAACTCTTCCCATGTTAACACAAACTCATTCCTCAATACTGTAATCTTACTTTTTTTTTTACTTTTTAATTTATTCATACTATGAGTAAGTTTTATACCCCTATAATTTATACTCTATATATCCTTGTCTCTAAAAGTGAGTACCTGAATTGTATGCAATTTCTACTTCGCTGGCATTTCTCCTTCTCCTAACACTTACCATACCTCTTCTGGTACGCTATCTGTTGTTACTGCTTTCTTTTTAACCTCATTTCTTTATTCCATCACTCTTATTACGTCCACAAAATATAAATTTGACATAACTTAATCTATTTCATCCAGAACTTTAGAAAATATTGAAATCATTTTATTTTTTTATTAATATTATAGGTAATGTTAGCTGGTGCTGGTACTAGAGTTCCTCGTGTTCAAGACCGTTTGGTTAAAGATTTAAAAAGTGGTCAGCCACTAGGTCGATCTTTAAATACTGATGAAGCTGCTGCTTTAGGAGCTGCATATAAAGCTGCAGATCTTAGTAATGGATTTAAAGTAAAACCATTTATTACAAAAGATGCCACATTATTCCCTATACAGGTTAATTATTTTATTTGGGGTATTTTGTATTCTGAACTATTTTTAATTATTAATCTTAAACATTTTTAGGTTACATTTGATAAAGAAATTGTAGATGAAAATAAACCTGCAAAACAAGTGAAGCGTATTTTATTTGGTCACATGAATCCATATCCGCAACGTAAAATAATAACATTTAATAAACATCAACAAGATTTTGATTTTACTGTTGGTTATGCTGAACTTAGTCATTTAGATGAAAATGAAATTAAATGTTTGGGTTCATTATCATTGAGCAATATTAAATTAAATGGTGTGCAAGATGCTTATTCCAAACATAAAGGTCAAGATGGAGTTGATACCAAAGGAATCAAAGCACACTTTGCAATGGATGATAGTGGTTTATTAGTTTTACAAAACGTAGAATTGTTAATTGAAAAAACTGTTACTGGTGATTCAGAAGAAGAATCTACTTTGTCAAAAATTGGAAATACTATTAGCAATTTGTTTAAAGGTACTTAAAAATATTGTAAATAAATTATAGAAATTGGTAATTTTAAAATATTAATAATAACCCAAATAACAAAAAAATAATTTGGTTTTAGGTCCTGAAGAAGTCTTGAAAGAAGAAAAACCAGTACATGAAACTCCAGAAGAAGATCCTATTCCTCAATCTACTAATAGTACAATAAACAGTACTGATACATTTGATAAAGTAAATAGTACTGAACAAGTGAAATTAAATGATACATTGCCAGCTGCTGATTCTAAGAAGAGTTTAAAAGTTGTTACTGTTAAAGAAACTATTGATGTTTACCATGATTATTTATTTGTACTTCCTGCTCAAGGTGATGACTTGCAGGCTTCAGTTAAAAAGTAAGATACTCATGAATAAATAATGAATTTCCTTATTTGATTTTGTCACTTGTTATTGTTATGTAGGATATCAGAACTTCAAGAAATTGATTTAGCAAAGTCTCGCAAAGAAACAGCATTAAATAATTTAGAAACCGCCATTATTGAAACTCGTGAAAAATTGGACCAACCAGACTATGCTGATTCTGCTACTGAAGTAGAAACTCAATCAATTTTAGATAAATGTTCTGAGGTACTTTTTTTTACATTTGTATAAATATTAAATTATATAATTAATATAATTGAGTTTAAATTAATTTAATGTAAAGATATCAAATTGGTTGGAAGATGATGGTTTTGGTGCTGAGGCTGAAGTATTAGACTCCAAATTTAATGATTTAAGGAAAATAGTAATGCCTGTTTGGGAAAGAACTTTTGAACATTTAGAAAGGCCCTCAAAACTAGAAGCATTGAACAATGCATTAAACAATAGCAATTCCTTTTTGGAGAGAATAAAAAATACTACATTGGAAGATACTCCTTTCACACAAGTCGAAATAGATACACTTGATAAACTAATTTCAGAAATTACTGTAAGTACTAAATATATTGAAATAAATGTATTGAAAGATTTAAATTTCTTAATACAAATTTTAATGAAAATAAAAGTTCTTGCTTTTTATTTTTAATAAATTATTTGTATGTTTATTATTTAATAATATGTTATTATTATTTTAAGTGTATTAACCCCATATGAAACCATTTCATTTTAGTTTTACACATATATAATTTTTATTTAATTTATAGACCTGGAGAGATACACAAGTAAAAGAACAGGAAAAGCTTCCAAAAAATATTAACCCTGTGTTAACTGTACAAACTATTTCAATGAAGCATTCATCAGTAGAACGCGAGGTAATTAAATAATTGAAAATAATATATAATATGACAATTATATACATTTTTTAAATTATAATCTATCAATTTTTTCAGATGAGATATTTAATGACAAAATTTACTTCTTGGAGACCAAAAAAGAAAGAAGAACCTAAAGAAAAAGGTAAGGGTTTAATAAAAAAAATTGTAGTCATTTAACTGTTATTGTCGTATTAAAGAGTGAATGCTTTTTTGTTTTCTTAACTTACTAAAATCTATAAATTATTGTCCCTGAAGCACCAACATCACCTTTAGATAATGAAAAGACTAATACACCAGATGAACAAGACAATGATACCATTATTAAAACAGAATCACAAGATAATTTAGAAAAGTTTACTTTGGATGAACCTAATAGCATTGTAGAAGAAAATACTGATTCAGAAAATCAATTAAAAACAGAAAAATCCAAACCTATTGAACCTACTAAAACTGGTGAGAATCTCAAGACAAATTTATAGATGGTGATGGAACACAATTTTTATTTCTTAATTCATCATAGTTGCTTATAGCGCAATTCTAAAATGTATATACTTTCAGGAAAAATTTGAAATTAACTTAAAATTTAAAAAAGACAAATTTTCTTTATATATATATTATTAATTTCATTGGTCTTGCTTATTTTAATTATTGAACCATGTGTTACAAAAAATACATAATTAAGCTTGTAGATTTTGTATCCTTATCACATACTGGGACTTAAATAATTTGCATATAATAGTACTCATTATTTTAAAATTGATTAATTTGGGTTTATTTTATGGATGCAATGTTTAATACTCTCATTTGTTCTCTATCGTTTTGAACAATTTTCATTATTATAAAAAAAAAATACGGAACAGTATTCTTTGATATTTTGGTAAATTATTAGTCATGCAATTCAAAAATTAATTATACAATTCTAAAATATTTGACTTCTTTTAAATTAACTTAATCATTATTCAAAACTCTACCCCTAAAAAAGTATTAATAAAATTAAATAATTTTTAGCAAAAATAATTTTAGTAGTAAGATAATAATTATTGTTTTAAAAAATTTGCTTTGGAAAATTGTGAAACTGCTATATTAATAAAAGCTTTTTATATTTTACAAATTAATCTTTAGAAAAATGATGTTTCAATAACTTTTTATTTATTTTGTGTGAACTTTAATATACGCTTATACATTTACCTAATTATGATTAAGTTCAATGGTAAATTACACTTTACTCTATAAATTTATGTAGATTTTTAAATTGAATTCCAAATATTCTATTTTATTGATTTACTTCTTTTAAAAATCTGCAATACATGAAAAAATTGTTATTTTTCATGAATATTTCTTAATACTTTTTTAATTTGACATAATTCTCATATTTTTTTTATAAATTACTCTTAATCATTGAAAATTCAATTTATATTCCTTTGGTTAAACTGTCAGTTTTTCATCATATATTTTAAATAATTAATTATGAATATTATTTTTGTTACAGATGAGAAAGAGAGCAAATCACATTCAGAATTATAATTAAATAAAAATTTGTATAAATTGTTTATGTGAACACATTCTGTTGTGCATTCCAGTAAACTTGTCATCAAAGACTTAATAATATTTATTATATAAATTTTTTCAATCTATTCTGGATGATTGTATTTTGTTGTATTTTTAACTACATTGTTAGAAGTAAAGTAGAACACATAAAATTATTATTTAAAAATGTGTTTTTGTTACAACTCAAGTTAAAATGAAGAAAAAATATCAATTAATAATGGTTTTTAAATGATTACTGAGCGTACATCAATATTAACAATATATAAAACAACGGTAAACTGTATACATTACTTTTTTAAACAATTTCAAAACTAATTATAATAATACATTTATGATTAAATTAGAAATAAATTATTCATATATATATAAATTTAAAAAAAAATTCTGTTTTTAGAGGACGTCAAGATGTTGATAATTATTAAACATTTTAAAAATTTGTTTTTTTTTTTTTTATTAAGGATTAAAATGTGTACCAGAAAATCATAATTTCAATTTTTTTCTAGCCTATAGATTTATGAAGTCATAATCAAGCACAATATTAATTTAATAAATAATTTCCAAAAGAATTGTTGATTTCATTTCAGCTCAGTCATATTTCCATTTTTCACTAGTGTAAGTGTAATATTTTGTAAATATAATTATTATTATATTACTTTAATGTCCCTATTAAATTAATTAAATATTATATAATCATGTATTGTTTAATAAAAAATTGTATTAATAAGTGCATTGAAATTAAATATATTAGCTACTATAAAATCATCGTATAAAAATATTTTTTACTCTTGAATGGATTCTAATAACCCAAATATGAACTCTGCCTTGTTTAATTTTAATTGATTCTAAATAATTTAAACCTGATGTACAACATTTATATTGCTAATTTTTTTAATATTTTATTAACAATTAGAACCATTTTTAAAATTTTAACATATGTAATATATAGCTTAGATATTCCAACATAAACCTTATTTATTACTTCAATTTAAATGTATATAATTCATTTTATACTTTTACTATAAATTCCTTAGACGTCCTCATTTAGAGTAAATTTATTACAAACCCTATTTTTACATTTAAAAACAAATTACAATTAAAATATCAAACAGTGTGATATAAAAATATATATTACAATTTTTTAATCTAATTAATAAACATTTATCAATAACATTATTTAATAATTATAAAAAGAGAAAAATTATTTTCAAGAAATAGGCACTAAAGCGTTAATTCAAGTAAAAGCACAACCGCATTTAATGAACAATATTAAAAAATTATACATACTAATTATTTATAATAATAATAATGATAAATAGTTAATTTTCCTATTAGAATGTTTAAAAGTCTTATGGAAGATGGTAACACCCGAAAAGTCGTTAGTTTTTTATTTAAAAAAAATCAACAATTATTACCTATTTATAAACCCTGACTATAAATAAAACATGTACTCTTCAGTGGCATAAGTAAGTCAAACTGAAGACAACAAATATGAACATGAATGCAATGTCACATAACAATAGTATAATTTAAATTAAGTGTTTCAATAATATTATTACAAAAAATATATCATATTAATAAATAACTTAAAGGATCATTTTAGAAAAGTGCAAAACATGACATGGTGTTTATTATTAAAATGTAATTACTTAAAAAAAAATTAATTTAATTAGGTCTACAATAATTGAAGACTTAATTAGAACAATGAATAAAGCAAAAGGCACTTATTTAATGTTAAAATTGTTTGCCCTAAAAATAAAGTTGGATTGGGTTATCAGTTAGTGGTTGTTATTTCCACTGCTAAATCATGAGTCACATTAAAACAATGTATTAATTACTTAAATAAGTGCCTGACTGCTTAAGGAATTGTACATTAATGGGTGACTAAAAAATTTACCAGGTACATAATTTGTTTTTTCTATCTAGTTTAGTCATAACGTATTTTTGCTTTTGACCAATTTAACTTGGCTACCAGTACCCACTGATGATGCATCTTCTAAAGAATCCAGGTCTAATGCTGATTCTATCATAGTAGTATCTTGAAGTAGTTGCAGCCGACTAGCACTTAGTGGTGGAGCACCGGATGTTGTTTTTGAACCATCATCCAAATCCAAATCTGGATCTAACCGCCCGGGTTCGATTGTCTCATAAATGCCAGTATCATTAAATGTGTTAGTTAATGATGTTATACTTTTGTTGAATTTCACACCTGCATATTGATACAAACAAAATTAATTAAAAACTAAGAAACAAATATATTATTTAACTGCAATTTCACCTCAATCACTAGTTTTCACTTACCAACAAATATAAATCCTAATCAACTTACATGATAGTGAATGGCATTTAAAAAGAAATAAAACAAAATATATTAACAATAATGTTTAATTAAATTAATTTTAATAACTATTTCCCAAAATATGAGCTTTATCTTAATTAATTAGTATTATCTATAACATTATTGGTAAATTGCATTCTATTGGCTGGAATACTCCCATGTTCACGACAATGACTATAATAAAGTTTTTGATTGTTCCTACAACGATAACTTGGTACACGAGAAACAGCTGAATAATACATAGCTGCACGATCTCTGCGCAAAGGTAGACTTGCATAAAAGTAATTTGGGTTGGTAGGTACTAAAAAATAGTCAGTTGCATAATGATGATGTGACGCTAATAAGATTGATGAATGGGAGGTTGGTGGCTTTTGGTACAAACCATTTATAATATGACTTTGGTGCACATGATTGTTTTGCGGATGATGAATACTTGGCATTGATGTTGTGAATGTATGTTGTTGATTGCAATCAAGACTATCTGGTTGCAACATACTTGATGAACCATACTGGTGTAATTGGATGTCATCAGTGTTGGGTTTACCATTCTGCAAGTTATAGTTATATTAAATGCATAAAAGATAAAAAATAAATTATTTAACAATTACTTGATTAACAGGTATATCAGAAGCTTCAAACCCTTTATTAGATATTACTGTATCTCTGCTCTGACTTTTGTTCATAGATTTAGATTCATTCAATGATAATACAACACCACGCCTATCTTTAATATAAATATACAATTTAAGTTACTTGGAGTAACATAATAATATTAATTTTAATACCTAAAAGACTTGGAGGACGAGGAGAACACAAAACATAACAATAATTGGCACAGATGTTACCTCTACTATAAGGATTGGAATTTGGCCGTCCGGTACGACTGGCAAAAGATCCTTTAATCTAATTAAACAAAATGCATTTTATAAAAAAAAAATGTTATCAATTTCAGTGAATATATATTATAATTTAATAAAATATGAGTATATAATGTATACTAACGTCTTCATTTGTTGTTTGATTAGATGCAGCAAGAAACGTATGAAATCCAGCTAGCCCTATAACACTCCAACAACTGAAGAAAGTAATAATTACTACTATTACGCTAGTTGGTGACTCAGATATTGCTTCTACCATTACTCCATTTTCAGATACTAAATAAAAACATAATATAACATATACATATGAATAGGATGTTTATTAAAACTTATGACTTACAGTAGAATAAGTGCAGAATTGCTCCAATGAACACGATGATAATAAGTAATGATAAACATATAATAAACATATAGAAAAACCTGTAGTTCCGACGACCAACACAATTTCCTACCCATGGACAGTGATGATCAAAATTTTCTAAAAGACAATAACATATTATTAAATACTACATAGATTTAAGTTTAATGAAATAGATCTAAGTCTATAGGTAAAGAAATATTTTACTACTAAAAATATGTAACCAACAAATAAAATTAAAATTGATTTTATAACAATGACAATTTGTAAGAATACCTTGAAAACAAGAAAAAATAAACACAATTTGGTTCTACAAATTTTGATCCTTATATACTTACCGACACAATTATTGCATAAGCTACAGTGGGAAGCTCTAGGCGGTCTAAAAATTTTGCATGTTACGCAGTATTTTAACTTGATTGAATGACCTTTAATAACCACCTCTTTGGTCCTAGGGGGTGGACGTATAGTAGGTGTTCCTCCATTATTAGGTATACTTATATCTAAATTATAAAACAAAGTAATTTAAAACAATGTAAGCAGTTCTTTAAAGAAATACCATAACTTATTTTATTATTAATTATAGTAGCATTGTTTATTATATCAAATATTTTAAAAGTAATTTATGTTATGAATAACATTTTGTCCTATAACTAATTTCAACGCACTTACAAACTTGTTTCTCTATGTAAGCGGCTTCGTCAGCAGTTGCCCTAGGTATTATACCAGGGTCTGTGAAACTGGTCTTGAACAATGAGCCAATAACAAAAAGGAACAACACTCCAGATATGACTGGAATTACAGGAGTCACACGGCGGCTAAGGTATGGGCAGCTAAAAACAAAAATAAATTGGTGACTATAAAAAATAATGTATATACAGTGTACACATGGATTAAGCGCTGTAGACTATAGAACAGAGTTCTGTAGTAGACAGAAAAAATTTGTTGACTCACTCAAAGACGAAGAACAAGAAGCTTGTGCCAATGATCAAGACCACATTAATGTAAAACACTGCCGCGTGTGGTGCCATCATGAGCCGACCGTCACAGCAGAATCGGTTTCGACCTGGAAACATTTCCCATTTCCTAGTGACTTTGGCCATACCCAATGGGTCATTTGAATCTGATTGGCATTCCGCATAAATGTCATGAAGTGTTTGGAGAACGGCGATGCATCACTTCATCCGGGTAAAAATGTCGCGAGGGCGCTAAGTAATGTTCGGGAGTACTGTGGACAAATATGAAATAATCGTACGTGATACTAAATGTGAACGATGAGTGTATTGTTATTATTATGTCGTCGATTATGAATTTTATCAAACAATTTAAAGTAAACAAAAAAAAAAATAAAATACTAAATTACCCATAACCTGCAATCTATTGATTATAGATTACGCGATTTTGAGAACCACTGCGGGTGGTGGATAAGCCCCACGGCTTGATTAGGCAACACCTAACATAGAACGTTTACCGTATTTAATAAATAATATTTATTATTTGATATCGTTTTATTCTCTGCGTATGTCCTGTTCTACTGTCCATTCGATCGAGTACTTATTGCGTATTATAAATGGTTTTACTTATTATTTAATACGCTTTGGACATTCGTTAAGTCCACCGCTATTTTATCATTATGTGAATTGTTATGCTATTAGGTAACGCTATTATGATTTATTATTGAGTATTTTTCTGCGGAGTGTGCAGTCACTAGTGCGTCTGACATTAGTGACATGATTAAAAAGACTACACATAGTGCTCATTGTTGAATTTCGTAGAATGTGTTCCATTCAAGCACGGCTATATGTCATACAAATCACGTGTTATAGCTAATATTATTGCATAATTATAATTCTTAATAAAAAAAATTGTAATTACAGCAAGGTATTAACGCGTAGTGGTATTACGGTGTAGAGAAGAAATTCTCTCTAAATCGCTACTACTGGCAATAATACGTATAGGTTGTACCTATATTCTTATATCATATTTACTTATTGTACATAATGTACAGATTGTAAATCTTTCAATAAACGCCATTTAATTTTAAAAAAAAAAAAAGGTTGTAGGTACCTTAACACATGGTTAAATATACTCGAGTTATTGTATTTTACATTTAAAAATGTAACGAAATTAGACTTCATGGAACTGCCTCCCTCATGATTCATGAGTTTCTCGGTGGGGCTCATTATATTTTCAACAAATTAATAATATAATAAATAACTAAATGTTATTTTTTGACAAACAAAAAAACTCGTAGTTGTAGGCCCTCCGCGATTGAAATACGATTAGTGCGATCGAGGTCCACCAATACGAAACGATATTTACTATTTAGTCGATCGTACAGTGTCATCGCCTGACTTGTTTTGATCAGTTTTCAATTTTCAAAAAAAAAAAGTCAAGTTCGACATAAATAAGTTCTAACCTAAATAGTGTTATAATATATATAGTCATGAGCTCAACAACATATTATTAGATAAAATTGTAATAACAATCTTACCGAAACAGATATCTATAAACTCCAATACAATATCGGAGTTATTTATATTATTAATATTGCCAATATTTATCTGGGTTCGTAAATATATGACTCCATTGAATATAATACTAATAATATAATCCTTCCTACACTAGTCGGGAATTGTATAATTATATAATAATGTGTTTTTCAACCTCACCAACGAATTTTACATTGAATGCCTCTAGGGTAATCAAAATAATTTAAAAAAAATGGAATGTAATCGCATACGATACTAGAATTGTCGATTGCACGTGTTGTGCGTCGTCAACAAATCGCGTTGTTAGTGGAACTCCATTCAGCATGCAAGAATTGCGTCACGTGTCTATCGCATAGTGTGCAGAGGACCGTAGCTACATAATAATTGTTCTAGGTTTGTGACGGCCAACAGGACGAGTGATTGCTGTTTAAACTTAATTTATATATTTATTTCAATACTATACATACTAGTATACATACTAGTTTTGGTATTTAAATTTATTGCCTTCCAAATATGGTTATCAATGTAAGAGGATAAAACAAAAAAAAAAAAAGGTTCCTACCACAGAATTATTTTACTATAATATAAGAATACTTTGAAATTTATTCTCTGGTTTTAAGGAGACAGGTTGTTATTCAGTTTCTGAAATAAAAAAAACTTATGGTACCATTTGTATTTAATTAAAAATATAATTTCTAACATATATTCAGTTTTTAAATGAGGTAATTAATAATAATTAAAATTATATCTTAATTCAAAATTGAATACATAACTTTTTAATAACAAAAAAAATTACAATCACTTAAATAATACTTATATACACACCTTACTTTAAAGCTTAAAGTACATGAATCTATAGTTTACTAAAATAAGAAAAATATTTCATTTTATAGAAAAAAATTATGAAAATGTGTTATATTGATAGGAATTGTTGAAAAAACAATAATTATGTTGAACAAATAAAAAGTTGAATGGAGTACGATTAAAATTAATCGTCAAATTTAATAGATTTAACACCAGCATCAATTTGTCCACCTCGATATGATCCACGTTTCTTTTTTGTTTTTTCATGTTTAAATGATTTTCCTTTTGTGTATTGTAAGTCTAGAGCAGCTTTTTTACCCCAGTTATCATATTGACCCTTCTGAAAATCCAAGATAAAATATTAGCACATCACAACAAAACCATCAACAATATAAATTTATATATATTATAAACTGGAAAGAAAAAACAAATTTTCAAGTTACCAAAACAACTTTTTTATATCTGATTATTTTACTTACTCAGTCATCAAATTTAATTTTTTTATTTTGAGGCGAACTATTTGAATCAATACTATTATTGAAGTATCTATCTTTGCCAAAACTACCACCACCTCCACGACCGCCTCTACCACGGTCACCACCGCCACGTCCTCCAAATCCTCTTCCGCCACCTCCACGACCACCAAATCCTCCTCTGCCTCTATCGCCTCCTCCTCCACGACCACCAAATCCTCCTCCTCCACCACGTCCACCACTAAAGCGATTGCCTCCAAAACCTCTTTTATCACCAAAACTACGACGCTCACCACCATTTTCATCACCACTGCCGCCAAAACTCTTCCTGAAACCACCTTCACCTTCACCAGAATCATCAAATTTCCGTTTAAAACCACCTCCGCGACCACCGCCTCCTCCACGACCAAAACTATTTCTTTCCCCACCATTTTGGTCATCATCACGATTGAAACCTCCCCGGCCACCTCTGAATCCTGTTCCACGACCACCTCTATTGCCTCTACCACCTCTAAAACCACCTTGGCGATCTTCACCCCATTTGTTGTCGGTTCCATTTTCATCCTATATAAGAGTAATATTTATTAGTCAACTAATCCAAACCGAGCATGAAAAACAATAATTATAAAAAATAAAATAGTAGTACTATTTTGGAAGAATATTTAAATGGAAAACATAATTTATTTTCATTTTGTTAACTGGAAAATTATTTTCATGCGCCGGTTTGGTTAGCCGCTAAAATTAAATGGCTAACCATACCTTTGCTTTGAGTGAATTATCCAAAAGACGTTCATCAACACTGATATCATCTTCACGTACACGTTTATAAGGACTTGACCGTCTGTTTTGTTGTTTCTTTTTATCAGAGTTGAAAGAATTGTTAAAACTGTTGTTACTGTTATCAAATTGTAGTTCATTTCCCTCCAATGATTTATTCTATAATCATTGTTTAATTTATGATATATTTTTTGCTTTGAACAAAATCACTATTCAAAATTGAGCGAAATAAATTTAACAATTAAAATTATAATCAATCCATCTAACCCCAAAAAATGTCTTCCAAAATAGTATATATATATTTTATATAAAACACTTACATTTCCATTTTCTGCTTTCACAAATGGTTGACGTTTAATCTATAATACAGCAGAAAAAATATTAAAATCTTGAAGTTATACAATGGTTAAGCAAGGTTACCTGGCTATTTGGAGTAGTAGGAATTTTTGGTGTTTCTTCTTCATCAGATTCTTCTTCGCTATCTTCTGCGGTTTTAGCCACAACTGGTTTGGCCACAGCTAAAATTAATTAATTATTAGATTAATATCAATTCGCACAAATAAATAAGTTTATTTTATTCATAAGAGGTGTATACAACTAGGGTCAATACTCTCCAGTACTAGGTGGGGGTACAGAGTTAGACTCATGATCTAGACCAATTGGTTTTTTGGGGTGGTTAGGATAGTGACTGTTTTTTTTATCCGTGGCTCAACCCAGAAATTAAAACTGATAGTGGCCATGCATTAGTCACAGCTTTCATATTTACTCAGACACAAGTTTCTCATAATATACATGTTTGTTGATCTATTTCCACATAATCTATGCTCCTTACTTTTTTTAACAGGTTTAGTTGTTGCTGGGGTTTCTTCATCATCTGAACTTTCCTCTTCAGAACTAGATTCCTGCTGAACTTTCTTTACAGGAGCAGCTAAGAAAAATTATATAAAAGTTTAAGTAAATGCATAAGCAATTTAAAATAATTTATACCTTTAGCAGGAGTCTTAACCACAGTCTCTTCTTCAGAACTATCTTCCTCAGAGCTATCTTCTTGAGTTTTTTTAACAGGTGGCTGAGGTGCTTTTTTCACTGCAGGCTCTTCATCTTCGGAACTATCTTCTTCAGAACTAGATTCTTTCTTTCCATTTTTAACAGCTAACACTATTAAAAATTACAATAACAAAACACTTAGAGAAATAATACTTTTTTTTCCTAACAAAAATGTTTAAAAACACATGTTCATAGATGTCATTTTTTAGAACTATACAAATAATAAGTCTTCTACAGTGACATCAATACAACAAACTATTTTAAGGAAACATAATCTTGAATCATCATTCAATATATCAATAACCAAATTTACTTTTGTACCAAAATAAAATGGATTTATAAAACGAGCTAAATAATTGAGTCAAAATAATTCTTTCAATAAACCAGTCACTACGATCATCCCAACATACATCCTCGCCGCCAATTCTCTATATCTGATGCTTGCACTCTCACCTTAATCTCATCTCAAAAGCTTAATAAAATATATTGATTAGTTTAAAGACCATTATAACACAAGTACTTTGAAGGTTAAAGTTAAATTCAAAATTTTAACTTATAAGAAGTGCATTAAGACCTAACATATTAAAATCAAATTATTACCTTTTGGAGCAGCCTTAATGGTAGTTGCAGGCTTTTTTACTACAGTTTCCTCCTCAGAACTTTCTTCTTCTGAACTAGATTCTTGTGCTTTTTTAGCAGGCACCTGAACTGGTTTCTTGACTGCAGGCTTTTCTTCTTCAGAACTTTCTTCTTCGGAGCTTTCTTCATCAGATGATTCTTCAGCAGCATTCTTCTTATTTCCTGGTGGCATAGTAACTGCTTTAGTTACAGGTTTTTTAGGAGCAGGAGTTTCATCCTCTGAACTTTCTTCTTCAGAACTTGATTCTTTTTTAGCAACAGGTTTTGCAGCTTGAACACACGCTAAAAATAAAAATATAAAATTTTATTTTATTTCAGTTTACTTTCCAAAGATGTTACATTAACAATTTTATATTTTCCTGTAAACACAGATAATGCTTCAATTTTAACTGTGCAACAATTCATTGAATTGAAGTTTGATATTGCTCACTAGATTCTATAATTTTCATACATAAATTTATCAATTATCACTAATAAATACTATAGTACATTTTATCTAAGTATTGTTTAAAATAAATTATAAATTTATTAAAAACCTAACAAAAAATTTAAGAATTTAATTTAAATAGCTTTTATTCTGACTGAATATGACAACTCAACAATTATTACAACCCTTATTATTTATCATTATTAACCTTTCTTTAGAGGAGGTTCATCATCAGAACTTTCTTCTTCAGAACTTTCATCCTTCTTGGACTTAGAACCATTGGTAGATATGATCTTCGGTTGAGGTTCTTCATCAGAACTCTCTTCTTCTGATTCATCATCATCAGCTGGAGTTGCTTTACCATTATTAATTTTTATGATTTCATCAACAGCTAAACAAAGATATCATACAGTTACAAATACACATAAGAATTATACTTTCTAAGTAAAAAAATACCATACCACAATCATTTAGTTAAATTTCCAATCCATAAAATTTAGTTTATAAAATCTTATATTTGAGTCAATACAATTTTAAGTTATTTTAATACATTTTGGTATTTACAGATAGTACTCATTTTGTCTATTTGGAAAAACAAATGTAAAAAAGTGATATACACATTCAATGTAAATACAAACGGAACACCAAAGTACCAACAGGTTTAATTATTATGGCTGTAATATTATCTACTTCAAAATTTAAAAAAAAACTTTTTAATTTACACTACTTGTTGTGAAAAAGTTTTACATTTAGACATTTTTACAACCTATAAACATGTATAGAACAACCATCCAAGTGCTTTGGCAAAAGTTAAAGGTTATTTAAAATTTGGGTTAAATTTAATTTAAAGTAATTTAAATTCTAGTCTCCTAAGAGGATTTCCACAGATGGAGATGGATAGTTGATTTCGAACAAGGGAATTGTTAGATTTTTTTTATATTTTAGAATATTTTCTAAATTTTGGCTAATGTTGTTTTTGATATTGTTGAGTAGTAGTCTCTAAATTGAAAATTATAATAACTTACGCAGATAAGAATTAAAATATAGGCACAAATAAATACTTACAAGGTCCTTTTTTTTGTAATTTAATTATCTTTTTAGTAGACCTGCAAAAATGTAATGAATAAAATTAAACAAATAATAAAATTAATATAAATATAAGATATTCACTTACTTTAAGTGTTCATCAAGAATCTGAGATAATTTAGTTTGTCCTCTTTGTAATTTTGACTGAAAAACATAAGAATAAAAAAATAATGTAAAAAAAAAAACTTAAAAATAATTATATTATTCTACGATTGTGAAATCAATTCAATGCAGTTATGAATTATAATAAACTGTAGTCATAACCATAAAATAATTTTTTATTAAATCACATGTTTCCATAAAATGTTTGTGTGAAAATATAATTTATTAAATAACAATTAGTAGGAGAAAACCAACTTGGATTGATTCAAATATTTAAGTTCAAGAGCATTGCTGATTTAAGTGTTTTTTAGGATGAACAAAATTATCAATTTATATTTAAAAATCATCTTTAAGTTAAATACGTTATTTTACAAATATCATATAACGATACTAAAACAATAATGGAATAACTTAGTAAATATGTTAAAAAAGTATTTTTATTAAGATATTAAATAATAAAAATTATTTAAAATACAGTCAGCTAACAGAAATGTAAAACGAATAGTCTAAATTAAATAAGTAATAGTAAAAAAAAAAATTCCATCGTGGTTGCTGAAAACAAAAAACTTCGACACACACGTGGTTTTCATATCTAATGCATGTGTGCACGAATAAAAAATGGAGTACTATACTCACAGCTTTCGTCTTGTTCTGGAACATACTAGCCAAATTTTGATCCAATGAATTTAAATAGTCGAACACCAAAGCGTTCACGGTTTCTTTATTCATCTTGATTTCGTGATTCAAATTTTAATAACAAAAACTTGCAGTCTGAAGATGTAGTACAAAAAGTGTACAAATAGTCAATTGAGAAAAACGAGTGTTACGAGCTGCGAAGGCGGCATCAAAAAGAATATAAGATTGTTTATTTCGGCGGTGGCCTGCGATCCACGAGGTGACGAATTATGGTGGGTGGTAATATATAGTGTGACCAACATTGGCAGGATAACAATTTGAATGGATTCTCGACCATCAGTACATAACCACGTATATAGTAACAAACGTCAACGGACAGAAGACTCGACATTTATATTTTATAGTGAATTGCGATAACTCAGATTTCAAGTTTCAACGCAGATACAATACGCAATGCTCGATGCCATATGGTACCCATGCAAGTAGATAAACTAATTAATTTGAGTAGCGTGGAAGTCATAGGGAGGGAATAGTGAATAAATATATATATATATATATATATGTATGGAATTGGGAATACAACCTGTAGTTATAAACATATTATTCCATAATCAATTATATTACAATGCTATCAATGATGGAGTGATATACTGCTATCACAGAACATTAATTATTTTTCTGCGCTGCAGACTGTATAGTATAATGTCTGACTGCAATAGTACTACACTATATAAATTATACTATGTAAATAATAAAAGTATAAAGCTAATGGTTTTGGCAATTTTAAGTTACCCTGAATTACTTAATTTTGTAAATACTGTGATGATACTACCTTAGTGTGTTAATTGTAAAATACATTTGCTTCAAATATTTCTATTTCACTTGCTGAAACTTTATAGAATTGTTGTTTCTATTCAATCTTAAAATGGAGATTTCAATGGCTTCAACTGACAGTGTTAAAGTGTTGGTTGTTGGAGATTCGGGTAATTTTTTTAATTATTTGTTCAACCAATATATTTATATTTCCAAATTGTTTTATCAATCTGTTAAAAAATAATAATTGTTCATACAAATTAAAAATAATTTTAATCTAAATAGTATACTCTTACGCAAAATTAAAGTACATTTCGGTATGAATTTAAAACTTAATACTCATAATGAAATACTGAATCTAACTAATCTGGCGTTACACAAGCAATTTAATTCAAATGTATGACTACTACTATTAGTATTGGTCTTTTTTTAAATTTTTATATAAGTTTTTTTTATAGTAGTATATTTCTTTAAATAAATCCACATATTCTATTTTTCACTATAGATTATTTTATTTAATACATTTTACAATTTCTTTTTAACCACAATGAATATTGTGAAATTTCATAAATGTGGAGTCATAATTTGTTTTCAATGAAAATAAATGTATCTATCAAACTCAAATGTAACATATGATATATAACCTTTGATATTTATTGGTTTTTTTTTTACTAAGAAACTATTTATCTCTGGATTATATTATAATTAAGAAATAATTTAAATAAATATTTTAGTATAAGTAATCACTTGGGAACGGATTTAAATGCAGATTACATTTTTTTCTGAATGTCCGAAAACATTGCTTTCCAACCACAAAGTTTATTTTATACATCAAGGAATTAAAATATGTAACTTTTATTTTGAATTTTTTAACATTTTTAGTATTAAAGTCATTTTTTTATAGGAATGGATAAAATTTGATAAAAATTTCTAAAAGAATAAAAATATATATTGTTTATGTTTTTATGGATCAGATAAATATGATGCCAGACAAAATTATTGTTGACAAGTGCAGACAGTAGACACTAAGTTATATACAAATATACAATTAGATAAATATTAGATAAGCTATTTATCTAAAGGAGAACTAGCAGATGATGAAAATGACATGTATAATTAATACTAAAGAATAAAAATGTATAAAAATATAATTAAACAAATTTTTTCAAACCTTAAAATAACTTTAAGTGCATTTTTTTAAGTCATTTTTCTTGTTTTTTAGAGCATTTAAATCTGTTCTCTAGTAATCACCTAAGTTTTTCTAATATACTTTTAATTTATACATGATATTTAGATCAAAGTTACCTACACAATTACTAATTAAGTTATTAATAGAGGTAAAAATGAAATTTAATATTTTTATTTCACTTATGTCCAAGAAGCTAAAATTAGATAAATTATTCTTGTATTTCTCTAAGCTCTTTCTATTTTCATATATTCATCACAATCGGTAAAAATAATATTTATTTGTTTAATTAAATAAACATTTCCAGGTGTTGGTAAAACATGTTTAGTGAATCTTATAAGTAATAATAAAGCTGTTAAAAATCCAAAATGGACTGTTGGAGTTACAGTTGAAATAAAACTATATAAATATATGGAAGGTACACCAAGACAACGTAACTGTTTTGTAGAAATGTGGGATATTGGAGGAAGTTCAAATCACAAAAATACTAGAGATATGTTTTATAATACTATACATGGTATGAATATTTCAATAAATATTTGATAACAAAACTAATTTTTCAAACTTTTTTAAATAGGTATTGTTCTTGTGTATGATTTAACTAATCTTAAATCTAGTGAAAATTTACACAAGTGGTTAGCAGAAATTTTGAATAAAGATAATAATTCAAAGTATAAATGTACAGACGGATTTGATATGGAACAACTAGTTGGCTCAAATAGAGTAATTAATGATTTTAATAAATGAAAAATAGTAACTATAATAATAACTGTATATAAGATAATTGTCTATTAGTACCTTTTGTTAAATTAAAGTTTATTTTTTTAACAAATTAAAAAAATTGACAATGAACATTTAGATAATTATTAAATATATTAGTAAGAACATTAGGGTTGGTTTTTCAATATTTTAGTTTACAAACAAGATATTTTTTAAATTAAAACTATAATTTTAAACTTTTATAGATTTTGGGTGAACGGTAAAGTTAAATTTAATTTTCACATTGTATTACAAAACATTATAATTTTTGAAAAACAACTTTTTTCCAATACATTTTTTATTTTTAAATCACTATGTTGTAAATTTTAGTTAATTAATAAATAATTAATTTTATTATATTTCTAATTCTTCCTATAAAATACAAATATAAAAAAGTGTCACTTGTAAAAACAATTAATTTCTTTGTTCAGAACTAATTTTCATTTATTTTAAACAAAATTTAAGTAATATACTTTATAAAAACCAATAATGGATTGTATTTTTATAGTTGATTAAAGTAAACTAAAAATTTGCAAGAACCAAAAAAAATATTTTGATCACCCAAAGTTGCATTTACTGAATTTTATTAAGTTTTTCTACTGAAATTATCATGAAGAATTTTGGGATTGAACTACACAATTCTACTTAATTTGAATGTTCAATTATTGAGTAATAATATTTAAAATTTAAAGTTAAAATATGATGATTTTAATAAAAAAGCTAATTAATAAATTTAATTATAAATCATTATATTATTATATTATTGTTAAAATAGCATTTTATAATAATTTATCTTGTTTGCTTTAACATTTTTTGAATGATTTAGTAAAAAAGTTCAAAACATTAATTTATTATATAGTACTTAAATGGTCTTTCCAAAGAAGAATTTAAGATCTTAATTATTATAATTAAATTGAATAGGTACCTATTTTAGTCTGTGGTACTAAATTGGATATGGCTCCAGAACGTGGTAAGAAATCACCTTCTACTGTTGCTGCAGAATGTGGCGCTGATGAAATATTAATTGTAAATATTGAAATGAATAATAAATTTGTATCAAATATTTAAAATGTATTACTCTGTATTTTTTTTAGAACTGTCATGACTCAAAATCATTGGAACCAAATACAGTTGCAACTTCAAAGTTAAACAATTTTTTAGATAGAGTGATACAAACAAAATATCCGATCAGTAACTCTAGTCCATTTAGTCAAGGACTTTATTCAAGACAACATCAATATCCATCACCCAAAACTCCACAGTATCCAATTACTAGACAAATAATATATGATGGTTTGCCAACAATTAGTAAAAACACATTTTTCCAAACTAAAACAATACATAAAGACTAAATCATTTACTATTTACATTTATTATAATTTGATACAAAACTTGCAATTTGTAATACAAAATAAAATTATCATTAAATAATATATTACAATATATATATATTGTATTATATTATATTACATTATATATATATATAAATTTTAATTTGGTAATCACACTATTCTGTGGTTTAAGTAACATTTGAATAGATATCCTAATCAGAATTGCTCAAAATTGTAAGTGGTACATTATAAATATTTTTTTCATCTGTTACAGTTACAGTTAAACAAATGTATGAAATTTGCTTACAAGCTTAACTTTTTGACATTTTTTCTAAAAATGCAGTTAATAAAGAGCTAACTATAGTGGATATTTATTAAATTATATGAATTTCATAGTTTCAAGTATAATTTAATTAACATCATAAAGTATAGTCTAAAAGACAATACCTTTAAAAAATAATTATACTTATTTAACAGGTAAAATAAGAACATATGTTTAGGCCTTCTATTCACCACTAAAATAAATATATATTTTTCAACAAGATAGTCTCTTTTTAGAATTTTAACTCAATGGTAACATGTGGAAATTATTATTTTAGTATTTAAAACTGAAGTGTCCCAACTTAAAAATACAAACAAAGGAACTTTCTGAAATACCTTGTTACTCTATTAATACGGTTTATATCGTTGATCTGCATTTTCTCTTCGCCTGGAAGATGACAGTATTTTTTTTATTGTAGTCCAATCATCAAGTATTTCATGTTCTTTTAACATGTAGACTATACATGGTCCAGAAATAATAACAGGTTTGCGCTTTGGTTGTACATGCCCATAAGGACGCCGACCACGTCCGCGTCCACTTCGTGTTAAACTACGACCTAACCAAAGTGAAGCATCTATATCAACTTCATTACGTGCTTCTTCTAATCGCTGAATTTTTTCTTCTAAATCAGCTTTTATTGTATCATATAAAATTTCTTTATTATTCTGAAATTATAATATTGAAATGTTTAGTTTCCATTTAAAATTATAATAATTTTATTAAAACTCGGATTTATATGTAAATATATATTTTTACAGTGACTTGGTCAAACTGTAGAGCATTTAACTTTGACAATATCTCTATCTATATGGTATATCATTGCTATCAAATTCAAGAAAGATAAGGATCAACTTCATAATTATTAATGCCTTAGTTTTTTTGTTATATACATAAAATAAATTTTTCTTTTGTTACCTTCATATTTTTATTTTTCTATCACATATAAAGCGATTTTTTATTACATATATACTTACATATTTTGGTTTATTTAATACACATAAATCCGAGCCTTAGTTATGACTAAAAGTTTACATATTACAATTTTTGCATTAAAGTTTACCTCAAAATTTTGCCTAATAGTTTGTTCTTCTGCTTCATATTTATGTTTCAAATTTACTAATTTAAATTGTCTCAATACAGAAGCAACTTCAAGTCGAGATTTCATTTGATCTTGCAATTCTTGTAAAGGTACACGATATTCTTTAGCCGTACCTAGTCTAACTTCAACCAACTTTTCTTCAACTTCTTTAATTCTTTCTTTATACAACCTGGACAACAAATGCATTTAGATATAAGGTATAATTAAAATTAAAAAAATATTACTGAAAAATGATTTATGTGCAAAACTAACATTTCTTTCAACAAATTAAAACCACTTGCAATTTCTCGTATTTTTTCGTCACACCTTTTCTGTTCTCTTTCGTTCTCTTCTTCGTCTAAGTCTATAAAAAAAAATGTAATGTAATTCAAATTGATAACATTTATTTTCAATACATTTTTCATTAAATTTACCTGAGCTATCGTCAGTGTCTGTATCTGAACTACTTGAATCTGAGGAACTACTAGATGATGATGCAGTTATTTCAGAAAGTTTTTTTCTCTCGTATGAAATACCTAAAACTCTTTCAGAAACTAAAGATACAGTTCTATGTACTGTATTTTCTGGTCCACTTTCTTCGTGTTTTTCAGATATATTTTGAATTTGACTAACAATTACTTCTGAATTATCACTACAGAAATATATATTAATCAGTCATAATTATTTGATTTATACATTTATATTTAGTAAAGATCAAAGAAAATAAAAAATAAATATAAAATTAAAAATCAATTTCTTGATATGACCATTTGAATATTTTCATAATATTAAAATATAAACAAATCATATTTATAATTGAATTTAAATTCTCTTATACATAATATGTATGTTGTAAAAAATTGATTTATGGAATATTTAGAAGCCTATAATTACATTTTAGACAAGTACTAAAAAAATTAATTTTTACCTTGTAACAGTAGACATTGTTAGTGATCCAGGATTTTTACTTAATTGTCGCGTAATACATTGGTCTACAATGTTTTTTCAACATACACATTTATAGTTTATTTCAATAATATACATATTTAATTTTGTTTAAGTAGAAAGTATCGTTCATACACGATACACTCAGGTTAGGGTATTTTTTTTTAATTAAAAAACTACTGTTAATTCCTTAAAAAAATAAAATACTTAAAAAAATTAATTGTAAATCTTGTGTAATTTTTAAGTACGATTTAGCAAAAACAAAAAAAAAACGTTAAAACAAAATACAAGTATGTAAAGGCTAAAAATTAAGTAAGAAAAATTTGTTTACTAACTACAAAACAGTGTTACAACTGAAATAAAATATCTCTGATAACGGATAACAGTGAATAATGAAAGTTTTTTACTATGAAATACTATAGAATCTCAGAACTACGGATTCACTGAACCAATAACATCTAACCAATTACTTGGTTAGTAGTTTTATAGAATAGTGGATCTCGGCATACATAATATTATTCAGTGATAGGATGAATCGATTGATAACATTTTTATCAGGATAGAAATCGTGCTATAAAAAATACAAAGATAACAGTTAAAATTCACGTGTTACAGACTACAGTGATTGACCGTCAATTACTCATTTGTTGTTCTGTTACAAATTAGTGGTCAGTGGACTATAGTTATAACTAAATAACAAACCTTTTTTTTTTGTGAAGTTCTTCGGTAAACGAAGCTAATTTTTACAGTATTGGCCAGAATTAAAAATCAGGACCCAAGATGTCGAATCCAGCATGGGCTGATGCTATGAGCAAAATATTGAAAACCAAAAAACGGAAAGGAAAACCATTAACATTGTCCAAAGCAAAAATAATTTCTGCAGCTGATTTGAATAAAATAAAAGAAGAAAAAGAAGATGTAGTGGATTCGTTTGAAGTTGTGGACAAAGGTGGTCAGAAAGTTGCAGTGCCTGTTAATATTGACGATATTAAAGATGAAAAACCAGATGTAGAAAATGTAGAACCAAAAATATCTAATCGAATTCGAGTATGTTAAGATTCTTTTTAAATATATCTGTCAAATTCAACATAAGACTCTTTTTTGGTTTTTTGTTTAACACGTTGACTGCCATGCGGCAGCCGGCGGTCGCATTGTTATCTTTCCTCTGAGGCCACGTTATATTTTCGATGTCATTCCAAAAATGTAATTGGCGAATTTATAAAACAAATAATCGACATATATTAAATATAATTAAATGTATATAGAATAATCGGTTTGCGGCAAATGATACATCATTTTACGTGAAATTTTCTCCTCTACGCCATCATTTAAAAATAATCTTCATAACTTTGACGCCACGAAAAATAATCCCCTTTACAAATAAATGAGATTATGACAGCCGGCGGTCATACGGCGTATAAATAATAACAACATGCGACTGCCGGCGTCCATAAAATGACTGTTGTATGATAATAGTCTGCGGACGCCGGCGGCCGCATGGCAGTCAACGTGTTAATAGTTTATTTCTAGTCACATAATATGTTGTATTCATAATTTGAAATATTTATAACTGTACATATGTTATGTTTTATTTTCTATAATGCTCTTATAAAAGGGATGTTCTTAAAAAAAATTTAAATAAATTATGTATATTTGATTTAATGTTATTCAATAACATTGGTATAAATATTTTAAAATAATAAAACTATTGCTAAAAAAATGATTTGTATTAAAAAAATAAATTATAATATTTATTCTGCTGTTAATTTTTATAGATCAGAGAACAAGTTTTAATGGGAAGACAAAAACCATCTGTTAGTGACAGAGTTAAGGAAAAAAATTTATCCAAGATTGCTACTAAGTAAGTTGCTTTTATATTGATTTTTATCTCAAATCACTATTTTATTAATATATCACATTAAAATGTTATAGAGGTGTTGTTCAATTATTTAATTTGGTTAAACAACAACAAAGGACTGTAGAAAAAAAATTGAAAGATGTAGGACCATCACTTTTAAAGCAAGACAAAGTTTTGGAATCTCTGGATAAAAAATCATTTATTGATTCCATTGACTATAGAAAAGTATGCATATTAATTTTTACTTTTGTTTTTAAATAAAAATAACAATTGCATTTTACCATGTTATTTAGGAAAATGATGAAGTTGGATGGGATGTTCTTCGCGATGATTTTATGGGTGGAACTAAAATTAAGGATTGGGACAAACAAATAGAAATTGATAGTGAAGATGATGGTATTAATGTTTAAGAGGAATTGATATTTTGTTTAAATATACACAAATAATTTAATTTTAAGTTCTATAATTTGTACTTATTTGTACAAATAAAAATTTATATTACTATGTCTAATTTATGAAATAGGTTTTTGTAAATACATTGTTGAAACATTTAAGTATTAAAATAAAATTTTTATACCTTAAAATGGTATAAATCAAGGTTGTCCAACCCACGGTTTATTTTAGTGCTTTCCCCAAAGCCCTACATCAAAGAAATAAATTATATTCTCATTATACAGAGCTATAAAAATATATAAATCCATCATAGTAATTATTTAATAATATTAATTATATCAGTTTATCCCACCTGAATTCTCTTTCTTTTTACATTGATGTGCCTATCAAACATGTACCCTACCATAATTTCAAATTTGGTTATGCGACCCAGGCTTATTAAAAGGTTGGACACCATTTCTATAAATGATCAAAAGGGTATTTAGAAATACATTTTGTATATAAAATATAATATAGTTTTATCAAAATAATGGCAATATGAACATGATTCATTTCACATTAGTTTTTAAAATTTGTTTTAGACCTTATCAATATTTTTTTTTAACTTCAAGTTAATATAAATTCAAAGAGAAACTCTATTTGTCTGGAAATACTTAATATTTTTAGTAATTCTTTGTCTAATACTCTTCTAAGTTCTAATGTATATTGTTGCTAGGTATAAAAAATAATACAATCGATTAATTATCAACTGTTTTATATTCTACAATACTTTTTACATGACAAGTTTATTCAAATATTTAATCTTTAGTTTGATATTTTTATAAAATATGGTTTCACAAAAAAATAATTCAGAAGAAACATTTTTTTTTCAATTTCCAACTATATTTGAGTACAGCAATGGTCAACGATATGCTAAACTTCAGAATGAATGTAGACAAAGTTATTCAAAGAATAAAGCTTTTATCAATAATGGAGATACGTTTAATGGAAAATATATCATAGAATACTTTAAAAAAACTAAAATTATGAAAGAGTTTATTGACAACAATAATAGTTATTTTCATGATAATTTACTGAAAAAAATTGATGAAGCAATGTTAACTGAAAACATTAATATTATATGTGATGTAGAATTTCTAACAAAAAAACAATATGAAGAATTTTTAGACCAGTCATCAAATGTGAAGAAATTAAATTACCTCAAAAATATTTCCAATGAATTTGCAATGTTTTGTAGATCACATTTGATGCCAAAACAATATTCAAGAATAGAGTTTAAAAGAAATAATTTTTATTTTAAAATACTGACGTCTTTGACTAATGAACAACTGAATGAAACTGAACATTTGAAAAATTGTGAAATTATAAATAAACAGGTAATTCCATTTAAGTTAATGCAATGCGGTATTGTTATATTTGACATAACAAATTATTCAGAATATGAATTACACCGAGCAAGAATTTCTTTTAATTATATTTTCAACAAATTAATTAAATATACTGATGAAGAAATTCTAGAATGCAAAAAAAATGGAATTATAAGAAAGTTTATTTTAATATCAACAGTAATAACTTGGGTAAAAGAAAATAACAACCGCCAAACTTATAGTGAAGACGAAGAACAAGAAGCAGATGGTATAGGTATTACACAAAATAGTATTCTGGAGAGATTATCTTTTACTAAATATCAAAACATAATTGAATTTGAGAAATTAATTTTAAAATCAAATTCCTCAAAGATAAAAGATATTTTCAAGACTTATATAATTGGTACTGGTATTATTTATGGCCAGGAAGAAAATGATTTTCATTATGTTTTTAAAAGTGCTTTGGTCAATCCAAAAGAAATGTACATTTCAACTTTAAATCACAAAGTACCCGTATTTCACATTGATGAGTTAGTCAAGTTAGTATTTGTCATATCTAAGTATGATTATCGTGTTAGAGGCAACTATATTCTAGCCATTGAACAAGAATCTTATGGTTTTAATAATATCATAAAATCGTTATGCAATGAAACTTGTGGTTCACATTTGGTTTTAAAAGAAGACTACTCAATTATGAAACAATATAAATTTAACGATTTTATATGGGATTTAATATGCAGTGATCTAAACATTGATCCAATGTTAGACATTATTGTACCTGATTATCAGACACAAAGAACATCAATAATATCTAATATGAAAGAATCAATAAATGAATTTTTTGAAGCAAACAATTTTTATTCTTTAAAATTAATAGTTTCAGGGCAAGAAAAACATATAGTTAATGATATTGCAAGATATCTTGCTCAATATTATCATGTAAAAACGGTTAATATTCCTTGCTTAATAAATAATTATTTAACAATGATAAGAAATAATCAAAATGAATTAAAGCTAAAATTAATTGATATGTATGAAAAGCGCAAAAATATCTTTCATGGATTGACTAATTTTATTGATCAACCCGAAGATGAAAGTTTAGAACATACTAATGAAGCATTTAAGATTGAATTCAATGAAAACAATTTAGATGAGGGTAATCAAACATTTACTGTTACAGAATCTTCAGAAATAAGCTTAAAAACTAATTATATTCAAGACAACTCTAATAAGCAATATATACAAAGTGAAAAAGACCTATTGGAAGTAGAAAAAGACATTGTCATTATCAAACACATGATAAAAAATTTGAATGATAAATATGAAGAGTATGAAAATAATATGAATAAAAACCAAGGACATTTGGACAATTTTTTCTTGTTGCCTTTAATTATAGAATCACTCTCTTCTTTTTCTTGTTGTAATCAAGGATATGTACTTGATATATCTCCTTTATCTTATACACAAGTAGAATTTATTTTCAATAAAATGATTGAACAGCCAAATTTTATAGTTTTACTATCCTCAAATACAAATGTTCCAAAAACTATTGAAAAAACATGTTCAACTATTTATAACATTAATACAACACATGAATACCAAGTAAAAAATAGTCATGTTAATAATACAACTACAAGCACGTATGAAGAGAAAAGAACAACCACAAATTATATGAGGGATTACTTCATGAATAAAAATGTTAAAATATTAGCATTGGACGTTCCATTAGAATTAGCTACTGGAACAATGAATGATGTACAATATAATTGTTACATGAATTCTATAATAACTCAAATTGGACATACTCCTAGCAAATTTTATTTAAAAGAAACTATTGTAAATTTTAGACAAAAAACACCAATAAAGACAACTAACAAAACAAAAACAATACAAAATGTAAGAATAAAAACTGCATCAAATAAATTAAATACTATGAAGGAATTGTGGGATAATCATATTATTACAAATCTAAAATCTAAGAAAAAACAAGAAAACAGAATGTCCTTAAATATTCATACATTTTTAAGAACAAATGTATTACCAATACTAATGAAGGAAATTTGTTTGATTGATAATGGAGAGGTTCTAGTATCACAGTTTCCAGAAAATACATTAAACAAACCCAAATTATGTGGTACTCAATCAAATACATGAGGATTGAACAAATTAAAAGTATATATATATATTAATAAATACAATGAGATACATTTTCAAACGGTTGTCAAGGCATCAGTAAAATTAATTTTGTTAAAATATTTATCATACTGAGAGTAATTAATTAATTCATGAGACATATCTGCATTTAATGAAGAGTAAGATGGAGCATATGGGGTAACAAATTTTAGTGATAAATTTGTTAATATTTTCCAGACGGTTAATACATTCTTAAAAGAAAAAATTTAAATTATTCATTATCGTTTAACAAAAAATGATACTTCATGCTAGTACTATAAAAAGAAAATCATAACTTCAAGAGCCACTACAGGTGTGTGTTAATTTTTTTTTTTAGATTTTTTATTGAAACTTTGTACATACAAATAATTTCAACAATTAATTATACATTGGGTATTTTATATAAGCAGCCCAGAATTTAGGATGAAGTTGTTAATGGAAATGATAACAAAAGGAAATTGAGAAGTAACGAAAGAACATGTATGAATAAAATCTTTAAACGTTATAAGGGTCCTATCACTGGATAGCTTCCCTACTCACTGTCTTCTTGTCTGTGATATTATTTTGTTCTCCTATTTACTTATTGTATTTTTTATAAATATAGATTGTAAATGTCGTTATATATTTAATAAAAAAAAAAAAAGAAATCCTTGACATTAAAATTCATTAAAAAAAAAATAGGTTATTATCTAGTAGGTATATAATTATATATTTATATATAATTGTTAGGCATATAAAATATTTAAAATAATCAATTAAATAAGCTTTCTTTATTTTTAAACACTTAAAATTCAAATTAACATAAATTAACAATTTCCAGCCGTTAAGATAAATATACTAATCTAGATTACAAATTTATTATTTTCCTTTATTTTTTTCGTCCAAGGACACCTTATATTTTTGATGACTGAAAACGTTCCACGGCAAGTTGTACACTGTACATTGTAATCGTTAGTAGATTTAAGTTTTTCAATAAATGGGAAATCATTTTGCAACTTTTCGTTAAAATGACAGTCTTTTAGGCGGCATAGTCACTACGTAAAATAATTAACTACGGAAAATTATGACACTATAGTATACGACTTGTATTATGCTCGTCAGTAAATATGTATCTGGTAAGTGATAACTGATGTATAAACTATAAACTATACATTCTGTTAAAAACATATTATTTATATTATTTTTCGTAATCAGAGTACTCGAAATTTAGAATCATAAAATGGTGTTTACTGTTTTTCACGATTGAGAATGAATGTGGTTAAACGGTTAAACTGTTAAAGGCAGCGGGTTGGCTAAATTTAGAAAGTGATTACAACTGTGATTGTCCATTCGACTTCCCGCCAATAATCTGGTACAATGGTCGGATTTCAGTCCCATCCTTAAATCCGGCATCAATCAATTGTGGCTCAATTCTTTCAACAATCTCCCTCCTAACTATGCCATTTGGTACAGATATTTTTAACATAAACATTCCACTCAAACCGTGGTTACACAACTTAAAATTATCCCGTAAAGTACCTAATAAGTTCATTTTCCCGCCTCCGTTTCGGCCACACTTTACTTCCTTCTCACTCCTTTAAATTATCTTTAAACGACTCGCCTTACTGTATTTTTCCCCATACCCCAGCGGTTTGCGATATAAATCATATTTTGTTTTACTGTCCCTTCCTATCCTCAGAGCGTTCTCAATTCTTTTCACTCCTTCACTCTCTCAATATCACACCCGATACTCGCCAGATACTTGCCTCTCAATCCGTTACTGCCGTTACCGCTACCATCTCGTTCTTTCTTGATTCCGGGTTGCTTATGTAATCACACATTGCATATAATTGTCGAGATTAATTGTAAATTACAAAATTTAAAAAAAAAAACTGGGATTGTCGTACATTCCGATGTTCGTTATTGAAATAATTTATGATTGTTTAGATTTAAGATTAGGTCATTAGGATTTGTTCAGAATTTTTTTTTTTTTATTTTTAAAAGTAATTAACAATCTGTATCATATTAGACACAATAAGAAAATGTGGTAAAGGTAAACGAGACATGAGGTTTTTGTTGAAAGGAGCCACCCATTGATGACACTTTCTGCTAGCTTGAATATTTTAATTTTTTTTTTTTTAGATTTAGTTTAAGAGGTCACGACACCACTTACGCTTCAAACGTCTCGGAGGATTACCTGGAATTGAGGGATTAGCCAAGTTTTTTATCACTTGATTTGGGTGATTATTTAGTCGGTTATGAAATCTTTTATAAAAGATTTTACCTTCGTCGTTTATTGTGTTAAGTTGTAAGTCGGTGTGTATTGTGTGATTTGACACATAGGGAGGAGCATTTATTAATTTCCTAAGCGCAATATTTTGAAAAGTTTGGATTTTTAAGATATTAGACTTTTTCGCATTGCCCCAAAGCTGAAGGCCGTAGGTCCATAATGGTTTCAATAGAGTTTTATATATCAGTAATTTAGTTTTAATAGCAGTGTGATTATTATTGTATAATAAGGGTTTAAGTAAGCGAAGACGGTGATTCAATGCTAATCGTTTGGTTCGGATATGATGAGCCCACGTTAATCTTTGGTCCAAAATAAGGCCGAGATACTTGACTTTCGGAGAGTGGGGAATCGGAATTCCGTATAGAACAACATCAGGGCAAGGAGTATGTCTGAGAGTAAAGGTTGTATGAACGGATTTGTTCTGGTTAACTTTGAACCTCCATTTGGTGAACCATTTTTCCATAGCATTAAGATGAGTTTGAAGATTTATTGACGCTAAGATTGGACTGTTGTTAATAGATATTAACACTTTGTCATCAGCATAATCAGCTACTGATGTGTTAGGGGTAGAAGGTTGATCGGAAGCAAAGATGATTTGTTCAGAATAAAATCGATAACCAAGTAAGTAAACGAATAAAATTATAAAAACGATTTTAATTTCCGGGACATTACTATGCAAAAGTCCTAAACCGGTACAAATCGGTGTCCCGAGAACCTTTGTCCGAGACGCCGGAACATGGATTCCCAAACCGGTAACGTCCCGGTTAGGTTAGGGACGAATGGCCACCTTATGCAAAGGGTACGTCCGTCTCATCGGCGCGTCACGCGTTTTCGCGCTCGCGTACACAACACATAAGTAGTAAGTACACAGTACGCCGCGCGCGTGCGCACAAGTCTCGAGACGACCGTTTCCGTTCGAGCCGTACACGCGGAGTACCGACCAACCAGGGCCGCATTTAGGGGGGGGGGGGGGGGGGCACTGGCTACAACTGCCCCGGGCACCAGTATATTAGGGGCGCCAAAATTGTTGGTCAGAAATTTGTTCATTTGTAAAAATTAAAACTTTTACAATTGAAATTATTTTAATAACAGTATTATATAATACATAATATTTATAATTTTAATTGTTAGTGTATTATGGTGTTTGAAGCTTAAACAACTAATGTATTTATAGCAATATATACTATCAGCGATCGAGAGTTATAAATATCCCAAATTTGTTTTGATTATGTCAATAGACATAGGTTATTTATAATAATACAGCATATTATTTTGTTCTCGCGCGGCGTGCCTTTTTCTTAAGCCGCGTCCACACTATACAACGAACGTTAGCGAAGGCACATGTGACGACATGTTCGGCATCGTTTGTTGTAGTGTAGACAGGTCCGCGAAGCTTCGTCGAACCTTATCGAATGTTCGTTCACGTTCGATAAGAAAGCGGTAAATCAAAGGAATTCTATTTATAGTGTGGACGAAATTTGGTCTGATTTAGTTGTTCACGAACGTTCGATACGATTTGACGTACGATACAATACCTACGTCATTTTATTTTTTCAGTTTCTAACCTTTTTTGTATTTTAATAATGGAAAAAATAGAGAAGTGCAACTGGACTGATGCAAATTGTTTGAAACTTATTCAACTTTATCAAAAGCACCCTATATTATGGGATCCAAAGCATCCAAAATTCAAACTGACAAAACTAAAATATGATTGCACTTGCGAGTAATAAGTCGTCTTCGTCACTTGACATTGTACAAATTTGTAAACTTAAAAAGAAAATAACGATATTGAAATTAAACTTGTTAAAAACATCTAACTCCTCGAAAAGATATTAAGACACTAACGATAATATAAACAACACATATGACCGAACGCAAACGAATGCTCTTCGTCAGAATTCGTTGAATAGTGTAGACAAAGATTAAAAATGTTACCGAACGTTCGGGCATATTTGCCTTCGCTAGCAATCGTTACCATTCGCTATATAGTGTGGACGCGACTTTACAAAAATACAATTATTATTTATTACTTATTTGTCAACGAACTCAGCGTTTCTAGCCACAGACTACAGTGGTTAGTACTGATAGTAGGTACTTATGAGTGATACCAATGTGACTACTATTTAATTTACTATTCGCCATTCGGTGCTGTTAAGTATTTATTTATTATTATATTTATTTTATACTACTTTAATTATGACTGGGAAAATAATGGTCTTGTACAACTGAAGAAAGGCTAAATTGTTTAGCTATTTTGAACATAGAATCTGATATAACAGCTAACATTGAGTTTGATAATGTTATTCATGAATTCGCAACATTACAGAGTAGAAGAAAAATTTAAGTATCTATACAAACTAATATTATACTACATTGTTACATTGTTTGTATTAAAATTATTTATAAATATACTTAGAAAACCATATTAAAAAATTATAATATTAATTTGCATACTTTATTTAATTTATTCATGAATTATCTAAATATTATGTGAAAAAAAACAACTTATATAATGAATAAGTGTAAGGGTGGCCCTATTTTTTTCTAAAACGTACTGCGCCAGTACAGCTAAAATGTAATAAATAAACTATAATAATAGTTTTTGAAAAATATTTTATAAATAATATATTGTTTTATTATTATTATTGTAGTTAATATTTCTTGATAGTTGTAAGATTATAATCAATGGATCAAAATTAAAAAATATATTTATCAGTCAATTAAAAATTTGTAAAAATCAATCTTACATTATTCATTACTCTTAATTTAAAACTTCAAATAATTTAATGATACAAATAACTGCATGCTAATAGCTTACATTGATTTTTTTTTATAATATATTGCTTACAGCTTTATGTATAATCAAAAATTTGATTTGACTGAATGATAATAGTCATTATTACTCATTATAAATTGAGGTTCTTAAGTTAAATGTATGAATTATATTTATACACAATGACAGTATAATCAAGATTCAAAGTAAGAGTGTGTAGGCTGGTTGTGAGACTTCTACAAATAGGCTAAAATGTATAAAGAATGTCGTGCGCCCTATCTTTTAAGACAGTAATACATTTCAATATTTTTACTATCTTCTGATGTGGTAGACAAATAATTTGACAATAATTTGGCAGCCCTATTTTAAAACTGAATTGGCGCCCCTGATAATAAGCGGGGTACATACATTCAAAGTAGTCCAATGTATCTGCAGAAGGAGAGGGGATCTGCAATTATTCAACAATATTTTTAAAAAAAGTACTCATTCTTTTTTTTGCTCAACATCTTAAAGGTTAGTGAAGATCTATTTCTCGTGGGTAGGCCCCTTAAGGGGGCGCCAATTTTCTTTTGCACCGGGGCACAAAATGTCTAAATACGGCACTGCGACCAACGCATCGGTCAGGATGAACTCGGGTACGTGCACAGGATCGCAAACACGTTTGCGAGAAACTAACGTCGTTTATCGCCCGTGATTACTGATTGCGGAACAATAGTCAACATACTTCGCTCCGATAAGTTGGTTCTAAACTTAGAAAAGTTATGGCCGGTTGTTTTTTTTTCTGAGCACTCCCTGTCAATTATTTTCCGGGTCAGCGCCCCTGGTAGTCGTATATAATGTCTGGCGTGCGTTTAAATTTTCCTTTACCGGTTCGGTTCTGGCCCGGAAAATGATCTTAAAAATAAAAGAAAGTGGTGTACCATAGATAGGTTATGCGATCGGTCGGGTGGTGCGAGAAAAAAAAATACGGCCGCGGGTGTGCGCGCAACCTTTTTGGTCGCACTTGCGGTCACTTGTTTTTTAAATATCTATACTAATACGCTTAAATTGACTTAAACTTTCCTTCACACTTTTACAAGTTTAGGGGTGGCGGTTAATAATTAATATACTATTGACTGCAGGCGTGTTTAATTTAAGGATTTACAAACATTTAGGTGAATTGGATATCCTTGAAAGCATATTTCAGGAAAAAATCAATAATTTGTCTTGTGATACATTAAAAGAGGCAATTAAGGCTGAACAGTCCGATGACTGGCGAATCGCTACAATCTATGATTTTGTGTACAATCTATGATTTTATGTACAATCAATGATTGATAAAATTCTCACACAAAAAAATTCGGTCACCTGCCTTCTCGATGCGTAAAATGCGCCGGCGACCATCATTTTAGTACATGTCCAAAGACAAACGACACTCCCCCGAAATGCGTAAATTGTAATGGAGAACACCCTGCCTAATGATATGAACTATAGAGGATGTGCTCACTACAAATAAATCACAAAAAACAAAAACAATAAAAATAAAAAAACCGCTCAAAATGAAACTACTGCTCAATACTTTCCACATCAAACGAACCAGTCATCAACACAAAATACCTCACATTCAATTCCTAAGGCCAAGCGCCCACTAAAGTAACGTGACATGTAGCGCGGCAAGTGATGTAGTAAGTAGCATGCATCCAACACGCTATTTTGTATCAAAACAATGTAATTAATAGATTTAACGCCAACTAAAGTGATACGACAGTGATATGACAAACTACATGTTACTTTGGTGTCATTCAAATGCAGCGTGTTACATTTTTTGCCACGTGTTACCGACTAGAGTGCAGTGCCGCGTTAAGCTATGTTGCCGCCCCGGGGCAAATTAAAATATGCCGCCCTTACAAAAATTAGAATTCAAAATTATATTCAACACCCTATTAATTACAGTCAGTAGCGTATTGACGAGTAGGATACAAGTGTAACATGCAAGAACAATAAATTTACAAAATACTCATTTCTATATTATGTGTATTTTAAATAGCACATTCTTACTTATATTTAAATTTTATAATTATTTATTATATATCACATATAAATTTAAAAAAATTACCAAATGTGACAAAATATTATCATTCATTACTTTTTTTTTACTATTTTTCTTTTTATATTAATTTTTTCCTCGATTTGATGGTCGCAAACTGGTAGATAATCTCTGACCAATCAATCTGTTTTAAAATATCATCTTCGATGTTTAATATTGAAAGCGATGGCTTTTTCGTGGTATTTATAAACGAAATAATATGTACTTATATTATAGTTATACAGTTACACAAAAAAATTAAAATTATAAATTTTTTATTTTATGTTGATCCTTCCAAAATTTGCCGCCCCGGGGCAATTGCCCCCCGTTAAACGCGGCTCTGCTAGAGTGACCAGTGTTTTGGAAAATATTGTTGTTTTAATTATTTTATTAATTTTCTAAAGTTAAAAATGAAAGACGATCCAGATATTTACATACATTTTGTTGTTGTAATTGAAGACCATCCGTGTATTTATGACCATAGTACCATAATTCTTAGAATAAATCAAAAACACTAGGTACCTTTAATTTTTTGATTCTTTTTCCAGTATGGATTAACCCAATACTGTGTTTTTTTATTATTTGCGTAATTAATATTGATTAAATTTACTAAAGCCAAAAAACTTTCGTCATCCGATGAAGAAGAAGACATATTGACAACTGGTATTACTATATATATATATATAGTTTCTAGATACATAGGTAGGCGTTGTGTCACACCATTCGTCATTTTGTTGTTACGTGTTTGCTATATCACTTGCCGCGCTACGCGTCACGTTACTTTGGTGGGCGCTTGGCCTAACAGTAAAAACTATCGTGTATCGTCAAACTTACGCAACAGCTGCTAAAAATAATAACACAGATAACGATTTTCTTAAAGCACTTGTCCTGCTGATAAACACATTCGTAGCCCAATTAATGCAGAAAATTATGGAAATTCTACCAGCTATCATAACAAATCTAACTGATAATTTTAATGTGCAACCATAATAATATAATCTTAATTAACTGGAACGCCCACGGCTTAAAATCGCAAAGAAATACGTTTAACACCTTCTTATATGACCACAAAGTTGACATAGCATCATTGTCGTTCCCAGGTTTTGCGAGGCCCTGGGCATCATTAGAATTCGAGGCGCTGGATTTACAGTATTACGAGTATATAGAAAACCATAGGTACACTATTTTTTTTTTTTATAGAATAGTCATGTCATTAAATTAATTTTATTAAATCAAGTAACAATAATAATAACCATATAATATAATATATAGCATGTTGTTATTATCGACGTTTGACGACGTCGTCATTTCGAGCAAAAAATAAATACCAACACTAAATTTAAAGAAAAATAAAACCAATTTAATTGGTTAATACATATTATTATATCGTTAGCTTCCTGATACAGTACCTGATCGTATTTACCATGTAAACATTGATATTATTAGACTTCAATTTTAAGTCGTTGCTAAAATGTTTGGAAATATTTTATTTACACGATATAACGCGAGACCCTGGGCGTGTGCCTGTTTGCCCTGCCCTCGGGACGGCACTGGCATGCATCACAGAAACACATTTATCAAACAACGATATAAAAGATTTCCCGGCTATAATATTTACTGTGCCGATCATTTATTCAGTGTTCAGAAGTAAGTAGTATTTAGGAAATAGGAATATTAGGAATAATAATAGTAATAATAATAAATAAAATTTTAAATAATATGTATTATGAACGTCGAACAGAACAGAAATGTATTTTATTACATATTATATGCATCAGTGGCGTATCCAGAAATTTTTTTCGGGGGGGTTATGAAAAAGAATTTCTTAAGTATGTTTTCAAACGACGGAGTGTCGAAAATGTTCGTTCTGCGGTGGCAGTAGACACTGGAAGTAATATGAAAATTTTAAGAAGTGTGGATATTATTGGATAAACGTCTGGGCTTGTTTCGAAGTATACTTCAATACCATTTTTGTTCATATACATATATAGATAACTATAATATAATATTCAGCTATAAACACTTGTTATTAATTACAATTTTTTTAATTCACAATTTACTTCACAATTTTCGGGGGGGGGTTATACCCCCCTAACCCCCCCTGGATACGCCACTGATATGCATATACAATTACCTAGGTATATTAAACTTTTAAGTAGATAGAAGAAAAAAATCAAAAAATGTATATATTTTATGTAAAAAAAAAATACAAACTAAAGTATAAAATCCCATTTTCGTGGTAACAGCAAATCTATCGATAATTTCTTCCACATTTAAATCAACATTTCGGTATATGTTTAGTAAGACCAATCCAGTAAGTCTCGTTTCTCCCATATTGTTTCGTAAGTATGTTTTTAGTCTTCGTAGAGTTGAGAATGACCGTTCAGCAGTAGCTGAACCCCCAAAACCCCCCCTGTATACGTGCCTGGATCGCAAATGTGCCGACACCAGTGCCAGAACCCCTTACTCTTCCTACTTTTAAAAGTTAGAACCAATTGTTCTATTATATTTTATATTTTTTCGAACTGTTTGAGAGTATACAAAGTATACACCCGTCAATTTTCAAAATAATATTGAGAGTGTGCGGCGTATATGTATAGTATACACTATGCATAGGCGCAAATAGGGGGGGGGCTTAGGGGGTATTAGCACCCCCAATTTTACAATTAGCACCCTCAAATAATGTTCGTATTTATGTATCAAAAACTTAGTTTTACAAAAAAAAAATCTCTTTTCATCAGACATTTGACTATCAGAGTAAAAAACTGTAATTAAATATAAATGAAAATAATGTTACTCGACGGACGACAATTCACATTTTGTCGAATTCAAATATATTTATAGAACACTATTAATTATTATTTCCCAATTTATATATATTTTCTACTAAACCCGGTCATCGCGGACAGTTATATAATTATCACGTTCAGCACCGACTCGATAAAATAAAGTATATTTTGTCATACTTGATACTGTAATAATCAACTTAAAGACGTTTTTCTGATGAAAGTTTGTTATTGGCTTCCGCTATTGACAACTTTTTCCTGATGGACTTTGATTAAAGTCAACCGTTTATTAACCATTTTAAATTAAAATTAACTTTCTACCAACAATATTGTATGTTTATAGCATTACATTACATAGTATACAATTTTAGGGTTTATTTAATATTGAAGTTGCATCACTCAAGGCAGAAATGATGGCAGCAAAAAATTGTTTAAAACAGATAAACAAAGATTTTGATTTAATGTAATTAAAAACTATAAGAGAAAAAAATGTATATCCAAATGGCAAATATATACAAACTGTTACAAGTAATTTATTAACTCATTTTTGCTACCTACCTTATTTGATATTTCTAATATTAATTATAAAATAGTAATGAAGACCAAATCAATTTCAGGTGGCACTTACACTACCAATTAGTTCTGCCACATGTGAACGATCATTTTCTGCTTTACGTAAGACTGCTTAGAGTTTCAATGGGGCAGGACAGATTAACAGATTTGTCAATATTGTATATAGAAAAAAATTTGACAAAATTAATAAATGTTAATAAAGTTATAGATTCATTTGCAGAAAAAGATAGGCGAATAAATCTTATATAAACTTGAACTTTTGTACTTGTATATTTTAATACTTATTGTATTCATTTTTATTCAAATTTTTGCTAATTAAAGCTATTAAATCCTTATAGTTTTAATATAAATTATATACCCAGTAAATACAGAGCTTAAGCACCCTCAGTTTTTTTATTGAAATTGCGCCTATGACACTATGGTAACACCACTGCAATTCAGGTGCCCCGTGACACTTGGCGATCCAGTAGGAAGCAGTAGCAGAACTGCAGAACCAAACAATAATAGTTAAAACATTTATTGTAAGTTGTGCTGGCTACGGTAAAGATAAAATTAAATATTTATTTTAATTCATGGAGCTGGTTAAAAACAAATTGATCATGTTTGTTATTTTATATGATTTGTTAAATCGAAAGTCGAGACTGCGTCAGTACATTTATTTCACTCGACCAGTGCGGTTGTGTTTTTATTAAATCGATAAAATCAGTCTTAAATAGTTTTCATTTATTTTTTGTTAGTCTATCGTTTTTTTTTTCAAAGTGTTTTATTTTAAAAGTGCGTCTGTTTTTTTTCTTAATTTTATTTTTCGATTAAATGCATCAAACCAACGTCGTACCGCGATGGAATCAATGGTCAACGATCGTATTCGTGGAAGACAATGTAGCAGGCCTACAGAGTGTACAATGTGAAAAAGAATGTTCGAGTGAAGATCAGTGATATGACGTATATTTTATTATTCTAATATTACTTAATGTCTAGTTCATATTCATATATACTCGTCTATAGCCGATTAGCTACTGCTTAGTATTTTAAGTCTATAACCGATTAGCTACTACTTGATATTATCCGTACAGAGTCGAATTCAGAAACTTAATTATTTTACTATAAATTCAAATGCAAAACTTCATTAAAAAAATAAATAAATACATTGCAAATAATCTACATTATTTTTTCACCTGAATTAAATTATTAAATTAAATTAAATTACCTGTCGGTAAGGAAGAAAGGACGAGATTGCCGCGTCTTGTGCAATTGAATTAATCTTTGAAAATATTATTTTTGGAGCTTTTACCCTCACTGTATTAACGACAACTGTGTAAAGCGGTTCACATGATCCTCCCGTAAAAATTAGACAGGCGGCATTAGTTCATTCTTCCTTTCGTGGATTAGGCCTATTGGGGAAACCACGTTAAAAAAAACGCACCGCCTGTAATACCTCATGCTTCTGGGACTCGTTGTTTCAATGGCTAAGGTGGTGTGGAAACTTACACAAATTGTCAGACGTCAGTTATACGATACGAAAGAAAGGTTAAATCTATCGACAATACAGCATTAACCGAGATTGATTTCCTGATGAAATTGTCAACAATAATATTGGACCGTAGAAAATATGCATCTTTTACGACAACTTGTTTTTTTATCCTTTCTATCGTAATTTTTAGTCTTAAGAGTTTGCACAATTCAAATAGTATAATGTATTTTATTAATTAAAACTCTAAATTGCTAAAGTGTATTGTCTCTATATACTGAGTCTTTCCAAACACTAATTTGTCAGATGACCAAGAAGAAAACATAAAAAGTTTGACAGAGATGTGTAGTGATGATCTTCTATATAGTTCTAAGTCATTAATTAGAGAAGTATTTAAAATGGACCCAAAAGTTTTTTTGAGTTGAAAAACAAAAAAATGAATTTGAAGCTCTTAAAACGTGCAACACACTTATTTTTCCTTCTACTTATAAAGTTATAAATGCCTTCAAGTACTGGTTATACTTTTCGTAAAAACAGCGATCAGTGAAAAGTCATTTTAAACTTAAAAAAATACTTAAAACTTACCAATTAGAAAAACAAATAGATAAAAGTGATTGAATACCTATGGTTTAGCATTGCTAAATATTCATTTTGAAATTATTTTAACAACAGATGAAGTTTTCAATTAATTTACCAAGAACTCCAAGTAAATAAGACTAATATAAATAAATAATTACTACTGGTTATTGAAATATATATATATAATATATATATTTTGTTCGAGCGCCGCAGTCGATGTCCATCTAAGGCTTCTATGAACCGGTCGTGGCGTTCCCTCCGTCCGTCTAATATGCTATCGACGATAACGCACGTCTTGCGTTACGTTTGCTTCGGTATCGGCTTACGACGATCTTGTCCCTTGTATGCGACTTGTGCAAAACTGTGAACGCTGTCTTTGGGTTTCGTGTTAGGCCGTATTTCCGCCGTTTCGATCGACGCTGTGCGTTTCGTCACGGTACGTGTGTTGGATAGTCGTAGTGTGGAATGTGGATGAATAAAACCCGCGAACATAACCTCGAATTGTCACCGTCGGTTCATCACCGCGCCCAGCTGGTCGTCGGAGTCTCGTAATCATTATTGTATTATCATTCTTATTGTGGCGAACCGACGCCACATGACCTCCCTCTGTCGTCGGTGACCCTGGTTTACGGTTGGTCATACTGTTTTCGCGCCGGGCGGCGGCCTCCGTGTCACGGCGGCGGCCGGCGCTCGCTCTCTCTTCGTGTCATCGTCGACCGATACAAATGCTCCAAATGGTCGCGTCGACTCCTCCGTACTTTCGTGGTTATAGCACCGTTCCCGACCACGCGCTCACCGACGAAAAGCACGTGACCGTCCGTACCCCACGTTGGATTATACATCCGCATTTTTTCTTTGTATATATAGCGAGTCGCGCACATCTGTAAATACTGTTAAATAAAGTTTCTCATAACCCTTAGCAATCGTCTTGTATTTATTAAATCGTACACCCGTCTACTCACGATCGTTGGAGGTTCACGCGATAACGACCAAACCTCCACATTATTATTATTGTTATTATTATTATCGTCAAGCATCGGATGTATTGATAACACTGTTACTTTTATTGTTTATTGATTTCTGTTGTGTATTCGTATGGCTGGTCAAGGAGACGTCTTTACCAGTCAATACATCATCTAGTATATTTGTATTTAGATAATATTTATAAATAAATAATTCCGGTATGTGCCTTGCCATACTTACACAAAATGTTCGTATAATTGATGTGGTCACATAGCGATAATTTGTATTTACAAGTGTCCTTTACGTAGGTGTAGTCAGTGAGGCCGACCACCAATATTGTAGGAGCCTCTTGACTGAACATATATATATTATATATTACGAGCTAAATAACCCGTGTCTCGCACGGAACAGTCTTTGCCGAGACCAACAATTACAAATATTTACGAACACAAAAAAAAATACTGTACAAACTACCTCACAACTGTTCCATATTTACAGCGGGAGCGATGGCTATCCTAAAGGCTATTGAGATCATTAAACAAGAAGAACACTCAAAGTTCATCATTTTTAGTGACTCACTAAGCACCATAAAAAGCATCCAAAACCAATTCAATCCCGGGGACATTGCAACAAAAATTCAAAACAAACTAAATGAAGCATATGAACATGGAAAAAAAATAACCATTATGTGGATACCCGGACACACAGGAATAAGAGGAAATGAAATAGCGGACGAACAAGCTTCACTCGCAATAAATAATACCGACACACCCTTGACAGTGCCGGATTACCCATTAGGCGGAGTAGGCGCCCGCCTTGGGGCCTTACTCATTTAAGGGGCCCCGTGAAAACGAAAAACCACACTATTTTTTATTTAATAATACCTGTATCATAATTACGAGATTACGGAACAAAAGTCAATATGAAATATAAAAATTAAGTTGTAGGTATTATACACAGTATTAAAAATAAAATTATTTGGTGGATTTTATCGTCGTGGTAAATAAGTACTTGATAATATTTATCATATATTGATATACGGCGACGGTGGCAGTGACGAAAATAATTACATAACCGTCGTTATCTGTATTTTATTGTATAATTATAGTTATAGTTATTTGTATAAATATCAATTTTAATGGACCACATGGCTACATCATTATTCGTTGTACGTACTATTATAGATAATATATAGCTTTAATCATTTTATTTAATATCTATCACTTGAGAGAAGTATCGTATCGAGTTCTGTCAAATTGCTAAATTTTTGTGCTTTGAAAGGTAAGTTTTTAGTTTTTACACACGCGCGTTCATAACGCCTCGAGTGTAACTAGCTTTATTATTTTATATAATATACAGTAAACTGTCGATTATCAGTGGTTTTCTGTGCAGAGTAGACTTTGAAATCCCGTACTTTTTCTCTGCGTCCCGAAAAGTTATTTTTTTTGTCCTTAATTCTATTCTATTACGGCTTTTTTTAAAGTTTCTACCGAATAATTTTGATACGGTTTTCCACCAACTTTTTTAACATATTTTCCCATTTCGAATCTTAATAATAAATACCTACCTAGAGAGTGAAGTGTTCCAAGTAACCCGGTTTGACGGTAATGAATGAAAGCAATATACATTTTTTATGTATTATTCAATCTAGGTATGCTTCTATAAAATATAACTTTTGTTTTTCTAAAATATTAGAATCCAAGATGAAAAGGTATCAAAGTGGTGCAGAAAAAAGAAGAAAAAACAAGAGAAATTAATGAAACTTGATTTAGAAATTATTTATTAATATTAGTTTGTTATTATTAAAGTTGTTTATTTTAACTATAGGGTAGCAAAGTTAAAGATGTATGTAAAAAATAATTTTGTTGGGGCCCAAAATTTTAATTGCCTAGGGGTCCACCAATGTTTAATCCGGCACTGACCCTTGATAGAACAAGTCTCATACGATGATACAAAAAAACGCATTAAAATAATCACCAATGACAAATGGCAAAACATCTGGTCCAAACAAAATACCAAACTAAACGAAATCAAAGGCGACACTATCCAATGGCATAACCCACTACTCAAAAGAAAAGAAGAAACAGTAATAAATAGGCTACGGATAGGACACACTAGAATCACCCACGGTTTCCTTATGGCTAAAGAGGAACCCCCAATCTGCACAACCTGCGGAACAAATCTCACCGTCAAGCATATCATATCCGACTGCATAAAGTATAATCAAGAAAGGATCAAACATGGGATATCACACAACCTCGACGCAGCTCTCGGAAACAATCACTATCTCAATACAAATTTAATTAACTTCCTCAAGCTAATCAATATTTATAATCAAATCTAAAGTAAAATATCCTATAATTTTTCACATATTATCATCCAAAAAAATCTAAGTACTAATACAAAAATATGTAAATAGTATGTAAGCAAATGTAATGTAAAAAAATAAAATAACTAATGGCCACTGCTGCCGAAATTGTAAATGATCAATAATAAAAAAAAAAAAAACCCGTGGCTTAGAATCCTTTTCCGGAATATTGAATTTTATTAATGAAAGTAGCTCAATTGTTTTCAATAGCTGGGACTCATAAAATTGCTATAAAACATCATAACATTGTACTATATGGAAACTTTATACTACAGGTTACACATACTTAATACTGCCTTAAAAAATATTCATCATAAGCTGTAGTGAATATTTTACATTCAGAGTGAAATGAGGAATCCAATTTGTTTTATCATGACGCGTGCTTAGATTTTCTTTATTTTTGTGTCCGTGTACACGATTTCGGCTAGAAGGAGTGCTACAAAGAGTGCTAACTCGTATACAAGTCAGATAATTTTCTGATAGGAAATGTTGTCTTGTTGATACTTTAGGGAGGGCATTTTTTTAATTTCTTAACAGTTTTCCGTATAATTGAGAAAAACACAAAATTGCAAACAATTTTAACCGAGATCGACTGTTTATATTTCATAAGAAATTTTCGTAGCCAATAAGAAAAGTTTTTCTAAAAGTTGCAAACGATATTATAATATGAACTGGTACACCCGATCACTTTCACTCAGATTCGTTTTTTGATAGCTGTGGTACGAATTGGTTTCAATTTTAAAAGACCCATTCCTGATCGATTTTATCCGACCGTTGAGTCTTATCCACGACCTAGGAGTTACGTCGGTTTTTTCAAACATTATATAAGAAAACATTTTGGTACTCGATTATTTCATTTTTTGGACGTACATCAGAAACGGAAAAGATTTAAGACATCTAATAAATAAATAAAAAAAACAATATCTAAAATGCTCGAGGGCGATGGTTTCAATGACGAATCCCCTTCACCGCATAGCCGTAAAAGTATTACGTCCGGTGACGAACATACGTAAACTGTAAAAACGATATTTGGACTCACCGTTTTGATCATCATCAGCGCGCTATAGCAAACAGTATACCGCCGCACGATGTGTATGGTTAGATTTTCTCGAGAAAAATGAATAGAAAAGTTTACGCAATATGCGTATGCACTCCGCGCGACGCCTACAGTTGCATTCGTTATTGTAAAAAAAAAATCACCCTAGCTTGCCATACATGCACTCGGCCACAGGATTTTATAAGTGTTTTTTTTTTTTTTTACAATGAACTATAGTAGTGCAGAATAGTGGCTCCGTAACGTTTATTGATTTTTTCTAACCAGCAACAATGATTATGTACAATAAGAAACATTAAATGTTAGTGTAATTGGGATGAAAAATTGTCAAGATATTTTTAATTTTTCTCTTAAAACTGTTTTATCGGCAGTTGATATAGGCAAAGTATTGTAATATTTTATATATTAACATTTGTTACTGTAAGATCAACTAATTTACCTTTTAATTTATGTAGATGAGAAGTGGCATACTATAAGGAAGAACTTTCATGTATGCCATTGGGTATTTAGTTCAATATTTTTTAATATAAAATAATGAGAATTATTATGTTTTAAGTTTCAATTTTTAGTCCTGAATAAAGTATTTTTGTATGTATCTATTTTATAATGTTTATTTTTTTGAATATTTTTCTAAAAAGTAACAAAATGTTTGTGATAAATATCATTAAACAAGAAATTGAAGACTTAACATTTTATCAGAAGATTTTATAGTAAAAAAAGGATGCAAATATATAATAAGTTTTTTCAAACAATATTTTGTGTATTTATATTTTATATTATAAAATAAATAATTTTACAACATAATGTTTTAAAACAAATTGTTTATTTATTGTATTTATTAAATTATTGTATCAGCTTAATTTAAAAACATTTGAACAAACTCAACTTCACCTAAAGGATAATTGATAGAAAAATACCACAGAGTATTAGAAAACTATTTATATTTTTAAAAATACTAATTGTATAGTTTTAATATTTTTTTCTGTACTTCTAGGTCTTTTTTTAAAGACGTCTGATGGTTTATTTGAAAAGAAATAGATTCTTGTGAGTCATGAGTATAGTTCAGCATGAAATTTTTTTTATTTTTTTTCATTATGATAGTTTATTCAATACTATTTAATTTATAAGTAACTATTAATGTATACTCATAAACTATGAAGATCGGTTAATGTTAATGTATTCCTGAAAATGACTCAATGCTTATACTATTGTAAGTATAATTAAAAAGTAAAAACATTAGGTGTAAATGTGTAATTGACTTTATAATAGCATAAGTTCAATCCAACCAATAAATTATAGTAGGTATATTAACATCACTGCTAATCAGCATTCAGTACTTCACAGTTGAATCCAAAAACAATAACATTTTATGAACTTATTTTAGAGAATTTAAAAATATTATAAATCCGTTTAAAATTTATCAATATTAAAATATAAAATACAAAATATAAATATTATATGTTTCACTTTACAAATTCATAATTCTCTCCATTTTGTATTTGTTAACATAACATGTATAATGTATTATTCATGTTTATCTATTAATCTGATCGTAATTTTCGAGAATTTAAAATTCAAAATAGCCGTTATGTGAACATGATTTTTAAAAAAATATTAGAGGTAAAATGTCTAATTAAATTTAAGTCAATTATTTGATATAATTTTAGAAACCTTTTGAAAAATATAATTTAATTGTATGTTGGATCAAAATTATAAAATGATAAAATCAATTTACAGTTAATGATAATGCCCATAGCTATTATAGTCTACAGTAGATTATTACACATTATTTTTTTTATAAAAAGTCTATAAATGATTTAGTAATATTTAAATCACTTATCTAATTTGAATTCAATAATATCAAAACTCAAATATAAAATACATATTGTATTATTTACATGAAACACAAATGAGTATCATATATTTAATTAAATAATAAATAAAATAATAATGACTAGAGAAAGAAGTAAATATTTAAAACATCACACATTATAAGCTGAACTTCAAACATTTTTAATAAAACTTCTACATATTAAGATTTAAAACTGTGTTTATAAATAATAATTATTAATGCACTATTTTAATATGGGTTAAAAATAAGCAAATATACTTGAATATATAATAATTTTGTTTTGAAATGTCTAAAAATGTCTAGATTTCTTCAGGTTTAGATACCTTATCCACCATATCATTGATCATGTCATTGTCAATGAGTCCAATAAATTTGTCAATGACATGACCATTGCGTATGGCTAAAACGGCTGGAACCGCTTTTACCTCAAATGTATGAACCAAATCTGCATTCTTTTCTACATCCACAATTGCTAAATGTACAGATGGAGAATCTCCGACCAATTTTTTTAACATTGGTGTCAATGTCATACAAGGTTCACACCATTCTGCATGGAAATTGACAATAACAGGAATATCACTTTTTAATACATTTTGTATGAAGTCTTCACTTCCACACACAGTAAATGATTTACGATAGGTACGACCAACTGACATTGAACGTTTTGAGGTCTGATGAATTTTTTCCAAGCACCGAAATCGATTGAACGACATTGTATGTGTAAGAATACTTATAATTTAAAGTACCCAAGATTTAAGTTGAGGTATAGTTTTACGGCTCATAACATGCGAAGAGAACAGAGCTGCTAATCCTATAGCTGCACTAATGGAGAGTACACTTAAAGTTGCTAAACGCCAAATGAATAGAGGATCGACAATCTAAAAAAAAAAAAAAATGATAATATATGAACTAAAAAAAAACAAAAAAGTATTTACTATACATAGTTTTATAATTAAAATGTTTTTCATTTTTTAACTTAAATAGAAGAACACCTTAATGTATTTAAATAATATATAGACTTCCATAATCATTATCATATTTTACAAATAATTACAAATAATAGAGAATACTTTAATAAAAAATAATTGAAATAGGGAAATAAAAATTATTAATAATATTCTTAACCTATTTAATATATTACAAAAATAAACTTTAAATCTCAAGTTTCAATATTGTAAATTGTTGATAAACAGTACAGTACTAAATATCGCAGAGCTTCATTTAAGTCATATGAATAAATTCACAAAGACAGAGTGCCCTTAGTGGCCAAGCAGAATAAGAATACAGTTCTAACATCCACTGACACTGATTTAAGCCCAGCCTTTCTCTAGGCAGGCAAATCTCCAGATAAAAATACTACCCTCACCCCTGTGCAGAGGGCAATGGGAAACCACTTATCAGTAAAAGTTCCCTTGTACACAATTGTATAAAAAACTGTAGTCAGACCATTCTAATAATAGTAAGACTAAAAAATAAAAGATTGAACTAATGACATATCTACCATGCGTCCTTTACGTGTATAACAAATGCTACATTTTTTAACCTAAAAAGGAATTAATTTTATATCAACTCTAATATAGCTCTTTTATATACATATATATTAATTAGGTCCTTGATGAGTAAAATGTCAATACTAATATCATAAAAGTATCTGATACTTATTGTTATTAATCAACAATACCTTATATTGTTATAATTGTTTTTATACCTTCTAAAATTAAATTCAGAGTTAAAATTAAGAATTTAATATTTAGATACATACTTTATTATCGAGTTTAGGAGTATCTGTTGAGCTGCGAGGTATTGAAAGTAGTGTAATTGTTATCAATATTGTAGATATAAAGACAATTGGTCCAATACTATGACGTGTTCGAAGAGACAGAAGACACAGTAGAAAAGATGATGACCAAAGTCCAATTAGAATAATAGCCCCTACACCAATTGTTGCAGAAGACATATTACCTTAAAAAATAGAATAAATTTAAGAATTTATAACACAAACACACAAAAAAAAATTATATTTATAAATAGGTTAGGTGGTAACTGGTAAGTAATTACAATAAATAAGTCCTAAACAATGTACTGATATTTAATTACGTCTCTATACCTGGTATTTTGTAGACATTTCAATAAGAAATAAGTAATAATTATTAAAATTGGCTTCAATGAATTAAATGTATGAACTGTAGAAGTAAATAAAAATATTGAGTTTGACTACACTAAGCAGAAATAAATTGTTCGTACTTATCATAAATATTAACTATTAGCTCCATACATAAATTATATTCTAGAAATAAAATTTGCAATTAGTATGTTATGTGTATAAATGTATAACATAATAACAGTTACTTAAAGTTACAAATTAAGATATTCCGTACTGCATATTGTAAAAGTGAAATACATTTGTTGTATTTTGTATTTTTGTGCATTAAAATATTAAATATTTCACATTATCATATTTTCATCAGTTGTTTTTATGGTCAAATCATAGAATTTATTACTATCAATGGTTATGGTAATAACCACAAATATAGCCGTGAGCATGAATACTCCATCTCATGATAACGATGTAGATTTAAGATTAATGCTCACCACGTTAAATTATGTCGATTGACGATGTAGAGAAGATAAATGATAGATATGTCTTTGGCGTAAATTAAGATTTTATTAAGTTAGTCTAATGAATGGATGATAAAAATATCTTTTGACTTTTACCATAAACCACGATTTAAGATATATATTTATTATTTATTTTTATATCTTAAACCGTATTTGAAGCCGATAAAAATATATATTGTCAATAATTAATCATCAATCTATATGATAAAAACAAAATTTCTAGTGGTGACAAAAACTTCAAAATGGGTGATAAATTTGATCAGTGCCGTCACAGGTAAATACTAAATATCTAATTACTAGGGCTCGGATTTCGATGCAATTGCTTATTTTTTCTAGAATGCTTGATATGACGCTTTTCAATATATAAAAGTGTTCCTATAGTACACACTATTCTAATTACTAACTTTTTTTGGGACATTTTCTATTATTTCTGATATTATGACGTTTGAGGGTATTTTTTAACGTTTTTTGTGGTTTATATATTTTCAATGCTATTATTAACCTACTTCTATAAAGAAAATTATAAATATTATTACAAATTTTGTAATAAAACAACATTAGATAATCTGGATTATAAATAAAACTATTCACAAATTTTTTTTTTATATATTTATCATAAAAAATGTTGTTACAATTATAATAATATGTTGTAAATGAAATTGTTTAGTAACTTTTTACAATTTTTAGATCATATATTTATTTTTATAAAGGGCTTCTTTTCACATTGTAAATGTGTATAGTAGCGTATACAGGAATTTTTTTTAGAGAGGCTGATCAGTTACATTTACTAATCACATTAAAAAACCTATAGTAAAAATCTTAGTTAAAAAAACTTAATTTCAAATTTTAAAACCTCAAACTTTATATTTAAATCAGATCTAGAATTTTAGTTAATATTATTTGAGATTATTTAAAAAATTATTTTAGATTTCCTGTAATTTTGAAAGGAACAAAAGGTTCCTCCCCCTGGATATGCAGTTGAATGAATATTTTGAATGGTTTTTCATTATTTTTAGGGCATTTGAATCCAAGCTGTACTAATTACAATAAAGTAACTTCAAATTTTATTGTGGAGCTACTTATATTTATTATTTATTGGCTGGTTAACTTGCTTATTTGTTCATCTAAAACAAGAAACCATGATAAAAATACATCATTTTTTTTATATACAAAATATATTGACTGCAAATAACCTTCATAATAAATTTCTATTTACTAATACACTAGTATGACAAAACTACTTAATTAGTTTTAAAATAATGAAAAGTCTAATTTTTTAAATGAATTGGTTTTGGTTTAATTTTTTTGAATCTGTATGTAAGGAATTGTCTGACAAAATTAAGAATTTATAATTGATTTTTATGTGACCATAATTTTGAATAAAAGTTAAATGAATTTAGTTATTTTTATTGATTAGATAGATTGACAATACATTTATTTTATTTTAAAATATTTTCAATTATAATCAACATTTTTAGATGTATTATAATAATAAATTCATAATCATTATCAAAAAATAACATCAATAAGAAAAATAAGAAAACTAAATGAAAAGATTATTAACTAAAATTATACTACCTACATTTAGATACTTCAAAATAAAATTGTTTCACTTATTAATTAATATTTTAATATATTCTAAACATTTAAAAGTTTGAAGATGTTAATTTATTTAAGATCAACATGAAATTATTAATTTTCTATCAAAGTTAGTTGTTAATATATCATATGATATTATTTTTACAAATATAGTTTGTTTAATTTTTATTTTTATTTTTCAATTCTTACATTTTACTTATATTTGTATAATTTGTTATAGTTCAGAAAATAAATTTACCAATACTAAAAAAAGAATGCGGCAACCAGATAAACAATTAACCAATCCCAAACCTAGTAAGACAACATTTAAATATTTTACTACTGTAGGTTGTTGTGTGTTTTAATGTACATTTAAATTTTCAGAGAAGTTCAAATGTAATAGAATTCAAAATAGTTTTAAATCTGATGTTGATATTATTACATCATTTAAATTAGAGTTAGAAAAAATTTTAACAGAAGTTAAAGACTTAAATACAAATATAGAAGATATACAACCATATGGATCAAGAGTTTCTGGCCTTTACACTTATGAAAGTGATGTTGATTTAAATATAAGCTACAGTCAGTATTATTGTCTTATATAACTATTCTTGTAGTTGAATTGTAACTTATTATTATAAAATGTATTTTATAGTATTATTGAAAATATTTTTCATAATTATTACCATATAGGTACTACAAATTACAAATAAATTGCTTCCATCAAATTCTAGTTGACCTAATTTGATATAGCAATTAAATATTTTCATCTTTACTAAAAAGATTGAACATTGTGCTTTACTGTCCTTGTATACATATATACATAGTATAAAACTGTATGTATTCATTGATTTTATAATATACAGATAAATCATCCTATGGTTAATATAGTTAGTGGCTATATGCATTCGGACGCTGACGTCACTGTATTTCTCAGCATTCAAGAGGAGTAAATAATAGGATGGGTAATTAACAGATTTATACTGGCCAGGTTGTGCACATTGTACACTGCAATACAAAACTGATGGCGAAACCTAATATTCTTGAAAACAAATGTAACAATTCTATCAGATGTATTATTAACCATTATTTCAGTTTCCAAATAAATAGCCTTATGGATTACCAATTATCTATATATTATAAGATCAGTGGTATATTGTATTTTTCAATCTAAAATTTAGCTCATTTTTTTTATATTTTCACCTCATCAATTAAAATGTTGTTATGTATGCAATATTGTTTTCTGATACCATGTAACAAAGTCACTTAAATATGAATCTTTAAAAAATTATTTTTTTAAATTTATTATTTTTGTAAGATAACTGCTTATTTTTTAATTATTTTGAAGTAATTTTGTTATTTTTATATTTTCAGCATCAACAACACCTATCAAAAAGTTAATAAGATTAATTGCTAATAGTCTTAGTAAGAGCAAGATATTTTTTAAGGTTTTTCCTTTAACTCATGCAAAAATACCTATTATAAAATGCGTTCATAGAAAAAATTGGATTAATTGTGATATATCGTTTAATAACACCAGTGCTGTTCTTAACTCTCGACTTCTTAATCAAATTATTAATATGGACTGTCGTATTAAACCAGTTTTAATGAAGTTAAAGATTTGGGCCAAAAATATTGGTCTTATAAGTACTAATGGATTTTCCAGCTATTCTTTTTATTGGCTAGGATTGTTCTATATGCAGGTTATAGGAATACTGCCATCTATTCATGATTTACAGAAATCAGGATCAGAACTTATGATTGAAGATTGGAATTATTGTGCATTATCTATTAAAGAACAAGAATATTTAAAAGACAACCATAAAAATCTTTGTGAAAGTAATATAATTAATGCGATATTTTCATATTATTCAAATTTCGACTTTGGAACATTTGTGATTTGTCCATACATTGGTTCCCCACTAACAAAACATGATTTCAAAAATATAGATCAACTTCCAAAAGAATATTGGAGGTACAAACAGTTTTACATAAAAAATAAAAAAAATGAGAAGTTATTATTTTTAGGAGATTCTAAGTATAGTATGTACATTCAAGATCCATTTCAACACAACAAAAATATAACAGCCAGAGTTATTCCAAAAATGTTTGAAAAATTTATAAAAGCTTGTAAAGATTCAGATTTAGCAGATTCAAATGTTCAAACATGAGTGGAATTAATATACTGAGTTAAATTTATTTTACTTTTGTAAACATTTCAATTTATTGTTTAAAATATTAAATAATTTTTATCAAACATTAATTACTTGTATTCATATTGATATTTGTCAGTATTGACATTTAAACTGAATGTTCATATGATAACTATGGATTATTATATTGCTTTGAATTTAATTATTTTCAAAAATAGATACCCTCCTCCATTAGTCTATTGAGTGGTTAATTAAATAAACATATATACCTACTCTTATAATTTGTAATATATTTTGTAACATGGGCACGTTCAGTGGTGTATACAGAGAGATAGGGGCGATTGTCCCCCCTAGACATTGTTTCAAGTATACTTATTACTTGTTTATTTTAATATATTTAATAATGAAATGGTTATTGAATACCTGTTTTCAATCAATAAAACATTGATAATAAAAAAAATCGAAAAGAAACGTTATATTGCCAGATAGTACTATATTGGACATATTTCGCATTCAGCACTCTGCAGCCATGTAATTAACTTGTTCGGTTTTCAGAGGAATTGGGAATGATAGCTGATACCACAGAGCATAATGTTGATATGATACAAATTAAATATATTATAATTTATAACAAAATTGATTAGCTTTTACGGTAGTTCTTCAGTGGTATTCTGTGGTAGTACTAACTGTATGGTATTGCAACAACTTACGGTTTTCACTACTTAATCACAATGTAATAATGGCTTCGATGAAGAGGAAACAGGCTTTCGTTTATACTTTATATACATACACTTTTATAAGTATGATTCGAGTTCTAATTTTGCCCTCTCTTGAAGATCAGCTGGGTACGTTTAACTCAATTATTATTGTAAATTCATTTTTTGTGCACAAAACATGATTATACAGAACTTAATTGTAACACAAATGAACTTATTAACATTTCAAAATAAAATAAAATTCTCTTAGGTCAAAGGTATTCTAACTGTGTGTTGCTGCTCCCAGGAGCTTTTGTGGAGTTGGAATTTAATTTAATAATCGTTCAATGCAAATAAACACCAATTTACCAACATAATTATAGTTGTTATATCAATAATAGTTATAATTTATAACTAAAATATAACACATGGTTAAACTCCAAACTATATACCCAAGTATAAAATCATATCTGTATAACTTATTTATTAATAACTTATGCCTAATAGGTTTAATTATTAAATTATACTTCATGATATAACATGCTTAGATAGGTAGACATCAACAAGAAACACAACTGTGAAGGCTACTTATCAAACAGAGAAGACAATAATTTAGACTTAATTAACTAAGATAAATCGGGGAATACTATATTTAATAAAACAAATACAAAAATACAACTTAGTTATAAAATATAAAGTATATGATTTAATCGTAATTAAAAAAAAATTCTGCAATAACATAATACTTCATATCATTAATGTTTTATTCCACCTGAAAATAAAACAAATTATTTAAAGTATTCAAAATTGTTTATTAAAACAACATAATACAATAATATAATATAATATGATTTAATCGGTTCTATACACATTACACAAGTTACAAATGTAATATCTACTGATCCACACTACTGGACTACACCACTATTTATTGTCACTATAATATTGTCATTATAATAATTATGTTTCCATTCTATTTTTCAAACATTCCTGTTCAATTATTTTAATATGTTCCAATAATTTTTTTTCTGAATACTTTTTTAAAAAATACTCAATTGCATACCCAACTCCATGTGGTTGAGTGCCAAAAAAATCTGTTATACTATCAATTTCATATTTTGTCCTGAATAGAAATATACATAAGACACATTAAATAAGCTTGAAACAGAATCCACACATTATATCCAAATTAAAATAGCTATAATATAGTGTACACAAAATTACCATGATGGATTTGGTGTCATAGATAATGTAATTATATTTGATAAGGTGGCTATTTCTGACCAACTTAAATTCCTGGTTCTTGCCCAAAATTTTTGACCTTTTTCATCATACCAACATTCTTCCTCAATAATAAATTCCGGAACATGCAATGATTCATCACGTCTTAATACTTGTGGAATAATATTATGACAGACCAGCCTATGTTTTGAGTATTCAAATCCATGCTCATCTAAATAAATTAAATTTGTATTTGGTCTATACTCTATAATACGAAGTTAAAAGTTTCTTAAGAATCGCTCTTATAATAAAAAGAAAATAATATCATAAATTAATATACCGATATGTTCGTCAATTAATTCAGAAATTTTAACGACTTCGTCCTTTTGTCTGATTTGATTATAGTATGTCTTAATTGTTTGAAATGGTTGCTGGAATATGTGGACCAATGCTATAGTTAAAACCATAATTATATTTTGCTAATTAATTAAAATCTAAAGAAAAATAAAAAAATTATATTTTAATGTACAATTAGCAAACATTAATATTATAAAACATGAGTTGTGAAGACTACCTAAAAGATATAAGAAATAAGAATCATATTATAGAATCATTACTCAACTTTTGAGTACATTTACGCAGGTAAGTCAGAATAATAAGTAATTAATTTTATGAATTTTTTCATAATAATAACTCCCGATGTGTAATAAAGTAATGAACTAACAACAGATTGGAAATTGGAATACGTTGGACTTAGGAACAAATAACAATGAACAGTCAGACGTCATCAATTCATCATAAATCATAATTCATAATGGTTAATACTTAATTAAATATGAATTTAGGTATTGGTAATACCTTGTTGAAGAACAGGTTTCAAATTAGTCCGGTAGAGAATTAATATCAAAGACGTTATAAACTCCAACGTGCGTATGTAGTAGGTACGCCCATTGACATTTAAAAGAATATGATATGCGCGATCCATTATTTTATGTCTATGATGGGCACACAGATATAAATAATATTATTTATTATTATTATTATTATTTATATCTGGCACGTCTGAACTCTGAACGACTATGTAGAGAAGATAAGGTGACACCACAAATTCGTCGTACAGGCAGCGCTACCATTTGCCTGGAGGCCGGTTTTTATTTTGTAAATATTAAATACATTATTTCTAATACCATCAATTCAATCTATGTCTTGATTTTTTTTTTAATTTTTATATAAAACTAGTTTCCTCAACTATTTCAGAAACACCATGTTCACTCAAAAGACATAAAAACCCAATTCTTAGTACATCATTAAATCCCAAAAATATACTGCAGACTCCCGCCAATTTGGATGGAGCTCTGAGTTGGAACCTCTTGGCACGGATCCAGTACTGGGACCGTAAGCCCCCCCCACGGCAAGGTGGGTTCCGTCGGGGGGCCCTAACCTTACTTATCGTAACAAATTAGAAAAAAAAAGAGAGAAAGAGAAAAACAATGTCTAACAATATATTTACATAGATATCTACCACTGCCTCGTCCAACGGAGTTGATTTAAAGAGCCCGTATATCACATTGTATATTTCCTATCCAGGCTCCAAAGTAAGACTAATGATTCTATTAGTTCTTCTTTTATTTGGTAAAATACATCAAAATAGCGTGCAGTGTCCAGTTGCCACTGTGCAATGACATAAACTATATGGTTCTTGTACTAAGATTGGAAGAATAAATCAAAACAAGTGTATGGATAATCAGGCATTTAGGTGTATTTAGAATATTTGTCTGTAGTTCACTAACCTATAACCTACAGTAAAAAGTGAAAATAATAATTTAACATAACTTAAAAACACATGTATAACATAGTAGAATAATGGAATTAAATATGTGATTTATACATAATTTTTTATTTTTGTACCAGTTGGTGTTTTTAAAAATACAATTACCGTCAATCAATTGTTCCTTTCACAGAAACAGTCACTAAGGTATATAGACAAAAACCATAAGATTCTTCAACTGCAATTGGGAAAATAAATCAAAATAAATGTATACATAGTTGCAAAACTTACTTTGGTTTTCAATTAGTGTAATATCATAACGGTTATCTTTTCCAGTCACCATAGTGTAATGAAAAGTTCTATAAGTTCTTCTCATAATTGGTAAAATACTAAAATAAACCAAAATTATTTAATTAAAGAAACGTCACGGTGGCGCGAGGGAGACAGGTATTGAACGCTGCGATTGCTGTGGTTCTTAATGGTAGGACATCCCAAGGAATCGGGAAAACGGGACCGGTAAAAATTGGGAAAGCCGCTGAAATATACACGAGGAAGCGAGAAGAACGGGCCGGAACCTGAAAAAAAGGAGAAAAATTCTCGGTAGGTAAATAAATTTGCGACCAATGGGGGGGTCAGATAATTATATTATATAATAGAAATTATGATAATTATTTACGAATGTTTGTTTTTTATCTTTAATTTGATACTTAGTAGTGAATAATGATCAAGATTGTGTACGAGATTTAATCAGATTTTTTCCAGGTAGAATATGCTTATACACTAATAATATTAAAGTACATTTTAGGCTATTCAATTCCTATTGTTTTTTTTTTTTTTTTATTTAAACTTTGTGTAACAATTAGTTTCACTTTCAACAATTAAGTGACATGAAATACAATATAATTAATAATTACTTATAAATAAGAAAGAAATGAAAAAAAAAAGAAAACCTGATTATATTAAAAAGCCTGTATGGTTGAAAAAGGATAAAATGTACAATATAATATTTTTTTGTTGGATTGAAAAGATATTTTTGGTATCGATAGGAATGTTGGAAAATTTTAAAAGGGAAAAAAGTTGATCCCGTTGATTTGATAGGCTGGGGCAGGAGAAAATTAGATGGCTAATATCACAAACCCAAGGTCTTGTGCAGAGAGGAGAATCATTCAAAGATAGTTTGAAAGAACGGGAAGGGTGTAGTGTGTGGCCAAAACGAAGATATACTTTTCCTGGAGAGATTAAGGTTGTGAACAGTGGCGGTGCGTCAGGGGAAACTTTGAGACTGCGTCTCCCCAATAATTATGACATTGGAAAAAAAATATTTGTTCTAATTTTTTTAAATTATTTTCAAGTATTTGTGTAATCTATGTGTAAATAATATACTGTTGTCAATTATATTTACTATACATATAATATATGTGTGTTGTGTGTATATTATGTCCATCGTGGTGTGAATACGTATGATTCAATGAAAATGTTCTGAGCTATTTTCGGATTTAGCGATAACGACGGACGACGCCATCGCAAAACGGCTGAGACGGTCGAACGACAGTCTCAATTCTAATAGATAGGTAATAAAAGTTTGGGGGGTATCCCATCGATAATGGTTACTGTACGGAGTCCGGGAGACTAGTCTCTGCAACGGGCGACACATTCGTTGCGTATTCACATGTGTAGTGCGTCATCTTACAGATTAGATCTTGTAGCGTTTTTGATCCAATATTATATAATAATAGAGTCAAAACATTGTACATTAGATGAATTATTAGACAATGATTTTCAGTCATTTACGTATGGTGAAAAATGTAAATAAAAAACAAAAAACCTTCTCCATATTTATCGATTGAATATAAAGACGGAAAATTTACCTGTAAATTTCAAAGTAGTTGGTACGATAAATTTACGTGGCTTAGTGGTTGTAATAAACGCGACCAAACTTTTTTGTTTCATCCGTGTATTTTTTCGAGGTGAAAAAGAATGGAGTTTTGATGGAATATCAACTATAAAAAATATAATAAGAAAAGCAGAAAAACATGCTATTTTGAAAACACACTTAAAAAATCGAGAACAATTTTATCTTTCGGGAAAAATTCGTATTGAACATGCCATTTCAGAAGGTCGGCGACTAGCAGCGCCAAAACATAATGAACAAGTTGGTTTTAACTAAAGTTTGAATTGAATTTCTATATACCTAATATACCTAATATACCTAATATATATATATATATATATATACAAACCTATCATAATATAATATACAATAAACTATGAATAATCAATTTTTCAGTACCTAGTTTAAATTAAAAACTTAGAATGAAGTAGAATAATTTGCTATCAAAAATTTAATAATAACCAATAGTTACACGAAAATTAAGTCTCCCCGTAAATTGTGTTCACGCACCGCTACTGGTTGTGAAACCAGGGTAGTGTTAAAATGGATGGGGATATATTTCTATATCATGTGGCAAAATGGGGTGGAAGTGATTCCCATTGTTTAAGTCATAGATTGGTTGTAAAGGTCATAAGGTTGGGAATGAAGTCAGACCAAGGAATTTCGGAGCTCGAATTAATATTGTTACTGTAGTAAAATTACCTTCAGGGGCCTCATAATTATTACTTGTTTTTCGAATCGAACTACAATAATTTAAATGTAGACTTTTTAAAAAAAGTGAGACTTATAGCAATAAGATCTTTGTAGGTACCTCACCTGACCTATCTCTCTACGTACTCTACGATCTTCTCTACACCGCGCTCTAGACTTTAAAGCTTTCGTTAATAGGAAAACTATTCTATTGTGAAAATGTGTATAAAATAAAATTAATTAAAACTGATTAATACTGGTATGTTTTTGAAATAATTAAATTGGTAAATTGGTAGAGTGGGAGCATAACCGGAGAAGCCAGCTTTCAGCGTTCAGCCTCTACGGTAAATACGAATTTCAGCCCTCCCAAAAATGTTACAATTCGTAGTGTTGAATGTAAACAACACACCCTGTAGTATGTAGATTAAAGTCAAATTATTTATACTGTAGTACAGCAGACGCTGATAAGACATTTTATATAATTTTAGCAATACAGCATATTGTAGGTGCTACGTGACAGTCTGTACGGCAGTCAGTCGTTGTTATACAATACGCCTCGGAGCACTGTCTTTTTCATTTCAATTATACATTTATTATATTATTACATATATACGATTTTATTAGTTATCTACCTTTTGCTTGTGTATGTCTGTGTAATTTAACAGGTTATGGGCCCAGTAGTAAGGTTTTTTTATAATAAGATCGTGTATGTTTTATACAATAATTGTTGATTTACGAATCACGTGTTTGTGTACAGATATTGTATAGCAATAATAATTCGCGGAGTATAGTGCAATGCAGTGTAAGTGCATCGATTGTGTGAAGTGCAGAAACTATGTTTGTTATTATTACATTTATAGTGTACAGACAGTGTACAGATAATTCGTTATTATGGAAAACGAATCTATAAAAATTAATAAGCTAACAGGTGATGAAAATTGGGAAACATGGAAATTCCAAGCAAAAGTCATAATGACTGCAGACGATATATTTGACGTTGTGACCGGAAAATCGAAAAAACCTGTTCTTACAAAATCAAGTTCAGAAACTGAAGAAGATGCAAGAAAAAGGTATAGTGTTGATTATTCATTATTTAAAAAAGCGGACAATAAGGCTCAAAAGTACATAGTCACGTCAGTGGACGAACAACCACTGCAGTACATAATGAATTGTGACACGGCTAAGGAAATGTGGGACAAGTTGCTTAGTGTATATGAACAAAAGTCGGACTCAAGTGTAACGTTGATTCAACAAAAGTTCTATAGCTATGTTATGAACCCAGATGACAATATGGCGATTCATATTTCGAAATTGGAGAGTCTTAGTAGGAAATTAAAGCAGTTAGGTGAACCAATATCCGACTCAATCCTTATGACCAAGATACTAATGACTTTGCCAGAAAATTACAAACATTTCTACAGTGCATAGGATTCTATACCAAATGTGGACAAAACATTATCTAATTTGTCATCTAGACTCATGGTAGAGGAAACAAGGCAAACTCAAGGTTATGATGCTCAGAGAGATACTGCAAGTACTAATGCATTTTCGGCTAAGAAATCGTATGGAACAAATAAAGAAAAATATACAAAAATGGGCAATTCTGAAAATCAACGAAACAACGATAAAAAACCAGGCAAGTGTAATCATTGCAAATAACCAGGGCATTGGAAACGTGAATGTCGGATTTTCTTAAAAGAACAAAAAGAAAGAAATAAGAGCAACTCAGGAAATGCGTTGGTTGGTGTACAGTCAAAGGGCATCGAAATCGGCGAGTCAGAAAAATGGTTTGTGGATTCAGGCGCTAGCGATCACATGACCAGCAGAAGAGAATGGTTCAGTAATTATGAGTCATTTGATGCGCAGTTACCAGTACGTATCGGTGATGGTAAATATATTATGGCTATTGGTAAAGGTAATATAAATGTACAAGCGAGAATCGGCGATAAATGGGTTGACAGTCAATTGTCAAACGTTTTACACGTACCCGATCTGAAGGTAAATTTGTTTTCGTGTGGAGCATGCCTTGATAAAGGTATACAAATGATGACAGACAGTGACGGATGTATATTTAAAAAAAACAATCGTATAGTTGCTATTGGAGTTCGTGAGAACAAAATGTTTTCAATGGTTCTGAGAAATATGCCATTACAACAGGCTGATCAAGCAAATGTTGCAGTTAAAATCCTCACGTTACAACAGTGGCATGAAATATTAAGTCATCAGAATGTTCAATATGTTCGGAGCTACTTGAAACATATGTGGATTCCATTCACAGAAACAAAAAACAAATTTTTCTGCGAAGCTTGCATTTATGGTAAACAACACAGAGAGCCATTTGTTTTAAGTAATACTAAAACTACAAAGCCAGGTCAGCTAATTCACAGTGATGTATGTGGCCCCATGGAGGAAAACTCACTTGGAGGTAAACGGTATTTTGTCATATTCAAGGATGATTATTCTAATTATACGTATGTGTATTTTATGAGCCAAAAATCAGAAGTTAAAAATAAATTTGAACTATTTTTAAATACAGTAAAAAATCAGTTAAATATTTCGGTAATTACTTTAAGAAGTGATTGTGGTCTGGAATATAAAAATACTGAAGTAAAAGCTTTATTGGATAAATTTGGAATAAAACATAAGACGAGTGTACCATACACACCTCAACAAAATGGCAAGGCGGAAAGATCAATGCGAACAATTGTAGAAGCGGCCAGACCTATGTTATACAACAAAAATTTATCTAAGACACTTTGGGCAGAAGCAGTGAATACAGTCGTATATACAATAAATCGTACAGGTAACACAGGTCAAGAAAGAAAAACACCTTATGAATTATGGTTCAATAAAACACCACATATAAATCATTTGAAAATTTTTGGTAGCGAAGTATATGCACATATACCAAAAGAAAAACGAAGAAAATGGGATCAAAAGGGTAGAAAAGGTATTTTCGTTGGATATTCAGAAGAAACTAAAGGATATCGTATATGCTTTGATGGAAGAGAAATTTCACTAAGCAGAGATGTAATATTCAAAGAGTCAACAAGTCCATATACAGCTACACAAGTAAAAATCATAAATGAAGAAGAGGAAGAAGTAAATTCGGAAAATGAAGCTGAAGATAAAGAAGACAACAGCGACGACGAAGAAAAATTGGATGATGATGAACAGATGCCAATTGGAGTAGAAGAACAAACAAGAATGACACTCAGAGACAGAGGAAAACTCCATAAACCTATCAGGTATAGAAATGCTTTATTTTCAGCATGTAATGACCCAGTTACATACGAAGACGCTATGACAGGCGACAATTCAAATGATTGGAAGGCAGCAATGGACGATGAAATGTCTTCATTGAACAAAAATGAAACATGGACACTTGTGGACTTGCCTCGAAATAAAAAACCTATCAATAATGGTTGAATATACAAGACTAAATACCAAGTGAACGGAGATGTCGATCGATACAAAGCAAGGTTAGTAATAAAAGGATGTGCGCAAGTTCATGGAATAGATTTTCAAGAAACGTTCAGTCCAGTAGTGAGATATGACTCTATTCGAGTAATACTTGCAATAGCAGCAGCCAGAAAATTAATGCTCAGACAATTTGACATCAAAACAGCATTCTTATATGGAGAACTTGAAGAAGACATTTATATGAAACAGCCAAAAGGTTACGAAGATGGAACAAAATTAGTATGCAAACTTCAACGGAGCCTATATGGGTTGAAACAGGCACCCAGGTGCTGGAATAAAAAGTTCAAAAATATGCTGATGAACTTTGATCTAAAGGAAACAAAAGCAGACTCTTGTGTATTCGTAAGCAATAAAAATAATCAATTACTAATAGTTGCTATTTTTGTAGTCGATGGGCTAATCGCAGCAACAAACAACGAGTTGGTGGACATAATGGTGAAACATTTAAAGGACAACTTCGAGACGAAGGAAGGTGAACTTGATCATTTCTTGGGTATTGAAATTGATCAGAGACCTGATGGTTCAATTTTCATACACCAATCTTCATATTGCAAGCGCATTTTAAAGAGGTTCAATATGGAAGAAGCCAACGTCCTGCATATTCCCACAGATCCACAACACTCATTAGATCCCAATTTGTCAGAATCATTGGAAGCAGGGGAAGTTCCATACAGAGAATCAGTTGGAAGTTTGTTGTATCCAAGCCAAATAACAAGGCCTGATATAACATTCGCAGTAAATCTTGTCAGTCGTTATCTAGAAAAGCCTCTGACAATTCATTGGAATGCGGTGAAACGTATATTTAAATACTTAAAAGGAACGTTTAATTATGGTTTAATTTATGATTCTAGTGTAACACCAAAGTTGCGTGGATATAGTGACGCAGACTATGCTGGTGATACAACAACGAGACGATCAACATCAGGATTCATTTTCATGATGGGAGATGGAATCGTGGCATGGTGTTCACAAAGGCAAAAATCGGTAGCACTTTCGACTACTGAGGCAGAATACATAGCGATGAGCCAATCGTTACAGGAACTTACTTGGTTGATGCAGCTTATCAGTGATCTTCTGGAGACACAGGGAGATACGCCGGTTTTGTATGCAGACAACCAAAGTGCAATTAAACTAGTGAAAAATCCGGAATATCATAAGAGAACAAAACACATCGATGTTCGGTATCATTACATTCGCGAGAAGTTTAGTGAAGGGATGTTTTCCCTGGAATATGTGCCAAGCAAGGAGCAGCTAGCCGACATATTGACTTAGCCTACTCCGCGACCCAGATTCCAGGAACTCAGGGAGATGTTGGGAATTAGACATATTAATTCTAAGTTAGGGTATATTGTTTAAGGGGAAGTGTTGAATGTAAACAACACACCCTGTAGTATGTAGATTAAAGTCAAATTATTTGTACTGTAGTACAGCAGACGCTGATAAGACATTTTATATAATTTTAGCAATACAGCATATTGTAGGTGCTACGTGACAGTCTGTACGGCAGTCAGTCGTTGTTATACGAGTACAATACGCCTCGGAGCACTGTCTTTTTCATTTCAATTATACATTTATTATATCTAATATATAAATGTGAAAATGAAAACCTTTGAGTGATATGTTCTCGGAAACTACTGAACCGATCGTTATGATTTTTTTTTTAAAATTGAAGAACTCATTGCGGAGAAGGTTTATTGTATTTGATCGATTCTCTAACTTTAAAAACAAAGGAGTTATCAATTGTCATAAATAATGACCTGTTACGTAGACTTGGTGGGTGAGGTTCGCGGTACGGCAACGCCGCAACGGACGGCGGCTAGACGTGGCCGCCCAAACTTCCCCTTCCATTTCACCGTTGCGCTACGTGATAGTTCATAATATGAATGTGTGATCCCGCAAAAGTTGAAAGTTTCAACTTGAAACCATGAAAAACTATAAAAGTGTTTATTAATAAATCACGCGCGTGAATATGTAAAACAGCAAGTTTATACTTCCGAGTTAATGGATGCATTGACGGATCGGACTCGGAACGGACTCGGATCGGATATGTGTGAAAGGACCTTTACAGTTCTGTAGGGCGTAGGCTACGAAGGACGGACCGACCGACATTTTAAATGAAGCTTCGTAAAAGTCGGAACGCCGCACAAAGAGGATATTGCTTTTTACATAACAACAGTTACATTTAATTGTTCAATGTAACAATATTTTAACTAGCAAATAATCTATAACATATACAGAGTATCCCGCCGAGATAAATAACCTAGCACAGACCGATATCTCCCGCCTTAATATAAATTACCGAATTCTGTTTTTTTTATGAGCACCCCCGGGCAAAGGCAACTTTATTGACGATAGTTTGGTAAGAGTATTATTAAAAAAGTTATAAAATTAACTTTTTATTTTCTAATTAATGGATCGGTCTGAAATTTGGCTATTATGACGTAGCCACGTAGGCATCTGCTGAGAAAGTAGTTTTCGAAATGAGCTCTGGGATGGACGTTTAAATTGTTGGTTATCTAGAAAATATTTTATATTGATTTTATTAATTACCGATTGAGGTATAAGGTAGGTATATATTAATATAGTTAAATTAAAATGGATTATTAGTATACATACGACGATTGTGCGTTGTTTTCAACCGAAATTTTTCTTATGACGAAATAGAAATTTATCTTATCTAAAATAGTAACTTATCTCCTGGGCGAGGCCGGATAATTCAGCTAGTAATTACATATATCCGATTTTATTAGTTATCTACCTTTTGCTTGTGTATGTCTGTGTAATTTAACACGTAGAGTAGAGTCTATATTTGTCTAGTTGTAGTAGTTGCACCCATGTAGTTTATATACATCTAATTAAATTATTATGTCCTGAATCTTAGGTACATCATAACATATTCATGTACGATGTACCTATACTCTATAAATACATAATTTTATGAGTTGTGAACTGTGAATTTTAAACTCAATATATTCATAATTCTGAAGATAACCATGTATATATGCTCTGCTCGAAATTTAAAATTAACTGCATTTTTTAAATAAATTGTATTAAGTATATTGTTCAAATGGTATAAATAAATTGTCGTTAATTGAAATAAGTAAAATCAACAATTGAAGACTTTGAGGTAACAACCAGACATGTCCATTTCTTTGACCGATAAACACTCTTTTACATAATCGAATAACTAAAAACCCGCATCGATTGGTACAATAATCATACATATTCGAATGATATAAATTGGATTTATAATACCTAATCATGCCCTGTTTCATGACACAAAGTGTGCACTGCGGATTTAGTAGTGTGCACTCCGATTTGAGCGTATGTGCACGACGGTCCACCAACTACCAAACTATATTTAAAATAAATTATATACTAATTAATAGGGCTAGGATTTTGTAGCATTTGCATTTTCTTTCTTAGTACTCCAGGACATAGCTAATCAAAAACAAAATTCGATTCATACATCACAGAGTTCAAATTTACAATTTTGATTTTGCTTTTTTTGCATTTTCTTATGATATTTGTAAATAAATGCTTTTTTGGTACTTAAGTGTCAGTTTATTAGCTTTTTATTTAGTTTTTGTAAATTATACGCATATTTGATATTATTAGAACATTTACGTACTTATTTATCTAAATTATTATTTATTTATTTATTTTCATTACTATATATATTTTGTGGCTTCACCTTATCGGAAAATATTTCTGAAAATAAATTCTTTTTTTATTCTTTTTTTAAATGTTGTCAAAGTGATTACCGAGTAGGGAGTTGTGGTTACGTTGACTATCTGGACTTCAGACGCAATGAGAACGATATTTATTGACTTGTTTACTATGTCTAAAATTACAATAATATTATTTAGCATTCACCAATTATAGGAGTTTCCATGGGGGTTTATATTCGCGTGCTAACGTACGGAGTATTGTTATTTATCGTGGAGCTATAGCTATGGCCCATGAGTCACATCAGTTGTCGTTAATACGTTATGCCGACAAGTATTTAATCGTTTGTTGCATCTAACTGGTTAAAATGCTTTTTTTGGAGCATTATTGGCAATTTTTGAATGTCTTTATTGTAGGTTTTTAGTGCATCATTTTCCTAGCCCTACTAATTAATATGAACATTTTTCAAATGTTTTACAATTTTCAATTTTAAGTAAAAATTATTTTTTCCGATTGTGAATTTTCCTTCAGTTTATTAGTAAGTATACTGATAAATTGGAGAATTCTTGTAAAATACATGATTGTTACATGCCAGGAAGAAAAAGTTTCATAATCCAATAGTATTTATAAAGTCCTAAATGATATAAATAGATTAGAGTTACTTGGTTTTCTTACAGGTTTATGTTTATATAAGATTTCAAAAACAAATACTATGAGATCACTTACTACATTTTGATATTGAGGAAAGAAGAAACGGATAAACAAATAATAGGTATAGAGAACTTGTGAAATGCACCTTTGGTGGGTAGCTGGGAAAAATTGATCTTTAATGAAATAAAAACTGAAGATAATCCTAATTCAAATGAAATATCAATTAAACTAAAACAGATTGAGTTATTTGATGAAGTAATGTTGGGAAGACAGAAAAAAAATCGTAATATTTATTTTTCAGAAGATGTTTCATTTTCAGTAACTCGAAATGACACAATTGAACACCTTTTAAATGATCTTAGTGGACGTTTACAATATAAATGATAATACAATGGAATGCCGAATGGCATTTCTTAAAACCACTTTCTACTATAACTGAACATACTACAGATGAGGAACTAGGCAAATGTCATGATTTAATATACTCAGATTTTGAATTGGTTGATTTTGTAACTTCTTACACAGAAGCATCATGTGTTCAGCAAATTAAAGATAAAAAAATATCGTTGGAGTCATTGAAAATGCTGTTAAATCATGAAAGGTCGAAAAATACATATATGAATAATCAATACTGTTTTATAGGTACACGAGTATATACAGAATACTTTTATAAGCTTTTAATATACATTTCATAATTTTTGAAACTTAAGTTTTTTTTTTGCAAAAGTTAGAACATTAAAAGTTCCATCTACCTTATTAAGAAACTTGGTTGTACTACTATGTCGACCATTTTTCAAGAAACTATTCTATGTTATACGGCACACCTTCTAAATTTCGCGGCAACACGGCGCACCCTTTGGGAAACACAAATGCGATTTTCGTGTAAAAAGAATATAAGGGAGGAAGAAGAATAAAAATATTTAACGTTAATACCTAGCTAGTTAGTAAAAAGTTTTTTTAATGGGTATTTAAAATCATTTTTTAGGACATTATTTGTTCAAACAATATGTAATTGCTTCCACTCAATTGTATCTTTTCTTGGTACATTTTTTTTGATTCGCAGAAAAGAGCAACTTCTTTGGTACATTTTCATGTCTTAAGTATTGATATTGAAATAATTATCAACTTTTAACAACAAACAATTAGGCAGTTTTCGTGATTTTTATTAACATTTCAAATTCAAACGCATAGGTATATAAAAAATTGTGACTACAGATTTTTGATCACATATTTTTCCACACAAGTAAGAAAAATGTACGAGAAACATTGTATTACAATTTCAATGCATACAAATCAACCAAAATATTTTACAAAAAAAAAACTAATGAAACTCTCAAATTTCAAATGGCAATAAAATGTAAAAATAAAAAATCAGAAACCGTTTGAAAATTACAAGTCCCTACAATCAATACTTTTTGAATTACAATGAAAAAAAAATCACTTCCTTAAATTTACTGTTTTTTTTGCAAGTTTTCCGAAATAATTGGGAAAACTTGAGAAATTCAAAAAATTAACTTTTCAATGCACCAACAAGACAACATATGGAACCGGAACCAACGCTACAATTGTTGATAGAAAAACGTTTTCTAGGAAAAATCGTGATGACATATACAAAAAATGAAAACACACATCATCGTAAAACTAATGTTTCACTCGTTTCACTCGAAATATAAACATTACTCCGTGATGACTGATTGCGCCTTACCAGTGGGTAATGTTTTTGTGCTCTAGGTTGGAAATCACAGCAGTTGAATGATCTACTGACGTGCCAGATTACAAATTCAATAATTTCTCCTATGCTAGTATGTTATAACCTTATAAATAAAAAGTTTGATTTAAAAAAAAATATATATGAAATTAACTGTCAAGAACTCGAAAGCGATTTTACTATGATACTGATTTATTTTCAATTTTAATTGTATACACCTGTATATATGGTTTTATGCATATTACACACAATTTAAGATTTATCTAAAATTGTGATATTAAATCAAATAGAATTATAGAAATATACGTATTATAATTTAATGCATTAAGCATAATTGTGCCGGTTATAAAATATATTCAGGGCCATGATTTAAAATATACCTTACCTTATATTTTTTCCCAATGGGCAAATACTATTTTATATACCAATATGGCTTTATAATACAAATTTGATTGATTATGAATACATATTTTTTTGTAAAATTTAAGCTGTGGTCACACAATGACAGAGAGGGTGATAGTCGCTCTTGTGAATGAACAATATGAACACATGTGATATTATGGTAAATTTCCAAAAAATATAATAACTGTGCCAAAAATTCAAAATGAATATTGAATAATCACAATTTACAATCACTGACATAAAATATATAAATTGTTTGTATTAATGTTCATTAATGCTAGTGATATAGGTATAATGACTAATAAGCAATAAACAGTAAATTATTTCAGATGTTGATCAAGAATTGTGTTTACTGAAATCATAAATTTATGATTCACTATTCATATTCATAATGAACTGAACACAATAAGAAATTCCAAGATCTTGCTCAGTAAAATATTATCTCTAAGAGGACACCCCTACACCAATTTTAAAGGTGTTGCCTGAGTTCCATTGACTTTAGGTAGTTACCACATCTATAGTGGTTCAAACATTTTTTTTTTAAATTGTCACAATATTGTATATACTTAAATATGTTATGTAAATATCATAGTTTGTGTTAAAAAGTCAATCAAATAAAAGTGAAGTTAATAAACAATATTTACTATATAAGTGTTCATCAATACATAAAAGATTTTTAATTAAAATATAAAACTTTTAAAAACAATTGTTCTTTAATATGACAGATTTACATTACATAGAGGCACATTTTGGTGTAAATTAAAATAACAATAATTTTAGTGCTACATTAAAAAGAAGTACAAAAACACTAATAAAAATCCAGTATGCCATTTTTAATCACCAAAAATTATACGGAAGTACACCCTTTGGTTTTTCAATATAGCCTGCTTCAATAACTTTTGAGATAAATGTTTTTAATCTTTGTACTGGACCTCCGCAACCATTTGGTGTAACTTCATCAATCTTTTTCATGTAATTAGAATCTATATATCGTAACATTTTTATGAATTGTCTCCCATAAGCTTTTTTGAGATAATAACCAGTAATTACAAGCATTTCATGTAAAAAAACTGCTGTAACATCAAATTGAGGAACTAAATTTACAGTTGCTGCAATTAACATCCAGGCTTGTCCAATACCCAATGCTTTACCACTTTTAGTTTCAGTGACTATAATTGCTGCAAATAACCTTATGATTCCAGTCATTCTTTTAACATACTTATCTTGTTTTTCAACATCTCCATTTGTATAGTTATAACATAATGATTTATAGTACTCCTCATCAGTTTCTTCATTAGTTTTAGTAGCATTATATGGGATTAGACAAGGACACTTTTGTTTAAATCTAGCGTATAGTAACATACCAAAATCTGGATGGATTTTCCAAAGCTCTGTAACAATTGATGCAACTTCGAAAGCAGTTTCTGTTTTTACACTAGCAACTTGTTCTCCAATATTTATAATTTTTTTGGCCAATGTGTCTTTACAAAATGTTAATGCATCTGGATGATTATTTACTGATACTGTAGAGTTACCAGTTTTTACATTTTTACAATTCAATAATGCATTAAGTTTATCAAATTTATCTTTCATATGCCATGAAGAAACTGAAGATATACTATTAACCGGGGTATTAATTGATTTAATTAACTCTTGTCTTAATGATTTCAAATTATCATCATGAAGAAAAGATGAATACATCTTTTCAACTTTTTTTAAATATTGTTGTAGTTCTAAATGATTTTCAATGAATTGATAATAATCAGTTTCAAAATTATACGATGAAGTGTTTTTTTTAATTTTGTCATGTCTTAGATCTTCAGACTTGAATGAAAAATTTGAGATAATGGTATCGTCGACCTTTTCATCAGTCTTGAACTTAAATGTAAAAAATTCATCAGAATTGACTTCAGGGTTATCATCTACTTTAAATGAAAAATTTTGCATTTCATTTTTTGATTCTTTCGATTTATCAGTATCATTTTTTAAACTGTCTTTGTATTCATCATTATTATCATTAATTTTAAACACAAAATTCTCAGGTGATGAATTATTCGTTTCATTTTCACTAATTTTTACTAATTCTTCATAGAGTATTTCAATATTTTTTAAAAGTTGATTCAGAGCAAATAGATTGCATCCATTAGAATCACAAGACTCATTCTTAAGTTTTTTTACATCAGTCTCGTACAGCGTGTACTGTTTACTAAGTAATTGTAATTGAGGTGTTATATGATTATTGCTAAATAGTTGTTTAATTTTTTTTAGAAAATTTAATGCACTATTTAAAACTAAAACAAATTTAATACTTCTTGTTTTTTGATCAATTAATTTACTTCTTTCTTCAAGTAATCTATCTTGAAGTTGATCACTATCACTGTCTTGCAGTATTTTACTATAATTTCTATCAAGTACAAGTTCTTTACCAAATGAAAGTTTAAATTGTTCATTTTTACATTTTGCTATTTTAGAATATTCTTTTCTTTTAGATTCCCAAGTAGTAACTTTTTTGTTTAACCTACTCCTTACTTGCATTTTTCTCTTGGATTCAAATTCATTCAATGCAATCTTGCAAAATTCATTAAACATATGTACAGACTGATCATTTTCCTCTTCAAGGGGTTTATTCAAATCTTTGTTTTTTATAATGTTGGAATGATTTTCAATAGGGTGACTAAATTTAGGAGTGTAATATTCATTAACCCTTATGAGTGTTTTATTGATTCTTATCACATGTTTATCAAATATGGTAAAATTATTGTTATTAACATGATTTCCGACTAGATGATTTTCTTGGTGCACTTTTGTAGTTCCAGTATCATGTTCCATAGTATTTTGTTTTTATTATTACTATTGATCACCTAAAATAAAAGTTAATTAAAAAATACACAATTATATCATGAGTTCAAACAAATAATCCAATAACAAATTACTATTTGATATATAAATAATTTAATAAAATAAATAGATAAAACAATAAATAAAATATATAATAAAATATAAATATTAGAGTATTAACCATTAAACAAACAATAATAACAAATAATCCAACTTACAATATAAATCAAACAATCTTGTTCACGCCGTGAACGTATAATGTTTTGTTCACGAAGACAAGAGTTGGAACTATTAAGAGACAAGAGTTGGGAGACTACTGGGCACTGGCCACTGACCACTGATCAAACGACAAACTTAACAAACAGCAAACGACCCGACTTTGTTTACATTGTTATCAATGGTGGGAAACAAGCGACCTGATCAAAAATGCACGGTTATTGTGCCACCACAGAATTGATATAATACAATATAATATAATGGGCCACTAGGAGCGCGTCGTTCGATAGGAGTATGGCTATGTTTTTATAAAATTATATCCACGATCGTGGTCTTACCTTAAACTTTTACGCTTTCTATTGTATAATACTATAATACATGAGACATGCACATGACCAATTGTTGTCAATTTTTATTTTTTTTATTCAGTCATGGTATAATACATAGATATAATATGTAATATAATATGGGCTTAATGCTTATAAAGACAATTCATTAATGATATATTAAAAAATGTAAATTCATACACGATGTTTTGAAATGTGTATTATTAATACACGTTACACAAATCAATTGTAATATAATATTATGCATGAAGAGAAAAATATAATAATAAGTAGACGTCTGTCTCCACTCAACCTTTATTTAAGCTTTGATCATTTTTAAAATATATTTTTTTAAAAAAACAATATTCATAATTTTTCCCAAATGGCAAATACTGTACTATATATAATATACAATCATAAATAAAAGCATAGAGATAGATTTAAATTTCAAGATTTAATTTAGCAAATCAAGCAATTGGCAATAATTGAAATAGTAATGCAAACGGAGCACAGCCTGTGGTTACTGGTTAGGTTTAAACAGCTACTCTTTTCGGCCTTCGGGGCTGTTTCACCACAGAATAGATGTAAGATATGGTTTCACTATCGGAATTTGGAGTTAGGATTCCTTATCTCTATAGTCTTTATGATCAAAATGTCTAAGTGTGATAATTGTTGACGGTTATATTCAATTCAATACACAATATTTTAACTTTTAGTGAATGAAGTTACACATTTTTTTCTAGAGCATGAAATTAGCTAATTTAGTGGATCCTAATTTTGCATGCTGAATTATAAACGGTGAAGTTGTTGATAAAAGATTTTTAAGTAAGTGAACTATTTTCTATTTTATTTCTCACCTTATAATTAATAACAATATTGCTGTAAACTATTGTTTAACATTGTACATTTATAAATGTAACCAATGTTTTATAATTATGTTTTCCATTCAAATTAGTAATGATACAATTTTTTTAAATTAAACTATTAACATTCAGTTGTAATTATGGTTGCCTATGAACAAATTGTTAATGAATGATTAATATCCCAAGATTCACAAGTCAACATTTATGACAAAAAAATTATAAAATATACTAACTGTACAAATAAATATATAGATTGAATATATTGAGTCTGTATTACACAAGCATAAATATAGTATCTATAAAAAAATTAATTATTTAAATGAATGTTCAGTTTAAGTTATAATAATAAACAGATTTTTTTTTTATAAATATGATAAATTGATTTTATTTTTTCAGGATTAAAATAATAAAATATCATGGAATCTAAATTATGTCGACCACAACATGCTAAGACTTCTTTGACAAAACCTAAACATAAAACGGCTTTACCCGAAAAACAGAATACGTGGAGTAACTTATTACACAAAAAATCAACTAGTACTAATACTACCATAGATTTAAATAAGAAATCTAAAAAAAGATCATTGATTTCTGAAAATGATTCTAAGAGTATGAATTTCAATTATCTTATCAAAATTATTTTACATTAATTTTTATTTTAGCTATAAATCAGAGTGTACAGTATGATTCATCAGATATTAAACTATGCCAGAGTTCATCTACACTTTCTGTATTTAATCCAATTAGGACATTACAATTTTTACTAAAAGAAATTACACATTTACCAAGTACTCAAAGTTAGTAAAAATTATTTTATTTATTTATGTTGGATATATTTGAATTACTCTGTGATATTTTTAACTTACATTCTTGCTAGACACTGATGTAACAAAAATAGTTGATGAAATGCAAGTTGTTGTCGGAAGAATTATTAATGAATTCTCAGAGAACGAATCTCATTCTAAATTACATATTATGCCAGTTATGAATGACAGTTCTATGATTCCAACAAAGGATAATGATTATTGCAAAGATTTGAAATATGAAAACAATCCTCAAGAAAATGTATGTATCAATTGATTATCATAATTTAAAAACCTATGTTAAATATATGTAACTATATTAATTTAAATATTTTAATGTATTTTTTCTATCATCTAATGAATAAATGGTAATGATAAGCAATTTACCAAAAATGTAAGAACAATGAGATTGTGAAAATTATTTAAATAATCTTTATTAAGTAATAATTTTTGATGATGTGTATTACATAAATTATAATTTAAAATAAAAAAAAAAAAATAATTGTTCAATTATCTATAATTTGTAAAATAGTATTAAAAAAATATATTATGATTATTGCTATAGTAGACATCGCTTAAAAGACCCAGATATAAGGTTCAGTTGCTTACGAGACTCAAAATTGCCAAGAACAGTCCGGACATATCCAAATAGATTCAAAAACAAGTCTGTTATTCTATCACAGATTAAATAAAAATATCTAATCTGTGATATAGTTATTACATTTCACGTTTACCACAATTATCATTATTGTAATCGTTGTTTTAATATTCAATATAAGTACGAGCAGTATATTGGAAAAATGTTTGCCAGTTATAAAATGCAAACAGATGTAACATATTTTTTATAAATAATATCTAAAATAGGTCAAATTTGTAAAATTAAAACAGCAAAATAAAATCATATTTTTCATGTTTTTTGTCTTGCCTTACTTATAAGACTCAGTTTGTAATAGTCCCAAAGTGATTCTTGTAAGCAGTGTCCACTGTAGTTAATTACTCAGTCATCGGTCAATCATTAGTAGCACGATAACTTAATTGTGTGATTGTCATGTACATTATTGTTTTTATTTACTCTTAAAGTAAGTGGTTAGAACAACAAATTGTACATCTAACAATTATTGTAGATTGTTTACAGTTTACACTATTAACCTACTTGTAGAATGTTTATCACTGTTACAAAATAAACTGTAAAAGCTGATAATAAAAAAAACATTAATTTTAATATATATTTAGAAATATTGGTTATTGTTGCTTGGAAAAATATCAGAACTTGAAAATAATTATAGTCAACTCACAAAAAATTACATTAAATCTGAAGAAAAGCTGCTGTCTGTGACAGCTGAAAGAGATAAATTACTTGAGTAAATATATTACCAAATATATACCACCATTATGAAATAGTTTGTTTTTAATTGTATCATTTAATAGTAAATATAAAGAATCATGTGATTCGCTGGAAAAGTTTAACAACCGTGAACGTGAATATTTAGATACAATCACAGAACTTAAATCCAAGCTTATGGTTTCAGAAAAATTAATAAATCAACAGGAAACTATAATTACAAATCTAAATAAAAAATTAAATTTACCAAACAGAAATGAAGTTTGTATTAAATAAAATAATTTATAAAACTAATAATCGTTCATGTTTTTTTATTTTATAGATTAATGAATTTGCGAATGATACTGATCACTCATACCAAGCAGTACTAAAAGAAAATAATGAATTAAAAAAAAATTACATTGTGACAAAACTTAACTTGGATAAATCAAAAATTAATAATAATTTTAAAAAAAACGAAGTTTCTAAACTTCGATCAGATATTAAGTAATTATTATTTAATTATCATTATATTGAGGGGAAAATGTACAAAATGGTTAAAAATATACAACTTATTAAAAAAATATGTATCTAATTATAAATAAGCAAACATTTGTTATCTAACTAATAAAGATATACTTTTTGAACCTTATGCTTTTAATATGATTTCCAATTATTTTATAAAAAACTTTATATAGATATCTTTTATTTTCATATATAAAATGTTATTTGATTTTATTTGACTACAAAAAAACGATATTTTTTTTTAGACAAATGAAGAAAATTGTATTGACTGGGATAGAGAATGCTGATATTAAACCTGAGGCAATGATATCATTGAAATCAGAAAGCCAACCAACAAAAGACTTTTCCAAGTATAGTAAAGATAATAAAAAAGATATTGAACATGATATTGATTTGCAATATAGTGAATATAACCGACAAGCATCAGCCATAAAGTCAGCTAAAACAGAACTTCAACAGTTATTTGAAGCAATTAAAACACAAGCCTATCACTCAACAAAAATGTTTAACTCAACTGTAGTTGATGATATATCTGATGAAGAGGATATTTGCTCAGATGTATCAAATTTTATGAGTATAGTGACAGATTCAAGTGTTAATTAATGTTTCTAAAATACACTTTTCTTATCACTTATCTATATGATAATTATTTTAACATAAATATAAATATACTGATATACATTTTGCTTTAGTAACACATTTTTATTTCAAATCATATCTTTCAAAGATTAAGAAATATGAACATTTTTTAATGATTTGCTTAAAATTTTTCCAGCGCTTGTCTGCAAGTTGTTAGATTGCCATTGAGCTTCACATAAATTAGAAACTTTTAAGTCAACCTGAAAAGAGAAAAAAAATGTTTACATTTCATCAAAAAATGTATAACTAAATTAGTTCAACTAATGTTAAAAATAAATGTACCTGAAGTTGTTCCCAAATTTTCTTTTTAGGATTTAAAATTTTGTCTGGTTCGCCCTGTTCATAACTCTCAACAAAAACTTTATCACCAGGCTTGCTTCCTTCAGCAGGTTCTAAAGGTTCCACTGATTTAACACCATCAATTTCACTAAAAATACAATTAATACAAACAATTATGTTTTATAAGAACTGCAATAAAACATTTAAACAGTCTTACACAGAAGCGCAAAGAACCATTCCACTTGATTCAACCCCTCTCATTTTAGCAGGTTTTAAATTGCATAAAACAACAACCAATCTATCTTGCATTTCATTAATTGGTACGAATTTCACAAGACCACTAACAACTGTTCTAGGTTGATCTTCTCCTAAAAAAAAAAATTAATATGAAACATTCATGTATAAACAAATCTATGTAATATATAAAAACTGATTAAATTAGGTTGTAATATTAATCTTAATAATTGCCTATTGGTAATCAAATTAAGATTTGTCAACATCAGTTAATTTAGTAACTCAAAACATACATTAACAGTAACATCCAAGTCATAAATAAGCCTAAAAACTTAAGACATTATAATAAACATACCAACATCAATCTTTTCAACATATAACGCATCTGCTTCTGGATGTTTTGAAACTTCTATTATTTTACCAACACGGATATCTAAACGATATGGTGATATTTCATCTGGTTGATTACTATTATTTTTTTCTAAAGACATACAAACAACCAACAAATTATTTAACAAGATTAAACTAAAAGTAAATAGTGAACAAATTAATAAAATAAACCAGTAGATTGAACAACCGAAATGAAAAAATGATACATTTTATTTTATTTATAATAAAAAAGATACTCTGTAGTCTTAAGCTGGGGCCCCACTGGGAGCGATTCTGCGTTTTGAGCGTTTCTGCGATTTTACACGCGCGATGTCCACTAGCATTTTGATGGGGACACTAGCGATTTTACATGCGTTTCTAAATTTTTTCCATGGCGCGTGTCCGTTTTAGTTTTCATTTGCTTATTCGGTCGTCAACCAAGATGACGTCCCGAAAAATGTTACTGGCTGAAAGTGCTTCTTTAATTGATATTAAAGTAAATTTGGTTAAGAAACGTTTATGGGTTCACGAAATAAATAAGCATAGACTATCTGAAGGGGAATTTCATACACTATTCAGTAAATTAAAAAATCATCCAGTCAAGTTTTTTGAGTATTGTCGCATGAGTGAACCTAATTTTTATATAATTTTGGAAGCTATAAGAAGCGAAATCGAAAAAGAAGACACCAACTTCCGAAAAGCAATACCTGTAGGAGAAAGGCTATGGCTATTTCAACGATTAATCGCCGAATATCAAACTATTTACTATTTTGTTCTTTCAGCGATTGCCGCGCGTGTAACGTTAAACGCGACACACGACACGCGCTCAGTGGGGCCATTACATATGAATTACATACTTTTGTTAAAATCGCTAAAACGCAAAATCGCAAATCGCGTTCAGTGGGGCCGCAGCTTTAGCTTTTATATCAGACATTATACTAAGTATATTCCACAGATAATCATTTGTATGGGTGTTGGTAGTTATACATTTATTTGTAAACTATTTTTTATGATTTATAGAAATATTAAGTAAATGTTTAAGCACTCACTTTTCTCAGATACATACTGGCCTATATTTAGGGGGGGAGCTGGGTGAAAATGGGGAGGTTAATTTTTTACAATATTTTAGATTTTAAATGAAACTAGAAATGTATTGGTTTTATCATGTGTTTTTATTTATATTTTTTGAATATGTCACCCCAAATGTGCGCTATATGAATAAAAAAAAATTTGAAATTTGCACTATAATATGCCATAAAAACGTCAAAAATAGAAACAAAAACAAAAAAATTACCTATTATTAATGTATTAAACATCTAAAAAAAAAATTAAAATAACCTTCTTCTTTTAATAATTGAAAAAAACTTATATGTACATATATGAAGACATAGTTTGTATGCAACAGTTAAAATTATCTAGAAATCTGAATAAAATGTAAGTAATTATTATTTATTAAATAAAGTCATAAATGTATAATATTTGATATCAAATAATATGAAATGAAAATGTGGGAATTTGTCTTACAGGTGCACATAAATTAATAATATTTTTTTTTCAACATAGACAAGATTTATGAAAAATACAAAATAAAGCATGAAATGCATATTATTCATATAAGCAAAAAATACTACTAAAAATCTCAATTATTTTAAATATGAAAAAAAAGCAAAAAAAAATTTCATATTTGGAGTCTCTGGAGCATTAAACGAATTTATAGCTCTATTTATCACTCTGCTTTTTTAATCTATATCATGTAATAATTACCAATTGCTATAAAATCTGAACTCTGCAGAGTGATAGTCATCACTCATCAAGATTTTTCCAAGTAAATGTTATCTTATCAACAATATTGTAATATAGGATACTTTATATACTGTAGTATAGGTTTTAAATATCTCAAAAGTTTTCCCAATAATTATGGAAAACTGACAAAAAATTGTAAAATCTAGGGAATTCTTATTTTGACTTTTTTTCTAATGTACTCATAATTCATAAGAAAATTATCAATTTAGTTATTTCCAACCTAGAAAATCTACGAAATAGTTCAAAATTATTGCTATTGCCTACTACCAGAAAAATTGTTACCATATAAACCACTCCCTCAAAACCATAAGCATTCTTTTCTTAGCTCGGAATTTCAACTGATTTGTAAATAATAATTTTAAATCTTCAAACCAAATTAATATTGATAATTAATTTATATCTTACCAGTTTTTTTAGGCTTTACCGGAGCAGGATATGCTTTGGCAACCAACTTTTGTAATTCAGGTGTATCAAATATTTTTCTAATCGGATCTAACAATCGATTGATATAAAATTCAACAGATGCTTTTAAATCAGCTGGATGGAGCTTTTGTTCAGAAAAACAAATTTCAAGTTCTTCATATGTGCAGAAATTTAAATCTCCTCCATTAGCTTCATTTCTGGATACTTTAAATTCTTGAAGTAAAAGTAGTAATTAGTTTCTTATCAATATTTTATTAAGTAATATACATACTTTCATCTGGTTGAAAAAGTCCGAATATTACATGTTTAGCAAATGAAAGTAATCCATTTTCTGTAATATTTCCTGGTTCACAGAATGCTTTTTTAAATTTTTTTTTCACTATTGCTGGTGAATCTAGTAGATCAATCTTACTATCTTCTTCAGAAGAGGACATTTTACCTCCTGCTAATCCAGGAACTAAATATTCAAAAAAACAAATGTAATAAAGTAATACTTATCTAATATGACAATTAGTTAAACTGTTACATAAAAAAACTAACCCATTGGATTCATTAAATGTATTCTTTTAGCATAACCCAACTGAGGAAGATATTTTTCAGACATAGTAAATATCTTACGCTGGTCTACTCCACCAAATTGAGCATCAACTTTAAGATACTCTTCATCCAATGCTTGCAATCCTTTAAATTAAAAATAAATATATTGATATCTGTATAATCACTAATATGTTAAAATTAACTTTATAGATAAATCAATATTAATTAATAATGCATAAAATTATAAATAATTTTGACTGAACTAAATTCTTAGCTAAAAGAAGTTGATCCATAACAAACCAGGATATAGCAGCCCAGATAATAGCGGATTATCAATTTGTTTTACAACTTCAGCTCCAGCTTTCTTGGCATCATGTTCAGTAATTGAAGAACTTAATCTGTATACATCTAAAGTATATTCTCTAAAATAAAAATAAATAAATCAGAAAAATGTATTACCATTAGGTAAATTGAATGTACTTTGAAAGTTGATATTCTGTTCCTCTAACAAATTTCAATTTCTCTAATGGTACTCCAATTGAACTTAACATGGCTTTAATTGAGTGTTCATAATACTGTACTCTAAGCTCCAGTAATTCCCATGGAGCTTTCATATTATCCAAATAAGCATGTAAATCAGCAAATAATACTGTAACCTACAAATTACAATAAGAAAATAATATTTTGTCTAGTAATTTTAAATAATCTTATATTGCTTAAAACATGAGACCTAGAAGAAACCAATTTTTTTTAGTGTAGTATCCCAAAACGTCATACAATTAAAAGATTATAGGTCATTGCAAATAGAACTGTAACTACTATAATACCTTATTAACTGTGAAAACTTGTTAAAAAAAAACCCATAATAACACTTTATGGTACAAAACCAAAACGTCAATATTTATTTTAATGTTATAATTAAAATTATAATAATAAATTAAATTTAACTATTTTATATAATATTTATTTGTTATAAATTATATTATATATGTGTACATGCCTCACAGCCAGCTTTTAAGTAATCAGCTATTTTCGAAATAGGTACAAAGTATGCTATGTGTGGTCGTCCTGTAGTAGCTGTTCCCCAATAAATTTTTAAATCTCTTTCTTTAAGTATGGAATCAAGCTTATCTTCACCAAGGACTTCTTGTAAGTTCCGTAAAATTAAAGTTTTCTTTTCGAGGAAGGATGCCATAATTTCACGCCACGTATACTAACGATCACCAAACACTATGACATAGATCACCGAAAAGCGATCAAATAGAAACTGACGAGCGTGCGAAAGTAAACGTGAACCACGATTTAAGATATATTACGTGACGTGAACTTAGTAATTTTTGATAAGATCATTAAGATCGTTAAAGATGTCGGTTATCAATTGTCCATTCGATTTTATTTGAAAGTAGTATTTACTATTTATCTATTCTTTGGTAGTAGTTAATAGTTATCAGTAGTGTTATCACATTTTCACAGTTTATTAATGTGAATTCTGAAATCTGTTTCATGGTCCATGGATGCACATGCACCATTTTATTGCACGGACGGATAGACGTGTACCCATGACAAAAGAGATCGAACAGATAGAGCATGAGAAAATATTTTGTTACGCATTTGCCATTGATTAAATATACGTATATAATGCATACTTAGTCCGTGGCACCATTAAATAAACTTCTGATTATAGTCCGTGGTCCATGGACACATGGTATCTATCAATAACATGTTAATTATTATAACAATTGATAATAAGGAGTTCACTCAAAATGTACTTTTTTATAAATTTAAAACAATGATTAAGAATTAAAAAATTTAAATTTTTTTATACATTTCTACTACTCCGGGCATAAAGAACTGAAAAGTAGAGTCAAGGATGTTGCCAAATTTGGTAAAATTGTTTGTGGGAAATGTATGTTATATATGATGTGATGTTTGATATGGAACGAATTTAAACCAATCAGATAAGGTCTTTGTTATTTGTCCTTGCTTGAACCATGATAAGTGAGAATACGTCATGAAATGAATTAAAACTTATTTGTTGACTGTTGTTATTATTTTATTTTTATTTGTGTCCCTCAATTATTCTTCACAATACTTGTTTCATTATTTAACAAATTTTATTTTTGAAAAGACTTACTCTAATTTTTATGTTTGTGTAACAGTTATACTTTTAGTATAAATATGTGAAGACCATACATATTAATTTTATAAATCTAGAAGTGTTAACCAAAATTCTACTAATCCAATTACAATGATCTACTTGAAATAAAATACAATTTTAAATTATGGCTTATGTTAATGTGGCTGATTGGAAATCAGATCAAGTAGCCGATTGGCTTAAAGGTAAATTACAAACAAATTATTTTTACTAATATTTCAACTAAGATATTTTCTAGGTTTAGATAGTGTTATTTTACCATACATCAAGTACTTCATTGATACAGATGTCAATGGACAAAAGTTATTAGATATGCAACCTAATGACTTGGATAAAATTGGTGTACGTAAAATTGGAGTTCAAGGATTAATACTAGAAGCAGTAGATCTACTTAGAAATTTTGTAAGTTATAACAATTTTTCTTACATTGATTGGTTCAAGTGTATCTAGTAATAGATCAATGTGCCATTTATTATTTATTTAAATGTATTTTATTGAGGTGTTATTTACCAAAAGTATCTTGTAACAAATATTGCACTAAGTCTTTAACATAAGCTTTTGACAAAGCTCATAACTATTTTCCATTCCAGTTCTTATTATTTTAAAGTTAAATGAATAAGTTACTACATTTAATCCAAAAACTTATGGTAGTCAACCTTAAATGTATGACAGTTTTTCCATTAATTTAAATTCAAGCAATTTTCGTTAGGTTAGTTTTATTAATTAAAAATATATTCTGACTATTATTATCTATTAATGTTTTAATATTTCTTTATTACTTGAAAATATAAAAAAGTTAAATTTGTCATTTTATTTTAATTTCTTCTAAATAAATATCCTAAGTCTGTTCTGTGATAGAATGATAACAATCTATGTTATTAAAAATGCATTTGGTATATACATATTTTTTATGTAATTTTAGCACTATGAATTGGATAAAGAAAATGTACAACTATTAGCATTAAGGTTGTCTTGTAGTGCTCATAGCTTGTATAAAGACATCAATAAAAATTATTTAAATACTACTCAAGTTCCAACTAAAATTCTAACAGATGTAGCCAATACAGCAGCTTCACTAAAGCCATTAGTTAATTGGTTAAACAGGTTGGATTTAAAATTATTATAGTGTTATTATTTAATGAAATAAATGTTGGTAATTTTTTTCAGGCCTCCATTTTGTGGGCAACCACATTATATAAGTATGAAAAACAAATTGCTTAAGTTAGCTCTTGAAATAGTAACCAGTGGCCAACGAGATCGCTTTGCTGAGAACCCAGTAGAGAATATTTTTGAAATTGCTAAACAACTAGCTCATCTTGCAGATCTAATCATTCAAGAAAGCCAAGATTCTTTAATTTTACAACCCGCTACTTTGGATGTTGCTACACTTAAGAAAAGATCAGGAGAATCGCTGGTGCTTAAATATTTTTGTATACTTTTATATGACATAAATAATGACATTTTTTAACAATCAACCAAAACATAACATTCTGTCAATTTGTTAAAAAGTTGTCTTACTTTTACTGCAACTTTTTTTTAATATTTTCTTTTCAAATACCAACGTATTTTTAAAATTATTTAATAGAAAACAGATTATTTTCTAAATATGTAAATCCATAAAAATCTAGTATCAAACCAGCTGTTAATTTTTAATGAGTATTTCAAGTTTAAAGTATTTTAGTGTATTAGTGCACTGACATTGATGAGTAACTCAACTCTGCTGCTTATCAAAACTTTAAATATTTATAAATAGTTTACTACTTTTCATTGTACTTTTGTACTTTAAATACAAGGCATTCATTTTCTAAAAAGAAGTATTAAACAAAATGATTAATTTATATGTAGTATATAGTATCCATACTCTAAGACGTTTTTGTGTAATGTAATCATAATTATTTTCTTAAAATTTTTAGGGGTTTTATATAGTACCGTCATTTCATGGTGTCCACCAAGTAGGAGAAGTGAAATGTAATAGTGTGGCACATCAATGTGGTAAAATTGAGGCTGGTGATGAAATTGTACAAGTTGATTATCAAACTGTTGTAAGTAATAATTACATATATGATTTTTAGGTGAACCTCAACCAACTAATTATTATTTATTATGATTAATGCTGAAATTTTCATGCCCTTAAAAACCAAAAATAATTACTTTTGTTTAAACTCAATTTACTGCAGTTATATTAAAACTTAACTAAAATAATTTAACTATAACTTTCAAGTCATATTTAACTTAATCAATTAATGATAAAGATAATAAAAGTATAGTCTATTGACTATTCACTAATGATAAATTATGATGTTACAAGTTTATGAAAATTATTATTTCTTCGTAATTGTTATAAATGTAATATTCAATTAACTCCCGTTATGCTTTATCTCATTATCTCAACATAAACAGAAAAAAGTTTTAAGTTTATTTAAGTTTAACTGATTTAATGAACAAATAATTTTACTTTGAATAAACTCAACTTGAATACTACAAAACTAATTTTGTTTTAACTAAATTTATTGATTTTTTGTTTTCTTAAATGTTAGGTTGGTTGGCAAGCAAGACAAGTAATGGCTTTATTAGAAGATGCATCTACTGATATTTTTCTGACACTTAAAAAACGACCACGGCATAGCAAAGTATTTGGACAGATATATATGAAACCTTATCGCTTACCTAGCAAAAAACTATTCAACTATCCACAAAGATACTTTGATCAACTAACTCCACCCAGACCAAGTGATTTATTGACAATTCCTAACTTCAGTTTTCCAGTTAACAAGTAAGTATATTTTTTTTATTAATTTAGAAACTATTACTTTTTAACTATTATCATTATCGTAAAATATTTTAATATTATAAATTATTATTTATTAAAAATTTGACTAATATTTTTATAAAAATGCAAATAGTTAAATTTAATTTAAAAACAAACCATACATTTAAAATACTTATTGTTGTCACATGGTCAAGTAGTAAAAATTAAGCAATTTTTTGTTAATAATAAAAAGAAACAATTAGTTACCTTATAAATTTAAACAAGTCTATGTAAATATGTTAAAAGTTTTTAATGTAAAATGAAACACTTCATATTTAATTTTTTTAAATTACATTTTACTATGATTTGAATCTTAAAAGTCAAAAATTGAGCATCAAACTAATAGTTTAATAAAAAAAATAACTAAAATCTGTTCCTTTGCTATTCAAATTCCGTTTTAACTGGTTTATTATTATTAGCTAATTCAATTGCAATTTTTTCTAGTTTTAAAAACGTATTTGCTTTTATAGGATACATCCCATTATAAAGTTAAAACTATAATTATCATGGTATAATACAACTTGAAGTATAGTTCTTTTGGTTACTTATAACTTATAACTAATATGTATTAATTTTAAATTTTAGACAAGAAAAGAAAGTATTAAAAACTCAAGAAAGTCAACTCTTAAGTGGTAATTTGTTGAGTCCGCCACCAGTTCAAATTCATTCGAATGGACGTTCAATTTCTCCTGAAATTTGTTCACATAGTAACAGTAGTAGTGGTGATGAAAGTGAACTTGAAAGTGCCAATTGCTCTTCACCTACTTCTGTTAGACTTTATCTCCCTAAGCCTCATATACCTGTGCAAAGACGAGCTACTATAAGTGGAGCCAGCCCTATTGGAAAACATGCACCATTCAATTTTGATCAGGTATTTATTTAGAAAATAATGAATAGTATTTAAATAAATAATAGTTTTTACTTTCATTAATGATGAATTTTACCTAGTTAAACTATGATTATGAAAATTATAAATTTAGAATTTAAATTGACTTTTCCTCGTCATGGCAGATGATGTGCGTATTAAATGCACTGTATAGTTTGTTATTTTTTTGAACAGGTAACACTAGACGTGCCTTAATAAACCTATTTAAAAGGTTAGTCGATTTGTCATACCAGCTCAATTAATTTTAATATTCATTTTTAAATATTTATTTATAAAAAAATTAATTTTTTTTTCTTCAAATGCTTATTAAAGTACATTCATATATATTTTATAAATTATTTACTTATCTGATTATTGTCAAAGTTTAATGTAAGTTAATTATTCTGGTGAACATTCAAAAAAGGCCTAATACATTAATCTAAAGTATTGGATTACTAATGTATATTTAAGAACGAGTTACAAGTGATATATGAATAAGTAAATACCTACAGGTAACAATAGTCTTTTTCTCTATCTGTATTGGTTATATGTTACTTATAATGTTTATGTTAAACAAGAATTCTTATTGGTCTACTATTTTTTAATATTATGTTTAATTATTTGCTTTAAAAGTTACATTATATTAACTAAGGTTCAGTTTATTAAATTATTAAGATCATGATAGGTATAATTAATAAACTATTTATATTGTAAATATAAATTTAATAAACTGATATAAAGTTTATATAAAGGATATAAAGTTCCCTAACCTTTTAGACTCTTTTGTGTGGCACTCTTTTGGTACTGAAGACTGATTTTTTAAGATAAAAGTGAATAAAACCATATAAAATGTTTATAGATAACTATAAAAAAAATAGACAACAGTCGACAGCGTGTTGCACACTTTAGGAACCACTGATTTATAATATAAATATTTTAATATTGCGTTTGGGCAGATGATTGTGATGAATAATTGCGATTGTGATGAATTAAAACTTATTTTGAAGAAGGTCCTTTCTTTTTACTTTATTGACTTACATTTTCATTTATATGAGACTTCAAAAATAATTAAATAACCATACATTTACCTTCAAATAATAATCTTAGTTAAAATTAGTGTTAGTTATGAGATATTAATTATAACTAGATGCCGGATTTGTATGTTTTTGCATATTTTTTTCCTCTGTTAAAAATCTCTACAAATCATACTAATTGAAATTCATTACTAACATTTTGTTTGCATATTTTTGTATATTTCATTATAAATGCATATTTGACTGTAAATGCACATTATTGTGTATTTCAATGAATGCGCTATCACGAAAAAATGTAGGTCATTTGACACTGAAGTAGCCTACATCCTATGCAATGAAAATTGAGTAAACTCTTCTCTTATTAAGACTGCTGTTTATCTTAGTTTAGCTTATAAAATTGAACATTACAATACAAACTTTTACTAGTAAACTTACTAATTTTAGCTCTTTTAAGTATGCTTCAACAACTTTGGTAGATATTTAATGATCATTTTTGATATGCAGTCATTTATTAACAGATAGATAGCATTGTTTTACCAAAGAAAACTTGAATATCATTAAATTATTAATTTTAGCTAAAGAATAAGAACACATTTTGAGTGTGTATTTTATTTTAAACAGAAATATTTAAATTTATTAATTTTTTTTTTTATCGTTATAATAATAAAGTCCTCATGGTTGTTGGCCTATATTTATTTATTGTAAGTAAATTCTATAATATTTATATTTTATTAATATTTAAAATTTTGAATTTTCAAGTATACATTTTTTAATTGTGTATTTGTTGCATATTTTAAAGATTTTTAAATCATACAAATCCGTAATACAATTATAACTAAAATATTAAATTAATCAAAACTTTTGGATTTTTCACTAATGATTAATATATTTAAGAAACTGTTAATAATCTTTGTATGTCCTTAGCTCTAAAAAATAATAGCTATAGTTATACTAAATAATATTTTAATAAAATTGTTATTATGTTATAATTTAAGTAAGAGTATCAAAAATCCTTTATTAAATTTTTTTTTAAAAGTTCCCAACATTTGAAAAATTGCATCCTTAGTAAAAATAACTCAACTAAATATAACTTTTTTCAAACTCAAAATGTATTGTGATTTATGGCACACCACACAGGAAACTGTGCATACAATTATAAAATATGTATTAATTAATAATTAATATATTCATATTAATAAATTTAATCATATGAATTATACTTTTGTATGTATAATAAAATTTCAAATTTTATTCTTCTCTAAAGAATAAAAACTTTTCTTAGTCAAATCTCCCATTCGGCCAAATTATTAATATGTATTATTCATTTATCATAAGTTCCTCATCTCAATAGAGTTTCTGTTGTTTAAATAAACAGAACCTTTTTTTTTTTCTGTTTGAACCGAGGATCAGGCGAGAACAGTTTATCACAGTACTTTCACCCTCAAATAAACAGAACCTTGTTAATATATTAAACATTTTGGGTTAATGTTTGTTTTTTCTATTTTATTATCAGTATTATACTTTCGATTTCCTACTTTTAAATATTTGATGATTATAGTTATTCACTTTAAATTATAAATTCAATTTGACTCTTTGTAGGATAATATTCTTCTTAGAGTGAGTTATGTGTGTGTGTGTGTGTGTGTAAGTTACAGTAGAATGCTTTTTTAAGGGTCTTCCATGTAGTATTAAATTAATTGAAAGTACTTTTAATTTAAATGTTATAACATACTTATCAAAAGTAATGGTTTGGAAAATGTATTAAAACATTTCTAATATACTTTGAATTTTAAAATAAAAGATTCTTTCTTTTTCTTAAAAATTAAATGTATATTTTCTAAAATGCTAAAAAATATTTTCTTTGTTTGATGTTTACCTTATTTATCAATTACATTCTAATTCATATTATACATGAACTGTATTAATAAATAAATAATTTAAGGATGTGTAAAGTAAATCCTATAATAATTTTTATTTATGATAAATGCTTTAAAGAATTTTTGCCTGTATTCTAAAATGTTCTTCTATGCCTATTACAAATTGATTCATATTTTACATTTATTCTCTAATATTATATTTAATTTATTAATTTGAACATGGAATTTAAGTATATCACAGTTTTCAACCAGGAAGATCCTTAACAAAACACTATTAACTTTCTATCAAAAGAAAATCTATATATTCTTGTTTAGGTGTAAAACGATTGAGTGCATTTGTTGGCTAATAAAATTGTAATATTTTGGAATTAAATTTGAATAAAAACAATGAATAATATTGTATAATAGATTTTTGATAAATAAAAATTGGTGTGTACCTATTGGAATTATTTCAGGTCTCAATAGTTATCAACTTATAAATGAACTACTAATTTTGATAAATTGTAGGTTTTTGGTGTAAAACTTAATTATTTTAGTGTAAGTAGTAAACAACAAATATTATGTTCTATTAAATAATTTACATTTTAAAGATTAATATTTAAGATTATTTTTGAGATATAGCCTATAAAAATAGTTCTCAATCGTATTCCACCATTTTATTTGCATGGATTGAATTTTTCCCTATTTTAAATATTTTTTTAATTCTTATTAGATAATCATTGTTTTAAAATTTAATAGTGTAAACATTTTATTTTCAGTTTTGGAACGAGTTAAAACAAGAAGCTCATAACAGTAAAAAAAATAGTGAAAAATCTAATAGTGAGATGCAACTTAGTAAGCGTTCTAAGCCAACAAAAGTGCATTGGACATCGTTACCTCCAAACGAAGTGATAAATGAAAAACATGAAAGTCAAAAATTTCCTGACAAAAAAATTGTTGATACATCTATCAAAGATGATGTTTTAAACAGTAGTAATTTAGTATCTTTAAAAGAACGAATTAATCAATTGAAAATCATCAATAATAATCCTGAACATGTTATTAACAAAAAACCTAAAATAATGCCAAAACCAATTATTTCTAAAGTTTCTAAACCAATAGATAGTCCAATAGTTACTAAAGTGCGCGGAAAACTTGACAAAAGCTATAGTACTCCATCTTATGACTTTTCAACAGATGTTAATCTTCATAATGATTTTGAATATTTTGATTCTGATTTAAGAATGTCAGTTGAAGATGTAAATAATTATGATTTAAAAGAAGTTATTAATAAATGTGTCAATGAAGATAAAATGAAAAGACTTGATAAGCCTATTCTAGTTTTTCCCAAACCACCTCCTCCAAAAAATGATGATGATATTACTTTTAATACAAAGCCAGAAATTGCTAGTATTCAATGTATAAACAAATCAGTTAAACCAATTTTATATTTTCCGAAACCTCCACCACCAAAGACTGATGAAATAGACTTAACAAACATTAAAGATACTGATATAATTGATAATTTTAAGTATGAACCTCAAGATGGTAGTAAAATTATTGACCAATTAAATAGTAGAGTTTCAGAATCCAGTAGTGGATTTTCATTTGATTCAAAAAATGAAGAATCTTTAGAAAATTCAAATAAATGTAATTTAGAAAATCAAAATGGAAATATTTTAGGTTATGATAATATTACAACAAATTCATCTCAAGATACAGCTCCATATATTGATCCTCCAATATATTCAGTTAACCGATATAAAAATAAATCTTATTTAACCAAAAAACAAAATCCACAGGATTATTTGAAAAATTCATTTTCTGATTTGTCTGATGTTTGTCCTCCATTATCATTAACTGATCTTAGTGGTAGTGACGATAATATTTTTCGAGTGGATACCAAAGACAACATATCATTACCATCCGAAAGAACAGCTATCATACCTCATCAAGCTGTTCTTAACGCTCCAGCTACATTTCCTAGACAAAAAACTGAAGTAAAAAAATCTCAACCTCCTGTACCGCCTCCAAGACCATCCATGCCTGATGAATTGCCTAAAAGGACCAGCTATAGAGCTATGCTTGGTGCTAAAGCTATTGGAAAAAAAGAAAACAAAGGACACAAACAATTATTTCAGAAAAATCCATTGATAGCTAGTAATTTTTATTTTTCGACATTATAGAAAATATTTATACTTCATCAATCATTTCATTATTAAAAATATAAACTATTATTTTTGTTTAATTCTAGAGCGTCGAAATGTCAGTGCTAAAGATTTAGGAACATGTGAATATCAAGGATGGCTTTATCAAAGATCTAAAAAAATATCTCCTCGAATGCAATGGATTAAAGGATGGTTTATTATAAAAGGAACAACATTTTATGGATTTAATAACAAAGAAGTATTGAAAGTGTACAATTATATATCTTATATTTTATACTAATTAAGGTTCTTTTATTATCCTGTTTAGTCAACAAAAGCTCGGCTTATGATCATATTATCTGGTTTTACGGTGTCTATTGCTGATGAAGTTAAATCAAGAACTAATGCTTTTAAAGTGTATCACATGGGAACAATGTTCTATTTTGCAGCTGAAACACCAGATGATTTATCAATGTGGTTAGATTGGTTTTCAACTGCTACCATTGCTGATGGACATAATTCAGGTTTACTTAATTAAATCTTAAATTTAGAAGTTAAAGTTTATTAATTAAGATTATGTAGAGAATTTGGGATGAATATTTAATGATTTGTAAGTTATAAGACGGCAACATATGTTCCATAAAGTTAACAAATCTGTGTTTTAGTTTTGTTGGGTTCAGAATTAAAAGCATGAAAAAGTTGGAAACAAACTCATGAAACCTTGGTGTTGTTTCAAATTGTAATGCAACAAAAAAATGAAACTAAGTTAAAGATAATAATAATTCATCACAAATCTTTAAATAAATGTTTGAAAAACAATTCAAATTTGGCCTAAAAAGTGTAGACAATTTAAATAAATAAAATATGTATTGTATAGCTTGATTCATATTATCAATATAACTTCATGTAACTATATTCTTTTTGATTATTATTATTCTAAAATCTATAAAACTCTGTGTATTTCTCATTAATAATCATTTACTCTTAACATTTTAAGGGTGTGAAAATGAAAATAAGAAAATATGTATACTTTATAGATATTGTAGCTGTTAGTGAGACTGATGGTGAGGAAGATGAAAATCTACATGATAATCATGAACTTCAAGATACATTTTCATCAAAACCAGATACATCACATGATACTTCGTTCACTAGTTCAGCTTTTAAAAACATTTCTACATTTCTTCACATAGGTTCACATTCAAATCCTAGTACAAGTTCTAATAAAAATAAAAGGTATGAGCTTACTAAATAGATTATGAATATATAAATGTATTAAAAATTTATAATCTTAAATTATGATTTTTAACTTTGCAATTATAATGTATAATTACATCTCATTGTTACTTTTATTTAAGACTAAATTGTAATCTAATCAAGAAACCAGTCATAGAATCCAGAGCATGAGCTATGTGTACACTGTGACTTCATACTCACTTTTATATCGTACTATAATAAGAATAACATTGTGTATTTTATGAAAATTGATACTTTACAAACTACTACTAATGAGGAATATATTTTTTATGTAATATTGATTGTTGTTCAATTTAATAATTTTAGTTTAACGAATATATTTAGAAAAAAGGTTCTTAGAGCAATTAGTAATTTTTTTTGCTAACCATCTTCTAAGAATAGAATTTAATTAATTTGACTTTTAGATTATTAATAAATTTACTTAATATTACCAAAAATAGCTGAATTAACAAATTACATTTTTTGTGATTCTTCTTTTTTTGTAATAGTCAAAATGTTCTATGCGCTCATAATTCAACATATTTTTTGGAGATTTCAAAAACATATTGTTTAACCATTCACGTTTATTTCCTTGATTAGGATCTAAAAATTGAATCTTGTTGATTATTAATACTTTTGAATTTTTCAGAGTTAAATAATTATTCAATTTTTGTTTAGTGACAAGAGTTTTAATTCATTGAAAAAACAACAAAAAAAGAATTCAGGGAAAGAAGATCAAGCAAAAGGTAGCAGCTTGGACCGGAAACATTGGAAATTCTTAGGTATGATTGGACGAGATTCAAGTGAACCAGTTCCTACTTCTCAATATCGTAGTTACCGAAGAGTACCTCCAACAGTTTCTAAATCAGATATATCTGTCCTCTCTAATAATTATACTCAAAAGTAATTAATTAATATTTATGGTTTTTTTAAAATGCCCTTATGGATTACTGAAATTTTTATATTTTAGCTCTGATATATATCCTGTACCTCAGATTAATCATAATCGCCCAGCAGATAAGGTTGATTATCGATTAGTTTCAATAACAAAAACCGATAATAGCCAAAGGTATTGTAATTAAAAATTTTTTTTAAATGACTACTAGAATACTATTTTATTTATTAATTTATAGGCCAAATGATTCTACAAATAGTTCTGAGATGACTTCAGAATCATTGATACAGTCTCGCCAAGATGAAAGGCGTGTACAACACTCACATATGGCCATGTGTGTTCCTCAATACATAGCTCCACCACCACCATCTGGTATAATGATATAATTATAATTACAATTATATCTTATGCATTGGCATGTTTCTCTATCTAGTTAATTGTGAAATGTCTAAAATTATTAACTTATAATTAAATAAAATTATTTTTTGAAAGACCAGATATAAATAAATGAAAAAAAAAGGTCATGACTCATAAGCCATAAATTTCTTACTTTGATCGAAATTTTAAATTATTTAACCTAAATTTCAAAAAACAAATCAATTATTCAATACTTGATGACATTTTTAAATTATAACTATGATTGAGTTATTACTATTTTAATATTAATTATTAATATTAGCTTATAGACAAATTAAATACTTTTTAATGAGTGTAAAAAACTTATTTTGCTACTATTTTATAAAATATTACTCAATAAATTATCTTAAAAAATATTTGCTATATTTTGACTGTTCGTTGTTAAATAGGCATTAGAGAAGATCAAAATCAACAATTTTTGGATCAAGCTAGTTTCAGGTAAAGGCAAAAAATATTTATAATTGTATAATATTCTCGCAATAATAATTTTAGGTTATTATTTTATTAGTGGTATAAGTAGAAAACAATTTAAATATAGTTAACTAGATTGTATCAATAGTTCTGCCTATATTCTTGCTTTTAGAATTGGCGCTGAAAGTGAACCTCGATCAAGACAACCGATCACTGCATTGACTAGTGTTGAACACAATTACAATTTAAGCGTAATATCGCCTAGTAAGTTGATTTTTTAACAATAGTTTGAAAATGATTAACTTAAATTGTAGATTATTATTTTCATCATTGTTGTGTTATATTTATTTATAATACTCTTATAATTTATATACTACAGTTTGTCATAAAATTGTAACTTTATTATTTCAAATTTTCATATTCAACTATAAATATTAAAGAACAGTAATAAATTGTAATAAATTTAGTAATTAGATGTATTCTTAAATTAATTATTTATTATTTACATAATTTATATAATTTATCTTGAACATTGGACTACTGCCCGTGGATTAAAAAAAAACTACAATTTATCAAAATATTTAATTTGATTCATTGATTGATCAATAAGGTCATTACCAAAATAAAATTGGAACTAATATTTAATTACATTCTTTGAGTATAACAAGACATAATTGTATTGTTGTTTTTTCCGCTTGTAAATGTATTCTGGATAGTTTCATATATATTTTAATAAAAATGATCTCTTAGATTTGATTTTAACTGTACTGATAGATTATGCTGAAATCTCTTTGATGGTAAAAAATTATTCTGATCAAATTGAATTGCTACTACTAATCCCAACGACAATACAGCAACATTTAATAATTCTGTCTTTCTGACCAAAAATAATGAAAACAATTTGTTTTTAAATCTAACAATATGTTACTTGAAACTATTCATTTTCAATTATTGAACTCAAAAAAAATAATTTGTTCATTTGATAATTAATACATAATTTTCTATTATATTTCATTTTTATCTATTTATCCATATTTTGAGTAATATAATTTATAAAATTTGAATTACAATAACATAATTATTAAGATTAAATTGTCTTATGTTTATTGTACTGTTTGTGTGAATTTTTATTTTAATGAGGGTGTCGTGGCTGAGCAGAATTAGACAACTGTGTCTAAACCCATAGTTGCCAGTTCGAACCTGACCACCGGCAGTTTCGCTTTCTGGACGGAACTACCTCCCAGAAAAAATAAACCGTGAATGTAACATTTGTAACACTGTAATTGGGTCTAAAAAAAATAATTGTTGGAAAATAATAAATAATCAATGCTTAAATCTCATAAACCTAAAAAAAAACTTAAAAACTAAATATTTATGTGGTAATCAAATGGTACAAAAGATTTTCAAACTTTCTAGTCATCATAAAAGTAGGTTAAATATAACATTTATACTTACTGTAGTAGTATTCACTTCTATTAAAATGATATTAATGATATTAAAAAAAAATTTAAAATGCACTCAGATCCAAATTTAATAAGTATAATGTAATAGCTAAATATTTAGATACCAATTAATATTTGTTTAACTATTAATTGTTTGTTTATACAGCATAAATAGGTATGTTATATAAATAAACTATGTTTATTGTTTTAATATTTTTTTAGGGATAACTGAAGGTTCTATGCAATCAAGTGATTTTAATGGCAATAGAAATAATAAAACTTTTCCCTACCCTCGTGATGGTCCATATATGCCTCAGTTATCTGAATCACATGAACACCATCTATATTCCAATCGATATGTGAGTAAAATTTATTTTTATCATTTTCAAACAAATTGTACCACTAATACTACTGTGGATAAAAAGTTTTAATGAAATTTTGACTGTTGCTTATTTTAAACACTGTGTCATAATTGTGTACTTTAAACACTTATAAGTTATATTAACTTAATATCCAAAAAAAAATTAAGTTTTTGTTATTTTTATCTTTAAACTTAATAATTAGTCAATTATTACTTAAACATTATCATAACTATCTAAATCCAAATTCTATCAATCATGTTGAATTTCAATAAAATATACATTATTATTGATAAATTTAAAAAAAATATGATCCAATAAAAAATTTAAACATTTATACTTACACAAATATATTTTAATAAATTGTTGTAAACATTAGTTTGTGGTCTTTACAAAGCTATTAGAGCTGAATATTAATACGTATAACGTTTAAACATTTTTACAGGCTATGGATCAAATGAGTGACAATGAATCTTTAGAATATCCACCTGTTTTTGAACCAGAAACATACCCATTGACAGATATACATTCAAGAAGACGAGATCGATCAAATAATAATTATGAAATGGATCAACCACCAGGAAACAGTAATAATTATAGGTGATTTATTCAAAGGTGTATGCTATTGTTTTATATTATAAATATTAAGTAAATATATTAATGTTTGTCCCATACATTTATACATGGAACAATTATGTAATGTTTTTGTATGAAGCAGAATTTGTTTAATTTATAAAAAAAAATCAACAATATAATATTTTTCATACATCACACTATTATATAATACTTGAAAACTATATACGTATTTAAAAAGTATTATATTAGCTTAATGTTTTTATGAACTATTTTATTTACTGTTGAGATATAATAATTTATAGAGGCGTTTAATTTCTGACTGTTGATTTTCATTAAAAATTTTATCATTTATAAACTGTTTTTATTGATAAAAATATATACTATAATACAAGTAATATTGAATTTGTTAATCATACTTGTCAAATAAGAATAAATAAATTTATACTTCATTTATTAATGTTTATTTGTTAATTTATAAAATTATAACAAAAGTTAGGTTTATAAATATGAAATGTTATAAAATGTTTTGTAATTTATATGTTATACCTACCCAGGGCCGGATCTAGGGGGGGGGAAGTCGGGGATTTATCCCCGGGCGTATAATCTTCGTAGGCGTATTGTAAAGGTTTTAAATTTAAAATGGACTTTGAAACAATCAAACAAAAGTCATAATTACAAAATAATATTTTAATAGAAATATGTAATAATGGGTATGTGAATAAAATAATATTATTTTTATTTTTAATTTTAACAAGTTATAACAATATTATTTTAAAATGGACAAATAGGTACGTATTGCAGTGGAAATATCCGTCCGCGACTGTATGTCGGTGTTTACTGTGGACTGCGGTGCATTCTAGGAATTTCCTGAAAAGGGCGTGTATTTTTAATTTTCCCCGGGTGTTAAAAAGTTAATATCCGGCCCTGTACCTACCAGCTATATACTATGCGCCATCTCAATTCTTGATATTTTTTTTATAAGAATGAAATAAAACTGCTCTTATTTACCATTTATTTTCTATATTTATACCAATTTTTGTCCGAGGGAATGTTCTTAATACCTGGTACTCTTCATAGAAATTCATTACTTATAATTAGGTTAATTATATATTACTCTACCTGTAAATACCACTGAATTAAAATGTTTATTTATAACAATAATTATTATTACATTTTTTTTGATTCTGAGTAAAGTAGAATAAATTGATTTTACCTATGTATATTTAAAATTTCTGTGATTCAATATTTATTTAGTAAATTTAAATGCTCTTAGAAAATATGTCAGGTAATTAATAATAATATTTGTAGACTTGAGTAATAAAATGTATAGTTTTGTTTAAAATAATTTAATATTTATAAAGCATTTTAAAGTATTAAAATAAACCATTTCATAAGAAACCTATTGAGTTTGAATATCAATATATCGCATACTATTATGAACAAATTTAAAAAAACAGTTTAAATATTTTCATTTGGTATTCATGTTTTTAATGAACTTCTGCCAATAATTTGCAATTAGCTGTATACTAAAACAATAACCACGGACTCCTTTAGCTTTGCCTAAGTCTTAACTTAATTTCCTTAGGAGTTAGAGTGGTTCACTGTATACTATTAATATTCTAATTTGTTTATGTAATATGCCAAAAATAAAATCTTTTGTACCTAATAATAAATGTTCAGTGAGATTTTTTATTTCTTTTGATTAAACGAGTTGATATATTATCACATGTATATTATCTATGACTTGAAATGGTTTTGCAAAAGTTAACCCTTGAATTTTTGTACTTCATGCAAACAATTGGTAAACTTTAGCCTATCCAATTTTTCCATAATCATTAAACATTTATAACATTGACATTTTCAAGAATGTTGATTAATTTTTCTTTTCAATCTTTATAATATTCAATACATGTATGACAATAATAAGATATATGGACGTATGGTTATTTATATTACATAGTTCAAAATAATTTTTGGAATGCAATAATGATTCATCTTTGATTTTAAATGTAAACAAATATTACAACTGGTCATTTAAGTATTTATTACTAATTTAAAAATTTTAATTGAAGTTGATTTAGTATTTGTTGACGGATTTTTAAAAAGTTGTCTAAAATTGTTTATACAATTTTTACAATCCATAGCTTGAAAAAATAATAATTATATACCTCTGGTATTTTTATGTTAGGACTCAATTTTTGTGCAGCGTGATAATTGATAGCGTAAATTTGTTTTTATAGTATAAAGAATTAAAGATTTATCATTGATACGTATAAAGTAGGTATCTATAGTATAATAAAAAAACAATGGACATAATAAAATAAAAATTATACAGGGAGATAAATCTCAGTCTACTATCTAAGGTTTGACCGCCCCTGCGGTGTACCCATCCATGCAAGTACCCAACGACTCAACATTCATATATTTTTAACAGCATTATTCATGACTAGGGATCATGACATATACAAAACGATGACAAACTCAGCAGATGCCAGATGTCCAAGGCAGAATTCATAAAATATATAATTAATGTGTATATTATATCTATCTACTATAGGTACGTCCGTGTACATAAATATCATGTATAAAATACAAATATTAAATTCTATAAAAACAATAATGGTTCACATTGGTGTATAAAGGCCAGGGGACATGACACCATAAGCATCTCAAAATCCCCCGAAGGTTTTAAGATTTTTACCTATAATCTATATTTATTATATTATATATATACTTATCTAAATTCTATGACATTACCTATTTTATATGACCTTCATGCTTTGAACATACAAACTCAGTACCTACTCAGCTTATAAGTCATAGACCTGATTTCATAATAGGTCTATAACTCAACTATAAAAATATGATTTTCCACTTGTCTATTGTTGACCTGATTGTACATAACTATAAAAATCACATGTATATTTTCTGTGGTGACTAGGGTTGCCATCCGTCCCGGTATATCGGGACTGTCGCCGATATTGAGCTCTCTGTCCCGACAAAAGACCAAAATGTCCCGATTAAAACTGTGCATTGCAAATTTCGCTTTATTGCATACAAATATGCATGACATGATCAAAAACAAAAAAATGTTGTTTTTCAACTTGTACATGTTATTGTACGACCAAACGTATACGATTAAAATCCAATTAAAACGGTCATATCGATAATATAATTTATTATCTTTAGGTATCGCTTGTTTACGTCGGACACTCGTTCGTCCTCAGAATCGTATCGGTCGGCCCGTACAGCGATTATCGGATTCATGGTATTTACAAATTACGTAGGACACGGGCATCCAGAGACTATGGAGTCGATTTTACAGTGTCAAGTTAATTATAATATGACTTGCGCAGTATTCTACAAATATGTTAGAAAAAATCTGTTGAAAAAACCAGTCTTCTGAAAAGTATGGCCATCCAAGTACTTCTGCGATAGAGTAAAAAAATTTTAATGTAACCTTAATAAATATACAAATAATTTATTCTAAAACAATGAACTCAGATGTTTCTTACAAAATTGAGTATTTTTAGACGCTCTATCCTAAAATTTCTACAACGTCCCGACAAGACCCTAGCCAAATGTGGCAACCCTAGTGGTGACTATAATATCCCTGATATATCCTGGTCCATCAGGCAACAATGCTAATGGTCTTCTAACTTATTTACACCTCTTATGCAAATTATAGTCTATTCTGCGTTCCTGAAATGTATGTATTTCATGAGTTATTCCAAATGAATAATGTCCTGAAATCTCATTATTCGCTATTGGACCTTGTCTTTATTAATAATAACATCGTCTCCGTTGAGGTTGCAACCACACCTACTGTTCCTCCCGACTCCTGTCATCCTCCATTATCTCTATAACGTTTCATTTTACTCTTCCAGCCCGCAGTTATCCATATTCTGATTGCTGAACAACGGATTTAGACAAGGAAGATCAACACACCACTTGTAATCTAGTCTTATCTTCTTATATCCACAAAGCCTTTCTAAATATTAGTCAAGTAGATGCCATCTATACAGACTTCACCAAAGCATTTGATCGCGTTGATCACTCCATCCTGATTAACGTACTGGGTTCAGTTTGCTTTGGTGACCCTCTCTTGTCCTGGTCTTATCTTGCCAATCGGAAGCAATGGGAATAGATTTGTAGTATTTGCTCACCTTCTTTTTCCTCTTCATCTGGTATTCCGCAAAGTTCTGTGCTATCACCGTTATTATTCTCCTTATTTGCAAATTCAGCCATACTGTCTTACTTAATTCTAAGTTTCTTATCTCCGCTGATGACATGAAGTTATTATTCTTCGTATTGACTCTTCAAATGACTGTACTTTACTCCAAAACAATCTGTCTTAACTTGTCACCTGGAATGATACCATGGAACTTAGTCTAAACATATCGAAGTGCTGGGTGATGTGTTTTTCGCGTTGTCGATTACTATAGTGACATTTATATACCGCATAAAAAACCTTCCTATAGTATTTTCTGGTGACTCTACACAGGACTTAGATTTTACACTTACCCGTACTTTGTGTCCTAATAAACATATCCTTGAGGTATATGTTGTAAAAGTCTAAAAGTCTTTTGGTTTATTCTACATATTACAAGAGAGTTTCAACTGGTCTAGACACTCAAAACACTTCATCGTGCCTTTGTCTGCTCCATACTAGAATATTGAATGCTGGAATAGTACTTTGGAATCCTTCTAGTGCTTCTACTAGTAGTGCGATTCAGCACGTACAAAGAAAATTCCTTTATCTGTTTCCTTTACATATAATATCTCCTGCCCTCATCATTACTACACTCCTGTTCATTCTGCTTGCACTATCTTATAATAATCTTGCCAGTTAATAGACATGAAACCAATTTATTATTCCTTTCAAATCTTCTCATAAATACAATTGACTGTACATCTCTCATATAAATTATTAACTTCTGCGTACCTAGGTACTTTTAACGTTCTCATATCCTATTCTCTTGTACTAATTAATAATTATGGCTTTAATTCTCCTATTATTCGTCTAATGCGGTTATTCAATGAAGATCCCTCATTTATTTTGTAAATATTCTAGATTCGGTTGAGAAATGTTCTTCTGTGTACAGTAATTTATCTAAGTTATGTAACACTTTTGTTTCCCCTAGGGCCTAGATTATAACAAAGTTGTAAATATATCCAAATATATCTATGTATTGTTAATATAAAGTAAACATTAATAATGTATAGTTAGTCATTTAATTCATCTGTCTAATATAACTGTCAGTATTTTCTATTAAATTCAATGTTAAATTGTCCGGTATGGGTGTTAATTAAATTAAAAAATAAAAACCCCTTAGGGGGTCCGTATATGGTAACTTGGGGGTCCATGAAATGGTTCTGAAATTTTTATTCAAATAACATGAAAATTGCAGATTACAAGTATTATTTGGCTACAAACAATCTGTAATTTGTTTAATAGTTAGATAATGACAGTAACGCTGTTTGAAATTAACATAAAAAGTTAAAATTATAACCGAAATTAAAGGTTTTTCTTTTTGAATAGGGGTGTGGAGGTCTGAGGCTATACTTTATACCTTAAAGGGGTCCATGACTCAGAAAAGGTTAAGAACCACTGCTTAGGGTATTAATAGGTATACCTAGTAATTTTAGTTCATAAGATTACTAAATGCCCAAATTCATAATAATATTTGTTATTATTATTATTATTATTATTATTATTATTATTATAATTTATAATCATAAATCTAAGAAGTTAAAATTATTAATATTTCAAAGCGTATTTAGAAATCTTTATAATCGCTAAATTTAATTTTCTTACACACTTAGACTGTAAGTATAATACGAATATACAATTATATTATAGGTATTCCATTTATTAATTATTATACAAATAAAATAAATAATTATATAGTATTCTAGAGTGTAGAGTATCCTTTAGTGTTATTACATTGGCTACATAATACATTAATTATACTAACATCGCATTACTTAGAACCAAGGTCTTATTTAGGTTTTTTAAGACCTATAGAACTTAAAAGTTATAAATATATATGTTCATTATTCATAGCTCATAAATATATTGAAAAAAAATAAATATCTGATCAACTTTTGTTAAAAATTCTAAAAGTAGGTAGTATGTATTACTAATAAAAAACAATTGATTATAATTTATAATTAATCTGCTGCCCTAATCAGTATTCAATTTTTTTAAAAGACATTTGATTTATAAATTTGTTTTTTTGTTGATATTTTGGAATTAATTTAATTAATTCCATTTTAATTAATTAATTTAATATATGTAATAAAATTGTGACACGGATATATAATATGTATGTTATGAGTTTATGACATAGTCTTGTATATTATCACAAATTATAATAATATTAACGTGTGCATGTATTTTTTTCTTCTAATAGAAGTTTAATTTTTCGAGTATAGAATTAATCAGAATTCAGATACTTAGATTAACCAAAGAATATAGTGACGACTGTTCCTGTTATGTTATCTGATGTAATTTATTTTATGTCATAACAAATAATAACATTTAATGACCTACTTATATTTATATTTATTTATCACGCTGTTATATACTTATTTGTACATTTTATATTAAATATATATCAACATTCTTATCAAATTTTGAAGTTTTATCTGATACAAAAAAATGCAAATCAAGTATTTAAATCTCACTTATGATACATAAAAATAGAAATTATATTATTAATTTTCATGGAGGGTGAAATTATACTTCTGTCCCCCAAATTTTACTTAAGAGGCATCTGTTGTACTGTACGTCTGTACCCTCGTGTCTCTTCCAGTTCATGCAATGACACTTAAATGCCAGTGTCCTACTAGTTCTATGAGTAAATAGGTAATCGTGTTTTATTAAGATAACATTTCTAGCTGTTATTTTTTACTAAATAAACATATTAACAGATGTACTTAATATTAATTTAGTTTGCCAGTAGTGTGAATTATTTTGACATTTACTTTGCTTTGTAATTATTTTAAAAATATTAAAATTTAGCATCTATTTACAATTTTTTTTTCATATGTCGAATATATAAATCACATTGTGTACAACCTAAGGATCACTATTAAATAGTAACATTTAAATGCATTTTATTTTATGATTCATAATTTGTATACGAATATTAGTACGTTATTTAATTGCTTTAACTTTTAACCGTACCTAATTCAAAAATAAAAGGTGAATACCTATCTAATAAAACTGTGATAACATTTTATATGTCACTGAAGTCTATATTATGTCATACAATATTGACAAATTTACTTTAAAACTTAAAAGTACTAAGGTATTACGGTATAAAACCATGATATAGTTTGATGTTGCCAAAAGAAAACGTATTTTAATTGAGTGTACCATTAATAAAATACATTTTATAGTATATTGTCTTAAATACACGAAAAAATATTCATAAAATTAAAAACTCATATAGTATATATCAATATATATATTATAACAAACACTCAATAAAGATTATTTAATTTTTATTTTCAAAAACATTTTCAAAGTAACCCATTGTTAGATAGCAGCACAGTTTCAAAAGCTGCGTTTACAAATGCTCTAGCCTCTAATAGTCTAATATAGCTTACACTTTACAGTGGAACACCTTGGATCATATTCAATCAATGGTGGGGACTTATGATGTCATTGTTATAATGATTCAGAGTTTTTCGTCGGTTATCAGTGGCTAGTAAACATGTAGTGGAATAGAATTATTATCGTTTTGTATTAGCATACATGTAAATAAGTTTAGCAAGGTTCGCTAGCCACTAGGCGTTGGATTCGGTCAGCAGACGGTCGTGTCTTACACTTCTGTAGTTGTATCACAATCGCATATTAATAGGAAGAGTTCGATTAACATTTTCTGTAAGTACTTAAAGCAGCTAACTAACATTTAACTTACGCTTTAGATATATAAGTTCTGACTACCCATGATCCGTTGAAAAATTCTAAATTCTGTCGGAACGTTTGATAACTAGGTATGAATAATATCGTGTTATTGACAAACTATTATCACGTAGCGCGCAGGATCGCACAGCTGCAAGGTTGCGCAAGGTGAACGAGTTTTGAGGTTATATGGGTCATATAGGCAAGCGCGGTAATTTAATTTTTTTCTCATTTTTAGTATCTATCAGCGCGTTATGCCTCAGACGGTCAACAGGTGTGCATACTTTTATTTTTTATTTTTACGTTAATTTGATACTTGAACAACTTAGTTTTTAACAACCTGTATCTAGTCAGTCTCATACACAATTAAGGGAATTAGTGTAAGTTAATAATGGTCTATTATGAATATAATAATTTCTTTCTATATAATGTATAAGAATTTCCAATTTATTTCCTGTACGATAATAATAACCACAAAGGGCGTTGATCTGTAATAAAATTATCATAATATTTTACTATTAACGACGTAGTCATTGTTATACAAAAATTGACAGTAAATTATTGAAGTAATTTTAATTTCAATATTTATTTTATGTTATTGATAAATCATGAATTATAGAAATAAGCAGGGTTTATTCAAATTTTTCTTTAAAAATGTATCACTAAAAATATTTACGTAAGCATTTCTTTAGAATCAATAATTTTGAAAAATGATTTCTAAAATATGAACAATATTAAAATAAATAACCTTTTCTATTTCACATATTATTTTATAATAGATGAGTAAACATTTTTATCCATTATATTATGCCAATAAATATTATGTTAAAAATAAAATTATAATACGTATTTATATAAATGTATTTTATTCTATTTCACAAAATGTATAGTAAATAACCAATATTTCCTCAATTAGGTAAGTAGGTACCTATTGATTATACATTTCAATAATTATAATTCATTATGTTATACTTGCATGTAATATGTGTAAATACGAAAATAATTATTTATAAAAATTGGAAGTATCATCATAAATATAAATTATATCAAAAAAGAACATATTGATGAACTTATATGTGTGGGTGTACTGCAGGTGGTAATTTTGTTCTTAAATAAAACAATAAATTTTACATTTATGATTTTCATGAGAATGATTATTTTTAAATTACCTATTAGTAAATCAGTATATTATACTCAAGGGCGTATATTAATATTTTCCTAAATAAAACGTAACTTTGACAAATTAGGTAGTTTTTTGTTTTTTAGTTTTAAATAACTATCGTAGTTAAACACGCGTGCATAGAATAAGCATTGAATTGTTTGTATTATTTTTTAAATAATCAAATTACCTTAAAATTAATTAATAATTAGTAATAGGTACGGTGTTATATTCTCACGCATACGCTCAATTATTGAATTATGATTTATGTACGTATACACATAATTATTCACGTTTATTAAGTTCTGTAGATCTTTCTATTTTAAAATATTAAGTTGAGATGATGAAAATTGAGAGAGAAAGAAAATAGTCCCTATATTTGCCCTTTTCTTGAAACGTCCTTGAATAATAATACTGTAATTAATCAAATATAAGGTAGATAACAATATCTTTAAATCATCATTCATCATACATTTATAAAAAAAACTTCGTGATTTTGTAATAATTAATAGCTAATGAAGTGTAGACATATGTAAGTCATTGACAACTATAGAATAGGTTAGGTTATAACCAGAAAATTATAAATTTAAATTTTTATTTTGTATAATTTGTTGCTTATACGAATACAGTTTATGTACGTTATACGTATACCCAATAATATTGATTTTATAATTTATTTTATTATAAAATAATTGATAATAATAGAAAAATAATAATAACAATGTGTATTGGGTATAGTGTATACAAATAAAAATAGTGATAACTATTAATGGTTTATTACGCTATGTGTCCATAATTATAATTTATAAGTGTATAAATTACCATCTCAATTGTATTTCATTGATTTTATATTTATTTATCTAGATTATTATTTTTTATATTGTTTCTATAGCATTTTTTGTTCAATATATTAAAGTATTCAAACATTTTAAACGTTTTCTTTAAAATATAAATAATCTGAAAATAATTACACTCTTCTTGTGTACTATATATAGGTAATTGTGATTTACTAGTATTTATAGTTTTTATTAAATAGACGTAATATATTCTGCTATAATTTTTCAAACAAATATTTAGTAGTAAGTAAACAACTAACAATCACTAATTTTACTTGTATCATTTATGTCTATTGAAATTTCACATTTTCCAACTAGTTTTATAAGTTTTCACAGTTTCCATATAAATTATTGAAACTTCTGTCTGGTGCATACACTAATTATTAAATACGTTAATTTTTAAAACAGTTTTCATTCAAAAAAATAATTGCTGTGTGAACCATACAATGCCGTTTAATAAATAAATGATTATAATATAATATATATTAACCCATATTATGTGTTATGAATAGGGAACGGATTTAAATGCTCTAAAAAACAAGAAAAATGCCTTAAAAAAATACGATTTAATGCCTTAAAAAAATGCTTGAACATCAAAAAATGCACTAAAAAAATGCCCTAAAAACTTTAAAAATGTATTTATATTCAATAAAAACACAATTTTGAATTTAAAACTTATAAAAAAAACGCATTACTATGAAAAATCTGATAAAAAATATTTAAATACAATAAAACTTTAATAAATTAACTCTCAATTATCTTCTGTACAATTTAGATAAATAGCTTATATTATCTTTACCTTAATGCGGGTAATAATCTGTTGTAACTTGTATGTATATATTTTGTGTCTACACGTGTCAACAATAATTTGGTAATTTCGTAACATAAAACATATTTAGGCATTTTTATTTTTTTTAGTATGAATGTTGAAAAGATGTTGAAAAAATGACTTAAAAACCATAAAAATGTACTAAAAATTTCAAAAAATGTAATAATGTAATAATGTCTTAGAAATGCAAAAAATGCAAAAAAATGCAAAATAAAAGTTACATTTTTTAATTCCTTGATGTATGAAATGAACTTTTTGCTTGGAAACCAATGTTTTCGGGCATTCAGAAAAAAATGCAATTTGCATTCAAATCCGTTCCCTAGTTATGAATATATTATTTGATATTAAATAATATTAGATATCTGTGAAGGTCTCGATACTTTTTACGAGAGTACAATGAAATTTAAATAAAAAAGATTCAATTTTTCCGCTGTTTAAAATCTAAAAAAAATAGTTACTGTATATAACAAAATATAATTTTTAAGAATGGTGGATATTTCATGAAAACTTAATATTATCATTGATTAAATATTTAATGTATTAATATATTTAATCAATGATATTACATAGTATATTAATATTTATTGATTTAATCCATATTGAAAAATCCAATATAACACGCAGTCTTATTTTAATATATATTTTTAAATAGTTTTAATTGATAATTGGTGTAAATCAACAAATAACAATACTTATCACTGTAAATAATGATTAATGCTTTATTTTTGAAAGTCAAATTATACAAAATATTTCATTTAAATACTGATAAAATTACTAATCGTACAACATAATAGCGTAATCCTGCTTAATTTGTTTTAAATTTTGTAGGCCTGGAGTATGCAATTTCGCCTAATTGTTAAAATAACATAATTTCTGTACATACCACATAATGTAGCTATATATATCTGTAGCTTATCTAAACAACCCTTGACCTATCTCTATCAAAAATAAAAAATTCTGATTACAAGAAACATTGGGTTCTCCTCTATTCTTATTTTAGTATAAAGTATAATAAATATTATTTATACATTACATATCACTATTTACCATACCTACAATAATACTATACTTTAATATTTACCTTAGTATTTGTATTCCTTGATATTTTTGAAAGTAAATTAATTTTATAAAACTTAGGAACTTGGTTAATTCTTGTGTACTAATATTAAGTAGGTACTCAAATATATGATGGTTGAACATTTTATTCCAATTTAGGTACCTACTACCTGCGAACTTTTACTGACTTCCCAGTTACCATTGTATTTATACTCATGAGTCATGAGTTTTTTACTTTTTTAACAATAATAATCTCTAAGTAAAGATGACAGGAATTGTTTTATATTGAAAGTATTTCAATGCTCATTAATTATCTTTCTCTGTAGTCCTATGTATCCTAGGGTTTACTTATAGCAAAAAAACCTAGTTATCAATTCTTCATTTTACTTAGTACAGTATCGCCCATTGGTGCACTTAATAATATTTTAAACTTAAATTCAATAACTTTTCTTAACTTAAAATCTATTTTATGAGACCAAAATATTGTGAAAAAATTTAGCTTTCTTGTCATTTTCTCTCTTTTTTTGACTATTTTTAAAAATAATTCCGGGATTTGAGAATTACATATTTGTCTCAAGTAGTTTGTGTACAACATATGTATACCTGAGGCCAATTGGTTATGTTTTAATAGTAAGGTAGAATGGCTGAAGGCCAGAAAAAATGAAAATATGTTAAGACTTATTCAATTTAAACATACTAGTGTACATTTCATCTTATTGATGGATCTACTAATTAATTACCAGTATGACTATTAAAATAACTCTTTAATTTATAGATATTTAATAATTTTTTCGCTTATTTACTTAAGCTATTATTCTTCGTGTGAATTTATATTTTAGACAATCTTTAAAATAAACCCCGAAATATTTAATACTCCATACCCGTACTATTAATTCGCATGTATATTAAATTATAAACTAAATTTAGCTACATTTAAAAACCAAGTTATTATATATCTTATAGTGTACTTAAGTCACATACTCATACTCATAGCTAATTAGCTAATTTATCTTTAAACCTTAAACTCATATCCCTTGAAAGTGAATGAAATATATTAACTTACATGCATTGTTATTCAAAAGTATATTTCTATTTATAATCAAATACAATTTTCTGAATTAGAAACACAAATTACTTATATTTAATACGAATTAATAAATTGTATAACCTTTAGCATTTCAAACTCAGAGATTGATATTATATTAACATAAATATTTATTGTTAATTTATTTTAATTGCATTTTAATTTTTCAAAGTTATTGTATGATTTTCTGTGTATATGTTGTTTGAGTCACCTTGAACATATTCTTGAATAGTATACTCTTAGTATAAGTACTAAGGTCACGAAACATTCATATTATACATTAATCGTAAACATTTAAGTGTTCCTATTATAAATGTTTCGTTTAATTAATACACTTTATCGTATTTTCTTTTTTGCCATTCTTTTTTTCTGATCTTGCCCTACAGTATTATAGAAAAGCTTTAAAAGTCATTAATTATATCTAATAGTTCTTGAAATATTAGTTTATTCAATGTATTTTTTATTATTACTGATATTCTTTTGACCGTTTCATACGTTTTTAATCATAAATGATTCCTAATATTATCTTTTTTTCATGTAAGAATTTCTTAAATAATATCAAATATGAAAGTATATACCTAACGCCAAAAGCCTTATTATTATAAATAACCAATTTAAAGAAATTTATTTATTTTAGCCTTTACGTACTCAATTCATTTCTTAGAACGAATGTGTTTGTATGTGTTTTTGCTATTGAAGAAATTAGAACTAAAAGTTTTTTTAATTTATAAATATGGTACGCAATTATATTTCATAAAGCAATTTTTATTATTATTGACATCCGTAGAGCTTGAAAATCATAGTAATTGAATTGAGTGAAGTTCCATTAACACAATGTCATTGGTATTTTTACGGCTTCATTCACAAATCATAAAAACTATTTACAGGCGACCGAATTCCCATACATCTTTACACTTTGTACCTAAAAAACAAAAACAGAATAAATTATACAATATTCAATTTATACAACTCGAATAGCGTGCTTTAGGTTTCTATGATTGAATATATTTTACTTAACAAATGAAAAAATAATTTTACATAATATAGATTCTATATATTATGAAGTAAGACCAAATTGATTGTAAGAAAGTGTAAAATAATTAATTCAAATTATTATGTTATTTATTTGAATGGATAATATATAACATGACATCGATGGTTTTTGTATCGATCTTGACATCAATGAATAGTATTGTTATATAATCATTGGTAACAACTAAGAATGTGAAGCCTTGAGTTAAATGTATGATATGTGTTGCACTTTAATTTCAAGTAGGGTCCCCCATATAAAGCATTTATAATATAAGACTGAGTTTGTTTAATCTGTAGTCTAATGATTTAATTTTTAAATTATAGAGAATTGTATTCGTGTTACTTTCAATTATATTTACTACACTTAAGTTATTTAAATAGTATATTTAATTTTAATAAAATAACTAATAAGCAACATTACTTCAATATGCTACAGATTGTGTAACAAATTTCTTAAATTTAAGACTTTTTCTAATGGAAATATATCATACAAAATTACATAAAAAATTGCAATGTAAACCTTTTTGTAAGCATGCACTTCTTTAGACGAATAAAAATTGCCCTTAAAACTACTTTGAATTATAAAATTTTTTAAATTAAAAAGATAGTAAAAAAAATGCCAATAACAATTATTTTTTACTTATTATTGTCTATAATGTACTATGGAAATAAAATGACTGCATTTTGTATAAAGTTAAAGCTAATTCAGATTACAAAAAAAAAAATTGCTCAAAAATGTGTTGAAAAATGTTTGATTGGTGGGTCTTATGATTGAAAATATTTTTATTTATATTTATTAGGTACATATACAATTTGCCTGGATAAAATTAAGATTCATTTTTTTTCTTACATTTGAAATAAATGTTTTATTATTGAAAGTTTTTAACCCTAGTTAAGGTAAATTAGGTGATTGAATAAAAATTGAGATAGTTAAGTAATTAAAAAATAAATAATTCCCAATTTTGTATATACAACTAAGACCTAAATGTGAACTCGTCTAATGTATAAAAAATAAATACTTGCGGGATTAAAATTAAATATATATATATATATATATATATATTTATGGCTGCAAATTATAATTACTTGAATTAATTGTATTATTTATATTTTTTTATAGATTATAGTGAAGTCCCAATTGTGTTATCATAATGATCATTTCAAATGTAAGTGGTTCCATCCGGAACCATGTTCGAAATCAGTTTATTGCTCTGTCTATATCACGAGCAAGGTATTCTTCTAAAGTGGAATACAAACCAATAAGAAGTGTTCTTGTGGCCAACCGAGGTTAGTATCCTAAAACATTTTTTTTAACTATTACTTAATAGTTAGTACAAGTTTGATATCTTTTTATAAATAGGTGAAATTGCCATTCGTGTATTCAGAGCATGTAATGAATTGGGTATTAAGTCTGTTGCCATATATTCTGAACAAGATAAAATGCACATGCATAGATTGAAGGCTGATGAATCATATCTAGTTGGAAAAGGAAAAGCACCAGTAGAAGCATACCTTGACATACCTGAAATTATTAGAGTTGCAAAAGTAAATTACACAAGGATAGTTGTTTTTAGAAGCTATAACTTAAAAAATATGCTTAGTTATTGAAATATTTGTTTTAAAGGAAAATGATGTTGATGCCATTCATCCTGGTTATGGTTTTCTATCAGAACGATCCGATTTTGCCCAAGCAGTCATTGATGCTGGAATACGGTTTATTGGACCATCACCTTTTGTTGTACAACAAATGGGTGATAAAGTTGCAGCTAGACAGGCAGCTATTGATGCTGGTGTTCCAATTGTTGCTGGAACTCCTGGCCCAATTAGAACATCTGAAGAAGCTATTGAATTCTGTTTGAAACACGATTTACCTGTTATTTTTAAAGCAGCTTATGGAGGTGGCGGTCGAGGTATGAGAGTTGTTAGAAAAATGGAAGTAAGTTATTCAATTTTTATTTATTTATTCAAATAATATAATTCAAATTTTCAGGATGTCAAAGAAAATTTTGAACGTGCTACCTCAGAAGCAAAAGCAGCTTTCGGTGATGGTGCTATGTTTATAGAAAAATTTGTTGAAAGACCACGTCATATTGAAGTTCAACTTTTGGGTGATCAAGCTGGAAATATTGTTCACTTGTATGAAAGAGATTGTTCAGTTCAACGCCGTCATCAAAAAGTTGTTGAATTAGCACCAGCTCCTCATTTGGATCCAAAGGTTATATATTTTTTAATATAATATGATTTTGTTATATTTAAAAAAAAAATAAACTGTGTATTAATATTTAATTTTATAGGTTCGAGACTTAATGACTGAACGTGCAGTTAAATTAGCTAAACATGTAGGTTATTCCAATGCTGGTACTGTAGAATTTTTAGCAGATAGCAAAGGTAATTTTTACTTTATAGAAGTTAATGCTAGACTTCAAGTGGAACATACTGTTACTGAAGAGATCACTGGGTAAAATACTTTATAATTTAACTAAATTTCTTTATACTTTTAAATTTTTTCTTTGTTCACAGTATTGATTTAGTTCAATCTCAAATTCGAATTGCGGAAGGTGTTACATTGCCTGAACTTGGTTTAACTCAAGATAAAATTAAACCTCAAGGTTTCGCTATTCAATGCCGTGTTACTACTGAAGATCCAGCTAAAAATTTCCAACCTGATACTGGTCGTATTGAAGTAAATTTCAAAGTTTTATTCTTAAATTGCACTATTAATTCAAATATTATTAATAATATTTTATATTCATTTAGGTTTTTAGAAGTGGTGAAGGCATGGGTATTCGATTGGATGGCGCTTCTGCATTTGCTGGCGCTATAATCAGTCCATACTATGATTCATTGCTTGTTAAAGTTATTGCTCATGCTGCTGATTTACATGCATCTTGTGCTAAAATGAATCGTGCTCTGCGGGAATTTAGAGTTCGAGGAGTAAAAGTAAATTTAACATTTGATACTCATTATTTAGATATAAAATTATAAATATTTAATTATCTTGTATCTTACTTATACTTTAGACCAATATACCATTCCTTTTAAATGTCTTAACCAATGAAAAATTTGTGAATGGATCAGTTGATACATATTTTATTGATGAAAACCCTCAACTGTTTACACTGGAACCGTCTCAGAATAGAGCCCAAAAATTACTTAACTATTTGGGTGAAGTTTTAGTGAATGGTCCTCAGACCCCATTAGCAACCAGCTTAAAACCTGCAAATGTTCATCCACATGTACCTGAATTCCCTGCAGGTATTTATCACATTTATATATATATAAAACACAATTATACTAATTTTCACAAGTTATTTTTGTATTCATACTTCATCATCATTATATACTAATTAAATTTGAAATTACAGTTTTGGTGTTGCATGTTTATAGATTACAATAAATGTATATAATGTGTGAATTGCCTTTAGTAAATCAATATATTTTTTGTAAAAGTTTGGCCAATGGAGCAACTAAAAAATATATTTGGAGGGCTTTAGCGAAAAAATGCAATACAATTTTGAAATTTATTGTTTATAAAGAAATCTGATACTTGCACTTGAGTATATGCTATTGTTTGTATTAAATTTTCATGTTTTCAACATTTCAATTAACATCTGTATAAAAAACCAAAAAGAAGATATTATTATTATTATGTAAGCATTTTGGATCAATTTGATTCTTAAACATTTAAACCTTGCCCCCCTCCATCAAAATAAAATTAAAACATAAAAATAGCTTTGTTAAACCATGGTTTCTTAGGATAATATTAAAAGTTAAATATGAAGATTTTTTTTTTTAATTTTAGAAAATCAAAAATATTTATTACAGATTAGATATTATACCTAATAACAAATTTGATTAACCTACCTCCTGTAAGATTATCCAGTACTTGATGGAGATAGGAATTATACTACATAATAAATAATATAATCATAATATAAACTGTATTATTAAAATACTACAAATCAAAAACAAAAAAAATCAAAAATTAAGATTTCAAAAATTATTCTTAAAAATATTATTTTATACATAACAATGTTCAGGATAAATAAATTACTACAGGTACAACAACTAAAGAAAAATCAATTAGTCTAACAGTAACGCTATATCATTCTTTAATTTTAAAATTATATATTTATACACTAAGCATTTGATATTTATGTTTACATCCACAATTATTTTGTATTTAAATTCAAAAGGCATAAAATTGAAAAAAATTGGTCCCAAATAATCTACAAAATACTAACCAAAATATGTATTGGCATATTATACCAAAAAATCGTAATTTCTACATTACCTTTTATTAATATTATCATTTTGATAATCATCTAATTTAATATTCTTAATTAAATACATCATAACAATTTTTTTATGTAAGTACTTTACTGGTTTTACATTATATTCTTTGTAAATTTTATTCTTAGATCCTTTCAGAGTTAATCTGTTATGTTAGTTGTATATTAATACTAAGAATATGATGTGTAAAATGTAATTCATTATCTTATTTATTTCAAATCTTAACTCCCTGTAGTTACACCCTTAGGTAGTTTTTAATATGAATTTAATATGTAATTTTTATTACCTCTATATTATTCTAAACTACTGGTAATTTTAATTAAAAATAATGTTTAATTGAAAATGTATTAATCATGGTGTACTTATTAGTGGGACTGAAATGTTGGGAAATAATACTCAGTATTGTTATAAAAAAAATAAGAATTTTTTTTTCAAATTTACGGGAATTTTTATTTTTATTAAAAGTTAAAAATTTTTTTTTTGTATAGTTCTTAGAAAAAAAATGTTGAGGTTAATCTTGTAGATTGTGTTGGTCTTAGGGAATCATATCTAGGGTCTAACATTACGTTATTGCATAATTATGTGTGGACCATTATTTTAACAAGTTAATTTGTGTTATTATTGTGCACCTGTTTTACTCATTGTTTTCAAATCATTGTGCGTGTGCTTGTCTAGATTACGTTGCACGCATTTTATGCAAAAATGATCCAGAAAACAATACAGGTAATCCATGTTTAAATGAAATTAATTACTATAATTGTCTTATTAGCTATCTTAATAAGCCCATTCAGTGGCACCAAAGTCTCAAAAATGTGATTGGTCTATTCTAAAACTTAGTGGCCTTAGCCTAAACTTATATAGATTTTTAAATAGACATATGTAGGCTACCATGCGCCCATGGGGCCTCATAGCACAATTTTTCAAAAAGTTTAGGCCCTAGTTCGACCTTAGTATGGACTTTGGCGTCACTGGGCTCATTTATTTTACATTATAACTTACACATTTCTTAATGCATAATTTATTTGACTAACAATTTTTAACACAAATAATATATACTCAAGTATTTATCACTTATTTATAATATACTAACAACTATTAATATTTTATTTTATATTTTACATATGGCTTCAGATAAGTTTATACTTTTGAACCATATATCTAGTAAATTATGTATTTTTACTGTAGTTAAAGTGCTAAATGTATAAGACCATAATACTAGTTACTGTGTTAATATCTTTAAAATGTATTTTAGGCTTAAGTCCTCCTCAAGGATTCAAACAAGTTCTCATTAAAGATGGACCAAAAGCTTTTGCTAAAGCAGTTCGAGATCATAAGGGGCTTTTGTTAATGGACACAACAATGAGAGATGCACATCAATCTCTTTTAGCTACTAGAGTTAGGTGAGTTAAATTAATTTTTTTTTACAAAAAAAATTCTATAAAAATACAAAGCTTTTTAAAAACTGAAAAAATTAATAAATCTAATTATTAATGTACCATTTAAATGTTTAATTACTGTGCATCTCAGGTCTCATGATATTCTTCGTATTGCTCCATGGGTGTCACAAAGTTTCCCAGGTTTATATTCGTTGGAAAATTGGGGCGGTGCTACATTTGATGTTGCACTTCGATTTTTACATGAATGTCCATGGCAAAGATTGGCAGATATGAGATCATCTATACCTAATATTCCATTCCAAATGTTATTGCGTGGTGCAAATGCAGTTGGTTATACAAACTACCCTGATAACGTTGTTTTTAAGTGAGTATGCTTTTAAATTTTTCTATTATATATAAAAACAATAAACTTGGTTTTTCCAGTTGGAAATTTAACTAATTAAATTAAATCGCTCTCTTTTTTTTCTATCTCAGGTTCTGTGATCTTGCTGTACAAGCTGGTATGGACGTGTTTCGTGTATTTGACTCACTGAATTACTTGCCAAATATCATTCTTGGTATGGAAGCTGTTGGTAAAGCAGGAGGTGTTATTGAAGCAGCTGTTTCATATTCTGGCGACGTATGTGATCCAACTAAAACAAAATATACTTTAGATTATTACATAAATGTTGTTGACGAACTAGTTAAAGCTGGTACTCATGTGCTGTGTATCAAGGTAAGTTCTGTACAAATATTATATTTTATTTAGATAGATTATATTAATTTTACATTTATAATACATTTACCCAACAATATTTTATAATATTCAAGGATATGGCAGGGCTTTTGAAACCTCGTGCTGCTACATTGCTCATTGGTGCTATTCGTGCTAAGTATCCTGATTTACCTATTCACGTGCATACTCATGATACTAGTGGTGCTGGAGTTGCCTCTATGTTAGCCGCAGCAGAGGCTGGTGCTGATGTAGTAGATGTTGCTGTTGACTCAATGTCTGGTATGACTTCACAACCAAGTATGGGAGCTATTATTGCTTCTTTACAGGGTACCGAATTAGACACAGGTGATAATTATATACATAGTTATAAAAAAAATATTATTCTATTACACAAAAAAATTTTTTTGTGCTAGGTCTGCAATTAAAAGAAGTGTCTGAATATAGCGCTTATTGGGAGCAAGCAAGAACTTTGTATGCTCCATTTGAATGCACAACAACAATGAAATCTGGAAATGCCGATGTATATATGAATGAAATTCCTGGTGGTCAATATACCAATCTCCAATTCCAAGCTTTCTCACTGGGGCTTGGTGACTTCTTTGAGGATGTTAAAAAAGCTTACAGAGAAGCTAATATTTTATTAGGAAATATTATAAAGGTGAAACAAAAGTCATAACATCATGCAATTATTGTTTTAATTGATTATTTTCCTGATTTATAAATACGTTTATTCTGTGTATAGGTTACACCTTCTTCTAAAGTTGTAGGAGATTTAGCCCAATTTATGGTACAAAACAAATTGACTTCTGAAGATGTATTAGAGAAAGCTGAAGAATTGAGTTTCCCTAAATCAGTAATTGAGTTCTTACAAGGAGGTATTGGTGAACCATATCAAGGTTATCCAGAACCATTAAGATCAAAAGTAAGATACAATAACCATTTTAATTAGATTATTTTTTATTTGTATTAAATCAATATCATTAGGTCTATTTTGTATAACTTCTTTAAGGCATAAGCTATTTTGCCTCCTACTAAAAATCAGAATGTTTAGTCCATCCAATTTTTTTTTTACATGAACATTTAAATGCTTAGGTTTGAATATGGCAAAAATCTTCTTGAATATAATTGATACATTTTTTTCCATTAACTCTATACTTAATACCCATATTACTCCAAATAGAGCTCAAAATTGTTTTTTAAAATGTGATGATTTGTCATCACTCATCATTTTAAAATTCAAACATTTAATATGAATTATTTCTAAAACCAATAATATTCAATAGCTATATTTCACTCAGTGGTACCAAATAGGTTCTTTATTTGCTGTATATATTTTGGATATATAAACTAAAGAACATTGTATTCATATAGATTTTGAAAGACATGCCACGTATTGAAGGTCGGCCTGGATGCTCTTTAGCCCCACTAGATTTCAGTGAAATAAAAACAAATTTGCAAGATAAGTATCAAAATATTAGTGACTATGATGTCATGAGTTCTGCACTTTATCCAACAGTCACAGATGAGTATTTGACATTTAGAGAAGAATATGGACCAGTAGATAAACTTGATACTAGAATATTCTTAACTGGACCTAAAGTTGGAGAAAACTTTGAAGTTAGTATATTTTTAAACTAATAAATTTTTGTTTTATCTACCTGTATAATTTTAATACCAATATATGTTGACTGTTTAGGTAACCATAGAAAAAGGTAAGACGCTGGCCTTTAAAACACTAGCAATTTCTGAAGAATTAACCGCCAATGGAGAAATTGAAGTATTCTTTGAAATGAATGGACAGTTACGATCAGTGTTTATACGAGATAAGGAAGCATCTAAGGTATTTTGTTCAAAAAATTTTGACCACTTAATCTATTAATTTTTTTAATTCTAAATATTTTTAAGGAAATGCATATTCATCCAAAAGCTTCAAAATCTAATAAGGGTGAGGTGGGTGCACCAATGCCAGGATCGGTAATGGACATTCGAGTTAAAGTAGGTGACAAGGTTGAAAAAGGTGCACCACTTGTCGTTTTATCTGCTATGAAAATGGAAATGGTGGTCCAGTCACCTATTGCTGGAACAGTGAAACAAATCGACATAAACATTGGAATGAAATTGGAAGGAGAAGATTTATTGTTATCCATTGAACCATAATTTAATTGAAAAAAATATAATTTAAGCTATTTAAATATCCCTGCCACACAGATCCATACAGATATAGTTTTAAGATTTATCCACTAGTCAACATATGTTAAAAATATATATATTCAAATTAATTGGTAGGGATAATCTATTCGAACAAACATTTATGTACTGATGCTGAAATTGTGTTGTGATTTGTATGTATGTAATATTATTAATATTATTATACAGAATATGTTTATTAGTATTTATTATTTTAAGATAAACAATTATTTTTAAGTGTTAACTTTTTGTACCTGGGTCACTTGCGACTGAGAAGAATAAATAAAAGAAATTAAATGCAATTTATTACAAATAATATTTACGAGTATATTTGAGTTGTACTACTTTACAATATTATTAAACTGTAGAATGAGATCATATGAACAAATATCTTAATAGGTATTAAATATTTAAGTTTGATGTAATTTCTATATAAACGATTATTTAAACAACTCAACTATTTCTCCGCTGAAATTTTCAATTAATTGCAAAATACTCTTTAAATTGATTTGAACAAAACAATTGATGCATGTTCTGATGAAGTTTTCATTAGTATTTTAAATTCTACATTTTTTATATTTTGCACGATAATTCAAATACAATCTTGAATTATCTTGACCAAATGCAAAATATTTGTTAACTTAAGCCTCAAACATCAGCAGTAGGGTAGGTACAATTTTTTATAATTATGAAATAAAAATAAAATCTAAGATATATTTTATAACTATATTATTAATATATTTTTTAATTAGTTTATAAGAAGTATTAATAACTTACAATTTTATATTAGAATTTAATATTTTTGTGTTCATATCGTTTAAAAAAAAATTTTATAAAATTACTTGAGAAAAATTATGAATTCAAATTTAATATAATACTAAAAAGTGTGTATATTTTTAAAACTATTGACTTGGGTATCAATTATTAGTTATATAATAACTATAACTTGAATTTAATAATAACATATTTAAATAATTACATAAGGTATTTTTAAGAGTGTTGTTATAAATAAAAATGTTTAAAATGTATATTTATTATTAACTATTTGATAACAGAATTTTGGATAACATCCAAATTACGAAGAAAAAAGATCAAGTTTTATATTTACAGAATAAAATTTCAAGACTTATATAATCAAGAGAAATAAGTAAAAGGGTTCATATTTGTATTCAGCCATTTCATAATTTATTTTTCTATTAATTTTGTAATACATCTTAGATTCTGAGTGAAACGAGGAATGTATTGGTTTTACCATGATGTGTGTTTTTATTTTTTTTGTAAGTCATGATTTTTCCTAGAAAACTTCATCATATTAACAATTGTAGTAAAGGTTTCCGATTCCAAATGTTGTCTAGTTGGTGCTCTAGAGGTTATTTTTTTAATTTCTCAACAGTTTTCCCATTTGGAATTTTTACAGAACACTGATATAAACACTTATTAGAGATGGTATAAATTTCAAAAGATGTCAACAATTTGTATACTATTTACAGGTATCTGAAATGACAATTATGACTACATATTTTTTTGTAGTGATTCTTGTTTAATAAGTTATCTCCTAGCTTTTTATAAATATAAACTGATCTTTCCCACCTCTTTCACTCAGAGTTGTATTTTCGAAAGCAATGGTACATTGGTTTAAAATTTAAAAGACCAATATATAATTCTCCCATCCCTGTAATTCACCCTACCGTGGAGTCTTGCCCTTTTTTGTTATATGTATATATATACTAGCTGAATAATCAGGCTTCGCCCGTGTGCAGTTTTTTGTGTAACCTACGTCTAATTTTTTATTTTATCAGTTTTTATACATTATGGTGTTATAAAAAGTCACCAATATTTATATTCAGGCCCGACGAGAGGGGGGGCAGCCGGGGTCCAGTACTCAAATAGGGGCCCAGCCAAAGCAATTAGGTCTTATATTTTACCGAAATATTATATTAATATAAACATTTTTTTTAGTTTTAATTCATAATTTTACTTAATTTTATATTTTTTAAGGAACTATGTAAATAATAAAATAAATTATAATTACATTATATCTTATTAATAACGCCATTAATAATATAATAATTAATTTGTACCATATCCCATGACACATGTGTTACCGTATTAGTTACAATATGATTTTTGCTTTTTAATTTCTGATATACCTCTAACCAATATTATTTTTCCTTTACATATTTTAAAAGAACGAGTAACGACGCAGTGTGATGCGAGTATTAGAAGTCAGTTAAATTACATTATGAGGGGCCCGAATTAATTTGTCCCTGGGGCCCTTAATTTCTCTCCACGACCCTGTTTATATTGACATATTTTATTCATCTCAATACCTCTTTATAATCAGTATTTTTGGTACTGCCTTTTGGGGCTAAAATAACCCGACTACTGGCAGAGCTAACACTAGAGCATGCGATATAGAACTGTCTATGTGAAAAACATTTTTCTCTCAGGTCAATGCCAGCCATGCTCAGTGGTTGTCCTTAAGACTTATATTAATAGTCATAGCAAAGAAAACTTCGAGAGGGAATTGTATTCTTTTAAACTCAAAGGGATAATCAGTTGGGATTAACGTTATTCTCGGGATTAATACTATATCTTCTCTATCACATCCAGTGATAACTATAGCTTCTATTACATTTTGGGGCAGAGATTTAACTTGCAATCTAGTTTCATTGCACAATTTAGGTGGGTTAAGATATTTTAGTAAAATTACAGGTGCTCAAATTTTGAAGAAAAGTTTATGTGATGGAAGACCAGAAGGATCCAGAGTATTAAAAAATTCCAAAGGGTAATGGACAGCATCATCCGATTGGATCACTGAATCAAAAGATTTATATTCAACAGCTTTTTCATTAAATGCCTTTAATAGAATCTCATTGATTTTGGATGCCTTGTCGTTCTTTGGAGTAAAGATGGCTTTCTCCTAGATATCTCTATATATGAAATTACTTGTCCTGGGTGATTCATCATCGCCTAGCCGGAACCGCTGAAGCTACGAAATATTTCAATATTTTGAAAAGCAAATTCAGTCTAGAATCAATTAATTTCATTGTCTACATAAGATGTGATTGCAGGTTAAAGACCCCTGTTCTATAACCTAGTCTAAATACTAAATTACATTGGATATGAATTTGACCAAAGTTTTATGAAAACCACTTGAAAGAATCCTTTCATACTATAAGACTATCTTTGATCATGTGGCAGAGTATATTATACCATAACATTGATAAATGATAATTCAACAACCATGGGTGATACAACGGTTAACCTCTAGATTACTTCAGTCACTTATCATGTCAAGAACCTGCTAGAACCAAAGAAAAATTTGGAGCCTAAGCTGTATTTGATTATTCAAATGTGAATTATTGATCTGATATAATAAAACATTTATCAAGTTGTTCCTTAGTGCCATACAATTATGAATCAAGCTTAATATATATTTCATATTTTAATACATTCACACTTACATAACATTAAATTATAATATTTTATTCAACGACAAAATTATTTAGGTACGTCAATTTTTGTTAAATACAAATAAACAAGGATACTAATAAAGTTTCAGATGTTTATTTAATACGCAACTATAAACTACTTAAAATATATATCAATTATTTTACTGAATTATATAACAGGCTTTTCTTGAGTGTCTTTTTCTGGTTCATTATTTAATAATATTTTATCTAATTCGCCCGATCTATGTAGTTGCAACATTATATCACAGCCACCTATGAATTCTCCATTTACAAAAACTTGAGGAATAGTTGGCCAGTTTGAGTATTCTTTAATTCCTAAACATAACAATTATTATATAATTAAATGAAAACAGAAGCATGACCTATTACAGTTACAGTTGATTTGACTTTTAAATTCTTTATTTTTTATTCTTGCATACATTTTTGATTAATTTTATTATGGTTACAACAAGTGAAAACAGAATTTGAAAGTTGTAATACATATTGAGATTCCATATTCTTTCAAATGATTTAAGCCTGCTGTTTACTCCACATTTGTGTATCTAGCAAGGTTAGTACTAATTAAATGAGTCTTTGGATCCATCAATGAATAAGACAGTATCATTAATTGATTCTTAACCTATGACAATTTAGCAAGTTTTTCTTTTGTATAAATTTAAAATACAAATTTGTCAGAGGCACCTTTCTCCTCTCTATCTGTAAACCAGAAAATCTTAAAATATTAATCTGTACAAGTTCTACAGAATAAAAGTTGATAGGCGCATTGGTTAAATAATGAAAATGATCATGTAAGCGATACATATCTGTAGTAAAACATTACTTCTAGGACATTGATTGAAATTATAAATTAAATAATATCAACGTTCAAGTATTAAGATCATAAAAATTATTAACATAATAGACTATAAAAAAAATTTAAGTTTGGTAACAAAAAAATAAAAACTGAAGTCAAAGAGACTGTAATCTGTTCAAATTTCTAAACAAATAATAAAAATAATCATTATTCACCATTTCTAAGATTGTCGTCTTTAAGTACATCATGAGCATCAAATTTTGCTTTGTGAATACTTAAAATATCTACCACTGCATTACTAAAACCACATCTAGGAGCTTGCGGAACACCTTTCATGAAGACGACAATTTTGTTATTTTTTACTAACTTATCAATATGAGAGAGAATTGGATCATCGGTTTTAGTACTTAGGAATTTACCGTGTATATTGAATGCACTAATTCTAGTCGTTTTACTATAATTTATCATCTGGCGTAACAACGACATATTGATCGACAATTAATGGCAAACACTACAAAATAACAAAAAATATACACTTGTTAAGTCAACACATTAATATTCAGTACCGTAGGTAGGTTTAAGGGTAAAAATATAGTTCTGCAACTTACAAATAGTTTCAAGTTTCAACTTGTAAGTTTGAGCACCTCAAAAAGCGTAATCTATTTTGTCATGAGTGATGAGCCCGAGATACGAGGACGTTCTCATTTATTTAAGAGATAACAGTATTATGCTTGGTTATCACTGAAATATACCAAAGTAGCATATAAACATTATAAACATAACCTCAAATGATTTTACACTTATATCACTTCTCACTTTGGTACTTCACGGAGAAAAATGTAACCTTGAACTACTAATATTAGGGTTGCACTAGCTTATTGAAAGTATTTTAAATAACAAATTTAATAAAAACTACTATTTATTTAATTATAATGTTGGAATAAAATAAAATTTCAATTGTTAAGAATAAAAAATAAAACTATTTTTATTCATGGTAGGAAGAAAGTGTTCGCCATTTTTCCCCTCCTGCCGACCCCACACCATCAATTTATTTAAGATTAATTTACATGTTATAGCGGGACGTGTAGACTGTAGACTGTAGAGGCGGTGGTGCGACCCCCTATAGTACTGAATAGTGAATACTGATTGATAGACGGTAGCAATATACTTTCAGACCGCCAAACAGTGTTGAATTTCGTTAACGAATCGTGTTAATTCGTGTGATCCGTTCGAGGTTTTCCGTCCACAATGGCAGACGGTGAACCGTTAAACATAGACAGCATAATCGCACGACTTTTGGAAGGTAAGATTGCCGTTTAACTTAAATGAAAACATCACAATATTCTCGTTGATACAACTTGATTGGTTCTTAACTTTAATATATTTCAAAACTTTAGTTTATTACGCTTCAGTGAATTATTTTTGGCTATGTGAAGTATATAACTGGTGGTTATCAAATGAACTGACGCGGTTTCACACTGGCTCAATATTCTAAACATAGGCATACCAAAACAATACATTTTAACTTGATATTTGCACATATTTATAATGAGGCTTGATTCAGTTTGCAGTTAAATTTAAAACACCCACTTGTTTTATATATTGTAGAAATTTAAATCAATTTACCTCATGCGACTGATAATCTGACAATAGTAAAACAATAATTATAGTATAAACAACTTTGTTTTGTAAAGTATCAATCCTTTATATTTAAATGTTAGTACCGAATATGTTATGTAATGATATTAATGACATGGAAAGTTGAACAAGAATATTAGCTTAGCAGACCGTTTTGATACTTAATGTTCAATACTTCAAATGAATCATTATTATTTTATTTTATTTGTTACAATTTTTAAGCCATACTATCAACTGTGAATTATTACTTATAAATTGGTAAATGAAACTCAATAGTTATGAAGGAAATATTTGCTTAGAAATGTTTTGCTCATTGTTTTTGATATCATTCTTAAGGATAATAATTATATATAATATATATATAAATTATTAATTCTTTTTTAAAATTAGAATAATTATATTTATAATAAATATAATATTTGATTACAATTTATACAATACTAACATTAAATGTTGTTCAAAATTATAACAGTCTACCATAGTTGACTGTTTAATCACATTTAATAGTTAATGATTCATTAAGTTAATAGTTAATAGTCAGTATTTTATATAATTAACAGGAAGTAATTGATACTTTTTATTAGATTTATATTATGTCAACTTCTCTTTCTTATTGAGTAATTTAAATTTCTTAAAATGTAATTATACATAAATTTAGTATTTTAAAATTCTATAGATTTTTAAATAGTTTTTTATTACTTGACCATAAATATTGATAAAAAAATTAAAAGCTCATTATTGCAAAGTCCCGATGATAAACTGTTTGCTAACTGTTTATAGGTATAGTACAAATAATGCAGTAGTTTAATTCTTTCCCAAAATTTGAATGTTTTGGTTACAGAAATAAAATACGAAACAGTTTTAACATAAAATCATTATTGTTAAAGCAATTTTTAACCCACTACTTGCATGGTACCTCCAAGAAAAATGAACTTAATGAAAATTATTAATTATTTTACTTAGTTCAATAAACATAAATTTTATTGTGTCCTAAAAATAACTTTGTCTTAAAAATTGTATTTTTATAGTTCGAGGATGTCGACCTGGTAAAACAGTACAAATGTCTGAAGCTGAAGTCCGAGGATTATGTTTAAAATCTAGGGAAATATTTTTACAACAACCAATTTTATTAGACTTAGAAGCTCCTTTAAAAATATGTGGTAAATAAAAACTTTTCATTATCATTATTAATAATTTAATTATTAGTGCTGTTTTTTCTGTTATAACTAAAATCATCTAAGTAATACTTTAATGTCTTATTTATATTGCTCTTTTGGTGGCAAATTAAATTAAAAATAGTTTATAGTTACATTTTATTATTCATATATTATATATTATTTATAATCAAGGCTCAGAAATGTATGCATTTGCATATTTCTTAGGAAGCTGCATATTCAAAATCTGATTTGATACAAATTTGTTTCATGATTTAACTGAAATATAAAAAAATGTTGCAGATTTTACTACATTTATATGATTTCGCATATTTTAAGATTTTAAGCATATATATGCATATTATGTTTGTAATTTATCTAAATAAAAAAAAAAAAACAAATTTTCAATAATTTAAAATTAAAGATTCACTACAAACCGTTGCCTTATCTATATTTTTAATTATATTGTACCAAGTATTAATTGAAGATTTGTTGTAATCGATCTTATTAATTAAAATTTTTTCAAGAATAAAATATTTTTTTTTACCAAGAGTTGTGACAGTTGCCATCTACGACGTACAAATTGGTTGGAACTTGGAATCTTTATGATTGGCTTGGTTGCTTGTTTGATAAAATTAGAGAAAAATAACCATAGAGTTTATATCAATGATATGGTATTCTGTGGTATTCTGTAATTTGATAATTGATAAATTATAATTTTTAAATGATTTGTGATTAAAAAATAAAATATTTTTTTACAATTATGTTTTTAAATATATATTTTAAAAAAAAATTACATATTATACTGCATATTTGTGCTTTTTAAAACTCATATGTATGCATTTCATTGTTTTTAAACCCTGTTTATAATATTATTTAACTATCGTACAGTACTATTATTGTCTTAAAAACAAATAAGAAATATATGTTAAAGATATAATCTTTATTTTATTATTATTTAATATTTATTAATTAAATACCAAAAAAATTCAATATCGCACAATATCATTGTTTTTGTACACAAAAATACTATTTTGCATCAATATTTAATTGAAATTGTTTTTTTAATTTTATTTTTAGGAGATATACATGGACAGTATACTGACTTATTGCGTTTATTTGAGTATGGTGGCTTTCCTCCAGAAGCAAACTATTTATTTTTGGGTGATTATGTTGATCGTGGAAAACAATCTTTAGAAACTATTTGCCTTTTATTAGCATACAAAATTAAATATCCAGAAAATTTTTTTCTTTTGCGAGGCAATCATGAATGTGCAAGCATAAACAGAATCTATGGATTTTATGACGAATGTAAATTAAAAAATTATATAAATCATTTTTATGTTTGTGTTTTTTTTTTTAATAAATATATTTTTTTAGGTAAAAGACGTTATAATATTAAATTGTGGAAAACGTTTACTGATTGTTTTAATTGTTTACCTATTGCTGCAATTATTGATGAAAAAATATTTTGTTGTCATGGTGGACTTAGTCCTGATTTACAAGGAATGGAACAAATTAGACGCATTATGCGTCCAACTGATGTACCTGATACTGGTAATTTTTCTATCATGCTTGTATACTTTAGACATAATTCCTCTTTAAAGTTAAAACAAATCTGTGTGATACAGAATACTTTTTTAAAAATTATATAATATTTTACATGTCTTATCTTAAATATTGTTTCTAGATTAGCCTTAAATCAATGATCAAAATTAAATTATTTACTTGGTTTTTATTAAAAGAAATGTTAATGAATTTAACTATAATATTTATTTCTAATCAGGTATTTTATTAATTTTGCAATGAATTATAAAGATAAAACAGAATCTATGTTCGTTTTTTTAAAGTTAATTTTAAGACATTTAGTTTCACTAAATGGATGTTAAGAGAATAGTTATAAATTGTTAGTAATTTCCACTATGTACTTAAAATTCAAAATCTTAAATTTATTATTATTATTAATAATTAGTGCGCTAATACATTTATCTTATGATATTTGTTTTAGGTTTACTTTGTGATTTATTATGGTCCGATCCAGATAAAGATGTAACTGGTTGGGGAGAAAATGATAGAGGTGTTTCTTTCACTTTTGGTACAGATGTTGTTGCCAAATTTTTAAATAGACATGACTTAGATCTCATATGTCGAGCTCATCAAGTAAATACACTAAGTTTTTTTGAATTGGCAGAATTTTATTTATCTTATTCAATTTTTTAGGTTGTTGAAGATGGTTATGAGTTTTTCGCCAAAAGACAATTAGTTACATTGTTTTCTGCACCAAATTACTGTGGAGAATTTGATAATGCTGGAGGGATGATGTCTGTTGATGCAACTCTAATGTGTTCATTTCAAGTATGTTTTTAAATGTGTGATATGAAATTAAATATTCATTTTAAGTCTAAATCAATAGATTTTTACAAATCTCTCCAAATATAGTATTGTTAACACACTTCATAAAACATAAAATTCATTATTGCAATAAATATATTTTGATGTTAAATAAAAAGTAACATTAAATTAAGAAATAAAATTTAAATATACCTGGTGTTACTAGTTACTAATTTTTTTTTCTTGATTAGCTGATGAATTATTTTACTTACAATTTTGGATTGTCTTTGAATTTAATTTTTTTTATTTACGAAAAAACTTCCAGGAGTATAATTAAATTTTTTAAATTCTTTAAAAATCAGATATACTTTAAATTATAATAACCCAAAGTGCTTATAAACCAATGATATTCTATATCTCCACATAGTAATGGCTACAAAAAACTCTATATTATTTTATTGAGTGATAAATTCAGGGTTGGGATTTTATAGCACTTAAAATTGTATCAATGTGCGCTATAATATAACCTTAAATATCATTAAAACTGCTATAAGAACAAGAAAATATGCAACAAAAAAACAAAAATATATTCTTACTAATATTAATAATTTATCATTTATAAATTGTTGTAGTCGCTTAAACTATGAAAGTATTTAGTTACGCGGCAACACGTCTCTTTAGTCAGACTTTTTAATTAATCTATATTAAAATGTTATTTCACAAAATATAACTAATTTTGGTTTAAAACTATTCAAAATGCAAAAAAATCTCAATAAAAAATCCAGGAATAGTGCTCAAATTCTAAGAAAATAAAACTTCTAAATATTTAAAATTAAATTTCTTAAGCATTTTATGAGAAATATGCAAATGTTGTAAAATCTCAACCATGTTCATGATAATTATTTTATTTTTTTTGCATCCTGTAAATTATTATACAGACATTTGAATAGTATGTATAATGCTTTTTGTAAAATTTGATAATATTTTCGAAGTATAGTTAATCTAGTTTAAGATGATCTTTAAAAGATTAGTTTTTAAAGAATGCCTTGAGCGGAATTTGACTAAAACCTCTAATAAAAACTAAAAATTACTAAAAAATAGAGTTTGTTGTGTAAATAATTTGTATGTTTAAAAATTAAATAGGTTATGCAAAAATCTTTTTTTTCCTTTCCAATGTACTTGAGAGGAGAAATGTCCATTTTTTTTGCTTAATATTCTGAAAATTCAAGGAAGTTTTGTATGAAATTTTGACTATAAATGTACCTCTGTAAACTAAATGAGTAAAATGTCTATTTTATAGTCAAATTACTTTAATTACTGTCCTCTGCTGAATTAAAGAAAAAACTAAGCGTCTTACCTATATAGAGGTTTTTCCATTAACAATTGACATGTAAAGAAAATATTTAGAGACCAACAGAATACAACAAATTTAATATTAGATGATACCTGTCATTAAAATTTAAAATTTTGATGTATTACCCAGATAAACTTAAATATAATAAATAGTTAATAATATATTAGGTCTCTAAAAGTAAAATTTCCTGTTTTAATTGTTTGTAGTATAATTTTGTTATAAACTATTGAAAATATAAAGACAATATGGTATTGTATACTTTTATTAAAACTAATATTAATTTATTGTTATTTTATTCATATAGATTCTGAAACCGTCTGAAAAGAAAGCAAAATATCAATATTCAGGATTGAACTCTGGGCGACCTGCTAGTAATACAACTGCTGTGAAAAAGAAATAAATAATGTTTAATTGAACATTTATTATAAGCAACTAAATATTGTTGTTTATGATATAACTCTGTGCTTGAATAATTTTATTTTATAAATCTGGAATTTAATATATAATAACAGAATATGTTATAAATATATATATATATATATATATATATATATATATATATATATATATATATTTTATTATGTATAAAAAAAATTTCTCTTTAACAATCATTAAATAATGGTTCCTTGTGACCTAAATTATATAAAGTCCTAAGTATTGATTGATTATTTGATTTTAAATTTATGAACTTTGTATATAGATAATAACCATTTTATTTAGTAACAAATTTAATATATGTATAGACTTAGATTTTAATTGGGGCTTAGCCTCCTTTGTGTTATAAAAATATATATATATATATATTAACAATATTATTAGAAATTACTGATTATTCTAATTAATATTGTCATTACTAATTTAAATGTAGAAACAAATTTACCAATACTAATAGACAATAGCATTTCAAATATAAGTTTAATATTATACTTATGTACTCATTTTGAAATTGTGGTAAAATATTAACCATGCACATTTTTTTTGACCTTTATGTTTATTTATTATAAAGATATTAAAGTTCATAAGCAAATTAATTTTGTGTTTATTTTCAAACATTACAGATCTTGTCCTGTAACTGTTTTCTAGATTGTATGTAATTTATTAACCAAAATTAAGAATAATAATGTAAAGTATATTAAATAATATACATAAATTATGTTGTTGAAAAACTTTTTGTTCCCTTGATTTATTACTATATTGAGTATTGAAAATTATTTTAATGAAATCAAGTTTATTTTTTGTATTCATATATCTATGTATAAATAAAATAGTTTTTCACCAAAAAATGTGGCTTTCAGCCTTATCATTTTGTCATAGATCTGTTATGTTTAAAATGCACAAGTGTAAAATACTAGGATTTTATCTGTACTTGTTCAGTAAATAGATTAATTGTCATAATAATTTCTTCCCTATAATATTGTATTCATTAATTTAATGTACAAATAAAAATAACTTATTGCTTTAGAATATGTAAAAGAATATTTTATAAAATATTTATGAATTTAAAAATATATTTTCTTGCATCAAATATAACATTATATACTTCAAATTAATAAACATAATATGGAATATTATTTGGTATTTAATATTTATTAATTAATATTTCTTTAATAATTTCTTAGTTGTAATAAACAAATATTTTAATTCAAAATATATATCAATATACTATACTGTAAGATGCAATTTATTTAAATTAAGTTCAATAGCAATGAATTATGATAATCATAAAATGGTAAACATTAAATTACAAATATGTTCTTATGTTACTATAATTTTTTTTTATTTTAAATATACAGATGATTATTTTAACATAAATTGGTCAATATCTTGAAATGTTAGTTTATTCATTTTCGCATTTTCAACTGTTTTATTTGCCGTACCATATGATTTTAATTATAATGTATAGATTACTGTTTGAAATTTTAATGTTCTGAAGCTCATAAATGTAGAATTAAATAATTTTAGAAAAATTGGAATAAAATTGAGTAGATAAAAAGTAGATATAAATTATTCCAAAAAGAAAATTTAAATTATTTAAATATTCAGGTATATTGACTGGTTCTCATAAAATAATCACTCTATATTATTAGAATATAAATATGTAATTTAAAATCGTCGGAATGTAATTATTTGTACAAGTTATATAATGTTTTAAATCTTATTGTTTTAACTGTTTGCACGTCTGTGTTGCACATTGTGTTGCACTTGCACAGAATCCCAGCGTTATAAACAAAACACCTCATTGAAATGTCATTAACTTTTGATACCTATATATTCTTTTGTTAATATTTTCACAATATCAATACAAATCACAGAAATTGTTGCTACATTCAGTCTTACTTTATGACAAAGAATAGTTTATTTGAAACAAAACTAAAAATAATTTTCATGTTTAAAATGCGTGTCATATTTGATAATACTATGATACATTATTTATTCCAACTATTGGTGTATCCATAAAATAAAAATAGATTAGATTTGAATGAACTTTATTTTTTCTCAGAGTTTGGAATATAGAGTTTACAGTATAGATTATAGTTATTAAAATTGTTAAAATATTTGTTATTATTCCCTATTTTTAATAATTTTATTTAAATTGAATTGTACATTTTAATAACAGGAACTATTGAAAAGTAATAGTTGACATCTCGAATGCTAGAATCTGTTGCATTCATGATTGTTATCTTAAGCCTGCCCTTCTGATCCTTTAGAAGATGATGAAATTTATGAATGAATTTTTATCAGTTATTTTCTGATACATATTATCATAGATTGAAGACACTGAAGGGAAAATTATATCAAACCTTCGTGTTTGTTTCAAATTATTAATGTTCCCATAACCTGCTACTGACAGTCAAGATATTGAACCATAGGCTCATAATATTGAAGGTTGAACTTATCAATACATGACAATTAATTAATCTATATTTTGAATTATATATTAAAAAAAAATTGGATTTTTGTAGTTATGATAATATGCAGTATTAATTATTAATTGTAAAAACTAGATACATATTATAGATTTAATTGCTTACTGATTGAAATGCGTACGTATGACAAGGAGTACTTACTTAATTTTCTGTTTTGTCATCCCTTCAGCAAAAAAAAAAAATGTATGTTAATCCACTTAAGCTACCCCAGGTTTCTTTTAATGTTAAAAACAATCACTAAATCACAAAGTGAAATCTTCTAATGTCTGAATGGCTTTTTTTATATACTTGGATGTCAAAAAATGGAAAATAATCAGAAAGCTCATTTCTATACTTTCACTGTTTATAATTTATATTGTGTGTCTTATAAACTCTTAATTTTAAAGCATTCTTATATATTTAATATATATATATTTAATATAAAAGGTCTATAGATCTCATTTGAGAATAGGGACATAAGGTATATAATAGTCTAAGAAGTATGAAATTGGCAAATACAATTATGAATTACAATTGTGTACCTACCTAGTAGGCCTGTAGCAATGATTTATAAATTTAAAATAAAAATATTCCAATAAAGGTTGCCTAACCAACACTAATACCAATTACAACTATTAAATAATAGTTGTTTTATCTTAAGTGATTATCCTATTAGTTAGGTTTGTTCATAAAACTCGAAATTTCTCGAACATCACGATAGCTCTTATTTTTCCAAAATTAATTTATCATTTTATTATATTGGTTCTTTGAAAAAAAAAAGTGTGATGGAACATATAAACACCCACCTCCAAGATTGTAGACCAAGTTATTCACATGAAAAATTATAAAAATTCCACTTGTGGCACTTGTTCTATGTTCAACCAGACGTCCAGAACTACCTACCTATTAAATGATTGGGTAACTAAAATATCTAGATATGCTGTGAAGGCTCTATAATATACTTATTTACAAAGAGAAATATGATTTACCAGTTAAAGGTCGAAGTATCCAATCAAAGGGCATTAAGTTAGTGATCACGGTAAAATAAAATTATCGAGAGGCTGAAATCCTTTAATTCCCAAAAGCTCAAAAAAACTATAAAATGGTTCAAAACACTAATTAAGGGACATTCTTTTAGACAAATATTAAAAGACGTTAGGCTTAGCCACTGAACTGTATACAGTTCAGTGGGCTTAGCTTAGCCGCTTAGGCAACTTAATTATTATTTCATATTTGTTAATGAAAATTGGCCGTGGAGTGTGTTAGTCGTGGCTATGATTTAAGATGTATCGTTTTTAATTGTATCTTTAATCGTCGTATTGATCATTACATCTTATGAATTTCATCTAAATAGTTGTACAATGGTACCTATGTTCCACTCTTCCACCTACAATTTATGCAGAATCGTATAAAAAAGAACAAATTATTGGAAATATGATGCTAATACATTATATATTTAATATTTAATGCTTCGCAGAATAGTATTTCAAATAAACAAGTTGAAAATAAAAATCGTCAATATTTGTAAGCTGTTAATATTAATCCATGATGACATGACGTCAACAACATGAAGTATGAACTACGCTTCCACGCATGTCCATTTACTATTTTTCGATAACTACCGGGCGTTTTTTTTCTCTCGTTTCCACTACCATTAGCCATCGCCTCTACTGGCTGTACTACTACGATAGTTTGATTGGCAATGATAGCCATTAGCCACTATAGTCGTTCACACTTTTACAGTTGATACCTACCAGATTTTTGTTCGAAGTTTTTGTTGCGGATTGATTGCAGTTTCCCGTTTCGTATTAATAAATAATAAACAGTAATCATTTAAAAATAATTTGTACCTCTATCACTTGTTGAAAATGTTTTCCTAATTTAAATATTTTATTTAATAGATTTACCCAAAATACTTTTGCTTGACAACAGATGCTTACTGGATGTACCTATATCAGCTTATCGCCATAAGAAAAACAGTTTATTGCCTTACCCTTCATTTGGATTTTTCAATACTTCCAATTCTTTTAGGTATGTACTTACATTATTATTAATTTAAATCAATAGCAAGTATGTTTTATTGTTCCAGTCGTAAAATCTGCAAATATACAGCACAAACATAATGATGACAAATATTCATTTTGTATCTACTGTCTAGTGTCTATATCTTAAAAGCCACAAGGCTACTATAGTAAATTGCAATTTGAAGGTATTGAATATTTTTATAGGTACTTGTATATAGTAATGGTGTCACAGAATAGTTTTATCTAATCTGTGGATATAGCATGTGTTTAATCAATGCTCGTATGTTAATTGTATGTGTCAATTAATTATTATACATCTTACTTTGTGATATTAATAAATAATAATATAATACAATGTTTTAACATAATTATTAGACTAAAGAAAAATTTTAATGTACTAGATAGTAGATAGTAAGTGCTTCTATAATAGATTATACTTATAAATTACCGGTATCATTGATAAGATTATATGAAATATTTAAATATTTATTTTGCCATGAGGAAGTAGTTGGATCAATATAATTACTAAATAGTTTAGACCTAACTTATAATTAAATAGTCATTTTTTAAGGCCTAAGCAGTTATTTAAGTTGATCTTACCATTTTGTTTTATTTTCCATTTAAATATTTATTTAAAAAGAAAAGAGTATAATAAATAATGAAAAATTAATCTTATGGATAATCCATAAGATAGGTATTAACCAATTCATAGAAATATATTTCAATTGTTTGTTATTCTTCATTTGCCCTTAACTAAAATTGTCCATATTCTCTTAGAACTTTCCATATTTTACTTATGAACAAATATTTATTGAACTAGAACTACTTAATTCAATTATTTGCTTCGGTTATATATTTTATTGCATTTTAAATTTAAGCTATTAATTTATTTTTGTTCTTTGTACCTACTCATAAATTTAATTACTTTATGTAGGTTATTTATTTTGAACAAATATAATGGAACCTATTAAAAGAGTACTTTCTATTCAAAGCCATGTTGTCAGTGGGTATGTGGGTAATAAGTGTGCTGTATTTCCGTTACAGGTTAGTGCAGAAATTATTTTATTACCTATATAATTGACATCTAATCGTATAATATTTTAAAGATAATGGGTTTTGAAGTTGATGCTATAAATTCTGTTCAGTTATCAAACCATACTGGTTATAAAACGTATTATGGTCAAATATTAAATGAAAATAATTTGTGTAAGTTATTGATACATAATAATACTTGTTTATACTTATTATTTATAATTTAAATATATTAATTTTTTTTAAAATTTTATATACTTTTTAGCGGAATTAATAGCTGGTTTGGTTGAAAATGAATTACATAATTATTCATATCTATTGACTGGTTACATTAGATGCCCAATGTTCTTAAAGAAAATCGCAGAAGTTTATTCAATCTTGAAAAAGAAAAATCCAGATTTAATTTATGGTAGGTATACATTTTATTTTACTTAAATCAAGTTCATTTAAAGCTTTATAGTATAATGGCCTAGAGTTACAGGGTTTGCATAATGTGTATATGCACTATCGGGGAAATTTAAAATTCAAGCATTACATAATATCAAAACAAATGCATTTACTATTATTCACATTAATAAATATTTGATAAGTTTATGAATACTTTATTTTAGCAAACAATAATTTTCATTGAGTATGTGAATAAATATGGATTCTAGTTTCATTTTTGTGAACTTGTTAAGGATTTTATATCTTTTCATACAAAATATTCATACCTTTGACACAGTCTCATGTCATCAATGTGAGTCCGTGTCATATGGCTCACCAATGGAGATTTGAACCACGGTCTCTCGCATAACAGGCGGGATATTTACCATTGTACATCGCGTTTAATATATTAATAAAACTAATAATCTGTATTTTCAGTTTGTGATCCAGTAATGGGCGATAATAAAAAAATGTACGTTCCAGAAGAAATATTAGATGTTTACAAAAATGAAATAATTAATTTAACTGATATTCTTACACCTAATGAATATGAGTTAGAGTAAGAAAAATTTAATTTCCTCTTAATTTTAATTATTTTTTCTAACTATATTTATAATTATTTATTTTACTAGGTTATTGACGGGTAAAACTATAACTACCTCTAAGGACATACAGGAAGCAATAAATATACTATATGCAAAGGGTTGTAAGACTGTTATTGTATCATCTTCCAATATATCTTCAGATAATGAATTAAAATGTATTGGAAGAAAAATTACTGGTTAGTATTTTTGTATAATGTCATTACTCATCAGCTATCATAAATTTATAATTTATTCTTTAGATAAATAAAAAAATAAATAAAACCATAATCGTTTTAAAAAAATTAAAATAGTGTAATATTGTAATAAAACTCTTTAGATGTATTTTTAGAATCTGAAAAATTAAAATATAGAAAAATACTATGTAAAAACCATATATACTACAAAATCACTGGTTTAGGTTGTCCCACCGAGGAGTTATCCTTTGCGATATCTCTTAAGATAATCAAATACTGTTTTTTTTATAAGATTCACGGGGACTGGATATTTCATATTTCAATTGAATTTTATATATTGGTACAAAAGTTAAAAAAAATCATTTTTTATTTTATTATTTTTGAAAAATTAGAAGATAGCCATTTTATAGAGTTATTTTTTAAAGTAATACATCTTTTTCTAGAAAAATAAACTCAATGAAATGGTTATCTTCAAATTCTACAAATATTATAAAATAAAAAATAATTTTTTTAACTTTTTTAATAAACCTTTAAATTCACGTATCTATTAAAAAAAAATTGTTGTACTTGTCCCTGTGGGTCTTATAAAAAACAGAATTATTAAGTATCATTATCTCAGAAGATATCGCAAAGAGTAATTTCTCAGTGGAACACCTTGTATGTGTAAAATTTGATTTTAAATTTTGAGGAAAGAAGAATAATAATGGCTATATGTAGTCATTTGTAGTTATTTATATTTATATAAATAATATATTATTTCTGTAAATTATAATTTTCTGAGTAAAAAATAATATTATATACTTGTTTTGTTTTGGTTAATGTATTTCGATTTTTATTGTTAGATAAAGAATATGTTGAAATCAGTATTCCTCAAATTAATCAATCTTTTATTGGAACTGGTGATTTGTTTACTGCATTAATATTAATATGGATGAATTTAACTAATAATGACCTGAAAAAATCAATGGAAAATACAGTTTCAACTATTCAAGCAGTTTTACAACGAACTGTGAAATGTAAGTATCAAATAACTGTTGAAGTTTAATTGTATTTTATTTGCTAATATGTAAATAATTTTTTTTGTGGCAGATCATTCAAAAGATTCAATCAGGTCAAATGAACTCAAATTAATTCAAAGTTTGGATGATATTCGGAACCCCGAAGTAAAAATATTTGGTACTGTTTATGCAATTATTTAATGATTATTAGTTAACACAATTGTATGGATAGTTGTTACCATGTAGAAGACAAACATCATGTAGATGATACTCATAAATATATAATCAGGGATTGATTTTCGATATTCTGTAACTTGGGAAATAAATTACTCTGGCTATTTTGATGGAATCTACCTAAAATACTGGTTAACAGGGAGTAATGTTGACTTAAAATACACCAATCATCCTTTGTATAAATTAATATAATTCATGAGCATCAAGCCATCAACCAATTGTATTTTATTCATAATTATATGTGATAACTTGTGAAGATTTGCTTAGAATCAAACACAACTAATTATTAATTAATATTGTGAAGATTACCATAGTTGGTTTTCTAATTAATTTTTAATATACACAGTATGGATCATTAAAATTATATGCCTTCCAAATACCAAGAGCTTTATCCTGTGCTTCCATTAATTAATATAATATGTTTGTTGTACAATTTTGCGAACTAGGTTAAGTTTGTATAAGTGTTATATTAATCTCCTTTATGATATAAAGATTAAACTAATGGTGTAATTAGAATATAAAATCTGAATATTATCAGTAAATATATCTATTTTCAATAATTAAATTAATTATATCAATTGTGATTTGTTCAGCTAATGAACAACTCAATTCCTAAACTTCTTTAAAATACCTAAATATATTATAGAATATAGATGGTTATATACTTATATTGTTTAATGAATATAATAAATACTTCAATTTCTTTCTTTTTCTTAAACTTTTTTGTATAGATCACTATAAATTTATCATTTTGCCACCTTTTTTTTTTTATAAAGGTAATGTTTAAAAAAACACGATTCTTATGTATGCTATGTATTTATTTATGTTACTAGTATTTATGAGTGCTAAATACTAGTAACCATCCTCTTAATTGTGCTAACGATATAAACTGTTATTATTGTTATTCATGTTATTATGTTAAACTTATTACCCCTGTCATTTATTGTTAAAATTGAATAATAATAAAATAAAAAAACATAATTTCAATAGCTTGTATACCATAGTATTAATTTTTTTAAGTATTAAAAATATGGATTAATAAACTAATGTACTAAGTAGAAGAATTTGGAGAATGTATATGTTTTACATATTTAGTGATTTGTGTTATTTCTTTAGGTTCTTTGTGATGCAAATAATGAGTTTAGCTCAACTTCTATTGCCTATAACAGGGGTCACCAACTAATTTTTTCGGGGGTCCGTTTTGAAACTTACCAAACTTTCTGCGGTCCAAACAGTTTCAATGACTTTTACACACGTTAATATTAAGGTATAAATATTTTATAAAATTATAATTATACTTACTTATTTATTCAAAATGTTTTTTAAACACGTTTATAAATAGGTATATACATTTTTTAAATTTATATTTATATTTATTTATTTATTTATTCAAATTGAATTTGCAAAAAAATTAAAAAGATTACACTAGAAATGTTTAATTTTTAATGTTAAAATTACATTTTTTAGTTTTCACGAGCTTCCTAATATTTGATGTGAAGTTGGTGCAACTGATTTACATTAGCTCGTTAATTGTTTTTAACAAAGTTCATCTTAGAAAAAGCGGCTTCGCAAACATATGTTGATCCAAACACTGTACACAGTTTTGAAACCAGGCTTTTTAGTTCCGGATATTTACTTGAACAAACGTAATTGATCGTACTGTAAAGTGTTGACGACTTGAATAAATATTTCCTTTAAACTCGATAAAATATACTAGGTGAGCGAATCGCTCTACGCGCGAGTAACGGTGTTCAAATTATACGTGCGAGTCATGACGGGTCAAATATTTTTGTTATTATGTAATATAAATTGTATACGACACATTTATAGTTTCTTTATTATAAAAATTTAAAAACTACTATGTGGATAGGGTCCTTAAAAAAAGTGTTCGCGGTCCGTATCCGGACCGCGGTCCGCCAGTTGGTGACCCCTGGCCTATAATATGTTTATTTGTATATAGATATACTTCATAAATTTGTCTCATTGTGATATAGTTTACATTTTACCTTTAATGAAAATTATTATTTTAATATCTTAAAAATATTATTAAAACAAATAATGTTGGCAGATGTGCTCAAGTCTTATGTTCTGAGTTAATGACTGTTAATTTTTCGGTTTTAAGTGTAGCCCATGGTTGTTGTTCTCCTGAAGCAAATATGGCATAAAATATTGCCCCAAACAAATATATGCCACTAGTAATTAAAAACAACCATTGCCATTCATCTGCACTCTAGAAATATAAAATTGACAATTTACAGTTTGTAATGAGTTAAATAAAATATATTATTGATATCGGTACTAACATTATTTTTTATGATAAAGCCAGCTAGCATAGGGCTTACAATACCAGGTATAGTTGCACATGTGTTAGAGATAGCCAGTAAAATGCTGGCATATTGAGGTGCTATATCCAAAGGGTTAACACTAGAAAATAAAAATATTATGTCAGCTGGTATAAAGCAATTTTTATACTCTTCATAAAAAAATTACCTGAACCCACTCCAAGCAAATGCTCCGAGCCCAACAGCAAATGTCAAATTCATTAAGAATCCAAGTCTAGTCGTGGACTTTGCTGCTAAGTACATGAAGATAGTTTGACTTATAAAAGCACTACAATTGAATAACTTTCTAATCTATGCAAGTAAATTTGGTTTGGAACATTCTTTATGTGTCTATGAATTTGTATAATATATATAATTTACACATAGGATTGTGTTCATACGTACTTGAGTTGTTGTTAATATGTTTTTTTTCCTAAGCCAGTCAACAATTAATCCGCTTACTGAACAAGTAATAGACATGACAAGGTATGGCACAGCTGACAGAAAACCTCCTTTTTCAATATTAAATTTCATTACATCTATGGACAAAAAATTAATTAGTTTATCACCACCACTATATCAAAGTTTTTTTTTTGTCTAACCATTCATGAAGCTTGGTAATAGAGTAAATAATGTGTAAAATCCCCAGTTTTCACAAAAATGGGCGCACGCTATCGACCACACTGGCATGGATGTGAATATATTTTTCCAGGGATAATTTAGAATATTAACTTAACAAAAATAGTTTTAAGTCATTAGTCTGTATTCTAATGTACATGCGTACAGTGGCAGATTTAAGGTGGGCGGTGGGCCCGAAGGGCCTCCCCCCATCGGCCTAAATTAGGTTTTATTGACTTAATAGCAAATATAGGTAAGTAATTGAGTGGGTGACAAAATTATATTTCTATCTCGTAACCGTCGGTAATTTCTCAAAACCATATTTTATAGCTATAATATAGCTTATCTGAAGAGGTCTACTATTCTTGCCGTGTAACCATCGCTATCTTATCTAAATTTATATCACGCTTATAATACAGCATACAGATTTAATCCATATTAGTAAATACTAAATAGTATTATCGTAAATAGTATTACTGTAAAATGTTTGAAATGTGCCATTGCACACCGCACGGTTGTCGTCGTAATTCATACTGTAGTCTGTAGTTTTGCGTTCATTTGTTCTGTATTATTATTATGTCACAAAAGCGTCAAAGTAAAATAAACTCTTTTTTTAAAAAAGTTAAAAACAAGTGATGAAAATAACTCATCTCTAAGTGAAAGTATAGAAAATTTAAGTGTGTTACCCTCAAAGACAGAACCAGCTGCCTTTTCTTATTCGTCTGAAGTCGATTTCAACAATCAATATGATAATGCATTTGCTTTTGAAGCAAATTCCAAAAGTTACTTCCCAAAATTATCCCTGTATTGTTGCGTGCCGGGTTTTGAAGCCAGCAGTAACAATACTCAAAAACAATGGGTCCCTCCCAAAATTAAATCCTGGAGCCGCCACTGAATGCGTATTCTCATAAAAGTAAAATCTTAGCGTAAAAACATATTGTGGTTCAACGATGAATTTTACTTTTCTTGTCATCTCTCGGACCGATCGAATCGACAATGTACTTCAGCTCTTCGTCACTAATGTATTTGTCTTCTAAAGGAGACTCGGATATGAACGAAAGCCAAACAATACACCATATTACAGCGATAAAACCTTCACAAAATACAGATTTATCGTTTACCTAATATATGATATACGTAGTACGCAAGTAAAAACTTTTTTGTTTCGTACCTGGTACATAAAATGTAGAAGGCCAACCGTATTTTTCAGCCAACCATCCGCAAAGAGGGTATCCAATCACGGTGCCCGCAGACGCGCCGGAAAAAGCAAACAACGTCAACCTAGTGTACTCAGCTGGTGGGGCCCATCTCGACCAGACAGCAAGAATGCTGGGGTAAACGACGCCCTGCATTAAAAAATGATACCTTTCTTTGATAATTATGTAACTCATAGGCGGTGCAAACCGATTTCGCTCGATATCCCCCAAACCGGCCGGCAATACCTACTATTTTTTTTGTAGGTACCTAGTATGTTCAAATATAATAATAACAGTGGAATACAATTAATTTTATGTTTTTTTTCAAATAATATAGAAATTTGTTTCATAATACCAGGTATTTTTCAATTGTTTATATCATCGTTTAACCATTTACCAGCATTTATTCTAGTATATTCAAAAATGTTTAGGTAATCGACCTATATAATTATTTATTATTTACATGTTGCGTTTGTTTTGGGCCATTGTTAAATTATTACTAAATCATTGTACAAACTTCTAACAATCCCTCGATGACTCTGAGAACGATAAGAAGATAAACTGAGTATCTGACAATCACGGGGGTACAGATGGTGAGGACTGCAGTGCTTAATATTCCAAAACCAATAACTTTCACGCCTCCAAATTTAACGCTAAGTAAACCTCCGATCATTTGTGTGCAGATGTATCCGTAAAAGAACGAACTTAAAATTGCACCGCGAAGTTTTGGACTCCAATTATCGAATTCGCTTGTCTGAAAAAAATTAATTATAATCGAGAACTTTTGTAAAAAAAAACTGAATAATATACATTTACATATGTACATAAATTAAATAATGAATATTAGTAGTGATGGGTGAGTACTCTACCTTTGAAAATAATGTTGAGTATTCGATTTGACTCAACCAAGGTTTTTTTTGCAATCGTAAAAATAAGTGTTCGACTTGAATCGAGTATTGGGGCTTACTTAGGGGCGTCTTAATTGCGATGGGGGGAAATAGCTCCCCCCATGAGAGACGGACTTACATTCGCAAAGTCCATTGGTCAAAGATCAATTTATTTAATGAATCCAAACATGTTAAATATTTGTAATTTTAACATGTTTCAATTATATTTAAATGTAGATTTTTTAATTTTATTTGACGCTGTATTTTCATTTTATTCTACTACAAGTGTATTTTTAATTTTTAAATCCTGAGTGAAACAATGAATTTATTAGTTTTATCACGTAGTGTGTTATTTTGTGTATGTCAACAACTTTTCTCCTAGAAAACGTTATCCTATCAAAAACTTCCCGGGAGGTTTTCGACCACAAATGTTATATAGTTAATGAATTAGGCAGGTCATTATTTAAATTTCTTAAAAAACAATAATTATAAAGGGTCATTATTCTATGTATTATTATTCTTTACAATACATTTTTTTGATAGGTAATTTTCCCGTTCACCCACGTATTATACATAATTATTTAAATCAGTTTAAACTGCAGATCAGTTTTGAATATTGTTCCTGTAAATTTCATATTTTTATTAGTAACTATCAAAACCTATATGTATCTTGATGACTTGATGTGCATTCTACAGAAACACATAGTACATATAAGTATATAACTCATATATATATACGTATACATTTAACATACTTACCCTTGTATCCGAAGATGATGTCATGGCTACGATTCCTACACTTAAATTCACCCGAAGAGTATAAACGTTGACAAAACCTAGAAACGCCAATAATGCAACCAAATTTCGGCGCTGCTTCCAAAACTGTGGCTGTCCATTTCTGTTAAATTATATAAACACGGTGTTTTATAAAATGATTCTCCAATACAAGTATTTTCATAAAATTTTGAATAGGTCTACTACTATACTAATTGGATGAAAAGGTGTATTTCTTTCTTCCTACTCTTACTAATATACTATAAAAAATAGCTTCAATTTAGAAAGGTAATTAGCACTCACCCCATGTTATATACGAGTATATAAATATGATAGTATTTTATTATTGGTAAAAAGTAAAATATAGAGAAATATAATTCAAGTAGGTAAGTTTTACATTTTCAGTGTTATAATCTGTTGCGTAGAAAGAATACGAACAATAATTAAAATTGTATTTGAAATTATTTACATTGATAATTATTCATGAATTAAAGTATTTAAAATAATATTCGATACTATGAATGGTCTCTAAACATAATTTATTCGAATACTTAATAACACAATATAAGTACAATTTTTTAGTTTAATAATTTATTATTTCTATATTATTTAGTGTAAAATAATAAAAATGTTACCTTAAATTTGTCAGTGTCTGGTCCATGATGGTGAACTATTGTTACCCATGTATGATCATAAAAACACATGCAGTGAAAACGGATTAATTTTATGATGTTTAGTATTTAATTTTTATAGATAAGATAATGTAACTATCAATAAAATACAGTAAATAGGTACCGAATATTTTTGTCAATAATTATTATGTGGCTTTAATTGCTTAAATTAGAAGTATATAATTTGTATCTGAATAATTTTTTTAATTGTATGCTCATATCTTTAACTAGGCTTTCAATTTAAGAATGCTAGATTCCAAGCTATTTTTGGAGGGGAATGAGCAGTGGGGACGAAGCCTATACGGCTATACCCACGTCACCGTTCCAAAAAGCATTTAATTCTTATGAATCATAAGAATTAAATGCTCATAATCATAAGTTATGACTTATGATTAATGGGGTAATATCACTGTCATTAAAAACATTTTGTTAAAATAAAGTTTCAGTAAACCCATTACCGAAGTTATTCTAACGAAAATAAGTTTAAAATTATTATCCCTATAAATAATTCAATTTGATTAACACTTTAATTTATAATTAATGACAACGGTGTACTACTTTTATATTTAAAATGACAACTGACAACAATGAACTCTACAATATAATATATATATATATATATGTATATTCAATTAGATTTAAAATTTAGATTCACTTGATTTCTTGTTTCATTTATATTTCAGGGCGTCACTGTTTCCTCCAAATTATCCCTCGATCGTTATCATTGATCATCATGTACATTTTTTGACAAAGATTATACTTCGTATTCAAGTTGTTTTAAAATTTGTTTTTGATATACAGAGTGTCCCACCGGGATTTACACAGAACTATATTTCCCATGTTAATAGAGATAATCAAATTCTGGTTTTTTTATGTGTATCACTGGGCAAATACAATTTTGTTGACAATAGTTTGGTAAATATAAGTGTATTATTAAAGCAGTTAAAAAATTAACTTTTTATTTTATAACTTTAAAAAAATTCAAAGATGGCTATTTTATTTTATTTTATTTTATTTTATTTTTATTTTATTTTATTTTTCTGAAAATTTTAACGGTTCATCATTCAATTTTCATTAAATTTTCAATAATTTTTCTAGTTAACAAGAAGCTAGTGTCTATTTATACAATTATATATATAATTCAATTTGATTAACACTTTAATTTATAATTAATGACAACGGTGTACTACTTTTATATTTAAAATGACAACTGACAACAATGAACTCTACAATATAATATATATATATATATATATGTATATTCAATTAGATTTAAAATTTAGATTCACTTGATTTCTTGTTTCATTTATATTTCAGGGCGTCACTGTTTCCTCCAAATTATCCCTCGATCGTTATCATTGATCATCATGTACATTTTTTGACAAAGATTATACTTCGTATTCAAGTTGTTTTAAAATTTGTTTTTGATATACAGAGTGTCCCACCGGGATTTACACAGAACTATATTTCCCATGTTAATAGAGATAATCAAATTCTGGTTTTTTTATGTGTATCACTGGGCAAATACAATTTTGTTGACAATAGTTTGGTAAATATAAGTGTATTATTAAAGCAGTTAAAAAATTAACTTTTTATTTTATAACTTTAAAAAAATTCAAAGATGGCTATTTTATTTTATTTTATTTTATTTTATTTTTATTTTATTTTATTTTTCTGAAAATTTTAACGGTTCATCATTCAATTTTCATTAAATTTTCAATAATTTTTCTAGTTAACAAGAAGCTAGTGTCTATTTATACAATTTTAAATAATAACAATATTTTCAGCAAACTTTTTAGAAAAAATTAAGAGGTGATAATAATTTACATTATAAATACCTTTGTAAACTAAAAAAATTATTAAAAGTTATAAATCCAATGAAAACTAAAAATTGAACCGTCAATATCTTCAGTGGTGGCTGGAACCGGTCATCGAGCCCGGAACCACGAACACGGACGAAATCTGCCGCGATCGGGTTAGCAACAACGTCGACAAACATTTTATAAACTTTCTTATTCAATGTATTTATTATAATTAATCAACTATTTTTACTTTTAAGTGCTTTTTTGTATAATAACGGAAAACATTGAAGTTATCACGAGTAACCGAGGGAATATCAAGCTAATTTACACACATTTTAAATGTAACTATGTATAGGTATACGTGATACGTTTAAAATTACGACGGGGTGGTGTTACGAAAATAATATGCTGCTCAAATTGTTACTAAACATAATTATATACTCGTCTAATTATATAGGAATTTATGGATTTCGGTTCAGGTGTTCTAAAAAAAAAAGTTTAAAAACATAATAACGATCGAGAATAACTTGGGCGAAAAAAAGGAAATGCCCATTCTCCATCTTATAAAAACGGTTTATTTCTATTTACTAAGTTTTTAATAGATTTATTTAATTATTTCAAATTATTTAAATAACGTTGGCATATCAAAATTACTCTGTAGCTTTGTGTGGAACAATGGTTATACAGCAACATTACATTATATTTTTGAAAGGCACTAAATGCTACTAAATATTAAACATTTAATTTATAAAATGTGTACCACCAACTATTTTAACCAATAGCTGCCACTGATGTATACCCATCGCTACCGTGTCACTGTGTATAAGTGTCAGATTAATTAATTAAGGTTAAATAAGAGTTAGCCAACTTCTAGCTCTTCTTCTTTACCCTCCTCCTTTTCTTTCTCCGTCACCAGTCACCAAACCCTCTTTTTCGAGTAAGATAATCAATTTATTGAAATTAAATAAATGGAATTAATTGTTATGAGTTTATGACAATCACTTATTTGCATTTTTAATTTAAATCACTGCAAAGCTTGGTAATAAACTACCAATAATTTTTGTCCTTCCGTCCGGAAAGAAAACGAATAATGCCGATTGCCGATGGCTTACTGACTCGAGCACGCCACATAAAACGTTTTATGAGAATAACACAAATTTCTTTCATACAAATCTTGTCCTGACGATTATGAACACAAAAAAAAAATCAACCAAATCGGTATAACTGTTCTTTAGTACTTTAGTAGTCTAGCGATACTATATTCACGGGCGGACGCAGGAAAAAATGTTGGGGGGGTTTTGAAAAAATAAGAATAATTATCATTGTTTTAAAATAATTATTTATTGTATTTTTAGAAGTCATAACAATTAATTATAAAATCAAATTTATCCACCTCGGTGTTTTTGCCATAATATTCAAGATATCTTCATAAGATACCTCTACGTCTCTGTATAAGTTCAATAATACTAATCCATTCAATCGGTCCTCCGCCGTCTTGTTTCGTAAATAGGATTTTAATCTACGGAGACAAGAGTATGATCTTTCACTCGAAGCAACTGAAACGGGAAGTGTTGCTCCAATTTGCAAAAATCGATGTATAGACTGATATAACGTAGATGACGTAGATTGAAAAATTACAAATTATTGCAGATTCACTTTTCTTACCAAAACATTTTTTTCTAGCATATTTTAACGTCTTTTGAATAATTAATTGTTTTTAGGTACATAAGATAAAATAACTATTACGTATTAAATTAATCATCTATTTATTTCGGGGGGGGGGGGGGGGTTGAATTATTTTTAGCAGCAGAAAATAAGGTTATATTTAAAAATAAAAGCAAATAACATTTATCTTAATATTATAATATGTATGAATTCGGATGCTTGGTTTTATAATTGGCTTGCTAGTTATAATAATAGGATATCCAATACTTGGTTAATATAGATTTTGTTATTAAAATATGACGTGTAGAGCGCTGATATATTTAGTTTATATTATGTATATGTATAATAATAATATAATGTAAGAGGATAAAATAGTTTGAATAAACAGCAAACTGCAGGGCTTTCACGCATCATAACCTTTGAGTTTCTATTGTAAACTCTTAAAATATTTAAAATTGTTTCACTTGACATTTCACCATGTTAAAGATTGATCTTCAATAAATTAATAATCTTGGTGAGTAAAATTACATGAAGAATGATACGTTGTAAACAATGAACCTATACTTGTGAGTTATGACTTATGTCTTATATACATAATACATTCCAAGGTAGCAAGTCGTACCTACCAGTTGGCGTAATTTCAGTTTTTTCTTGAGAAGGGCAGTCAGTATAGGTAAGTAGGTAATTTTTAAAATTGCGATTTTTTCTGTTTTATTACTTAATGTCAATAGCTTTTAAAGCTATTATAATGCTATAATAGCTTTTAAAGCTATTGACATTAAGTAGCATTTTAAAATACGTATTTATATTTTGATGATATGCCGACTTCAGGATAGACTTTAGATAGATTAGATAGGACTAAACTCTATAGACTGTAGCTAGTGCATGAGTTTCCCCACCCCAAATAACGCCACTGGTACCTACATTTCTATAGTTATTTCAATAATATAATTATTATGATAAAATATTCCTTATTGTTCATTATATACTTACATAACTTATATACCATAATAATACCATAAATACTTATAATACCATCGATTCTAAATACTATATAGTATCATTGATTATAAATACTAGTATTTAAAATCAATGATAATGCATAGGTATCTATATTATATAATTTGGAGTTTGGACTGGGACAATTAGGAGTGTCGCCGCTGCACGGGGGCTTCTTCTATAATGTTTCCAGGCGGCTATGTACATTGTACACGCTAATGTAAAATGATTATGCTCATTAAATGATGTATACACGAGTCAAAAAATATGTATAGGTAATATTTAGGATTACGAATGCCTATACTTAGATACTTAATTCAATATTATTGTGTGCCGTCGTACTGATACTAAATTATGGTATTCAACTATTGTCAAATTATGTAAATATTTACAGTAGCCACATAAATTATCAACACCTATTTTATTAATTACCGTATGATGTACTTCAGTCTTTAATTTAATTTAATTTCTTATATTCATACAGGTAATTAAGTAATTTAAATGTTCACAAATCGACATAATATGTATAAAAATACCACATTATTTTGTTTGAAATGCCATAAATTGTATGGAACTATGTTGGACACAATCGGGCTACATTTACCAGTGATACGCGTCCGGTTTTTTTCAATCCAACGAAATACTCCGTGTTACTCTTTACTTTAATTTGGATATTGTTAATTGTTATCTAAGTATATAAGAATTCGTGATACAGACCTGACAATCTTGAACCTAAGAAGTATTACAAAAAGCTTATAAGTGTTATAGTAAGTACTAGGAACCCATTTATTATTACGTAGTAGTGGCGTAGTGCGATACAGTCCTTAAGTCTCACGGACTCGCATGATATGAATACATCATATATTATATTATATAGTTCACACCTACTAATATCTTATACCTCATTAATATTATCAAAGTTTGTGCCTATAATATTGTATACTGTGGTATATCTACAACCATACAGGAACGTTACATTAGGTGTGAGTACAACATCGCATCGAAGTGAGTACTCGAGTGTGTCAGTGCCCCAGTAGTGGGCGAGTTGTGAGCGTGAAACCGAATATCTGCATATAGTATTTACTATAAAAATAGGTATGTTATACATCGTATATATTATAGTTAGTATTAATTATTTTTTATTTTAATTTACGTGAGTGTTGTGTGATTTCGATATGGGTACGCAGCCCTATGCGCCTCAGAGGTTCATGAACCAATTTAAAATATTTTCATTCTTGCTTTAAAGCTTATAGTGGAAAACGTGCCACTGTGCCAGTACGAAGTACCAAGATCCAGCTTTTTCAGCGAATGGTGTTTATTCCGCATCATCCTTCAGTACCGGTATGAAGGCCCCCAACGGTGTCAGCACATATTGTATTAAATATTTAATCCTCGGCACCAGTGGCGGACGCAGGAAAAAATGTTGGGGGGGGGTTTTGAAAAAATAAGAATAATTACCATTGTTTTGAAATAATTATTTACTGTATTTTTAGAAGTCATAACAATTAATTATAAAATCAAATTTATCCACCTCGGTGTTTTTGCCATAATATTCAAGATATCTTCATAAGATACCTCTACGTCTCTGTATAAGTTCAATAATACTAATCCATTCAATCGGTCCTCCGCCGTCTTGTTTCGTAAATAGGTTTTTAATCTACGGAGACAAGAGAATGATCTTTCACTCGAAGCAACTGAAACGGGAAGTGTTGCTCCAATTTGCAAAAATCGATGTATAGACTGATATAACGTAGATGACGTAGATTGAAAAATTACAAATTATTACAGATTCACTTTTCTTACCAAAACATTTTTTTCTAGCATATTTTAACGTCTTTTGAATAATTAATTGTTTTTAGGTACATAAGATAAAATAACTATTACGTTTTAAATTAATCATCTATTCATTTCGGGGGGGTTTGAACAGATTTAGAATAGATTTATCGATTATGTCCAAAAACCCTATTATAATTGAAGTGTTGACAACTTTTTTTTTTTTGAGTTATCTATATAGTCCGTGCCATACTCCATAGACCTATAATCTCTTTTCTTTGCCAATAACAATATACCTGGTCAGTGGTCCTTGTTCGTAATGTAATCTGTGACGACGGCTATGTATGTAGATTGTATATGCCGTGTCTGTGAACTGTGGCCCAAACGTTGTCGGCTGTGGTGGTGACTGGCGACGTTATCTGATAAAGAGTTCCGACTTCCAAAATCCAATTTCTTTCCAAATCCAATCGTAGACCGTAATTTTGGCGCAGAGGATTATCTGTGGATTATCTGTGGTCTGTCATACAAGATATAGGGTCGTGGGCAAATTTGCTTTAGTCGGTATTCGGTAGATCATAGGTTAGAGACTTCTAACAGTTGAGCAAACATTTTAACGACACCAATTGAACGACGAACGCTCAATCCCGATAACCAATGCTTCTTACTGCGGAGCACGGACTTCTTAGGTAAATATACATAACTATCTAATTATCGCTACGTTGCGCTACAAGCGTCAAGGTTTCGTCAGTTTTAGACCCGACATTTTCATTATTGACGTCCTGAGCGCCGTTGGTAGTGTTGTGTTTTTTGCGGCAGTGGCTTATGAAAATAATAATAATAATAATAATAATAATAAAATATAAATCCTAAACGACTGGTTGTGAACTTCTTTTAGTATTTAATTTTCTATCCGACGGTTTTTTGGTAATTCATTACGCGCGTAGTGTTCTTACTGACTGCGTGTCTGCGTCACATTTCTCGTTGGGGAAATTTAACATTCGCAGGTGATTTAATGTGCTGTTTATGTGTTAGTGAGTTATAATCAGCAACAAGTATACCGTACCTCGTGAACACATAAACAACAGTTTCTTATCTGCACACATTTTGTGTGTTCAAACTTCAAATGAAAGCGAATTCTTTAATTGATCCAAGAAGTTTCGTTAAAATCGCTTCAACGTGTTTATTTACTCGCGTTGTATTGTGGTACAGGCCTGTATTGGTGAACAATGTGTTTACAATTATTCTTGTGCAAGTAAGTAAACACAATGTTGCACCTTTCTGACTCGTATAATATTGTGTTCATCTTTTCCAATATAATAATTCAATAATACTTCGTGTTTTAACAGTTTTGATAAATTTTTTAAGAACTTTGGCCAGTCGACACTGTTTAAATTAATTATTAATATGACTCCTTAAACTTTTTAACATAATACATTTATACGTATATTAAAATTAACTATGATGTTAGGCAACAAAGGAATGACTCAATAATTAAATCAGTTGTATGAGGATGAAATTGCTGAAAATTATTAACATTTTTTCCGTTTCTTAAATTATTATACTTAATAAAACCTACTGACATATAAAAAAATTATTAATTTTGAGATCTCATTATTATAAGATTTATATAATTGTGTTAACATTTTTGATCATGCTGTTTTTCTTACAAATAGGTATCATTATGTTAAGTATTTACACCTTACAGGTTTGTATTAATATTGATCAATATAGGCAATATTTCAATACATTATTTGGAAGTAATACTTACTTGAGAATGGGAGGGAAAATAATTGGAAATCGCTGAAAGATTAAATGTAGCTAATGTTGACAATAATTTCTGTTCGTTCTTCTTTTGGTTGTTGAATTCTTGGTCTTTGATTGGGTGGTGTTTCCTATACTATATATATTTGAAATATCTGTTTTGTTTTAAAAGTTAACTATCTTTTTGTTTCAGATTAAAACGTTTATAATCAATGGAACATAAAGTTGAAACTAATCGTTTGGCTGAACGTAAAAAACGAAAAAAGAAAGTAATTTTACAAAATTTCAAACCCAATCAGGTAACTTCAAAAATATCCGATAATAATAAAACTGAGTTAGATATGATGAAACAGCATTTGAAAATAGGTCATTGTTCATCATCTAATGAAAGTATAGCCATTTCAAGATCAAACAGTACAGCAATCCTGGGTATTGATAACACTAACCAGAAACATGAGTATTCTTCAAGTTCAAATTCTGAAGCACTTCGACATTTAGAACAAAATGCGTCTTCTTCAGTTAACATGCTTCCATTTAATAATATAAGTTCCGATAAAAATCCTAACAAAAATGAAATTTCAACTTCTTTAGAGAAAAATCATTGTGAAGATAGTATAGGACAAGGAAAACTGATTCAATTTGAGAATTGTGAAAAAAAAGGTTTTGTCAGTTGTCGTTTTTGTCTTCGTAAATTTTTTTATGATATTCCAATACTAACTGATCATGTCTCTCATTGCAAAACATTTGCTGAAAGAACATTGAAAAATATTCTTAAATTTAATTGCTTCATATGTGACAAAGTATTTAAAAAATTAAAAGATTGGAAGTCTCATACTGTTAATTATTTTCATATGCAGAAATGTATGATTCAAAATAATTATTTTTCATATGTTTGTGGTGGTTGTAAAGCTGTATTTTTTGGAAGTAAGGAACAGATTTCAAACCATTGCAAAGACGTCCATAAGGACACATCTAGATTACCATGTATTTATAAGTGCATGAAAGATGTATTTGATTATTTTATATTTAATGATCGTAAAAATATTAAATCTTGGACATTTTGTGCTCCTTGTAGAAACTATTCATCTTCTAAAGTTAATTGTATTCCTCAAAACCACATAAAAAGAAATACTAGCCATTTTAAGTGTGATTCATGTTTAATTGATTTTATATGTAGTCAAGATATATATACTAATCATTTGTTATCATGTGAACATATCATGTTGGATTGTTTAAGAGCTGAATCCAATAAAAAAATTGAATCTCAAACTGCATGTAATTTGAAACTGCCTCCAATAATTTTAAATAAATTTTCTATTGATAATGAAAAAGCTACTTGTAATGATTGCAAGTTTCAAATGTTTCCAAATGAAAAAGCAATAACTATTCATCTGGCTGATGAATGTATTTATAAATCAAATATTGGCAAAACAAATTCAACAATAATAAAAAAGTTTATATGTACAGTTTGCGATAAAACCGTATCAGATTTTCAACAGTGGAAGTTCCATTTAATATCTTTAAGTCATTTAATTAAATGTTATGACAAAAGTGATCTAGTCTCTTATACATGTGAACTTTGCTCATTACATTGTTATGGTGATTCACAGCATGTAACTGAACATCAAGATATTCATCCAAATAATTCTGAAAAGAAGCTTTCTATGTTTATGGCTTTTAACTTCCAGCGTATTAACAAAGATTTGAAAAGTAAAGACTTTTACTATTGTGAAGATTGTGAAACATATGATGAAGATTCTAATTTGAATCATTGGAATAAAAGTCACCAGACTAAATTAAAACGAATAACTTGTCAACCTTGTAAAACAGATTTTTTTTGTATTGAAGGTAATGAGTTATTTATTAAACATGAATTATCTAGTGAACACATACTTTTGAAGTTTGTCAAAAACCAACATTTAGAACAAAAAACATCACCATTGTTTAAATTTAAAAAAAATACTGTCTTACAAAATGAAGAACAAACTCCATGTAGTTCTAAAAGTTTATTGGAAATAATTAAAAACCAAGTTCCATTAAATTTAAAACCATATTTAAATTGGTTTCAACTCTTTGAAGATAAAAATAAAGCTGATTGCAAAGAATGTAATGATTCAATTGACATAAACGAAAATTCTCTCCTTAATCACTTATTGGTTTGTGACCAAGATTCACCCAAAAATATCTCGAAAACATATATAAGTTGTTTTCAATGTTTAGAGTGTCAATTTTATTCTAAAGAATATGGTTTATGGGAAAAACATGCAATTTCTCATGTAAATGCAGAAATACCTATTTTGTACTCATATTTTTGTACAAGTTGTAGTACATTATTATATGGAAAAATAAATGATATTGAATTACATTTAAATAATGAACATAAAATAAACACTATAAACATGCCATTAGACACTGTATTAATGGCAAAACAGTTTTTAAGGAAAAACAATGCATGCAAGGCTTATGATATTTTTTGTTTCTGTGAGCCATGTAAAAAAATATTTAAAGCAACTGATGATTCTAATCATTTTAATACAGATAGCCATGCATCAGTCGCATCAGATTTTGTCGAATTATTTTACTGCAAATATTGTGAAGTTGAATTTTACTCTACAAGCATAATTTATGAAAGACACAAGTTGACTGCTGAACATATAATGATGAGTTATGAATATAGTAGTAATGACATCAAAGACGTTCTTAATCCTTATCAACTTTATGCTCATTTACTTAAATTTGTTACAAATCAAAAACTATATGACACAACTCAAAACATTGGTTTTTTTTGTTTTGTTTGTGATTATTTATGTACAAGTTTAAACACATGGAAAACACACATCAACGGTAAAAAGCATGTTAACTCTTCCAAGAGTCTTTGCATGGATCATCGCTGTAAAATTTGCAAAACACTAATGTTTGGACAACGAAAACATATGTTTGAACATTATAGCAATCGCTTTCATTCAATGCTAAGACTGTTTAAATCATCAAATTACAACGATATATTGAAAGACAGTGACTCTCTGTTACAAACAACTTTTGAAACAAAACCCATTTGTAATACAGAAACTACTTCTGAAAATGTTCAAAGAGCAGAAAATGGTAACAATAAACTTGAAAAATCTTTTGATGAAAATGATTTACTATCAAAAATGATGAATGAATTATCTTTAAAAAAACCTAAATTTAATATTAATGAAACATATTCAACAGTTCAGACAATAGATAAATATTCTCTAGTATCAAATATTCAACATGATACATTTTTAAAAGAAGAATCAACTACCAATATTAACAAAACATATTCAATGATAAAATTAATTGATGAATCTCTTCTTGAATTAAATACTGAACAAGACTGCAATACATTTGGAGAATCTAATATTAATACAAATGAAGAATTACATCTAGATAAACTTCCCCTTAAAATAAATACTGAACAAGATAAATCTTATGATAGTATGAATGATTTACATTCAATAGATCGTCCTCTCAAAAAAAATACTAATAATTATTGTAATTTCTATGATCTGAAAATTAGAATTTTAAATGAAATGCTTAATAAAAACAAAGAAATAAATCTACAGAGTGTTAATTATTGCTCACCTTGTGATTTTATTACTTCAATACATAATATTTGGGATGAACATATTTTAACATCCCATTCAAATAATATGGATGGGATCAAAAAAAATTTGTTTTGTGATATTTGCAATCTGAATCAAATTGGTCCTTCTGATAATTTAGATGAACATAATAGCACAATTGAACACAAAAAAATGTTAGATTTTAAAAAATTATATAGTTCAATTAATCTTAAACAAAATAAAGAAAATGGTGAGAATAAAGATGAAAGTAAATCTTCAAATGATGCTGGAACTTCAATAGCAGATACACAAGTAAAAAATGATGAAAAAGAGATGAGTAATCGTAAATTCATGATTGAAATTAAAGGTAATTGTGTATATTATTTATATTTAAAGTATGTAATTACATTTTTATCTTTTCTAGGTGCTAAACTAAACTATAAGAAAAATAGTTGGGTTGAATTAAAAAAAGTTTTTTCAGCTTATGGGTATTTTGGTATATATCCAAGACCGAACTCAGTCGTAATTATGTTTCGTAAATCGTAAGTATATATAATATATATTTTATATTCTATGATAAAATAAATTTAAGTTTTATAGATAAATGTTTATTGTTAAGATGATCATGTTTTCAATTTGTTCATATTTGATAAAACACATTTCAATATGGATAAAAAGAAATTTTGATAAGTTTTTCTTTAAAATAAACATTTAATATTTTAATGTTTTTATAGTAATTTGTTTCTATAATTCAAAGTAAACTAATTAATTCTCTATTAGTTAAATTTCATACAATTATATTCATAAGTATTTATTTTAACTGTATGTAAATGTAGTATAATTATGCCATTTGGTATAAGCAAACAAAATAAATAAAATAGTACAAAACGATATTTGCTATGAGTATTTTGTATGCAGTTCTAAATTCTAATTAAATACCAATTGTATCTAATTAGTTTCAAAAAAACAAATTATATTATTTTATTTTTTTGGTAACATTTAATTTGTTTTTTATGGCTTACATTAATATTTAGTTCCTATTTTACAGGACTTCTGCTCATGAAGTGATTAAAGATAAAGACAAATTGGAAAAGACCCATGAATTTTCTATTTCTGTTTTGATTGAAGGTAAGTTTTTATTATCACTATGTTATATAATATATGTCTGATCATTTTTTCATAGAGTGAAATTTTATAAAAAGTTATGAACTTTTAAAATATTATAATTATAATTTTTAGGAAAATGTATACAGTATGATTTACATTTTCCTAAGAAAATAATTATAACAGTATGTTAAATAAATCAAATTAAAACAATGTATATAAAAAAAATTTAAATGATTTATTTCCATAATAGATAATTTAGGATAAATTTACAGAAATTTACTTGGGTTTTAAATATGATTTAACCAGTTTTATAATTATTTTATATTTATTTTTGTTTCAAATTTGTAAGTTAAAATTGTAATTAACTTTAATCTCTTTCTGCCAATTATAAAAAAAAATTTGAAATATTCTAAGTTAAATTTTTTTTTTCTTGAATGTGGATCAAATTTAACTTATTTTCATAATAAAAAAAATGTTTTATTACTTACTATTTTTTTTTAATAGACTAAGTATTAGAAATATATATATATATATAACTGTACTCAAGGCGGTATTTTTCTTTTTTAAATAGAAAATATATAATATATATATATATATTATGAGTTAGGTTATATATATATATATATATATATATATATATATTATATATTTGCTATTTAAAAAAGAAAAATACCGCCTTGAGTACAGTTATTCGTTGACCTGAACTTATGTTTATATAGTAGAACTAGACATTGATTGTAATGATACCATTTATTTTTATAACGTATCCGTTAGTATGATCAATACTTATGGTGAAAAATATATAACCCAATGATGTAAAGTTTACAAAAACGTGGAAAATGGAGGATTTTACCCCAAAAGAAAACTACCCTGTAGGAACATAAGCTTTTGGTGCCCCTACTTTCAGTTTTCTGTCAATAAAAATTTATTTTGTAGTTATTTATTATTTCATATTTTGCGTTTCTGCTGTCAAATATATTGACTATTGTAAAATGATTTATAGAAGAGAGGTTGCCTGAGTTGAATAAAACAACAGAATACGAGTTCGGAAATAAGGAAATACTCATGAAAACCATAAACGCACAACTTGCAGCAATCACTAAGGAAATTTCCAATCCTAATATATTTGATAGACTACATTTGTTAATAAATGCAGTACATCGTTGTAGTGGCCAATATTTCCTACGTGGTAGAACATATGCTTTTGGATCTCGTATGTCAGGTCTTGCACTTAAAGAAAGTGATGTGGATTTATATTTTGATATTGGTAATATTATATCCTATAAGTTTTTTAACTGTATTCTTAGAATATTTAAAGCACTATAATTAGTAGTTTTAGTAACCTTGAAGTAACTTTAGTGTGTAGCAATTAGAACAATATGGAGTAATGCTTATGGTTTATTTTTACAGCTAATACATTTGAGGGACAGTTAAGTCATGATCTAGGTGCTCAAGAAGATTTAGTAAGATACTTTGGGAAAGTATTTCGCTCTCAAAGTGAATTTAAAAATATACAACAAATAACTGCAGCTCGAGTGCCTATTGTCAAATTTGTACACATTCCTTCGGGTCTTAATTGTGATTTGTCATTTAAAAGTGGTCTTAGTACTCATAACACTAAATTAGTCAGGTTAATTGAACAATTAAATAAATAAATTTAAAAAAAAATTATATTTTCAATTTTAATTTTAACAGGTTGTATCTAACTTTGGATAAACGTGTTCATTGGATTGTTTGTGCTGTTGTTAAACGTTGGGCACTACAAAATGATTTAAAAAATCAAAGTATGTTTACCAGCTATGCTCTAGCATGGCTTGTTCTTTTTTACTTAATGACAATAGATGTTGTGCCTCCATTGGAATTGCTCAGAAAACACGCAATCCCGTCAAATAAAATGTTTATAGAAGGTATGACTTGTATTAAAAAATAAATAGTATAGTTTTTAATTTATTTGTTGAAACTTATATTTTTAAGTATTTTTGTATCCCTAAGTAAATATATCTTATATAATATTATATACTTGTAACAATTTAAGTGGATGAAAAAAGCATTAATATTGCATTAATCTCAATATTGCATTAATCTTAACTTTTTTTTTCTTTTATAGATTGGGACTGTACTTTTTGTTTTATTGAAAAAGCCAAAATAATATGGAAAGTACCAGAGATTCCTTGTTGGGATTTACTATTCGGTTTCTTCAAATTCTATTCAGAATTCAACAGACTTAAGCAGTTTGTTTTATGTCCAGCTATTGGTAAAGCTTTGCCTAAAGATAGTTTTTACAAAATTCCAATGAATAATCCAGACATTATGGGATTTTATAAAAAACAAATTGGTAATCCCAATGAATGGTCCATGCGATTAAAAGATCATTTTTATGGTGAAGGTCTTGCAGTTCAAGATCCCTTTGACCTTTTTCACAACATAACAAAAACTATAGTACCTAAAAAGTTACAGGGATTCTCTCATTTGTGCACCAAAACTATGGAAGTTATGAATAAAGGAATTCAACCTTATTACGCATAAATATTGGAATTTTTTTCTCTAAATCAGACAAACACTTAGATTTAGATTTAATTAAGTTATTTTAAACAAAAACGCAAGTTTATGAAATACATTTGTTGATAACAATTTACTATTATCCAAAATTGATTTAAAATAATAAAATGAACAATAACAAAAGTGTTTAAGGAATCATTTTTTTATATTTGTTGGATATAATATATAAGTTGTAATTTAAGGTTACAAACAATAAATTACAGGTTTTATAACAAAAACTGATAAAATCTAACTCATAGTTTTTTTTTTTTATTATTATTTTAAATAGTTAATCATTTCCGTGTACCCCTTGGAAAGTATTTTTAATTTTCAAACAAAAAATGTAATTTTCCATTAGAAAATAAGACTTAACTAAAATTGTAATGATGACAAATTTTTAATTTATAATATTACTTACATTATTGTGATTATTAAACTGTACAAAAAAATTTTTGTTTTATGGAAATGAATTTTTTTTTAAGTGAGTTATTGTACAATTTGTCATTTGTTTTTATAGGATTTTAATATTGTTTATTCTACATAAAATTCACTAAGTTTAGATGTTTAATTCACTTTTAGATTTTTAAGTTATAATTAGTTATTTTGTGTAGAAATAATAATTTTATGATTTTTATAGTTAATTACATTATATTATTATTATAGGTCGATAATAGTATACTCACAAGTTGCGTTTATTTCTTTGGGGGTATGTTTATGTTAGGAATTTATCAATGCGTTTTTTACCCTATTTGAGGGAATTATAAATATTATTAAACATTATAGCTTAACTTTTACATCAAAATCCAAGATGAAGTAAAAAAAAAAAAATTGGGGGTTTAAAGAAATTAGATAAGAATTACGCAATTTGTTGTTACTAATGATCAAGTGTCTTAAGACTGGATACCTTGAGAAGACCTATTTAATTAATTTTATTATATTTATGAGGCTTAAATTATTATGTATTATAAATTTATATTATATTAAATTTCAACCATATCTTGTGTAACTATTTTTTCCTGAATATCAACATTTTTTAAGATGCCATAATAATAATTAACATTACATTTTCCCAACCAATTTTTTTTTTAATTTTTCTTAAATTCTTGTTACTAAACAATTCTCCCGTATTATATGTAATCCATGTATACAGAATATATGTCCTGTATTTTAAACATAATTTCTAGTTATGGTCTAACCATTGATTATATATAAAAAAATATTTTATAATTTTATATTTTTTAATTTTTTTGCAGAAACCTTAGTAAATTATCTTAATTTGTTGTAAATAAAGTATTTATATTTTGGTTCCTATTTTTAATATTGTCTTGGACATCTTGTAATTTCTAATATATAGAATATACCTATATAATATATTCTAGATATAATTTGTAATTACTCATAATCGCTAATCGTTACAGATTCGAGATAATGCGAGTTTTCCACTTTTCATAAGCAATTATAATTTCAAATAATTCCAAAATTATTTGTTCAACTTTTACTGTTTCATCAAAAATTCCAAAGAAATGAACTGAATAATAGTTGCTTAAAAATTATGATGTTCTCTTTTGAAAAAAAACATAGTTATACTGACTACAAGCCACTGAACACCCATAAAGTTGGCATGAAAAAAATTGGAAGTATTTTAATTGCCAAGGGTTCTTTTCAACCCCAGGGGGTGATCATGGTTAAAAAATACTGTGTATAAATATAAAATAACCAAATAAATATTTAATCTTAATTATATTTAATCTTTATAATAGTTCATATATTACATCAAATATTAAATTGTAATATTACATTTATGTTAAAAAATAATAGATTTATTCATCATTATCTTGTGTAAACTTAACATGTTGAGCTAGAAGTTTTTCAGCCTTATTAATTAATTTCACACGTCCACGTTGTTTTTTAGTTCCTTTTTGTTTAACACATTTGATTTCTCTATCATGTTCAATTTTCTCCCAATAAGCTTTTTCTTCATCACCTATTATCAAATATTCTATAATAAATAAATCAATTTATTCAAATAAATACACATTTACCTTTTAATAAACTGGTTTGTGGCCATCGATTTTCTTCTACGATTTTTTTGGCTGATTCTTGACTATCACATCGCACATAAGCTTCAAAATTGTTAACAATATCAACAAATTTGACATTAGAATCAGTTTTTGCTTCAGCCTTACAGAAAAAAAAACAAAATATTATGATAGTTGGGATTTCAGTTAAACACAGCAAAGTTAAAAGCATTTATTCAATTCATAAACTCGGTTACAATACTGAAAATTTAATTTATGTTTTTAGAGAGTAGCCATTAGAAAATTAGTTGACCAAATATAGTATATATTCTACAAAGTAACGGCTTAGTACATAAACAAATTGTACAAATAAAAATAGATGCAATACATCAAAATATCTCAATAAAATTATAAGTATATAATTAATTGATGAGGTGTTATAATTTAATAAGGTACTAGGTAAAGGATTTATTGTACCAATGTGACTGGGAATTGTACTATACTGCAAGGGCATAGCTGACACATTAAAATCGAGCTTAACCCTAAAACTAGTCAATTTACTGAAAACAAATGATAAAAAAAATAGATTGAAACATCCCTTTCTGGCTTACTTATTGAATATATTAAACTATGGGGGTTTAAATATTATGAGAGAATGAATTGGACAAAATATTATTTATATATTATTTAGTTATAAACTTTAAATATGTTTCAAGTTATTCAATTAACACAAGCTTATACTTAAAAATGAATAATTTAATTCTTAACATTAGAATAACAATAAAAATGATTATTACTTTGAATACTTTATCACATTCAATTGGATTAGAAAATGAAATTTTCAATATTACACCAGGTTCATACTTGACACGAATATCTGTGTTTAAAGGTTTTTGAATCTCCAAATGTTCACTATTTTTAAATTGCTCATCATTATGTTTGGGATTTTCATAATAGTTGATATTGGCATTTGTCATATTCTTAGGTTGCCGTAATTGAACTTTTAATAAAGACATTTTTTGCCGTTGCATATTTAAAAATTGATTCCTTAGTTTTCTCCACTCTGTTCTAAAAATAATAATAATTATAATCATGTATTCAAATATGCTTAAAAAATATAGTTTACTTTGACATTATTCTTAACCCAGGTGACGAAATATTAGCTTCCAATTTGACTTTTTTCCCTTTATTACGTTTTCTTTTTTTCTTTATAATTAAGTCTTCATTATTAGACTCAAGATTACTTTCTTTTTTATCATCATCACTTGGCATAATTTCATCAGGTTTTTCAATACTGGAATCAACACTTTCGTTTAATGTAGTTCTTTGGTTATTTTCACTATCGCTTATTTCAAAAGAATTCTTTTGTTCACTATCCATAACACTTTTTCTATGTTTATCTTTTTTTTTTTTTTTTTTTATATTGTTTTTAATTCCAGTAGAGCTTACTTTTGTGATTTCTTTTTTAATTTTTTTCTCTTTTACACTTTCAGTACTGACAGAATGTTTTCTTTTTTTCACTAAATTTGTATTTTCAGAATTTTCATTTCCATCTTTTTTATCTTCATCTTCTTTAAAAGTAATTATACTTTGCAGTTCTTCTGGGAGAATTTTAGTTTCTTCATGTAGTTTTTTAAACTCCTAAAAATGATAGTTTTTTTATTATTATTTAAAAATAAATTTACACACACGCAGGTGAAATAATATAGTTTCTCACATGTTTATTATGTTAAAGAAATCTAAATATTTAAGATAAATCACTACAAATATAATATCATAAGCTGGCATTCAATTTTTTTTTAATATATTTTCTAGTTAAATTTACCTCAATAACATTTTTGGCTGATTCTTCATTGATAAATTCAACAAATGCAAATCTTTTAATAGTACCACTTTTGAATTTAGGTAGTGAAATATAAGCAACACTTCCATATTTTTCGAACATAGATTTGACCCAATCATGATCAGCTTTGGCAGGCAATTGTTCCTATTAAAAATATTTTAATAAAAATGTATTTATTATACCATATTCATTATGGTACAACTTACCACATATACTGTACAGCGTTCAATATCTTCAGGTTGCTTTTCTTCAACAGGCTTGATTCTATAAATTTTAGTTTTACAATCACTAACGGATAAAACATCGGAGTTTTCAATAGCTTTAACTATATCTTCAGCATTTGTTGTTAAGTTCTTAATTTTATTACAGTTCAAAAATGTATCAACACTTATACCTATAAAGTATAATATAAACATATATTTTAGTACATTTTAAATACATTATCGTAATCCATAAAAGGTAAATATTTTAAATATTAGACATATAAATAGGTACACATAAATTGTAATATTTGGAAATATAACTTACATTGACTGGTTTGCATGAGATTTCCAAAATATCTATCTTTTCTTAAATTAGCATCACTTAAATAAAACTCCATTTGCTTTTTCAAATCAGCATATAATTGTTTTTTCCTTTTTCTCACTCGATTTAATGACGATTTTTTAATATCTTCTTCAACGCTTTCAATACTTATATCACTCGAGGGTTCCATTCTAAAGTAATTAAAAATTACATACAAATTTACTTTTTAGAAATAGAATAAAATATAACCAGTCTTGCATTAAAAATATGATTGAATAGCCTATTTTATAATAAAATAACAAACAATAATTAGACAATAAAAAAAGTAGCAACCATGATTAAAATGTGGTTACATATAAAAAAAAGGATTAAATAAACGTTAAATTTAGAAATTTTAACATAAACATCTTAAAATTATGTGATTATACATATCAAATATTTTTATATATATACTTATGAAAAAGTATACCTCCAAAACAAATACTTGTCTAATATAATATTTAGCTTAAAATTTGTTATCTTCTGAATTTAGTAGTATAGTTTCTTTGATATTAAAAAAAAGTTTACTATAGAAATAATGATAAATGTATGACCAAAAAATATTAGACTTAATAACTTTGTATAAAAAATTAATCATAGATTTTAGGGATATTTTTATTTTCGCAAATAATTAAAACAGTAATTGATATACATTATATTTATTAATTAGCTCCTAATTATCATAATGAATCATCAATGCAAATTTAATTATTGTTGCTTTTAACTACAAACAACATTACCATACGTTTTGAAGTATACTTACTTAATGTAGAATAATATAACTTAAAGTTACACGGAGTATCGTCTAAACTACTCTAAGCCTACAAATTGTATCGACTTTATCCTCCAATTCACTTGTCTTAAAATGTCACACTATGAATAGTTAATAAACACTAAACAGACTTAATTTGCCTGTAGCTCACTACTTACTTCAACGTCTCAACTCTCAGTATTCGAATACTGAACAGTTCAACAGTCTATTGAGTAGGTAAGTATTGACCATAGTCTATAATCTTAGAAAAGATAATTTTTTTTGCTGAGTAGGATAGAAGATTGGATTATTATATTTCTGTCTCTCTTCTTTATTCGGGAACGCTGCCCACTATGAAACTAGTATACACAGGGCCTATCCATTATGTATTATCTATGTATGTTGTATATAGTCCATGTATATGATGCACATAACGCGGGTTTGTTATCACTTTATCAGTATTTAAAATTAAAATTATTTACTCTTGACCATTGTTGTAACTCATGCTTTTGACCAATGCCAAGCATGAAATAAGAAATAAACTCGTATATAGGTAAACCCCAGAATAAAATATAAAGTACCAACAGTCAGAATTTTATCAGCAGGCGTCGGAAAAACGTTATGAACGAAGGTAACCAAACAGTAGGATACAAAATTCCTTTTCCCGTCACTTGGCTTGATAAAAATCAGGGTTCACGGCGAATGATAACAGCCCAGCTAAAAATTTTTTTTAGAACGAAAATATACTCGAGAAAAAAATTTGCTTGCAAATTTTGTTCGGTCGTTTATTAATTTTAACATATTATTTATGGTGCTCAATACGCGTCCGTTTGTTTGTCAAAATTACCCAAGAAAAACCTACCAAAATGACACCTAACATTGTTCTATGGATGCTGTGAACACACACCATTTACACTGACCTATAAAAGATAATATATAAACAAACATTAAAGGTGATTGTAATTTATAATAATTAGTTGGATAAGTGATTGTAACACTAAGTTTTTCGTTTTTGCCTCGTGTTTAAACAAGTTGTTGTCAATTAGGTTCAAATATGAGGGTTGTTGCATTAATCAGTGGCGGTAAGGACAGCTGTTATAACATGATGCAGTGTATAGCGGCAGGCCATGACATTGTTGCATTGGCCAACCTTAAACCCCAGAGCAAAGGTAAAACAAATTATGGCTTACGAATCTACTGATTTTTATTTATGACATGTTTATCGTGTTCACCATATAGATGAGTTAGATAGCTATATGTATCAAAGTGTTGGTCACCAAGCAGTAGAATTGTATGCAGAAGCCATGGGACTCCCATTGTTTAGGCAACGGACAAATGGGGTAGCATTACAACAAGAAAAAATTTATACACATACTCCTGAAGATGAAGTTGAAGATTTGTTTGATCTTCTTGCTAATATCAAAGTATTGATCTACTACATCAGTTTTTTTTAAATTTTTTCACATGAAATTTTTTTCTTTTTCAGACTCAAATCGAATTTGATGGTGTGGCTGTAGGTGCTATTCTTTCGGATTATCAGCGTTTACGTGTAGAAGATGTGTAGGTTGACAGATAATTATAAATTATTGAAAGGTTCAAACTGTTTTTAACAATGCTTAAAATCTTATGAATTAATATTATAGGTGTTCAAGATTGGGCATTTGCTCTTTGTCATACTTATGGCGTCGCGATCAAAAGGAACTACTACAGGAAATGATTGATTGCAATATTGAAGCAATTGTTATTAAAGTTGCAGCTCTTGGATTAGACCCTACAAAACATTTGGGGTTGCGGATTGACAAGCTAATGCCACATTTGGTCAAAATGGTAAAGAAAAATATTAATTAATTTCTATATATTTGTATTTAGATATATATGTATACTTATATACATGTACTATATAATATTTATATATTCATTATTCTAAATTGCATGACTAACATGCTACTTCAATAATGAAGTTTCTAGAAATGCATTTCATAAGTCAATATTTTTTAGGGAATGTTAGTCTTTGGATGTCTGTTTAGCGGCCATTTTTAATTTCATTACAATAATAAGTTTGATATACATTATGCAAGTTATATTGTCATTGTTTATTTCTAGATTATGTATAGTTTTAGGAGTTTGGTAGTTTGATTGTTGATAAATTACCAATTGAATTAAGGTTTATTCTTTATTTATATTTTTGGGGAAAAAGAAACTAATTTAATAAGTTACAATACACTTAACATTTTGCAGGTATTTTCTTTTATTTTACTCTATTGGGATGGGAAATGAATAGGTCTTACTTATTTTTATTGAGTGGAATGTGTGTCTGACACGGTGGAGATGTAGTGGGGTTCATCCCGTTTTCTCCTTGACTTTTGTGTTGGTTTCCAGAATGAAAAATATGGCTTAAATATATGTGGCGAAGGTGGAGAATACGAAACATTCACTCTAGACTGCCCTTTGTTCACCAAATCGGTGATCATGTAAGTATACAAATAAATCCACACACATCGATCACAAACATATTAAAATACAACATTTATTACCATGAATATTCCAGTGATCAATGTTGTAATAGTGGACATCTTTCTAGTTTTAGAAAACAATTAAGTATTGTTTGATATTAGTTCTCATTTGAGAATTATTTTTGTTTTCTTATTTAGTAAATTAAAAAAAAAAAAATAGGTGGACATTTCACTACATAGCTGAAAACATTATAATTATTTGTTCATTTTTATTATTTATTTTTTAAATAGAAACATCTAATAATATGTGTTATTCATACTACTCTATGTAGTATATTGTATATTATGAAATGGTGATTTAAAATTTATCAATATTTTTATAATCCTTTTTTTTAAATTAGGTTGAAGTATAATATTATCAATTTTAATTAAATATACAATATTTTTTTAATTTTGACATACATTTTCTTAGTAAATTTATGTCTTAAAAATCAGTTATTATTGTACACATAAGTCATGTTATGTAAGTTAAGTCATTGCTAAATAATGTTTTTGCAAACTGATTATATCTTACTATTTTTTATTGTACTTATTTTAGTAGTTTTCAAAATTGTTTTCTGAATGACTGTTTATATTTTTAATATCATAGTCTGAAGTATAATATTTTCTGAAAATGTTTATGCATTAATTTAAACAAATTTAACATCAAACCAGTTGTTAAATATTTCTAACTACAAATTATTGAAAATTTGGACGAGAGATAAAGTACATCAACATTTTATGGGTACACTGAATAATACCGATTTTTCCCATTGACTCATAAAAATGTATAAATAATATACTGCTGGCTTATTTTTTGATTTTAACAGAAAAAGTTTACTTCAGAATTTAAATTTAAAATATATAATGCTAATTAAAAATATCAAACTATTTAAGTTTTTCAATAACTTCAAATTTTATAGTTAAGTGTAACTATAATTATATACTTATTGACTATTGCTTTTTGTTAATTTACAATTTTAAGATTTTCAAAGTTTTTGCACTTTATATTTTTATTAGGTTTATTAGGTTTAAATACATGTTTAAAAATATGTTCACATAATATTAATCATCTGAAATTTGTTAAACTTATTGAGTCGATTAATAATAGTTTTATTTTATTTTTTAAAATATTTAATGTTTTAACTTAAAATAGAATTCATGGTAAAAATGTTTCATTGGATACATTGCTTTGATATTTTTCAGTGAAGAGTTTGAAACTGTGATGCATACCAACGACAATATTGCTCCTGTTGGATATATAAATTTTAAAAAATTTTGCTTATTAAAAAAACCGGTTGGTAAAATTTTAAACCTTAGTTATGAATTGGTATTTTAATTACACTATTTTAAATATTTTTAAATGTTCAATATTGAATTTTAATTAATTTTTTCTTAAAGAATGTTGATGAAAATCAAAGTTTTCGTGACCGTATGGCTGGTTATCCTGTACGTAGCCCACTAGCTCACTTGATGGACTTGGAAGATTTAGAAATTGATCTTGGAACAGTTACCGATAATGATAATTTTGATGATGATACTCCAGACTGTAATAGTATCACTATTGATCAGACTGATGGTCAGATGTGTTTTGGTGAACTTGTAGAAACAGATTCTGTGTCATGTATTGGATATCCGAATGGTTGGACTTGGATTAATTCATTGACTGGTCACTGGGTTGATGATAAATCTCCAGTTATAGTTGCTCTTGAAAAATTAAGAGGTATTTATAGACGTTGTAAATAATAAATAATGTTTAGAGTTCCATAAATTCTTCTTTAACTTCAAAAAATAAGTTTAACGTCAATATATTTCTTTTATAATATAATACTCAAAATAAGTTTAATAGTTGAAATTAAACAATTTTATACCAGACTTGAAAAATAGTAATTAAAATTAATAATAATAACATATAACTGGCATTAACTTATTTTAACTAGAATATGTTTTTTGTACTATTTATTAATTTACATATAAATATTTTTAGATTTGTTGCAGGAAAGAAATTTAGAGTTAACTGATGTTGTTGCTGTGACTCTCTATGTTCATGACATAACAGAGTTTCTTAATATGAATGCACAATATGCATCAATAATGTGTAGAATTAGTCCTCCTGTAAGAGTCTGTGTTGAAATACCTCTTTCAGAAAGGACACCTATCCTCATGGATGTTGTAGCTTATAAACCACCATCCAAGACATCTTCAAATACAAATCTTCCATCAGTTACCAGACATACAATGCATGTACAAAGTATATCTCATTGGGCTCCAGCAAATATTGGACCTTATAGTCAAGCAATACGAGTTAGTAAATAGTTTATTCTTTATTTTTAATTTAATTTTTCTGGGAATTTGTTTTTAGGATAAACAAAAGTTTGCAGTTACTTGCATCCCAAATTTTTGGTCACAACTTGTTGTATTGTATGGTTCATTTGAGTTACAAACAACAATTCTGTACCAAATTACTGTATCAATATAATTAGACATCTAGAATCTAAAAACTAAAATAAATACATTTTACAATAACAACAAAATTTAATTAAAGTTCTTTTCTGGGTTATTAATTATTATTGTATTTTATGTGCAAAAATGATCGACCGTTTCCAATACAAAAAATCATCATTAGTTATAAATTCTTACTTAAATTTTTGTTTTTTATCTATTCAAGGGGATGCAAACCCTAATTTTCTTTCTCTTTCTATCACACGTATAGGGACCCAATATAGGGATTTAGACATTTTCTATTTCTAACATACCTAATGATCAATTAACTTTTATAGTTTTAAATTAGTTGATAATTAAAATATGTTCTATATATCATTATTTATTTAATTTGTAGATTGGTGACATTATTTATGTTGCTGGACAAATTGCTCTTGTACCGGGTACATTAAATATTGTTGAAGGTGGAATTAGGCGACAATGTCGATTATCATTACGACATGTTAGTAGAATTATTAAAGCAGTTGATCCTAACACACAACTTAGAGATGTTGTTCAAGTAAATTGCCTTCAAATATTATATAGTAAATATCACTGGTTTGGTCAATTTAATTAAAATGTATATCTCTAGGGCATATGTTATGTTACTCATACTAAATATATTCATGCTGCTAGAACTGAATGGGAAAAAAGGACAAACAATGCTATTGTAGATTATGTAGTAGTATCGCGTCTACCAAGAAATGCAATTGTAGAATGGCATTTATGGGCACATAGACATAATGCTAGATTTGAATGTAAGTATATTATATTAAGGTTTTTGAAATTCAATGTGAAAACTAACAATTATATGTTATGTTATTTCCTTAATTTTAAATAGATGAAGAAACTGGTTGTTGTGTCGATAATTATAGAGTTTCAATACGTCGACGTTGGAACTATGAAAATAATGTAGCTGCCATTGTTACTTATATATCATCAGGTATTTATTTATTAATAGTATTTTATTTGAAATTATTTTAACGTGTGAATATATAGCAATATTTATTGATTACAGGATCTTGCACTTCATTATCAGCTATCGCCGATTCATTAGACACATCTACAGAGTCTATATCTGCTATTGGTCTAGAAGAAGCTTTCCGTTATTCCATAAAAAGATTATTGCGTGGAGAACCAACATCGACACCGACTGATGCTATTTGCTCGTTACGAATATTTTACAAAGTATCGCAAGATCAAAAGCCTATATGTCGACAACTTATTAATGCTACATTGAATACTTTAAGAGCTGAATACCGAATAGTTGCTACTGTAATACCTGTACTGCATTTGCATCATCCTAATACATTTGTATCGATCTGTGCATTAAGGCATAACACCTGATTCATTACCATACAACACTTGACATAATCGCACACTAGAATAAGGAACAAAGACAATGCCGACTGTTCCTATAATAGTTAATAATAATCAGCTTCATATAAATGTTTTTACTCAAAATCATAAATGTATAATGTTGGCTGCAATTTTTTTTAGATGCAGTTCTTAAAATTTTCCATCAAAAATATTGTAGGTAAATATTAAGTTTATATAATTTGTTTGAAACTCAGTAAAAAGTCCGTCCGGTTAAATTTAAAAAAAATTTCTTAGGTGTGCTTTATCCAAAATAATTTATTTGCTCAAATACAATTTGTTTTAAACATTATTTATTTATAATTACTTTTTTGGTTTGCTAAATTTTTTAAAAAAAATTTAAGCTATTTATATTAGTAGAACTTGAATTTTTTTCAATTAAAAAAATAGTGTGCCTACCAGCCTAATTTTATTGGTATACATATGATGATTTTTGATTTTCCTTCATATTAAAAAAAATTACTCTGTTGATCTTGATAAATTGTTATGCATTTTAAAACTAAATTTGTCATTAAAACTCTTTATTACATTTATAGCATTATCATTATTGTTAATTACTATTATTAATAATTTGTATTTACCTATAAAATATTAATTTGTAGATTAATACTTCATTATACAAATGCTTATGAAAAAAATTAAGTTTTTGACTAATGATGACTCATTAATTCACTTATATTGAAAACTGAGATTAATATTCTTTAAATTATTTAAAGACTGATTAATAAGATGCTGCTGAATGTAAATACGTTAAATTAATTGTAATATATCAATAACTATTGAATAACATTTATCAATCTGTTATGTGGTCAACAATTTCAAGTGTGAAATATTTTAAAAGATTATAAAACATGTGTATTGATTGTGATCACTTTATTACGATTTCATGAAAGTTAGTGAACATGATATATAATGCTAAATGCTTGGTAAATAATTTAAAGAACTCATAATTATTAGTAATTAATTTGCATACATTTTTTAACTTGATAGTAAATTAAATATTTTAATCCATATATTAATAAAATAATAAAAATGTCTACCTTTACTAACATTATTTATTGTATGGCAGCTTTCAGTTTTTCACACAAATATTTCCCTAACAAATTATTGAGGAAACAAATTGATTTAAGTACCAAGCCTTTTGTTTATTTATAATTATTTGGGGGGAAATCAATTTCATCGGGAATGTATTTTTAGAAATTTTTTTTTTATTAAATTCAATCCATAGCAACCGAGGCTATTAGATATTACAAATGGAGTAGAGTAAATATAGTATAGATGAAAAAATTAATACTAAAACATACTTATATACATGCTTATATAAATAGTGGATATATATGAAGAATAAGTTATAATAGGTCATAATAATGGTTGTTTTATTTTGATGTGGTTGGACTATTTTTGTGTGTCCTTTAACAAGGTTAAATATGTTACTGATAGGAACTGGAAGAGCTTGATGGTAATAGTTGAATCTGGGCTAATGATTAGGCTATGTAGTAGGATAACTGTAGTTTTCTTCTCTCCAAGTAGTTAGCTCTTCATTCAGAGAGAATATGCTTTACCATGAGGAGATTTTTGGACAATAATTGTCTTCCTACAATATTATAAACGTGCCTGTTATTATGCTAATCACGGACTAAAAATTAAGATATATAATATGCTGTCAGTCAGGGGCGGACGCAGGAAAAAATGTTGGGGGGGTTTTGAAAAAATAAGAATAATTATCATTGTTTTAAAATAATTATTTATTGTATTTTTAGAAGTCATAACAATTAATTATAAAATCAAATTTATCCACCTCAGTGTTTTTGCCATAATATTCAAGATATCTTCATAAGATACCTCTACGTCTCTGTATAAGTTCAATAATACTAATCCATTCAATCGGTCCTCCGCCGTCTTGTTTCGTAAATAGGTTTTTAATCTACGGAGACAAGAGAATGATCTTTCACTCGAAGCAACTGAAACGGGAAGTGTTGCTCCAATTTGCAAAAATCGATGTATAGACTGATATAACGTAGATGACGTAGATTGAAAAATTACAAATTATTACAGATTCACTTTTCTTACCAAAACATTTTTTTCTAGCATATTTTAACGTCTTTTGAATAATTAATTGTTTTTAGGTACATAAGATAAAATAACTATTACGTTTTAAATTAATCATCTATTCATTTCGGGGGGGTTGAACCCCCCCCCCCCTGCGTCCGCCACTGCTGTCAGTGAATTATTTTAATTTCGTGTGTTTTAGATTCATAATTTTCAATAATTATTTTAGTTTACAGAGAATTTTTTTTTTTTTTATTACTTTATTTATATTTCCAGTTTACAGAGAATTATTAAGTAAAATTATTAAAAATTAAGAAGTTAATGAAAATTGAAAGTTGAACCGTCAATATTTTCAGAAAAAGACCTGCATAAATGGGTATCTCCATTTCACAAAACTTATAAAATAAAAAGTACATTTTTTAACTTATATTTACCAAACTAATGTCAACAAAATTGCCTTTGCCCAGGGGCGCTCATAAAAAAACAGAATTTGATTATATCTATTAACACGTGAGATATTCCTCTGTGTAATCCCCGGTAGAACACACTGTATATTATATATATTTATGTCAGGGGCGTAGCGTGCACGTAAGCACTGCTCAAACTTGAAAAGTAAAAAGTTAAAATTAATGGTATTTATAAAAAACAAATCACAATTCAAATTAAATCTTTGACTATTTTTTTTTTTTTAATCATAAAAATAATAAATAATAAGTTTAGAATATAAGATAATTATCTTAACGAATACAGCCAAGTTTCGGTCGTCGCCACTGAACTGTATTTCAGTTGTATGAACAGTTCAGTGGTCGTCGCCGATGGCTTTTGTGTATGACGGTGGGAAAATCTATTTTCGTTCTATAAATACTTGGTATTGACGCGTCATGCTTGCCGTGTACATGTTCTGAAACTGCAACTGAAACGTGAGCTAATTGACACGATATACGTACAGTGTCGTAGAGGGTGGCTCGTATTCATACACAATAATTTGCGAGCACTTAATTATGATTTAAGATTTTGCATGCACCGCAGAACGGCTTATTTTTATTTCCGATAAGGCGATATAATCGGCGGCTGTGTGCATTTGTGCGATCGCGGTGTTTGGATTCGTACGACGGCATACGTTGTTATTATTTTTGTGTTTTAAATACATATTATGTTTTATATTTCGTGTTTTTTTTTTCTTCTATAGTATGTTATATTATAATATAGATTTCTAACTGTGTACACTTCTTTAATTATTTTACAATGGATCTGCCTTCATGTTCTTCAGGCGGGAATTTTAACGTTAATAACTATTGTAAATGCATTATTGAAGAATTACTATACAGTAAAATCGTTTGGGTCATATACTTTTGTAGAAAAACAGAATATTTTAAATAATGGTAGACCAACTCCAAAACTTTTAGAATTAAAAACAAAATGTAAAAAAAGTTTCCGATATTTTAACTTTTCATATTACCGGTTCAAATGGTCATGTGGTTGTCAAAATGCCTAAACATACTGTGGCCTTGTCTATTATTTTCACATGAATCCAATGTTTGGTCGAAATACGGTTGCAACGGTTTGAACAATTTTCATAATTTAAAGCATCGTCATGAAATAAGTCGTTCTCATATTGAATCTTTAATAACTTTAAAAAAATTTGGTAATGTCAGAATAGAAACATGTCTAATTGAAGCATTTAAAAAAATATCGAAAAACATAATGAGACTGTAAAAAATAATAGATATGTTCTAAGTTGATTAATTGTTGCAACATGTTATTTAGTGAACCAAGAGCTTCCGTTTCGCGGAAATGACGAACAATTAACTTCAGTTAACAGGGGAAATTATGTAGAATTGATAAATTTTATGGGAACACTTGATCCTAACCTAAGCTAACTATCGCTCAAATTTCTTATAACATCAACAGTTTTCTCAAATTTCCAAAATGTAACAACAAATAATAGCTATATTTATGAAATACAAAAGTAGTTTATTTAACCAGTTTTACCTTATTGTTTTAAATTATATTGATAAAATTAACCAATAAAATAAAATAATAATGTATTGAAAATAGTGAGATGGTTTATTATTCAAATCATACACAGTAACAATAAAGTTCAGTAAAATAATAATTTTAATCAGTATTAAAAGTTGCAGAAAAATATGTGATAGGTGTAAATTGTAATTAACATGTTAAAAACAACAAAATACAAATTCAGTTTTTTTTATGGTAAAATAATTTTTTATTAACACATTTAAAATATTTTGTACATATCTGTACAAAAAGTACAGTTTATAATTTTAAAATGAGGGCTGATTTATGATAAACATTTAAATACATAATTTTAAGACTAGAGTAAAAATAATATTTAGGTACTGATAGGAGGGCCAGAGTAATTAATTCTTTAAATAAAATAATATACTAATAACTATAAATTATTGACTATAGGAATCCAATAAAAATTATAAAAATTAAAAAGAAAAAAAACATCTACAAAAAATATATAGCAATATAATTAATGTTTTTGGTTTAATAAATAAAAATGAAGTAGTAGGAATATCATGTAAAGATTAGAAAAATAATGAACACTACCTAGAAAATGGAAGTGATCGAGAAGTTGTTCTAAGAACATCTTAATAAAAACTAAAGAAATGTAACAAAATATTTGACTCATGTAGTCTTCCAAACATTTACTTTTTATAAAAAAATTAAACATTTAATTATTATATAAAATATTACCTGCTTCAGGTTATGAAAATTAGCTATGTTAATCCTTCAATTTGTGCATTCTTACTTATTATCTTTTCTTCTTATGCAGAACAATCGGTGTTCTAGACCCTATTGCGTTTGTGCCAATTAAAGTAGATGAACCAATTTGTGCTGTTTGGTTGGATGGTAGTGACCGTAATAAAAAAATCTGAGTCTTAATAGCTGATTTAATTATTAAATATTTATTGTATGTTGAACACGCTAGATTTTCTGCAATTTCTATTAATGATTCATATTCATTTGGTACCATACAGCAGCATGAAGATTCAAAGAAACTAAATAACGGAAACCAAATCCGTGTTCGACAAGAATCCACATTATTACTTAAGGCTTGGTTGTTAGCTAGTGTATGGTAGTATAGGAAGAGTCTTGATGTAATGTAAAAAGCTATAAATACATCAATGGAGTAGTGTTCATGACCAGAAAGTATAAAAAATATACCAAACATATTCATAAGCCAACTGAAAGTATGTAACAAATAAATGTCACGTGGGGTATCTGTGAAAGGTAAAATATATTTTAGATGAAACACTGATGGATATTATTTTAAAAATAATTATATGAAATAAATTTACATTCTGTGATGAAGAAGTTTAACATTGTTAATGCCACTGTATGTCCACTAAACATATAGTCACCACAAGTGCGAACTCCTTGTATCGACATACCAGCTCCTCTCCATATCACATATGCTTGTTGCATTTTATACACCATTTCTCCAAGAAAATTCCCATCTAAAATAAGAAGAATAGAAAATAAGACAACAATAAATAAAATTATATTATATAAAATTGTGATTATTTCTATTTAACTTACCATCTAAAAATGCTGGTTTTTTACGGGGTGTACATTCTAAATGAGTGCCTGGCACAGACAAGGAAGTGATAATCATTGTGATGCATCGTAAAAGGAAGACAGTACCCGAGAGAGCAAAAAACCGCCGTAACAATATGAAACGGTGCTTATGGAAGACCAATACTGTAAGCCATACAAAACATAAAACGGTGCCCGTCAATTCACACATGTGAAATGCCCAAGGAATGTATGGCACATTATCCAGGAATATGTCAGGCAATGGGGGATATTTTTTCATGTCAGGTACACGATCATGAACAATTACCATAACAAATGCTGTGATCCATGTTACAGTAAAAAGATAACCCATTGCAATGAGAGTTTTCCATATCTAAAATATGATAAAACAGATAACAATTAAATAAATAGGCAGCACAAAGTACTTTTAAATTAGAATAGCAATAATACATTTAATCTTATCAAATAATCAATAAATCTCAAACCATTCAATTTGAATACATTAAAAATGTATTAACAAATATTACACAAGGAAACATTAGATCGAATCTTTTTATTTTGTACAACTTGTAACTGAATTTGAATGTTGTTAAATGTAAGTTGAAATTCAAGATTTTTATGACAAAGCTCAAGGTCAGAGTTGTGACCTCAGTCCAAATGATATATTTCAAAACCTTTGTAATTTGAAGTATTATAAATTATTTTGACTAAAATGAATAATCTACAATTTTATAATGGGTACAAGTTTTTTACATACTTTTGACAAACCTCTCCTAATTTTCATAATATTTTTCAATAAATGAAATTAGCTGATGGTAAAATATCAAATTTCAATAATTTTTAAATGTAATATTAATATTTAATATAAAACTAAAATCAAATAATAAAATATTTATTTATCAAGAATTAGTTAATATGACGCAAATAGTCTAATGCAGCGGTTCCCAACCCATGGGCCGCGAGCAGCATGGTACTGGGCCGCGAGCCATAGTTATAATATTAAATATTATATATTATAAGTTTATGAAAACGTAAATAGGTATGCTATGGGTGGGCCTCAAATATTTTTTTACAAAATTAGTGGTCTGCGAAACTAAAAAGGTTGGGAACCGCTGGTCTAATGTAATCTTAAAAAAATTACCTATACTTTAGAGTTCAGAGGGAATTCAATACATTATTATAATCAGTACTAGAAAAATATCTAAGAGAAACTAGTAAATTATGATACATTATACAAATATAAACAAGGTAACTATAAAAGTTAATAAGTCAAACTAGATTATAAAATTAAAAACAAATAAAAATTCTAGGATGGGTGATACAGGGTGTCCCACAGAGGATTTACCTATTACGACATCTCTTGAAATAATGAAGATATTCAAATTGTTTATTATATAAGACTCACAGGTGCAAGGACTACAAATATTTCAAACTTGAAGTGAATTAAATTTCTTTATAAAAAAGTTAAAAAAATAATTTTTATTTTATTATTTTCAACAAATTTGATAGTAATTTGAAAAGATAGTAATTTTATAGAATTTATTAAGTTAATGATTTTTAGTAAATTTTTAGTTTCTAGAAAAGTTGTTTATTAATTAATACCATTTATAAAAAAATTTTTATTATAAAATAACCCAACCAGACATAACCTAAATCTATAAGATTGTTAATTTTTAAATATTTCTAATGACATTTTTTTTATGCTTTGATTCTATTAGGTAATATAATGTATAAATATATTATAATTTATATCGTATATTGAAGGGTATCATTTAAAATACAGTAAGTTCCCGTTACAACAAATACCGATATAACGAAAAATCCCGTTATAACGAAAGTCATAGAGGTCCCCTACCGAAAAGCTATTAAAACAATGTTAAATGAATCTCAATATAACGAAATGATTGATTTTTAAAAATCCCGATACAACGAACTATTTGTACATGTTGGAACATGCAACCACTACCAGACGCCAATACGGTTTCAGAAATGGCCGAAAATGATGAATCAAATATGCGCGACACCCAACAATCTGAGTTAGAGCAAATTAGGATTACTGCGAAAAAGAAAACGTCGCTTCCTGACGACGTGAATTTAGAAGATTATTTCAGTGTAGATGACAACGTTTCAACATGTTATGAACTAACTGAAGTAGTCCTCATCCAATCCATTAAAGACGGCAAAGATGAGGCCACCGATGAAAGTAGTGAAGATGAAGAAGCTTTGATGGGAGATGATGTACGAACATTCATTACAGCACAAAGTGATGTACCAGACTCCATATTTACAAACATTCACCAACTACAAAATGATTTACTTTCTATTAAAACAGCAAACCTTGTTCAAAAGAAAATTTTCGATTATCTGTAATAAAGTTATTTTTTTTCGCAAATTATTTACATTTGAATTTACATTTTTATTTTTTATTTGTAATTATTTATAGTTAATATGTATTACAATAAAAACTAAATTAATATTTGAATTACATAATGTTTTTAAATTTTTTTTGTTAGAATTTCCGTTATAACGAAAAAAAAATTCGGTCATTGGAGTTCGTTGTAACGGAAACTTACTATTATATTTATAATACAGTCAAATATTTATCTAGAATAATTAAACGCTTATGAGTTGAGTACGTAATTTTACACTAAGTGACAACATACATGATACGTCATATCGATACAAAATATTGTTTGTAGTATAATGACAAGCCATAAAATACTAAATGCAGTGATGATCAGATCTAAAAAATAAAAAATCAGCTGCAATTAAAGATTTAAGAAAAATAATTATTTGCCTGTATTCGTGAAAATAATGGATAATTTTATTTCAAAAAGATATTAATTACAGGCATTTTCATTTAAATGTACCTCACAATTGATTTAATATATACGTGTTTTTTTTACAAAAATAATTGTTTCTTGTGTATTTTCAAATACAAGTAAATAAAACAATTATGAAACACTATTTTAACAAATTTGAAAGAAATGTTATAATATGTGGTAGTCGTTTTAATAATACTAAAATATGAATATAAAAAAATTAAAATATCTATGGATACAAAACAACCGGTTAAATTTCGCAATAGCCAACTAGTGAGTTCACAAAACTTCTAAATAATAACGGTATTCCTATGAGTCATATACGCCTTAGTACTACGTTACACTTCAAAAATACCGCCAACAAATTAAATACATTACGAATCGCGGAATATGGTATGTGTAATATTCACTGTAATTTATAGTTTTCGAAGAACTAACTTTAATAATATAAGACGCGTTTGAACAAGCTTGCAGGAAGAATGACATTCATCAATAGAGGCCAGAAAAACAAAATAAATTATCAAGCGACCCAAAACTAATAATTTGGAAATACCATAGTCAAGACTATAACTTTATAGAGTGGAAAATTAAAAATGTTGTAAGGATATTTTACAATGATTCTTGTTTATTAGAATACACTTCCCAATCTAATAGATATATTTTTATAGCTATATCACATAGGTAGTAAAAGTATATTATCTATCCAAAATTAAACATAATTACATTACGAATTTTAAATTTATATTGATTCAGAATTACAATAATTTATGATTCTTTTCTTAATACCAGGGGTTTCGATTTTAAAAATAATTATTATAAAAGAAGACAGGAAGCTATTTTTTATAGTATGTATAACCAAAGCAAGGATTGGATACACGCACCAGGTGAGTCTCACCTAAGCCTAACACACATATTACTCGTTAATCATTACTCATTAGTCATTACTCATTAGTAAAGAACCGGCACTAGTGTACGACATAAGCAATGTGGACTGTAGTACTAACAACAGAAAACATAGCGAGATCAACTGCCCCAAATACTCAGAAGTCCGCAAATTCCACAACAACCCACTTTACTAATTTTCAATGTAATATTAATGAACCGCAGGCCGTAGCAATCTGTCAATTTTCTAAAAGATAAATCTAAAACAACATTGTAAAATGTTCACCCGTAGTTAATAATAAATTTAAAATTATATATATTATACTTAGTAACTATAAATTTACTAAAAATCACGTAGCTTAATAATAAACCTCTATAAATATAGCTGAAAATGGGGTGAATTGACGGGGGAAGGTGATTTTTTACATTATATCCTCCACAAAATTGTTTTCAAAATTACAAAGAACTTCAATAGCACCTGAGAATAGACTCGCTAAATTTACATGATTGAGTTCAAGGGTAATTTATAAATAATTGACAATATACTTGTTTAATAATACACCGTATATCTATTATTAACTATCCATACATTAAAGGTTAGTAGATTAGTTTTAGTTAATTCCTTATATTTTAATTCTTCAAAATAATTAAATTGCTAACTAATTCTTCGAAATCATAACATAAATAATTAATTAGAAATTAATAGAAAATTGTTTGAACTTCAATCTTAAATAAAATTAACACATTATATAGATGGAGCAAAGAAATCAACAAAATATAAATATATTATAGTTGCTACTATAGTACTAAATTTATTCCAAGACTTTTATAATCAACATATTAAATATTTTAAAACAATATTCTAAAAACACTAGCTATATAAGTTGTATGTAGTTTAATTAGTTTAATAGTTTAAATAATGTAGGTACCTACACGGTTACACTATATTAATATATGTGTTTAAAAGAAAATACATTTATTTTAGTATAATGCATATTACACGAGTAGTTGCACCTATACAGCGGCCAGCTCCTCATAGCTTATCAAAAGACTTATCAAAAACAATATTCATTAAATAAAAACTGTCGAATCTACTTATTTGAAAATGCATAATGTAATTCACATTATAATGTTAAAACATTAATCTTAATTATGATATTAATGAATTGTTAATACTGTTTATATTAATATATTCAAATATTTTCAATATTATTATTTTAATTTACGTAGTAGTTAGAAGCTATTACATAGTAAAATTAAAAACAACGCATATATCGCAAATATATCAGTTTTGTAACTCTGATCCAATAAAGTGATGTAACTATTTATTTGTTTCTATCCTACCTTCTTAATAATTACTTGAAGTAAAATTTCTTTAACTTTTTTATTTTTAAATATAATTTAATTTATTATTTTTTATTTTTAATAAACAATAAATTGAAAAAAATATAAGGATGTCATCATTAGTTTCATAAACACGAATATCCTTAAGTATTAAACAAGTTTCTATATAATCTTAATAGTCATTAAGTATTAAGGCCTAATTTTAAAAATATACACAATACGCATTATGTACTATTTTTTTTATTTAGGTACTACGATAAAACGTTTTAGTTCCAGCACGAGTAAATATGAAATACATAAATACATAAATAGGGCACTAGGAATTAAGGATTTAAGTTTATAGTACCCTACGGACCCGGCCCACTATAAGTCTGGTTATTTTCAATTGTTGACAAACATTGACAGACTACATAAGTTGAGTTAAAATAATGTGGATTGGCTATATTAGTTATTAATTATTATGCATACATATTGATTTATTTGGCTTTAGTGAAACGATCAAGGGAACATATTGATAGCAAATAGTGTCTAGTTGGTGCATTGTGGGGGTCATTTTTTAAATTTCTCAGCAATTTTCTGAATAATTGAGAAAAAAATTACAAAAAACTTCATCCTGGGTTCCCAACTCGAAAACGCCAAGTATTTTGTTACATACTATTCCATCAAACTACGATATTACCTAAAAAAAAAATACCAAATAAGGAAATTTAGTTCTAATACCACTATATCAACCATCTTTAGAAATTTAGCCCCACTTCTATCACTCTGAATCGTTTTTTCGAGAGCAATGTTACATTGGTTTCAAGTTTAATAGACCCGGCCATACCTACTCGTATATCTCACTTGATCAAGGAATTTAGTCAATTTTTTTTTCCTATTTTTATATTTTTATTATTGGGAAATTTCATGTTTACAAAATATAATTTCTTTCAATAATATGAAACATTTTAAACATTATTTATTTTATATTTTTTTCTTTTTTTACATTGCATCAATGAATCACTAAAATTTCATAAACTATAATCTTATAATGAATAATGTTCTGGCAAACATTGAAGATCATCAATTATTTAGTATCTATATTTGTTGACACTATACATTGATATAAATAAAACTGCTGAATGAATTTGCTCATCTAAAAGTATTTTTAATTTATTTTTGATGACATAATTATAAATTTTAGTTGATACATTTATTTAATATAAATATTCTATTACAACCGATCGGCTTATTTGAAAAGTAAAAAAAATAAAGCTGTGATATCTTTAACGCATGAATCTCAATTATAACATGCAAACATTTAAGTTTAACAATTAGTGTTAAATATTTAAGTATGCAGTATTAAGCTATACAAATTTGAATATACTAATATTCAAATAATCATTGCAGAACATATTTTAAAAATTATAAAGTTGTTATTAATAAATATGTATTAATATAAAACAATGGACAAACAGAAACGAGTTAAATAGACTTTTAAATTATTTATTTTTTACAGTGACAAAAATGTGCAATTTTACAATAACACACCACATAAGTTCTGATAAAAAGTAAAATTATTTTTAAATATGTAGGTACATTATATAAGTATACAAAACCAATGACCGGTTATATAAATATAATGAAGTAAAACAACCCAAACATTTCTAAAATCCAATACTTAATTAACACATATTTTATGCCTATCACTGATAATTTTTTTTATTCAACATTTCATAATATTTATTGTAGATAATAACCTCCTCGTTAAAGTAGCACAATAAATATAAAAAGTAATAATTTGAAAATTGTAGATTAATATTTATTTTCTTCACATATATTCAACACCAATTAAAATATTTATATGTTTAATTAATAATTACAGAAGTAAAGTTCTTTCAATGCAGTTGATTGTAATTTATTATCATTATATTTAACTATTTTTCATAGTAACTTTTGTTATATCCACCATAGAAGAAATAAATACAATTTAATAGCTCAAATGTTATTTTAAATTAAATATTAAACCTATAATCAGTATACAGAGTAATGAATTAAGTACATCCAGTGCCGGATCTAGGGGGGGGGGGGCAAGTGGGTATCATTGACCCAGGCGCCGTCGGTATGTGGGCGCTCTTGAATTTATGAAAAATCAAAAAGCCTTAGTATGGGTATATAATGTACATATGTTTAAATTTTTTTTCATTTAAAATTATTAAGCTTGAAAATTGATATACTATTACATATTATTTAGGAATTTATATAACTATTTTTGTCTGATGTATATATCTTTTAAAATTCATTCGTCAAACGTAGATATTATCTAATTTTTGTTTTCGGAGAAAAATCGACTGATGGGATTTGGAAATAACTGTTAGTTGTAATAATAATCTACGATAATGATATGACTATATTATATATAAGTTATATAATATAACCCATATATATATAAATATATAATCATATTTGCGATCTACTACAAAGCAAGCAAGACTTAATAACTTATCATATAATTGCAAGAAAGATTAATTATGATGAAATTATAAAAGATTTTGCTGCAAAAAAGGCTAGAAAAGTAAGCTTTTAGATATTAAAATGTTATTTGTTAAATTAAAATAACCAAGTAATATATAAATGATGTTTTATATATGTACAATGTACATTATATAAAAATAGCAAAGTTTTCATATTTAAGTTTATAAAATGTTTATATTTTTTGATATGTAAAATTAATTATTATTATTAATATAATATAAAAATTATTGATATTATAGAAAAAAAGGTTTATATTAAATACCCCCTCTTTCCCTCACTGAGGGGCCCTCGTAGCTCCACATATTGAGTGTACAGTTAAGGGCGCTGCATTTTTACTAGCCCCGGGTACTAACTGGGTACATCAGAAAGTAACTTAGAAATAAAACATTGTAAACTAGGTACCATCCAAAATCAATTTATACTTTATAAATTATAATTAAACCAGCTATAATTAGAGAGAAGTCAAGTGGATATAATTTTACTTATTTTTATAAATAATAAAATAAGATTTTACCTCTGGTTTCAATCGTCTATCTTCTTCAAAATCTGAACTATGTGATGAAGCAGTAGTAACATCAGATCCATGATTCATATGAATATCATCATAATAATTGAATGGCTGAAAATCAATAATAATTATTCAAGCTTTGCAAAAGAGGTAAAAAATATTTTAACATACACATGTTTAAGTATTTGCTTATTTATAAAACTATGGAATATAATTATCGGCTTATATTAATGAATAATTGTAAAGAAGAAAGAAATCTATAAAGAATTCAAACATCCTCACAATATTATTTAATTTAATATTTTATGACAGGTTTTTAACAAATATCAATGTCTAGCTGTATAATTTGGATCAATTGCATGAGTTCAAAAGGCTACTTAATATTTAAGAACTCATTAAATATAATTTTGTCTAAATAAAGCTAAACCACGGAAAACAGAATAGATTTAACGAAATAAGGAAGATTCGTCATATTTAGTGATAAAGATGTTAAAGTATAAAACTTCATAATATAGTATTGTAAAATAAAATAGTTAGAAATCTATATGATATAATTGTTATAAACAAAATGTCATACATATTTACAGTAATGTAGCAGACAGCAAAATAATTAGATGATGGTGATATATTTTCAAATGTTTAATAATGATATTCATCAACAAAATATATAATACATCAACTACAGCATTTGTTCAAAAATTAAAATATGAAATACTGTTATTAAATTAATTAACAGCCTTGGCATTATTCTTTATAGTTAACAGAGACTAGTTGAGATAATAATTTTTTATCGAGTTACAATATTTTATTTTTATTTTTTTATATAAATATTATATGTAAGTGAAGTTTAACTAAACTCAGTGAACATGATCAATATTAAAAATACTTAATTTAATCTAATAATTGCAAAAACATTCATTTTTTAAGCCATGTTTGAATCACACAAGGTATTAACGTATATTGAACATAAAACTGTAATTTTATTTTTTCTTACGATTAGAATTAATTTTGACTTAAGTTTATTATGATGCTCAACACATGGTTAAAGGTCACATACAATTGATTACTGTTAAATTACATTATAAAATAGTATCTATACCATACACCAACCACAATAAGTGTTAATCTAAGTAGATTAATATCAAACTAATTTTATAAATATTGAAGGACAAAGGTCACAAATAATAAACTATTTAGCTAAAAGTATTTATCTTTATAATGAAAAGTTCAATTATCTATAAACAAATAATTTAGATGTATTAGATAATCCATTACTTTGAAGTGTAATCTGATAATGTTTATATACAATTTTTCAATTAATTTAGAAAAAAGGTATATTTTATATGATAAATAATTATTTAAACATTTAGACTGAAAAAACAACATTGATATAGACAATCTTACTGTACTCCTGTTTAAATCTTTTAAAAATCTACCTGCCTAAAAGTTTTTAAAAAAAGGCACAATTCTCATCCACAAACAACTTTTTAAGACTTTTAGGTAGTTATTTAATTTTTAGATTTCGGAACAGCTAGAGCATCATGGTTGCACCCAGTTTGAAAACCATTAATATAGATAAATAAACATTAAATATATTTAATAGGACCAGAAAAATTACTTGAGTTATCGAGGATTTAAAGGTACCAATGGTAAAGTTATCACAAATCACTGCAAAATGAGCAATTGCCAATTATACACCTAACATCTTTGATACATACTTTTAAAATATGCAGAAAAAACATCTTCAAAAATAATAACTAAGAATTAATTTTGTTATATTTTAGTTACTATTGATAAATAATACACAATTAAATATATTTTAATTCATCTCATTCAATACTCAAAATATAATCTACATAAGGTATCTATACATAAAATAATGAATTAGCTGGGAACATTTTTAAAATATTTTATAATATACTAGGTACTGTAATTCAATGTCAGTACTATAATATGTTCTATTTACACTACCAAACAAAAAGGCAAGGAAAAAATAAAAGTCAAACAACAACAGAAGTTTTTCAAGTTTTGTGAATCAGAAAAACACCCTAAGTCAATTCACTTTTATATGATATAAACATTTATAATCGCACACATTTTCTAAACTTGTTCAAATCATATAACATTTCAAATACTATATTAAATTATAAATAATAATTATACATTAATGTTTAATAATAAAGACAAATCAATTAATAAATCATTAATCTTACATCTTTTAATTAATTAAAAAAAATATTTTGAATATAGGTATTATAATATAATTTTTGATTGCAGTAATCAACAATTGTTTATATAATCAATTTTATTGTTCTCTTTGTCAGTCATTATTCAATTAATACAATAAAAATGATATAATCTAAAACTTATCAACTTTAGAATTTGTTATGATTTTAACAATGAAATAATACTAATACTTAAATTTTATTATAAATTGCATACACGGTACTTACATCAGGTCGAAATTGAGTTCCATAAACTTGAGGACCACATACAGGTTTTGTAAGTAGTGATATTGGGTCAAACCCAAGCTGTAAAAGGGTCTGTCGATTTTCTACTTTTAACTGACGAATATCCAACATTAAACGTTTTATATCACCCAAGATCTTAGAGGTATTAAAATAATAATTTAACAAAATTAGCTATAGGTAACTTACTATATTATACAGGTTTAAAAATTAAATATAAAAAAAACTTACATTTATACTTATTGGTGGGCTTTTTAAGTCTGCTTCATTAATAAGTAAAAGAGCCCGGCCATCAATACAGTGCTCTTCAGTTAGAAGTTGAGAATATTTACTATGACCCTTTTTTTCCAACCAAACAGAAACTTCTCGCGGATTCCAATTAACTACAGAACTCATTTTATCACTTAATATTTTAATTAGTACTAACAAAAATAAAATGTGAATATTTATAAAATAAAATAAACTTTAAATTCATCGCACAGAATGATATTAAACTTGTAATAATTGTATTTAATGCACTTCAAAAGCTATAGAAATGTGAACAAAAACGATTGAGGACGATGAAGTCTTACAGAACATCTAACCTATAGAGAAAAACATTGGCTACGTCAATACGTCGAACAGAAATCAGTAATTACTTATGCTCCTTCCTATCGAATGTAGTGAGCGCACTTTGCATTCACACGTTACGCGACTAAAAGACTGCAACATACTGTAGTACAACTGTAGGCACTAGAGAGTCTAGAAGACTGTAAGTCTAGTCTGTACTCTACAATACAGCCTACAGGATAATGTATTGCACAGCAACAATAAGAAAATCGTATTATCGTGGACACTGATATACGATCATGATAAAAACCACATCAATGATAAAGAAAAGCAGTGTGCACATTTTGTGTACACATAAGTAGTTTTAAATGTAGATTATTTTATTTTATTTTCATATTTGTTATGAAAATGTAAAAATCAAATATGAAAAATGTATTTTATACCTTTAGTTACGATTGTTTTATTTCGAAAAGGAATTGAAATACGGTCTAAGGCAGCGTTTCCCAACCTTTTTGCAATGGCGACCCATACATTTAATCTTTATTAGGTACGCGACCCCCCCCCATTAAAAAAAGTATGCAGTAAATAGAGAACATTAAAAGTGCAGTTGATACTTTAGTTGGCCTCACTGTTAAATGCCGCCAATTTTCCCGCCATTATTGGCATTATCTTTTGTAACGTGGGTTACTCTTTTACTGACTACACTGTCACTACTATAAAGTATATGAAATATATACATATTTTGTACTATTGTTAAAATCCTATCGTTTACTTCCCAATTGGCACCAGGCAGTTCGTTCTTATTTTTGGTGCCTACGTCTGTAGTTGTTCCTACACTTTTTGTCACCGCGTGGACGATTTTCAATAATATTTAAAGTTATTTTTCAAGTCAAATTTTTATTTTCACCCAAGCTTACATCATGTTCGAAGCCAGATTATTGAAGAGCGGGCAGCTCAAAAAAATTTTGGAAGCCATTAAGGAACTTTTGAAAGAGGCTACATTTGATTGTTCTGATTCTGGGATTCAGCTACAGGCCATGGACGATGCCCACGTTAGTTTGGTATCTATGTGTTTAAAAAGTTCGGGTTTTGATAAGTTTCGCTGTGACCGTAATTTGTCGATGGGCATTAATTTGGAAAGGTATAAAAAACATATTAACATACCTGTGATAAATGTTGTATTAATTATTCATATTTGTATTTTATATTTTTAGTATGGTGAAAATCATGAAATGTTGTTCTAATGACGATATAATGACCATAAAAGCTCAAGATAATGCAGATACACTTTCCATTATGTTTGAGACATCAAATCAAGAAAAAGTGTCTGATTATGAAATGAAATTGATGAATTTAGATCAAGAGCATCTTGGTATACCTGTATGTTATTTATATAATCAATAATCATGTTTTAGTAGTATAGTTTGATAATTATTGTTTGATAATAAAAGTATTCAGACATACTTGAATATGACCAAGTCAACGAAATGCTACTAAATTTGTCATTGTAGTACATGTAGATTTTTGTTAATCGACAATCAAGTTTAATCTGTATTCTTATTCTTGAAAGCACTTAGGCTTACCTAACCTAACCTTTAATACACTTTTTTTTTTAGTTAAATCTCTTATTAAATAAATATTTTTATTTATCACTAGTATCAAGTTTAAATTATTGGTACAATAAAAATATCCTATCGCATATAAACCAAATTTTATGTATGTGCTTTGAGAGTATTCCATGAGATACTTTATTATTGATTAAAATCAGAAAATGTGTAGAATATGTTTAATTAAGTAATAAGTTATGCATTTTTAAAATTCCTGAAACTTTGTTTCTAACTATCTTATTCAAATTTTGTAAAATTATGACTTTTCCTCTGAATTAAGTATCTTAATAATGCTACAAAACAATACATTATATTGACATGAAATAATTGATCAATATATGAAGTTAATCTTAAAACAGAATTTTTAGACATGTTACCACCTATTTTGGCCTTAAAAATACTTTAATTTGAAATTTTTTTTTCATGTTGCCTTTATTATGTTTTGTGGCGAAAAAAAACTTTTGTTTTAATGAGAACCACATACTTTTTACGCAAAATATTATTCAATTAATTTTTCCTAAATTTTTGACTGAACATAGTCAATACCTTAAGAGTTATTTAAGTCTAAAATTGCATATAAAAAAGTTAAAAATTTTAACTAGTAGCAATAAGCAGGTAATTACAAATTATATCATAATATAAAGTATTCAATAATATTTTTCTTAATACTTAAATTAGAATAATTCCATAACTACTCGGTCAAATTTTTATTTCGGTACATCAAAATGTACAGAAAAATTACCCCAATGAATACCATGTGAAAATGGATTGTTCCCATTTCAAAAACAAAACATTGTGTAAGTCATATATATGATAATTTGGAATTTGAAAAAAAGCATTTTTGTGGCCAAAAAAGAGGGTGGGCACTTTTAAAAAATCACCCTGTATAATTGAAAATGAGAATGATCACTATACCCTAAAATAATTTGAAATTTTGATTAATGTTTTGGTATTTTTAGGAAACCAATTATTCTTGTATAATAAAGATGCCTTCACCTGAGTTTGCCAGAATTTGTAGAGATTTGAGTCAGTTTGGAGAATCTGTTATCATTGCTTGTACCAAAGATGGAGTCAAGTTCTCTACATCAGGGGACATAGGATCAGGTAAATTTGAAAGAATGTTTGTAGAAAAAAAAAATGTTACAACTATTTATTTACTTATATAGCCAGTATCAAACTTTCTCAAAACTCATCTATTGATAAAGAAGATAATGGAGTCACTATTGAGTTGCAACAAGCTGTATGTTTGACGTTTGCTTGTCGTTACCTGAATTTGTTTTGTAAAGCAGCTCCTTTAGCTTCACAAGTAAGACTACTAATATCTAATTTTTATATTTTGGTATTTGACTAATAATTGTTTGAATTTATAGGTTATTTTATCTATGTCTGGGGATGTTCCACTAGTTGTTGAATACCAAATCGAAGAGTTGGGTTATATCCGGTATTATTTAGCACCTAAAATAGAAGAGGATGATTAATCTAAGCACATGAATTACCTAACATAATTCTTAAGGACAAACTTGCTGCTTTCGTATTTAAATCAATTTTTCTTTATATATTTTAAAAAAACCTCTTATTAATTAATTTTTTTTGTAATTTCTAATAAATATATACAACATGATAAGATCGTAAAAAATAAATATTAAGTAGAGTAATTATTATGGAGTTACTGAGCATATAATAAAAGTACATTTTTAATATTACAAGTTTACATATTATTGTTTACATATTATCAGAATAAGTACAATAAATATTTGCTATTAGTAAAAAACTTTTGAAAAATATTGTAAAATGGAATGAGTTCCTAATTATTTTTACATCACTATATACATTTCATTAAGATTTTATACAATATAATATAATTCAATATTTGCAGGAAGACAATGATCCTTTTATCATTGTTGAAAAATAAATTTTAAATCTTAACATCTGCTTACTTTGTACTAGTATCAAAACTATTATATAATTTGGTAAAAGTTATAAAAAAAAAAAAATAATATTGGATAGATTAAAAGCCTTGCACTAAAATAGAAGTATTGTTATCTCATAGAGACATAGAAAACTGTACCAATTGATACACTTGTACATTTTCTTATAAGTTTATTGGAAGTAAAATTTTATGGGGCACATTATTGAAATATAATATAAATATAAGCTGTCAATTAAAATTGAGAGAAATAGATGGAAAGTAAAATTAAGTTGGAAAGTTCACATATAAAATGTATGTATACTGTGATGTTTATCAGGGTAAAATAATGATCAGGCGGCTATCCTGTTTTTCAGCCAGAATCTTGCCAGATCTTCCTCTGATAAATTGCATTTTGGTTGGCCCACCACCTTTTAACCATTATAAATACAGTGAGGTAGTTAAGAAATCCTGCTATGCACGCATGATCATCATCTTATCCTGGTCGCAGTATTTATAATAAATTAGATATATAACTAAAAATAAATTAGATTTATGTTGTAGGTGGTACTTCATCTTGTGCATTACAGTATTCGACCATAGCATTAGGACTTATAACTGTATCATGTAATGTTCTCATATGTCTCAGTAGATTACTTTTTACATTAAAGCCTTTATTGCAAACTCCACATTGATATGGCCGTTCACCTGTGTGTGTTCGACTATGTATCAACATACTTGCATGTGATGGAAATGTTTTAGTACAAGTTGGACACACTTTTCGGCCGTTCATTATCCTAGGTCGTGGCCGTTTAGTTGAAGGCAATATACCTGACCCTCCACTAGCTAAACTATTTGTGATAGCTAACTGTTCTTCTGTATGTGCACTTTGAATGTGTCGCACCCAATCACCTGGTGTCTGGTATTCTTGTTGACAAAGTTCACAACGTAAAGGTGGTAACTCACCACCATCATCTTCATCCTGTTTAAATTTAGATATTGTAAATGTAAAAAAAAATAGTTTTATATCAACAACAATGTTATAATATTTAAAGGATTACACGTGAATTTAGGTACAATGTACATACAGTGGTTTTTCTTCGTTTTCTTTTTGGTAAATCGGTAATGGAGCCTAATTCGTGAGTTTGAATGTGTCTAACCCACAGGGCTGGAGTTCGAAATGTTTCTTGACACATATCACATGTCAACGGAGCATAATAATCAGAATCTGCTTCCTCGTCGTCTTCATCGTAATTGGAAAATAATTCCTGAAAATAGTAAATATACATCTATATATTCAAAGAAAATTGTTTTAACTTTAAGTCATGCTTATTATTAATCTAATCATCATACTGGTTGAATTGTCATTTCAGTTCGATCATTGTCATTCCATTCTAATGGTTCCTCTTTGACGGTAATCTCTAGTTGTAACGCATTATGCATGGGATCTTCGTTTTCCGAATTTTCTTTCTTTACTTCGCTGTCATCGTTTTCTTTATCTTTTTCGTTTTCTTTATTTTCGTTGCCGTCAGATCTAACCGACAGTGGCATGTCTCCCTTCGATTTTTGTTTCGATTTTTCATCTTTGTTAATATCGGGAGTCTGTTGCCTGGGCACCACGCCGACTGTGTTCTCGTTACTCCGGCACAGTCCTCTGACCCTCAACACTTCGCCCGCCTTTAACACTCGGTCAAGCTGACTGTTGGTGACCGTTGCTTCTCCGCTGTACATGTACTGAAGTAGTATACAAAGCGTACGATAACTAATGTCTGCAGGTAGAACGATGACTAGATTGTTGGACAAACAGCTCTGGAACACTTGATTCAAGTAAGCGCTACAAGCCGATAATACAAAACGGTGTGCTGACACATTTCGACCGTCAGTCGTGCTCAACGTAACATCAGTAAATGCCGTAGTGCCATGTAACGTCGCAATAGTAGAATGTAAATGAGCACCGTGACTATGCCATTTTAACTGATAGTTTTCTGCGTTCGCCATGTTGGACATATTTTGTATTTATCTAGAAAAAAAATAATATACATGTATGCACACAAAATATAAATGTATAATGTGACTATGTTAAATATAATATCAGTAAGCATTTGGCCGTTTGTAAAGACCTAGGTATTGGGACCATTAGTTTTACAAAAATATTTTTTCATTCGGTACCTAGGTAATTTTGAGACCAAATTGGGTACTTAATTTTTATTTATTTACTTTTATTGTTTCAGCAAACTAAATTTTTTTACAATGTTATAATTTTACAAATAAGGAAAAAATAAATAACCAACTTTAGAGAAATGAGAAATGAATGAATCTTATCGAAAATTATACTTGCGATTTTAGGCTAGTAGGCATTTTATAATTAATAGAACATATTTTGTTCAGTTTAGAATGCACCCAATGAACATATAACAAAAAGATGATGAAATGTTAATATTGAATTTAATGCAGAATGATTATTTTATGTTAAACATATTAACTCTGAATTCTTCTTTCAACAGTTAATTGTGACTAAAACTCGAGTATTCCATAGAAATTCTCAAAACTTCTATTCCCAAATTTGTCAATAGTATTGTCCACGATTATATTCATAACACATTTTCACTCTTCATTTTAATTTATCCCGATGGTTCAGTTTCTAGTAAAATAATCAGATCTCTATCCTGCATTCGTTTTAGTTACACTTGACTTCCCTCAGATTTCTTTAAATTATCTCTAAACGGCTCTCCTTTCCGCACTCTTCCTCATACTCCTGCTATAGAATGCGACAACCACATTCTTTTTTACAGTTTTTTCCCATCTTCAGAGCACTTAGATTCTTTCCCCTTCTTAATTCTCTTGACATGTATCTTAATACTCAGCATATACCTCTTCCCAATCAAGTACTGTTATCTTCCGATCCTCACCAATATACAGTTCATACTTAATTCCGGGCTATTTGTATAGCCTTTCCCATTATTTTTAATCGTCGCGACAAGTTGTATAACCTTTAAAACGTTTAAAAAAATATAACATATATATTAATGATTTCAATTATTGTATGGAGTAAACGTTAATTTATTTTATCTCAATTTATCGTGACATTTTTTATTTTCTAAGTTTGAAAAATGATATACAATGATGTACTCTAGGTATATTGTAAAATAGCTTTCAAATTTAAGAATAAAATAGACCAATACCTATTTATTTATTATATACGCAACCATTAGAGTTATAAAACCGATTGTTATGGATAAGATGTCCTTTGAAAAGACTCAAGATGTAGACGTACTAAAAGGAGTCAGAATTTTGAAAAGTATAGGCCGCTTAGTTTTTACTGGGCGAGGGAAACATCCGGTGCCCAATGTCGATAATGCCATGGTAACTAATATTGGTGTGAATAATAATTGTATAATGTTCTATTCAATAATTTAATATCGATTGATAATGAAAAAATATAAATATATACCGTATATAGGATGTATAGTATTGTTATGTATTTACACACAACTCAATTAATTAAATAAACATACACTAGTTTAACCTCAATATTTTTATTATAACAGTATATAATTGATATATTCATTAGTCTATTACAAGCTCTATAATACAGCTGACTATCTGATCGAAAAATACCAGATTTTTAATTATTGAGCTAAAATGAACGATTATATAAAATGCATGTTTTCACATTGTTTTTTTTTTATTTGCTTTAATTAATTCATTATATATTATAGAATCATTATTATGTAGTATGAGTTTCGCTCTCACCATAGCAGCTCACTAGTTCAGAGACTTAAGGATTTATTTTTATAATGTGCCTCAACTTGAAATGACGAATATAAGCTTTTATTCACGACACTGTAAATACATTATTAAAACTTTATCGTAATCAAATATATACAAGATGTCTTACCGAGGATTTACCCTGTTACAGATTCTTTCAAAGGAAAGACAACGTAATCGAGAAACGAGGAGTAGGAACTACGTAATCTCGAACGAGGGTTTTAATACACAAACACTCACAAATTCACTATATTTAGAATATTACTTTGAAATTAAAATGTTATAATATTCAAACAAATGTTGTAGTATAATGCTCCATTCGTGTCAAGTATAGGACTGCCGACTGTCGGTCTTACCATGACCGACGTCCGGGCGCGTCCAGGCAAAAAGTCTTAATCAGCAAATTCCGATTGTAACAATATTCTCTATACTTATGTGTTTAATGTTACTTATATTAATACGGTAATAATACAGAGTCAGGGGTTCTTAACAACCCATTGCGATATCTCCTGAGTTAAGTAATGAAGATATTCAAATTCTATTTTTTGTATAAGACGCACCGGGATAATGCCTAAAGATATTTCATACTTCGCATGAATTCAATGTTTTGGTAATTTTCGAAAATTTGAAGTTAGCTATTTTATAAAGCATATTTTTCTAAAAGTTTTTATTAACCTCATAATTTTTAATATTTTTTTTAGTTTCTAATAATTTTTTTATTCGTCAATATTGCTAATAAAAAAAATTGTGTTAATATTCGAGGATCTCATAACTCGAAAGACTTCCAAAAAATGTGTTGAAACTCGAAAGTTTATCAATATTTCCAGAAATCAATACTGCTAAACCATTGGTGTGAATACTAAAAAACTACATGAGTCACCCTGATCTCTACGTCACCCCTCTTTAATTCACCACTGATATGTACTATAAACTGCATAAACATTTAACATGGATCAATTTATACTTGAAAAAATACGAGTGATTGAAAAATTTGCAGTGTAAATCTTTGTCTACGAGTATATATACCTTCTTCTTTGTTAAATATTTTAACCATTACAACTAGAGGTTCTGGTCTTCATACTATTTTAATTAAAAAATATTAATCTGATATTCGATTATAAGTATACGACACATCAGTATAGACCTTAGTCCTAGACATTTTAAGAAAAAACAATTATTTTCGGATATACTTGTATAGACTTTAAGTAGGTACCTATAAATAGAGCCAATGTAAAATTAGAATAGTAATATGGCGATCTTTTTAAGTAGGTAGTTGATATTATACTTTATAATTTTGTTGTTAATTATCTACTTACTTTGATTAAACCTAGTATTTTGTTTTTGGGAAAAAGTCAATTTAATTAAATTGTTACACATACAAAAAATTGAACCGTGTAAAATAAATGTAATAATGATATAGTACATCAATAGTATATACTATAGCTATTGTAACTGCAGTGGTATGTATTAGGTAAACTTATAGTTTATACTTAATGAATGTTTTATGAGAGGGAGAATTATAGGTAGATACTTGTATGCACAACAACGCAACTCCTCCCTCGTGCACGCAAATTCGATAAATTATTTTAGATTAAATACATTTTCCACATGGTTTTATAATTGTTATAAATTGTTACCTGATGAGTGAGAGTAATACTCTAATACAGTAATACAATATAAGTATACATAACACATAGCGGGAAATAGTTTAGTTATATCCTTACTGGATTTAGTTCAAAATATCCTTTATAAAATGTTATCCCTTCCCCTAAATTTTCTTAGACAATTTTGTAGTTGGGGTGTATATAATACCTATGCATATTATGCATACTATCGAAATTAGTTACTGAATTACAAGTATTCAAATATAAATTAACACTTACATTTTAATCAACATTGTCAATTTATTTTATAAATATAAAACACGCTCATATTTATTTTTTATTACTTTTAATTTTCTAATAGTCAATATTTGGTACTATATGTGACTAGTAACATTAATCATCTTACCTATATTTAACATTGAGGTATTAAACATTATTGTACGGTATGTCTTTATTAAAGTTACCTCTAATATAATTTATAATTAATAGTTGTACAACTCCCATATATTCTCGCGCGAAAGCGATGAAAATACCTTAGAAATAACTAAGTATTTACGACACGTGCGACCGACAAATTGAGAATAAGAGGAATAGCCAATAGGTATATGCGAATCACGAGATTAATTTCGCGTAGGAAAATCGAATAAATATTCATCAGAGACCAAAAACGTTTTCGGACCATACATAATACCTATATTATAATTTATAATACACCCACTAAAATATAATACTATACGTTATAGATTACAAATTATAAAAAGAAACAGTTGCGTCTAATGGTACAGCCGTTTCGATTCTTTTAACGCGTGGGGGGTGTACATATTCTATTATACAAATAATATAAGTTTTATACTTCCGTTTGATTTAAACTATAAAAATACAATACAGTGCAATCAAATGCAAGATAATATAAGCGTATAACTGAAAATGTCAATAAACGTAATACGTATGCACGAATGTTAAAATTTCGAAACTACGAGTATCATAAACACTCATACCCTGTGCTTCCGACTTCCGAGTAGGTTGTAGCCTGTAGGTACACCACGCGCGGTACAAACGTATTATGAGGACCGATGTATTTTTTCCTAATCATTTTTTTGCAAAAAAAATTGCTGTGGAACACGATAACTGTCGTGATGCTACCTGTATACCCGTACTTGATGCATTTAAGTTTCAAAATCTACATACCAATGTTAAAGCATAAACGGATAAATCCAGGTAACCAGTTTTCGGGTGATCGAGCTTTGCAAGTTGATATAGTAATTTATGGCCACGCGGCGCCGCAGCGTCCGTAGCGATGTGTACCTACGTACATCCAAATATTTTATGCAAAAGAGTGAGAGAGAGAGAGAGAGAGAGAGAGAGAGAGAGAGAGAGAGAGAGAGTGATATTTACGTGCGCCTACAAATTCGTTTTTAATTTTTTTTTTTTTTGATTTTTACCTGCGCGCGGTTGCAGGCCTCCTTGCCGCGGCGATCCACCAACTGCAGCGACGGGTCCAGCTGCGGCGGCGGCGGCTGCGGGTTGGTGCACGTCGGCGGCGGTGTTATTGTGACGATAGTAGCGGACGGACGGCGAGCGACGGAGAGACTGGTCCGCGCGTGAGAACGATCGGCGAGCCGGAGCACACTACACTATACGCGCGCACACGGGGGCGGCTGTACGGGAAACGCGCGCGGCTTCGCCGGACGGTTGAACGTAGGGAAAAAAAATCGATAAACAATACTGATTATTGATTTTGGCACCGCCGATGACGCGGCGGCCGCCGCTACCGTATAGTCGCAGTAGTCGCACTACGTGCACGCGCCGCTCCACCACGTTATATCCGAACGCGCCCCTCCGCCGCGGCCGCCGGTCCGCCGCCCGTGGCTGCGACCCAGGGCCGGGTGGCGTAGCTTATTACCGAAAAACCAACCTCTTTGGAAAGTCGGTGGAAAGTATAACGACGGTAATCCCGTTGTCGCCGACTACGCCGCTGTCGCCGGCCGTATTCAAGATATAAAGCGTGTACAAGTCCCAAAGACGATGATATTCATAAGCGCATATTGTTTTGCGTACAACGTGTGCGCTTTCGTGAGCCCCGATTTCCAAGGGTATAAGTGTATAACAAAAAGCACACCCGTCCGTCATAAACATTAGCCTACGTTACTAATTTTGTTTTTATTTGATTGGAAAAAAAAAATAACTAAAATTAAGAAATACATATAAACCTTTTTCGTTTTTCCCAAACAAACACTTGCAGGCTATTAGTCGGCCACCCTTAAATTTTTCCTCCCTACTTCTCAGACCCTTGGTAATTCGGTATAATAACAAATTAATGTAAAAATATTTATATCTCTTAAATATTTAAAGTTAACATTTTATGCAAAAGGTTATCTTACCCACCATAATTACGCCACTGTATCAGAGATTATATATATAATCTATACATAAGTTTAGTTACTAGTTCTTACTACTATGAGGAAATTACCTATGACAGGGATGGCAAATCCATGGCACGCCAAAAGATTTTGAGGGCACGCGAAAAATTAAAATATTTTTGTGAAAAAAAAATTCGTTATTCTGAGAAATGAATTAGAAAAAATTCAGCGTGATAGGGTTATAGGCAAATCGATCGTAAACATAGGGAACAAGATTTTGAATGTGTGGAATGAAATTCCAAAAGATTATTCCACTTTAAAAATAGTAGCATTAGCTTTGTTATTTAGTTTTGTCTATTTTTTGTTCAACATATTCATGCGAGTCACTATTTTCAGAAATTAATTTTATAAAATCTGATTTAAGAAATCGACTAATTGATGAATGCAGTGCAGCATGTACTTTATTAAAAGTCACTAATTATAAGCCAAATATCAACGAATTGGCATCAACTATTCAACAACAAAAATCACATAAAAAAAAAATAATTAACAAAGTAATAATATTATAATTGTTTGTACCTAAACCAACCTTTTTTATACTAATACATTATTATACAATTAAATAACGATAATTTTTTTATACAATAATGAATATAACAAAATATTTTTCATGGCACGCTCGAGCAAAAATAAAAGGTAATTTTCGGCAAGTAGTGTTCAAAAGGTTTGCCACCCCTGACCTATGAGAAATAGAGTTTTTGATCATTTGCACTGCAGTGTATACATTTGTATTTAATCTTAAATAATATTAAATTACCTATTGATTATTATAATAAATGATTTATAATTTTATGGATAGGTACTATTAATTGTTAAAAAAATACGTTCTAAAATAGTGTTTTAATTACTTTAATTAGCGAATCCAACTCATCTGTTTTGTAATCAAGCAATGCATTTAATATAAGGACATTTATATACTTAAACATTTTATTAAAAAATTTTACCCATTACTGAAATTACTCGTTAAACAATTATTGCAGCAGGATCATCATTTCGATTTTAAAAAAAAAAGGATTAAACATTTACGTCTTAAACTATTACCGAGAAATCTTAAACAATAACAGAAAAAGGATTTGTGTCTTTAATTTTAAACCATATGTCTTGAAACAGTAAGAAGATATTTATAAACATATTATATGTACTATTTTATAAATTATAGTGAACATGTTAAGGAATAAGTTTTGATCTTAAAGCCCCCTAGAGGTTACTACGGCCGCAGTAACGCCCTTTACACATCGTGTTGGAGATTTCCCCGTTCACTGACACTTATACTATAGTTCGACTATACCCAGTTGGCCGACGCACCCGATTTGCCGACACTCATTTCGCCCGCTCATAGTTTGCGGACACCTAGTTCGGCTATTTTCAGTTCACTGACACCCATTTTTAGGTAGTTTAATTTAAGACAAGTATATTACCCCGTTTTATTTTATACAAGACTTGATATTTTTCGTAATTCATTTATAGTTTATCGACAGTTATTTTTATCTTTGAGTTAGCCAACTAATAAGTCTGACTCTAAATGAAGGAGTTAGGAGATATTTCACGGTGTCAATGTACTGGGCAAAAACCCATCGTGTTGTATTTATCGTGTATGCTATACGGTACCTACTGCCTATCAAAGATTATAAATATTATAGCGTTACATTTTATTATTTTTAGAGTATATATATTATATAGTATATTTTATATACTAGAATATCTATAATCATTGATAGTACGCTACATAGTAGCATCATATTATTATCATAGACTACATAACATTGAGGATTGACCGTATAACATCGTAAGTGACACGACATCATAAACAATAATTGCCAAATGGTATCTTGAACATTTTTTCTCTCGGATTTTTTGGGAGAACTATTTATGCGCACTCACTCGTATTGCATGTATTATTCGTTAGACCATGCGTCTACGACAGCTGTGCAATTATTGCGATTTTTTTTTTCGATACTATCTATAAATAAAACCGCGTTTGTTTCTTTTTCCATCGCATAGTACGTTTGCGTTGCTAAATAATAGTTTTTCGAACCGTGCCGAGGCCGGCAAAACGCCGTAGCGTATAATATTTTCGTTGAAAACCGCTACAACGCGTGTTTCACACATACCTACCAATGTACACGCAGTGATTGCGTATTGAATATATAAACGAACGCCCGCCGCGCACGCACTTTGAGCGCGCTATTGATTTTTTTCTCCCGCAAACGATATATAGTATTACTACGGCATACACATATATTCATATTTGTATAAGGTTGACGAATGTTTTAATACTTTCTATCATGCTTTTTGCGGATTGTACTATCGTTTCTTATGTAGGTATATGTTCATTGCGGGGACGACAAACGATCGTGATCGTGCCATCGTGGTTGCTTTTCATTCGATTTGAATCCAACTTCTATACATTTTCCCATGTGCCTTGAGTAGTTGAGTATGATGACTGATCATACAGTTCTCACCGTTTCAATTTGTCAATATACAATTAATTTATATAATTTATGGGTGGTATAAGCACCACCCATAAAGCTACTCTGACACACTGCAATTAGTACATGTAGTGTAGTGTAGCCGGCCGTATAGTGTCGTATTGATATAGTGTTTATAATGTTTATATACTATTATGTGTACTATAGTCAAGGGCGTCCGCAGGAATTTGTCAAGGGGGTAGCAAGCAAGGTATCATAATTTTTAATTTTTGTTTCATTATCTGATTAATGATAAAGTACCTAATTGTTTTTGACGTGTTTTCTATCATATAAGTAGGGAACGTAAAAATTAAATTATTTATTTTATATATAGTTAGAACGTTAGAACTTAATCTTACAATATTAATTTTAATTAATTAATGTACAACTTAAAATTAACAAATGCATTTTTTTATATAAATAAAATGTAATCATTGATTTGATAATTTTAGGTTACTTATAACATTAAATGTTTCTAGCTTCTATAAAATAAATAAAGAACTACAAATTATAAAACCATTAGCAAATAACTTATTTATGTTTTTAATACCTTACATAGCACTACAACCATCATATCCTTGTCCTACTAAATTGTTTAAATTAAGACCAGAGTTTCTCAAAAAATGTATTATAGATTTCGCTACAATTTTAGCATGCATATCTGCTAAAGCAACAAAACCTAAAAATTCTTCTTTGACTACAGGGTTTTCTGATTCAAATGAGATGTATCTTATGCCTATGTATAATAATTGTTCTGTACCAGAAATATCGGCAGTCTCATCAGCGAGAATAAAAAAAAATTATTGCGATTTCACTAAATAATTTGTTATTCTGCTTAAGATTATTTTTCCTGTAATATCAATTATTTCATTTTGAACTCTAGCTGAAATATATTTGGAATTTTTGAGGCTTGGTTCTAAATTACTTTGTAAAATTGTAACACCAGCCTCAATTCTAAAATTAATTAAAGAATTTAAATTTCCTTCCTTTGATGTTTTTCCACGCAAAGCAATTTCTTGAGAGTGCCACAAAATAGTATACTTGAAATAATAGGAACATTTTTTTTCAACGTTTCAAAAAATGTTTTTAAAAAAAAATATTTATTTTATGATATTTTATACAACATAATGGTTATGATAATTGCCCCATGAAAAATCCAAGGGGGGGGGCAGATGCCACCCCCCGCGGACGCACTTGGTACTAGTCACTAGAAATATCCTGCATGGCTGCATGTGCCTACAGTCACTTTAAACTTCTTAAATTCTCAATGCATACTTTGCTTGTACTTGCCTCTCTTTCGGTACCCGCAGATTGTAGATTGTAGATTATAGATTATAGATCGTATTTGTAGATTTTGGTATGGTGTATTCGAGGAAGTCCGTTCCTTCGTTTTAAAATAATTAACTGAAGACTTTATTTCGTACATAACTTTTCAAGAATAAAACTTATAGTATTGCCTGTCAAACAACTCTGTTGAGTTCATGAGATTTATAATTATTATTTACAGTCGTATACAGTGTATACTATACGTCTATACACCATACATTGTATCCGGTAAATTATGATTTTGGAGTCCAGACATTTATTGATCCTTATGAGTCATGGAGACGGAGCACTCTGGAGTCTGGAGCATATAAAGAAAATTTATTTTATAACCCTGAAAATCAGAATAAGGCTCGTATAAATATGCAGTGGCGTATATAGGATTTAATTTCGGAGGGGGCCGATTATGTATTTAGAGTTTAGGGAGAAATGACGGAGGAGGCACAATGACAAATATTGCTTAAACGCTAAAAGACCTTTGGACTATTTGGACTATCATCATTACTTCACCACAGCGTCGGGTTACCCTACAGGCAAAACAATCAGGTGATTGGAGCGGCAAATTTGTTAGGGCGGCAAATTTGCCGCACTTAAGAAAAAAATGTATTTATAAAATTATATTATAACGTCTTATGAGTTATGAGTATTAGCTTAAAATACTGAAATCGGTGAATGCGATCAACTAGAATTGTTATTTTTAGTGAATCTATGTTTTTCCCGGAAATGGTTTATATTAAATATATGGTTATACATATTATACATTAAGGCGATAGCCGATACGACGTTGTTTTTGTCAATTATATTTTATTTTCGTGATTCTATTACTTACAATATTACAAATAATGTTATACATATTCTTTAATCCTTATCATAACAATATTCTGCTTAATGCTTATTAGTTATTACTTATTAGTATACCGCGACACTGCGACAGTGCAACTTGTGTTACGAGTGTAACGACGTCTTTATTTATTTTTGTTATAATTGTTCAAATTATTAAATCACAATGAGTGATGGTAGAAAAAGGAAAAGTGGTGCAAGATACAAAAAGCTGCGAGAAGAGCATGAAGAAAAAGAGAAAAGGGTTATTCAAAAAATAAGAAAACTCGATACTTTTTTCACAAATTTAAAAACAGGTAAAAACAATTTACTCTATAATTCTATAAAATAAATATATTTTTTTAAATTTTTGATGACACGTTCACTGCGGTTAGGTTAACCTGCCAATAAATTGGCGTCATCCGCACAATATTTTACAATACAATGTGTCTCAGCCGACGCTTGAATAAAATAATATTAATTAAATTATATCAATTATATAATATCGCCCTCGTACCACTTCGCCACCGATCGATTCGTAGTCGCAAATCGACGTTTTTTTTATAATATTAGATGTTTTAAAATTATTTGATATATCACAGTCGCGAATCGCAGTTGTATTATTTTATTATTTTTGTGCGCTAATCGGCATTTCTTATTTGTATTATTGTACCTAACTCCGTGGTGTTAAGTGTGAGAAATTATATTATAATATATTAATATTGGTAATATAGGAATGTGTATTGTAATATGATGCGCAGTGAACGTTTCAAAAATAAATATGCACGAAAAAATGCTAAATTTATTACTGAATATTATTATATTTATATAGACTCATCTACTTCAACTACTACTCTCACATTAACCACAAGTACTATTACTTTAACTACAAGTACTTCAACGAGTTCAACTTGTCATCCTAATACTGAATTAGATATTACGCCTAGCCCTACCATTTTGTCTGTTTCAACACCTTTAGAGCTAGAGAAAGGAAACCACGCAGGTGATGCTAGAAATCTGATTTCAATAGATATAGCTAAATGTACAGCCCCGAAATCTCTAGTATCTCTTGATGATATAACTGTAAATACAGATCCTGCCAAATGGATAATAAACGAGACGACAATAGACCAACTACTTTCAAGAGACATCGATCAGAACATACCCGAAGATTTTTTTGTCACTAGAAGGTATTACTCCTCAGTAAGTGGATATCGGTCATTGACAAAACTTGCATTTGAGAGAAAAATAAAAAATGGAAAACTGCACAGAAAATATTTATGCTATTCTTCGAGTAAAAAGGCACTTTTTTGCATTCCGTGTCGTTTATTTGGTAATGGTAGTTCAAAATTTGGTACAGATGGATATGATGATTGGAATAATGTACACAGCGGCCTAACCTCCCATGAAAATTCCTCAGAGCATGTTCAAAGCTCTAGCACTTTTTTAAACAGAAGTAAGTTGAAAAATCGAATAGATAAAGGGCTCCAACTACAAATTCAAAATGAAATGAATTATTGGCGAAATGTGCTTCAGCGAGTAGTAGCAGTAGTAAAAAAACTTGGTAGTCGAGGATTACCATTTAGAGGGAAGAATGAGCAATTTGGGTCAAATAAAAATGGGAATTTTATGATGTGCTTGGAGCTTATTGCGGAATTCGATCCTTTTATGTCTAATCATTTAGCTACTTATGGAAACCCGGGTCGGGGTAAAACATCCTATCTGTCTTCTACAATTTGTGAAGAGTTTATTTCTTTGATTGCGAAAAAAGTATTAAATGTGATTATTGACGAAGTAAATCGTAGTAAGTAGTTTTCCATTGTTGTTGATTCAACGCCTGATATCAGTCACGTGGATGAATTGTCGTTTGTAATCAGATACGTAAAACGAGAAATTCAAGAAGATACGCCAGCTGAAGTTGAACGATTTTTAAAATTTATACCCAACGTTGGACATAAGGCAATAGACATGCTAAATGCAGTTACAGGAACACTCGAAGAATTTGGTTTGAATTTACAGGATTGCCGCGGTCAATCTTATGATACTGCCGCAAACATGTCTGGATGTTACTCAGGATTAAAAACAAGGATACAAAATCTAAATCCATTAGCAATTTATGTACCATGTGGAGGACATAGTATAAACCTCGTTGGATTGTCCGCTGTCGATTCTATCAAAGAAGTGGCATTTTTTTTTGATTACTTAGAAGCCATCTATGTTTTTTTTGCAAAATCTACTTATCGGTGGCAATTGATGAAACAGAAATTGAAACCAAACCAGAAGGTAGTAAAAAGAGCTACTGGAACTAGGTGGTCTAGTTGTTATAATGCATGTTCTTCTTTCAAAAATAGCTGGGAAGAATTTATGGAAACATTGAATGTTATAGAAAATAATAATTCTGAAAAACACATAAATCGTAGAAAAGCTGCAGGTTTAAAAAACAACCTGAGTTCATTTGAGTCGGTCTTTATGGCCGTATTTTGGACTTCTTTGTTGGAACGATTCAATAAAACAAGCACAGTTTTACAATCAACATCAGCTAACTTAGAACATGTTGTTGATCTACACACATCTTTAATTGATTATGTGAGTGAAATAAGATCTGATGAAATGTTCCAACAATTCATTGATGAAGCAAAAAAAATTAGAAAAGAAGAATATGAATTGGACAAAAAACGTCATCTTACGCGACCCCTTTTATGCGACGAACTAGACGAATGTAGTTCTAGAGCAAATTAAGTAGTTTTTGGTGGTAAAGACAAATTAAAAACCGTTTATTTTGCCGTATTGGATCAACTCAGAAAACAACTGGAAATGAGACATTCTGGGTATGAAAATATTTATGATAAATTCAAATTTTTGATCAAAATAGACAATAAGTCAATTGATACCGATGATATTGTCCAAGGAGCCAACAAACTCCAACAGTTTTATGAAACGGACATTGACGAAAACACATTTACTCAAGAATGCATACATTTCAAAACTTATATGCAAAATGCAACAGAAAAAAAACAACAACATCAAAGTTTGTTTACATTTTTTAGGAATCAAAATTTAGAAGAACTATTTCCGAATGTAAGCATCGCTTTGAGAATATATTCCTGTATGGCGGTTACTAATTGTTCAGCAAAAAGATCGTTTTCGTGTCTCAAAAGAACGAAAACGTATTTAAGATCTACAATTGGTGAAAATCGATTAAATAGTTTGGCTCTCCTTTGCATTGAATCTGAATTAGTGTCGACAATTGATTTTAAAGACATAATCAAAACATTCGCTAACCTAAAAAGCCGAACAAAAATATTTTAATAAATTTATTATATAATAATTATAATATTTTAATAATATTTGACGATTGTATCAAATTTAATATAATAAAGAATTATTAAACTAACAATGTATTTCTATATGTATTTTGTTTTAAAAAAAAGTATATAATGAAAGGGCGGCAAATGCCCTGCTTGTAGGCGGCAAATTGCTTAATCCGCCACTGCTTCACCAGAGAAAAAATAAACTCATTTTTTTATTTTTTATGAAATGTTATGTAGAAAATATATAAAAACTCTTCATGGCAGTAAACAATTTTTTTACTACTGTCACTCAAAATTAATTACATATTTTCTTACAAGAATAAACGAATATTATACATTTTAAATACGAGGTTTTGAATCGATATTTGTCTCTTCATTATGACGAGGCTGTCGTACCAACAAAACTTTAAAGCATATGGCTAAACGACAAACTGTGATACGATATAAATACTCGGAGACACGAAAATACACGTGTCTAAAGCACGAAAGCCTAGAACTTGAGTCTCGGAGATACCGCACACAACTGATGTCTGATCAACGATAATAAATAACAAAATGTTACGGTCACAGAATATATTAATGTTATGGTATAGCAGTGATGGAATGGCCCGGGTGCAGAGTGGGACAAATCAAATATTAATAGAATATACTAACTAAGTTATAAGCTAAAATTACAAATACCGATAATTCCTATCTACCGACTACACAGACTACAGGCTATACAATTTTTATTATCTTATCGCATAAGCGATTTTTCATTTCGGAGGGGGCCCGGGCCCCATCGCCCCCCCCCCATATATACGCCCCTGTAAATATGCAACATATTACGATTTTGGTTTTTACCAAAAATAATGACTACAATATTGTCATATTTTATTGTATTCGATTCTTCAATTGATAGAAGAAATAATCAGTATTATCTTACAGTTACATTGGTTACAATTATTACACCAGTATTATTTTCATAGACAATTTTTATTTCCATATTGAAAATTAATAATGTATACATTGATTATAGAATCTATCTAATAAATGCTTTACTTATAAAATCGTATGATTGATTTATACTGTATCGTCATAACAAGCATTTATTTATACATTTATAGTATCGCATTTGTTTATTTTAAATAATTTGTCATATACTAACCTACAAGATAATTAAATATTGTTAATAATAATTAAAAATAAAATTATGGATTCTTGTTGGCCTGATATATGATGTGACGAGCAGCTGTTTTTATGATATTTACGGGAAGTATCTAGGTAGGTGTATGAAACTATGAACAAATAATTACAGCTGTATACCTGTATCTATATTAGGTATATAATTGAATATTAAAAAATGAGGTCGAAATTATCTGCTTATCATTATTTTGTGATTTTAACACCTGCATGTAATTAAAAAAATAACATTTTAAATTAATATAATTATTAGTGTTTCATTTCTAGAGGCTAGAATAAATAATGAAATGCAAATATAAACAAGAAATATTATTTAATATTTTAAAATAGTTAAGCCTTTGTATAAAATATGACACTAATTATCCGAAAATTGAATGTATAAATAAATAAATATGTATAATTTATTATACTTACTTATGCTTACAACAATTTCTATACAAGCATAAAATGTTTATATACATGAGGATATGGTATACATTATTTATATCATTACCAATACAATATGCACTGCTCAACATATAAAAACATAACACAGAGTTAAGATACTTTTATTTCATAATATGTTATATTTTATGAGCGAGGCCGTAGCTGGAACAAATTTTCGGGGAGGGAGGGAGGTTAACATCAAATAATATATTTTCATAGTAATTAAAATAAAATTAACATTTATCTGAAACAAAAAAAACACTGACTTTTTATAATATTATTACATCATGATTATTTTGGAATATTTTTAAAGTAAATTTATGTTATATAAAATTATTATTTTAAAAAATATTATTTAGAATACAAAATAGTAGTCGCTTTTTATCTTTCGCGAAACGATCGATAACATCATTCGGATCGATTTTAATTTGTCTGTATACACTCAAAAGAGCTAAACTTGTAAGACGTTCTTGACCCGATGAATTGCATAAATAATTTTTTAATCTTTTCAAAATCAAATTGACATAGTTCTAATCACCAAAACGCACTATACAACCAATTCCAGACATTTTTTCCCTGGCTTTTATATTTACAAAACCAATCATCCGGACGGAACGTCACACGCGAGTTCCGCAATTCTAATCTCTTCCTTAATCCAACACCATTCAATACCGGGTATTCAAATCCCTCTATCCAGGCAACCAACAATTCAATTTTAATAGACCATACTCCTTTGATTGTTTCTGAAGTGTACTGTCCTCCTCTACCTAAAATATCTCAACTCCACTTAGATCAAATCTAATTCTCATTACGGCACAATTTCATTGCTGTGGGAGATTTCAATGCCAAACATCTCCTATGGGGCAGCCAAGTTGAAAATCCTAGAGGACGTCTTTTTTAAAATTCCATTCAAACGAACGGCTTTTCTACTATTTCATCCCCGGGACTTACTCATCTGAACCGTCTACCTGATTTACTAGACTTTTTTATATCGTCAATCCCCAACCATTTAAACCACACTATTCAAAACATTTGTGACTATCTTCAGATCATTCACCCGTTTTACTAAATATTATGAAACCTCCAATTCTATTCCCCCTTCGTCCTTCCCTTTCCAAAGGTCCAGTCAACTGGAAACATTTCTCATCAAAATTAGAAAATTCCACAAACCTAAAAGTTTCCCTTAAAACATGCAAATAAATAGAATCCACAGCCCATAAATTAGTCAGTTCAAATCAATCAGCTGTCGACGAGTGCTCTTATCCTCCTAATCAGAAATGTCACTCAAAACTAAAAAAATTTATCTTACCTCCGAATATAAACATTTTAATTGCTGAAAAACGCAGGGCTCGCTCCCGATGGCAAAGATCAAGATTACTTTCCGTCAAGTCAATAATATATTCAAATAATAATATATAATAATAAATAATAATAAATTCAATAATCTATTCAATAATCTATCTAACACCATTAAAAAACTAATCTAAAAATTCAAAAACGACCTTTTTGACACAAAATTCAAATCTTTAAACTCACAAGATGAGTCACTGTGTAAAACAACTAAAAACTTGCTCAAATTAAAAGAATTTTCCAGTCCTATTTAAAAAGCAGACGGATCGCTCGCCCTTTCAGATTTTGACAAGGCTAATCTTTTAGGGGAACACCTCTCAAATATTTTCATACCTCACCACGATATTCCTAGTACCTCACAACAAGTCAAAATAAACGATTTTCTTGACTTTCCACTACCTGTGTCCCTCTCTATTAAACACGTTTCCCCAAATTAAGTTGCAAATATGATTCAAAGATTAAAGCCCAAAAAATTCCCAGGTCATGACTTAATCACGAATAAGATTTTAAAATATCTCCCTAAAAAAACAATTCTCTTGTTAACTTTCATATTCAATTCCATGTAAAGATTGTCTTATTTCCCTGCCATCTGGAAATTGTCCATAGTTATTCTCATACTTAAACCAGGAAAACCATCCGATATTGCAATTTCATATAGACCCATTAGTCTTCTCCCAGTGTTTGGTAAGTTATTAGAGAAGATCGTTTTAAAAAGGTTAAGACCAATAACAGAAATCCAAAAAGTTATTCCCAACGCACAGTTTGGTTTTCGTGCAAATCATTCCACCATACTACAAATACACAGATTAGTCGATAAAATTTCTTCTTCCTTCGAAAATAAAAACTATTGCCCGGCAGTCTTCCTGGATGTGGCTCAAGCCTTCGATAGGGTTTGGCACATGGGCTTACTCTATAAACTGAAACTATTCCTCCCTGCTCCACTTTACCAACTAATTCGCTCTTACCTCGAAAATAGAACCTTAAGGCTGAGCGCCCACCAAAGTAATGTGACGTGTGGCGTGGCAAGTGATATAGCAAACACGTAACAACAAAATGACGAATGGTGTGACACAACGCCTACCTATGTATCTAGAAACTAGTAACACCAGTTGTCAATATGTCTTCTTCTTCATCGGATGACGAAAGTTTTTTGGCTTTAATAAATTTAATCAATGTTAATAACACAAATAATAAAAAAAGACATTGTCGATTACATTTCTATTACTGTAGTCAGAAATACTATGGTCATAAATACAAGGATGTTCTTCAATTACACCAACAAAATGTATGTTAAAATCTGGATCGTCTTTCATTTTTAACTTAGAAAATTAAGAAAAGAAAAGTTAGAAAATTAATAAAATAACAATATTTTCCAAAAGACCTGTCACTCTAGTCGGTAAAAACACGTAACACGTGGCAAAAAATGGAACACGCTGCATTTGAATGAAACCGAAGTAACATGTAGTTTGTCATATCACTGTCCTATCACTTTAGTTGGCGTTAAATCTATTAATTACATAGCTTTGATACAAAATAGCGTGCTAGATGCATGCTACTTACTACTTCACTTGCCACGCCACACGTCACGTCAAGATGGTGGGCGCTCGGCCTTAAAGTTCGTCATGGTAACTCTTTTTCCTCTATTTTCCCAATCCTTGCAGGAGTTCCCCAAGGAAGTGATCTTTCTCCTGACCTTTACAACATTTTCTCTTCTGACATCCCTCAAACCAATGACACCATCATAGTTACCTACGCCGATGACAAATCTATCCTATCCTCCAATAGAGATTCGATCGTAGCATTTAATGCTCTTCAAAACCACCTTGATCTTATAGATAAGTGGTCTAATTAGAAAATCAATGCCGACAAACCTGTTTATATTCCTTTCACTCTAAACAAAAAAAATTGCCTATTCTCACCTTTCAAGGAGTACCTATCCCCTCCTCGTCCAAGTTGAATACCTGGGTATTATTTTAGACAAAAGACTAACCTGGGGCCCTCACCTCAAATCCAAAAGAAAGTCAGTAAATTATAGATCACACTTATTACGTCCCGTACTAAAATACAAACTTCCACTTCATAATAAAATACTTTTATATAACTAGCAGTTTGGACTCGGCACTCGACAGTAACACTCAACACAGTGATACCACGGTATTGTTTAGTGTCACTAGTGCCATTGTTTGAAAAGTATACAAAGAGGTTATGTGTTGTTCATGGAATCCAAGTTACAACCACTATGACGGACTTCAAGAACAATAAGGGTTACGTCGTTTGAAACATCATTACGACAATCAACGGCTCCACGGCAAGACGTAATAGGTGTTTCTGGACTGGTACTCGAGACGAAGAGCGATCGATTCGTTGGTGCAGCATTTGTTGGGTTTCAACAAGATAAACGGACGCACGAGCGTATCCTTTGTCACCGGGACAGAGGTACGCCCGCAAATTCAAACCGGCGTACAATGTATTATTTAAGGCTATTTACCGACGGCGCAGCGTGACAAATGCGAAGTTAGAGATGGTGGACGAATACATGACGACTCAGTGCTGTTCGAAGTGTAACCAGCTGATGCAAATGTCGACCAAGCACAAAGAAAAAGGAAGGACGCAGACGTCACGATCACAGGTTTCAGCTTTGCCGAAAGTGTGGAATTACTTGGAATCGGGACGTCAACGACGCGCCACCAATGACATGATTTTTGTTTATAATAATTTAATTGATTATCGTGATACGTGAAAAGTATAATGTACAGGGCTCGGAACTTTATGCATTTGCATCTTTCTCAGGAAGCTGCATATTTCAAATCTGATTTGATACAAATTCGTTTCATTGACCATACAATTGAAATACAAACATTTATGTTGCATATTTTACTAAATTTATATGATTTTGCATATTTAAATATTTTGAGTATATAAATGCATTTTATGTTAAAAACTTATTATAAATCATCAATAAGCAAGTTTTCAATACTTTAATATTTTAAATTAAATGATTTACAAATAAATAGTCTCCTCACACCAGGCCTTTTCCAAGAGCTGTCATTTTTGTTATCGGTGACGCTCGCCCGTACCGTTTAAAAAGTTTATACTTTATACTAAGAAAATAAGAATAGGCCGTAACTTGTAATCGTAATGACCGGCGAGGTTTTTATATTTATATTAAAGTTAGCTCGTCAGATAAAATTAATTAAAATACCCATTTACCAATGATATTGTATTGTGTTGTACTGAGGTGTATGTCAGTAAAATGCGGTGCGTTCGTGAGTTATTGTCCGCTTACCGTGCTCAATTACCGCTTATGTTCCACGTAAAATTGTGATTTTAATATTTGTCATGTATGATTCAGTATGACAGCTTCAAATCATCAAAAGAAAAATATAAATAAAATATTTATGATTCAAAAATAATTTTTTTTTATAATTTTACTTTAAAATATATCTTTTTTACAAAATAATAAATGCATATTATACTGCATATTTGAGTTTTTTTAATGCATACGTATGCACATATTTCATTGTTTTTTAGTGCATAAAGTTCCGAGCCCTGAATTAATTTACATCAAACGCCGAACGAAATTGTTATCGTTTATCCAGCAGATTCGTTTTGAAGTTTTAAACTTACCCGAAACTTCCGAACTTTAAACTGCATGGCGGGGACATATCGTCACATTGTAAATTTGTAAGTCCATCGTGCAGCCAAGAGTTAAACGTTCACAATATTCAATATTGTCAATTGACAATTAGTGATAGTACTGAAATAGGAAACAATGAAACATATGTTTCCAAATGGATTTAAAAGCGCATGCGCCTTATCATTACTTACTGTTATCATTCTGGGTAATATGCTTTTAGCTCTTGTGTTATTGTAATTTGTATTCATTCTTAAATCACGGTAGTCGATGGGTACTGTGTTTTAGGTACCTAATAACATTAGTATATAATTTATTGCGCGGTGTTCGTGACTTATGAACCTTCTGTTGGCGTAGTACGTATTTTAGTTACGATTTCTTTAAATATATTTCAATATAACGGCGTGCTTGAAAGAGTGTGGATAACAATGAATATAATATTATAAGTGAAATAAAAAAAATATTGTGACTAATTTAGTCAAAATGGCTGAATGCGAATTACGGCAGCGGAAAAAGGAAGATGGAGAAAATAAACTTCTGGAGAACAATGAAGAAATTAATGCTGTTGTACAAGAACAGGTCCTAACTGAAGATAAGCCCGAAACAGTAAGATGCATATCAACCTAATAGTTCATATCATTGTATGACAAATGTTCCAAATTTTATGATTTTCTTTATTTTGATATTTGTATTTAACTCTGACAAAAATCTAAAATTAGTAGGTATTTTTAATTATTAATTAGTAGAATGTTTTGAGTATTTTTTTCCAATATTTTAAATTCTGTATTGGAATGGAGTGTGTATTTTTACTAATCATTACCTAGATGTACCTACACAGCTTAATTTTTAACACTTTATCTAGATTTCATTTATTTATACCTAAATTAGATTTTTAACATTAAAAATGTTGGAAATGTAATATATTAAATAATATAATATTTTTTAAAATAATTTATTGGTATGCAAACAATTTACCTAATTTAATTCTATAGGTAACTCAAGTCTTATTTAGGTAATCTTTATTTAATAAATATTTATATATTCATTTATAACTTTTGCAACTCAGAGGTGTATTTAAAATTGTTTCAATTATAATACTTGGATATATGAGTGAAGCTTTTATTAAAATATATTATGTACCTATTATGTTGAAAAAATGATTTATAAATTAAAAATAATTATAAAATTTTCAGTTTTATAAAATAATATTAATCAAAGTATAATAGGAATTTGAGCACTGAACACAAATAAGTATTACTTTTAATAGTTAAGTTAATACCATTTTGTTTTTATATTAAATTTTTTTTTATCTTGGAAATTCAACTGTTTTTAGACATTAAATATTATTGTCAGCTTTCAATTTCATTTGTAATTCTAAGATACTTTTAATTCAGTAAACAATTTTTCAGATCAATGATTGTATCCCGTCATGTGTTGTGACAAATACTATGCCGCCTATGGTTAGACGTTACAGGCCAGTACATAAGATATATAGTGCTTATCAGAATTTACGGAAACTTAAAGGTCCTAAACATTGGTATGCAGGTTCAAATTATTTCAATAATCAAGCCTCATTCAATTTTCGAACAAATAATTATCGTAGGTCTAAAGTAAGTTTGTTGCCCAAATATTTTTGGGTAGGTCTAGGTTGTGGCATGTTCTGGGAACAATTCTTGAAGTACATGGTGATAGTACAAATAAACTAAATGCTTTTATGGACTTGGGAGACCTTTTATTTTTATTTAATGGCTTATATTGTATATGTCAAATTATCATAATTTTTCGATCTATTCTAAAATATTAAATTTCAAATGATTACTACATGATATGATATAATTTATTTAATAGTTGAATGAAATTGGATTATATATTTTGTAAGTGACAATAATACTACTACTAACAATTCAAAATTTGCCTAAGAATAATTTAGCATTTTAATATCTACAATATAATATGCATGAAAACATTTAATTAATCAAGTTTAATAAAATTATGGTTATAGGTATTTGTACAGTTGTAAAGACTACAAGTAAAGCAAAGTGTGTGGCTCCTGCATTCTAAGATACTGTTGACATTTTAACACAATATCAACATGCTTAAAATGTTATAAAACATTGTACAATATGTACTAGACAATGTATAGGCTAATAAAATTGTTTATTACTTCTTAGTTTGACCAAATATACTTTCTTTTAAAAAAAATATATTGTAAATATTTCTGTTTTCAATATAAATTCATACCATTTATAAATCTATATTGATAGTAAGCTTTTAGTTATCTATTATATATATTTTTTTAATTTTAACATTTCATGTAAGCTTGATTATTATTTACATTAGAAAATCTTATTACTCTCATCAATTAAATTTAATAAATTTATTTTTATTTTTTGCTAAAATATTTGTAGACCCAAATTTTTTAGGTACCTAATCATGTTATACCTGTTATGGCACATTTAGCTATGTGATATATTTAATTAATTTTGATTGCTGCTGTTCGTAGATTTTACATGAATTATACATGCATTTTATTATTGAATGAAGGAACATGTTTATTTTCAAAATGTTTCAATAAATATATATATATATATATATATATATATATATATATATATATATATATATATATATATTTAGACCATATTTTTGTTAATACATTTTTTTACCTATGCTATTTTATCATATTATGAAATATTTAGTTTGATTTTAAAAATTAATTTTTAGATTAAATCATATGATTTAAATTTGCAAACCTTTAAAAAGTAAATAAACATTTATGTATAATTTTAAATTTATAATGTTTTTTCTATTCTAGTAAGTTGTCAATATTTTTGATTTATGTTTGTATTTATTAATTGTTTGTTTATATATTTGTACAGTTAATGTTTATTTAATGCTTCATTTTGTAATTCAATATTGATTACATCATTATTAATTAATTAATTATTTATGTATATATATTTTTGATTCAATTAGAAAGAAGATTTTGATTCTGAAGATGATAAAAATATAGATCTCTCGGCAAAAATACCATCTGGTACCAATAAAATGCCATACATACTAGAAACTTTATTAAGTGGAATATCTGAAAGGCAAGACACTTTTAAAACATTGTTACCTTTAGGTTGTATAGTATTAAGAAAATTGTATTTTTTAAAATAGATGGAGAAATTGGATAATTCGAGGTATATTTGGATGGCTTATGATTGGCCTTTTTTGTCTCTTATGTTATGGAGGACCTCTAGCTTTAATGATAGCCGTAAGTATTACATAGTATTTCATTCTAGTTATATAATCACAATTACTATAAAAATCAATAGTTTATATCTAGGGCTTCATGTTTGGTCTAATAATTTGTTTTTTTTTTAAATTATTTTTAAGAGTGGTCAAGGTTATATGATTTTATATAGTATAGTATACAGTTATATATATAGTAAATATAGGTATGTACTATATGATGATATAATAAAAATGTATTAAACATAAGTTAAATTGAAATAAATCGTCTGGTAAAATACAGAAGTTAAGAAGAATATTTCGGTTGGATTGTTATTTATTCTGGGTGTTAGCAGTATTATTTGTTTATATTTGAAAACGATAATGAATCATCATCCTTGAAAAATAATTTTGAGTGGATTTGGTTAAGTTCTTTAGGTACTGAATATCAGAAAAAAAACGTTTTATTGTATACCTTAGTAAAAAATGTTATAATATTTTTTCAAAAAAACAATTAATTGCCAGTTTATCAGGTCTATCTGATATCTGATCTATCAATATTTTAAATATTTTTTTTATTGAATCATAAAATATATTAAAAAACTTTCATTTACATATAAATTAATTACAGGTTTTAGTTGTGCAAGTCAAATGTTTTGAAGAGATCATCAACATTGGTTATTCGGTTTATCGTATACATGGCTTGCCTTGGTTCCGTTCTTTATCTTGGTATTTTTTGATGGCATCTAACTATTTTTTTTATGGTGAAAGCCTTGTGGACATATTTGCTGTGGTTGTTAACAGAACTGTAAGTTTTTTGATAAACGGCCTACTTTTTAATATTGATAAATTATAATTAATAATTAATGATTTTAAATTAGGAATATTTGAAAATGCTGATAACGTATCACCGATTTGTTTCATTCAGTCTGTATATTGCTGGTCTTGTGTGGTTTGTCTTGTCTTTAGTGCGCAAGTACTATATGAAACAATTCTCATTATTTGCTTGGACTCATGTTTGTCTTTTGATTGTTGTATCTCAAAGCTATTTTATTATTCGAAACATATTTGAAGGACTAATATGGTATGTAAAATATAATCCTACTTAATAATTTTTTTGTTGAATTGTATTATACAATAATATACATTCATAATATGGTCTTAAATACATATGTCAGTTGTCAGAAGAAAACACTGATGAGGCTTATTTGTCAACCCCTCCTTATAAATTAAAAAATAAAAATGTTATTTTTGATTTATGTAGATATAGATTAAAATCCTCCCTTAAATTGTTTTCTGTTGGGCTGTGTTTGTTGCTATATTAGGCTATATAACTAAAAAAAATTATGGGTGCCAACATTTAGAGTATTACTTAACATTTTTAATTTGTTGGTGTCTTTTTATAAATAAATCTAAATGCTAATGCCACTGAACTGCTAGACTAATTATCAAAGAATTAAATACAATAAGAATTATTTTTATCATTAAGTTCATAATATAAAAGTACAAGTTCGATTATTAGTGTTATAATATTGTGTTAAAAAAAATTATAAATATTGTGTTTAATATTTTAGATTTTTTGGTTATAGGTTTATTGTACCAGTTTCAATGATCATACTTAATGATATTTGGGCTTATGTCTTTGGATTTTTCTTTGGGAGAACACCACTGATACAAGTATCACCTAAAAAAACATGGGAAGGATTTATTGGTGGTGGTGTAGCTACTGTGATTTGTGGTATTGTGGTAAGTATATTTTAGTTTTATTAGTGTTAGATAGTATATTAGTAGTGATCTTTAAATTGTATACAAATTAATAATCTTTATCTAATAAGCTTTTATACATTTTATATTATTCATCTAGTTAATATTAAGTTCTCATTATTTAAAAAATATTTAGTGTTTTAAAAATGCTATACTTATACCAACAGTAACAGTATTATTTTATAGAAACATTAATAAATCACTATTATTAATATTTATTTTTTATTATAGATATCATATTTCTTGTGTCAATATCCATACTTTGTGTGTCCAGTGGAGTACAGTGAAAAGTTTGGTAAAATGATAATTGATTGTGAACCATCACCGTTATATAGTCTTCATGAATATGTTTTACCAGAATTCATGGCACGTGCTATGAATGTAGTATGTATTAAGAAATCATTTTTAATTGCTATTCAGTTAATAAATTGTAATATGTGTAAGTTACGGGTTAAGTATGAAATTTGGTTTAAATTTGAACATATGAAATTGATATTGTTTTGGCTACTTAATTTTAAAGTCCCTTGAAAATTATAAAAAGATGAATAATTGTAAAATAAAATATCTTTATTATTAAGAGTATATAGTTAGCTTATTTTAAGTTTTATCAGTGGGTAACTTCTCTATTCAAGTTTTCAATGCTGATCTACTTTAAACTTTTGATATTTGACTTTAATTATCCTAAATTTTGTTTAGGTGGCTGCATTGTTCAAATAAAAATATAAAAATAATGTATATGATACACATTGAGTAAAATTAAATAGATAATAGTATACAAAATAATGTAAAAAAAAATGTAGAAATCTTGTATTTATTGAATAACAAACTTCAAACATAATTTTATTACAAAAAATAGATGAAAATACTAGGTTTGGTAAGACTTCATGGTCGGATGAGCAAAATGTAAGATTCACGGATGGGTCTTTTAAACTTGAAACCAATTTACCATTGTTCTTGGAAAAAAATATTTGAGTTAAAAAGGTCGGGTGGATCACTTTGTCAACATTTAATTTTCTAGTGTTCATAAATGTTGTTTGGGATTTTCAGAGAATATTTTTTTTATTGGTTACAAAGAAAATCTTATGAAAAATCTTGTATTCATGAAATATCAACAAGTAGATAGTGTGAAATACTAGATTACTTTTCCGCTGTTTTTCTCAATTATTTGGGATACTGTTGAAAAATTCAAAAAATTTACTCCCAGGTACCAACTAGACAAAATTTCCTATAGAAGAGTATCATGTTTGTATACATTGGAGCAAACCTCCTAGTTGAAATTGTATAGAAACACATACACAAAAAAAAAACACCATATCATGTGTTGTATATGCCAACTAGGCCAAAATTTAATTATTATAAAATTAGTAGAATTGGCCAGTGAAGCAAATGAGCTGAGGTAGCATATTGTAAATTAATATTTAAGACAGCCGGACGGACGAGACCGGGGCAGAGTGTGTGTGTGTGTTTTTGAAGCACGTATGTGTAGAGACTACGACACCACGCTTAATTTTTGTTTTAATTAAAATTGGCCTTTTGGTGTGAATTATTGTTTTATTTTGAAAACCCATCAACTCTTAATAATTAAACTAATATCTATTAGCTTTGATTACTAAAGAGAGGATAGAGCGATACCCACGAAAGTGCGGTATACGACACATGATAAAAACAAAATATTCTTTGTTTCATTAAGAATCTAAAATATAAATTTATGTTTATTTTTATTATTCTAGTTTGGAGTTTCAAACAAAGTCACTATATATCCTTTTATGATTCATGCTTTTTGGATGTCTTTGTTCAGTTCTATTATTGGACCCTTTGGAGGATTTTTTGCTAGTGGATTTAAACGTGCATTTAAAATAAAGGTTGTTAATTTCATAAACTGTTTTACTTATTATATACTAATAAATTATTTTATTTTTTATTAGGACTTTGGAGATGTTATCCCTGGACATGGAGGCATTATGGATCGTTTTGACTGCCAATATCTTATGGCAACATTTGTTAATGTTTATATTTACAGTTTTGTAAGCACACCTACTTTACAAAAGACTGTTCAACAGGTAGTTAATTGTTCATTGAACATATCATAATAAAATATAAAAATATTTTTATTCTAAGTACATTAAATTTGTAGGTATTTACTTTACGGCCTGAAGAACAGTTGCAATTGTTTTATGTTTTGAAAGGATCATTGGAAAATCGAGGTATACTCAATGTACAATAATTTGAATATTCAGTAGTCATATATTATTACATTCCTTCTTTCAAGTATGATATAAATATTCAAACAGTGGTTTCTAAAGAGTTATGTTTAATTTGTCTTATTTATGACCTGTACTTATGATATTCATTGGCCTTTTTTTTAAATATCTTACCAAATAGACTCCCCTGCTCGAACTGCAGATTCTTTTGTATAAAAATTAGTATCATTATGTTATTTAATTTATTAGTTTAAGTTTGTTTGGTTGTTTTAATTGTTTAATTTTAATCTATTTATTAATATGTATGATTATTGTAAAACATTAAATATCACATTTTCTATAAATCAATCAGTCATCTGAATAATCCACAACTTCACATTCCTATTTTTGATGTGATCGTCTCTTTTATTCAATCTGTAGAAACTTGAAATTATTGTAATGTGTTTTCTTAATTCTTTGCCAACTGTATAGATTCAATGTAATTTTACATTTTGTTAATTTCTTTTTGTTAGCGTTTTATTAATTTTTGTTAATTATATTTTAATAAATATATATATATATATATATTTATTTTATTTAAATATACTTTAAACAGGGCGTGTGTGACGATTAAAATTATTTTATAAGTTTGATTATATATAAAAATGTTTTCAAAACAACAATTGGATAAAAATAAAATGTCATGAAATATTTAGTCCATTATATTATAATATAATTGATTTAATTAATTAATTAATTAATGAAATTATTACTACTCTCGATATAATATACATTATTTTTTTCTTAGTTGAAAAATTATTGTTGTAAAACAACACTAATAGTATTGATCAATTTAATATATAATGTGTGTATCTTATTGTTCTTTATTTAATAAAGAAATTTATTTATTCCTACATAAATGTTTGTTAATTTTTCAAAACATCAAATGCTTATTTTTATTTTGCTTTAGGTGAACAACAAATAATTTTAAACTTAAACCTAAGTGTTTATTATTTATATTAAAATAATGCGTCAACATTTGAGGTTTTTTTTATACCTTATGATGATTTTTAAATTGTAACCGGTCTTAAATATTATCATTTTGTTTCTCAATAACGCTCGCTGCAATCATTTTTATTTTTATTTTTTATTTATATTTATATGATAAAAAATTCACTTCTTATTATATTAAGAGTATTAACCTCAAAACAATTTTATTTTTATTCTTTTATTATTGTATTTTGTTTTGGTGTTTTAGTTGCTATGGAGCTTAAACATGAAAATATGTATTTATTATATAAACTTATCAGTCATGTTTATAGTTTATACCATGTTTTATCATTTGCCTGTTTATAAATTCATTTTCGTGTGTACACATTAGCATATTGAATAGTAAGATGGAGAATGAAATAGTGGTGCAGGATCTTGAACTGCAGTCATTGATTGGCTTCGATGGTAATCCGTTGAATGGCCTTATATTGCATCCAGATGGTGTTCATATAGTTTATCCGCTAGGGACCAACATCACGGCTTACAATTGGTCCACGAAGGTGCAACGATTCTTTGAAGGGCATACCAACGTCATATCAGCGTTAACCTTATCGAAGTCTGGCAAGTATGTCGGCTCTGGTCAAGTGAATTATATGGGGTTTCGATCTCCGATAATGATATGGGACTTTAAAACCGGTCAGATCATCACGAAATACGAGTCGCACAAAGTGCGCGTCGAGTCGGTCGCGTTCTCTTGCTGCGAACATTTTCTTATATCCTTGGGCGGTAAGGACGACGGTTCCGTGATCGTTTACGATATCGAGAAGAAAGAAGTGCTATGCGGATCGTCGTCCGTGAAATCGACTGTCGGCTACACGACGGTGCTCAAGCCCGTGCACTTGCGCGGAGAGTGTTTCATCGTGGCGGGCGACAACATGCTGAGGCTGTGGACATTGAACAAGGAGCAAAGAAACATCCAAGGACTCGACGCGTCTTTCGCGAAGATCAAACGGAAAATCCTATGCACCGAGATTGACCACTTGGACGAGTACGCCTATTGCGGTACCAGTACCGGGGACATAATGAAAATCAAATTGAACTTCTCGCCCGACACCGCGGTCGTGACGCCGTCTAACTCACCGACGTTGGTCGGTTGCTTTGCCAAGTACCCGACTGGCAAGAAACGCAGCCCCGCGGTTGCCGTGGAGCTGTACAGTAAGGGAATTACTTCGTTGTACCTGATCGCGGACGGTACCATGGTCGTGGGTTCAGGGAACGGTGTTGTGGAACTGGTGAAGCAAAAACTTCGGTCCGGCAACAAGAAGAACAGGTGCAAGCTGGAGACCCGATTAGCGACGCCCACGCACCCGCTATTGGTGGCCCTGAAGTCGGCTAATGTGGACTCGTCCGTGACCAGCGTGCAGCTGATGAAGAACGTCATACTAGTGGGCACCATCAACTGCGAGCTATTCACGATTAGGACCGAAGATTTCGACGTCACTTGCCTGTTCACGTGTCACACCTCAGTGGTGTACGATCTAGCGTTCCCGCACAACTACAGCAAGGTGTTCGCCACGGCTAGCAAGAACGACGTACGCGTCTGGTCGGTGGACACGCTCCAGGAGCTGCTCCGGATCACCGTGCGTAACTTCACGTGCTCTGGCGTTCTGTTCTCGTTCGACGGTTCGCAGATTGTCACGTCCTGGAACGATGGCAACATCCGGATATTCACGCCGGAAACAGGGCGCCTGCTGTACGCCATAAACAACTGTCACAACAAGGGCGTGTCGGCCATCGCCATGTCCAAGGACGGTAAGAAGTTGCTGAGTGGCGGTGGCGAGGGTCAGGTCCGCGTCTGGCAGGTGGATCAAATGAACGGCAAGCTTCAGGCTGTGCTGAAGGAGCACAAGGGCCCGGTGAGCTCGATCGACGTGCACCAGCTGGGCCACGAGGCCATCACGGCTAGTGCAGATGGCACGTGTGTGGTGTGGGACATCGTCCGGTTCACGCGGCTGTCGATCATGTTCTCGTCGACGATATTCACCAGTGCCAAGTACCATCCCAACGGCGCCCAACTGCTTACGTGCGGCACCAACAGGTACATCGGATTCTGGGAGGCGCTCGATGGATCGTTAATTCGCGAGATTGAAGGGTCTTCGGCGTCGGCGTTGAATTCTTTAGATGTCACGCCCAATGGTATGTGTAATTATATATGGTAGATATTAAGATCGTATCGTTTGTATCGATTTTTTTTAACTTTGATATGTTTTTGCTACTGGTTACAACCGATTATTTTTTCTTACCGATTTCGCGTTATCGCAGAGCAACTGATACAATACATAAAAAATGATTAAAGTGACTTAGTAATAAGTGACCATAGTTATTATTATTAACCAGCAAAAGCATGTCCATGATTTGTTGTTTTTCTGCGAAGCAGAAACAATTTTAGTTAGTTTAGTTTAATCTATCTGTATATGTAAAAGAAGTCCTCACTAACGGACTAACTGACTGACTAATTCATAATCGACTCACAGCCGAAACTATGATAGCCAGCTACTTGACATTTTCAGGATGACGTTTAAGATTTGTGAAATAATCAGGAGATCTGGATGTACGATGATTTTGTTAGCCGGTGATTTTCGGTAAACGCCGCCAGTAGTTCCATGATCAACAACTGCTGGCGAAATAAACTCATGCTTGAAATCATCGACTTTGTGGACGTACGTGAAAACTTTCAAGTTATCCACGAATATGCGAGTTGCTTTACAAAATAAATAATTTGTGGACATTTTTTTATCAACCAATTATTTGACATTGGTAACGGAAAATGTCCGGTTGACGCTTCCACTGGGCTCATTCCGTTTCCACATAATAATTCACATCGCCGAAAGAAGAATTCATAACTAACCTAACCCCAATATTGCTATGAATTAAACAAGCAATTAAATTCTCAATACTATTACCATAGTTACAACATACCGTTTTTTTTTTGGTTTATTTTGATTGTGTTATTAGATTTAGTGTAGCGTTAAAAATACTTTTTATTATAATTTAAATATTCTAAACAAATTAAACAAAAATTTAAACTGACACTATAGCGACGGATAAATATAAATATATTCTAAAACTGATTACTGTGTGTAAGGAAATTCATCACTTAAGAGCGGCTCGATCGCTGATTTTTTTTTTTGTTGTGTTCGTTATATTATGCCACTCGTAAATGTTCATAATTTGTTGGTCTCGGCTAAGATTGCTCCTTACGAGCCACGGGTTATTCAGTTCAATTATTATAACTATTTTATTTCGTATATTATGTCAGGTTTACGCGAAATATTTCTCGTCGTTTAAATTTTTAATTCAGTGTAATGCATTGAAGGTTGAATATATTGATTATACGGTACTTTGAACTTTGAAGTACATTTACAACAACAAAAACTCAAATAGACGAATAAACATTAATATGAAAATAATCTTACGTATGTGTGATTAAAAAAAAAAATAAATGTTACTTCGTATCAATAGGTACTTTCTTTTAATAAACGCTCCTAGAAATTGTTTTCTGTGCAAATGGAACCCTCCGGAATTAAACTGTTTCGTCAGTATGTTAAAAGTTACAACTTATATTTCTTACAATCTTGCCACTAAAAGAAAATTTTAAAGTTTTTGTTAATCAGTTAATACATTAAATACATGTTTATATTTATACATTTAATTTGCGGCGAGGAGTTAGGTTTTGTAGTTGTATTAATAATATTTATGAAACTCGAACGTACAACTAATATTTCATTCGTCATCCTAAGATCTGTGTCAGTAAGTCAGTGTATGTCTATAATACTCTATGATATAGAGCTATATTATGTATTTACTATTTAGCCATAGTCTGAAGTTGGAACACAAAAACTTATCCATCACTTTTACTTCTATCTCGAACCCATATTGTATATATGAACTCCATGAACAAATTATGACCCATTGGTTGGGGGGAGTGATTTGGGGGTCGGAGCTTGGAGGGCTTATATTTGTTAGAGATTATTAATCGACCGGCTCTGTGCGTTTTTCCAGGAAAGTACATCGTAACCGGTAGTTCAGATCAGATGGTTAAGGTTTGGCTGTACAACGAGGGTGTGCCCACACATGTCGGCGTCGGTCACGCGGGCGTCGTGACTAACGTAAAGGTGAGCCCGGACGGCCGGTTCGTGGTGAGCACGAGCGCGGATGGCGGCATATTCCTGTGGCGCTTCCCGCACGCCGCCGACATCGGGCCACCCGGTAGCTGGTGTAGTGCGAACAGCGGTGGCAGCAGCGCACGTAGTCTTCGGGAACAGCAAGCGGACCGCTCGAGGCAGCTGTCGCTGAAGAAGACGTTGCCGGCCCGGAAGGAGAACATCAAGGTCATATCCAAGGTGCAAAAAGTCCGGGCGTCAGACGGGCCAACCGCGGACCGCGCAACGTCATCAATCGACGGCAACACCGCGGTCGTTGCAGACCACGGGTCGGTGAAGTGTTTGTGCCGGCGCGGGTCGACGTGCGTATGTTGCATCGACGCATCCGGCAACACGGACCGGAAGAGCTTATCGTCCGTCCGATGATGGTGCGACCTTAAATAGTTGCATAGTATTACCTCGGTTGGTATTTATTCCCTTGTTTACCTGTATTCACGAACATTTCCAACAATATATCACAATCCACCCGTTTCGCGGGCAAGTGAAGTTGACAGAGGTATGCAGGGGCGTGCCTAGGGTACCTAGTGTTGAGCTCCTAAAATCACCTCCTCGGCACACCTCTGATATTAGGTACCTACATAACTACATCGCGAAAATTCAAAACGATCACGGGATCTGCGTGGTCAGCGGTCAGCTTATTATTATTCAAATAGTCAAATAATCACATAATTATTTTTTTCATATTTTTTGATTCTACAGTTTTAACACTCTATTCATATATTGATGTACAGGGTGCTTAGAAATACATTTGAAATAGTTTTGAAAAAAAAAAATGAAGTACAAAATGAATGCTCAATATATATTTATTTTTTTACGTAATATTAGCTGGAAATTACTGCTAAAGTACTCTTTACCTACTTTATTGTCATTAATCATACATTGTGCATTCATTGTCCATTCAGCATCCATTGAGATTTTCAAAATGTTTTATTTGGTAATTGAAAAATAATTAAAATAATGATTTATTGAACAGTTTTAATTTTTGTAGAACTATTAGTACCACCAGGCATTTGAAGTATCTGAATAAACATTTTCGAATTTTAAATACAAATGAGTAACAACTTTATATTATTTATTGAATACATAATTTTTATAGTTTCCTTAGAACCAATTATTATAGAATAATAGTTCATTCTATAATCAATGTTAATACTAATAAAGTATTTAAATTAATTTACTTACAATTTATTTATTCACCAAACATTTTAAGTACCTACCTATGTATAATATTATAGATTTTTTTTTATTTAAAATCGTATTGTTTGATAGTTATGACTGCGATCGACATTTTGTAGTACGATCGAATATTCTAATTTATTGTTTCCATTCCACTTCAATCAATCCATAAATTGAATACAATCTATATCTATTGAAAAGTTCTTTAAATAACATGAAATAGCTATTAATTTTTATTAAGTTAAAATATCCAGGAACAATGAATTGTATACGAGAAAATAAATAGCATTATTTAAATTGTTATGAATTATCATGATTGGTACCTTGATATATTACTTTGTATCCAAAATCCTATGAGTTATTTAATTTTATTAATATATACTTCTGTGAGGTGATAGTCTCCCTAGAATTTCATTTTCAACCCTCATTTCCATAAATATATTTTAAAATGATATGTTTATATATTACTTGGAAATAAACTAAATATATAGTTTATACGTTTTAATATTCTTACACTAATGTCCTAAAATTGCCTATACAAAGTGCCGTCCCATCTATAACCTGATCACCACGGCTTATTCGTGGACTTATTACTCACTATTTTTACCTATGTGTTAGTTTTTTTTATATTTGATTTAAAATAGAAAATTGTAATGATGTAACTGCTTATTATGTGTTGTTTTTTGATTGTTTTATTTTTTTTTAATATGTTGTAAGCATTGTCTTACTATCTTTATATAAATAACTGGTTCCAAGTATAATCCACCCTTATTGCTAATAATGGCTTAGCCCCCTCCCAAAAAACTAATGATTACACTACATAATAAAATATATTATGAAAGTAACATTATAACAGTAACACCTATACAAGCAATACACTATAATTTTGAGTTGTACTCCTCAATTGAACAAGAGATCAATGTTATCCAAAACTAAAAACGATCGTTTTTTGGTCTACCAAGCGCCTTACATAAAAGGATTATACTATAAGCCGTAAAATGCGAATTATAATAATTTACTGCAGAAGTGTTTCGAGTTTTGACATTTTACATTTGGTGGTTAAAGAAATAAAAATATACCTAAAGAGTAAAGGAAGATTCACAAAATGACATTTCAAGAACGACTTGAAAAAATCAGAAATTCGGAAGTATTCAATTATGGACACTGAATGGATAAAATTTAGTGATAAAATAAAAATATAAATGTTATTTATCTAGGGGGAATAACTGAGTCGACAGCTCTAAATTCAGATCTAACGTCATACTAATTAGTCATTACTCATTAGTCATTACTCACAGAGGTTATAGTGTTATAGGTGATTTTTATTACGGTAGTTCTATGGTATCGTTATCACTAAAACTGTCTTATCAATAATGTTTGAAGACAAAAATATTATTGTTATTGACCAAGTGAGCGACTATGGAATATTAGAACGTCGTCAAACAGTTCAATTATATCTTCTAACCGTTTGACTACTAGTATATTTCGGAGAACGAGTACATTATGTTGAAAGTTATAACATCGTTTCCGAAAATTATCGTGCCTGCCAGAATATGTTTTCAAAGAAGTTATTACACATGCAGAGTCGTCTCAATTCCACGAAAACATCAAACACAGTTTGCCGCACATTCTATTGGGTCATCCGCACAGTATCTGCCGAGTTCGTCCATTGTCCGATCGTGTCATGCAAAATCACCAGAGCCGACGCCGCGTGAAAAACTGAAAAAAGCTGCTAAAGAATATGGTTCCGTATTGATTGCGTTCCATGTAGGCATCTCATTGATATCGCTGGGTACAGTTTATTTTTTCATCTCGACCGGTGTCGATGTCCAGCAATGGATTGGTTGGATGGGGATGTCGAATGCAGATGACAGTACTAAAATTGTAGCCGGAGCAAGTCAGTTTATCATTGCATATGCCATTCACAAATCGTTTGCACCAGTGCGCATTTCAATAACACTTGTATCCGTACCATTAATTGTGCGATATCTCAGGGCTAAAGGCATAATGAAAATGAAATAGTAGATAGGTATAAATTACATTCATTAATTTGTATATCTATGTAAATAAATATTTTATTGTTTATTTGGGTTTTTTTTTTTTCTGAAATGGTTGTTTTATTAAGTGTTACTTATGTAATATGTATATTATGTTGTATTGTTTGGAATATTGAATATTTTTGTATTTTACCTGTGAAAATTATTATTACTTGAAAAATACAGTTTATAAATGTTATTTGTTAAAAATATTGGTGATAAATCACTGATAATATGCTTGTGTATAATCTGAGCAAGATAAAAGTGAAACTATCAGTTCTTATACATTTTGTAATTTAATGTAATCTGATGCTTTATAATATTATGATACATGTAACATTTAGTAGGTGAAATTTTACTTGTAACATATTTTCTAATGAAGTAGACTAACTGATTCATAGTTTGTGGGGCGAACGTCAGTCTTTGGTTTTAATTAGTACATTTTTGACCTAAATGTATAATAAATAGTAAATCTATATATATATATATATAAAAGAAGTCCTGACTGACTGACTGATAAATAATCGACCTACAGTCTAAACACTCTAAACTATGAAAGCTAACGACTTGACATTTTCATGATATGATTGTATCATGGTCTAGGCATGCACTTAAAAAGATTTTGAAACATCTAGATTTTAAAGGGTTAAAATGGGAAAAAGAAAAAAAAATATGATTTTGGAAAGAAAAAGAAAATTTACATGTTGATTCATGGGTTACCTTGGTAATATGGATCAAAAAAAGAGAAGGCAATGCAAATTTCTATAGACTACCACCACCTGCAACAAAGTAGAATAAAACAAAATGTGACGTTTCTACAGTAACAATAAATTAATTGATATTTTTGATGGGAGTCAGTAGCAAACATTGTATATTTCCATATTTTAAATGAGAATTTGAATGTCAACGGTAAAAGATCAACAATGGCAAGGGTACTGCAGAATTTCAAAGAAATCATTTGGGATGAGTATTGAGTGTACGACGGGACATAGGACGCACTCGATCGAACGTTTACAGATTTGTGAAATAATCAGGAGTTCTTTGGATGTACGATGATTCTGTTAGCCGGTGATTTTCGGTAAACGCCGCAAGTAGTTCCATGATCAACAACTGCTGGCGAAATAAACGCATGCTTGAAATCATCGAATTTGTGGACGTACGTGAAAACTTTCAAGTTATTCCGTTTCCACATAATTCACATCAACGAAAGAAGAATTCTTCACGAAAGTGTTGTTCCCCAATATTGCTATGAATTAAACAAGCAATTAAATTCTCAATACTATTACCATAGTAACAACATACCGTTTTATTTTGATTGTGTTATTAGATTTCGTGTAGCGTTAAAAACAATTTTTACTGCAACTTAAATATTTTAAACGAATGTAACAGAAATTTAAACTGTTACGATAGCGACGGATAAATGTAAATATATTTATATAGTTGATTGCCGCTTGAGAACGGCTCGACCGCTGATTTATTTTGTGTTCGTAATTATTGGTCTCGGCCAAGACGTGTTACGTGCGTATTATTTATTTCATTGAACATTTGATTAGTTTAAACTTTTTTTTTTTTTTTATTTATTAAATATCGAAATAGGCATAAATACATACATTATTATTAAGTAACATTTTCGATTATCTTTCTCCTATATAAACTATAAAATATATAAACTATACTATATAACCATATATAAACTATTTATATATTTATTATTAAAGTTTAATGGTAATTTAAAAACTAAATCTGAATTATAATTTTAGATTCTGAGTAAAATGAGGAATTGGTTTTATCAGGTTTTTTTTCGTCTGCGTGCACGATTTCGACTATAGAAGGAGGATTGCTCCAATGAATACAAACCGGGTACTTTTCCGAAAAAAATGTCTTCTTTTATCTTTTATATCTAAAGTTAATATATATTATATTTATAGTAAGACAAATTATTAAAAATCAGAGAAGAAATTGCCCTAATCTAAAATAGTAACATATCTCTCGGACGTGGTCGGATAATTCAGCTAGTACAATATAAAATCATAATTTTTTTTATATTGCCTTTGCCTCCCCAGCTGTTAACACATATTATGATCCTTGATCAATTAGATTAGGTACCAAGTCTCACCATTAGGTATACTTTATTTTAATAAGATCAGTTAATTAATTATATTTTTGATATTATGATTATTGTTATTGTATTCTTATTTCTTAGTATCCTTATTGAAAATATCTTTGATTACAGCTATTATACAATTTGATGCAAAAAAATATACAATGTTATAAAGTTTAATCATAATAACACTTTTAAATTTTACCCATCGATTATAGATTTATTCCAAAAGAATTGGTCGAATTAAATATTAAAAATGTTCTCAACCTTTAGAACTGTTTTGTTCAAGAATTTTGGGCATAAAGATGTGGTTTTTCTTATCTGTAAATGTGAAATCTTTTGACAGTCATGTGTAAGTTATAATTTAAGAAGTTTTACTAACCTCTAAATTTTAATTTATTGAAACAGACTTTTCAAATTCCTATCCAGATTGTTCTTTTTGCAGGCCTGTTGTTAATTTACTCCCAACTCTTAAGCTTCAAACTTAGAATTAAAGGGTATAGTAATAATTTAATAAATAAGTAAGACACACTTTATTCTCTCAAATCTACACATGTAGTTTATTCTTATGTAAATCTTAAAACTATCGTCGTGTATTGTTATAGAACAAAATACAAATTAATCAGTACTATATATTGGAAATAACTTAAAATGTCTTTCTAACATTAGATTATAACAATTCAATAATAATAATAAAAAATAGAATAGTATGTCTAATTTAAATTGACACAAAATAAAAAAAATATTTTTATTACATCAGATTATCTTAATAGTGAAACACAAAAGACAAGACTTACATCATAATATTATAATATAATGTTCTATAATAATTCTAGTAAAATCATAAAAAAAAAGTATAAAATATAGAATATAAGGTCTGAGTAAAATAAAAATAATAATAATAATATAAATATTGTCCATGGATATAAAATTATATAGCGTAAAGACATTTGCGTTAAAAAAAAAAACCTATTTAGAAATATTATATTATCTTAAAATATTGTAAGAAATATGCAAGATAAGTTTTTTTTGTCTAGAAAAGAATCTATCCAGCTGAATTTTGCAGCTATATATTGTTAGACATATGTTGAACATTTATTAATGTGTAATTTAACAACAGTTAATACGCATATTATTTTGCATATATTTTAACAAATTATAGGTATTCAAGTACAACAATAATTATATAGGTTTCATACTAAATTTCAATATACTTGTTCATATTATAAATTGTATACCTAAATACACCACAATATTTTTGTAGTATGTAGTTATGTTATAAATAATTCAGTTTTAAACATACATGTGATAATAAAAATTATTCATAATGATAAACCATAATTTAAAAGCAAGCATTACAAATAAATACATATAAAATACCCGATATGTTTGGTAGTACAACGCATTGCAATCAAATTATTTTAATATAATATTGATTATACGAAGCAATAACAATCTTATAGGTTTACAACTGTTTTTATTGTTGTACATATTGTATGTATATAAAAAAAAGGAATAATTAAAATAAGTATAATACGACAACAATGAGCACTTAAGGTACATACAAACACACAAAGAATCTTTACAATATCCTGTCATCAATATAGTTCAACTTTAACACAAATGTGAGTAATTTATTTGTTATTTATCTCTTTTGAAGAATGAAAAAATCATTACTAATATATATAAATGTACTTGGTATGTTATGAAGCCTTCAAACTTCGGATTGATGTAAAAGAAAGTAAGATGTTTATTTCAGATTTACTTTTTTTTAAATTTATTAAAATTTAATTGTTTCAAGAAGATTTACTTCTAAAATCCAGGATATACTAACACATTTTACTATGAATAAATTTGTTTTATATTATAAAATGTAATCAATAAAAATAATATAATTTAATAATTCAAATAATTAATATAAATAGTTTTCACTTACAATTTTGGTAAGTAATAGGTATTAAAATAATTTAAAAATCTGTTGAAATATTAAAATAATTAAGATGGTTTTTTTAATAGTTATTCAAATAAATACATATTTTTTTTATTATTACTTGCTTTTGCCTTACGCCATACTAGCAATCTGTTGTATAGATTATGTCATATAGATCAGATAAATATATATATATATATATATATATATATAACATGCGACATCAAAAATTAGATAAGAAGGCCGGCACTTAGGAAATTACAAAGGTTGAACTAGAATCGAGGAGAGGAGGATGACATCGGTGAAAAATAGTCAAGAGATGATAACTGAGAAAGGAATAAAATGCAAGGATAGGAAATGGAGGGACAGATGAAAAGGATGTGATGTATGTCATAATTTACCTCGTAAGATCAGAGTAGTAAGAAAAAATATTATGGATAAAGCATAGATGACAAAATTAGAAGACCAAGCGTTGGATCAGGCTTTCTTCAATAATTAAATGTATATAATAAGTTTTTATCGATAAAATGGGTACTGAAATTATAGCATGTATTAGATAGGTAAGGTAAGAACCAGAAAATCCAAATAATATATGTTCCAGGTTTAACTGACCAAAAATAAGTTTAACCGTCCTTTCATTGACACATACATAAATGACAATTTCAAACTCTCCAGGAATTATTGGGAAAAATATTTTATCCAATATATATACCAGTTTACGGTATGTTCACTTAAAGCTAACATGACATTAATACCATATGTTAAAACATACAGCGAGTCATCATGTCTTTTTTTTTATGTCGGCTATATGGAAATACGTAAAAACATGACACCAAACCCTAAATTAATATTTATAGAATTACATTTATAAAAACATTAAATTCAAAACACATTACACACAATTAGCAGATATATAGCACGCAAAGAAAACATATAATTAATAGTTATTTTGTTGCGGTTACAAAATAGGTATTATAGTTAACGGATGCGATTTATACAATTAAAAATAAATATGTAAGCGTTAAATATTTATAAATTTAAAATAATTATTTTTGTCATTAATAATTAAATTATGTAGCTAGATTCATACAAAATAATGTACGTCATTATATTGTATGAGTGTGTATTTGAATGAAAAATTAACAGAGGAACTATTAAGGTTTAATATTATAATCTATAACATTAATAAATTAAAATTACGTAAATTATTATTCGCAAATGCATGATGTACATACCAATAATAAGTATAAACGTTATGAATATATATAATTATATAATATCAATTTTAAGCCTATTTGTACATTAAATAGTACAACACACTAAACAACTAAACAATATATATATATATTAGTCGTATGGGGAGGAAGCCTACTATTCTACATTTCTGTTCTTATACATACACACTTAACACGCGGTTCATCACGGTATTTGAAAATATTTTTGAGTTGACCGAGAAGTGGGGACTTAAAATAGTACTCTAACAGTGCTCATTGCATGGTCAATCGAAAGCATTTGTAAGCATTTCGGGACATGTTATACCGAATTAAAAAGGTTTACTAATATTACTATGTTCAAGTAGTCAGTATTTTAACGACAAACATATAGAAGTAAAGAATTATATGAATATATGTAGGATTAAGACCTACTTAAAAAGTAAGCGATGTTGAGGAATGTCAGAAGGGATCCTTGGTGAAGATCGTTTTCCAATATATTGAATTGGTAGGTAGAAGTAATTAGTTGCGACTTGCTAGTCCAATTTATTTGCGTTTTGTCTTGCTGTTTGTGACTGACGGTCCTACAAAAATAAAAATAATAGTTACAAAGGTATCATAAATTATACTTGTATTATATTTATATACGATTGTAAGTGAATAGTAACTCAGGTGTTATTGAGTTTTTTTTAATTACCCTAGAGGAACATAAATTCAGGGTATTGGAACCATATTAGCAACCTATTAATAATTACACAAAACTAATACATTTTGATTTAACAATAATCGTAAAGCCTATTAATATTAAAATAAATATTAATATTTAACCAAATGAAAATATCAAAAACATAATTTAACAAAAAATTTCCATAAGATACTATTAAAGACATTTTTTCAATTAATTTATGTTAAATTTTAAAAATTAAACATTAATTTCAGTTGCAAAAATCAAGAATTTCAGGCATCGAATTCTTTACAAATATGAAATAAAAATAGGATATTAAATATTCAGTTATCATGCATCGTTGAACAAATAACATTGTGTATTTGCAGTGAAACATTTCCATTAACAAGGTAGTTCTGAGATTATTACACGTATTTTCCATAGAAAATGTAGAATAACGGTTCGTGAAAGTGAATTGATGCCAAACTGTAATGAAATACTTATGTGAATAATAACCGGATTACCTATTAGTTCTGTTGTTGACAAAAAAGTTAGTAGTAAGGAAAAAATGAAAATAATGAACAAGTACATGTTGCTATTGATTTGAGTCCATAGCATTTAGCTGTGAACCTCAAAATTCAAAGACATTTTTTCATTTAAATTAAATTAAATCATAGAATAGTGATTTAAATGTTCAACTATTTCAATTTGCTGTAATGTTCCTAACAATATCAAAAAAAAAAAAAACTATTTCAGTAGCAGCAACTTAATTGTTAGTAGATTATACAAAAAGTGAATAAGTTAATCGATTCAAACAATTTAAGCATTCCAATCAATTTGTCTGCGTATTATTGCTAAAACTCCATGGTATGTAACGAACAAATTACTCCACGCTGACCTCCAAATCAAAACCATCAACTCATCTCACAATTAACCTCAAAGACACTTCCTGACAACCCCACATCATATTTATTTATTATACATAATGTACAGATTGTAAATTCTCCATCTCTGCCATTAAAGATAAAAAAAAAAGTTAATCTTGAAAATATTTTTCTATTCAAATTTAGTAATAAAATGTGTCAAATGTTTATATTTTAAGTTCAATGTTACAAATTACAATTGTAAATCTGTAAATCTGCTCTTAAGAATTTGATGCATCTTGGTGTTACCAATAACACAGTAGTTCACAAAAAAAAAAACCAATGAATATAATAAATAATTTAAGTTTCTAATGTATTTATGTATTGTTAGCTTTTAAAGATTTAAATGGTTTGGATAATGTAATATTCATTATCAACGATACATTTCAATCTAAAGTAATTTTCACCATATTATTCTAAATATCAGTTTGATAATATTTCCTGTTAAAGGATACTGAGAAAATACCACAATAATATTTAAAACGATTATCAAAAACCTTAATTTAAACATGAAATATTTTTAGGACAACTATTTTAGCAATGTTTCATATGTGTTATTAATACAGCTTAGTAATTAAATCATGATTTTAATTAAAATTCTTAGTTTAATAGTTGTTTGCACATTAATATTATTCATAATACAATATAATTATATAACAAAAACTATAAATATATATATATATATATACAGTAAATTTTATTATTTTATAGTTGTTCATTATTTTTATACCTATTTATAAATCTAGAACAACGTCCCAAAGTTAAATATTCTAGATTATTAAAATTGTACATTATATTATATACATGTATATTTCTATTTTTTTGATAAAGAGTAGTAAAATAGCCAATAAGATCTAATTAACACATAGTTTATAAAATTGATTACACACTGTTACACAATATTTATCTATCAAAATCCAAAAAAAAGTTATATATTAAAAAAATATAAAACATAAGTTCATGCTTTACACATTTATGCAATAGGTATTATGTAACCAACAAAAATGTTTAACTAAGGTTTTGAGTTGACATTTCTGACCCAATGCAATATATACATATGCAATATTCATTAAAGCTTTAATTTAGATTTAGAAGTAAATGTTTGTACAGGTCATACTAAACATATAGACATAGTATTCACACAGGACCGTATATGTTATAGAGAATGTCCAAATTTACAAGAATAGTAACACAAAACTGTTCCTTAGAAAAATAAAGATGGATACAGAACATATTGAGATTTAATACAACATGGTCTACAGCGTATATGAATATACATAAGACATGGGTAACTTTAATATTTATTACAGCCATATATAATTTTATATTTACTTGTACTTAAAAAATATGAGTACATACAAACACATAATATAGGTAAATTAAATTTACTGGAAAAAGTGATGACCTACAGTTCAACTTGTGGTTGGTTGTTCGATATTTTTAACCATCCATTGACAGTAAATTTATATAATAATTCGATTTTGAAGTGTTTGATATACATTTTGTCTAATTTAATATTACTTTTAATTTTTTTGGGGTAGTAGTAAGAAAAATCCATAATCCATACAAGGGTTAAATATATTTTAATATATGTAAGACATTAAGTGTAAAAAACAGATGGGATAAGAATAATGAAGTGACATTATTTTTGTTTTGATGCACAAGTGTACAAGACTAATTGAGTGAGATGTGAGTTACAAATGGTAGGTAAAACAAGAATCATAAGTTAACCACAAAAAAATAAAATCAAAATTTAACAATTTCAAACTAATTAAAAATACCAATTAATCTTACCATGAAGATAAATTCAGTTTTATAATAGAATTTTAATAGTACAAACATTTTATCAACACATAAGTCACTGTGAATATTTTATAATTTTGACTTAGTTTTCAATATTAAGATATAAAAATATAGTTCCAGGGATGAAAATATACGAGATCATTTGCTAAAGCAACATGAAACATTATAAATTAAAATCTACTTATTTACAATAGTGTTTAAGCAAATTATTTTAGGTAATGGTTAAAAATATTATATTTTATATTTTCTTCAAAGTTGCTATATAGTAATGCATTTATCCTTCAACTACTTACATTTATCTTTTGTTAATTTTTAGCCCGCCCTAAATACAATTGTTTGTATTAAATGCACTTGTTTTGTCCACTCAGCCAAAAAACAGGTCATAAGTCATAACATACATTTCATGCATATTTTATCAGTGTTATTTTGTTATATAAACTGGTTACTCAATAAATATAATTTATGTACATAAAATATTTAAGTTGAAATATATTTTTATTGTCTTGATAAACTATGGAAATGTGAACACTCAACTTCTATTCAACACCTCGTAAAAGAAATAATTATAATTTTTCCTTATTAAATCAACAATATTAAAATAACATAATTAAAATATAAATGCCATACAATATTTTTAACCTTTTTACAAGTTAGAAAAAGGCTAAATACAGGAGTCGGGTGACTGATATAGGTGAATTGTTAGTATAATATAAAATCTATGTGCTATTTTGGTTTTGAAAGAAATTATTCTGAGTGAAAGATGAGTTCAACATCCTCTCTATATCATAAGATAGTTTATATTACAATATAAGTATACGTACCTAATAATTTTATAATCAGATTGGTTAAACAGACTTTTAGAAAAAAAATTGGTTTTACACAGATATAACCTTTGGCCTGGTCTAATTAATTTAATAATAATAGTTACAGTTAAAATTATAATAGATTAATATGTATAATGCTAATATAAGTATACAAGGTATGTTTTAAGTTACTACGGTTAAAATTTGTAGTCAACAAAGTAATTATATAGACAATATATTTTAATCAAATTTTGTTGAAATTTCTGATTTTGTCAAAATTTATAGTTGTCTAATACTGAAGTCATAAAACATTTTTTTTTATTGACTACAATAAGCAATTAGTAAAAACCATGTATTCAATTTTTAGGCATAAGTTATTAAAATTATGAGCTATATGAATTTTTAACATTCAAAAGCAAATAAAAAAAAGGTGCACAAGGATTAATGATGATTCCTTATTAGAAATAAGAACAAATTATGATTAAATTTGTTTTGTATTTTTAACATTTTTTAGTCCGACCAAATTTATGTTATGGACATTACACAAAACATTTTAAGAAAACATGAACATTTCTATTGTTAAAACATAGCACAAAAAATTAATATATTTTGAAAATGATAACATCTCTTTATAACGGTGCTGGTAGCATTTAGTGAAAATGTTAAATCTTGAAAAAAAAAATTTGATTTCATTGAAAACTGTTATCCCGTAAATTTTGTTTCGTCAGTTTTTCTCTATTATTTGAAGACTGTTATGAAATTCAAAAAAATGTTTTCCTGAACTATAACTACACACATTTTTTTAGTTTGTGACCAACCCTCCTTTTGATGATCAGAATAATTATTCTGGACAAAATATCATGGATATTCAGAAAAAATATAAAAATAAAAGAAAGAAAATCACATTATGGTAAAACCAATATATTTATTCGCTCAGTATCTAAAAGTAGTTTAGTAAGTACTTTATAAGATACTATTAACTATAAATATTTGCTTTTGCTACAAACTTACGAAAAAAGTTGTATATTATATAAGTGGTTCCATTCCTAGTCCATTTCACATGTCTCATTTGAACACAAAATAGTTTTATTTGTATTCTTAAAATAGATTTCAGAAGATTCATTTATTTTTTCCATAGTATTGTTTAAATTTATTTACATGTATTGTTAATAACATAAACTATCTTAATAATAAATAATATAATTCAATTTTATTTACCCAAATGAGTTCATTCGTAATTTTTTTAAACAATTTTATAAAAAACTAAATGTAACCAATAGTTAACTATTTAATTTAATTTTAATTTCTAACTATTTGTAAGTTATTAAATGGCTTTTAAATTATATATTTATTAAAAAACCTATAAAACAATATATTTTTATTTATATTATGTTAAGCTAATGTAACTAAAAAGTTTACTTAGAACTGTTAGGTTTTCATTTAATTTTTCTAGTGCATTCCAATTTTTTTTTTATTTAATCTCACCTTCTGTCGCTTCAGTACACGTGCATCAGTTTTTCGTCTTGACATGCCCCATTACTGGGCCGATACAAACCTAAATACCCTTTTGGCCACATTGAGTGAACAAGACTGTAAATTAAAAAACAACCATGGGGGATTTCATAGATGGAATTTTACAAAATAAATTTTAATAAAAACAAAACAAAATAAAATAAAGAAATCTCGGCCAATAATAATGAAGTGCCGTATAATAAATTAATTGTACTAAAATGCCAAATAACCCAAACCTAAGAATGATAATTTTTTTGGTTGTATTTGGCATTTGAATTTAGTGTTTTTATGAGCAATTTGGAACTTATTTTACCTTCTAAACACTCTACATATGACGAATGACTCATCGGCTAAACTTATCTTATTCATGAGTTCTATTCGTATATAACTAATATTTCACTTTTCCAGTACAATGGATTCTTATTTATACACATTAAAATGTGACTGTGTGACTAAATTATTAAAACATACCTCGTGTGTATTTCGAGTTTGAATTTGAATCATTTAACGGCTTTAATTTCGTCTGATTTTTTATAGTTATATTCTTGTTTTTCATTATCTAATTATGATTTTACTTATTAATCAACTTTTTATTCACTAACATTTATACCAACTAAATGTATTATTTATAATATTTACCTTTAGTTTGATTTGTAGAATTTCTTTTCTCATTTATTCCTTGCCAATTGTATTCAGCAGCACCACTACCACCACCATCATCTTCATCATTAGAATTATTCCATCTTTGGTCTTCTTTGTCACTACTGCCATCATGTATTTCTCCCTTGAATTAACAAAATAAAAAATTTCATTTTTTAAATTTATTTATTGGTTAATATCTCATATATTAACCCTAATATAGTTCTATCAATACTGAGATTCATCAAACAATTCAAAAGATATTATGCATTTTTATACCACAATATTCTTTTTCAATGGAATAATATAAAAAAATAACTCGTTAATATTTTAATTTTATAATTTTCACTGTTATTTAATATTTTATATATAATTTATTATCTAGGTTCAGCATAACTCTATCAATTTAATTGCTAATAAATAATTATACCACATATTTATTGCTTTACTTAATTTAATAAAATCACTTTGTGGAACCAGATATAATTATAATTTTAAGTATAAATAATAATTAATCAAAAATATTAATTGTATAACTAAAATGAGTTACTAAAATGATTTGTTTAATACTTAAATAATTTAATTTTTCCAAATAAATGAGGAATAAAATCAAATATGTTTAATAATTAAAATAATTATCATATATAATTAAGAAAATTAAAAAAATAAGAAGTTTTACCTACTAATTTTTTTTTTAAGTAGTGCAGTAAAATACTCTATACCAATTAAATGCTTCTATAAATATAATACTATACAGTACAAGTATAAATTTTATATACTCAAACTATGAATTATTTAGATTTATTAAATATACTTACAGTTGAAGGTAAAGTAATGTCGCTGTTATTTTCTGATAGTACTTTTTTTGGAACAAATTTATAAGGCATTTCATATGGCAAATCATCTTCATCTTCTGGCTTCTCATTCCATTGTCTATCTTCATCCTCAGCACCCTACAGTCCAAAGTAATACATAACAATTTTTAATATACATTTTAAAATAATGTATAAATAATAGTGATTTATAAAATAAAATAGAAATAATAAAATTAATTACAGCAGGTATGGCAATATCATCGCTATGATTGGTTTGAATACAATGTGCACTGTTGTTATCGGCAAGAACTACATCCATAGTCATAGTTTCATTTCTTCGGAAAGTATATACATTATTTGTTTCTTCTTCATCATAATATTGTTCATCGTAATCTTCATCGAAATCTGGACATTCAGATTTAATACTAATATCATTACCATATGGGGCATGTGATTCATAGACTGGATCATGATCATAATCATCTTCTTCCATCATTTCAGGCTTAACTGCTCTTGATACATTAATCGAAGAAGTTCCATATTCATCAATATTTTCCTAAAAATATAAATAAAAAATATTAAATAATTATAATATGAATACAGTTTCAAATATAAATTATTATCAATTAAAAAAAAAATATTCCAATTTACTTCTGTAGGTTCTCTTTTAATTTTTTTCCTTAAACTTTGCATATCAAATTCATTCATTTCATTCGGCTAAAATAACAAGAATATAAATTAAAGTTAAATACTTGAGAATTAAAATAAAAAAAATAGTTACTTACTAATTTGTCAACTTGCCCCGGCGGGTTTACATTTCCTTTACCACGTCTAAATCTTAGCACAACTGATCGGCTGTCGATTACTAAATTATATTTTTCTTTATATGCTTGTATTGCGTCCTCCGCATTAGAAAATTTAATAAATGCATACCTGTCATAAAAAAAGATTTTTTAATTTTATATTATTAGCCAAAAGCTATGTTCAAAATACATTTTATTTTCCTTAATTATTAAAACTTACCTAGTATACTTCATTTTTTTAGCAAACCCAATATCAACTCTAGTGGCTTTTGGAAATTCATCTTTAACAGCATTAGATGTAATATTTGTAGGCAAATTTCCAAGATATAATCTAAAGTAATAAATAAATGTTTTATAAATTATTTATAAAACTTCAAATTATACACTGATATATATATAATGGAATATGCAAGGCCAGAATTTAGTTGATTTTACAATGGTTTTTTATGTGTTCAAACTTCCAGGTAATATTAAAAATATCACACAGCAATTCAGAGGATTGAAAATTGGAATTAGATAGTACTGCAAGTTTAAACCAACTATATTTTGATTTTCTTGATATTTTTAATATTAGAAATAAAAAAAAATATCCAATAAGTAAGTGTCTTTTATTTATAAAATTAGTAATTTAATGCACAATTAACCCTATGCAATTAAGTAAAACATTATAAATCATAAGACATAGCTCGTAGTTTTGTTCTATTAGAATATTAGTGTTGAAAAACTAATAACTAATAAACAATAAATTATGATTTTATTAAATTTCTTTAATCATATTGTTTAATAATTGCAATTTAGTATCTTAAACAAAAACGTAATGTTGGGCTATTTTCATAAAAAAAATATATCTTAACTATAATACATGATGGTGGTTTTTTTAAATTTAATTTGCGATAGTTCAGGCCATTGGATGTGTAATGGTACTGTGTTTTTTTTTGCCAGAAAGTTTATATACATATATATGTAAAGCATGGCTTTGCTGCTAAAAACCCATAAGGTTATTCATCCAAAAATTGATAAGCGTAAGCAATGCAGAGCAGAGTTTAACTTAGCTCTAATTAGTGACTGTGGTGAAACAATACAGGGTGTGGGCTGTAGTGTTATAGTAATTTAAACATAAATTAATATGTTTATGGTTTATTACTTTAATTATTACAGTAACAGTTAAATAAGAAAATTACATCAAATTTGCCAAACATTGTTTTTTTTTTTATAGGTTTTATGATTTATTATACTTTTTGAATGTATGACTACTAAATATTACATTATGACTTATGATATAATCATAAAGTATTAAGTGTGTTTAACACTTGTAACTGCCTGAGAATTTACTAGTTGACAATCAGAATCCTGTCCAAAAAGTAAAACAAAAAAGGAAGAAAACTACATTTTATTAGGTTATAAGGTTTAATACTAAAATAAATGACACTTACGTGTATGGATCAATGCACTCTGGAAATGCTTTTTCTTCAAACTGACTTTCTTTGATCTCTACACGCAAATTTTCATGTTGGAAAATTGTTTTATTCAGAGCAGCAGCAACTTGTTCAATATTTGCAGTAGGTTGTACTTGTACATAACAATACCTAATATAAGAAGTTAAAATGTTTCAAACTTAAATGTAAGCTTTTAATTAAATACATTATAAGACACGTTAAAATAAAACATACCTTGGATTACATGGTGTATGGAAATGAACAGATTTTATTTCGGTATGAAAGTTTTGTACAATTTGTCGCGTAATTTCATGATCTGGAAATCGGATCATAATTTGTTGGTTATTTTTAGGTGTTCGAAGTTCCATTTCGGCAGCAATAGCTTTTACTGCATCTTCACGATTCCATGGTTTTTGAGCACGTTGAGGTTCACCAGATTGTTGTGATTTTAACTTGCGTTTTCGTGTTTTACATTCTGTCACAGCATTTGTATCCTTAATTTGTTTAATAAAATACAATATAAAAAACCAGTTGATTAATTGAACTTTAAAAATGTTCATGATCTGTTTATTATTAACTACATTTGTAAATCAAACCTGATTAGTTCCATTGGTTTGATTTTGAACGGAACTACGAGGTCTATTCATTCGCATGTGTTGTCTTGGTATAAAACGAGGTCTTTGATTAAACTGTGGCCAGTTTTGTGTCGATGATGTTGACGGCGTTTGCGGATTTTGGGAAGAATTACCAAAGAAATTCCCATTCTATTAAAAAAATATTAAGAGATGAGAAAAATATTTTAAAATTAAACATTAGAAACATACAGCATTTTGCGAGAACTGTCTGGGATAGTTGTTTCTTGGAGTGTTCGCATATTGATAAGGTGTTCGCTGGCGTGAACTGTTGTTAAACGACCTCCAGCGTGTCAAAGGTGATCTAATAGTACTATTACTAGATGAACTGAATGTAGTCAGATTGTTACAGGTGGTAGTATTTGTAACAGTAGTCTTAGCTTGTGGTGCAGGGCTTGGCATACGGAACTGTGTCTGCCATGTATTGGGAAAGGCCTGTTGTGGCCAAAACCCATGGGGATGTGTTGGCGGTGGAGAAGTGAAATCTGTTTGCAAGTGTATTTGATTGTTGTGCGGCGGAGGCTGTTGTGGCACGAAAGTAGGCAGTACCTGTCTCGGTGGGCTCATTACGGCCGATTTGTTATCGATGGACTGGTTTTCCACTGGAAAAAAAAAATAATAATAATAAAAACAAAAGACAAATATTATGCATCTGGGATTTTTCGCAATGGGATTATTCGTGTGCACTGAATGTCTCACTTGTATTCGTTTGGTCAAACGCTCTTCGTGGACATTACAACAGTCAGTACGAGGTGGACGAAGTTATGGAAATAGGTCAGTTTCAAACGTACTACTGCGTTACAAAAAGGCACAAATCAATAAATTGGTACAAACGAAGCACACAGACATATACATACAACACCAATTACAATAACACAAAAGTTACTTCGGCGCAGCAGCTTGTCACTATACTATAATATTACTCCTGGTGGCGGAGATCGTGAAATGCCGTGATAACGGGCGGCGTTTTAAAAAACATTCCGGCAACGTTGCAAAGTGTAAAATGTTGTTGTGTTGATAGTGAACATGTACGGTGTCGCTGTGATAAAAAAAAAAGCATTTTGTTTACGTTCAACATTTTTTTTTATTTTTTAACCCAAGCGTTTTTCGGGTTTTTGAACGTATACGCTACGCGTTCCGAGTGAATCATGTCGTGGTTCCGTACTGCACGGTAGCCGCCCGGTAATGTTTCACAGGCTTCACTGAATGTCTCGCCGGACCCGTCGTCGCGCGCCCGCACGTAAGTAACCCGAAATTTATGTTGAAGTCCGCGCGAACCGCCGGCCCGGGATAATGGACTTGGTATACTCGATATTCCGAAAACAAGCTTGGAAAACCCAATTTCAAAATGAGCAGATGGAGGAGGACATGTGTTTCAAGTGTTTGGCCAAGATCTCCGCCAACAATATTGTCGCCTGGGTGACCACATTCGATTTGGACGATCACGTCAACATCAACTGGGGCTCACATGTGTACATAGCCGATCTTAACGTGCCGTGGAAGTACCACAAGATTACTTCCAACAATTGCACCGTCACTACTCTAGAATGGGATATGTATGGCTATTCGCTGTTGATCGGCGACAAAAATGGCGCCGTGTCTATATGGACTTGTAGTACCGATCACAATCTCACAAATTGGGTTCAAGTAGGTTCAAAAGATTTCCGTGGTGAACCAATTATCGCTGGCACGTTTTTCCATTTGGGTAAGAAACTGATGCTTGTCAACGAAAAAGCTGATAATATCAACTATTTTGAAAAATTCAACTATGTCAGGTTCACGCCATCCCTACGAGCGTGGGGAGGCACTGGATTGCCTGGATGCTTAGTAGTATCTGCAACAGGCATGATTGGTGCTCTGTTAACTAATGATAGCGGAGAACCTATGATTTCGGCTACAAACAGTTTAGCTGTAGCTAGATATCGTATATCTGTTGTTGATATCAGTTACCGACAAAATGGAAATTTCTTAATTGTCACATCTGATGGTCGACCGAGATCACCAATTCATTGTTATGAAGTATCAATAAAGCTCGTAAACGAAAAAAGTTGTACTATTGTATCGCAGTGGTTGCCTAGCTTTTTTTTATCATTTAACGAAACTGTGGATAGAGTTATTTCACATGTAAAATTTTTATTACGAGAAGGTTCTGAATCTCTTGTCATTGGCAGTAATAGTAGTAATGGGTGTATTATAGAAACATGGGAATTAGTTAAAAAAACTAATCCAGTGAACAAAGTATTTAAAAAAGTTATTACTGAAGACCATCCAACTGTATGTTGGATAAAAAAGAGCTCTTTTACTGTTGGTGCACAATTAACAGCGTTAGCTACACCCAAAATGTCCATATCCTACAATCAATCATCTAGCAGTCAATATGTGGTTGCTGCCTTCAGTAATCATCAAGTGTGTTGTTTATCCAGAGAACTAACACAACAGTGTCTGTTTGAATTAAGTAGTTATTGTGAAGACAATATAGGAAAAATAGGCCTGCAGCATAGTAGCAATATTCAGTTTTCAGACTTGGACATTTCATACCTGGGAAATGTGTTTGTTGTCTGTGACAATATGGGTAATTTATATTTGTTTCAACTACTTTCCGTAGCAGAACTGAATGGGCCTTTAACTGTTGCCTATGCTACGTTACAACTTGAATATTGTTTAGTCACTGGTTTGGATTGGTGGGATCTGGCAATATCATTAAGACCCAACATGTTGGAAGCTGTGTGCAATCGTTTCAGTGAAAACTTCCAAAAACAATCACAGGTACTTCAACAAAAAGAGTATACTACATATTTAAGTATTCGTTCTTTTCTCTACAAAATGATGCCTGGAGCACAATCAAAGCGTTCTGACCTCATGCACTTGATGACGCTTCATTCCATATCTAATGCATTCAAAAATGTGCTTCGTGTCAGTGACATCATGGCTGATAGAGATCCAGTAGAAAGTTTATCAAACGTCCTTAAGGAACCTATCATAGACATAGACAAAATTTTACCCAGTCTATGTGGTAAGGATTTTACTGTAGAACCCAGTACTCTTCAATCACTTCACCAACTTATCCAGTGGATAGCACAGCTCGCTTTAAATGTTGTTTCTAGAATACCCGAACCACGCGATAATGTTGGATATAACTTGCTAAATGATTTGTATGCAATAAACACAATACGAGAACTCTTAGTCATGATACGCATTTGGGGTCTCTTAAGGCCTAATTGTTTACCTGTATTTATCAAAAACATTGACAATTTAGATGTCTTATCAGTTACATTCCGTTTACTTTCACGGTTTGTTCAATTGTGTGGCGAAAATGATGAAATGTTGTTTGACGAATGCTATACACTTCAAAGCCAAGTCAATATCACTCCTCTTTCATCGGTTGCTGCAGGAATTCATGAAGTTGCATCTCCTGCTCTTTATTATCAACATCTACCATTGAAGTTAGTATTTGGACAAGAACCAGACTGTTTGAGGTATAATACATCCTCCATAGATACAACAACTAATGGTAAACAACATTCAGATTATGTAAAAGATTATGATGTCATAAGAAATGTGTATATTGGTAGATGTCCATTAACTGTAAAACAGTGTAATAGATGTGAAGGTAAAATGCAATTGGTAGGTAATTCAAGAACAGCAGCAATTCGAGTATGGGAAAATAGATGGGCCAGAAATTGTCGATGTGGTGGTAGGTGGCGGACAGTCAAGGTAGGAGGCCAGTAAGTATAACAATAGCAAATTACATTATTCTGAGACTATTCTTAAAAAATGTAAGACCGGAATATTCTATATAGGCGTGTAACAATTTAGTTCAATTTTTGGCAACCTTTGGTGATTGCAATTTTATAGTATTACAATTATAGTTCCATGTTTACAAGTACTAACTATTTAGTGCATAGGGATAAATAAATCTTTTTATTGTTTAATATTGACAACTCTATCATATAAATAAAACAATTTGTTTTTTAAAAAATATATTAAAATGTATTTTGTTAATTTTTTTTATTTGAAAATGTGAATCAGATTATATTCTTACTGTATCAAACATCAATGAAGTTATATTGCCAAGGTAAAGAAGTTTTTTTGTACAATATTTATGTATAAAAAGATCTTCCAGATTAAATTTTGATCTCTGAAATGTTAGCTAAATATGATTAATTTTAGATTAATTTTATAATGTATTTACTATTATATTATAATTATGATAATTAAATTATGTATCATTGGAGATTATTATTCATGCTAAATTTGTGTAACTGATGTAATTTATTAAATTTGTTTATTTTAAGTTACTTAAGTTTAATATTGTTATCCTGATTTAACTTACATGATTAAGTGTATTCTAAATTATAAACAAATGAACAATAATGTATATAACCGCTGGAAATTAAATGAAATGCTACATTGTAAATACACTTTTATTTGTTTAAACATTTTTTTTTTGTTAAATATTTTGTTTGTAAATTATTATTGAAAGAAAAAGTCATTATTTGTTTTTACAATATGAACAATTAACTTTAATAAATGTAATATATTACAATGTTTCTATCAATCTTTTGGTACTTCATCAGAGGACTCAGTTGATTCCGTAGTGATTTTGGTTTTAGGTGTTTGTCCTGAATAATCTGTAGCTAAATAGGTCATTAAATCGGTCAATCCTTCAAACTCTGTTCTAGATTTATGAACAGTTGGAGTAAGTCTTGGAAGCAATGAACCTATTTTCAACCTAAACTCGTGCATCTGTAAAAAGAAATAGAAGATTGTTATTTTCTTTAAGAGTGATAAAATAAAGCGATAGAAATTTGATTAAAATATCAAATTATCTATTTAAATACTTGATAAAAATAAAGTATTTTATAACATATTAAAGTGAGACAAAAACAAAATTGTCTCTTATTGTAAACATATTTGCTTGAATAAACAAAGGAAATATCCTGTTTAAAGTATAAATATAAAATAAAAATTAATTGACAGATGAAGCAACAATTGATTAATATTTTGCCTGACAGAAGACATGGATAATCATTGTTGAACTATTCTTATATAATATGGTGTATTTTTCATAAGCCCTCAAATTAATAAATCCTAATACAACTTTATTAAAAAAAAAATAATTGTATATATGGCTGACTTCTGAGAGTAGATATTAATTCTATAATGATGTACTATGTTGAATGATTAAAACTTTACAAAGAAGAAATATTTATTACCATAGTAATAATTAATAGATTAATAATAAATGGAATTAACTATCAAAAATTAGGGTCGTTGTGGCCCAGGGTGATAAACCCTCGAGAGAAGGAACCGCCACCATTTACTAACCAGCTAAAAATAACAGTAGAGATAAAAATGGTAGAATTGCTGATATTTCTTAAAAATAATAAAAAAAAAACCAAAACAAGGAAAATATGTATGTAATAATTATACTCAAATTATATTATTGTAGCAAGAAATTATTGTTGATAAAATACAATTGACATTAAAGAGAATGCATTTATTTAAAAAAATATAACAATGTATTAAAGCTATACAATTTAAAGTCAAATATGCAAAAATGACTTAATTCTTATATTTATTTAATATTAAATAATATAATGTTTGAATAAGGTCATCTTAATTCAAACATTGAAAAGTCTGGTCATATATATATAATATATGCTTATTATTTAATACTAAGTATAATGTAAATAATATGTTATATTTATGTTATATATTTTGAAAGTCGTATTTAATTTAATTAGTAATCTGAGTTTATTGTAAATATTTATTTTTAATATCACTAAAGTACTTGATTATTATTTATTGACCTTTACGTATTATACATTTACAATAAATTTTGTCATTGCATAGTATAAAACATCTGTATTTAGTAGTATCTTATTAGGTATGGACAAAATTATATTGTTTTGTTAATTTATTGGTTTAAAGTAGACAAAAATGCAATACACTATTAATTTGTTTTGATTTTATGGGTAGATTTGATCAAACAAAAAACCTATATGTATACAATTAATAGACCAAAGTCATTATACTATTATAAGTATTATTTCAGTGAGGGTGAAAATGAAGCTAACATAAAATCATAAGCATGTAGTTAGTGTTAGCTTCATATTTAGTATTTTAAAAATTAATAGTAAACACTAATACAATCACCAATGGCTGACACTACTAACACTATTGTTATTGTCAACATTGACACAACTACAAACATATAAATACAGAATAAACCAATCATTTTATATTTTACTTTTGTGTCAGAGAAATTTTAAAAATAATTTATCCGACAAAAAAATATTAATTTACATTTATTAAGTATTATAATAAACTAACAAATATATAAATTAAATCCACATTTGTAAGGTAAACAAACTGGGAGAACTTTTAAGTCTCTTTATTGTTTCAATGTTGTTATTACACATTTAGGTCAGCATGGGCCAGACAAGTTTCTAAAGAAAATTTGGAGAAATTTTATGAATATGTAATAAACTAAATAAGGCAAGCTTTGTTTGATGGGTATAAAAATAGATGCGATAAAATTTCATCAAATATCCATACACAAAAGGTCAATTAAAATCACTGTACCAGCACTGTACATATAATAATTTATTAATTTTAATATATAGAATAGTTAAAATTTATTTCTATAAAAGAATGTATAATATTAATCTATAGAAATATAGTTTTAAATATAAAAATTCATATTTATATGGTTATTGCTACAAGACTAAGATTTTTAAGAATATAAATATAGTAAAATATACTTGCATCATTAGCACCACTCATTTTCCACACACCGTAGAAAAACAACCCACAGCCACCAACTGCATAGAAAGTTCCCCATTTTAACGCTCTTAAGGCTAGTTGCACACCAGTTTCAGCCGAGGGCGATGGAGGGGTTTGACCTTTAGAGAACATGTTTGGATCTGTTTTTCGAGCAGTTGCCAGGGTCGATGCGAACGTGAATATACCGGCACCAGCCGCGACGCAAGTTAAAAATGCGGCTGATGCTAAAACGAAATTTAAGTTTACCATTATCAAACACATTACATTTTTACTATTCAGCACAAAAAGTATCCATTGTTAACACAATAATAAAGTAATCATTTTACCTAGTGTATCACTCGATTTATTTTTGTCTTGAGGTAATTTAGTTGCCTCATTTTCTTCTTTATTTGCACTAACCATTAAAATGTATATGCTCAAATCTATTAAAATACCAACGTAAATATTTTATACATAATAAAACATTATAATGAAGAAATCATGAAAAATACCGGCATTTTTAAACATATTATAATTATTATCACTGAAAAAAAATAATGATAACGTAATTTTAACCTGCCAATGTATTTAGTTATTTAGTCAGTGTATCCAAATAGAAAAAAGTTCAAAGTTCATGCGAGGTACACCTTAATGGCTTGCTTAATGGATGTTCTTTAATCTCCCCTATTCAGCATGATAAAAATATCTGTCAATCACAACATTAGTTTTTAAAATAATTATTAAAGTAATTATTAAAAATATGTATATCCAATTTATAAAACATACAATAACATATAATATAAATAATAATTAATAACATAAATTTACAAAAAAAAAAGAAAAACACTATTACTATATAAAAAAACGAAATATTTTTGATTTATTTAATTAAAACTTTGGATCTTCCACTTATGACTTATATAGTTATATATGATTTTAAAACTAAAAATGTTATAATTATAAACAGTGAATATATCGCATGTGACAACAAATAATCAGAAAGTGGGATGATTGATCTCGAGAAAACTTCATAGCGAATTCAAACGTGTTTTCGGATTTCTTATCGTATACCTAAGTGGTTTTATCGTTATGACGGACAAAAAAAACATACTATTCTATTACATGGTTTTCCTTATTTACTGCAGCCCACTCTCAAATTAACTTTTTTCTTTTTAGACCTGTAGAGTTCCACAAATGTCCGTTCAATACTGTGTGCACAGTCAAAGTTGTGCGGGACAATTTGAAATTTACAACAGTTGTTCCTCTAATACTGTAGAGTGTAGAGTACTAAAGTCTAGATACATGCAATGAGAATGGATTTTAAAAAATGTATGAAAGCTGAAATTATTATTCCGTGACCGAGTACTCGGAATCTACTACTCACACACTTGTACGGCAAGCTGCATATTATTGCCCATACTGAATTCCTTATAAATGTATGCAATCTCCTTACTCAAGATCACAAGTAATTTTAATACATTTTAACAATGAAAAGTGAAAATTGAGAAGGACCTTTTAGCAAGCACGTCCCCGTGGGCCGCGTTGTGATATGCGAGATCTTTCGTATTTTTTTAAACAAATTTCTGTGAGAGTTTCTGTGCATAAAAAAAAAGGTTTATTTATTGTTATCACGAGTTACAAATTGATAAAAACTTAATTTTATTTTTTATGATTCGAGTCCAACTTCTTAGCTTTGATTTCCCTCTTTTTTTGATCCAAAATCACTCACAACTTTTTGTGCCAGATCTCTCGAATTGAAAAATTTTATTCAAAATGATGTGCTAAAACATTTCTCCCGCAATTACAACTTATACAATACCGGTAATTGGTAAGGTTAGGTCAATATCTGATTATCAATTATAGAAAACTGAATTAATATTCGTACATGAGATTGTTGTTTTAATAACTTTTTATTACTCGGCTCATTTTAAAACTGTTCAGAATTGGAATCTGTTATCTTGGTCTGTTGAAGGTTGATGGACGGTATGGCCGTATGGGTAAGATAAATATGGTAAATATTTTCTCCGGGCGTAATAATTCTTAGTTCCACCTCTGCGTGCACGGACCAAGTCCACACCCACGATATAGAGAAGATGTGTAGAGAGAATATTATCTTCTCTCTATATAGTTTAAAGTGCCTACACCGAGCGCGCCGAACATTGCAGCGTTGTTTGGTGTAGACCGGGATCAAGATGTAACTAGATAGCGCCATAAGTATTTTATACGGTTTTGTTTAGTCCTGTACATCGCGTTTCAAACATAGACCATAACTATTTTCAATTTTATTTTTATGATACATTGATTACATCTGTACATTATTAAAACAAGAGATGAGTAGCTAAACGTTAATATGAGGCTATAATTTCTAATCAAAGCTTTTGTCGGTAGTAGCATGCAGTGGCGTATCCAGAAATTTTTTTCGGGGGGGGGGGTGGGTTCTGAAAAAATATGACAAACTAATTTGTTTTGAATTTTGTAATATTTTTATTCTAATTATACATGATGACAATATAGTACATAAAGCTTATTGATGAATTTAAAGTGAATTCATATTTATCTTATTATATATATACGTAATATATATTTATAAATGTATCTTAATTTTTCTCTTTGATGTTTTGGCAAGTTCATCTATGACAGCATTGACATCCAAGTTAATATCGCGATGTATGTTTAAACGTACTTGTCCAGAAACATTTCTTAAGTATGTTTTCAAACGACGGAGTGTCGAAAATGTTCGTTCTTCGGTGGCAGTAGACACTGGAAGTGTTATGAAAATTTTAAGAAGTGTGGATATTATTGGATAAACGTCTGGGCTTGTTTCGAAGTATACTTCAATAGCATTTTTATTCATATATATAGATAACTATAATATAATATTCAGCTATAAACACTTATCATTAATTACGAGTACAATTTTTTTAATTATTGTGTTTTATTTTTACATGGTATATGATAATATATTATTATTTAAATATTTAGCAATATTTTTTAAACTTCACAATTTTTTTTGGGGGGGGTTATAACCCCCTAAACCCCCCCTGGATACGCCACTGGTAGCATGCAAAGTATTCGTAGTTATTCATTTTGATATTATTTTTATTATGTTTAATTTTCACGCCATTAACTATATTCGAGTACAGCTAATAAACACGTAGGTACTAATTGTTAATTCATTAAAGATAAATGTTTTTCAACTAAATTTAAAAAAAAGATGGTCCATTCGCGTTGCCCAATTTTGATAAGAACCACAGTATTGTCTCTATAGTCGGCTACAATTTTAAAATTTTAATTGTAAGGGTGGTTTAAAAATACTTTTATGATTTTGCCTTCTCATTTCCTTGTATTTTTTTGCCATATCATACAAATACAACCCAAAATATCTCACTAAATTATCCGTAAAATATATTATAACTTTTAATAATCTTATAATTTACTCGTATGATCAGATATTATTTATTATTTCTCCAAATTTAATCTGATTATTCACTTGATTCGGAATAAAATGGATGGGGTGGGTTGAATTAATTATTCAGTAGGTAGGTACGTCACTGAGTATAATTTAGTCATTTGTTGGTGTAACACTCGTATAAAATAGATGTTTGAACTACAGTTCATAATTTCATATTTTTATGGTTTCTAGATACTTTATACATCCTAATACTATAAAACACACAAGCACATAATTGTATAACTAATTTTTTTTAAATTATTAATTATGATGTATGAAGTCGTATAGTTTTGGTCGTTTTGGATCGTTGGTTGGAAAATCAATCTCGGATTCAATTTATTACTATTTTGTTGATAACATGATGAATTGATATTTTGTTCAAAAATGTTTGTTTGTACAGTACAGCTGTGCATTTTAAATTAAATAAATACAATAATTTCTCTATTTTGATTTATTTATATTTTGAAATTATGAGCAGAAGTGATGTCATAAATTATATGGCTGCTGTTAGTCCTGTTCAATGAAAGAAGAATACGTTTTATGTAAAATAGAGAATTATTTATTAAGTTTATTTATTAATAATGTATTACGAGTATATGAAAAAATAGATGGCAGTTTTATTGACTAATATTTCAATTGAAATTTTAAACAAATCAACTATTATATTTTAAAAATAATTTTTGAACGTTCCAATTTAAAAAATGAAAAACTAACATTTTCAAAATGTATGGGATGTAAAGTTTCAATTTTCTACATTGTTTATAATTTCATATAATTAAGGAATTAATTAAATTCTATGATGTATGATGAAGTTTTATTTTAAGTTATGTTAAAATAATCGAAGAGTTTTAGCTATGCAGAGTCTTATTTGGTAATAAAATCATTTTAAATCGAAATTAAAAGTATGTTTAACATTATTTATTCATGTGTATATAGGTTCATATAACTGCTAAAATTCTTATTAAATTAATAGAGTATTATAAAAGCAAAATTATTTAATTGTTCAGCTATCATATTTTTTTTTAGTAACTGAAAGATAAAAGAATAAAATATTTAAAACCTTTCGAAAATCTAACGAGGTTGATGAAAGCTGAATTAACTGTTTCGTGGTGTAGGAAATCAATAACAAAATAATGAGTTGTCATTCAGCAATCAGTTGATAGCGACCGTAAGTACCTTTGTTTGTTTTTGAAATTAAAAACAAATCAAATAGAAAATGTATCTCGTAAATTTGAAAAAATATTGTGCAATTGTTGACTCATGATAGTAACATGGCCTTAGAATTAATTTATGAAACCTAACTCGATGAGCTATTTGTTTAGATCTTATAATTATATTTACTCATTGGAAATAGTGTAGATGAATCTTGCTTTGTAAAATTTTTGTTCGTCACGTTTATTATAAAATGTAAAGCTATTATGTATTCATACTTTAGATTTATATAATTATGCAAACATAACTATATATGAATATATGATATAATATTTTTAATAGTTTTATATAGGTTTTTTTATTAAATATTTATTTTAATAAGAATTCTTATAGCCTATAACATAGTTTTACAAATTTATTATTTTAAATTTTACCATTTTATATAAATATTCGAGACAACTGTAAAATGTAACTGACATTTGTATAGCACAATTGTATTTATGTTTAATAGTTTAAATATTTCTATAAAAACTGACTGTTTACAAATATTAAATTTGTTTAAAAAGAAGGAATCAAAAACAGGATATACCTATTTGGATTGTTCTTTAGTATTTAATATGGAGATTGATGTAAAAAGCTCTTATATTAACTAAAATATATTTTAAAGAAGAAATAAATTTTTTTTTATTAGCTGTCATCAAAATCAATTGTTATATCACCTTACATGAAACAAGAAATACATAATATAAAAATCTATGACGAAATAATAGTCACATTTGTACATCAAATAGCATTGTTCATAAATAATTAATGTGATAACTACAACGTTATATACACATACATCCAAGTAAAATTATTATTAATAAAGTTCTCAATTGCCTTCTAACAACAATAATTAAAGGTGCATAAAATATTTGATTATTCACACGTTAGAATTGTTGCTTTTAATAATTTTTATTCAAATAAGCTATGTCGTGTTTTTTTTTTTTGTTGAACATACGACATACGCATATAATAATTAATAATTACCTATTCGCTATATGATACAAAATTACTCTCTCATAATATGCAATATGTATCTTGTAAATTTTATAATAGTATTAATAAATATAAGCTGAATTACTTATTAGTTATCACTTATATAAGCACGGAAAAAGTTTTTTTTTCATCCTTATTCCTTCTATCAAAACTGTTATTATTGCTTTTTTACTGTATATATGTATATTGTATATGTTCAGTTTGTTTTAATAGACGCGTCTATTCTTTGAGGTCTGTAGTCTGAGCATTTAAATATGTGTCTTGTGGGCTTCGAGTAAAAATGCTACTGAATTGACATTTTCATATAGTTTCAAACAAATAAAAGAAATAGGTACGTGTAGAATAGATATTCAACGATAGATATATTACATAATTTTTGTGTAATGAAATTATTATTATTGTAATGCAGTGTTTGAGTCTTTAAACATACCACTGTTGTTTAACTGTTCAACAGAAGTTTTTATCCTAGATAAAACATTCAGTAATGGCGGAGGAAATGTCGTGAAGTTTGTTATAATGAGAGATTTTACGCCTTTACAGGAACAAGCTATAACGACCCTGAAAATGTAGGTTGAACACAACGCTTTTCAATCGTGACTCATGGTTGTTGGGGTGAAATAAAAAAAAAAAATCAGAACCTATATCTTCTGTCGGGTAAGACTATTTTTTCAATTTTCCGAATGTATGACATAAAATATTTACCCAGTTGAAGCATTTCCTAAATTTTTTTATAACACACAGATCAGCTTATAGTAGAGGCAAACGTGTAACCACTAAGTGCGTGAATAAATAAATAATATATAATTGTATTTTCTCAGCAAAAGCAATTTACGTTGTTTATTTTCTTGTATAAAAAGAATAAGTAATGAAAATAAAAATAAAAATATTGTTTATATTTTTAATTGCAGAATTTTGATGTTTTAAATATTGGTTTTTTTTAATGAATTCATTATAAAAACATACTCCAAACAAGTAATTACTCTAGTACACTCGAGTGTTTATATCATAATTTTAGAGCTGTAATAGAGTTTTTTTCATTTTGATTCGTTTTATTAACTATTAAGTGTATTTTAATACAAACATTAATTCATAGTCATATTAATATTAATAAAAATGTTTGAGTATAGGTGAGGGGAAAGTTCATACACACTGGATGCGCTTCTCTTACCGGTGGATTACCTAACATAATGATGTGTTACTATGGTACGTGATCCAGGTGTGCTATAGAATCCTTCGAGTTAGTATACTCACGGAGTCTTCGGAGGTGTTTTCGCGTTGTGCCCACTCTGTCGTCTTTGAATAACGGATGTTATTTTGTTTTGTTCATTCCATTTGCTAGTATGTTAAATTAACAATGAAAACCAAACGTGAGTACATACATACATATTTTATATATTATATGCATATTCATTTTTTATTTAAAAAATAATAAATACAAAACACAGTATTTTCATTTTATTCATGAATTTAGTAACAAGTTGAGTTTGTGTATAAATATTAGTACATGTTACGTACGGGCTATAAATAACCGGAGAAACTTTTTAAAACGTTTAGCGATTTTGTGACATGGGAAACAAAACAGGCTGAAATTTATTTTACTTTAAATTTTGGATCGATAAAATACAATAAAACGAGGTGGTCGTAAATTGTGTTAGGTCGCTTCAATAATATTTTAATGAAACGATACCGACAATTGAATGTGTAAAACAATGTATTTAGTATTTAAATACACTACAGTAATATTCGTACTTCTACATTTCATTATAACTTGTAATTTTGGCATGAATTTGAATTTTATTTGATATGTTCTATTGTGAGATGAATACATCTTCAATTAATAAATAATATGATACCACTCAAAAAGATTTTATGTGAGTATTACATTTATACTATAGGAAAGAACAAATTATAAATTTATGCTTTCATTGTATTTGAGTAAAAACTAAAAGAATACTAGTACTTAGTTATTATATTTTCATTTTTTTTTGTACTGTAAAATATAGTCATATATAAAGTCATATATAAAATATATCAGTTACATGTATTAATATATTTTCGTTAGAATTTCAAACATCACGAGTTTATAGTATTTAAACTTAAAAGTTTATTTGTAATGGTGTATTATATCAATTCATAAATACTAAAAAGTTTTATTTTCATGATAAATATTCATATAAAATATGTCATTCAAATGTATTTTTAAACATTATACATTTTTCTCTATAAATAATAAATTACTTATATTAAAATTTGTTTTCCGCGAGAATTTTTGTTGCGAAATTACAAGTATTCGTATATACGTTGGCTATTAATTATAATTTATACTATTATAAATATAGTTCAATTATTTTATTTAATAAAATGTAAAGCGTATTTCTATATTGTTTACATTTATCAATATTTTGACAGAAAGAAAAACATATTACAAAGAGGATACATTTTCAATTTATATATTAGATGTTTTAATTATTTCTTTTAAAATATATAAAATAAATCAAAGTAAAGGTGAGAAATTAGTTATACATTATTAATTCATAAATTTATATTTATATTTATAAGTACGTTAACCTTTATAACTTTTTCATTGATTTTTTTTTTATATATCAATATACAATAATATATCTGTACATTTTAATACATGTAAAAGCTGTTATTATTATATATTAATTTGTTCTTTGCTACATGGTACACATAAATATAGTATTAACACTTATATATCTGTATATTATTTATTTATTGTCAACAAATATTATGCTTATATATACGAGTTTGGACGTCGTTGGTGTGTATACTAAATACTATTTAGGTACCTAGTAGGCTTTTGGTATATTTAGTTGAAAACAGTGTAGCATTTTATTTTATCCAAAATAACTTCTATAACTACTGGATTTAAAAAGGAGAATATTTCGGTAAGCATCTCATAGACTTTATTTCTTTGTTATAAAATATGAATTAGTATCAAACAAATAACAGTTAAAAACTGTGCCAATTTCAATAATTGTTATTTTTTTCAGGCAATATAATATTAAAAGGATATTTATAATAAATAAATTAAAGTTGATGGTTATATTAAAAAGTATTCTTCTATGCATGACCTAATATATTTTAATCAATAACCTTGACGCCAAAACTATAAGTATAATAATTACTATATTAAGTTATATTGCTCTTAAGATAAAGGGAGCAAAACAAAGTAAGTACATTTTAAGCCTTTTTAAATCATATAACCGTAATTTTATGATTGCACATGTTAGGTATTGATATTTTATGGAGGCCTGAAAGTTATTTATTTGTATTATATTTATTAATTAGCACAGCATTTATTATTGTAATTCATCACTATATTATATTGACATATTGTTCTATGGTTTAAGTTTCATTATTTTGCTACAGTGATTTTACCAAAATTGCATATTAACTGCAATTTTCGATCAATAATTTTATCTCTCTGCAATTAATACAAGTTTGTCGTAATATGTTATATTTCATGTCTAACTGTTTCTGAATGAGCTTATTTAAGAAATCAGTGTCATAATCATCCCCATATTAACTCATCTTCTCTGAATACCATATAATTGAGTAGTCGTTGATGGATGTATTAAGGTTTTTCATTTGTTTCATTTAGTACGCACACATTCACGCGAAAAATATGTGTTCTCGGATTTATGACGTGGTTCCAAGATCTTGGTAATATATCTCGTACATTTTATACGTGTATCTACTGCGTTCATTATCTTTGAAATGTTTACACCTAGTAATTATGACTCTAATAGCCGAAGAAAAAGTCTCTACCGTCATAATTGTGTTCTGGTAACAGACACCAGTACATCACATAACTGATATAACTTTCGTCAGACTGGCACACGGTTCAAAGTTTTCGTTTACACAACATCTTATTATTTATTGCTGCTGCTAGTAACATTGTTATTCGAAATAAATTGATTTATCCTACGTGTATTTTCGCTAATTCTTCAGAATCACGACGCAGGACGTTAGCCAAGTATTATTTCGTGTGCGGGAACAGTGTTTTTTAAACATAAAATATGCTTTTCTCAATCATTTTAACAGTTTTTGTCGATTTGTTTCGCACACAGATAAACTGGAGCAGCGTTTAATAGTTCTCATCGTCATGTTACCGTTTCCGAAATCCGTTTTGAAATCGATGACGTGTCGCACGCATAATTATTATAACACAACATAATAGTTATTGTTATGTAGTACATTGTGTTGGTCAGAGGCAATGAGGTGGTGAAAATAATAGTTGTTTGGTCGGAATAGTTTTCTTCGTCGTGGTCGTGTTCGTCGTCGTCGCCGTTGTCACCGGGCCCCGAGTGAAATCCTCCAAAACCGGATTTGCAGGAGCAAAAGTAATAATTATTTTTTCACCACGCGCGCGGATATGCAGGTCGCGCCGAAGAAGACGCGCAATTCCGGTATACACGCATGGCCGCCGCCGGTTGTCGACGTCTTGCATAACGTGTTTCTTGTACGGGATAACCTAACCCGAGGGAAGAACCGACCGGGATCTGCGAGTAGAAATCGGGGAAATTTTTCCGCAAGATGTCATCGTCGTTGGCTATTTGCACGAATAGTTACGAGCCAAATAGTCGTAATAGTGACGGAAGAAAAGCAGGGAACGACTCTACGCGGCGGCACGTACACCGCTACTACACGGTTTAGCCATATTTTAAAATATTAGAGAGGAAAAAAATCGATAAACGATCAGTATGATTTATGATCGGTGTCTACAATAACACGAGCAAGTCGTGCGAAAACCGGTCGAATTGAAATGTTAATTTTATTTTAAAGGGGATTATTTCGTTTAGGGAGCCAATCAAATTGAAATTGTTGGCACGACTTTTACGATGACGGAACATTACACGATGACACTTGCTAATCGAAATAAACGCTTACAACTCGCTGAATAATCAAATCTATCTGTTATAGCCATTCAAAATGACCTATAATAAATTACTGCGATGTATGCACCGTAAGCTTAGACCGTTGTGGAGGGGATTTTCACGCTCGGTGAATTTTACACTACGCGCCCATACACGCGTATTATTATTGTTTCGGGCGCGTGTGAAAGAATCGTGAAACAAACAACAATTATTATCATTGCAATATTGCTATTATATTATTATCATTATTGTGCGGGCGCGCGGTATGGTTACGGTCGCCTTCGCCAGAAGACAGAGACGACGAGAACGGTCTCCTCGAGACAACGTTCCGATGGTGACGAGACGACTGTACGACGACGACGGCGGCGATGACTGCTGCAGTATTCTGACGACTGGCGGCCTTGACTCAGTAATATAGTTTCGTGATCGACGAGACGGACAAAAGGCGAAAGTGTTAAAATGTAAAAATAAACAAATACCGTGCTCCGAACGTTTTCTAGTTACATGGGACCATATTGTAATAATGTAATGCGCACACAATGCGTATACACAACGCACGCGCGGTATTATACACCGAAATACGTTTGCAACTGGAACACTTCGTGAATGATATCGGTACCCTATATAATACGTGTTTCGCGTCCTGCTTCCCTTCCTTGCTTGGACGGTCTTGTTACGATGCTCCGTTTTCAGTACACGGTTTATCTCTGTTCGTCTGTCGTACCTGTATGCGATTTTTTCTTACAGTTATTGAATATTTCTTTATTAATATTTTTCAACACTTTTTTTCATTAGATTTTTCAAATATCACTGTCAGACAAATTATAGGTGTAGAAATATCAATTGGTCTTAGATTTTAATCATTATTTGGTTTTTCTATTTTGAATACGTTCTTGATTATCCAAAATCGCTTTATATTCAACATTATTTGTACACATACTACACTCACTGCAATTGAAATATACTTTTTGAAAAAAATTCAAATTTAAATTGAAGACATCATTTCAGTATACCTTAGAAGTTTATTTTTATACATATATTTAATAGTATACAAATCATAGAAATGTAACCTATAAGTACTAACTTGCCTGTTGTTGGTCTATAATTCAAAATAAGGCTTAATGTTTTTCAGAAATATATATAATAATAATATAACAAAATCTAGTCGAGAATATTAGAGTTTAATATTTAAAAAATATAGTTATTAGGATAATTTATTCATACATACAAATTATAGTAGGTATGCAAAATTAAATAACATTATTTTTATTGTTTCGATATTACGATAAACATATAAGTACATAGTTTATATTTTTTTTCTGAAAATGTTAACTCTTTTCTTGGAAAAAACATGAATTATTGAAATATCTGATTGCTGCAATCAAAGATGTTAAAATCTCAAGGTACGCAAACATTACTGTTGTTATTAAATAGGTATATATAATATGAAATCATCGTTCCAGAAAATTATTTTATTGTGAGTACAATAAAAGTATATGGATGTGTAATAAAACAGAAAAAAATAACTCAACAAAATAAAATAGTTTAGTGCGATTACCTTGTAAACATAGGCTATTTACAAATTATATAGTACCTATCTAAATAATAGTTTTGAGTTAAAAGACTTAAATTATTGATAATATAGAATCCAGTTTGTCTTTATTATTTTTTTATTTCTTTTACTTGTAAAGTTTTTCTAATTTGGTGTACTTATCGTATATATTATATATTTTACAGTTTAGAAGACAAATATAAAAGAAACGTTATAGATTTGCACAAGTAGTGATTAAAAGTTTTATTTAGCTAAAGTTATTATTGTAGTTGTATCATGAAAGTTCTTTCACACTGATAATAATTCAATGTTTTTTTTTTAATAATTGCTTAAGCATTTGTACCACGAATAATTATGATATACGGTCTAAACGCATAAATACTTACATTTTTCTACGAAAACTATTTATGAATGTTTGTATTATTATTAGTACTTATAAGTTATTACTATTACTGCCGGATGAGTAGTGTTAATTAGCCATGAAAATACTTTTATGGATTTCGTTAAAAAAAAATCACATTTCTTTAAAAAATTATAGCTGCTGGTGTGTTTAAGCTCAACTTATCAGCAATAGTCATTGAATGTACTGAGAAGGATACTACAAAATTGTAACAACTCCATTCAAATAAAAGTTTGTACATTGTGAAGTGTGTTCTGCATTTTGTAATGATAAATTATAAAATGGTTATCTAGCATTTGTTTAAACTATTGTTTTACATTTTTTATTTCACCACGTATATATTTTCCAACCACTAATTTCACTGGTGAAGCATAACAATAAATTATTTGCGATGTAATGGCAAATACAATTTTTTTTCACAGGGGCCCGATTTTACAATTTAGTAGGTAGATATGGTAAAGGGGATGGAATTTAATTGAAACAGGTATTCATATGGTTCATTAATTAAATACCGATATAAGAACTTTGAATTATTTGAATTATCTTTTTTAATACTAAATATAAGGTATAGAATGAAATTTAAAGAGCGTTTTGTTGTTTGGCTTAATTTTTCTTCTGAAATTTCACAATGGGCCATGGCCCAGGTGACCATTCTATCCTTTTTATATAACGTAACTGCTGTGATATATTAATTATATATTTTTAAATGTCTTTCTTTTGCATTTTAAAGGACCTTGTTTATCTTTATGTTCTAGAATTTTACCATAGTTTTGAACGTGGCCTTATAATATTATTACAATAACCTGTAATTCTGTCCTTCCTAGAGTTTGATTTTTTAATTAAATTGATAAAGATTAAAATTTTAATTCGAGCTTTATCGATATATAATTGTGTATTATTATGTTACGTAACTGTAAAAAAATAAAAATATTTTTAGCAATATAATTATGTTTAAATTAAAATTGAACGACCTTCTGTTTTGATACTATCTATAGTATTCAGAGTGCTCGTATATACAGAATAATATGAAACCCAAAAAAATATTTTATTATTATCTTGAAGTTTCATATTATATGAAGTCGTATTATACCATAAAAAAGCGATGGATTGATACTCAACAATTTCACAAAAATTCTCACATATACCGTGAAAATCGGTAAAAATAAATGAGTAATAAATCATGAGTATAAACATATAGAAGAAAAAATAAAAATCTACGATTATTCAATGCACCTTAAAATTAATACATATTATATAAATATATATATATTTATGCATAGCGACGTGTAGATTTTCAAAGTTGCGCGATGTCATTATAATTATATATATATATATATAAGCACAACAGATTATAATAATAAAAAACTTCTTTTGCATTTGTATGAAGAAATTATTATATTTTTATTATTATGTTATTACATGAATAAAATCCGAAGTATGCCTACTGGGGTTTTGTGTTATATAAAATAATGTACTATACCAAGCTAATTACATGAAAATAATACTACCACATAGAAAGTAAATGTTAAAAATGATAATATGTTATCATAAAAATATTAACGTGTTTTTTTTTTTTACGATCTAAGGTCATTAAATGTATGTTTACAAGATTTAATTTTCAATTTCGGGTTACAGTTACGTACGCCTGTGGTAAATGTTCATGCAATAATAATTAGCTCTCGCGCTTCTCGATATTAATGGACAATGGATACTCATTTACAATAATAAATAAGATTTTGTAATGTTTATTTTTCATTATATACAACTGTATAATATTATAAAGAGGTAAATAAAAAAAATATTTACCGGTCATGTTTTTCTGTGACTCGTGTCAATATGGGGATTCACTATTCTGCATTTACTCTATTCACCTATTTTCTATTTATATTACAATTGTTTTTCAAAATTCTTATTGCTTTACTTGAAAACAACGTTGTATGATCTTAACCAGTACAGATCTAAGGTCTATTTTGTATCTATATTATGATGATATTTTTTATTTAGTTACGTGAAAGTAGCCAATACTATTAAAATTTATAAATAAGTCAAAATCATGGGCGCCCTCAAGAATTGTATCATGGAGGAGTATAATTAAATCAATTATCAAAAACTACATTTAAAAGTTGATTTTAAATCATGATGAAGGTCTGCAATAGTACAGGGCGGATATATTGTTTTTTCTTCATAAATTTAAAATTTTTAAATCTATACTAATTTAGTCAAAATATCAATAAAATATTTACTTAAACAATAATAAAAGTTAAAATTTTCAAAATTATATATTATATTTGAAGTCCAGTGGGAGGCGTAAAATGCCGCGTCTTGGTCTCCGCTCCGGGTGCCCATGCCCGAAATGATTGCTAATTAATTTTATTCTACTCACTTTTTTGTGTGTATATAATATATGTACAATATATTATCCATATGCATGCTAGTGTGTATATGTGTTTGTCATACATATTTAATTTGTATTTACTAAATTATAAAAAGAGTTGATGCCGTTCTCGCTAGTTGTTTACCATATTATTATACTTACTCGAGATCCCTCTCTAATCCAGGTTTATTAATTTATTTTATTTAACCCATTTATGTGATAAAATATGCAAATGTACATACAGTGTGTGACTTCATCGAAAGCTGAATTATACTAAAAAGAATAAACGGCTTATAGGCTTAGATTTGAATAAGATTCTGATTGCATGCATTTACTTTAATGCTCTATGGCAAATATGAAAATTATAAGAGAAAATAAAAGGAACACAATTTACCATGTGGAATACTGTGGAATGATTTTTAAAACTAAAATTATTGTATAGCTTATGCATTATGCATGTAAATGTAGATATGTAATAAATTGTGTTTAGAGAGTTATTTGATAAATACATCTATTAAGGAATATATACATGTGATTAAAATTAGGTATATGTATTAGTATATAATAAATTATAATAATATTCACAATGGTATGGAAAAATAATAAAATAACATTTAAAATCTTAAAAAGAAAAAAGAAAAAATAACAACTTTTAAACCATAATGTAAATTTCATTAATTTGTTAAATTATATTTCTTTGAAAACTATTTTTTTTAACTCTACATTGCTCATCTTGATAAAAGACTCGTTTCAATTTTAAAGTGTACTACTTTTTTTATTTATTACTTATATCTACTTATACTATTTATCAATCCCCATGAAACTTTTGAAACTGTAAGTATAAAATGTGTGTATAACTATCAATTTTGATCATAGATCTCCTAATTGTTGAATAATTCATATCTAAAGGTGTTCCTAATAATATGTTCACCCACAAACAATTGTTACACTGGAACAAATATTAAAAGAAAGCTGGTTTATTTGAAGGTGCTCCTTCAAATATTATAACAACGATTTGACATGTATTTTGTCGTTAATTATTTAAACAAAAATAGAAAGTTAATAAATATAAACGTAAGAATCGCATCTACCTATAGCCTTGAAGTATTCAGATTTGTTTAAAGAATAATGTAGAGAAAGTTTAAATATATGAATTAAATATTATAATAATTGTAAAATCAACGATAATGTATCATTTTGTATTTTTTTGTGCAAGCACAAGTGTAAATAATTTTAATAAATAAATTTAAATGACTTGAAATATAAGAATAAATATTTTTAGATATACCTTTTTATGTGTTTATGTAAATATTCTGGATATTATCTTTATTCACCCTTATATTATTTAACCACGAAATAGTAAAAGGATTAGTTCCCAAAATTAATTCAATAAAAATTGTAGATTTAGTTTGAATTTGTTTGGTACAGTAAGACTTTATTAGGTTGTCTAAACTCTAAATTCGAAATACATAATATATATTTTCAGTTTAACCCTGATTTGAGAAAATCTATTTCAGCAAATATGTAATTTAGATAAAAAGGTTTATTTTTGTTAAATATAGTTGAAAGTAGTGAAACACGAAAAAAAAGTCTTTATCAAGAGTTGATTCATAATTAATTAATTACATCACAAAAAATGTTAATTGGCTAATTAATTTAGGTTTTTTGTATTTCATTACATAATATTTGTGATTATTAATTTGTTTTTTAATCTTACCTCTTTGATTATTTTAACGAAACATACATGATAAAAATTCATAACTATAGCCTATATTTATAGGTATATTTTTATGTATTCACTCAAAATGAGCTTTTTAATTTTTATAAAAATAATCCGGTAATAAGTTATTATAGAAAATTAACTTATGAAAAAAAGTATCTGTATTTTTTATAAACATATGCACCTTTTAGTTTTCACTTACAATTATATAATACATTTGTAATAAAAGTTATATTAAAGGTTAAAATAAAAATGTAGATGAATATTTATGTTATTTATCGTGAATATCTTTACATATTTTAATATACGATTGATATATTGAAAATAACTATACTTATAATATATTTTATATGTAATATGATTTTTTTGGTTAATTGATTTATCGAATTAATAATAATGTATTTTACGTCAATTTATTGTTAGACATACAGAATTATGCGTTTTTACGCATTAAAAATAAGATCAAAGAAAAATAAACTTATTAATTACTTTTAGAATATCTATATTTATACTATTAATATTGATTGCTATCTATGTTATTAAATATTGTTTTATTCCCACTGTTGTACCATTCCAAACTTTTTTTTTATTGATTGTTTAATATTTTGGTACACGGAAATGATATATTCATCAATGTACAATAATCGTCGATTATTTGCAGATGGTTAGCGAGTGGTGGGCGCTGGTGTTGATGTTGTCTGTAGCCTACGGACACGCGCCTTGTCAACATTCATACGGCGGGTGTAGATACAACGAGCCCTTCGTGCCTGCGCCCGTCGGCCAAGTCCCCAGGTGCGTTCAGAATTATCATGATGACGTCACATTTTGTGAAACAATCGACAGATATCCAGAGTAAGTGTTCCTAAAAACAGGCATACGATATTGTATATATGGATGATTAAACATTAGAAAATTTCGTTTAAATATTATAGTACTTGCAATTTCATATGGTTTTGAAATACGATTGAAATATTAATCATTCATAATAGCTCTTAAGCACTTCCTTGCTACTCATAATATATTGTAGTTTGATTGAAAAAAAAAAACAATATTTTTTAAATACATACATAAAGTGCATTGATATTTTATACGGAAAATTAAAACAATATGTTGCAGACGGTTGATAAGTTACCTGGTCACGAAATCGGATAAGAACTTTAAAACTTTTTTTAACGAAGAAAAACTTATCGACAGACCTTACCACCAAAAGTAACTATGGAACAATGTAACTTTGTAAAGACTAATAAAATAAAGTTTTAAAATATACAACGTATTTGAATTCTGAACATTTAATGTTTGATTTCTGCAGTCGAAATATAAATAAGAATCATGAAACTTATGGCAATTACCACGATTACCAAAATGACACTCAAAACGAATTTGTTGGATACCCGGATAGGACATACGTTCTACCGCAAGTTTCTCTTACTGAATCTCCAACTATAGACCAAAATCGACCACTGATACCCAAGTAAGACATCGATATACGATTTATTGGAAAACTTAAGAACGGTATGGTGTTGCATAGATTCAGCCTCCTGGAAGATATTATTTATTTAGTTTTTATGAATATTTTTATAATAAAATTCAGTTATTAGAGTTATACGTTTTTAAGCACCAATCACGGAGGTGGTTATAACAGAAAAAAAAGGCAAGAAGATATTCAACTATGCCAAGTTAAAATCAACAACATATTTCCTAAAGCGGCTCTAAACACCCAGGGCGAATGGAAATATGTAGCTAATATGGTACGAACGACGTCTGATATGTATACACAATCTATAAGATCCGAGATTTGCGCGTAAGTAATATTGGAAATTAATTTAGAACTACACCATTGTATGTAACCGTTAAAATCTACTCACAAACGTATTATAGTTTGCCTATTAAAACGCCGTTTATATAACTTTAACGTTTTAACGCATCTAGCATTATTAACTACTGTTGAAAACTTTTAATTTCTAAATATTTAAGTTAAATTAATAATTTAGTATAAGGATTTAATAAAATGTTAAGAAAAATTATAAAATTATAATGGCCTACTGTATTCCGATACAATTTATGAGTGGTATCTATCATCATAGGTTACATAAAATAATAATCATAAATATATTTTAGTTAAAATAACCTGAAAGGCTTTACGTGAGAAAAAACATTTATATGGTCCTTAATTAATATCAACGATTTTTTTCTATGAAAATCTATTGAATAAATGCTCTCTGAATAAGGTTTGTGAAAATGGAGTTTTTAAAAAATACATAAGAAACAATAATAATTAATGCAATTTAGTTATCACATAAAGGTTGAATTTGGCGCTCTATTATAAATAAAAAAAGTCTTATTAGAAAAGAGTTTGATTGGAAGTAATAAAATCGTTGTTTGTTTTAGTAAAACTACAATATCCACCCTAACAACAAATAACTATGATGTTGTATAATGTATACGAACGTTAGTGTAAAATTACACATCTTAGATAATAAACACAAAGTAAACAATTTAAAAAAAAAATTATATGTGATCACTGCAAAAAAAAATGATTTTAAATATCTAATATTTTATAGTTGTATAAAGAACATTAATTATTCTTTATATAATATTTAATTAAACATTTATGATAATGTCACCTATGAATATTATTTTTATTGAATTGTAATCATCACTGATTGAATGGCATTTGATGTAATATTATAATGTATTGTTTTTAGTGAGGCGGATCAGCCGTGCAACGGAATCTGCGAAACGCCACTTGGTTTCAGCACGTCGTGTAAACAGAAATTCGTCCAAAAACGGTTGGTAGCATTGCAAGGGACCGGAGATAATTTGTACGTGGACGTTTTTTGGTTTCCACATTGCTGCTCTTGTACTATAGCCAGAGTAGAACTGTAGTAATAAAAAATATATATATTTATATATGTGTAAACCTACTATATTTCATGTTTTTGCAACTGGTATATTTTTCCTAGGAACACAACTAGACTTAAAAAAATAATACCCTTTATTGTGTTAGATAAACCATTATAATACACGTAGGTACATAATAGAATATATTTAAGTCCGCTTTGTCGAGAGTTAATATGTTTATCATAGTTCATAATCGTATATATTATTATATTAGGCATACGGTATTTAAAACTGTACAGTCACGGAATATTCAAATGATGTTATAATATTTACTCGTTGCTATTTCAACTGTAATTAAACATTTTATGTATTATTTACGACTTGTATTTTTTTCAAACAGTTATTTTTAATGTTTCATTTTGTAATTTATAACACGATATTATAAACATTTTTTAGTGCTTTTAATATTGATGATAATGTAAAAATTGTGTTTCAGAAATATATAATATTATTAGAGTTTAAACAGGCGTGTTAAACGTTTTATTGTGATACTTTATGAAAGTCATAACAATTGTATATATTTTATAATTAAGTTATACATATCGTTCACCTTATTTTCGAAAGATTTTGCTAATTATGAGTTTAGATATCACATTATTATTGTTTGACGCTATTTAAGATGAGATTACAACATTTATTCAATTAAATACATGTAAAGCCATTGTATAGCGTATACGCGATCGGTACATTAATAAAATATGAACTAATTCTCATTCAAAATAGTAATTTTTAAACGTTACTTGCATATTTCAACTCATGTTTAGCTAAATATATGTTATTTAAATGTACTGAATAATTAGAATCATAATTATTCGCTTAAAAATAACTCATATTGGTATTATACTCAAAAATACGGAATCCTATGCAATATTTTCGTTGAAATACATCTTACGTGAATTCACTTTGCAGTTCGGATTATCGATGCACCTACTGGAACAGGTATTTTCTCGGTACAGGTTACCGTGTGATTACTGATTATGCGAGAGATCAATTTATTCTGTAGAGATCTCAAGTTATACCTGATATCGCATAAGGTTTAATTCTTATAAGCAGGAAAAAATTTCAAGAACTGATATAAATAAATAATATGGTGGAAATGTAAAAATGTCAAACATGATATATAGGTACGTGCAACTTATCGTACAACTTGTATTAAGGAGCCATAATTATGTAATAATTATAAATTATTGAAAAAGTTCCTTATCATAATTTTAAAACTTTGAACTCGTTAATTAATCTAATAACACGTCGAATACCGTTGACTTAATAACTAATTAGTTATAAAATTTGTTTATTTCTTTGAAACTTGAGAGGGAAAGCCTGTTTAAAAAAATGTCACCGTAACTCAAATGTTTAGGAAAATTATATAATACGCAAACGCCGCATAATGGTTTTGAATTCTTTGAACCAACAATTATTTGAATATTTAGATTTACAGCCATGGTTCGAATGTTTTACGAAGCCGAGAAAAATCGGTCAGTTTTTACAGGTAAGTGTTGCAAAACTTATGGTTAATCCGTTTTGGAAAATAGTTTCACCATGTGCATACCGTAAGCGTTACGTATTAATTTTCGCTGTACCATTTTTGGTTGTTCATAAAACCGTTCGATTGAGGGTAACGAGTTTTGTCACAACATATATGTACTTGAAGCGATCAGCTCGTCATTCCTAACAACGTTTCGCCAAAATAAATGATTCCACTCAATCAATCAGTAATATTATAGAGTTTGCAGCGCGAGTGGTCTCATCAATATAATATAATAGTGCGGGCGACTGTGCGTCTACGGAGTGTAATTAAATTAGCGGCTCACACAATTAAAGGGCAAATGAATGCGGACAGAAGGACATAAATAATTTCGGTAGGTACGATATATATAGGTATATATATATATATATATATATATACACACACACACGTATGTACGGTACATAATACTAAACGTGACGGCAAATATCACCCCTACACAATATATACGTTTTACATTATAATATGTAGTTGCGTATATTCGTGCTGTAAATCACGCGACGAATTTTTCACGGGAAATACGCAAAAACGCATTCCGCGCAAATGTGACTGCGTCCACTGCGTAGTGTATACATATATATATATACATATATATAGCTGCATGTATTGTACGTACACGGTACGTACGGTGATATAATGTTACGCGCATATTATATATATATATCCGTACACGGGGAGAAGGATGACGTTTGGATGAATACCGCTCGGCCGGCGGCGGCGATGGTTTATCGACACGTTTAATGTAAAACGCGAGTACTCGGAACACGCGTTGAATTCAATGACTCGCAGTAAATAATTACCGTCCCGAATAATAATATATCGGACGTCGAGGTGAGAATAAAAAATATTGACAAATGATCGAAATATTGTAGGTTGACGAAAAAATTCGACCGTATCTAGCTAAAAACCCTTGGTGCATGATATAAAACTGTATAAAAACGTAAACTTCACGTGCCATCCCTCCAAACTGATCTGTTTACTTTTTCATAGTCTTATGCGTATTAAATTAATCAAAATCATAAACGAAATTCCATGTGATGAATAACAAATTTTTCTTTATTAATGTTCACGTTTTATACTATCGTTATTTGGTACATTCTGCAGTCGGTTGGAAATTTCAAGAGTGTCCGTCGAGTTGGAAAAATAGTGGTGGAGTAAATACGATGCCCGTTCCTAAAATTGATTTATCATTAGGCCACAGAAACAGTTGAAATAAAACCATATTTTTTAAATTATTAGTTGTGCAATGAACACAAATTTTAATAACATTTTTGATTTTCAACCTTTATTTTCTTGGCTACTAAAATGGTACTTCAAACGAGAACTCAAATATAATCCAGCCCTTTCATAAAAACTGTACAATATTTCCTTCGTTTTATAAGGACAACTCGTCACCAACCTATTTCCATGGTGTTGCATTACCATAACTATACATATAATTTCTATTACCTTAAACTTAATGTCTGTTTGACGATATCTACCAAAAAAAAATTATAACTTCTGAATACTACCTTTCTGTTGTTAAAAAATGTATATAACATAGTTTTTTCGTATGTATATGTCGTAACAACATAATGAAATTGACCTTTTCACGATAAGATGATAATTTCATATTTTCACATTTATCACTTTTGCATTAAATGATCACTTTAATAGTCCAATTTCACAACGTGTAATTTATTGTTTTCACAATAATCAATATGGTCATTCACTTCGTGTACCACACAAGATATTTTAAACTATTATTATAGTCAACTCCGCAATCGACTTTTATCAGCGATTATTATACAAAACAATTACCTGAGTATCTGATATGTTTACATTTTATTGGTTTTTAATTTTTGATAATATATTTTATCAACATTTTATAGTAACATTTTGACATTCAATATTCAAGTGTAGAGGTATTTGCTGTATGGATCACATTCTGTCGTACTTTCACATATTTTAATTCACACGAAAAAGTCTAACACTATTATTATTAAACATGGAGGATTTTAATGCTGAAAGTGGATTTTATAATGAAATAGAGAAACATTTTTGGCTAAACGTGGACAAATGCTGTTTACGGATAAGTAGATCGAGTCAATTATAACGGAAAAACTGACATTAAATAAATTAAGTAAGTACCTATGTCCTATATGATTCTAAATAATGATTGAAACATTATCTATATTCTATAGCTTAAAAAAATATTATTAGCCTTTTTTAATTAAAACTGCATTGTTTGTAAACGAACTTCGTTTTTAAAGTAAATAGGTATAGTGTTTTAATTTCCGAGAAATACTCAGTCATAATAACGATTGCCAATTAATAATTGTATTATTTGTTAATTTAGTTGGTACTGAACATTAATAAATTAAACGGGTATGAACCTTATTATGATTAGTCATCAATATAAATTTAACTTTTAAGTTAATGTCATGAAACAAAAAAATATTTCACATTTAATTAAAATTGATCAGAATCAGTAATAAAGAAGTCCACGAACACGTAAATTTCAATTTCTACGTCAAGAACTGAAAAAGAGTAAACTTTACTGTAACACAATGTAGCTTTATTGAACACTTATGGGTAATAATTGTACTCTTAATTATATTATGTTATTGTTAAGCTTAGACTTTCTATAAAAAATTCGCGGATGTAACATTATATATTTATTAGAATTGTCTGTGTCATAAAATTGAATTGTAGATATTGTTTCGTGAGTAATGATTTTTAAATGTTCAAAAAATAGTTATTAAAAAATTAATAATGATTATTTATGGTTCTACCGGCACGGCGTAGAGGGATATAATATATTATAGCCGAAAACTCGACGGACGTTTTTAGTGACTCCCAGAGGAGTCGACGGCAGCGGCGTTAGTTGCGAATAGTCGGGTTTTTTACGATTTCGTTTTGATAAAACGTATTTGTATAGTATTACATGCGAATGAAAATATCTTTCTCGGCGTTAATTTACGCGCGCATCACATGGGTATAGAGGTTTAATATTATATAGAACGTCATCGGTAGACACATTCTCGCTTTACATCGTCCTGAAGTTCTACACGTGCGTGAATACGTAGAAAACGTGTATCTATACGTGTACGTCGTAATATTGTTATTATTATAATAAATTGTTAATATACAATCGTCAATATGATAACAGTGAACTCTCGGTACGGGTTCGGACTGTAAAAAATTAACGTCAATCTTTTTTGTCCATCTCCTCCACCGGTCCGAATACGTGTATAACGCGTACATGTATTATTTTATACGCATAATATGTGTGTGCATAATAAATGCTATATCGTCGCGGCCGAACAAAACTTTACAAGCCCGTTGTCGCCGTCGCAGCCGACCTTTTGTTGTACGGCTAAATAAAACTGGTTTTGTATTCCGATTAAAAACAATAATTAAAATGGAGAAAAAAAAAAAAACCGTACTCGGCCGTAGTAGATTCGCGCGCGCGGGGACACAAAAGGGCCGTCCGACGCGACGTCGCGCGGCGCAGCGACGGCGGGCGCGGGGTAGGGGGGACGGGACGGTTCTGGTGCGTTGTACGCACGTATAAATACGGTATTGCATCACGGCCGCGACGTCGACGACGGTGAAGTCGGTGTGGCGGTGGTGAACACACAATGACCGCGTGCGTGTCTGCGCGCGCGCGCGTCTGCGTCGACGACGGCTGCACGCGGCGGCGGTGGTACAGCTGCCACCCTGTCGACGGGGGCACCTGGCAGGGGGATGCCGCGCGGTTCCCCCCACCACGAGGCGGCGGTCCTACGGGACACGGCGAACCACCGATTGTGAGCGCGCGTGTAAACGCACCCGGCGCGAAAAAAAAAAAAAATAATGATAATAATAATGAAGTATACTATGCACACACGCATCGTACAACGATATACGCGCGTAGTAATAGTAATAATATGTCGTACCGTTTCGTGCACGAAAACCTACCCCTCTAGCGGACCGGCCGCCAACTACCGAACGGCCGCCGCCGCCGCCGCTATACGTGAGCGCCGTCTGCGCGTGTGCGCGCGCGCCGTGTACGTACCCCGTGTGCAATGTGCGTCGTGCGTGATGTACGTGTGGTGCCCGTGTCCGTCCGTCCGCCGTCTACACCCAGGCAACAGTCGTGTCGCGGTGCGTGTGCGTATGCGAGCCCGTTGAGTGGCGCGCGCGAGTAGTGTGTCTGTCGTAAACCTACACGTTTACAGTTTGTGTGCGCGCGCGTGCATGTGCGAACCATTTTTTTTTTTCTGCTCGCGCCTGAAAATCTTACGAAACCGTCGCCGGTTCCCGATCCCAGTGGTCCATTGTCGAAAATATATTTTCATCACGCACCCGTCGCCGCGGCCGGCGCAATTCACCCCTTCGACCGCGGTACGCGCGCACCGAGTGCATACATACGTTTTAAGTGAGTAAACACCATCATCACCAGCGTTATATTGTTAAAAATATACGCGTATTATGTCGATGCCAAATGTTTATAAACACGTTACGTGTGATCAATTTTTTTCCGCTATTTTATCGTCGGCACCTACGCGTATCTTGTAGAATTTACTATCGCGTACGCGTGTGTAATTACTAGATTAGTGTTGATTTCCATGTCACCGTAGTATACCTCGCACGTAGAGGTTTTTTTTTTTTTAAAAAAACCTAGAACGCCGAACCCCGGGGAACACCCGTCCGAATAACTGAACATTTTTAACTGACCGTCGACAAAACGGGAAACGTCATATTATAGCAGTACGTTAATAATTATTGTTGAATATAAATGCACATGTGCACGAGGACGGCACGGTGGGTATGTACTACTACGGCGGTGATGTTGCCCGCGAAAATTTCCCTTTCGTTGCGTACCCAAACAACACAACACCCCCTGTCCGCGATGACGCACTACTGAAAACGAAAGCGCGCAATACCGAAAGCTCCGCGCGCGATCTCTTATCCTTTTGCCCGGGTTTAACACATTTTATTTTCATTTTTGTTATTTTTCCACGCGAACTTTCCTCCTTTCGCATCTATACCTACCTAAATTTACCGTTGCACTTATGTACTGTAATGAGATTATATTTTCATTTTTGTCGACTCTCGAGACGCCGACTCGTTTGTTTCGAGAATTTTCGCCCATCGGCTGTCGGTTCGGTAAATAAATTATTTCGTTATAATTGGCTGTTGTCACATGCTCGCCCGTGTATGCGCGTGTATTTGTGCATGTGTGTGCAGTAGCAGTTTAAATAAACAGCGTTTTATATTTAATACATGTATACTATATATACATACATCCACGAATATGTGTGTGTCGTTTTATTAAATAAAGTGTTTTTATTCAACAATAAAAACATCCTTCCTGATTAACCGACATGCACGGCCGTCGTCGCAGATTATTAATATTATTATTTTATTATAATGTGGACCTGTGCGTGTATTTTTAACGTGGTTCGCCGATTCGAGTTTAACACCACGCGGATTTCGGAGGGAAACATTTTTGACAAACACCAGAAAGCGATTAAAGATTTTTAATGATTTTACCGTAGGTACATCCGAGTTGTATACATGTCGTACGAATATATTGGTATGTATTATGTAGGACCTGCAACGACCAGTATTCGGTTTTAAAACCGTTATGCGGTTGATATTAAACCGTTCACAGCAGTCTTGCCGACCCCTTCAGACATTCCACGAAACCGTTTTCGGTACGGACTTCTCCGACGATCGTTTTACTAATTCAATATACATACGCTGCGAACGTGCTTGAGCGGAAAATATTCCATATAACCGTGAAAACGAGGGAAACTGCTTGGGGTGAACATTTGTGTGGGATATTTACTTGTCTCCATTATATTTCACGACAACCCCAGAGTGGAACACCTCGTGGTGTAGGTCACGGGGTGTACTTTTATTTTTTAAGAAGTTTCATCACTGACATTGACATCTAATAAAGCAACAATCGCTTCGGATTTTCAGTGATTCATAATTTCTGTATCTAAATCTACCACTATACTGCTCTGGTATGGGTTTTTGCGTATATCGGCTTTATTATCGTTCACACACACACACACATATTATACACGATCATTCTCTCTCTTCCCCCTCTCTCGTCCTCCCATTATTATTATAACTGTACCAGGTACCTCGTAAAGCAATAGAAATCGACCCCTTTACTATTATATACGGCACATTCGTATTATATTCGTATAATATATACCCGACATACGAGTATACCCGTGGATCTCATAGGCTTGTAAAAAAAAAACCGTATCATTCCGACCGGCATGTAATATTATAATTTATAAGATAATGTTTTGGTCGTTGAATTATAAAACGTCGTATATTCATTATTATGATTATCATATCATTATTGATATGATGGCGGAAACAGTGTGTTGTGACGTTCGATTTTTTTTTTCCATAGTGACCAGAAGTGAGGCGATGGGAACGTGACGCTGGCTGCAACGTCGGCTAGTATGAGCGAGGGTGGCGGGGAGGCCATGGCTTCATATGGTACGGCGGGTTATCCGCCACCACAGCCTGCCACCCCGTCATCAACCGTGCCCGAGTCCAAGACACCGGGCCCGGCGCCGGGTCTGCCACCGTTCAGCTCGTTCTCGGCAGTAGAACTAGCCGAGGGCCTGGGCGCACGACTCGGCCCGAGCGACGGTTATGACCCGACCACCGGTCGGATTTTGGACATGCACTGGGACTACAACCCGGACGGGCTGCATCGGCCGGACTTGTATCCGACCACGATGATCATACCGCAACCGCAGTCGTACCGGCCGTGGGAGAGCAAGCTGGACGGCAGTAACTCGCAGGACTCGATGTCCAAGGGGTCGTTTGACTATCCACCGTCGCCGGCCGGCAGTAAATTGCCGTCGTTCCAGTCGCAGTTCAACTTCCAGAACGACCAACAGCAACCGGAAACGGTTTCGCTGACCACGCTGACGCCGGCCGCCGTGTCGCCCACCCAGTCACCCGGCTTGCCCAGCTTCCACACCTTATCGACGGTGAACGTGGCCGCGGCTACTGCGCCTCGTGGCTATCCCACCCTGGTGCCGGGCATCCAGCAACAGTTTCTGGACGACCGAGCCGGCACCATACATTTGTTCCAGAGCCCGCAATACCCGCCGCCGCCGCCGCCGCCGCCGCACGCGTTCGCGCCTCAGAACCACCACCACCAGAGCACCATCATCCAGGGCAACTTCATGGGCGCGCCGCATCACCAATCCAATCAGGCCACACTGCTGACGGTGGTGAAAACCGAACCGGTGTCCATCGTGTCCGCCCAGATACCCAGTCACGTGTATCAGAACGCGGGCGGCACGTACATCGACTCGGTCAAGATGGAAGACACGCTGTCACCGCGGGGGCTACAGGAGTCGCGGAAAAAAGAACGGCGAAAAGTGCGCGCGTCCAGCATGGACAGCTCGGTGGAAAGCGACGGCGTGGGCAGCTCCAGTGTGGAGAGCTCGGGCCAGGTGGCCGCGGTAAGCAGCACCGCCGGGTTCAAGTCGCCGCTCGTGCAGCACAACGTGGTGGGCATGACCGGCGGCGGTGGAGGCAACGTGAGCATCGGCGGGTCCATGATGGACTCGGACCACTGCGAGAACGGCGCCAACGGCATGGACAAGCAGACGAAGAAGAAACGGAAGCGGTGCGGCGAGTGCATAGGGTGTCAGCGGAAGGACAACTGTGGCGATTGCGCGCCGTGCAGAAACGACAAGAGCCATCAGATATGCAAGATGAGAAGGTGCGAGAAGCTCACCGACAAAAAGGTAAGAGACACACGCGCACCAAACCCGGTTATACCGGCGTGGGAACCGCGGTCGCTCGCGACCCGACGAATTAATTACCTATTATATATATATTACTAGAATAGTACTTACTAGAAAATAAAAAAGTACATTGTTTGATATTGTCGACAGTGATAAGCCCCGCACGTCAATCCATATAATATATATGTTTATTTTTTCGTGGTATATACGTATGTATTAATATATAAGTGGCACCTTAAATCGCAGGAGACAATAATGGGAATGGCGCGATAATTATTCAAATCAGATTTTTTTATTCTTATCTCTTTTCCTTCGTTCATTGTGCACACAATAGATATGCGCAACGCGCTAGTAAAGTGTTTTACACGCATTACAATAATTATCGCGGCCCTGTCGATAAAGCTATATAAATATAAAACACCCCGAACGCTTCCATACGATATTGTAATATATATGTGCGATGTATTCACCAAAACGTTTTGTACACGCGGCAACAGTGTATAGGTATATACTCGCGCGCACACGTAGTGCATACAGCGGTATGATACACGCGTGTTTTCATATTATATATCATCCCCGTTGGCCACCGCGTACGAGAATACATCCACATAACGTAATATATGTCACGAAAGTTTAAAACGTTACAACCCCTTCGTGATATACAGATATAACGCGTGTGCGAGTGAGTGCGCGCCGCGGTGTGTACGTTTGTGTGTTGTTGTTTTGATGATTCGTCAACGGGACCTTCCCCTTGACACACATTACGGCGGCGGCGGCGGCGGCAGCGGCGGCGACGGCACCTGCGTAACCCTTCGCGCCTGTACCTCTGCCGCCCCGCGATATATTGTATACGCATATATATATATATGTGTGCGTGTATACAGACGAACACGCCGTTCGCGCGCGGACCAAGTCCAAAGACAAATGGATGGTGATTAGTGCGGTCGTGTAGAGGCGATGACGACCACTATGCGTACGCAAGGGGGCACTGGGTCAAACGGATGAACAGACGCTGTCCAGTTTTTTTTTTTTTTCTTTGTACTTATTCACCCATACACTGTTTACGTTCATATTTTTCTCAAGGGTTGCAACCCGTGCGCGTAATACGTGTGAAACAGTTGACAAAAAGCAGAGACGTGAACGTCTGTCGTCTTACAAATGCTGGGCTTGTCCCTTTTCAACCCACGTGTTTATTTCATATGGAAGCGCTTATAAAACCGAATATTTGCGATGTTTACGCTTTCAATTCGTGACGATATCGTATCATTCTTTTTCCTAATTTGAAAATGCTATAATCGTGAATTTTGTGCCGACCGTGTCTACACATATTTATATATTTCTCTCCAGTGTACACTGTATAGGCTTACCTACCGGCCACAATGATCATCAACTCATGTAAATATAACCAATTAATCTCAATATTGTGTGCAATGGAAATCGATGTAGACAATTTAAAAACGTTTTAAAAAAAATCAATTCGTGTTTGAATAAGCGTAAAAATTGAATTTAACACGTATTAAAAGCATTGCGTGAACAAAAAAGTCCCCTAGAGTTGTGGACTATTTATGAAACCATAAACGATTTAAATTTCTTCGTTGATTTGGGTCATAACCAGAGCCCGGAAATCCTATGAAATTTAAACTGTTGAAATGTGTATGCATTTATGCCTTATAAATAGCCACGAAGCAGGAGTAATCAAATAGTAGCAGGTTATAAATATATAGCTATAGTTTTTTTTTCGGTTTTGCATGCTCAAGCGTTTAACAATTTAATATTTGAATTGTATTTTATTTAATTATCAACAAACCGTGATTATACTTTAGCATTGGCTCAAAATTAATTCATTTATCATTTAATTTCACCAGAAAACTAATTTATTTTATGTACATACAATATTATCTTATTAGAATCCAAAAGGTGCAAGATAGTATAACAGAAATTAGCATGCACTTAATGTGGTTCGAAAAACAAAACGTATCAACAATTATAAAACCACATATAAACATTAGATAATTAACTTCCGGATGCTTATCGTTACTGACTATATACACCGCAGTATACTATGCCGAATGAATAAATATTAATGTATAAAACGCATTTCGTAAAAGATATAAAATTGTAATGTGAAACTTTTTTTTTTAAATTTTGAACCAAATTAGAGTTACTAATATTGTGCGATATATTATACGAGCATACAGGTATTAAAATATTTTTGTTTTATCGCTTAGTGCAGCCGCTTGTTAATGAATCGGTAACTTTTCCCGACGGCATTAACCGTTTGTGGCTTTTATGCAGTTATAAAAACGTTCGTGTATAGTGGCGACACACGACGTTCTCGATACATCGAGGGTTTAACGTAAACACACGCAGGGCTGTGAATACACGGGAGAACGTCTCAAGCTCGCGCCGAACGAGCGTATTAACGCGCGCATAAGTGACCCCGTGGTCACAACAATAACGTACACATTTGTCTCTGTAACGTCATTTTATTTTTTGTACCTAACTCGACACGTTCTTCAACGGCGCATTTATTATTAAATTTTAATTAAAAAAAAAAATAAAAAATAAAATACGCACGGCGAGTGCATTATTGCTCGGACCAGTTAATATATTTATACAGAGTACGCGTAAAAACGCGTTTATACATACATGTTATAATAATATCATAATATATGTATAACTTCCCCGCGTGTACCCGTCGCCAACGTCGTCGTATAGCTGTTGTCGTATATGCGTGGCGGCGACGACGTAGTCGGTGTGTTCGGTAAAAGTTTCGAAGGGTCGGAAAACGGTGGTGCAGGGGGGGGCGGCGGCGGGGAGCGGTGGCGAATAACTAGTGAGTGCGAGGAAAAAAATAAAAATAAAAAAAATATCGCGTTGGCCATTGGACGCGACTGGGTGCGGCGGGGTGTGCGAGAGCGGAGGGTGCGAGCTTGGAGGAGACGGCGGTGGCGGTGATCGGATCGATACTACAGAGGCCCCGTAGTAATGGCGTCGACCGCGTCGTACATATATATGTGTGTGTGTGTGTGTGTGTGCGTGTGTGTACACGAGTGTGCGTGTGCTTGTGCGTGTGTTTGTGTGCGTATACGCGCCATCGGCAGAAGTACAGCGGCACCGATGACTCATTGCACGCGCGTCTCATCCCTCTTTCGATGTACGTCCGCGTCGTCGTCGTTGTCGCGGCGGCGGTGGCGGCGGTCTTAATGCGGTGCGCTAGCGTGCGGCTATTGCGGTGGTTGTCAAAGGTTCGGGACTGCAAAAATCGACTTCGGGTCCCTATTCCTCCCCTCGTATTGCACTCGTAGGTTAACCCCTCCGCGCGTAGCACACGACGTACAGGTAGTATACGTATGTCTACGCATTTATTAGGCATATTTCGTAATAAACGCGCGACGTGCCTAGGGGCCAAAGTTTGGAAACCCTCGATTAAACCACTGTTGTATCGGTACGTGTAACACCCAATAATCAGTTGACGGATTGATTATAGTTGACTCGTTGCGGTGTATTATCGGCTGTACGGTAGTATTATGCGCGTTATCGTCGGTCGTGGCACACACGCGTCGTATATAAACATAGTACATACGTGATTTCCGTGGCTTTATAGTCGTAGTCCGTAGATAGTTTCAAAACTTTACAGACGTATACATAAACACACACATGCAGCGTGTACTTATATCCCACGTGACGTGAAAGACTTTCTGAAAAAGCGTTTTACACGATGTTGTTTATACCTATTGAAAGTTCTACGTTTTTTTTCTTTTTCAAATGCATCCTTATTCCTTCTATGTATATATTTATAGAGTGTATAATACATCGAACTCACGTAATATACATATATATGTTTGCTGCGTCGTTTTCAAAGAGAAATTTCAACGTTCGTTCACACTCAAAACTACTATTGATCCCTTTCGTCGCTCATAAATATCGTTTTTTCCCCATCGTTTCTATCATAATAAAAGTATAAAAAAAATCGTTTTCATCTGTAATATGACGAGTGTAAACAATTTAGCGAAAATATCATTTATGCGAATACGCAACGTTTCAATCAAATTCTTATCGAATGGCGGCTTATATGTATTACCTATATACCGGCATAATTCATTCTATATAATGACATTTTTGAACCGAAAATAAATTTATACCGAATTCAAGTAAGAGAAAGTTTGTTTACCAATAGAAAGAAACTTGCTTATTGAAACAATATACCTATTTATACAAATATATGAGTTTTCAAAACTTTTTTTAGCTGTTATGATTTTTGATCAAAAGTGCTGATATACGTCGTCAATGCAATATTATTTCGTTATCTTGGCGTATAAAGTCATAGATATATAGTATACTAACTGCAGAGATACGCTTTCTACGTTTTTTCCTGTTATATATAAGGGTTAGGATTTTTTTGAAAGAAGTAAAAACAAAATAAAAGTGTCAAATGTTCTTTTTCAATCAAATCTGTTGTTTATAAATGATTTTCTTTTATAAATTTAAGACATTATTTTTTATTATCAAGGATTTCTGTACCCTATACACCTTATTGTACTCCTGCTGACTGTATATGCAGAGAATGATTGTTTTCGTGGAACTCCATACGACGTGCCGGGACATTTGTGCATTACGTTCCCATCAAAACTGGTCAAAAACCGAAACTACTGGTGGCAGGAGAAGGCCCCACGCTGTGTGAAGGTGGTGCATGAAAATCGAGAGTCTTATTCGGACAAAAAAAGACAAGAGCTGCCGGCCGTGATTTCGTCGTTCAGTCTGAGCGCCGCTTGTATATAACCTACACATATACACGTAAATACGTAGTATATACATATATGTTATGCGTGAGTGTAGGTATTATGTATGGTTCAAAGCAGATTCTTATCGGCTGTCTTATACCTCCCTTAAACCGGTGTGCGTACAAAGCCCAAGAATTCTTTTAGTCAGAAATTTGCATCATTAAGTGAAAAAAAAATCAACTGTTCATAAGCATGGTATGCTAAGGTAACATCTAAAATTGAATCGCAGCTGCGGTTTTTAAGTCTTAACCGTCGTAGTATTATGCTCGAATATTATACCTACACATGGAATTTTGTATTCGATAGTACGTACTCACATCGATAATAAACGGGGCGTAAAAATCATTTGAGGGGATTATCTGTGGCGACATACACCGCAAAACGAATTTTATGATCGATTCAAACAATATGAACGTCGGCCATTTTTCTCGGTGCTCGCTATTTTCCTACATAGATTGAGGCCCCCACGCCCGGCCCTGCACACTATAATATGCTCGCATATATAATTGTGAAATAACAAATTTGAAACATGGCGTCCGCAGCGGTTTTTCGAACGGCCCCCATCGCAGTTATCATCATCATCATTATTATTACACAGTAGCAGTAACAACATCAGCGGCGTTATTTCATCTCGTAAATATATTACACGACGGACATCGCACTTATACGCACGTAACGTTTTCGGCTTTTTTCGTTACTTTTCTCGCGTCATTGGAGAAAACAGTAAATCTATAGCATACCGTTGATAAATTGCACGTACACACTATACATATATACTTAGGTAAGGAGTGATCGTGTTCGTGACAGGGTGGATAGGGGAACCCCTTTACGACGAATGACGTCATATAATATACACCGTGTGTGCCATTAAAAACCGACAATGATACTGGCGACCAAGGAGACCGCACTTCCGCACGGGCCGTGTACCGCTCATGTGTCTGGAGCACACGCATACACATACTTACGAACACACATGCATACTTATGAGCACACACACATGCAAACACACAGACACACACACACACACGAGCGCGGGCGTCGCCAAACGAACACGAGACATCGTTTCCGGCCGCGAAGCCTTTTCTCCACGTACCTTCTATACTATCTTTGTGCATACGTATATATGCGTGTGTTGACAATGTACCTATGTGTTTTATTATATCGTGCGTACTATACGTATCTATGCTTGCGTATGTTCGAGCCGAAAACGACGGGATATCATTATTATACGCGGTTGGGTCCACGCGTCTTAAGGTCCCATACAATATTATACTGTTTCTATTGACAACATTTAGGTATAACACTGACCTATACTAGTTGTTGTACTTATCCCCAGCAGGTATATTTGTACCTAACCCCCATAATATATAATACACATACAATATCGGACGGACACATAACGGTGTAATTGTCGTACCGCGGCGGCACGTTTCGCGAGTGTTTATATAGTATATACCGGGTTACAACACCCCCAGCACGCATATGTACAATAAACTAGGTACCTACCGTATTATTACTATTGTAATAATGATGTAAATAAACCTCGGATGATTTGACGACGGCTACGTGCTGTACTACGCGAACGGAGATTGCGTCCGCGAGCACTCCGGCAACGTTGCGCGGTTGAAGGTCAATGTTATAGGGTGAAACGAGAGCTATACACGCCGCTGATGCCGCCATTGCACCTAACCCCCCCCCCCCGCGATCCGTCTCGCCTACCGATAGGGTGACAAAGATTAAATCCTGTATTTATATATATACATACATACTTTTAAATATATATATATATATATACATGTTATGTTTACACGTAAATAGCATACATTCGACTACCCCCGTGTGAGTGCGCGCGCGCTTATAAAATATTCGCGAAACTGTTATTATATGACATTTATTTTCTCTCTCTGCATCATATTTGTATGTGTATGTGTATGTGCGTGTGCGTGTGTGTGTGTGTGTGTGTGTGTGTGTGTGTGTGTGTGTGCGTATGTGCATGGACACTGTACACATGTATATGATGAGTCGCACGCACACAAATTATACATCGAACGGTATATATGTGGTCGATTTAAATATTTTGCGAACGTACATAACAATTATTTTAACGATTATAATAACGCGTTCGAATCGTATTCATATACGTATATATGGTACAGGCAACCGCGTTTCGTTTTTATATAAATTTATTATTGTGTGACGTGCTAATAAATTTCCCGATATAATAAATTGTCACTAAACTGTAATGTGTGCGTGTTATTGTGATGGTTTTTTAAATGATGCGCGCAATTTCAAAACTCGTATTTATTTTATATACACCTAGGCATATAACCTACACGTGATGTATTATTTAAACAAAACGAATAACTCCATACATTTATTGGTTTTTACAATCAACAACAATAATTATTAACCGTAGCGAGCAGCTATTTAGTTTTATTGCGATTTCGAATCATGAAATCTAAGCATGGAATTGTACAATTTTTTTATATCATATTATATTTTCCGAATTATTCGATTAATAATTTTAACTACGGGATGTAGCTAGTATTATGGAAATAAAAAAGAGCTTAATTTTTTATTGAATAAACTTTGATTGAAATCTGTCTCCAGAGAAAATGTACACAATAGATGTTATATAGGCGAGTTGTATGCTTTATTTGCTGTACTTCTACATTAAATATTAAATGCATATATTACACTCCAGGTGGACGTAATTCTATTGTTGTCGCACGCACATTATGAGCATTTTTATAATAACACAGTTCAAAAAATCCAGGTGGGTTAAATTTTTATTTTCATTAGTTACGATGGATTAGAACCCAGGTGGTTCCGACAAAGTTTGTTTTACCGAAGTCATTGGACTGAGGCCGAAACGCTAAAATAAAAACTGTATGCTTGTATAATAATATAGAGGTAAATTGCTGCAGGACGAAGACGAAGGCGATTTTACAGTTGTATAAAAATATGCATTCTTTAGGCAATTATTTTATTTCCGGTTATAAAATTCGGTCAAATATATTTCACCAGAAAACGAATTCCGAATTTTCCAGACTGTTATATAGTCATTAGTTATAAATTATAATTATAATAAGTTCTCGACGTGCGTTTTTTAATTTACTACATGATGTCAGCCAAATGACCAGTTAGTGATGTATGCGGCACCAGCTTGAGCAGCTGTCCGTACGAAAACATAAAAAAAAATCAATCGATTAAAAACGTATTAATATATTATATTACGTAGATATAACACAACAATAACGTTACAATATAGAAAATAACGGTCGTAGTTGTTTACCTGTAATAATAATAGTAATAGAGAGTATAAAAAAAGATAAATACAATTGAAACTATTGATATCGATAAAATTCCGTTACAACGAGTGTGTACGGGGAAATAATGATAAAAAAGACAGCCCCCGTGGTCGTCAGACATCTCGTCAAATTGACGAGGTGGACGAGGGTCAGTAAATCGACGGCGGCGGATGTACACGGCTAGACAACATAATACTACGTGTATATACAAAACCGCGGCGCAGAGAAAGGACGTCGCGCACGACGACGGTGGCGGCGGCGGCGATCCTTTCAAAGGTCCCTGACCACGCGCCTACGTCGTCGCGTGGTCGGCTGTCCCCGCCCCTCGTTTAACCCTCGAGCCACTGAAGGAGACTGAAGCTACTACTACTACTACTACTACTACTACTACTACTAACTACTACTAATACTGTTATTATTACTACTGTTACTACTACTATACTACTACAGACTAATATTACTACTACTACTCTTACTACTTCTACTTTTTTTGCTCCTAGATTACAGAGGTTTTAACGCGTATAATAAATATGAGGCTACTATTGTGTGGTCACCGCATTACAGGCGCGAGCTCTTATTAAAACATCTCTCAATCGCCGCCGTGATCTCAACGTATCTGTTTCAGTGTCCTTGTCCAAGGACGATTTAAACGTTGTAATATCGACTGTATATGCGAAACACGGGGGTTTCCGGTGTACGCAACCCTTCTCGTCCACGGCAAATTACAGCGTGAGTTTTCCGATCAAAATACGATATTCCGTGCGTGCCTCATTTGTTTTCGTCGCGCGTACGTGTATTATTATACAATATACACAGTAATCGAATGGTTTACCGAAACGGCACGTCGTACGCACGGACGCACGCACGCACGAAGCGACGTCGTATGCACCGGTGAAATACCGCGGTGGTTGACGTACGGTGGGTTGGAGGAGGGGGGGGGGGCATCACCACCGGTACGAAACGGCGGCAGCTGTCGCCCAGGGATCCGCGGTGGCGGCGGCGCGCGCTCAAGGGTGTCTAAAATGTTCGTCCACGCGTCGGTCTTACGCCGGTATCCGCTCGCCGTCTCTGTGTTTCGCCGATTTTTCCACCGATCGAACGCGATGAGATCCCTCGCGGGCGACCAGGACTTTGCGCGACGCCCCGTTAATACTTGCGCTTCGACTGAAACGTGTATCATATGGTTCGGTCTGAGCAGCCCTGGCCCGCAGGGTACAGCAACATAATGCACACACGACGGCCGTACTGCACGCGCACACACACACACACACACACACACGTACACTCATAAATACGCACATACACATACGCGCACATACAGCATACACACATACACACACAAAAGGGCGGTGTGCGTAAGAACAGCTGTCGGTGTATACAGCGGTGGCGGCGGCGGCCATGTTGTCGATCCTTTTCAAAATGTCTCTTTAGCTAACACGGCACACGCACGCACACAACTTTTCGTATATCACACGCACATTATATACGCGAGTATATGTACTGAAGTATATGTGCCGTAACTTAACACCGCCGCCGCCGCCGCTGCCGGGTTGCCGGATTTCCGACCAGCACGGTGTGTACAAAGATCCTAAATAAACGGCCCGCGCGCGCGCGTACCGGTTTCGGTTTAGAAACTTCGTTGCGTACCACGGGCTGCTCGATACACACGAAACCGGTGTATCGACACCGACGGGCTTGCGGTGTATGTGTGCATTTGAAGGGCTTGCGGACGGAAGATTTATCGTCACCGTGTACATTATAACTTGTCGTCGTATGTATACACACCATGGCGATCGAAGGGAACGTAGAATATATTAATTCGTGCACATTCGCGGTACATAGGTGTTGTAAAAATGTTCGTAAAAGTCATCGTAGACCCGTTAAAACGATAGTGTTTATCTAACACGAGTGATGATGGTTTTATACTTCTAAACGTCAAAACAACGCATTTTCTGCTGCAGGATAAGTACAACTGTGTTCACGTACAGTACCTATCCATTTAATCACGTACGGAATCATATATAATGATGCTTAGGTACCCTATCCGCAACGAAATCAACAAATCACGGAAATCATCGAAGGTAACATAAGGATGAACGAGTTTCTAAAGACGCTGCTAATATTTGCAAAGTGTACGTGATTTGTTGATTTTGGTGACGTTACCGTTATGGTAATCGTTATTATACATACCGTTTTCATAAAATTAACGTTAGAAAACGATAATAGTCGTTTTGGAACAAGATATCCTAAACATTTTTACATATGTACGACTTTATAATCGTACAGGGTGACGTTTAAAAGAAAGTTGTTTTTGTCGTATTCAATTAGGAGTTTTAATTATTTTTTTTTTAACAACTTAACTGTATAATACGATAATAATATTGTCAAGTGATTAAACATTTTCCTACGTTAATATAATCAAATGAGTTTTTGTGTCGCGGGTGAATATTATTCAGTATGATTTATATACGCAATTGAGGTCAAGAACATCGTAGGCTCCGTATTAAAAGCGACAAAATAATAATAATAAAAATAAAAACAAATCAAACCCATTCGCAGGAACCTGGGAACGTAGCAGGCAGTTCAATTAGAGTTCGTTAGAGACTCGCGCGCGAAACCGTCCGCACGGTATAAGCGACCGTTTGTAAAATAAAAAAACGAAATTCGGCACACGTATTATTATTATTCTATACAGCAGCAAATAGTGCATGTACAGGGTGAGTATGTGCGTGCAGGCCAACATTGTAATGTACATATATATAATATATATATTCGATTGGGGGAGACTCGGGGGAAACTGGATCGATATAAACTGCGGCTGTTTATTGCTACCTTCAAATATATATGTATATATATATATATATAATGTATGTATACCACATCCCTCCTGCGTCCCTTTTCCAATCACACGTACAGACGCGCCCGTTTATTTATTTCATTTATAATATATACGTTTATATATAATACATTATACATGATTCATCCAAAGCCTATTTGTCATGTACACTCACGTTACAACTGCAGTATAGTACATAGTATGTATTATTATATGTGTAGACTAATTTATAAAAAATATAGCTAGCGACTCTTTGTTTTTTATTCGTAACGTTATTTCATTTTCTGTTTCTGCCTTTACAGTAAATAGTTTACGATGTATATGATTTTTGAGTTGGATTTTACGATTTTTCATGGATACCTGCCGAAGTACATATTATTATCATGTAGTCCGAAGGTATGTTTCTGTACATTTATGTCGGAGACTTAAATAGTGGCGAAGACAGTATTGCGTCCGCTGTGCTGTAAAATGTACAAGCGCAGGTATATACACCCATGACGCGATAACATAGTCAAACAGAAAAAAGATAAGGAGTAATATGTATTGTAAATAACGATGACAACAGTACGTAATATATATTTTATATCATATACGAGTATATAATACCACAACAACGTATTTGTTGAGAAACGCATTCCGAGATATTAAAATTCCCATCTCAACAACGTCGCGACCGAAGACTTTTAGGAAACCCGTTTGGATCAGATCGTATATTATATTTTATGTTGACGTCATTCTCTCACAATAACTAGTTTTGGCGAAATGTTGTCAGACCTTTTCACATGGGCTTAGAAATTATTCAATCTGTTATTGTACTTCTAGTGGTAGAGGCCATATTGTTTTATTACGGGTGGATACGATTTGAATTTTTAAATAGAGTTAGTTTAATAATGAGCAAATTGTAGTAATAATGAGTTACTTAATATATTGTCCCTATACGAGTATACAATCCTTTCGGTAAAAGGAGTGCCTAAACTAAATTTTACTAAACCTATTGAAATCATTTTTATAGTAGGTATTTATGTTAGAGGTTGTTCCGAAAAATTAAACTATTTACTATCCTATAAAACCAGCTTTCAAAACAATTGATTTCGATATTTTAGTTTTATCTTCAAAATTAATCTCATACCTGTCTGTGTTCAGCGTCGCATAAAAAATAACTTTTCTTTTTTATTCAGTTCTATAAAAGTAATCTTATTTAGAAGTCTGTATTTATGTATGACAATAAAATCATATTTATTTTTTTTTCGTTACAAAATTGAATTTTATTTGAATATTTTATTTTATTGAACACTGAGTTTGTATTGGTTGTTTGTCAGATTTAAAGACTTCAAGAGTCTCGTTATCATTTCGTTGTAAATAAAATGATGGGTCTATATTTCGATGCTATAATTTCTGTGGGAACGTTCGAATTGTAGAATAATAAAAACTCCACTTGAGTTGAAAAACCAACCTTTTTCTGGTATCTAAACTCCTGAAAACAGCAGCAGCGCTTCTCGGTCTCGAAAAAACGGACGCAAACAGGAAAAAGGATGTACCTTGTTGTGTGTAGGCGACGCCCGCTCGTATTAGGTTTCCATCTCATGTGTCTCACACTGTATGTATATGTATCTATAAAAATACCTATTGTATACGATAAAATATAAATATAAAAATTGTATTTATATATTTTATAATATTATGTATATTATGTGTGATTTCCGTGTGACGGCGATCATTCATACGAGCATTTAGCGATTATGAATTTTCTCAGTCGCATACTATAAGAGGTGACGCGCGTCGTCGTGTATGTAATATATTACTATATAATATACGAGTATACCCATAAACTAGTTGGACTACATTTCGGGTTATTCGATGACGATATGTAGTACAAACGAAAGGAAAAATTACAATATTATAAACACACACACAGACATACATAAAAAACCAGTTCTCACGTGACGCGTATCATTATGTCGCCTAGAGGCCGAAATAAATTATAACAATACGATGTTTCATTCATGTCTGTAAAAAGATTCAACCCCTTTCGAACGTAACGCGGCGAAAGAGTGGAGAGAGCGAGATAGAAGTTATATCGTGGGTAGTCGTTTTTCTCACCCATTCGCCACTTTATGCTAATGACGCGAGTACACAGGTTTTGTAGGTATACTCTTCTTTATTTTTTTTTTTTTGATCAAAGAAACCCACTTACCCATATATCGCAGAATGAATGTTATATATACCTGTATTTTTAATTTTGACTCTGCAAAAAATAAAAAAGGGTCGTGTATATATGCGTATTTCGGTGAGAAAGAAAGAGAATCTTAACGGTCTCAAATTATTGACCCCTTTTTCGTAATGAATAACATTTTTTTGTCACCACAAATATTTTTTCGAAATAACAAGTTCCAGGTACATTTCAAACAGAATCAGTAAGTAACCTGTGCAATGATTCGGAAAATGATTCACGATTAAATTTAGTCGAAAATTGTTCGATTGCGAAATGCTACATCAAAAAGTATTTACATTTTAAATTACAGACGCAATCGCAGGCGATAAATCAGTTGCGTAAATATGGCGCCAGAGGCTCAGGATGTAACATACGTACCGGATGTTTTATTTGCTTGTAAAATTCTCAAACGAACGATGTTTTTTTTCCAACTTTTTTTCATCATTCCGTGTAATTTGACAGTTTTAGAAAAACGTCAGAACTCAGGAATGTATAATGAATGCATAAATAAATATAGTTATATAATTTATATTGTATACACGCTAACTAATCAATATTCGATTGGAAGACAGACCACTATTATACACGTTTGAACCGTTTGATTTCAAGACTTAATAATCAGTAATAAGTTTTGAAATTAAATTTCCAAGTGTAGGCAATAAATCTCCTAAACTGTTTAATATACAGGGCGTCCGAAATTATTTACATATATATATATATATATATATTTTACACATTGAAGTACTTATATATAATTTGTACAATCGCCCTTCTCGTAGTCCGTCCTCCGTAATATTATTTCCTAATCGAAAACGCGCGTAGGGGTTGACACTTGAAAATCAAAAGTCAGTAATTCGTATACGTGCGCGCGACCCGCCGATAAGGCCATAAGGGGTAAACAATTGACAATCGTTCAACCCCCTCGGCCCTCACACGTAGGCCGCGTATATTATGTGTATATATGGTGCACCCTAAAAAATGTGTGACATTCATAATTGCATACCTCTCGGGCGCGCGCGGTACGATAGATATGCAATTTATGCGCGTACGTATTGCAATAATAAGACGTGCGTTTGAGTTAAAAAGAAAAAACCGAAACCTCGCACCCGTGCGGGGATACAATAATAATGTAAAATTTCACGTGCGGCTGCTTGCTGCAGCGCATTAGTGATCTCGACGTGTTCGCAATGTGTTCAAATGTACGTTACGTACCGTCGAACCGCCGCAGCTTTTATTTGTATGGAAAATAAATCCGCGAAGATAACGGTATTTTTAATACGCTACGAGGATGGAAAAGGTGTACGTGCGCCGCGCACACTCGCGTGTATACCTACGGACAAAACAAACGCAGAAAAAACCGTTGGGCTAACTATACGCGCGGCGTGTATAAAATTACACGATGAAAAAAAAAAAATTGTTCATATATATATATAATATATATATATATATATATATGTATATGAAATAATAATAATAAAACCATATAGACCTTGTACAGAGGTGCTTGTACTCGTAACGGCAGCGGATACATCGAAAACGGTGGCCAGGTGGCCCTCAGTGAAAACGATGATGAACAGCTGCATATATTCGTGTGTGTCGCCGCTGATGCGTCTGACAATAATTCATTTATGTTCTCTTTCTCTCTTCCTCTCTTCCTCTTTCTCACTCTCTCTCACCCTCTCTCTCTCTCTCTATCTCTCTCTCGTCCTCTCGTTCTCTCCATTTCCATGTTTCCTTTGCGCTCAGCTTGCGTCGGTCCAGCGTAAATAATGCAATTTTACCGGTGTTGCCTCTGCTAAAATGTTTCCCGCCACTTTTAACCGAAATTTGATAAATTCGATTTTTACAGATAGAGAGCAGATGTCTCGTTGTGAATGATTCGAATTTAGATACATATTGTTTGTACATAAATATATATTATGTATAATATTCTCATATCTATTTAATATTTATACGTTTTTGAAAATAATATATATTGGCCCGGGTAATAATAATAATATATTATATATATACGACGTGGTTTAAAAAATGTATCTTATAAAATGTAATGCACAAAATGACGTCATTTCCGTGGAAGGGAGAATGTATTCTCATATATACACGCACAAATGGAAACTTTAATAACAAATCTACAACTATATGTACACTTGCACGCGGTATATGTAAGTTTAAGGGTATCTAAATTGATTTTTTTCCCTCCGATGAACATTTGCGGCTAAACACGTAAATGTTAAATGTTCCATATAAATACTCTTTACGTTAGGCCTCTGGCCATAAAGTGAAACTGCGTAATCTCAACATATTACTTTTATAGAAGAAAATCCGTAGCTGAATATTTATTTCGTTTTCTGTTTATTGATTTTCATTTGACGTCGACTATATATTATATATTTCTGTGACAATCAGTTTCTTCAATCGTATACAAATTTGATAAATGTGTTTAAAACGTTTTAATGCCATTGAAGCACGATTAAAAGAAATTGTAATTATTCTTCTTTTATGATTTTATCGGCTGTATATTTCTGATATTATGTGGTATTCCGTATTCAACTTTTGGCCCGAAGTTTTTATCGTATAGAATGTCTGGATTCTCATTAAAAAAATAATTTTCGCTTAAAAAACTCAGAATTGATTCAAAATTGAAAATCGAATTATGATTACCTATGAATAAATGAAAAGAGATTACGTTCGATCCTCTAATCATACAAAAAGGTAACGGGTAATAGATTTACAAAAATTCTGATACGCGTATGTCAGTTTCAAGTAAGAAGTTACAACGGACGAATTACGTAACTAAGTATACAATTTAAATAACTAATGTTAAATCACCAAGTTTAACTAATTTGTGTTATTATTGATACTGAATAATACTTATTGAGATTAAGAAATGTATAATATCAATATATATATATATATACAACATATCCTGAGGGTAATTTATACATAGTTCCGTTTGGCGTTTACTTTTCTACCGCGTTGTGTTTTTTCTGATCGCTATTGCTTAGGAAAGCTGCGTTGATTAACATATTTATATTTTTAATGGCAAAATATCTTTTACGTCAACAAAATACAATTTTAAACATACATAAAAGTTTTTAAAAACAAAATATCTATTAAATATTTCATTATTTTATTATTATAATTAAAAATATATTTATACTATAGGTCTTATACGTTTTTATGGGACCCACGAGAATTTTGGCCTCAATAGACTATGGATCCCATGGGTCCCAGGTCGCTATGAACTGAAGTAATTTAAAACTATGACTGGTAATAATTATATTATTGAATTCAAATTTTTACTCGTTTTTGTGTGACAATTAAATTTAAAAATTAGGTATCCGAATAATATAGGATGTTAGATATGTAACCAGGGTGAGTGCTACAGATTACTCGATTAATTTTGTCTACTTTATCACATTTTTGTCATTATTTTGAATTTATATGCTATATGAATAATTTTTGTACTTGTTTAAGATGATATTGTTTTAAGTGGTTTCCCAAAAATGGCCAACATTTTCACGAGACTGGTGCATATCCATGGATTATTTGTCATTCTCTGAAAGCTATTTGATAATTAATGGGAAAATAAAAAATTGATAAATTCGGAGTATACATACATAAAGTAGACTTGCAGAGCGTTTTTGTCGACATAACAAGTGATAATAACTAGAAAAAAATCCAACACATAACATTATATTATACGTAGAGTTTATCAGCTTAACTCGAAAATTAAAAATAAACAAAATAGAGCAGAGCGGATCAGTGAATAAAAACAAAATAATTAACTTTGTTGGTTCATTTTTGTTGACCATAACAATTCAAAATCAACAATGTATATTAATAATCATCATCATTATGAAAAGGAACACTGCGGTAATGCGTTTACTATCGTAAGTACCGTTACTCTAATTAAACCAAGTTCACAGTCACTGTTCACGAGGAAAAATCGAATATCGTATAGAATATCCGTCAACGTATAAGTGTATTGTTGTAAAGCTAACGTGTAACGTGCGGGGTTACGGGATTCGGGCGAAAAGCGTGTTTTGGGCGGGAAAATTATAATAATATTACGCCAAAGTCCGCGTACCCGTTCGTAAAAAAATGCGCACACTGTAAACTATAGATTTATATACACTGCGCTCTCTGCACAATACGTATATATACGCAGGAGTGTTCTCGGAAACCGTGGTGGCCAAAGGACATTGTTTACCGCGTGCGTTGCGTTGTAAACAATCGCGCGCAAAGGTTAAAGGGTAAGAACCCCGCGGGTGTTTATATTATTTTTCCACGCACCGACCGCCACTCGCCGCCCGCCCAGCCGAGCGGCGTGCGTACGATGCGGCGGCGGCGGCCTCGCGCTTGCGCATTCGCTCGTCCGCGCCGCGACAACGGCCGCGATTTCAAGTTCACTCGGACAGCGCGCAAACGCCGACGCGAACGGGCGAATCGCACGTGGTACCGTTCAGCCGCCGCCGTCGTCGTCGTCGTCGTCATCGTCGTTCCCGTTGCCGCCGCCGCCGCCGTTGCCGTTGTCGTCGCCGTTGCCGTCGCCGTCGCTAGGCGGACACCACGTGGGTGCGGCGCGCGTGGTCGGCGGCGTACGGTGCGTGTGAATAAAGTATTGATTTTATGCGTGTCGGCCGCCCTCCGCGAGCGCCTCTTCTTACCGTCGCCCGACCGCCCAAAGTCGCATGCGTGTGATTCATCGTTGCCACCCCGTCTTCCTCAAGCTTTCTCTCTCGGTTAATCTCTCGTTCTCTCTCCATCACCGGCCGACGCGATCAATTTTTTCTCGCCCCCCCCCCCCCCCGCCGCTCGCTTCTCCCCCTCTGTATACAGCCACTACGACGACCCTCCGGACGCTTATATACGTTTACGGCGTATACCTCTCTCTCTCTCTATCTCTAAATATATATATGATATTATATAAACACTGGTCGAATAAGCTCTGTCCGCCGCCGCCTATCGGACCTAAGTCCCGAATGAAATGACCACGTGGTCGCAGGGTTTTCGTAAACGACCTTTTCCTCGTGCAGTAAATTGTTTCTGGGCACTTATTTCCGTGCGCGCCGGGACCCGACGGCAAACGCGCATTTCCGCATTTGCCGAGCGACGTTGCACCGCTGCCGCTCGATAAGTTTACGCTTCTCCGCGTACTCTGTATATATACGTGTACTGTATTATATCTTATGTTTTATGTTTATTATTGTACACGCGTTATGATACGCGCGGCGCGCTTCGCTGTAATTGAGCTCTAATTTACGGACCCGTTTAATTCGTCTAAAAAACATTTCCCCCCCCCCCCTTATACAGTTCATAGTGACGTATTACCGTCATGGGCATTTCTGCGGTCATTCCGTGCGACGACGAACGGTTCGTATGGAAATATTAGCGTATATTTTGTGAGATGCACGTCTTCTCACCGCGCGTTAATGTGTGGATTTCACACGAGACGATTGAAAATAATGGACGTGTATATTGCAACGGTATTTCATAACACAGCTGTAGCGCGAAGCGATATTGTTAAGACGCGTACAACACTTGATTGCTTTTAATATAGGTGTGATAATATTGTTGTACTTTCATTCGCCGGTCACGTATGGTAAATGTTTCAACAACAACAATGTTGTAATACTCGATCGTATTATTCACGGTATGTTTACGTCCGTAAAAACAAATAAGATTCGTCAACCGCCCCCCCCCCCCCCGGGGATTCCTGCACAATATTTTCGCCGTAAACCGTTTTCGGGACAAGTTGTAATTCCTCCCCACCCCCACCCGTACGAACCCTTAGCGGCCAGGGGACGCGGGGTCTTATCCGCGCGCGCAGTTCTTGGCGGCGGCGGGCGGTGCGATATTGCCGATTGCGCTCGTTTACACCACGTCACGCAGTTTGTCGACGCCGCCGCCTTCTACAGCCTTATTATATTATTATTCGGCACGGGGTTGGGGCGGCTGAGTCACCGCGACGTCGGCCGAAACAACGTTATTTATCGTTTGTGTATTATCGTGTGCACGGGCGGCGGCGGCGGCGGCAGAGTCGTAATATCGCAATCTTAAATGTTAAATTAAAAAAAACTGAAAAACAAATAAATAACGATTATGACAACGCGTTAACCGGAAACATTTGCAACGAATGTATTGTGATCGCGTATGATATATTATAATGGGCGTGTGCACTCGCTGTCCCCGACACGGAACCGCGATATCGCTTTTAAGGGCCGGTTAGTCGTCGGGGTCGGTTAAAATGGATTTAATGGTCGCTGCTCGCCACTGAAAGTTCCGTAGAAGTCGTTTAATACGTGAAATAAATATCACAGGCTGCCCAATTATGAATGAAATGTAGATCATTTTCCATAGGACTTTTAGTAATTTTTTAATCAAAGCGTATTGTTCTACAACTATTTTGATTTATGTTGCCATACGAATATACATATTTATTTATTGCTTTATGTGTGATAAAATCTATCCAGAACAAATTATATAATCAATATGCATTTTTATATATTCATTCTTTGTAGTTATAAATTATTGTTAATATGCTCAAGACTTTCTCAAAGATAATCATAACATTCATAACTTATTTATTTATATCAAGTACTATACAAATAGTGTAGCACGTCCGTTTTTATCTGTTTTATTTCTCATTAATTGTCGTCTTATCGGCGATAGCACTTTGGCTGTTCTGCGGTCTAGAACAAAATACGCCCTCGCTGAATGGGCTATCGCCAATCCCACCTATAAACGCAGTGCGATAGCCTCTCTTTCGTCTCTCCGGCGCAGCGGTGAGACACAAGTTGACCGTATTGTTAATATTATCTAGTCACATTTATCGTGTATAAAAACCCGAATACATTTCAAATTGCAATCACAAAAGTTTATTTATTTTCTATTCTGCTATTGATTATCTAACAGTCAACTAGCAAATTAGTATAAGCTTCTTCACGAAATCATCGTAACGCTAAACAAAGTTTCTTACCGCAATCCATATTTTTATTCACAAGATGCTAGAAAATGTACTTGGAACTATGTAAAGTTGCAACGTATGATTTCCGAAGCAATGGGCAAGACAAAGAGAACTCTTCGGAATTTTTACATGGGGAAAATTAAAAAAAGGCACAGGGGTTGGAACTTGTAAAAACTGAAAAAGAGCAAGAAATATATTATAATGGTAAAGTAGAGGTAGTTACTAAAAAATATTGGACAGGTTAAAAAATAGAACTTTTCTCTTTATTTTACACAGATACATTTCATATATTAGTTAATAATAATACACTTTTTGATGTGTCATCAGCATACAGGTAACTTCCATGTATATATAATAGGTACTAAAAACTTGGGTTGTCAAACTTTAACGATGTAATTAATAAATAAAATTATATGACTTCCAATCTCTCTCTTATGTTCTTCTTGAGTCAATCGCTTCCTTCGACCTCTCTAAATGCCAATAATCATCACTCTCTCTCGCGAGCGCCCGTTCGCATTGTATAAAATAATGTTGTATTGAAGTTTGTGCGTACATGTGAATTCGTCTCCGGTAGCCGCGTGGCGGTCGGCCGATACGGAGAAAAAGCCAAAAGGGTTAATAAATCGGAAATCGACCGTGATCCATGTGCGAATAATAATGAACAATGTTTTCCCTCCACCTCCTACGGCAAAAGCGGCTCGTCGTCGCACTGTGTTTAGTCATACTACACCGTATGTATATTATATAATATAATTATATTATAGCGCGGCAGATGGGTGCCAGATGTCAATACATACATACGCACATACTTGTATATATATATATATATACACACACGAGTATAACACGCATGTACGCGTATAGGCATTAAGTATATAAATATATACCTATACCGTACACGTATATGTTATATAATATATACATACCTTAACCGCATATATATATATATATATATATATATATATATATAGTATATCCAAGTACGCGTATATATAATACAATCTAGACTGACATATGCGACGGTAGACGCGCGATGACCTTACCGTAGTGCAGCAGTAGACACCGTCTGTACAGTGCACCGCACAGCCGCTGTAGGACACGTGAAAAACGGTCCAAAATTAGATTTTGTACACTCGCGCGTTTGCGCGTGTGTGCGCGCACTTTCGCGCACCCCAACGACAACTGTATTACGAGTATATGGTATAACGTCTGTACACGTTACCGCGCAGCCTAGCCACGGACCGCCCGCCGTCGCCGTGAAGTTTCAAGTCGGTTTCGTCGGTGCGTAGTCGTTCGTCGACACCGTGGTTTACGGACCCCTGGAAAAAAAGAGAGACATATTACACGGATCGACGTCGATTTTTAATAAAAAGCACTGTACCTCTTTCTCTCTCTCTCTATATATATATATATATATATATATATATACACTCAGTCGAACCTCTATTTAACGAACTTGACGGTTATTTGAAAAGAACATCGTTAAATAGAGATTTTGTTAATACTAAGTACAATTATTGTTTTCACTTAAAAGCATGTATTTTCGTTAAATGTAATGAGTATAATAATAACGTTAAATAATAATGTACGAGTATACGAGTATATGTAATAACAATATTATAACCAATAGTATGTTAGTATCATAAGTACGTTATGATATCCAACAAATAGTGTCTAAAACGAATTGTTGCTTACGAAATTTAATTTTGCCATAGTATTGAAAGCTCCAAAGTACCAAACTTATATTATTTGGTAATAATAATAAATAATATAACATAATAACAGTATACGATTAATTCTTTGAGTAGAAACATTTTGCAATGAAAATGTTACGGTTCCATAAAAAAACGTGTTAGAGTTTCGGTAAATAGAGGTTCCACTGCATACGGTTTATTATGTATTATATATTTAGACGTAATATTATGTGCATTTTGCACGAAACGACAAACAATATTATAATACACGTATTAATGTACGCGTCTTGTTCTGCAGCGCATCACCCAATTTAATAATTGACCCGTTAAACTGGAATATATAATAGTACATTTGAATGATGTGTATACGACGTTTAATTGTTTAAATCAACCCTTCGCAGGTCGTGCGACGATAAACAAAATTCTACTAATATAATATAATATTGTCCCTTATACATATATATGTACTCGCGCACGCATGTACATCAATAAATTATAGATGGTTAAATAAATGTAAATTTCTATTAGTATGTAATTACACGCATAATATAAATGCCTCCTGCGCAGCTTTATACTGCGGTGACGTTGTCGATGTATTGTTGTTGTTATTATTATCATTGTAAAATTGTAAGCACGAGCATTGCTATTATTCTTACCGAATTAACGAGCAATCACCTAAAGAGTACGCGGCTATAGGTACACCCACACTATAACTATTACTGTGTGTAGTATATTTATGTTTCGTTTTGTTTTTAATTTGTTTATATTATTTTTGCACTTTATTTTTATTTTCATTTATGTGAATTTATGAACTATTGTTTCAGCACCTATTATATCTGACCAACGAATCCTATCCTCGAGGGGAAAATCGAAGAGGGCGTGGAAAAGGAAGTCGAGCGGTATGTTTTTATTTTGTTTTTGTTTTTGTTTTTACTTTTTTTTTATCGTTTACGGGTGCTTTGGGTGTTTTTATGGTTATAACCCCCACCTCCCCTAAGTCATAAGTGTATTGATTATATCGGTTTCACGGTCGCGTTTTCAGTCAAACTAGGCAAACAGAAATTTGTTTTGTTGAAACTGAGTTGAAATTAAGAAGTAATACACTGTAAAAAATACATCACTAAAAATATGATTGCTGTCATACGTAACGCAGTAGAAGTGAGTAGACAGTATAGTGGTGTACTGGCATCTAGCGCACCGAATAGTAACTACTGCAAGAAGTGCGACTGTACGTAATTCTGCGCAGGAAAGTTGAAAAAAAAAATTAAATATTTACACAGTACGACGTAGTTTAATCATAAATATTTTGTAGAGTAATTTTTACGGATATTTTTGGTTTTATTAAGGTAACTTATATGTTATTAATTTTTGTAATTCGGATGAAAAAGAAGCTGAAGTTATTATGTCGTTAAACCTTTTTCATACATTTTTGTTTCATCTCCAATCGCATGCTTCTCCGTGAATCGTCATTAATTTGAAAAATAAATGCCTTTCTCATAATACGAATTTTAAGTTTAATTTCATTCTTTTTATTCGTATAAAAATGCAAATAAACGAGTCAGTGAAGTATCCGACCTCTGACGTCTGTAATTGTCCAGAACACATAGCGATCGTTGCTGCCGATCTAAAATACAAATTTGTCCAAATATTAGCTTTTATACACGTAGAATTTCATACATAAACGTGACATCGAAATTTCAGGAAAATTATTAGCAAATATTGAAGTGTTTTTAGTATAACTGTAGACATAAGATAAGTTCGTTTCCACATCAAGAAGGTTTTGTTTTATTCAAGTTTTACTTGCTTAAAAATCCCGATCGTTTTCCGTTTCAATCTGGTGCGAGATTCATCCGAAACGTACCAGGTTATTTAAAATGCAACATTGAAACACGCGCGCCCCGTTCACGATCGATTTTTGACGAGTTGTGGCGGTGTGTCTTCGAATATATATAGTATATACGTATATACATAAAGGTACTAGACGGTTTCTATAAGCGGCTGAAACTACATCTATATACGTTTGTTATTTCCAAATACTTTAAACGTGTTTCAGACGGTTTTTCGCGGCGACTCCGTTACGTGGACCAAATTGTTTTGTTCAAATATAACATATAGGTACACTGCAGTAGTGCACAGGTATTTTCGTTACTGTTCGATTGCAATATTTGTAACTTGTAAACAATAGTTCTTTAATCAATAGGCTGTGTTGTGTGCACCAAAAGGGCGTGTAAAAAAGTATCTACTACAGCTATTATTTCTGTTTACACCATATAGTATACTAGGTACCAATATGATATAATATTATTAAAACCTAACTTATACGGGTATATATTAAAAGTGATAGTTCGATTTAGAGTTAAGAGCCTCGTCGAAATCACCACAACTGTACCGAGCAGGTAAATGAACTCGTTTTGGGTTTCTAGGTCGGAACATCATCGTGACAGCTTTCAGGGTTAAGGTCTCGTAGCCGTCGGCGCGGTGGCGGGTGTGTGTTGTGTGTGCACAAAAAGAGCCGCGGGATTTCGGGGGGCCCCACTCGTCCGTAACACAAACAGGGTTATTAGGCGAAATCCTTCTCCACCATTACTGACTGCGCGAACGTTGACGGGGAAGGGGGTTAAAAGGGCACTTTGTTGTTGTCGTCGCCTGCACCGCGCCACCACCACTGTTTTCAATGGGGACAGAAAAACCCGCCCCTCACGAGTCGCCGGCGCCGTGGGGTAGGACAGTTATACGACTCGGGAATAGGGGTGGCAACGGCGGCGGTGGTGTTACCGACTGCGGTTATACACGCGCACATGGCCCACATTTCGGTGCAGTGCGCGTTGCACAGGTATATACACCTTTCCTCATATTTTGCGGTCTTTGGAGTGTACCGTCTCGTGCGAAATACCGGAAGTATCCGATGGACGACCAAAACGCGGATGACCGCCGTTACCACGGTGTAACAGTGCGGTACAACCGTGTCGAGCTTACTTCGACATAGGTTTCTATCAGTTTATGAGTGTTTACTTTTACTACGCATATTTCGGTCTACGTCTTTGCCGCGGTCGTCCCGACGAAGGGTGCCGGTTACGGTCGCGGTCCCGCGGAAGAGACTCGTGTCACGGAAAATCGATAATTCGGATGACGGTGTTGTGTGCAGACTACGATGCACACCACGACGGCATGCTCGCTGCACGGCTTCATTCGGGTTTCGCGTGCGCATTATTTATTATTATTATTATATTATTATACTCTCGCGAAGCTACCCTCCCGACGGGACCACGAAAACAGTATATTCCGACAGTAGTTCCACCCTCTTTAATTGCCCCGACACACACGTTTTCGACGTGCGGTAATTACACGCGCGCGAAACTCTATTACGTGGATGAACGTGTACAGACCGCGTCAGGCGAGGCGCGGGTGGTAGCTGACGAAGAGGCGGTGGCGAGCGGGCCCCTCACCCGAAAAAACTAATCACTCGTTTTGTACCGCGACGACGGTGTCGCGTAATTAAATAATCCGGTGGTGTGTACGTACACGGAGTACGCGAAAAATAAAAAATAAAAAGCAATAAAAGGTGTGACGTTAGGGGTTCTACCGACTGCTGCGCGCCAGTGTAAGGCACGGAAGGTTTATTATTATATTTTTTTAAACGATATTCACATCGTACGATTTACAGCTTTCCTCTAAATTCATTTTTAAATTGCATTAGTAATATTCAACCCCTTACCGGATCTCATCGATTGCTCCGAGATATCTAATTGGCAGCACTGCGGTACCATCGATCGATTTTTCGCTGAAACGTTCGATGAGAAAGCCGCGTCTCTGTTTTATAGGCAACTCTATCTACGCGTCTGCATTCCGTTTCGTATTCGTATACGACATTGGGGAAATAGCTTAGGGTGAAGTAGAAAATAATACATGTAATAGTTATTATACAGCCCCACCGTAGGTCGATTTTTTTCTAATGGAAATTACATTTTTCCGGTTGACCTAAACTGTCTATTTTCTTGATGTGATTATGTGAAACTTTTCCTGCTGGTACACAAATTTAATAAAATTCAAATAAATTGTAATATAAAAATTAAAACGTTTTAATTTCAATCGCGATATTAAACAATATATTAAAAAAAAAATAAAATATACGTAAAATATATGTACGACGGTCAAAAAGAATACTTGGTTAGAACGTTTGGTTTAATTTATTATGGTTTTTTTTTATGATGAAATACAACGCTATTTTAATTTACGTAGACTGATGTATACACTGCCAAACTGTAATAATAATTTTATTGGCTCGTAAAATGTGTCTTTTTTCTTCCAAATTATATTGCTTTACGTACGCGTCAAATTTTTTCTAGTTGAAACAATTAATTTTGTAGTTTATTTGAGTTGTGTTTGTGTGACCCCAAGGCCCAGCGTAATTGGACGTTGAATTTAAATAAAACAAATTACTCGTCATCGGTATCTCAGAATAGTCAATTGACACGTTTTATTAGCTCAGACAATGGAATAATCGACAACAGCTATTAGAGCTTTCTTGGATTCCGTCAGATATTTTTCTATTAGGTTACAAGGTTTATCGATTCCGTCTGTACAGGTAGTTTTTAAAAACCTAAAGATTCCGCCACATACCTAATATTATCATTTTATCAACATTATTAAACACTTTTTAACAGTGATCATAATCGTAATATTTTAAACAGATAATGAGAATAAAAATATATTTATAATATTTATTCCATGAGTACTATTCGATAGAGCTAATATTGGAAATAACTATACAAGAAGATGTACATAAATGTATGGTACAACCAATATAATCAAGGATAAAAATACAAATATTAATCTGCAATAGACATTATACATATCAAATTGTTATATTATACTTCATACTTAAAATAATTGATATAATATTAATATGTTAACATTGGATCACCTTGTTAAGGAAGTCCATGTTTTTTTGGCGGAATCAATGGACGATAAGTACCCAGCAATTATACGCGGCAACTTCGATGAAACACTATTCATGTAATTATATAAAAATAATGATCATTTTAGGAATCGAATTCGTCTTGCATGTACTGATGTACCAGCTACCTGTCTATCGTCAACGGTCCTTTTCATGGATACCGGTAAACTGTGTACGTCCGGTAATTTTATCCATTTCGGAACATTACACGTTCTGTTCTCATTCCACGTGTTTTTCCCATTTACGGTACTCGGAATGGCTTCTGTAATAATTCTTCTATATCGACAGGATGTCACTTCACGGATCGTCGTTTATTTATATTTGACAGCACGTTATCCATGTGTGATAAGTAAAATCCGCCGCATGTCTACGAACTCACGGTTAGGTTAGTCCCAGAATTATTTTTCAGACTCTCGTGTCAACTGTGAATTACCATATTTTATCGGTGTAAATAGTTGCTGCAGTTTTTATCATACAATTTACTAATAATTTGCAGATGATATCCGTGAATGTATTTTGCTTAGAAGTCTAAAATAAGAAAACAACTAAGTATTTACTTTTACAATGTATTAAAAGAAATACGTAATGGAAATAAGTATCTTATTATAAGCAGTGGCGTACATTCAAATTTGATCTGGGGGGGTTTAAAAAAAATAACCAACACTAAAACCTTCCCTTTAAAACTACCTATTTTCCTAACAATCAATTATGTATCAATTATTCCTATCATATTTTGATAGGAAAATTGTAATTAATATCAGGGACCCAAATTATGCTCAAAATTTCTTCTGTTTCACTTTGCTTTAACAATTTATTTGTGTAATGTGCAATGTCAAAAATATTATAACTGGAAGATGTACGATTAATATCTGTAGTCGAAGGTGTGAACTGAGTGATAGGTGTATCAGATACAGATACAGTTGATGGTAATGAGGAACTAGAGGAACTAGAGAAATATAACTGTTTGAGTTGCATTCAATGAATTTGACAATGAATTCATTATTGAAGGTGGTTTTGAAAAAAATGATTGTATTTTCGATTGTTTTTTCAGGCATGATTACTATTTATTTTAACTTTAAAACCTAAAATATATCGAAATCGAATTATAATGATAATGATGTGATAATAATAATTGGGATTATAATAAAAATAATATCTGTTTGAAAGACAACTAAAATATATAATACTTATTTATTATTATTATTTATTACTTATTAGTTATTACTTATTAGGTAACTTATGTACTTAAAAATACAATATATACTATATGTAAAAAATCATTAACTCGATCAGCCTTGTGTATTTATAATTCATTTTAATATTAAACGTTTAATGTTATAAATTCAAAATACTGGTTAATGGAGTTCAAAGAATGGTTGTTGACATAAACTTCTCCAACGGCAGAAGCCAGAATAGAACAAAATGAACGAAATTATAATTCATAAAATATTTTAACATGGTCATTTACGATAGTGCTATAAAAATAGAATCCATTTCACCGTATTATTGTCGCTCACGAGAAATTCAACGATTATAACGTAATCGATTTTACCTCCGTTGTCTGATCGAGTCGGTCTAGAATTCTAGATAATGAAAATATTAATATGCAATTAACTGACTATGTACGATCAAGTGCCTATTTTGATTGATATACGGAAACCATAATTTCGTTATGAAATCGTTTTTATCTACTAAATAGTCATAGTGTTTGTCCGGATTCGTGTATACACGGATGATAATTAATAAGAAATTCATCAATAATATCACATTTTTTTTTTTGGTCCTGGGGGGGTTTGAACCTGAACCCCCCCCCGTATGTACGCCACTGATTATAAGTGGCCCCATATGATAAACAAATAAATTGAATCTTGTAATTTATAATTGTTAAATAGTTAATAGTGTAGTGTGTACAACAGTAATACAACTACAATATAATAAAATAAAATAAAATATAATATTATATAATACACGAATAGTTAAATAGTCAATCATCCACTCGATTCAATATTTCACACTCACAAGTAAAAATTATAATTCAAGCGATTTCTTTGACTACAATATAAAACGAGTATTTACATAGTGATTAGCCGATCAAAATACTATTATTGAGATTTTATTTGTTTTTGTTTTATAAACATGTTGTTAAATAATATGGATATTTCTTTTTATTTGAATTAAACGTAAAACTCGTTAATAAGATAGTTATTCTGATAACATTTGCTTCAAAGTGCAAACTGATGGAATTACAGTTTTATATGAAGATTTAAATTTGTTTTATTTTTTGTTAGGTATTGATTATGTTGAACTATGATTCTCGCTTTGTCTTGTATTTATAAGTGATTTATTATTCAGTAAAATTCGTTATAATTTAAATCAAAATCAAAAGCACAGAATATTATCTTAAATTATCAGTATACTACAATGGACAAGTTTCGATTTTTAAGATCACTCCGTAAATATTGTCTACACAAGGGTTTTTACAATTTGCTGAGAAAAAGCATTTTTAACAGTTTATTTAGGAAAATCTCGGTGAATAAAATATTGTATTTTAATAAAAATGAAAACACGAGAAGCAACTTACGCGATAGAAAATATCCAGAGCATAATAATCCTGACGTTTATAAAAAAAAGTTAGGCTTCTATAATTACATTTAAGACTAAACCATGGGCGTAACTTTTTGTTCCTTATATCATCGATTACACAGATAAAATAAAAACAATTCTCATGTTTTTCGCGGCTGAACAGTTAATATTGTATGTCAATAAGTTCTTCTAGTAATTTTCCAACGATCTTTGATATAATGATATAGTATTCGATAAAGATGTACGAGCACGTTTATATAAGGTGGTATAGACTTGATAAATTGAAATATGATTTGAAACAACTTCAAGTTTAAAGCGTACAGAATTAAGAATTTTTTTTTATCATTTCCCGAAAGCGTTTTTATATATTTATTATTGAAAGAGCGTTAAATTCACATAAAATCGTGCAAGCTCTAAGCCTGGATACTTTTGTGTATAGGTACATATTATATGAATATGAATATTTACACGGTTTATCGCGTAGAAACTTTCTTTCCGGTCGTACACGTCGCCGAACTTACTGCGGCGCATTGTCGTTAAACGAATATTAGTGTTTTTTTTCAAATATTTCGTAGATAAACGTCTCTTTAGATTTTCGAAGCGCACGAGGAACGCAGCAAAAACGTGGTGGCTTATATAACAAGTTTTTTTTTTTAACCTTCACGCTGCAGGTTTTCAATTTACATCGGTGGTTTTCCATAACGTATTACCGTGGCGATAAAATATTATTTAGTACGTTTTAGTGGTTTGCGCAACGACGTACAGCGAATTTAATGATATTCCGAACAAGCTGCGATCGGTATTCGAGTGATTTTTTTTTTCGACAGCGCGTGCATCCAGCCGGAGTCCGATGATTGGTGGGGTGGTGAAAAAAAAAAGGTCGAAAATGAAAATTATGAAATTTCGTCGTACGCAACGTAATAACACATGCATAATATGATATTCAGATAGTGTATAAGTATAACGCATCGTGTATGAATTACACGGGACGTTGCGAGCGCGAGTGGAGGGGATCGAGCTGCGGCGGTCGGGCGAACTGGCGAGAGAGGGGCGGTAGGTCGGTCGGGGCGCGTACACAACACGTTATACTGTTATTATTATTTTGTCGGCCAGCTCGCGCTGTGCATTACGTGACCTAAATCGCGCGCACACGCGTAATTCGGAGGCGTACGGCGGCGCGGGCGTCGGCGCGGCGGCGAGTGGTGGGGAGCGCGACTTCTGTTCCTCGGACGGACCGAAAACGTACAACGTGTAATGATGTACTCGCCGCGCAACGTACACAGCGCTATAGCTCGAAGCGTCTGCGCGGTAATTACCGTGCGCGGCCGCACTGCGCGCGCGCACGCGCGGCGGTGACCGCGGTGGCCTCGACTTCGAGCGTGCGCGCGCGCCGGAAGACTGGAAGGGCTGGAACGGCGGTGACGGAGGCATGGAACCGTCCGGCGGGCGGACGTCGGTCGTGGCAGAAGTGGGCTAGGGGAGGAGAGGGGAAATGCTTTCCTGATACCGCACAGTCAGACCTCCGCCGATGCTCGACCGCGCTCGTGCACTACGTCGCCGCGTAAAGCCGAAATACAATATTTACATATCACGTATACTTATTATTATTATCATGTTACGTTTCTCGAAAACGGTAGTAAAACCATGTCGTACATGCGTTGTTACGCGAACGTAATTGACTTAGTGCACTGCGGACGACACTCGCGGACGACTGTATACCCGGGAAGCACGTCAATACAATAATACCTATAAATTGCCTAACATGATTTCGGCGGTACAACGTGCTATCGCTACTATTCGTGTCACAAATCTTTCTACCACGGATACCACCGATACCACTGCGGACACCACTGCCGTTACGGATACTACGGGTACGACAACTGTTGGTTGGCTGTGAAACCGGCGGCGACTCGACGCGGATCCGAGTGTGACTGAGCGCAGGGTCTAGGGACGACGATTTATCGATACATCCGGTGAGACGACATGTTGTATACTTCGCATTGTTACCGGCGTTAGATAATATTAGGCACATAGAGGCGTTCTAGCGACAGCGATATTCCTTTTTCGTACCGCGATCCTTGTCCCGTGTTAAATCGGCTTCGTTTCTCGCGTTGTCCTCAGCAGTCGACGTTTTCGAAAAGCGGGCAGGTACGGTGTAAAGACGTTGACCGTAAACCGTAATAGAAATAATAATAGTAATAACAACAACAGCGCGCCATCGGACCTTGATGAAGGCATCTAAACGTTTGCGATCGCCGGGGTCCGCGAAAAGCTCACACACGTTGCGGGGATATGATGTGTAAACTGTGTACCCTAGAAGATAATAATTATTCACATCGGGTTCGAAACTATGTTTATCCAGATGTTCTGATCATTTCGGTACCGATGCTTTTACCCTTGGACAACAGGCTATTATTACAATATAATTATATCGTTTCGTACGCCCTATAAGTACGATAAGGAGGATTATTTGTAATCGGTGTCATCGTTTAACATTGTATGTTGACGTTTCATGGTAATTTCGGGCACAAGGCACACGTTTGTACGTATGCCTACATCACGCACAAAATGCTAATGTGCAGTCGTCGTACCCGGGGAATGCGTGCGTAGTGCGTACCAACGATGTTTATCGTAAATATTGTATAATATCAGTACCTACAAACGTAAAACGGCACTACCGACCGCGCGTATACCGGTTAACGAAATAGACGTGAAAACTACTCGTATATATAGTATATATTTATGTATGCTATTATACTAGTCGTGTTAACAGCGGGTCGATATCAGAAAAAAAAATACTACTGTGACGGTGTTTTATTATATTTTATGGTTAAATCAATATATTTATAGCGTTGTTCGCCGTCGGGTGTCCGAGGTCAGAGGTAGGTTTTTTATTTGGTTTCCGCGGTGTACTGCAGTTATATCTATGATAAAAGTATTCCGTCTGTCGGTTAACTATTATTCTTAGTCACCATTCATCACGATATTCGAGTTGGATTAAGTCAACAAAAACTCGTAATCTATACGTTTGTTTTTTATCGTTCTTTGGAACAATATCGTGTACAGTATCACTATACCGTCTATACCATAACAGCTTAAATATCGATTTAAATACACTTAATGCATTTATGTGTATATATAATATATAGTCATAATAGTTATATATATGTACAACAACGTTGTATAACATAAGCATGTTAATGGAATTATTTTAGTACCGTACGGTTTTCATATCGTTGGAAATTATAATGTTTAATTTTTAAACATGTCGAGTTAGAGTTTACACAAACTATTTCTTTTACTCTGACGTAATGGAATTCGTAAGGATTCGTACGATATATTATGTTTCATCGTATTTTTTGTATAATATTATTAATTTATCACTTTTATAATCAACGTCGACTTTTTTATTCCATCAAGAGATTAGTATGTAATATTAATTTCATTGCGCTCTCACATTTTATCGAAAAATTCTTGTCGATTAACCTGAAAAAAACAGATGTTAATGTTGTACTCGTACATATTGTAATGCAGTACTAATACGGTTATAATATAACAATACTATGATTACAGGTGCTTTACTTATATTGTAACAACACAATTGAATAATTTGTATATTTTGTTCATTTAATGGACACGTACTGTTTTTCTTTCTGTTTGACATCGCTAATTGTTTTTGAGATTATTGTAAAAACGCCGTTAAGACTAAAATACATTATCTCCTCAAGCGGTCCCAGATAAGAGTTTATAATATAACTGTAACACAACACGTATAGTGAGTGATCAACCGATTTCCGTTGACATTATCGTCGCGCGTGTAAAGTGTACAGCGTTCAAAGTCGAATAACAAAGAAAGTTGGTACCTACCACATAATACCTATAATATAATAGGAGTCAACGATTCATTCATAAATCCTCACAATAGAAGCATTACTGCTGCTACGTAAATAATAGATCTTTGCGGTTCCGAAAACAATAATATGCACAAAGTCGTCGTCGTCATCCTGCCCCCCTCCCCTGTTATTTTATTACCCCCATATCGTCGTTCGTACTCAGCTTGTGAGTATAACACACGTGTGCGAGCGCTGTGAAAATGTCGCGTAACAAGTGCGCATCTCGAAAAAAGATTGTGGAAGGTCGGGTAGCAAAAATTCCCTCGAGCGTATTTTCCACAGCTCCCGCGGTCTCCAGCTGTGGCACAGCAGCAGTATTCGCTTTATAGTTCGTGACAGTAGTAGTAGTAGTAGTAGCAGTAGTAGTATTATAGGAGATACACACATATATATATATATATATATAAATGCATACGCACATAAAGCATTGTAGAAGTCGAGAGACGGACGAGGGAGAGAAGGAAACGACAGTGTATATATACCGCCCTCACATTGATTCCTTAGGAAGCCCGTTGTCGTCACTTGGCGCCGATTCAAAAATATCCGCGTCGCCCACCAGTGTGTTTTCTTCTATTTTTAAACCCATACGACCATTTGATCTTTTTTTTTTATTTATTTTTTATCATTCTGTTTACGTTTAGCTGTAGTACAGTACAACAATTGGCGCGCACGGTACTTATTCGGTTTTTTTTTTTGCAAATAACTGTTACAGGCCTACAGGAACAAGGGCAATCGATCGATAACCGGGAACTCGGGCGCTCAACAACAGTCCCCTGGACCATCGACTCCGTTGAACGGAGCACCTGGATCACCAGTGGTAATGACCGAATCTCATCATAACTCCGTACGAACACACGCATAACATACACTACAATATTACGTGATATGCAATCCATATTATGTACACTGTTCAGTTTCGTTCACAATTCGTAATCCATCTTTCGTTTTTAGCTCTCCGGAACGGTTTTGACGACGGCTGGCAACGGTACCGGGTTCTACGGCAACCAAGCTGTCAGCATCATGGAATCCGATCCGAACGGAATTGGATTTAGAGATAACAGATTCGGAACGCCAGCCACCGTGTGGCATTCGACTGACGGAAATGCATTGGGTTCGTGTAACTATTTACTTAAATTTAATATACTCGTTTAAAAATAAACTTTGTTTTTTAAAAAAAAAAGGATCTCGCACTATTATGTACACCGCGTATTATAAATCGAATCACACGAATTTCGTTTCTTTATTATTATTATTATTATTATTATTCCTCGGCAGGTTGGACGGCTGTCACTCAATCACCCCAGCCTCAATACGTTGGCCAGCAAATTCAATTAGAAGATATACGATACCATTCGCCTGCAAATACTCTGCATTATTCCACTCACGCACCACCAAATGTTTACAATCAACCCGGTTATCAAACGGTAAGCGCGGCTCAAACACCGACATCGGGGTTCATTCAAGTCAGTAATGGTTTTGCTCAACAACCCACCCAAGTTACCACCAGTTCGTTACTAAACGGTGTGCCGAACGTGGCGCCCACTATAAACGGCAACGTGGAATACCTGGAGTCCTCTGGTAGAACTGATTTCGTCAACGGAACACCGAATTACAATCATATTTCCCAGACCGTACGTACTTTTGTTTTAGTATTTTGCGACGACGTCCGTTTACGTAAAGCAATAACCATATAAATGTACAGGTACAGGAACAGTCACCTTCCCGGACCATGGATTCGTCCAATGATACGTCAGTCAAAGTAGTGAACAACAGTTTTAGTCAACCCGGTGCGGGAAACGCGATACCTGGGTACCCACCTCAACAACCTCCCCAATCACAACAGAGTTTACACAACTCTAATGGGTAAGCATTCGTAATTTTCACTTTTTATTTCAATAGACTACATTATTTATCACAATGTTTAGAATAGAATGACATTTTGGAAAATACCTATAAGAATGTAGTTTTTGTAGCATTCTTATTATCACTGCGATGGAAGTATTAAACTACTAATTTGCATTAAAACCAATTAATTAAGCTAATAACTTTCTTCTCATTATTATTTATTATACAACTTAGTGAAAAATAAAATTGATAAAAAATGTTATTTTATTTTTTGTTTTATAGGTACCCAGGTAAAAATGATGGAAATTCCGTAGGGGAGGAGAGAAGTCGAGTGTCAGACTCTCCAGCAACTGGCGTATGGGGCCAGTCAAATAATCAATACGATACGTCAACTCCAGTATCTGATAAAAACAATATAAACAATCGAATAAAATCGATGATCCTTAATAAACAGCAGTATCAGCAGCAACAATACTTACAAGATCGACCACAAGATCCACAACAAGCGCAACAATCCCAACACCAACAGTATCTTAACGATCAGTACCAACAAAAGGAACGTAGTTCCAGCGATCAAAATAACCATCAACATAATATGCAGCAGCAGCAACAGGTGCAAATTCAACATCAACAGCATTCTCAACAACAGCAATCTCAACAACAAGTGCACCAACAAGCGCAGCAACAACAAGCGCAACAGCAGGCTAAACAACAAGCGCAACAACAAGCACAACAAAGTGCTGCACAACACCAACAGTATCTTAATGAACAGTATCAAACCGAACAGAGGCACAGTCCACAAGAGCAAAATAATCATCAACAAATGCATCATCAGCAGCAAATACAGCAACAACAGCAAATACAACAGCAGCAACAACAACAACAGCAGCAACAACAACAACAGCAGCAACAGCAGCAGCAGCAGCAACAGCAGCAGCAGCAGCAACAGCAGCAGCAACAGCAGCAGCAACAGCAGCAGCAACAGCAGCAGCAGCAGCAGCAGCAGCAACAACAGCAGCAGCAGCAGCAGCAGCAACAACAACAGCAGCATCATCAAAATATGCAGCAAACGCATAATCAACATCAGATGCACCAACAACATTTACACCGACAACAAATAATGCAACAGCATCAAGCACTTCAGCGTCAACAAAGAAATGACGACAGTGGAGATGCCAAGAGTCCACTTAGCCAATCTGATCATCAACAATATCTGGCAGACTCGAAACAAAATTTAATTAGCAATAATTTTTTAGTCCAAGGCCACCATCCTCGGAGCTTAGCTACTGAGGGTGGTGGCTTTTATTCGGAAGTCGAACGACATTCGAAATACCATCATCGTCACCACCATCATCATCATAATCATCATCAACAACAACAACAACAACAACAACAACAACAACAACAACAACAACACCAACAAAACAAACAGCTTTATACAAATTATCGAAATAGTTCAGAACCTCTTAAATGCACTCATGTAAAAGAAGAGGTCATTGAAATACCACATGAAGTGAGATTGCACAGGTTACCATTTGGAATCGACCCTAGAGTGAGCCAAAAGAACGGATATGTATTCTGTGGTAATGGTGGTCCTAGTCCTATTGATGTGGTGGCTGGACCGTGGTGCTGCCGATTGGGTGGTACAGATACTCCGACAACAAAACATTTGTCTGGTGGGTTCTGTCATGGATTGCAAACGATTGACGAGGCGATCGATCCGGCTGACATCAAACAAGAGACCGGTCTGAATAATAATCAATGTTCTGATAATCTAGATGATAAGTAAGTGCTAATAACTTTGCTTATGATTATTCAGAATTATTATTTTCAATACGTTAATTGGTTTTGTTTTATTGTTTTAGATTGAAAACCAACATAAAACCCGAGGTTCCTGATTGTAAATGTTTCCCTGTTGATCAAGCGCCACCCGAACCTGGACCATTCTACACACACCTTGGTTCAGCCTACAGTCTAGTTGAACTCAGAAAAAATATGGAAAATATTTCGGGAATACGGGGAAAAGGGATACGGATGGAAAAGGTACGTGGTTAAAATACTAGTTGGGCAAAGTTCTGCTGTTGAATATTAATGGTTGGTGATCTCATTATTGTTAATATTTTTTTTTCATAGGTTTTGTACACGGGCAAAGAGGGTAAAACAACAAAAGGTTGTCCGTTGGCCAAATGGGTAATAAGGCGTTCGTCGTCCGACGAAAAACTTTTACTTGTGGTTAAAAACAGACGAGGACACAAGTGCCAGCACTCCTGGATAGTGATTTGTATCGTGGCGTGGGAAGGTGTAGTGTCCGACGAGGCCGATTTTTTGTATACGATGCTATCACACAAGCTTAACAAGTAAGTGTTGCAATATTTTATTATTTGTTTTTGGTTCGCAGTACTAAAGTAATTAATTCAAAATTTCCTTGTCTTACAGATACGGAGTACCGACAACTAGACGATGCGGTACAAACGATCCTAGGACTTGCGCTTGTCAAGGGCTCGACCCGGACACATGTGGTGCTTCGTTTTCATTCGGATGCTCATGGTCGATGTACTACAACGGCTGTAAATATGCTAGGAGTAAAGATGTGCGAAAATTCAGGCTCTCAGTACGGACAGAGGTGTGTTTTGATAATATTTACCACGGAATTAGTACCGATAGTATTATAAATGTCGGTTGACGTGCTGATGTATAATCGTTCCATTTGATTTCCTGTTATAATAGGAACAAGAGCTAGAGGAAAGATTGCAAACACTGGCTACGACTTTATCGCCACTATATAAATCACTAGCCCCGGTTTCGTATAACCATCAAATCCAATATGAACGTGAAGGATCAGATTGCCGATTAGGATTTAAACCCGGTCGTCCTTTTGCGAGCGTCACGGCTTGTATAGATTTTTGCGCTCACGCTCACCGTGACTTTCATAATATGAACAACGGCTGTACAGTTGTGAGTTAATTTATTATATTTTGTTGTTTGAAAATTTTTTCATTGATCTCTCAATAACATTAAGGTGGTGACATTGAACAAACACCGAGGAGTGCAAAAACCTGACGACGAACAGTTGCATGTACTTCCTCTGTACGTAATAGACGAATCGGATGAATTTGGTGATAAACAAGCTCAAAACGATAAATTTAAGAATGGTTCAGTCGAAATGCTTTCCAAGTATGTACTGTTAACGGTCGATTGAAAATACATTTTTGGCGAATAGGATTTTTAATTTTAATATTTTTGTTGCGGTTTAAGATTTCCGTGCGAAGTGAGGGTTAGATCGGTACCGCTGACGCCGTGCCGACGTAAAAAACGCAAAGACGAAGAACTCGAATCGCCGAGAAGAGCACCCTTGCCCGTAGGACAACAAAACCAAAAACCCGAACAAAGTAACGACACTCAAGTCCAGAGTTCCCAGGTTTATAACGATTCAATACAATAATAGTATTTCTGTCAGCTGTGCGCGATAACTAATCCATGTGTACTTTAGATATCTTCGACGGTTATGGACAGCCCGACGATAAACATGCATCCCCGATGGAATCAACCAGGTTTACTAGGGCAAAGTCCGTCCAGTTTCTACAACGGTCAGCAGTACAGCCCGTGGAATAATTTCGGTAAGCTTATCCAGTCGATTGAAAAGTATTCGGTGTCCCGGTGATCGGTTTAAATGTGATAATATCATTGTATTTCTATTCAAACGCAGACAACATTATGTCACCGAGCATGGCGATGGAGATGAATTCCAAAGTAAATGTGACGGCTTACCTTCCGACGCCCGACCGTCACCACGTGCGTAACCTATGGCCGCCCGTCGGGGGCGGTTTGCCCGGCGGTAAGCCGGTAGAACCCGCCCTGCAGGGTAGTTCAGGTCCGATGGTAGAAAATCCGTCGGATTACTACGGCCAGTCGACCAGCTACGGCCGGACCAAACCACCAGCTGCGAGACCTCCGATGACTGACCCGGTGAACGTCGACAACGACCGTTATTATTGTAAATCTAGTCAAGTCCTGCCCAATCCGATGGCGGCGTCGAACGCCGTCATCGCTCCCCCAGCGGAGTACAGTCATTATTACGGTCAGCAGCCCAAGTATTTCCAACACCCAGCTACCGCGGCCCCTAACCGCTGGCTTCCGCCGTCGACGGTGCCGCCGCGGCCACTGCAGCCGCTGCCTTACGCGCAGACGTCTCAGCTGCTGTACCCACCGGACCCAACGACTTTGTTCAACCAGGTAAGTCCGGAGCCTAGTAAGCTTACTTACGTAAACGTAACGCGTGCATATTTTTTTTTTCCACCTCGCAGGGGATGTCCCAGTACCAACTTCCAAGGTGGGATCCATACGGACCGACACCGTACTTCCCTTCGGTCGTTGTGCCCGAACCAGCAGCGGCAGCAGCAGCGGCGGCGGCACCGAAAGTTCATCCGATCGGCGAGGTGACCGACTTCATCGAGAACGAAGAATGCTTTAAGGTACGCACGCGTCGCCGCGTATTTCACGGCTAGCGCATCGCCGCCGCTCCCTCCCCTTTCACACTATTGAGAGTGCCGTTCGTAACACCGTGCGTCGCGCGCGCAAACATTGCAGGACCCACAGCTGGGCGGCGTGGCCATAGCGCTCAGCCACGGTTCCGTTCTGTTCGAGGTGGCCAAACAGGAGCTGCACGCCACCACGGCGCTCCGGAAACCCGACAGGGTGCGCCCGACCCGCATTAGCCTGGTGTTCTACCAGCACCGGAACCTGAACAGGTCCAAGCACGGGTGGGACGAGTGGGAGGAGAAGATGAGGGCACGCAAGATGGGAAACGCGGCGACTAGCTGCGCGACCACCGCGACCGCGACCGCCACTACCGCGAACGCGCCACCGACAACCGTGGGCGGACGCAAGTCGGCCACCGTGACGACCACTACGTGGACCACGTTGTTCCCGATGTACCCGTGTGTGGTCACCGGCCCGTACCAAGAAAACCAATGTCAGTAGCGACCGAGCCGCCGAGGAGTAAGGGTTGATTTTTACATTTTTCCCCCATCCCCCCACGAAGACTTTTCCTTTTCGCCCTGTCCTACCCGTAACCAATACCTAGTTCTGTACTCCGCTGTATATAATATAATCATTTCACACACTTTTCGAATTCCACTGAATGCCAAAGAAGCAATAATATGTATTGTTTATTTTTTACATTGATATAACTTAAGTAATCATTTAATATCGATAAGAAATATTAGGTTTTAAGTATCAATTTTTATTCACAATTTTTGTTATAATTTGTTTTCCTTTTGTTTTATTTGATTTTTTCTTGTACATAGTTCGAAAAAATAATTCCCTCGAAATGAATGTGTGTATTATTTTTTGATAGACAAACTTTTTTTGTGTAAAATTCCAACTATTTACTTGGCGTTTTATTTTTTTACTCTTAACTTATTATCGCTAATGTATGTGTATATTAAATATTTATAATACGGACGTATAAGTAATTTTAGATAATACGGCTCCGGGTTAATTTCTTTTTCTTTTGAGCCGAAAGAAATTCTGGTCGATGAACTCGCTTACTATTCTTGCCCACGAGTTTGAAAATGATCGATTTTTCGGTTTACCCCTTTCCCTAATTATTTTCCTTTAAAGTGTAAGAATAAGATTATTGAATAATTGATTTTGTGTTCATTAAATAGATCTCTCTACGGTCGTAGGTAGAAATTCCATCTCACTTATTTGTGTTTAGTATGTATAAAACACTGGCGAAATCAGAATTAAAATGTAATAATAATAATAATACTATTATAAAAAAATAAAAAATATCAAATTCGACTGATTAGTTAGGTAGCTATCATAGGGGTATAGAGTGTGACCTTCTTAGTAATAGGAATATTTTTAATCATAACAATAATGCAAGAAGACAACGCTCATAATTTTTTGGAAAAATTTATTTATTTTTTCTAGAATAAAACATGTGTATAAATTTGTATAAAAAACACAGTATTTCAAATGGGAAAAAAATCATAAATATACTTACACATAACATATATTATGTGTATGCATATTTATAATATATATTATATTTTTGGAAGACTTTTTTGTAGGATAAAAATATAAGAAAATTTAATAACGCGTTGAATTTCAAATAAATATTTTAAGATGTTGCGATTTTTGTATTCTAAATGAAAAACAATGATATTTATATTTAATATTATTGATGATTGTGTGTTCCATAATATTGTAAGGTTAAAAGATAATTATTTTAAGAAGTAATAAAAAGACATTCATATTCATATATTTATTAGTTTAAAATTTTAAACATTATGTGAAATTATTGATAAGCACTGAGCTTTTTTAACGACGAGTACAAAAAATATGTATCTTAATTTTAATTCGACATTCAAATCTGTATGTTTTTTTTATCGTTTACCCAGGATTTTTCTTGACAAAAAAAAAGTCTGTCTTCCAAAATGTTTTTGTTCATTAACGCCGAACCACGTATAATTTTTCATGTACATTTAATTCATTTAATTCATTTTTTTTATGTATTTATTTATTTATTTATTTTTTTTTTTACTATCCGTATCCCTAATTTAATTTATTTTAAGGCTTATTTATAATATACACCATGAAAAACGTATTTAATTTAGTGTTGTAAGTTAATCGAATGTAACTATCGATGAAATTCTCTTGAATAAAAAGAGTTTGTACACACTTTTCAAATTATTGAATGTTTTGTGTTCTTTTTACTCCGTATTTTTTTTTTCTAGTTCCGACCATTAGATAGAAATTTATATCTTTACGGTAGGTATCTATAAATCGTTCGTACTTAAGTAATGTGAAATATACAACCACAAAAGAAGAATAAGATATTAAAGCAAGTAAGATATAAATTATGGTTTTCAGCGATCTTTGCCGGGTAATTTTTATTTGTATAAATTCAAATGCAAAAATGAATCATCGTGTTAATTTAACTTCAGTAAAATGTCTTGTTTAATGTAATATTGTAACTTAAATACATTACATAATAAAACAATATTGTACACGAGATTGAAGAAAAAATCACTAGACTTAAAATACAAAGTTTGTACTTGTTTAATCAAATCGTCAATATTCCAGAAAATAATATGACTTGCAATAAGTTTTCAAACTCTAAGACTTAAACCTTAGAAACATTCAAAAAATCGAAAAATTCAAAATATCGACTAAATAAATTTTCATTGAATTTTCAAGTTATAATCATAAATTAATCGTTGATTTGTTAGGAAAAAATATATTTATACTATATACTCGTTAAATGTCTAAGATTTATTTCAAATTTATTTTTTCGTGTCGTTAATATAAGATACGTTTCGAGGAAAATAAAATCATAAACTTTTTATCGTATTATCAATGTCTATCTTCTTGTTTAACGAGATATTGAGGCTTTTGATAATGATTTACTATCAGAAAGCTTGCCTGAAAAAAAAAGATAAAACCTGCACAACCATTTTCGAGAATCAGAATCTGAAAACAGTTCAACAGGTACGTGAAGTTGGCACCACAATATTTGCAAAACATTTTAAAAACATTTTCGCAAACTCTTGTCGTCCTTGTGGGACAATTCTGAAAAAGTTAAAGCCCTTTTAATTGTATGGTGCATGGTCAACATTACAGTCAAATTAAAACTTCAAAAATGAATTTAATAATATTCATACAGTTTTGTTAGATATTGTTGGAAATTCGTTTGAAAACGTTGGTCAAAATTATAAGTTCTACATATATAAAATGCAAAATTTAGTGCAAGAAGTAAGCATTCCTAAATATTTTTAAAAAAAAGTAAGTAATTGGAATTTCAAAAACTCTTGGAAATGGTCCATCAAACTTGGCTCTGTTGAAAAATGCAGTCCAACAAACTTTTACCAGCTCATAAAAGCCTATTTAATCCAACATTAGGATGTTTCATGATAAAAAGTTATTCGCTCTGATTGCAGACCTCTTGTTATCCCCATAAATAGGTACAATGATTTAATATGCGAGTGGGTAAGTGGAAAGATGCTGCAGCCCCGAGGTCTAACAGTCCATTTTTTTACGAACAGTGGATCTGCTTTACGAACTACTATTTCGTATGAGGAGAAGATAACTCATATCGTCATCTGTAAAATACTACAACATCACGTGTGTACGGAAATCGTTTGCGCAGCCGAGTCGCAGCGCTTAAAATTGGTCCGTGATGAAGTTTTCCCCGGTGCCGAGTAACAATATTTGGAGAGGGTTAAAAACCACACCTGGGTGATCAAATCTCCAAGCTCCAGCCCTGATATACGTCCGTGCGCGTATTCGTCACTACCGTGGAACTCGAAACCTGCAGCCATCACAGCCGAGAGTACCGCGTAAAAACAATATTACTAACGTATAAAATATTATATTATACAGCCAGTCAGTCGGTTACTGCTGTCTGGCGCTCTACGGGAAAAACCAGTTGTAAACGCATTTTTCCCCGGCACGTTCGTATAGTAATATATTATTATAATATATAGGTACTGCGTAGGTATTTTATGTCATTTCGTGCGCACATAAAAATGCGATATTGTAATTACGCGCACAACGGAGCAGGCGAACTCGAAGGCCGTATAGTTAGTTGTTTTCGGAAACTTATCGGTTTTTTTTTTTTCTTTCCAGAAGACTTCTTCTGTCTTCACTATACTACCTAGTATCTACTGCGTGTACACCTGATACACTCGTAAGCCGTACCTACCGCACACCACGGGCCGAAGACAAGAATGGCGAAAGAAAAAAATCACAAACGACGAATAGATTCTTAGACCATATAACCCTAACCTGTAACGTGCGCACTGCGCACGCGGTTATCGTGTACAAACGATATGGTCAGTGGTAGTGGCGCGAATACGAAAAGAATATACTCCGACCGGACGGTGGCTACCAGAAATTAGATCCTAGTTTCGAAAACGAGTTTTCGGGTATTTTTTTTTCTTTTCGTTTTGTTTTGTTCCGTCGTAAATTCTTCTTTATTTCTACGGTTCCTTTCTACAAGAATATGAGATATTGAGATCCACTACGAAAGGATAGTTCTCCGTGCGCTATATAGTTTCCGGGGGAAAAAAATGAAAATAAAATAAATTCCACTAACATATATGCGAACCCACGTCCCCTCCCCACTTATATCGCGTTCTCGTAACGGATCCATTAAGTCGCGCCTAATGAGACTCGCATTACCTCCGAATGAACAATACACTAGCACGCGTATATAGTATGAAGAAATTGAATTCGTATTTTCTCCGTCGTCGCAGGATAATAATGTTTAAATTCGATGAAAGTTCGACTCCGGTTTCGGCCTCCCTTTTCCGCATAGGAGTTACTTTTTGTAATACTATTAAAGTCAAAAATCAGAATAGCTCATCGAAACGAACTGGTGTTTATATCAAACTGTACGATTGTTATAAAATGATTGAAATATATTCAGAAAGAACTGCATATTTGCCTTTGAAATATTATCTATCCTTCTGCAAAATAACCATCGATGCAGGTGTACATAACCATTAAAAGTATGTTATGCGATGTTTGAAGATACTGATTCAAAGAGGAATAATTGGGAGAAATAGTCAACGCAAAAATATTGACTGTGATGATGAAGTTACATTTTTGTTTTTATCAAAAAGTGTATTCGTAAATTTAAAACATGAAATGACAGCAGTTGAGTATTATTTGAGTACATTTCTTGTGTTTAAATTAAATCACTAGTGGATGTGTTTTAATATTTGTCAACCGGAGTCGTCAAACGAGTTATTTTTACATATATGAATTAAGCTTTTAATATAATTTTCTAATGTTAAATGAAGTTTATAGCTGAAAAGATGCATTGTTATAAGTTTATATTATATTATTTATGTTATACTTATAACTTATAACAGCCGTGTTTTACACATTTTATCGATGGTTTGATAATACCCGTAACGCTATATAGTATATCATAAAAAGGTGTGTCTAATAAATGTATCGGAGTTTTATTTTAAAATTTAAACCAGCTGGTTTTGAAGAAAGTAAGTGTTTTTTTATTCCTGTATACATTTTATATAAGCTCATTGCGCTGTATATAATATAGTTTCAAATAGTGCTGTGTGAAGAATAACTATATGTAAACCGGTATATGCTATATTATTACAATATTGCGGTGTTGTGTCGGTGCAGTAATGTTTTTCCGGACTTTAAATGAAAAATAATTTATTATTCGTAATGAACATTGTAATATTATTACTATTGTTTATACCTAACACGTAAAAATCAAACTTTAAAACAAGTATTTGTACTTGTACAATATCGCGCGTACGTACTCTGGCTGTATGTTGTACGAGTATTCCGTTAAATACGGAACCGAGTCAACGCGACACCGTATTGAATACACGCCGTACATTAAAAACAATGAATTATGTATAATACAACGTGTGCAATGTGCACTTTACACAAACGTTTAGATTTCCACTGGGAAGAAAAAGTATTGTGCGCGTGTTCGTATTTGGTATATTGTACACGCGCGTAACTATAGGTCACCGCGATGTCATAGTATGTTATTATTATGTTACCACCCTGTAAATACTGTTATTGAATGTACAAAAAGTGTTTTTTTTTTTTTTCTTGTTCCCAGAACCGTATAGTATGCATGTACGATGGACACAGCGCGTACACGATAACCGTACTTGGTTTTCAGAGTTACGACGAGACTTTCTCGGAACAATTTTCCTACGCAAAAGTCACCTATCCCTCGGATCTACTCGTAGAAAACAAATCAATACAATATTTACGCACGTGTAAGTAGATAAACAAATAAATGTCCGTGTAAATATTGTGCCGACATGGCAACTGCGGACGCTATTAATCCCTCGCGAACTACACAATAAACACTACGATAATATTCCGAAGTAAAATGCACCGATCGTAAACACGCGAAAACCACGCGGTTTCTCGTGAAATAAAATGTAAAATACACCCCGGGTGCCTCCTAACGTTATATTATCGGTGCTACACGATTCATAAAATTATGTGGTGCGGTCACTGTTACGCGTGCGCGTGTAGTGTTTGTCAAATCACGTCGTACGCGGTGTATGGGTGAAAGGTGAAGGCGTATGACTTTTTATCTTCGCTTTTACGACCTGCACGACCACCCACTCTTATAACATTTTACAAGTGCATAAAGCTTACCGACAGTGCAGTCCAACCACGTCATGTCCACGACGTACTGTTGTATTACGTGCGATCGTCTTGTGATTACGAAGTGATGGTTCGATCGTAGGATCGAGGAGGGAACAATTCGAAAACATAACGAAATAATCATACGATAAGTGCACCTACCGATGCCTGATCAAACAATATTGCGTTTTTCGGTACCTGTAGTCTAATGTTATGTGGTTCGGGACAACCTGTGGATTCCCTATCGGATCAAAGGTTATGAACCGGAGAATGTTAAAAATCAAACAGTACGAATAGACGGCAGTAGACAATATTATTCTCGATGTATACGAGGGTGCGTGTGCGTATATAACACAATGAATTCGACCATATTGTTTTTCGGTTCATTATTTATTTTTTTTTAAATTTTTTAAGGAGGGCTTTGACATCGAAGGTCATCAGCCCGCTGCGTGTGTTATTTTTATAGCATACCGTTTATATATATATATATATATATATATGTATTATGTAGTGCGTAATAATTAAAAACTCCCGTCCGTTAAAGTTTTATAGTAATGAACGAGTGAAAGGATAATATAATGCCACATTTTCGTGCATATAATAACATGGTATATACTGTGATACTTTAGAAAATTGACTGAGCGCAGTTCGTGCAGTAGGCAACAGATACAGTTGTACATTAGTACATTACACACCGATATATCGACTTACCTATATACTCACGTAACAATCGACTGCTCGCGGAACGGTAAAATAATGCGGATTGATTATTGGTGAATTGATGGCCGTCAATGAAAGCGGTCAGCTTTGTTTCAGCGAGATCCGTTAATGAAGTAGAGCTGGTACCTATATAGGTATACTGTGTTGTGCAGAAATCAAATGATTTTATTTTATTTTTTCGATTTCTTTCCTCGAGTATACGATGCACCGCAGAGTCGTATTGCAAGTATTATTATACAATATCATATAATATATATATATATTGTTTTACTAGAGTACATTTTCCCATCGTTCGATGGTTATGATAATAACAATGATTCTAGGTCTGATCACAATCGCAGCGCAAATAATAGAAACGGGTCGTTTGGATGAAAATTTGTTTTCAAGAGTTAAGAGACTTGCCGCTGAACGACTGTGACGCACACGAACCTTAAGCGCACGACGAACACGTGAATGTATAAAAATATTAAAACTAATATGGGCAAAATAATAGTATAAATAATATGTAAGCGAGATATTTACGGCAACACGTGAGCGTACAATAAAATTGTCTATAAAAAAATTCTCGTCTTTTTGTGAATAACCGATCCATACGGTTTTGGTATTGTAATCATGTATGCTAATACAATGAACGGCGGTGATGGATTCGTGATCCGGAGGAGCCACCCACTGACGACACTCCTATAGAGATTTTATTTTGTATGATTACGGTAGTCCGGTAACCGCTTTCTTTTTCGTACATTTTCGGAAGGGATGATTACGCGTCGATTGCGATTGTCACGGAAAAAAGCATTAACATTATATAATAATACGCGAATATATTACTGAGATGAGTTGTTGTACGCGGTTGCGTTATTACTGCTGCATGCACTGTGGCTTTTGGTTTTTATTTTGATTCTACATATCTACGGAATGATTCGATTTGATACGTTAAACTACGTTTTACACTTTTAGTTGTATTACGTCGTAACGTTTCAAAATGTTTGCTATTTATTTAAACTGAACTTTTAGCGGAACTCCTGATCTGAAAGTAGTTTGTCCCGATTCGTTAGAATGGATTTATAATAGAGGGTTAGTTTTATATGGAGTGATAGTTCGGAATGAAAGCGTTCATAAATATGACGTAGGCGTGAATTTAATATCAGTTTACTCAGTGTTTGTAGAGTTTATATACAATTAGACCAATTTCACGTGTGGTTTCAAATATTATCAAAGGTATATAATGTACCTACTCGCACAACTATGTATTATATGTATGCGATTAGCATTAGAAATTAGAATGACGTATAAAAGTTACTTTTGATCAGACGTTTTTTATTTTGAAGCGTGAATAAAAAATAATGTATACTTATTACTTATTTGCGTTCAAATCCGCTTACTGGTATTACGATTAAAGTGAGAATGAAAACGATCTCTTTTTAAGAGATTAACGGCGATGATCGTTTTGTTTTCAGAATATATCTTGCCGCAAAAACCGTAGGTCTTTTGAAGGTAATAACATTTTATTCGTTGTGGAGAACTGTAGATACAAGGCTAGCGGCTACATACGAGTATATATATTATATAGTATAATATAAAATAATGTACTTATGAACACAAAACACTCCCTACTAGGGTTTCCGAAACGCTTCAACGAATTCAATAATATTTACTCATTATGCGTTTCACACGATAAATAATTTAAACAAATCTATATAAAACTGGATAAATTTTGAAAAATAAAATAGTTCTAAAACGTTAGAAATGAAGAATATTTAAATATAATTTGTAAATAATACCAACCGGTATGAGGTTGGCAGGTTATTATAATCCAATTCAATACGCGTATACCTGATATTTCTTATTTATATATTGGTGATTTATTTTTAAATATAATTAACCGTTGACGTAATTTCCGGCTACGCAAAAATCAGCGTCATCGCAGATCACTACAGCAGTAGTTGGATAGTACAAATATAAGTCGTAGGTGTTGTTTAATGAAGATTGTTTTTTAGAAACGCCATATTATACTTTCATTCGGAATTAAGCTAAAAGGGAAAATCAAATCTTGAAAAGCTTTTCGATCATAGGGTAGGTACGATATTTAGACACATTCTAATCAAGTTTCACGGTTTTGGTAGGCGAATTTGCGGTTTTTACAACTAAAATAAGTTTTCATTTAAACACGTCTCCGGTGACATGTCTTTATTATATAATGCGAATACCGGATCACATATTATAATATATAACATATGAGTGATATATAATCTATATATGCAGAGGAAAAGTTATATTTTTGTAGATATTGATTTCAAAAATTATTACTTGTATCTCTCTCTATATAATAGAAAAGAAAGTCTCCTATATGTAGTTATGTCTGCGATAATCTCCGAAAATACAGGCTCAATTTACAAGTGGTTTTTTGTACTTTGTAGATAATTTCTCAACATAGGACACAGACGCAGTTAGTTGTAATATTATTTAAGGAAGATCAGGAAGGACGTCCATTTGTTCTTGGACGTATCAATTGTTCTCGATATTTTTTCGCAGCAAGTTGTTCCAATCGCTCCTCTGAGATTCCCCTTCGTATGCGCCGGGTAGAACATTCCGTGTGCACGTATTTCCAATGTTCCTTTTTCACGACAAGCAAAACTAACTCTACCATATATTTTCCACAATCGTTTTTATTCGGTTTTTAGTTGTAGGACTTGATGTTTAGTGTTTACTCTAAGCGCCAAGATATTCTACTGACTCGATCATATTAACATCTAATTTGTTTTCGGGATATTATAGATTTCATATTAACAGCAAACGTATGTTTTAAGAAAATAAAACTTTGAAACCAGACAAATTCAACTAAAGTAATAGTTAGGGGTAGGTTTTAAATGCCTTGGAAAACATAGAAAAATGCTCTAAAAAATAGAAAAAATATTTGACCAATACAATTTTCTTTATTAAATGTTTTGTTTTATTGGTACCAAATTTATAATTTACAAAAAAACCTTAACATCAAGAAAACAAATTAATAAATATTATCTTTAGATAATATAATACATTTTTTAATTTAAACTTTTAAGTCGTATAAGTGTGTAACGTACAAATATTCATTAAGATTAACAAAATTATCGAAAAATGAAAAAGTTTCAACTCAATATGGGTACACGTATCAGTTACATGAAACGAATAATGTACTTGGAAAACAATGTCTGAAACCACGTAAAAAAAATATGCACTTTTCATTGTAATCCGCGGGCCCTTCGGCTAGTAATAATGAAGATTAGATAAAATGTATTTAGTCTGTAGTAATAATGTGGATATTATTCGTCAAGTTTTCTTGCCGTAAAATATACTAAAATTCAAACTGTGCGTCTCGACTCTCAGGGACGTCGCGGGAGTTGTCGAAGAGCCGCGTCATATAATTGAAAACCAATAAATATTTTTACGAAAAACGTTTATTATTATCATTGAGGCACACCGGTTGGGAAACGTTGAATTGTCTACAATAATAATTCGCTAAATATAGTTTTAATTAATATTGATTTATTATTTTATTGATTTATATTTACTAAGACTAAACGTAAAATATTGAATCACAATTTTTTCTACAATAACTACTTATTTATAACTTTTTCATATAATTTAATATAGTTAGTAAATAATTAGTATAAAATATAAATTACATTCATATAAACATTGATTTTTTCGTCATTTATAATTTGGGAGCCGGCAACATTTCGTGAAGACTCAAAGGAGCCTTGGGATGAAAAAGTTTGAATACCTCTGTACTAACGGGTACAATTTGTATAGTACTGCAAATTACTGCCTACGATATTTGTTTCTAGCTCTTTGACGCGTACACCTATATTGCGTATTCAATAATATTGTTTGTTAAGAATAAATTATAATAGTTGTTTAATGTAATAATTGTCTTGTATCGTACATACAATAATATAATATATATATTTGTATTTAACACAATCGCACGGCACAGACCGTTTCCTATTATTATTATTATTATTATTATTCGCTTTATTTCGACATATTATGTACGCATCTCGCGACCATGAGTTCCCGGACAAGTACACTTCATTACGTTAATTACGACTTATGCAGGCGCGCCTACAACACCGGTGGTATAATATAACAATATCGTTAGTCGGCGAATCTAATCGTCATTAGACTCTATCGGTTTCGACTCCCGCCGCGAACGATCGCATTCGCCTGCTGCAAAGACGAGTCACGTGTACACAATACGCGTACGTAACAAATATTGTGCACATACAACACCGTGTATTCTGATCGGCTGACTTAATTACGAAAGCGTGGATCACAATGGAATGATTTTTTGCCGATCGTTAAAATTGTATTCCTAATCCCGAACCGTAGACGTAGACGATGCTATTCGTCCCGTAATATCACGTCGTGTTTATACTGTTGCGTAGCGTGTTGTACGTTTCGTCAAAAAAACCATGTTGGGAAAAATGAAAATCCTGCAATAAATTTGATACACAATGTGTGTTCCCGACGTTGCAGTAGTTGTGCGCGGAATACGAAACTCGTTGCCGACGAAAAAGAAACGACACGTCATTGTTGGGTCGAAAATAATTTAATTTTCGAAATACGATATATCATATTGTTATGATGAAAAATAATATCAACAGTATGTTCGATGTATGGCATAAAATATCGTTCTAAAATCGTGAAAAAAACCACCGCTGCTCTCTTTGTGTTTAAAGCATTATGTGAGGGATAATATCGGACAAACGTTTTCCGATGTCCGCGCAATCGCGGGTGTTTCTATAATTCTGCTGCGGCGAGGTTAATTTTTTTTTAAACAATTAATTTTTACGACGTCATCACGAGCGCATAATGTAACATTATTAATTATACACCCGCACTCGAATATAATACATACGGTGTTTACGCTTATACTATATACGGAAATGTTAATAACTTAAAATTGTACGTCGCTGGCGTTGCTGCTGCGGGTATTGCAATTTTTTTAACAAGCCAACTCGTCATATATTCACGCTCTGCGTGTAATTTTTGTTTTTAATTGTACTTAACAATATTATTGCGAGCAATGTGTTCTACGCGTCACATAGTCGTTTGCGAATACGGGAATGCACACCGCGAGATGCATAATATAACGTATACAACAGAGAATATCGCTTTCGGGCGTAGGCACCTACATAAAGGCACTGATAATAATTACGTCTTACACATAGTCGTACATCACACTAGTATTATTGGTGTACCTATACCAACGTATTATGTATAGATCAGCACTTTTACCGAACTATCAATTATTATTCGCGTGTCGCTGCGAAACGCACGCCCCGTGGGGTTCAAGTCGAGTATACGTATGCATTTATTATACTCTTAAGAAATACATTTTGGTCGCGATCTTTTTTTTTTCTGTTCCCGAGCACCGCGCGTATTGTTTGTTTATTTATTATTTTTTTCCACCCCATCCAGTAGACGTGCTATTAATTTATTTCGTTAACTATTTTTAATTAGTATTTTGACGTAATAATATGTACAGTATTATATACGAGCACATGCGCGGTGCATTGTGCAATTCGCGGTGATTTGTTGGAGCACGATTAAAATTAAAGCTCCGCGCGAACACGATTTAACCTTCGTACGATGGACTAACACATCATGCGATCGGTATATATGGTAAGAAGTGAAAACGAATTAAAACTTTTTTAGGTTCCCCAGTTTGCTTAGTACGAGTATATATAGGCATATAGTATTATATTATCATTATATATGTATGTGTGCGTACCATTTTTTATGCAATCGATTTTCTGTGCTCGACTCGCGATTAATTTTACTTTTTAATAACTAATTAAAATGTATAATAATATCACATGAAAAAAAAAAAAACGTGAGAGTCTTGACGTCGATGTTTGCCGATCGTTTCGAACTAGAGTCCAGTTTTTGTGCTATTATACGACTTGAAATGTTACTCGTAGACTATATAATAAATATATACACAAACGCATACCATTCAACAGTCCAAAGTCGTTTAATGGTAACAAGAACAAATAAGAAGTGGTATTTCGTTGAACACAAAAAATAAATGTATATATTTATAATATATATATATATATATATTCATATATGTTATCAAATTATTATCACCCTTACTGTTAATAATTGTGTCATTTTTTAACTCATTATTATTTAAATTTATAACAAACACATTGTAATAAATTGAAAAGTTGTAATAGCACTAAATGTGCTGAAACATTTTATAATTATTAATAAATGAAAAAAAAAAAATATATATATATATATATCATGCATGATATGTATATAATGTATATCACGTGTGTTTCTTCTGGAAGAATAATATATTGTCTGCGAGAAAACACATGAGCTCGTGCACGAAAGGAATTTCAAGTATTTGTTTTAAAAATCAGTACATAAAAAACGAATCCATAAAGTCTTCCATATTAATTTCAACATTTTAAAACTGGTATGAATACAATAATCAAGTAACCAGCTATTGTACCGTCTTAAAGTATTATAACTTATAAGTATTATTAACATATGATTTACAAACATGAATTTTACATAAATACTAATTTCTATATGTATACTTAAGATTTCGAATGCAACGAATAACACGCTTGGTTCGGTTTGTTAACAATACGTTTGTTTCCTATTTCATAAGTTTAACCCTGGTGCACGTATTTAGATAAAACGTGTTTTTGGACTTTTTTTAAGATTTACCGAATGGGAATCACACGCTATTGATACACTTTGGAGTTATGGTTAAAAAATAAATTTTTAAAAACTAAACGACGCGACGAAAGGCAAACAAAAAAATACCTTTTCTTTCAACAGCATTTATTTTATTATTTTAATTCAGAAAATGTTAATTTTAGAAATTGTAAATGTTCAATATTTTAGTGACATCATTTATACACATGTGGTGAATTCCTATAACGCAATTAACTTATTTAATAAATATTTTCTCAAGCTATTGTTTTAGAAAAATAAATTCTTTTATTTTTAATTTAAAATTATTATATCATAAGTACATAGTAATTTTTTTTTTTGCGTTTTTACTTTTCAAATTCTAATCTAAACTTTATTATGAGATGTTCTAATATAAAATTATTTCTGAGAATTTTTAAAAATGAAATAAAATAACAATAATAATTAATAAAAATAAAAATTATTTTTAACTCTTCTGCATATAGTGTTTAGCTTGTATAACTAATTTTTATTACAAATATAATCATATATTATGATTGAAGTATATTCAACTATAGAATCTAAAAATTATTGATTTTATAAAATTTGTAATTTTTACATTTAATTTTACATTTATAACTCAATTATAGGATGTTCTGGTAATTATAATTTGCATTTGTAGAGCGAAAACAATGACGATTTTCATTTAGATTAAAATCCATAAAATTAGCAATAATTTAATTTTAAAGACTTGGAAATTTAATACCTAAATAATCGAACAATATTAAATCAGTATATTTTTATTACATTATTATTACAACGTAGAGAAAAGTGTTTTTTTTTTCACGGATGTTTGAACAATTATTATTGGACGACAGCGAAATATATTATATTAATGACACAATGATACTTTTGTTTATTTTTCTTACGATGAAGTAAGTAATTGTTTAAACTTGTAATATTAATACAAGGTTAATAGGTGCAGCTAGATTTTCACAACTTCTTTAAATATTATATTGAAGTGCTGATAATTTTTTTACGAGCACGCAAAATTTGTGTACACAATATATGCGCTCAGGATTGTATTTGAATACGATAATTTATCATATATTTCAAATCGAAGGACATCCGCTGCAATCGCATACCCATTTCACTCTTATATTATTATTTCTCACAAAACTCATATACTAGGTCGTTTTTTTTTTTTTTTTGAAATTTGATACCATATTGTTCTAGAATATTTATTTATTTGTATTCATAAGTAATAATAATTAAATGCAATTTGGATGAATGATAAAATGTAAATATAAATTACAGTTCAATTCAAAGGTTCTTAGCCATATTGGGTGACGCACACTCCAGGACGTGACGTCGTGTGCATCAGTTGCGAACTTGTGAACCGCTTGTAAAATATTTGTTCATTAATATTTGCTTACAATCGCATGAGAAACTTCGAAATAAATATTTCATAAATTATATTTTGAAAATATATATCTAAAAAGCAAAAACTAAATTTTAAATATACCCCTCACGTAGATCTATGGTTAGTTCGATGGATTTCCGCCAGCGGTCAAGAACCCCTGAATCCTGATACAGATATTATTTTGTTATCCAACAAATCTGCTGTACAATTTTATTTGAAATTCCTGGATCGCGATTGAATGAATCGTCCGACACAATATATTATATATTAATTATTAATACGCGAGGAGATCAATTGTTCTTTCCGCGTATTTGTGGAATTCTCGAGATTAGATAACGAACAACTAATCATTTTTATAGGTAATACATTTTGTATTGTTTGAAAAAAAATAATAGCGCATAAATAATATACGTACATACTACCTGCCTATTAGTGCCTACACGGTTGGACTGCAGTGTTATTGTATGCAATATTGAACGGAGCATAAAATATCGTATTGATATGATTGTATTTTTTAACGATTCGTTAGTTTTCCAAATCGTAATTTAAAAAAATGACACTACTGATAACAACGACATACGTTTCAATTATTCCAATTAAACACGAATACTTTAATAACTTACTATGTGTACATGGTTTTGGATATCTCGTATTTTTTCTTATTTTAAAATAATTTAAATCCAACAAAAATGCATTTCAAATTAATATTATAAAGTGAAATACCGTGCCCGCATCCTTGAACATAATATCTAGCACACACGTACAATTATTTACTCACTGCAGTTGTTATAACTTATAAAATATAGAAATGTATATACAATATAATAATTGTACGCGACAATGCTCATTAAAATAATTATTATTTATTTCTCAATGCGGTTCACATTGCGTTTGTCCTTTATTTTGGTTCATATAAAACTGTTTGTGTTTACTTTACAACTATACAAAATATATGAATGAAACGCTCAAGTGTAATATGCTTAGAAGTTAAAAATACAAATGTGTGGTAAGAATATTATATTCTTCGCTATATTATTTCATGAAAATATAAAAATGCATAATTTGTCTTTATTGAATATAATATAATTTAGATTATAGTACATTGTAAACACATTATTGGGTTTCGCATATAAATGTATAATATAACTATAGACTTATCACTTATTTATTTGACATTTTATTAGAATTAGTAAATTAGACTCTAGAAATGGTCAACCGTTTAAATAAAAATACGTGTGTTTAATATTTTCAAGTAAAAATACAAGCCTTGTACACTTTTACTTGTATACTCGTATTATTATGTGGGCTTAAATATTTTTTCAAATGTAATAGCCATGTAACGACGTTTTGTAACTGATCTGGAACATTATTATAGTCCAACATAACCGTTATTTCCGGCTATTTGCAGTGTATTCTAGAAAATGTAATAATTTTGTGAATGCGTGGGAGTTAAATTCATACAAAACATTTACTATGAAAACCAAAACAATAGATTGTTACGCATTTTATGATAAAAATGTTGTCTCTAGCAGAATTAATTAAAGTAATAGTGTCAATGTTCATTTTACTTTTTAATACATATTGTGGCTTGTAATATTCACAATACCAATAAGTGTTTATAATCACTAATTAAGACATTTTACGGCTATAGTTTGCTAACCAATTTATATACTTTCAAGGATTCGTACGAGTCAATAACTATTATTAATAACAAAACCAATGATGCGTGTAGTAACATTATACACTGTTATTTATAAATACAATATTATAAATTATTGTTCGGGTAAACTGAAAAATGTTCTCCTTGTTGGTACGATATCTAAAAATATTTATAAAAAATATTGGATCGCATTAAAAACCTAAATAAACACATTAAAAATATATATTATCATAAATAAGCATTATATATATATATATATATATATATATATATATATATATATATATATATATATCATTATATCAATATATATTTATAAATTTGGAAATCAGAGTTTATCGTAGGTCTTAACTAATTTAACCACTTATGTCTTATTCAGAACTTTCCCGCTATTCAAATTACTCTATATATTCGTTCAGATTACAGTGTTTAATGTGTCGAGTTTGATTTCGGAATGCCAGGAAAACGTTTTTATTCCGAGATTATCAATAATGATAGCGCACATGCCTTCGGAGTTCGGGGGTGTCATTATTATTATATTGTCACCTTTAATATTTTCTCCTTTTACAAACAGCATTTCGATAGCTGTATATTATTATTAAATATGTTTACCGAGCGGCGGCATCATAACTCATTGGGTTCATCGTTTGAAACTTGTGTAAGTATTTAAAACCAACTCGAAATTTTTTTTTAATTTTTTATTCGGTGTATAAGTTATATTTTAATCATTACTTGTTATTATAAATTCGGAAAAATGTTATTTTTAACTGAGCACGCAACAAACATTACAATATATTTATAGGTTTCCGGCCGACCTCCGAGCGTTGTTTATTTTGCTTTTTAAACTTTTACGTCGGTATAACGACGGTAACGCATATAATATATCGACCGGTTGAAGAAATGTTTATGATATACTTATTTCAATGACAGTAAATGCACTTAAAATTTGTTTCCGTCGTGTTCCGTTATCCTTTGAAGTGCGCGTGTTATATGACCGGCATTAAAGACACTCGCTCCGAATGGAAATATAAACCCTCTACTTAGGCTGTAGAAGAATGGTACACGTAGTACGAGTATAATACACGCGTTCGTTGGCAACTGTTTTCGCCACATTTACACGCTGCGGTGTATGTTTATCCTGAGCTTAATTTTATTTTATCGCTAAGCATGTCAAAGATTAGCTTACCGAACGTGTTAAAAAAAAAAAAAATACTAAAATAAATTGCGTTGTTTTCTGTGGAACAAAGTGAGAATATTCGATGTCCATTAGAATAGTCTCGCAGCGCACAGATCTAACTGAATAGAATTATAATAATAAAGCAGCTAATGTGATTTGATTCCAATATGCGTAGGACGAAAAATTAGTCGAACACGCGTGGTGTTTACTTTACTACGTCTTACAAAGTATACTTGTATATATTATTGTAAGTATATATATACTATTCCGAAGTGAATTTTAAACATTTTTGAGTGGTTATATTTATAAAAGAAATTATATGGCTTGCGCGCGTATACACATATACTGCTTGCGTCGATTTCTCGCACAACACTATAAGTACGAGTACGTAAGTGCGAATACACGCGAATCTTTTAATTTTATAACATCACCGTACGCCATATAATTATCACGGCGAATTTTATTCGATAATAGGTACGATCAAATTTCGTTTCGACGGTACGAAAGTTGCAAAATTAATAGTTATCGGTGCGTAATACGATATATTATAGGGATTGGATCATTTCTACTCGGCGATCGCGGTAGCACTATATAATATAATAATCGTGTAACATTATAAACGTGTATTTCGTACGGAATACGGTGCGTAATTACGTACACTCCGTTCGGAATATGTAAATCATCTGCGAACTGTGAGGTGAGCATTTTGCGTGTTGCAGATGGAAAAAGTCCGAAAATCGTTGACCGACGCGGATTACACTGGTATACCCGAAGGTGCCAATCCATTATTGTATATTATTTTGAAAACGGTTCCGTTCGCGCCAATATTTGACTCTGATAAATACATCCGATAGCGTCAATTTTTTTACCCAAAACTCGACGACTCGATAACGCACAGTTATTAAATATATTTTTCATTTTTTTTTATATAATTTATAATATGTTTTAATTTTCGATTCTGAAGGCTTAGTTTTTTTTTTTGTTTTGTTTTTTGTGTCCGTGTACACATGATTTCGACCAGAAATAGCTAGATCCTATACAGTGCCGTAGTTAGATACTTGTGCTCCCATAAATTTAAACGCTATTAGTGAGGCTCCTTAGTCACTACAAAGCCCCTTAAAAAATTTTAGTTTTGGCTTTTCATATTGCGCCTTTGCCTATAAAATGTGTTTGTTAGGTTTTATTATATTAGTTAATTTTGGTATTTGGTCTTATTAGAAAGCCACTTTGTTAAACATGAAAGTAGTTATCAAACGGTCAAAATGTACCTGTAAATTGTAATTACTTCATCAAACATAAAAATTATTAGATCACTAATGATAATGATTATATTATATTACATTCGTATACTATACTCACATAGAAAATTAAAACAAAATACATAATAAATAATTATTAAAATTATATTTCTCATAAGTCAAATATTAGTACTATTATTACTAATTGTGTTATGTAATTTTAATATCAGTGTTTGATTTTAAAATTTTTTTTCTTGATTTTTGCTTTTTGATTTGCGAAATTGTTAATTATTTGGTCAATATTTAGTTCTTCGGTGCGCTCTCTTTCTATATTTAAAATTTAAATATTATTGAGTCTTTCTTAAGAAATCGTATTTCTCAAATAATTCTTGACAAGTTTTAATTTAGAAAATGATCGTTTGGCTGAATCGACAGTTACAGGTATAGTTAAAAAAATATCGAGCATGCAGTAATAATATCTGGAAAGTTACTTGAAAGATCATTTTTTATTATGTTATTTACCATACTAAGGATATTAGGCAATTTAATTTGATTAATAATTGATTTAAAAGACAATAATTGTCGAGTAAAATCAGAACTAATGCCTATGTCATATTTTACAGCAAAATCATAAGTTGATATCAGCTTCATAGTTTTCTTTTGATGAAAAAGGATTTAAAAAACTAAACGTACTTGCTATTTCATATAATCCTTCAAGGTTTCAAATCGTTTACGTATTTGAAACAAAACGGTGTCAATTGGACAAAAAACCTTGACTTTAAAATTATCTTTTTTTGTATTTAAATGTCTATCTCCATCTACTTCATCAAAATAATGTTTAGCAAATGCCTGTCTCTTAGTTTTAAAATCTGTAGTTATATTCTATTTTGAACATATTAGTCCTGCTGTATTTAAAATATCTTTAAGATTATCTTTATGATTCGATATTGACTGATAAGTTTGTTCTAGAAAAGTACAAGCACTTTAAATATTTATATTTTGAGAATATAACATTTTTGATACACATTGAGTAGACCTTAAAATATTTTCTCAATGACATATATAAGAACAAATTCGAAAGACTCCATTGAATTTTTTAAGGATTTAATTTTTTCATCTGAATTATGACTAGATAACAAAATCTTTGAAAGTGATTTTAAAACATCTATAAATCTTTCTTTAAGAGAAAATAACGATTTATGTCTAGCTTCCCAAAGTGTTGGACAACGTTTTTTAAGAGTTTTTTTATGAATATTATGGGTATCATTTCCAAAAGCTAAAAGTGCCCAATGAGGTGCGCTTGAGATAATAAAATTAAATATAGATTGTATTGTTTCAAAAAATCGTAGTGCGTCTGAAGAACTTTTAGCGACATCACGTATTAGCATATATTTTTTTTTTCGTTTTTCGTATTCACTTAATTGTTTTTTGGCAGACGTTTTTAATTCGAATAAAAATAAGTGATACCCGTACACTAGACTACTACAGCTAGGCTATATATTCCATGCGGATTATCGAATGAATGACGATGCATAGTCGACAAATGTTCTGTTTATGGGTGTATTATTTGATCGGTAAAGACACGTTTTGAAATAAGTAACTGCGATAACGTGAGCCGAAACTGTTTGTAGTCGCTCGCAAGCCAGAAATATCATAGGTTTCCGCGAACTCGCGTCTCATGCTAACGACTATAGTTAAAAATATTTATTTATAATTAAAAAGGTCATCCTATTATTCATCATCTCACAATAGTTTATAACATAATTTTCTTTTTTCTTTGTTTTATTAAATATTCTTGGTCATATTACCAGGTAATCGGTAGGGCACTTTCAAGAACAAGTGCCCCGGTGCATTGCACCGCCTGCACCGGTGGTTTCAAACTTTCAACGGCACCGAGCCTTTATGTTGTCTATATAGTTGGTACTTTAAGAAGGTTATATTTGGATTTTTCAACAGTGTTGGGAAAATTGGGAAAAATAGAAAAAAAATTTGGAAACAAAATTAACCGAGATCGAGAGTTGACTTGTTTATATTTCATAGATACAATATTTTTCATAAGATTTTCTATGTGGCCATTAAACAATATCTTTATCGGAAATTTAGTTACAAAAGGAAATTTTGACAAAATTGCGTGTTTTAACGAATTTTGATTACACGATATTATAATTAATATAAAATGGTCCGCCCGACCTCCTTCACTTAGAATAAGTTTGTCGAGAGCAATATGCTTCAACGGTTTGAAGTTTAAAAGACCCATGTACCTCAACCTCACCCGACCTAAGAGTTTCGTTCATTATTTTTTTCTAATTTTACGTATTGTTTATCTTATTATTTTCAATAGTTGTTAATAACAAAATAGTATATCAGTATTACGAGTACAGAAAATAAGATGCTCTCATTTTTTTTTTATGGTTTAGGTGCATCCTTCCTCCGGCGCTTTATACTCTTATCGTTAGCGGATTTGATAACTGAATTGAATAGAAATTTTCCGTTTACGTCGATAATACGTGGCATTGTTATGCGACTACTATACACTACTATTGGTTTTACGCGCCTACGGTGGCGGCGGCGATGGGCCTAAACGACGAAAACAAGTAGTAGCGGTGGCAGTGGCGAACACTGCAGCGCCGTCACGCGCATAGCGTGGCAATACAGGTCAAATGTCAAAAAGGATAAATAAACAGTGTAGGAGAAAAAAAAAACAAGCAGGTGATTCATTTTCGGGTCCGACCACGACAACGACGTCGAATTATACATTATATTATTAGGTAGGAGAAAGTAGTGGCGGTGGTCCAGTGACGGTGGCGGCGGCGATGTGCAGGAGAGGACGACGACGACGACGACGACGACGACTGCTACAGCGTGTTTGTAGTGTATAGTGTAGCGAATAATGATAATACAAGTAAAAAATAATAATAAAAGACGAACGGGGGTGGGGGGAGAGACCGCAGGTAAAGTGTGTCCGGCGGTGGTGGCGGCGGCGGCGACCGTTCGTTCGACGCGTTCGTTCATTCCGTTGTGCGGTCGTGTTCCGTGCGTGTCGTCCGTTGTGTGCGCGCATTCAGTGAGTTCAGTTTTCAACTCGTCCGGACCCAAAACATACATACGAACATGTGCGACTCGGATGACTGCCTATATTGTGGTGAGTACTGTTTTCCTTGGTTTTTTTTCGTCGTTCACGTGTACTACAACAATGTTTTTCGTTCACACGGTCGGTGTGTTATACGCACGTGGGTTCGTTTTTGTTACCTTGCCGCGTATACACGCATCGCCGACTCCGGGGGGATGTTATAACAAACGCAAGTGTATTGTAGATCATTGTTCGCGTAGTTTTTACCGGAAACGTCCTGGTCGGTGTATATATAAATACGGACACGATGCAGCGTATAATAATGGGTTACGCGAGACGTCGTCGCCGGTCGTCGAGATGTTTTCGGATCGAAAACGCCATTAGATTGTCACGTACAGTGACTTGTGCGCACGTTGTATAGTGTTAAATGTTTTAACCATTGATGTTTTGACCCTACGAGATATAGATCGTGTTTTAGATGACATCGTGTATTCTCTGCGCGAACGCGTTCGATTCGGCTTATCGTATCCGTACACTCGTACGGTAAGCGCTTGGCAGTGTTGTCGTGTATACAAAATGTTTTGATAGAAATCGATTTCCTCGGTTCGAGTTCTTGTAATTAGTATTGGGTTTTATCGTCCGAGGCCGGTAAAAACCGTGCCGTTTACGGCCGAACCCACTGCTATTAATCACTGCTGCAGTGGCGGCGACGGGGCGTTCAAATCTCTGTAGGGGGTAAGTGTTTTGTTTTATTTTTCCATTGTAATGGTGTGCGATTCCGAAAGACCGTTGTCGAGGGAAATAATAACGTTTCATACTGGCCTTCGACGGGCAGAGAGTCGCGTGTTTCAATGCTATATCGTCCGCAGCAGAACAACAAACGATCCTCTTACGGTACACACACGTTCAGGAAGTCGTTTCGCCTGAAAGTCATAAGTGGAGGCCGGTTCCATAAACACTGTACGTTACACTGTAATGACGCACAAGTCATCGAAGTTTTATTGTATAGCGTGGCCGTTTCCATAAATATTCAACTTTTTCATTTTAATATTAAAACGCATTTAAAAACGCGAACGTTGCACTCATTAAACACCCGGAGTTTCGAACTATGCTGCCGCAATGTTTTTCGTTTAATAAGTCTTAAATTCTTCGACCATAATACATGCAATTTATAAAGTTTCAATAATTTCCGCTTTCATCGTGCGGATGCATCTTTCTGCGCGGTGATATATTACTTATAAGACGTTTTTAAAGGACGAACCCTATACATACGGGTTTAGAATACCTATTGTTAAAGATCAGTATCCCGATCGAATTCATAATATAATAGCGGATAATTCTTCTTTATACTTTTCATGTATCATCAATCACCGTTCCGATGAAAAATTCATACGCTATGCGCATTGTAACGTTGGTTACAGTTGCACCTGTTCTGTTTGGATTCGTTCGCTTCGTAATACGCGTCTTGAAACTGTAGTATCTACTTTTAAACTCGGGGTTTTAATCGGTTAAAATATTATATTTCAGAAAAGAGATAAATTCTTCATGATTAAAAGATTTAAATCGCATATTTTATTTTATCACGAATAAATTATATAGGCTATCATAATAAACTGAAATTTAATGTATCTATGTATAAATGTAGTTCAGTATTCATACAAAATCTATTGTTTGCGCTTAACTGATATTAAAATTTAAAAAAAAATTACGAAACGACATCGTTATGTTTGTAATACTCTACATAATATTAAATATATACACAAGTACATCAGTAATTTGAGTGATAATCATTGATAACACCAAAATAACGAATTTTGTACGTTTCATCCGTTTTGCGTTTATTCGATAAAGATAGGGACTTTGCACATCACCAGCTGAAATGTACACCATTCATTTGGAAGTGTGAGTTTCAAAAAAAAATTTGCTTTGTTGAGTTGAAACGGTTTCATTCACACTGCAGAGAGAGAGAGAGAGAGAGAGAGAGAGAGAGAGAGAGAGAGTGGGCAATTGATCCAATAACGGTATTGATGATGCGTTTTAGTTGATAAAATAATTTATGAGGTTTGGAAAATTAACATATTGTATGCAATATACGCGACGTCATACTATATTAATATATTGTCGGCGATTTCCGGTTTCTACAAGCGTTGCAGTTATTAAACACACGCGCGGTTTGCGACTGACCTAAAACGCGTGTATAAGAAAAAATGAAAAAATAAAAAATACTTTTGGATCCCGATCGCGCGTCATGTCACGATGTTTTTTGTGTCTAAGAGTTTATATGACGTGTGTGCCCCGAGAGTATTTGACGTGTGCGTGTGCGCTGTGCCCGAGAGTATGTTATGACGCGCGTGTGCGTGCGCGTGTATAATACTAAAGCATTATGCACGCGCGAGAGCGATACGCGAGTGGACGTCATAAGTGTATTTCCTCGAGAGCACACAACATGACGTTATTACAGTACCCGGTCAACCGGGGTTGCGCGCCGTTTGAGTCTGCCGCAGGATAACATTACTTCCGACACGTTGACCCTGTGTACTCGTACGGCCGGTCATCGTCACGTGAGAGGTACGCGCGATCATGGCCAATGTTATTGTTACCGTCGCATCGCGGTGCAACCGATTTGGGTGCCTAAAACCGTGGGCAGGGTGATGCGAACCTGCCGGAGACGGTCCCCGAACAAGAGCCGAGAACCTGTTTACAATGGAAATGGTATCTATACAGTTCCGTCGTAAATTACATCACGAACATTATAACACTGGACAAGCCGAAAACCTTTCTAAAACCGAGTCCTTTGCGATTCCGCCGCAAACAGTTTTCACTGTGGTCGGGTCGTTTCAGATACAACCATAGTTGGGTCCCGGATTATTTCAGCTGGTTCAACACTAGTTAGGTCCTTGACGTTCTACGGTAAGCAGTAGTACACTATACAATATCATTTTAACCAGACATATTATTATCTTGGCGAGTGTCTACGATATATTTTTTACCTCGAGTATAACGATATTTATTATTTTTATAACATTAAATGGATTTTAGTATTTAATATTTTGTTGGATTCCAACGATTTATATTTTTATTATCTCAATCATTTTTAACCATACATGTAAACAAAACTTAACCAAGCACTGACTTCGCCAAGTCAGTCAAAACAGGAAGGAAAATGTTATACTTGTAGTGTACTAATCGAAAAACATCCGGGACCCGACCAGTTCAGTGTACCTGAAATAACCCGGGACCTAACTAGAATAGGAAATCTTAACTTCAGAACCCAACTACTATAGTGTAGAAACCCAGCCTCGCAGGTATGGGCGTGGACCGAACGAAGACGATATATACCCCGTACGCATAATATATAGTATTCGACCTTTTGCGCGAGACTTCACCCGCGACGCTTTGGTCGTCGGACGCGGATTCCTGCGTCCTCCGGTGTCGACCGGCCGCGATTCCCGATAAGTTTTTGCGCAACGTCTTGCACCGCGCGTACACGCTCACCGTGTCGGAATGCGGCCGCGTATATATTATAACGCAGTCTCTCCGCGGCGGTATACCCGATTGCTCAACAGGAGACTTTTGGCGTGCGGTACCGTCACGTACTCGTTTCTACATCCATTAATATATAGGTACACGTGTGAGTGTGATTTATAATATCGCGGGCGCGCTCGATAACTTGTTAGATATTTATGTAAGCGTGTACAATGACCGTATATTGAGAAACGAGCGATTTGCGGTTTTCGTGTTTTCGCGAATTGACGTCTAATTAGCCGATTCGCACTCGTGCGCACATTACGTACATTTTACGTGTGTGTGTGTGTGTGTGTGTGTGTGTGTGTGTGTGTGTGTGTGTGCAGGGCTTACGACGAACAACGACTCGTCGTTATGACATGTATATCAAACGAATTTTCGTCGCGAACCGCATTTTTCGGTCGGGTTCAGCGCGGCCAGCACTCGTTTAGCAACTATACAGCGCATGAATTATACACCTAAGTACGCGTTACGCGCCGAGAGCGATTACGAGAGGGTTATAAATACTGCGCCGCGGCGCGCGACCGTATTTTAGAGCGTTGTTAACCGTTTGCAGTTATACAAGAATAATATCGTACACGGTGGCCGCGACCGCGTATTCCGCTGGCCGAAACGCGATTTCGCAGAGATTACAACGAACAGAACAAATACAACGCGTTTACGTAAGCTCGACATCTCTCTCTTTGTTTTCTCCCGAATTTTCGATGGAAACGGAAGAAATATAATACAGGTAAATTAAACCACCTACACGGTTTACAGGAAAGAAAAAAAAAGAAAATTTACGCGTTTAATTCGGTTCCCGCGGGGCAGACTATGGTTTTTTTTTCCACGTCAGACGGACCAAAACGCCCATTTTCGTCCAAACCAACTGTCATATTTCATTATATTTTTAATATTAATAGGTACGTAGACTACGTACCGATTTCACGTGAGATCGCGTTCCAAAAAAAAAGGTCTACCCAGGTCAGGTAAAAATGCACAAATTGATCCACGGCATCGTCGAAATGCACCTTAGTTGCGTCCACATACAGTAATTTGTATACACCAATATAATTGAACCCCGTGCCGTTCCAGACTCAATTCGTATGCGTGTATACTTTATTTGTAATATTACGGAGGTGTTGTACTGCTTAAGGTTCTCAAAGCGACGACGGTTCTGTACTACAAAATGAAAATGCCGTTAAAGATGATATTATTATGTTATAACCTAATATATGAGCAAAACCAAGTACTTATAGTTATTTAAATATTCACAGTCGTTAGTCGCGGTTAATAAAGAACTTTACACAAACAGTTTCTATTATTTAAAATTAAAACTGTTCACTGCACGTGCGTGTCAGATAATTAGGTAATTATTATTTATTCACTTAAACTTAATAGAGTAATTCGATTCGTCTGTGAAGATTTTTTTCTTCAAATCATTCGCCAATAAGACAATCGCAATACCACATATTACTTTTAGAAATTAAACACTTTTTAATCATTTAAATACCATATACGTACAATTTAAAACCACAATATACTCTATGTAGTTACTAAAATATCCTATTGTCCAGAAACGATTATTCTTCAATCGCTATGTGAAGACTGGAGAATTTCGAATATGCTAAGACTTGTTTTTTGTATAGTAGTAGTGTTGTTGAATTGTAATCGTGAGAATTTAAAAGCCGATAAAAAGAATAGAACTTACCTATTTATAATCCGTTGTACTATAAAAGAGTTAACAACGAATTCCGTTCTGATAGAAACAATATCTCAAGTGAAAACACTTGTCATCTTTTTTGCACTTGTGTATGATTATTATTATGTTTTGCTACCTGTCACCATCACATACGATATCCAACAAAAAATGTAATGGCACACCGTCGTTTTTATTAACCATTCGCGTGTGGTTAACTAGTTTTTATAACATATTACTATCGACGATATTTACAACAACGCATTGTTTTTATTGTTTAATCGTCTCTTTTATTCTATAACGGATCGCCGCCGCCAAATGTCTATTAAACTTTCACGCTCGTAATATACATACATTTATACTAACGGTCTCGGAATAATACAATTAAGAACATAATAGTATTGCAGACACGAGTTGTAGAAGTACGCATAATCCAATAAACGTAATAGGACGGACGAGGTACGAAATTTACTTACGGATACATTATTATGGTTGTACGTATATTATTATGTAGTTTAAACGGGATATATACATATTCCATTATTATTTACGTGCACTTTACGCTATTACTCAGTGCAAGAGAGTAACTATATGTGCTCACTAGTCACTGTATTAAAGACGTCACCGGACCGTATCACCATAACGGTCATATATATTATTTCCTATTATTGTTTTTTCCATCTCTGGGTCATACAAGGATGTTTAAGAGGTTTTTCTAATGCCAGCTAATTCCATCCGAGGAAAAACCACATTATTATATCTAGTAATTTTCAGGTTTAAAATTCTCGAAATTTTCTACTGAATACGAAGAATTGAACAAGGTAAACCACGTAATAAACGTCCGAATCCGGCTTTACGACCAAAACTAGGATTTCGTATACGGGCCAAAATCAATCGTTGAGCTTATGAATGCATTTTTATAATTACAAGTTTGTTCTATTTGCGGATTATAGTCATATCGTACAATAGTGTTATTGAGCTTTTCAGTTATACTCGTATAATATACAATATATTATTTATATCTATTAGCTCTATTATCTTAATTCAGCTTGTATTGATATATAAATATTTTGAAAGGGTTGTGTCATATAAATATATAATTTATGAAAGAAATCGTCAATTTACGGACGGATTTTTTTTTTGCTATCGCTGTAGGAAATTGCAATAATAATATTTTACAAGAATTTTATATTATTATTTTTCATATAAACTTTCCTTACAATTGTTTTCACTTTCAGAAAAACAATCCATCCGTTTTAACCGATAATTATACACACAAGAGCATAATCTTATTATTTGTCCGTTTTGTCTAAAAAATAACGTATGTCTAACCAACAACACTAATATAATTATACATTAGACAGAATAATATGCATAACGAAGATTGTAAACTATTTTCGACCTTCAATCGATTTTCACATCATTGGGCAGTGTACAGCTAATATGTAAATGTAGTATGTAAACGCACATGACAGCATATATATTTTATAATGAACACGTTTAAGACGTTCAGTTTAGTATATACTATTATGATGAATGATGCGATAATAATACAAGTGTCTTATATGTCAAAATGTCAAATGTATTAGCTATTATTAGTCATGAGTTCGAATAAGCTGCGCAATATCCGCGGCGGCGTTACGATAAAAATTACAATATTTTGTTTCTTATTTATTACGAAATCGTTAGAGAAGTATTCGGTGGCTATGATTTTTGATCCTATACATGGTACGGCGAGCGTTGCGCATTATCTTACAAAAATAAATATCAAATGACACCGTTGGCAATAATCATATAACACGCAATATCACAATTATTATAAAATCTGGTTCTATGTACACCGAAGTAAGGATATAATGGAATAACTCGCGTTCGACTGTTTCTTTCACTCGTACGTATATTGTGTGCACTGCTGTATTTGAATCGCACCACTTGTATACACACCCGTGGCACTATTGAAATGGCTATTCTTAATTCGTAAGTATTCAATTCGATTCGGACGAATATCATTCATAATTATAATAATGATAATAATGTGGAGCACTGCTGAAAAACGGATTCGGCATAATATATGCGCCGTTTATCGCGTCGCGGAAATCGTCGGACGCGCGCGGCTGTTCTGTTTTCACTCGGTGCCGTATTATAATATGGCGCGTATGTTTCATAAATATATATCAAGTATAGGTATATGCGAAACGCGATTGTACCGCAAGGCATAAATACTCAGACCACAATTCGTACGTTTACGTACATTTAAATTATACCACTCACTTTTCGTGCGCCTTATTTATTGTACATATATAATATTATATATATAGGTGTATACGTAATATCGTAAAATTATACACGTGAGTATACATAAGCTACACCGTTTATGTGTTATACATATAGTATATGTGCACATCGTGCGTGTATTTATGGAATACCGGTGGTAACGCCTGTAAGTCCAACACCTGTGGTCAAACCCATTGAAATACCCAAAACCTCAAGTATCGTTGTTGGAAAACATCGAAATTATGTAAAACTATACACAATACAATACAATATATATATATTATATATAGGCGTGTTTGTTATAGTACAATTTATTAATACGCGGTGCAATAGTAAATAATTCCATTCGATAAATGCGTCCGGCCGAACGGATTTTTATACATGTACCGCACATACCTATAGGTACACATTGCGCGGCACGCAGTAAGTATTTTCTCAGACTTTCGGTTTCGTAAGTCGCGGTTCGAAAGTCCTATTATACGCGGGAACGCGGGTCGTTTGCATATCGGCGCACGATCTCTACATACGCAGCAAAAGGGGATGCATATATAAGGACTTCCTGATGTCCTACAAAGCGGAGAGAGAAAAAATAGCTTCGCGCGCGTGTCTTGAAAAATCATAATACACATAATATTGTTCGACGCCCTTGCGTCGCGTCGTGTTATCGTGGGGATCTCTTTAGCGCGACCCGTGGGGGAGGGGGGGGGGAAATAATAAAAAAATCGACAGATGAAACGGCCGGTGCAGTATGATAATCGCGACACGATATATACGCGGGCGTGCGAGAACGAAAAAATGAAAGAAAAAACGCACAATGCACATTCGTTTATTATCGTCAAGCGTTTGCCTCGTGCGCGACGTGTGCACCAGGTACAGTTCACCGCCGCCGCCGAGGACGTGTGCGCGCGCGTAACAAGCGCGATCGCACTCCGCGGACGGTCACGACCTACACCGGCGGACTTCACGTCGAACATCCGCAGCGGAAACGACCGAGGAGCAATAATATTTCACGACCATTTTCGGCCGATCACAATAATATTTGCAGCGTACAATTGTGCACGCGTTATATCGTATCGGGCCGGTTAGTCTCCGTCGTCCGTTCCACTGCGGAACCGGCGCGGTACCGAAAACAACGGGACACAACGGGGCACACGACGTCGAATCGTGATGGGCGAGAATAAGTGAAATTTATCATTTTTATTTTTCACTTTTTACGGCTTTGTACGCGCGACCGTGTTTATATATTATATTATTATACATACCTCCTCCGCGCGCGGACCAGGCAAAGAAAATAATAATAATAAAAAAAAAAATGTGATTATGTATGACGCGTATAGTAGTATGCCCATATACACCTGGTGGTAATACGATTCGGGTGAGAGTCATACGCGTGCGTATATACTTACTATACATTTTATTATATATTATATATACGTATCTGGTAAGAAAGTGGCCCCGCTAACTATACTTACCAATACCTATATAATATGTATATAATAATATGTGCGCATTGAGCTCTGTCCGTAATAACACACCGCGGCCAACGGAACAATAACGTTTATCGGGCGAATATTCTCTCTCTCTCTCTCTGTGTCTCGAATAAATAATAATAATATATAATGATAATACGCACGCCCAATTCGTTATCCGACCGAATCATTAGTATTTAGAATCGATATAAAAAACGAGGTATTATCGGCGCACTTTTTTTCTCTCCTCTTTCTATTCTACCGCCGTCGGTCGCTGCTGTTTTCCTTTACCGCCGCGGATTATCGTATTATAATTATTATTATTATTATTTAATCTCGCCGTTTTAATTGCTCATTCGTGCGCCTAGAAAACGAACGTCATCTCTCGTCCGCTCCTTCTAATATCATACATTATTATTAAAACATGCTCGTACACTGCACTATATATAACATTGACTACCCTAAATATGTATATACACCTACAAAATATACTATTTGGCCTATGGTTATTTTAACAGACGCCGCTCGTCCGTCACCGCGTGAATGTCAGTATAATATTAAATATAATGCCTAATGGAACGCAGGTTATCTGTACGCGTATCATTATAGCGGACGCGCGTGGTAATCGAACTCAAAGGTATTGTCAAACAATGTTAACTGTAAAACGAGCTGTAATACACAACACCCTGTTTAAACTGTTTAAGGGATTTGTAAACGGTGCGTGGCGTCGTGCGACATAGTAAAAACTACTAATTTTTTTGTACGTTCAATGAGATAAGGGTCTTGAAAATATCAATATCGAGATCGATCATGCCAATTTTTTGAATCGGGTTTAATATATTTTCGTTTCAACAAAGTATACAACATTCGACACTTTTTATCAAATTAAAATTCAATTTATGCATGTTGAGAATATGTTAATATAAAAGAGTGGCCTGATCTGTCACAAGTAGACTTCATTCCGAATTTTCATGTTGTTTCCAAAATTCTTATCGCTTCAATACATTCATACTGCAGAATTACTGATGGGTAGTTTTTGCCATGTCGCACTGATGAAAAACGAAATACAACATCGGTTTCGAACCTTAAGGATAATCGTTTTTTTTTTTAATGCAAACCGATATTTTACCAGACGCGAGTATTTTGTTTGAAGTTTTTAATTGAATTCATGATTTGCTGCAACGCATTACATAATTTAACTTTCAGTGGTACAAAGTGGATTCCATCGAGTAAACTCGCGCATTGTTTCGCACAGATTTAACGTGTGAAAAAAGGTTAAGTCAACTTAACCCGCATTGTCTACTGTATGTTATATATAGTTTCAAACAATTAAACACTTAAGATTTTAGAATGGACATGAGATCCGCGGGTACGAGTGAAAAGGTCAACAATGAACTATTACAAACAATTATAGGTTAAATTGTGTAAAAGAAAATATAAATTACAATATTATTGGCCAGTACACAACCCATTGGTTTTAATTTAATATTTGGCGTGACCTTACCGAACTGTGACTTGACACCTATAATTATAAAATAGGCGAGTTTTTAAAACACATTTTCGAGAGGTCTGTTGTCCGCAGCTTCTCTTTGGACTAGTTCGTTCTTATAACATTTGTTCGAAAATATATAGTTCCAGTGGGGTAATGGCCGAATGAATGAAATCGCTTTATCAAAAAACAAACTTGAGTGCTCGTAATTATGATGTCAGCGCGTGGGCTTTTATTTCGTACTTTAATTAGAACTGTCCAAAATTTGAAACATGAATTGTTGAAAGAACGCGTACCTACAGGTATGCACAGGTTCTCGTGGGCTTGTCCCGTTACACAAATAACGATGTTTCTGCGATTGAGATTTGAGCATATTATTATATACTACTTGAACCCGTATATTGTGTACAGAATGACAACGTGTGCTGTCGAATGCGCGCAAACGTGTTTTTCAGTAGGATTTCGTTGTTTCCGTTGCGTGCGTCGTTCTCCTTACCGTATAATAAACATTTTCGTGTTAACGCGCGCCCACGATTGTTGTCATTCGGCAAACGAGATTTCCATCGATAGCGCGCGTGTTCCGCAGTACTTTTCGCCGTTCTCGTTTTCTTCTCAATTTTTCCTGTAAAAAAAAAAAAAAAAACGTAATAACGCTAATAACAGTAATCGAATTCGTGGAGTACTTCCGCGATCGGATCATCGGATGCCCGGTATACATACGAACATAATATCATATATTCGTTTCTGTATATAGCGCGGCCGACCCGAGATTTCTCACGTTTTCGTCGATCGTGTGCCGCGATCCTTACAATAATAACGCGTAGTGCGCAACAGCGCACCCGTTAGATTACATATCCGTTTCTTATACGTGCCACCTACCCGCGGTCAACGTTCGATCGACGACACGACATCCGACGTGCCACCGGGTGCTCATGTGTTCTCCTCTTACACGCGCGCGTACGTATACGTTCGTGAGTTGTATCGTGTTTGGACCGACGGCGACACTATCGGACACGATTCACGCGAACCCGTACAATATATATTATATATTTTATGTTGTTTTAGAAGCGCCCGAAATGTTTGTTTTCGCCAACGAGAAAGGGGAAAAAAAGTCGTATGGATCGCATCACGAATATGATGTCCGTACATATATATATATTTGCAGTGTACGTTGCGCGCGTGTTTCTTGTGCCGGGTGAACTTTAAATTTTTATTCACAACTCGGAGAGCACCGATATGGTACGTATGGCGTCATGTCATGTGTTGCACGGTTCGGCAATGTGTTCGGCTCACCCGTAGCGTACGTAACAGTAAAGTGTACGTAAAGTCGTGTGCGTCGGGCGCGTCCAACCGTTCGTAGCATAATAATATACAGCGGAGCTGAAATGGTTTTCGGGGAAAGAAAAACAAAAAAAACCTAATTTCAATTATTCACCGTACTCACCTATTATACGTGCATAACGTATTATGTTCACATATGTCGGCGATTACCTTATACATGCACGCGCGCACATATCTATCAACGTATCGCATACCTTTACATATTATTATTATTATTATTATTATTACGGTGGTCGTACACCTACTGACCGACTGTCGGTGCGTATTAAACGGTGGCGGCGACGACGACGGCCCCGTCACACCCTCCTGTCGTTTCGCGCCTGCGTTTATACAACCTGGTTCCGACGGGACATATTACGCCGAGGCGCGTATAGTAGTAACCAGCAGCATTATATTGCAGTTTCCAAGTAATTGCACGATTTTTATTGTTTGACCCATTATCAGCAGCTGCTGGCCACAATTCAATTCAATAATAATAATAACAATTATGTTACAGCTCTATAGGCCGCACTATGTCGTCGGCGGTACGTGTGTCTACCTATGATTGTTATATAATCTGCAAACGTTTGATACGCGTTCTATAGTATAATATCGTTTCCATTCGGGTTGTGTCGCTCGTATATTGACATACGTGCTCGATAGGTTTAGGATTTTTTTTTAGTACGCGTGTATAGAAAATGTATACGACGTGCGCCCGTTCGAATGTTACCGATATTTACATTTTCCCACGTATCGAATGTTAAGTAGTACACGCGTATTTAAAATAAAATTTCATTAGACTCGTAAACCGAAGCACTTGCACCTATATGTTTCATATACCTGCGTACAGATTTTCTGATGTCTGCGATGCGTACATAAATAATATACAAGATAAAAGTTAAGCGTGTTCCGAGACGGACGCGGTATCCTAAGGCCTGTCGCGCGTTATAACGAGTGTGACAAACTTCGAGTCGTCTCGTATCTGTAGGGCCGTGGGCTTGCGGTAACTGGTATTCCTATCAATGTCATCATGTGTTTAATTATTATTTATCGCGTACGTGTAAAAACTATATTTTACTCCATCAACTACTACTGAGCAAAAGAAAAAAAAAGAGAAATCTCTTCATGTTATTTGCTACAATACACAACAACACAACTGCTCTATAAAATGCAATTTAAATGTTACAACTATTTAATCACGAATTGCACCGTATATGCGTACTTTAATTATTCGCCAAATTATGATGACTTGGTGCCATCTAGCGTAAATTACATAAAACGTATAAGTATTATATTATTATGTCCTACAGTTGGATTGAGAAAAACAAATTATGGTAATATTGATACGGGGAAAAAATAATTAATCACTGGCGCGGTGTAATCAGAAGAAATGTACAACATTCAAACGACCGTGACTGAGCTTTAACAAGTCTTATTTTATTCAGTTTTATTTTATTTTGTTTTTCACTTGAACATTATCACTATAAATCGAAGCAAAACGCGCTCGCGAACATCTCATATTGTATTACACTACGCGCATGTATAATTAAAGTGAATAGCTACGTTTTCTTGTGTAATTTACTATTATATATTATACAGTGATAATAAATGCTTACGTCAGAAAACAGTATTTAACATCTAACACCGTTTAATTTTCGCTAATCCTTCGTGTCTCGATTTTTTTTCACAACGCCCATGAATTACGATTATTTGCAGATTGCACGGTCCATTGAACGTAGCACACACCGTGGTAGATATATACCGTCGTCGCTAAACAGTGCGAAATGAAATATAACGTTTAATTTAATATAAACGTTTTTTTTTCTCAAGTTGTTTTTTTTTTTGCGTATTTAGCGTCTCTAGTGTGTTATTATAAATAATAAAATGGAGGATTGTGAATAGTACATACATATCGTACAACAACAATAATAACCATAATATTAGTAAGTGTAAATATTTTTTTTATCCATTTCAAAGAGCCAACGTTGCAACTGAACAGTTACAAACAAAAAAAAAAAACTGGAGTATACTGCAATAACATTAAAGCATGCGTACCTGTATTGTTGTTCACGTTTAAGTATATAATATTTATGCGATATTGAGTTCGATTTTATTTTCCGCAATTTTATCGGACGAATTATTGTAGTTGTTTATTTTTACGGACCAATTGTTACGCTTGTGTTGTTCAATATATATAAAATGTGATAAAGCCATAAAGGAAGACGGAGATACTCGCTATGTCACCTCGAATACAGTAATACGAGTAGACATTGCATAAATCTAATGTGCATGTGAATATAATCTTTATAACAGCAAATTTATTGGCCGTAAAGTTTTCACAGTACTCGTTGGTCGAAGTTAATAATTATGTTCGAGATTAATCAATTCAGATTTTTTTCACGATAGCCTTGTCTCCCAGTCTTATTTTTTGAAGCCCATCGAATTAAAAATGAAATCAATCATAATTCTTTTTTATTACGTCGTCCCCAGAAATCTATAAGTACTCGAAAACCAGTACTACGAGTAATACGTCAAAATATATAATTAAAATTTAAAACGGCTAATAATTTCAGGTATAATATCTAATCTAATAAATTAATGAGCCAAATTTCTCGATTGCGTTGCATATTTTCTTCCGAAAAATCGCGTTAGAACACGTTCTAAATGTGCACTAAACAAGCTCTCTACTTACAGGAAATATCAAAGTATATTTTAATTTTTCGCGTTGGTCTTATTATTTACAATTGTATATTATGTTTAAAATGTACAGTAAAAACAACAAAACAGATACAACGTTAACAACAATAAAAACAATTAAATAGTATCACATAGAAAAAGAAAATATAAAATTTAACGTTTATGTTATTAGAAAACAAAAATTATTATTTTAAACGCGAAATTCTAATTAAACGCATTCTTTAAAAAGTAATTGACAATCACTTTCAGTAGTAAGTCGACATGAAAAATAATTGTTTTCAACCAAATTAGGTAACTTTAACTATCGTGAACTTTTCCACGCTCGCCAAAAGAATAAATTTGTATGTAAATTAGTTCATCAATTAAAATTTGTTCGCATACGATTTATATGGAGAATAATAAAAAAAAAATAATAATCATAAGTAGAACAAAAAAGAATTAATGATGTCCTGTTGACTTAAATTTATTTATTCAAGATTGATGTTGGTACCTATAAATAAACATATAAGCACATTTATTGTATACCCACGGTTTAATTGAATATTAATTGCGGATATCTTTTGATTAAAACTGCTAACGGATTACCTATATTTTTTTATGTTTTTTTTTTATAAACACGAATACACTTTTAGTATTTCGTATTTGAATTTAAGATTTTAATCATTTAAATCTACCGACTAATTAATTCTTTACATTATTCAAACACACAAATTAATATGGCAAGGACTTCAATTAAGCTTATAAAATACACACATATGGTAGTTGGTTCCGAAACCTAATGACTCAAAGTGGTTTCCACGGAGGTCACGGAAAAAGAAATGATTAAAAATAGCATTTAAAAAAAAAAAACCAACCAAACACACGAAATGAACCTTGGGTCTCGACACTTTCGTAATTTGGAATAATGACGTGTTTTATTTGGATATAATTTTTTCTTTTAGCGCTTTATTAAAAGCACACTAATTTGTCGGTATCGTTTTTATCGTGAGTGCACTGTTACCAAACGGATTTCGGATACGTCACATTAATTCATTATGAGGAATGATGGTGCTCGATCGTTTCGGAGATAATTCACGTTATACGAATCCGGTTCTTGCGGCACTAGAAATGCCTACGAATGATAGTATTAAAATATTATTCGGCTGACGTAATCCGTGAATTGAGCAAGTGACGTGCAAAGTCCGTACCGCGGAGGTTCGTGCGAATTATTGGGGCCGAAACGAGTGGTAATATTGTAATATTCGTATTTGTCACAGAACTGAACAATCTGATGAAACTTACAAAATTCAAACTAATCTTAAAATACAATTTGTACCGAGGACACACCGCATACATCAGCTATTTCACGACAACGTTTTTAAAAACGTTTTCATGTTCTAATAATTATAATTTAAGCGCGTTAAAGAGAAGAGCAAAAAAAAAAAAAAACTAAGAACCTCATTATGTCAAAACAAATGTATACTCTGCACATGAAATGCGTGTGTGTGTGTGTGTGTATCTGTATTTTTAAATAAAATAGGTAATGATGATAATTTTACCGTGAAAATAATTCGTCGAAATAAAACCGTTAGATCAACGTAAAATGATAATCTTTATGTACGCGTAACCTAAAGAATTGTTGTTGCTATTTTTTTGGCTCGTGTTATTATTAAACAAATAAAACAATAGTTAATTGTTTTTATTTCCACAATATCCGGTTGCAGTAAAACAGCTTTTTTCCGCGTGTACAAATCGAGTTAAAATGTTCCTACACACACGATCCAATAAACACATCTTATGTTCAACTCCAAACATCGTGTTTTATAGAACTACTTTTAAAATTTATTTCATATTTTGCCCTTTGAAAAAAAAAGTCATTATTATTTGGATTTCGTCACGAACAAGTCGGTTCGTTGACATTCTTAAACGAGTTTTATGTTATTACCAAACTTAGACGCGGTCAATAATTTTGGTCATAAGTACAGTATCAAGTTTGATTGGTCGGTTCAATGATGAATGAAATTGGTAAAGTTGTCCGCAATCTATGCGCACTCGGAAATTAATAGCGTTTTGTATCTGAACAAAATCGCACTCCGTGTTCGATCACACCGCGAATTACTTTATTATTCTGAATTAGGACGACCGTGGGCAACACCGTTTACAAATTCCTTGGCCTGTTTTCTTTTCGCTTACAGTTTATTTACCAAAGGAATATTTACGCTTTATTTATCACTGTTACTAAATAGTAATTAATATTATATGCTGTGTATACATATTATTATGTTCCTTTTACAGCTGTGTCGTTTCGAAACAGCGCAATAATGTTTTTTCGAGTGTCGCGTGGAAAGTCTTTACATCGCACGACTAGAGACGGTTCTTCTTGAACGTTCGAACGGCTTTGAAAGGTCACGGATACATATTAGACCGAACAGGTCGTCGTCAGGCCATGTGGATATGTGTTCGCCGCAGTCAATATAAATTACTCGTTTTCGCCTGTAAGTGGCGATACTGGTACATGGCGTTATATATGAAAATATTTATCCAGAAATATCATAATAATAATAATAACAATATAAAAAATTAAAAAAAAAATAGGGACCGTTTCGAAAGTTCTTCACACACGCATTCATTAGACACCATGTTCTCCTTATATTCTAAACGTTCGTTTTGGCGTTTGTTAAGTCAGTCATCAGTCATCGTGGCCGCGGGGCCTATGGGAAGACGTTGGCGAAGTGAAAATTCTCGTAAATCGTCGCTCCGTACGGAAATTTTCACTTTTTTAAACGCACGCACACACACACACACACACACACACATTATATCGCAGTCATGAGATCGTCTGCGTAGAAACAACAATGGATGTTATGTGATTCGCTTAATTATACATGGGTAAATGTGTACGGAAATATTCATGTAACACCGCGGCACACGATATAGGTAAAATCATACGCAAACACACGCTCGTATAAACGCGGTTCGCGTTGAAAGATAAAAAAAAAAAAACGTTTTTCAAGCACGCTTCGTGTCAACGACGACGACAGGTAGATGGATCGCGCCGTTGTGCAATCAGGATTCCCTTGATCTTGAACACGAGTCAATAACAGACAGTATTTCTGCTCTCGTTCGACCTGTATTAGGCCAACATAACAACGAAACGCCTTCGTCTGCTATACATTTAGATTGCACCGTTTGAATTTTTATCTCGTAAAACGCGACTCCGACGTGCGCCCCGAAAATCTGCAGATGTGTCCGGGTAATTGCGTTTAAACGTGTGAATATCTCTCACGTCCTTTTCCCGTTGAATCCTCGTCGATCATGTCATATTATATAGACGTACGGAAGTTGGACGATTTCATATTACCGGTACTGTTTTGGGTTACCAATGTTCCCGTGTCGGTCAAACTCAACAATAATATGCTGTTGAGATTTATTATAGGTTTTTAGTGCAAATACTTTCAGCGAATTTGTATCACTACCGTAATAATAATATTACGCATTGTACACTATTATTGGCTCTCCCACGAAAAGTGCAACTTATATGCGCAGCACGAAAGAACCTATGCGCGCATCACATATATTTACACAATAACTATGAAAAACGAGTTTTAAGGCTTTGACTAAATTTGGCGCAAAACGTCAATCTAATTGAATGGTTTTTTTTTCTTCTAAAAAGCCCAACAGTTGTAAAACGAGTCGGTTTACGCACCATTAGCGTAATTAGACCACACATCTCGGGGAGATCTAGTCTTAGTCAATAAATCTAAAAATGTCTGTACTTATTTATTTAGTTTTGCAATAGAGAGTTAACCCACTAAAATGTATTGCATTGCGAATCCAAATTCAAAAGTTATCTATCTTTTTGTATTTCGTTTTTACATGCGATGGTTTTATCATGAAGTTGCGATGTGTATGTACACTGTACAGCTAAGTTGCTAATTCGTGTAATTAAAACTCTTTTACAAGTTATTATGGTACTTTAATTGGTAGTTATAATAACTATATTTCGGTTTAAATCTCAATGTCTTACACTAAGCATGGGTTATAGGTTAGATTTAACTAATGGAGATGGTATAATTATTTATCCAATGATTTGTGCTCGTACCTTGCACCGAACGATAGTCCTGTGTACATGCATGTCGTACAGCCCGTAGTAGGTGTACACCATACGGCCATTTATAACACTGCCGATATTATATTAAGTGTGTAGATAAGATACCAAAAAAAAAAAAAAATGTCAGGGATAAATGTCAATCGTGACGAAACTCATTGCAAAACTTCTGCACACAGTCAAATAATTTATAAAATCCTGTCGGTTCGCACGATTCGTTTTTTTTTTTTGCACGTAGACGTGATGCTGTACGTAAAACGTAATAGTATGCGTGTATATATAGTGAAATAACGCGGGTAACAGATACATGTGCAAGTGTTTCGGTACGTATAGTAAATTTTTAGAGTAAATATTAGTTATATTTCCACGCAAATGTATATCGCGCGGCACTCTCGCTATACATATAGGTACGCATTACGCTCGTATGGATAAAGCGCGGCGTGTACCGCCGACAGGAACATGTCATTACCGTCAGCATTCTTACTTTCCACTCGCGAATCCTGAACTGTATCATTACACCGTAGTAATGTGTATAGTACATGTGCGTTTGAAAAATGAACTGTTTACAGTGTTTATGCCGCGGCGTATTGATACAGTAATAATAATAAATAATAATACAGTTTGATTGTAACAAGTATAGACGGACAGACTCGTACATATGGTATATACGTCGATAAATAATTACTGACCACCGAGCAGAGACCGATCGAACGTTTTCGACTGAAAACCTATTTACAATATCTTCTCTCCGACTTTTCCTGCTATCGTCTTTTGCACCGTCTTGCCGCCTTATCACATACTATTTTCGCTTGTTATCATAACTAAATTATATTCCGTCGTGCATATGCGATATATTAGATGTATAGCGTTTCGTCGTGTCCGTCCTGAAATGCGGTGCGCGTTTGTTTACCGACGTCAGACGAAACAAATCCGAAGTCGCGTCATTTGTATTCCAACGTCTTCATTGCGGTCTCCGATATGATTTATGTACCACGATTTTGTTTTCTATATACGTGTACGTACGCGTATATTATCTACGTGGAGAGCGTATAAATCATTCTCGAGCTACTTCGTCGCACCGCTCGATTAGAATCATAGCAGTCGTACCTACGTAGTAGCTTTCGACAAAAATAATACCGTCTGGCCGACGATTTTTTACTATACGCTCGAACGATTAACATACAATATACTATATCGTCTTCTAATTGTAATTATATCATTATATGGCGCACTTGAAAATCAAGAACACAATATTTACTTTCTTATAGAACTGTAATTGATAGTTGTGTTAACAATATATTGTTCAGGAATATATTATGTATCACAGGTGCAGGTATATACGATGTTTATCTTCAAAATATTTCACCGTCCGCAAACGGGAATTAAATAAAACGTTTAGATTATATTTTCAAGCACATATAGACATTTAATGATGATTATTTTACAACAGCATCCATGTGTAATTTTATTAGACATATCGTTAACTGCTCGTCCGTTCCATATGGTTGTACACACACACACACACACACACACACACACACACACACACACACACACACACACACACACACACACACACAACACGCACACACACACACACACACACAACACGCACACACACACACAACACGCACGCTATAATTGTGATAATTCAAGTGTTTGCCGAGTGACTATAATAGCAAAATAATGGATATTAGATAATTTTTTTTCTTCACTCTCTAATATTATAGCAGTTATATTTTCATTGCCATATGGTTAGAAAACACATTATAATTTCATATATGATTCGCTTCAAACGATACTACAGTCGAGTGTTGTATACTTGTCTAAACTCCAGCATACTTAGTGGTTTATTTCTATAGTATTATAGTGTATCATCCACACACTTTCTACCGAAAATTGAATTAAAATTATTATTTTCTTCCATGAGCGACTTGAAAATTGTTCGGATTTGACCTGATATCTACTCTCACTCGATCCTGTCACTAGTCCGCTCGTCCAGAGGTCAAATATAATAATAACAATCTCCACGCCCGATCGCCACACCTTTGAAACAACGTGACGCGGCTTCTGGGCGTCTTATCCTATTTATATTCAATACGGATCAAAATGAATAAAACAAACTAAATGTATTTTACGTCCAAGTGAACTACAACACTTATCTCTAATAATATATAAGTTTCTCAAATAGGGTTATAAACGACTGGACAGCGGGCTTACGCACCGTGCGTGCGTATTTATCGAATTTACTATATCCGTTATTAATATCGCACCGTTTGAATCATTCAAATATGTACCTACTCATTATTAAAAATAACCGCAAACTATTGCATTTTACAGTCGTCGAGTTTAATAATTGCGTCCGTCGAAAACTACTTTTGCACCATGCTATTTCGTATAAATATGTTACTCGGTAATTGTTAAGTGTCCGAAAAAAGGCTAATATTTAGAATAGCCAGCTTGCTTATCATACTCGTATACTTAGCCGATGCTTTTGGCTATGGAAAAAATGTCAGACTTTGACCACCAATACAAATCTTAACTGCATTAACCGATATCAACCATTATTATACAATATTGTATTTCTGGGTAGTTGGTTGGACGTGAGCCATGCACGTGGTAAGTAAAATACTTTTAAAAATTGAAACAATTGGAGAATATTGCAGTAATATAAACTTTACATTGTGCAATGATTGAAATTTGAAAGATTGGAAGTATTTTGATATTATTTAAAAATTGATATTGATTCGGTTATTAATAAGAAATGTATGCGTAATATATATATATATTTTGGTCGATGGAATACTTAGTCGTTTCGAAGTTTTAACCGAAAATTGTGTGGTTTTCGGTGGAATAACAATATACGTATTGCGTGTCGGATTTTCTATTTAAAACCCTAAAACGACCCTCCCACGGAATAGGCTTTGTAAGTATTTGCACCCCAAAATGGACAGATGTTTTGTTTAGCGGGGCAAAAGAGTGGGATCGTCGAATGTCAGTCTTATGTATGGGTAAACGCCGTTATTGCTTCGTCAGTTACAAATCCGTCACGTCTCTATTGTCACGTGTTTATAAGGTCTGCTTTAAGATTTTTTTTTTAATTAGAAGTTAATAACGTGTTACGTATAAAAGTGTATTATGAAATGCAATTCCAAGTATGATCCAATTATACTTATAGACTTAAATTTTAAAAACTAACTAGTATATATATTATAACTGGCACTGTTTCGTAATTTATTATTGTGAAAACAACTTTAGATCAATATATATATATATATGCTATTCCCTTGAGGAGTTCATGGTAAGTCGTATAGTTTATATAAATATTTTATTAAATAAAATTGATTAATTTCATATGTGAAATTAATGCTTTATTGACTTAGTAAAAAACAAACTGTACAATTTTTTTTTAACTTTGCGGTTGTATTCGTTGTTATCTTTTTGCAAATAATATCCAGTACTCAAAATCGAATGTATTATTTGAAGTAGAAATTGTTAAGATAATCTCAGATAAATATACACAATTCTGAGAACAGATATATGAAATTAGTGGCCAAAAGTCTAACATAGTAACAACTCTCACCGTTTGTTAAGAATCGTGTACGTTAATGTTATTATTTAAATGTACGTATTGTATAACACGGATAAGGTTAAGAAAAAAAAAATGATAAGCCATGTAAGCTTGCGTAGTGTTATTATGCAATATTCCTTTTGTTATACACTCACATACGCTCACACTATAAATTCTTATTCCTCGGACAAGAAGAACATTTAGGCGAGTTTATTGTTTTGCTACATTTAAATGATAATATACGTATACTATATAGTTTGTTAGTGCGCGCGTGCGGTGAGCCAATCATTATAATGATAAATTGTCCTTTATTTACATGTCAATAATTTGAAATAATTTAAAAACTTATAAAAAAGAACGTTTTGTCGTATATTTTACTCGACGACAAGAGTAATTCTTACGAATAAAAGAATTGTTTTTTTTGTTCCTTTTTATAGACCTGTCTTATAAATCAATTGGCCAGCTCTAGGTATTATTTTTACGGCTATAATTAAATATTATATCCGTCGTGCGTCATATTATGCGTATATACATGTAAGTTTGTGGTACATTTTTACACTTAAAAAAAATGAGTTCGTTTTACGTAATAGTGGCCTGTATTCGGAAAAATATAGATCTCGTACGTATACGTTTTTACCGCAAACTTAACCTTAAAACATATTACGGACGCGAAGCGTATACGCGCACTTGCAGCATATTACGTATGCAACACTGTGAGCGTTGGTCGATTGCGCGTTCTTCCGTCACGTTTTCAAACTTCCTTAAGAGAAAAAAATGATTTCCTTCATACAAAAAAAATTAAAAAGTCGACCTCAAATATTATAATATTATATTCTATTATTCGTATACGGTTTAATCGCGTGTTAATTATTATATTATTACGTTTAGTGTATTTTAATTGCCACGACAGCGGCGGCGTTTACCGACAAACATAAATTATTATACCTGATACATCCTGATGCACATAGTACTATTATATACGACTGCAATTATTTTATTGTTTCGCGGCTCGCGCGCGCGTTTCGTGTTTCTCGCGTTATTCGCCTGCGCGATATTATATTATTATCATGTTCCTCTAACAGTCTAACCTCTAACGTATAATATTGTAACGGACTCGCCGCTGTACGGACGTGATTTAAAAATATTTACCATCCGTTCTCGTGTAAACGTATAAATAATAAATACGCAGGTACGTCACCATATCATATACACGAGAGACGTATCCTTGCCAATATTATACACACGCATTTACGTTATCCACGTGATCTCCGTTTTATACATCATCGTCCCGCTGCACGTATGTATACGCGGATCTCACGGAGATACCGTCACCGCCGTATAATAACGCCTTATACCGGGTATACCTATCTGGTATACCGCGTGTGTATTATATTAATGTATTGATATCGTGATAACCGTGTGCGCATATTCATTTATACTCGTGCGTGTACCTGTAAAAAAAAAAAGAAGTATTTTTACTATACGTATACATACACGCGTACGGTCACGCCGCGGTCGGGATCCTACATGACGTACGTCGAAAAGAGACGACCCCGCCCTGCTGGGGTGTGAGCGCGTGGTCACCTCTATATAATATACTGTACATGAATCTCTATAAATCTATACACTTCGTGCTCAAATTAATTATCATCGATCGGTCATTAGAACGTAATGAATATATTATGTTACGCACGTATATTTGTTTTCGACGAGCGAAAATACGTATTTCCCGTGTCATCTGTGATCCTTTTTCACGTATACAAGTAACACCACGTCGCAGTCGGCCCGACATGTTATTATTATTATTGTTATTATTACTATACGCATATACATATATAATGTGTACTGTACGTGTGCCGAGACGAGACGATTGCCGCCGCCGCCGCCGCCGTAGATACGAGATCGGCTTTTATACACCACGCCGGGCGAGGCCAACGCGTTTGTGTTAGCGGACCGTGAATGCCGCCGGTTGAAAAACCACATCCATAAACAGACAGAGCTGCTGCAGTGCCGCCATGTACCCCTGTCTGGGGCAATACTCCGTCGTCGAATACACTCAAACACTCGCACACTAACACACTCTCTCATACACACACACACACACACGCGCGTCCTGTATAAATAATATTTAAAATATACCATAACTAACCACTGTTGACATACAAGGTGACGTGTGCGCAGTTAAAATCGGCTCTTTCCGATGTATTATATTTCCCATGCATATCTGCGTACACCCTCTATACGGTTCCGGTTGTGATTTGCATACAGGACGTCCGACTGCAGCGCCGAGTCGTATACCTACGCGAGACGTTGCGTTGCACATACGTCGTGAAGAACGAAATCGATCATAAAACGTTTTCGACGTTGGTTTTACGCTACGTTCGAATACGCGGCTGCGCGGGTACATGTGGCTATACGCGTGTACAACGATCATCATTTTTACGAACAGACAATGTGTACCGCGTTACACCCTGTATACCACTATGCGCCGCGGTCGCGCGTGGGCCGTATCGAACCGCGGCATAGACGCATTATAGTAATGTATGCGTATATTTTAATGTTTTATTAAAAACACTTATTATGTTATACGTCTTTCACCGTCCGCGGACAATGGCGATATTGTGTACTTGCACGCGACCTTGTCGGGCGGCGGCAACAACAACGGTGCAGTTTCCGCTGGGCCGCGTAAGGTACGTCCGAAATACGGACGTATACCGTTTTCCCATATAAAGGGTTGTACCACCGCGCCGCGCCGTCGAGTCATGACCTATGTGCGGTGCACATAACTGCAACAGCGACGATCTGACAACTGCACCGGACTCACTCGGAACGAACCGAAACAAAAGCGGTCATAGTCCGCAACGATCCAGAACCTCCGTTGCCGCTTGTGCATAATGTAGAATAACAATATTGTACAGGGTGATCATAACTTCGTACGGCTACAAAAATGATGAGAATAACCGTATGCGCGCTTTCCTACGAGTATATTGCTGGTTTATTTACGTTGGTGCCCGACCGTTATTCGTTATAGGACATCAACATCGTGAATCAGGCTGCAATATTATACGCATTTAGGTATGTCTCCGTGAAAAAAATGAATGATTAATTTTATGTTTAATTTTATTTTGTTTTATTCATATTTTATATTGTAAACAGTTTACCACTCGCAATACACTTATAATCGTCTTCCGTATTATAAATTGTTTATAACAACAACATTAACTTTAATAGTTTTCGATATTAATTAATTTTTACGATCAGCCTGCAGGATGTAATAACACGTATCGAAGCATTTCGGTATAGGTACGTATAGTGTACAGATCTGTAATATCACGCCCATAGATATACTATATACGTATATATACATTACGGTTTGTTGAACCGAGTGGCGGATCGCGGCTGGTCGGAGTTGTAGATTTTTGGTACACCCGGATTCGAAAATGGCTACATTATATTACAACGATTAGAGAACACACCACTTTTTGTCTTTCAATTTACATTTTTCCCCCGTCGTTTCCGACCCGCCTGACTATGCGTTAAGCCGATCACTGCTACGTTGCAGTTGTAACCGCAGTTTGAAGTTTGGCCACGAGGCGCGTCTGGCGAGATGGATACGCATTTTTCGCTCGTACCCTTCGACGTACGGGTTTATCTATTATCAGCCCGTTCGTAAAAAAAAGAAAGAAACCCCGACTACACGAACGTCGCGCACGCGTATATTATTACGCGTCATGTGCGTATATATTATACGGATCGCGTCGACATCGCCTATGTATAAAGTACACGGGTGTACACGTTCGCTGCGTGTGTTGTCGTGAAGCTCGTGTACCTATAAGACTGCGATAATGCCACACCGGCGGACATATCGTCCGTTGACGGATCCGCGTGTCCCTCGAGCGAGTCGCGATGAAAGTGCCCCCGTTGGACGATAATACAAATAATACACGACGTAGGCAGGTAGTACCTACATCCGTACGAGACTATGTGTATATATTATGTACGATAATGCTGTACTTGCACTTGTCGATCAGGCCGGGCTGCTCACGTCGAGAAGCGAAATCGTGAAGACTTGGAATAATTATCGCTGTATACACGTATTACCGCCGATACAGGCGCTGACCGAACGACGAAGATGGCACGCCTTGCGTTGTTACTGTTGTGCGCGAAAAGTGTTTTAACCGATCGGTTTCGAGGCCGTTTACGACGATGAAGAATAAAAAAATAAATCGCATACACGTTACGTTTACGTGAATTATTTTACCGAGTTCTCTCGCGCATGCGGTTCCAGCACAAACGTTTATTGTGTGCAAATTCGTGTTCGGCGACCAGTTCACCACAGCGGCACCGAGATCCCGCGCGCGTACATAAATGTAATGTAATACGTGTATATTGGTAATAAATGTCTACGAAAACCGAGTCGGAGCCATCGACGACGTAGTCTTATGTAACGCACAAACATGATTTATTGTCGTCATGATAATAATAATAATACGTATGTGCACGCGCGTTCTAAACCTATATTATTATCGTCATCGTAATTGAACTGTCTGATCTTTTTTAATCACCGATTGTCTTAAAACTCGCCGTGCCGTTTTTTTTTATCCAATTAAAACGCTGCGTCGCGCGCGGTCATGCTCTTTATATACAATTTTATACTGTATAGGATTATTACGATTTCGAGCTGTTCTTTTATAGCTTTCATATCCACGTCAAATCCGATGACCCGACCGAAGCGATGTCTGCAGGTCTCGCGGCCAGCACGCAACTCTGCCGAACCTTTGGTCTAAACCAGGGTCTAAACCACATTGGATTTCGTGCGCGTACAATATTATAATGTCAACAGGTCGTGTAATGGATTTTATCTCGATTTCGGTCTAAGACCCCACGAGTTGTATCGCAATACGCATGCGTACTTCAAATAGTACACCCATTATCTCATTGCCGTCCAATAACATCTCGTTCCTCTTAACGTCGATAAAATAGTTTTGATCTGACAAAAAAATAATAAACATTCTTAGTACAAAAGTTCCTCGTACATGGTTCTTACATGCACGAAAATTCTTGTAGCTAAAAATGTATAAAACTTTCAATTTTAACACTTCTTTTCATATTGTTTATAATCATATTAAAAAAAAGGTTTACGTGAAGGTATATGATTTAAAATCGTGTATGTTTGCCGAAATTTGTTTTTTTTTCGGTCTTTGAACATTGTTTGCCACGTAGTATTATAGTAAGTTGCACGCACAACGATAGTATACCAATTTTTTTTTTTTTTTTCGAAAGTCTTCTTGCTCGTGTCGCACGATCGATTCTCGGTACGTATAATATTATGCGGCGTACACGGCGCGGCGGTGGCGTTATCGTCGCGTTGGGTCTTTCGATCCGATCGGTTTGACGGCCAGTCGCAGTTGTTAACGGTACATAATAACAATACACATTAATACATTTGTACAACCGATACAATCAGTCGGTAGGCGATTTCGCGCGGCGACAGCATAAATTCGAAAAGGTTCCCTTTGTAGTGTGTGACGTATTCGCCGTCCAGGGTCGTCGCGGGTCCGCGTATTTCGAAAGAGCATTTTTCAAGACGCGTGTTAATTCGGCTACGCGAATCGTGTCTTACCGGACGGACACACACGCACTCGCCGTGTACATATATATATATATATATATATATATACACACGCGTACAATATGTTATATTATAGAACAACAATGACGACGAATGATCACGGCCGTTCGATCGAAAAAGAAAACAATAGACTCGCGTTGTGGCTTCAAGGTCGGCGCGATCGCAAACGCAAATATACACGTCATATTACGGCTGCAACGCGTAGGTATCCATCCATCTATATAAGTGCCGGCAGTGGTATACTGAAGCAGCACGTGCACACTGTAATAGTAGCGCGCCCTTATAAGAAATCGGATATCGCACTCTCCTGCGCATTCGTAGGGCGTTCTGGCAGCGCTCCTGCTCGGCTGCTCCTATACACATCCTTACTCCTGCTGTAAACGTAGGTACACACAATCGTATAGAATACACATTGTATACCCGGGGGTTTGCCATCCCCGCACGTGCGATGCTCACCGGGCCCGTCAGCTGCTTTTCCAAATCCGGTCTAATGTATACAGTGTGTACACGTATAACGTGTACTTGGAAATCGGTGATTTTATTTCGCTTCGTTTCGGGTGTTCATAAATGTATGCTGAACGCGCATACAATACAATACATTTGGTATACGCGAGTTTATAGCCATATGTAAGTGCGACGAGTGGTCCTGCAGGACTTGGACGTGTAACGTGTCGCCCTCGCGTGCTTCGGATTAAAATGTAATATATTATGTGTTTTCGTCCGGAAACGGGAAAAAAAACCAAGTGAAATATAAATTGTAAGTGACAGACACACACACACACACACACATGCACGAGCATATACACGTACACGTACACATAGAACATTTCATCGGAGAGTTCCCGAACTGACACGCAACGTAAACAACGTGTATGTGTGCCGTGTGCGTACCTATATATAAGTATGATGTGCGTACAGTTGTCGAAAATCAAATTACTTTTACTTTAAACCCACTACATCACATGGCTTGTATATAATACGTATATTAACGCGGCGCCGAAAACCTTCGACGGAATAATAATTATTATACACTTCGACGATTCTTATAATCGGTAAACAGGCAATTTTTCAAAACACATATAGCAAACGTGATTCGTATCCTAGATGTTACCACAACATAAATAACTATTCGTCACGTTTTCGTAAAAGTACAAAAGTTTACCTCTTCCCGTCTGCGTGAACACAAGTGATCGATATAATATTCGTGTTTGTGTGTTAGTGTTGGGTGTATTATATCGAGTGCCTAAGTGTTATTTTATTTCGATTCTTAAAATTTTCTAGTAGGCATTTCTTTTTCTTCTTTTTTATCACATTCTGTACATTAAATAAACGTCTCCTTATATCTACTATAGGTAACCGATAATTATGGTTTATTTATTTATTCGTATTAATGTGTTACAATAATGATGTATAATATCATACGACTATATTATATGCAATGTTCAAAATATTTTTATATTTGTTCATCGATATAAAACACAATTCAACTATTTTTAAATAGCTGGTTAATCATCCATAGCAGATGAATTTTTCCAAAATAATACCATTCACTAGACATAAATGATATATAGTGCAATTTCTCGTACATATATATGGTATTATTCCAAAATGTAATTCAAGTGGGTTCAAAACTGACGTATAAAATATTAACCACTTGACACTTCAGTGTTTTTATATTCTTGATGTTCACATTTATTGCCTAATATTATATACTCACATTTTTTGCACTCTTCGTCTATGCAACAATTATGAATGTTTAAGATATCATCTCATTGCATTTAATATGCGCAAAGCCCATTGAAACGCAGAATATTTATTTGTGAATATTACGAAACAGATTTTTTTTTTCAGTTGAACCATTAGAAAAATGATGTAAAGCGCATTATGATGAAGCATATATTTTAGTTTAATGAATAGCACACAGATAATATATGTGACCTAAATGCATCCAAGCAGATGGTTTAAAGTTTCATAAACGATCACCACCTCTATAATAATAAATATTATCATGGTAAAAAGGTGCTCGGAAATTTGAACAGCTGCGATTGAACATGTCGAGCACTCCCCCATTCATTAGTTTTTTAAGTTCGGTACGGTTATAATATGTGTGAGTAGTAATTGAGCTATGGAGGATTTTAGCACGTGTTATTAGAACCACGCGCGAGGAAATAATAATTTGTTTTCAGACATACAGCGGCTTGGGTGTGAATAATCACTTTTATCGTTTTACGCGGTATAAGATAATAATATATATATATATATACTATATAGGTACATGTAATTTCATGTTTCGTAATAATAATTATTTCCTAGTGAGAGGTGATTAAAAACTGCGTGGGGAGAGATCAACAAATGATTGTTCGAGTCTCCGCATTTGTCTAATAAATTAAATATTTTAAGATGAATGATTAATTATCTAAGGTATATAATAACCCGTTGAAAATTGGTATTATGCATGTAAAAATGCAGATGTATAATTTATTCTGAATACTCATTTTTATGCCACTTACACACCGCACGTATACGTTTCCCGTTAATAATAATGTAATACTATGCGTATACGTTCTCCGCGAATTCTAATGATTTTATTGACGATTGCTAAATTGTTTGTTTATGTTTTGAAACGTTAGTTTTCTATTATTAACAGTATGATAAAACGACCGGCAAGCACATTGAAAGAGAAAAATAAAATAAAATAAGAAAAAAAGAAAGAAGGAAAAAATAACTGCGTTATACTTTGTTATACATCCGACTTTCCACGGTGTATTAAACAATCATAGTCGTGTGTGACCATACATGTATAGCGTTAAACGGGGGGAAAAAAAACACAAACACAAACACATATGACATCGAATGATGCAAATCCTGCGGATTAATGTACATTGGACGACGTCTGAATCAATATTTATGGTTCGTGAGTCGAAAATAAATCTATAGGATTGTTTCTGCGTTGCTTATAGAAATTGCTTACACATTTTTTTTTCATATGTAGCCATAGGTACGCGTTTCCTTCTTTCCAAGTGAAATTTGTGTCAGATATCGTACCGCGTGTAAAGTGTACGGATATGCGAGTTCTGCGTAAGATATAATTGTAAAAAAGAAAAAAAAAAACGTTGCATCTGTATGTATAATATATATATACATGTATAGACTGCGTAATAGAAATATTTCAATTATTATGTACCATACGCGTGTTCACGAGTCGCGCGTAAAATCGTTATTAAAAAAAAAACCCGAAAAAAATCACCAATGCAGTCGATGCGATTTATTTCAATCTCGTGTTTCGGCGGTCCGTCGTCGATACTTATTATAATATCGCTGTACGCATGTGTAATCGTATATACGTATTCGTCGATGCGGCAAGTGTATTATAATGCGAGTCGCAAACGCGGTATGGAAGCGGCGCGTTTTACGTCTTCTCATCGGCACACGCGATCTATGTTATAATTTGATTGTATTATTACAACGTGAAATGCCTATAGTAGTGTGAATCCTGACGGTACATATCATCCGCCGTCGTCGTCGTATCCAGTTTCACGCGTGTGCCGACGTAGTAGCCGTTCCCATGGGAGCACTAATAGAAAACCCGATTCGTGAAAGTCAAACACCGCGTGTATTCTTAAAAATAATAAACGTACAGAATATAATCGTAGGTAGTAATATAATAATAAAAAGTAACGCGTCGCACACCGGATATATTTTATATTTTTACACCCTTTACGCGTTAATGGACTGGAATATAAGATAATCTAATATTATTACTATTATTTACCTTATATCGGATATCGTGTGTGTACGTACTTATTATACATACATATACTTACACACGCGTGTTGTTATCAAGACGGTATTTAAAAAAAAAAAAAATCAAAACTATCGATTCGAGCACTTGTGAGCCGTGTCCGTGCGTGCGTGCGTGCGCGTGTGTATTCGCGCGAAATGTGAAAGTTATGCGTGTGTGAGTGTGTGCCTTTTTATTTTGATATTTCGCGTCAATGGAAACTCTGCAGGAAACGAGGGTATGCACGCTGCATCTGCATCGGCAGGACGACGACGAAGGCACGGCTCCGCGAAACCAGTTTGTAGGTACAAAACTAGTCTCCCGACAAAACGTTCCACTAGCCGTGCTACAGTATACGCGTATGATATACCACAAACATAATATGACGTACCTACTTATATATATATACTATAGCCTATAGGCGCGTGTGTGTGTGCTCATACCTACTTATATACGTGTGTACACCTAACCTGTATGTTATTATAATATATACATTATGTGTATGTTTTTGACCGCCGCTCGTTGTATATTGTATTCGATCGGCGGAGACTTTAACGACCCCGCGGGGGGGGAACTTAAATCGTGGCGGCGGCGGAAACAACAACAATAATATTATAATAAAACTGTGTGTGTACGCGTTTAACCGGTACAGGGGCGTTTGTGTTGACAGATCGGTGCTATCGTCGTGGTCGGTGAACGATGAGCGGTCGATACAGGATCAAAAGTCCCGTGGGATGCAGATGCCACTACATACTGAAACGATGTATGGCCATCCATCTGCAGAAACAGTCGCTCGTCCGGTACGTCCCGCAACAGACGGAAGCTTCGCCGTATTGGATGTACGACAACGGGTATCTAATATTCCAGGTGAATACACGCTGCATTATTTATCGTATACCGTATCCTATGGACGTGCATTATTTTATATTCGCGACCATCATCGACGATTTTATAGCATAACCTATAATGGTACCGATATGTATTTTTTTTTTTTTTTTATATACATACCCGACACATTATACCGTAAGAGACGACGCAGTCATCGTTTTCGATGTACCTTTACGAGATACTACGATACGCACATAAACTCTTCATCAGTCCGTATCCAACCGTCTCATTAGAATATATTATTTTATTATTATACGTACCACGTACAGTTTTTTTTTTTTTTTTTGTTTTCATCACGGTCTCTGCAATCGTTGTTTTTGCTGCTATTCTTCGGATAACGAATGTATCGTAAAGCGTTTTGCTCGCTAAACGACAAAATCGAGATATAAACTATAATATACTCGTATATATATTTTTATGTATCGCATAAAAGGTTCGGCTAATTAAGAATGTTGGCTATTTCTTTTCTAGTAATACAAAATGTTTTCAGTCAAACGATAACCGGCTGCTGCAGTACAGCGCTATTTATTATAATAAAATATGCATTACAAAACTTTGTTCCCGCTATACTCGTATAGCTTACAGGCATCGATATTAGTTACAATTCGCCACGGTCGAGCCCGTGTATAATTTAATGCGACTTCATTTACATCTTATACTGCATACTCATATACATTTAATCGAGGCACTTTAATTTACAACCTTTATTTTAAAAAATAACGAAACACGCTTGCAGACAGTCGACTATAAATGTATGGTCTTATCACGACGGGTCGGTATAACGAGATTCATTTACGAGTATCTCCTGGTGTAAATGCATAATCGATATCCATAGAGTACCTACCTATATTATAATTTATTATTATGTTGCTGTTATTCTTTTATTATTCTCCTATAATAACTACCTACTGCCTAATTACGCACAAGATTTTCTACAATACTAGTTTCTATCATATAATACTCGTATATACTATATAATACTGCAGCAGTAATTACATACTTAAGAGTTTATATATTGCCCCTCGTATGAATATTGAATCCTTCAAGAACAGATATTATTATAGTTTAATATCATGGTTCAACGGGTTTTCATAAAATAAAACGTTTTACAAATCTCATGGGAAATGTATTGTAAAATATTGTATATACTGTTTACAGAGCTTTTTGGAATCTAATCTAAAATGTGTCTGGAATCGAAGTCTCGTGGAGGCGATGCAAGTGGTGAAATACGAGGGGTACGTATCACCTGGTGTGCTATTGCTCACCGGCGATCCGTGTTCCATGGAAGTGATCAGAGGGGCTTGGTGTCGCAATGTGCTCAGGCCACCGAACAGTTACGTGATCACTAAAATTGGTAAGATAATCGTTTTGCACATATTAAAATAATAATATCATAATAAACGTATTCGCTAATCAGATAACATTCGACGTGATGCACGTAATGATAATAATACATAATGAGAGACTGCTCGTAATTATTGTATTGACGTTGTAACGAAACGCTTTTAGGTGACGTCGAAGACTGTGTAGTGGAAGACCTGAACCAAGGACAATTTACGCCACTATCCGAAGCCTTGTGTCTAGTCATATTGGAGTTGACCAGCGCCAACCAAAATGCCACTATCGACACCGTACGTTCGGCTCTAAAAATATTTTTCTCCAACATTCAACCACCGGCTGAACACATTATTTACGACGCGATGGTTAATCTCATGTCCGAAAATAAGGTAATTTGTCATTATATAACTGTACCTATAATATGCGTACTATGAGAAATTGTACAACCCAATTTAATTTTAATGCGCTTTAATTATATTGATGTATACCCTAAAAAATATGATGTACATATTTGATTTTAAGATATTTTTTTGGATTTCATTAAAAAAATTTAGACACATGAAAAAAATTAAAAACTGTACATATCTACCATAATACAGTATCCTACATCAACACTAAACGAAAAATACACACATTTTAATTAAGAATTTTCTAAATTGATGAGCATCTATTTTGAATCCATGAGTGACCTTGAATTGAATAAATTGTATCTGCAAATTATGTACGGGAGAACTATAAATAAATATATATGTGTTATATATATTTATGATTCTTGGTTCTATAAGAAAATTTCTTCTTAAACCGGTTTTTTCACCTGAATTATGGTTCAGACAATGCAATAATAAAGTGTAATGGTATTTTGCAGATATATCAGACCTCCATGGGTTACTTTGTTGTAACACCAGAGGTGCAACGACTAGTCGGTTCAGCGACCGCTAGCCCTGCACACAGTTTACGGTTGGGCGGAAGTAGCCGGTACAGTCCAAGCAAAAAAGGATTTTTGATGTCTACGGAGGAAGCTTATGTGAAAGTACACGGAGACATCGAAACCTTAAGAGATGGAGATCAAACCCACCAGAACATACAGACGAACTTGGCAGACATCATATCTGGTGGTAAGTTTACCAATATCCTATTATTATTATTAGCCTTAAAAAATGTATAGTGTTTTGCGTGTGTTTTTTTGTTTTGAGCTAAAATCGATAGTTAAAATATAAATCAACGCATGATCATGAGCTGATATATAGTTATGTATCAAGTTAGAATCGATTTTATACTTAATACTTCGCCTGTACATATTCCAGTCGTAATAATCAAACTATTTTTTCAAACCGAATTCTATATTCTTCCCCGTATGTAATATAAAACATTTGTTCGGGTTGCGAGAGAAATCTCTATGTGCACTCGGATGAAATGCTTCAGTTTAATATATTATAACGATACGGTATGTCGCATATCCGTTCGATCTGAAAGGTGCCGAGTCGCAATGATACATTAGCAATTGTAATACCCTTCATAACGGCATGATAAAAACAAAAGGTGAACGTCGGACGGTAAACGTGTCAACAACATTCATCAAGTACCCGGCCGTAGCGATCTAAGATAAAAAATAAAACTAAAAAAATGATAAAAATAAAAAACGTGCCGGTATACCTCCTCTTATCCTCTCTATCGTTCCGACACTCACCACCGATGGCCGGCATTGGCGTTTTTGTTGCTAAACAGGTGAAAGGCCTAGATTTTATTGAAAACCGTACTACGTATACATACGTTTTTATGACACACGACTTTACTGTTTGTAAAAACATATTTAGTGTTTTTACTATCATTAATCTGTAATCAAGTCCAACCCATTAGTGTGTCATGGGTGTATGTCACGGTGTGTCGATGTACACACACACATACACGCTTATTAAATGTATAACAATATTACTCGCGCATGGCCTATATGTATCATGTGTGTACTTCATATATGTTTTTTTTCGAAAACCAGCGGCAGCAACAGCCGATGACCTACGTGACGTATGTTTATATAGGTACTTTTTTATATACTCGCGATCGTGCGCATACACTGTACATATATATACGCAGAACTGTACGGTATTTTGCTATTTTGCCGTGTATAACAAACAGTTCATGTAGTCGGGCCTCGGGCAATCCAAAAACTCATAATGCCTTCAGCCTGAACTTTTATTAATTTATATGTATGCTGACCTATTATAGGAATTACCACCATACGTCCATGCGGCCTCATCCTAGCGCAATTTCTGAATTCTCAGGATAGGTGTCCGATCTCGCGGCATCGACTTTCGACGCCATTGCACTATACCTATATAAAACAGCTGTATAACACTGGGAAACGGTTAGAAAACGGTGGCTTGCAGTGGCGTTATAAATGTCACTAGTACCCTCTGAAAAATCCGCCTTTCTTTCCGGCAGTAAAATACGTTTGAAGTGTATAAAATAGAAGTATACTCACTGTTAAGTGTTCGTCATCCTCTTGCTACACGCGTACACGTCGCCTAATCAATATATGTACCTATTTAAAACTATACACGCGTTGGACGGCGTTTTTTTTTTCGCAGGTAACACCAACGATAAAACGTTGTCGCCCAGAAGGGACGCGTCTGGAAAGCTCGAGAGACGCAACTCGCTCAGGGGCAGTTCGGCGTCCCGTCGGCTGGCCACGCTGCAGCGAAGCGGTTCGATGAGACATATATCAAACAAGAACAAAACCGACGAATGCGGCGCGCCGTCTGCGGAATCTGCGAGTACGTCGAGCGGAACCATATTACATAATACATAATAGCAACCACGATTCGCACCGCGTAAAAACCGATCCGGTCCCCAGATATAAATACGAGTACGGATAGATATACAGTATGCGGGATGGATAGGACGCCGCGGGTGTGCGCGATAGGGTCTCGCCAAAACGAGAATTTGGCGACGACGAAAAGAAACGAGATTTTAGAACAGCTCGTCGAAGTCCATGCGTTTAGACCGCGCACTCTCTTTTCCCTGAAACCGTGCGCGACAGCCCACGGCGGTAGAAATAAATCCTTAATTAGTCTCTGTGGCCGTCTCGCACGTGATGTATACAGCAAATACTACATAGGTTTTCTCGTTTCCAATAGTCTTTCGACGTTATGCTGTGTACGCGCGGACCCGTTATAATAATATACAAATCCGCGCGTAAAAGAACATCTCACGAACGCGTCTAAATGTCCGTGTTGGTTTTTTTACAAACGCAGTTATTTCGAAGCGAGTCGCGCGTCACAGTGAATACTAAACAGACGGTAATCATATAAATACCAGTGACATTCTTCGAAACAATATGAACTGACGGAAAAAAAAAATTAAAAATGACACTGACTCGACGATGGGTAATTTTCTCCTCTAAAAACGTTATAATCGATACGTGTGTAGCGTATATTGTCGTCCCAAAAGACTTCAACTGCACGTCATCATACCGCGGTATGCGGGGACAATGCGTGTTCGAACACGGATAATTGTCTAAGAACACCTATTCCGTAAAAATGACGTGCACACACGTTATTATTTTAATTTTTTTAAAAAAAAGATCTATATAACTTTGCAATCACATATTTCATCAGAACCGTCAGTTATTAACTGTAATCGTGTACAAACAATGTTGACGTTTTCGCATATCGTATGTTTCAGTCACATTTTATTTACCCGATTGATACACAGCGTCCTGTGTACGCCGGTGTCTCTCTAAACTCTAAAGCCATAAAAAGGCCAGGAGTTTTTCTCTACGGGTCTTTCCGCCTACATGTCATACTCTAATGCCGGGAGTAGGTACCTACGATTAGTACGAAGACTAATAAATTTGCTACATTACGTATATATTACACGCGTGGCACAGTCGGAGACGATAAAATATTCCACAGATGTATGCGACTTATCGAAAACCCCCCATCTTGTCCTCAAACGTCGTATACACTATATACATATATATATATATATATATTTGTTGCTATACTTGGTATGTATACGGGTAGTGTACGAGGTAAGGTCTCTTCACGATCCCACGCAGTGTCAACGACATATTATATAATATTATACCATTGATTATAAAACACTGTAATATAGATCGCTCACTGGACGATATATTTTATAATTATTGATAATATGATACAAGTGATAAAGAACGTGATATATATACGTGATATATATGACGCCCGTATACATTTATACATTACGACATGGGAGTGCACAGGGGGCGTGCAAGATATGCAGCTGCATACCCTAAACTTTAAACTGAAATTCTTAATGCCGAATTAGGTAGGTATTTTCGTATTATTTCTAATAACACCTTGGTAGCAACTTGACAAGAATACATAATATTGTAGCAACCTGATTTAAATTTATAAATTTGATGTGTAATTAGTAGAGATTGTTTTGTTTTTAAAAATAAAAGACAATATTATTTACTTTCCATAATCACATTATAATGATTTAAAAAATACTGTAAACGTTTAAAAAAGATTGCAGCTGCTATAAGTACAATAAGAAATAGAAAACTTAAATGTTTTATTTTAAAAGGTTGCAAAATATACATACTCGTATTACTCTAATTAGTGTTCCCATACATTATTTTGAAATGCTTAACCAAAATGTTAGTTAGGAAAATAAATATATTTATTGATTTATACATGGTAAATAAACTGTGAGGGGGGGGATTATATTTCTGTCTTTTCATTTGTTTTTGAACAAAAAGTCTGTGCGTGCCCATACGGATAACGTATATTATATATGTTTACCAGCTACTATTTATTCTTATAAATGTGGGTTCACCAGCGCTGCTTGTGCGAGTTAAGTGAAATGTCTCATCGGTCTCATTATATGTACATTATCATTTTCTTCTCTTATGCAGAAAAATCTCCGGGTATCTTTTCAAGACTGTTCGGCAGCCGCAGATCGACTTCAAAGTCTCGGAAGTCCAACAGCAGCTATTGCTGCGCCACTCAGTTCCCGCCGGACGAATGGTTTAACAGGAGCGTGCAACCCCAACAGTCAACCTCTACGCAAACGGAAAAGGTAACGTATAACGTAGCAGTATACGTAAATACGTATAAGCTCATAACACTAAATAATTGCATCGTTACATGCGTTAATATATACAACGTCCCCCTTCCTCCTCATCGACGGGTGTACACGGACAGTTTCGTTGGATTTATGTCCAAACGTCACGCGCGATCGTTATAGACTTTAACGTACGCGCACGTCTAGGTATACCTTGTAGATAAAATATATTATAATATATAATCGAATACTATTTTAATAACATTACGTTGTTTTACGTTCGACAAGGGCGTTTGTGGGGGAGTGTTGTGGCACCTCCTCTCTATAAGTCGTATGTAAATGGTTTTTTTTCCCATTTCGTTAAATCCTTGTACACGTTTCTTCGATAACGAAGTTAGACACGTGTCGTGTACGCAGAGTGCTTGTAAAAGTTGCAATAACGTGTAGGTATTATAATATACGGGGTAAAATATTATATAGTTTATTGCGTACGGCTCCCTATGTACGAGTATCATATCTTATTGGTTTTATAATTTAAAATATTAGTGTACCATTACAAAATCAATGGCGATGTTACACGTATATTTTTATACGATGTAGGATGTAAAGTTTTGTATTTCACGACGTTAATACAACAATATACGAGGTATAAATGTGTATTTTTAGTTTTTACAACGTTTTAATATCCGGTGGCTCTATATCTATAAATATATGGCTTAATATCCGGCTTTTACGACGGCGGTAACGATATAATTGTTATTAAAACACCTCCGTAAAATAATCCATGACAACGCGCTTTGTGCATGTGGTTCAATTACGTACAGATAGCACTCTGTATAACGTGAGCCTAGACGCGGTTTTTATTGAACACGTAACGACAAGAATATTCGTTTTCCATTCGTCGCGTCGCCGTGAATTCCTGTTAGTCACCCATTCGAGATTTAACAACCTTTGGCGGCGTCGTTCCCGCAGTGCCTACCTACAACAATAATGAGCCAGCCTCGTGTCACCAGCCGACTTTTCGAAATCCAGTAATTCCAGTTATATCGTATACGTGTGCCAGCGGTGTTACATAAAATATTTTACGCCCTCGAAGACTAAAAACATAATATATATTATAGTGGTTTATTTTTTATTCAATCGGTTTGACCACGCTATATTACGTGGTGCGATAAAAATAATCAATACGCGTGTGGAATACAGGCAGTTGTATTTATTATACTTAGACTTCAGGTCTATGAGATAAAATTTACAAGTCGAAAGCGGCTAATTTTTCCACGCGCAATCTTCATCCAGCTAATAATCGTTGAATATTTTTAGAATTCAGCTACGCTGTACACACAATGAGCACACTCACGGATGAATAATATTGGATATAATAATTATCGTTAATAAGGTAGTTCACCTATTCAACGAGTTTACAATTATGATTGATTATTACGCGGCGGCGGGGATGGACGATTCGCGGGGCATCATTGAATTGTTGATTCATTCGGCTTAAAATACTAGTCACGATCTATCGACATTAGGACTACTCTTCTACCGCGTATAGTCTCATTTTTGCAACTTTCATAACCGAGATCTCCAGTAGTCTTCCGCGAAAGTGTGTGATCATTATTATCTAATTGATATATTTGTTGACGGCTGCGGCAGGTGCATTGGACGTAAACATTTTCATTTTTCTCTTTTCATTACAATAATATGTCTGCGTAAAAATCATAAATGTGTTCACGGAAATGAACTAACGCTCTGGAAAAAACAAACAAACAACATGTCAACTGACTCACGCAGAGATTGCGATGGCTATAAGGAATATAATACGTTTCCGATACTGCAGTGTAATACCACGGACGTCATTCGTAGAATTTCTCCCCTCACCATCTATATTATTATTAGGGCCCGGATTTAAACGCCCCAAAAACCATCGAAAAATACTCTAAAAAAATAGCCAAAAATACATTTAACCGACAAATGACCTTTTGTTTTTTATTAAATGTCTTGCTTTATTCAAATTAACGAAAAACTAAACATTTATTATGAAAAAAAAAAAATTAAATTAGAAATATTTGACTCGATACTGCTGCGACGACGATGGTGTGACTGAAATTATCTTTAGATGGTATTATAATTTGGTCAAATTTAAATTTTCAAGACATATGTTATGCATCAAAATTACAAAAAATTACCGAAATATGTTAAAAGATGCTCTAAAAAAAGAAGAAAAAAACATCGAAAATGCTGAATATCAGTTTCATCTTTGAAGTATCGCTGTCACAGCGAACGAATCAAGTACGTGGAAAGCGTTGTCTAAGGTCACGTTGGAAAATAAAAACTATGCACTTTTCACCGAGATCCGGGTCCTATAATGTTAGTATGATGTGTACCTATAGCGTTTTACGCGTGCACGGACTTGAATATAGAACCTTTCCCATCCGATCCGAAGAACAGTCCTCCGCAGTCGAGTACGTTTTTCCGTCAACTCAGGTCCTTGGTCGTATACGCGGGCACGCCGCGGTGCAATATAATGCTATACCGAGTGTGTGCCGATGACTACTGTGCACACAAGTCTCATTAGCTTTGGTGCGCCGCGTACATAGGTGAGGCCGTACGATCTTCTGTACACGTCGGATGCGATAAATGTTTACGGTACGCAAGTCATTCCGCATATTTTGAAGTCGTACAGCAAGCGGCGGCGTGCACGTCACAGCGTAATGACGGTACGATAATATTTTGTTTGCACTCGCGCAGGGGACACGCGGCGGCGGACGAACGTATAATATTTACGACGCGTACACATTGTAAAAGATAATAATACCGTAGCATCCGAACAAAACTCAACGTGCCCGATCACTTGCCCGGTGCCGCAACTAGGCTTTGGCGGGCCCTGATGCAAGAAAAAACTATGGGCCCCATTAAAAGTGATTGAATGTAATATTAATAAAATTATAAGTTCATCGGTATAGTGTAGAGACCGTATACACCGCCTACAATTTTAGTAAATATTTTACGAATTATTACCGATTGGTATTATAAAATCAATGATAAATAATAATACTCGATTGATAAATTTGGTATAAAAATAAAACTTTCGTGGTAATCTTTTGTTTCTCAGCAAAAGAAAATCTGAAACTAAATTTACGTTTCCTATTTTTATGAATTAAAATTTAAAAGTTAGTAGTAGCCTAGTCCCAGATAATTGTGGGCCCTCTAAGCCCCCCTAAGTAGGCCTCCGGAAATGCAATGCATACCTTGCGTCCCCTATTGTTGCGGCACTGCACTTGCCGAAATACTCCACAACCACCCTCAAGCCGTAGCCAACACCATTCAACTCGTCGCAGTCGCCGAGCTTCAAACCGAAATTTAAAAATTCCACATCATATACCTAAATTCGTTTATAAACCCAATGGCCCATGTTGCCGAGGGTCCTTTTCTTTAAGAAAAAAAAAAAAAAAGATTATAATGTCGGCCCGCTTGCGCAAGGGTGTCCAAACCGCGCAGTTCGGCGGGCGATGGTCTCCTCCGACCACGGGCCGTACCTATACGTTATGGAAACGTTTGGCTCGCGGAATCGCATTTCATGACCCGGCGATTGTTGTACACGTTCCGAAATTTGTAATCCGTCGAAAAATTGCAGACGCACCGTGCGTCCTACATTTATACAACGACTGTCGTACGCGCGCATGACAATTTGATTCTACCACGATCTGATCGCCGCGTCCGTCGCAATAGTACAATAAAAGTCATCGCAACGACCGTATAATAATAATACATTAATCGCGTGGTCGTATATCTATACAATATTATAATAATGACTACAATATTATTATTTTTACGCGAGCGAAAGCACGAGTCTTTATTATATTATACGTAATCCGTCGACATTATAATTGCCAATATATTTTTTATTAGTATTCGTTACGTCATGTCGTACGTTTTTCGATGTTATAGATACGCGAGTGTAAGCGATTATATTTCATAACACGATTCCGTAAAAAAAAAAAAAAACGTAAAGCACGCACCCAGCGTATCTAGAAGTAATTTTTTTTCAATCAAAGGTAGAAAATTATTATTATTTTTTTTTTTTTTTGAAAACCGAAAATCAGTATAAATATTGCGTTATTCTAATACGTTGTACGTACAGACGACAACGTTCTGTGTTTTTTGACTATCCTAATAATATCAATGCCCTTTCCAGATAAAGGATTTATTTGGACTGTACTTTTGGTCCGCCGTGAGATTAAATTTTAAACTTGTTTAGTATAGCTGTATCTGTTGATAAGAAAAAATTGACCACCACTGAAATTGTGCACTGTTAGAGTGTATAACACATATTTCGTGTCCTGCGTGAATCTAAAACACGAATTCTTCTGCTAAACCGCTTAGAATTTGTAATTTCTCGTGAACCATCCCAATCGTACAGGTATAATTGTCCAATCATAACAAATTAGGTACATAATTTGGTTATAATTATAATTCTCAAAAGCGTTGAATATTATATATATTATATACACACATTCCTCCTGGCGTTTAATTAAAGCCAAAACCAATTAAACATCTGTACACCCAAACCCTGCAACACGCGATCTAACCAAAAAAAAAAACGGTTCGAACGATTCTCGTAACTATACTTATAATATAATATAATAATTGTGATATTACATGCGCGTGAACGTGCTGTGCACCGACTTTTAAATTATAATACCCGTATAAAATCATGTAATATAAAAAATTTATAGGAATACGAATGTGAATATATTTACGTATACAAATGAATAACATATATTATCGCCACGTGGTCTTATGATTGCCTAATTAAAGCGGTAATCAGTTGTGTGCGCGGAAATTTTTGAACTGGGGGATACAATATAATACACGTATGTTCTTAAAAAAGGTTAAACTAAATCGTCGATATCCACGCCGTACACGTAAGCATTGTCACTTGATATGTCTTACGCATAACACAAACGAGTAAAATGCATTTTTTTTTCCAAACAGAGATTTCAATCATAGTAGGTATCAACCGATTCTGCTTTTGCCTTTTATCAAAAGATTTACAAACAAGTTTCTATGATTTTACTAGGATATCCAATCATCTTTGTTAGAGAAACGGTGCATTTACTCATTTGTACTTTTCAATCGACGAGTGTGAAATCCGGCGTGACTTTTCGGACAACATTTAAGCATGACCCCGGCGATAATACACATCCACATCAAAATAGTCCACCGCCCATAGAGTTAATTTTTTTAACGACGGTTTATCGATATCTACTCCAATAATTTATTATAACAATTATTTAAATCAGTATTTACGCTCATCGCTATCAATTAAATATTTAATTAGAACTGTATTGATATATGTGAATTTTTCCTAAACCGTCGTCTTGTCAACGGTTGCACTTTTCTGGCTACGTGCGAGCTAGAACAAAGCGAAACACCGGCTTTTGTGTGGTCAGTCACAAAACGCATATCCACTAATATGTAATATCGCCAAATCCTACCCTATAACCAACCAGTATAAATGACCGTGCGCGATCGCCACCGGATATCAGTCTGTCGGTTATCTATAAGACAGCTGAACTAAGACTCTGACCTGACATTGCTAGTAAAAAGCTTCCAATCATCAACCCACTCGTATATCAGTCGCATCTGCAGGGACCATAAAGCTAACAGTCGTATTGTTAAAGTTGTGCAGTTCGAAAATGTCCGTAAACAAAAACCATGAGATTTATTTTTTATCGTTCAAGTTAATAATTTTGTTTTTCTTTTCATTATTATTTCACAACTGCAATATAATATAATGCAAGAAAAATATTTGTCGTAAAATAATATTTTTGAAACTCACAGTAACGTTGCAGCTGTAACGCTGAACCGAAGACATTCTTAAACCTCGATTCATATTTTAAAATTATAAATGTCAATAATAACATAAACTTTCATGTTTAGTTAGATTTCAACTCTACATGACGATGTGATAAATATAATATATATATATATATATAGTTTCAACTGTTTCCATGTAATATTATGTACATCGATTGTATAAACGATTTGAAACGAATAATTATTTTTTTTTTTTCTTTACGCAGGAAGAGGACGACTGGAAGACGAAACAGTGGCCGGCCGCGAGGTTGACGAGGAGCGCTACGTTACCGAGAAAATCACGGGCCTCGGCGACTATCGTCACCACAGGATCGTTGGCTTGCAGCAGCGGCGGCGACGGTTTCGGCGGAGCAGAGGGTAGCGGTTGCCGTGCGGACAAGAGCAGCCCGGCCGTCAAGAAAGCGTACCCGTCGAGCGGGTCGTCCGGGTACAACTCTTTGCCCCGGATGAATGGCGGCGGCCGGAAGTCCGCCGGTGGCGGCAGCAGCGTCAAGCACTCTCCGTCCGAACTGTCGTACAAGATGGCGGCGGCGGCGGCGGCGGTGACGAAACCGGAAGTGGACGCGCGCAAACATCTACAAGACTCTGCGACCACCGGTGGCGGCCAAGGCAGCAACTTCGACTCGAGCTACAGCTGCGACGAGATATCCGTCAACGACTCCTCCATCACGTTGACCATCGTCTCTCCGCCGGCCAAGGCGAAGACGGCCGCGGATCTGCGCAGGGAGTACTTCCGGAGTCCGAGCAAGTACGGTTCGGCGACCGGAAGTTGCGGCGGCGCGGGGAGAGAGCTCTTGCAAAAGCAGCAGCAGCAACAGCAAAAGCAGCAACAACAGCAGCAGCAGCAATACTTCAATCGCGGGGGCGGAAGCGTGCGCGAGAAACAAGCCATCGCCTCGAGCCTGCACAAGTATTTCGACAACTCGTGTAAAATCAAATAACGATGATCCTTCGTCGTGTGCCCTTTTCATACTTCGTATAGTATATTTATATGTCTTCTATGTAATATTTTCATCTTTCGCTATAACTTACGCTGTACTACCGTTGCGAGCCGCGGCCGTTAGCTTCATTTCCGTGTACAACCGTCATCGCGTTAGGCAATCAGTGGCACCGAGATTGTTTCGAAGTTTTAGGGTAAAACGATTAGCTTACCTCCTAATCCGAACACCCACAATTTTCCGAAAGTCCGTAGTAAAACCGACAAATATGTGACTTATAAGGGTGACCACCCCGAAAACTTTAAAGCAACCGCCCTATACATAAGCATGGGTTTCGGCGCCACTGGGCCACTAGCAATAATGCGCATATGTATATGACCACATGATATATTATACAGGGTGGACGGTGAGCATACTATTTTATTTTAGTTTTGTTCATGTGAGAGCGGTCCGTCTTGTATAGTACAACTATAAACTATTAACACGTTGTGTATACGAATGCGATAATTGTAGTAAGTATATACTATTATATATTTCTAAATTATCGACAATAGTTATATACAATGAATAATAAGTATACGTATTGCGTACACGTTTATGCAACAACAAATAAAAGACGTTTTTTTATTGTTTAAAATATGATATATTATATATATATATTGTTAAAGGGATGCCATAACATTTTTTTTATACGTTTATTATACACACACTAATCAAATAGAACCATACGCGATATTGTAATAACTATATATATATTATATTTAATCATATATATTACCTATAGGCTATGTCATAATATAGATATATTAAAGTATTAATAATAATAATAATAGTAATTATAAGTACACTTTTCGATGTGTTTCGTCGTCTACGTAGAATATGTACCGCGAGAGTGAACGTCATATTTTTTTGTAACAAAAATAAAATGTGATATTTATTATGTATATAAATTATGTACGCGTAGGCTTACTGCAGTCTGCTGCAGTCAAAGGATGTGACGATGAGAGAAGTTTTGTGGACTACCTGAATTTGTGTAATCTGCACTTGTTAGAAATATATTAAATAATTTATATTTGAATAAAATATACTTAATATTCTATACATATTATATTACATTGGTATTGTTACTCGTGAGTGTATGAGACAAAGTACCCATCGTCTCGCGTGACTTCTATAATAATAATATGATGCTCTCGTGTGAAATTTAACAATGTACCTGTTAAACTTCACTCGAGCGACATCATATTTTTCCTGTAGAAGGGTTTTATTTTTTCTCTTCTTACCAGTCGAACTCGTATATACTCTGAACACGCTACAAGACGCATTTTTAGCTTAATCAATTTAATCAACAATAATTGCGGGCGTATTTGATTAAAACAAGAAATAGCCAATGACATATTTTGCAGATTTTATGTTGTTCTTTGTTTTCCTTGGGCTAAAATGGATTTATCGAAATTGATACTGATCTTTTTATTTTATTTTTTATTGCTGCAAGAAAATTAGTTATTACTAATTATTATACTAGCGTTCAGTAGGTACACCTATATTATAATATCGGTATCACATTTGTAATTATAATTGAGGATATTGGAAATGTATCAAAGAAGAGGTCTGTTAACAGAGAACGGACAATGAGGACGATCTAAAACTACATACAGCTATTTTTTTTCAGATAATATAAACTATACTCTTAATAATAACGACTTATTTAATAATGACTGACACGAACTATTAGCACACTTTTTACATCAAACTATTGTAATCGCTATGGTAAACCCATACCTACATAAATTTACTAAATATATCAATGAAAATAAACACCAGAAGCAGATCAGTTGAACCCTCCACTTCTGAAAATGTCCACCAGAAAATGTCTCCACTTCGTTGTGTTTTGCACACAGACCGTGGGTTTTCAAGTCAAATATACCGAACAGTTTTGTTGAATTAAAGAATTATGTTGTAGATCTATCATGAGTAAAATGAACTACACTGATTTGTAACGATAAGTAATATTTGACTTATTCATGACGTATACATAATACCTTAATGTACTACCATTGATTATAGAATAAATTTAGTTATTCTATAATCAACGATACTACCCACAGTATGCGATGAGTCCGTCTTATATACACGTGACCTATCCACACTTTCCATACGTGTGCTTTTTATATTCACAAATGGACAATATTATACGGTAATGTAATATCACGCGTGTGTTACTTTAATTTATAAATAGAAAATATAATATGCTGAATATCAATTATACAATATCAAATTGTATTCAAAAAGTTTGTCATGTTTTCAAAAACGATGAATTGTGAACAAGGAACATTTTACATAAACACTCGTTGATACAAAAATATAAAAGTTTGATACAATATCGTATTGAAATATTTCCAAAATAGAATAAAATAATTATAAATAAAAGTAATAAGAATGCACTCGTTTACAACAGTATTTTTTATTTTTTAAAGAATCCTTGAAATTCCGCTCGCTAAAACTGTACTACTACCACTACTAGACTGTAATACTAGACTCGTAGAATGTTCTCACTCGGTTTTATTCGTCGAAATCGATAAACCTTAACCGATCATTTCTGTTTAAACGACAAAAACAAAGACATTTATTACCGTTTCGTATTGTCTAAAGTACGTAAATCATTTTCGACGTCGGACACCACCGCAGCCGCCGCCGGTGACTTTAAACACACGACAAAACATAACTGTAATTAACAATAATAATATCATTCAAACGGAACAGAATGTTGCTACTTCTGGGAGCATGACACACATACAGGTACACGTGGATCATATATGAATAGCTGTTATACCGGGTGTATACAGATATCTCGATGGTATCTGATACGTATACATAATATATGATATCTGTTCGAGAGATTCACCATTGTGGTGATAATTAGTTAATATTATTTCGCGAGACCTTGTGACAAGACGCAAGTCATACACATTAAGAAACGGATACGCGTCATAAACAACTAATACACCACCACGGACGACGGTCGTCATAGTCAGACACTAAATTATAATATTACTGTTGTTGGCGATTTCGTTTGCGAGGACAAAATGTGTTTTTGCGCCGCAAAACGTTCGTGGACCGCCGACTACGGATTAGCAGCCGATGCTTGGTATCTCAGCCCACTCCCTACAACATATTATATATATATTTGATCACGCTGAGCTTGTGCGTACAATCATAGATTAAACATAATATGTAATTTATGGTATGCATAACACATAATCAGTAATCGCATAACAAGACTCGGTGGCGTTTCGTTTGTAAAAAATATCTTTAAACATTTGAAAAATACAAGAATAGATTTAGTGGCGACTGGCAAGATGAAGACGGTGCAAGCAATCATCAACAATTATACCAATACCTAAAACTGTACCTCCTTTAATTAATGTTGATCACACTATTTATGTTTATAAGTAAATATTAGACAGTAATACTGCGAAAAATACTTTTATAAATATTTTATTTTGTTATACTTGTTTGAACAGTTGTCGCGAATTGTGTTGCCGAATTTTCATTTTTAGGGGCACTATATTTTCTTTTTACACTCTACGCAACTCGGTTGGGTTATCCCGTTGGATATGAGTAGTAACGCAATATTATACCCATATCGTTATCAAAAAAACAGAAACACTATGTACATGCAATTATAAAGACATTATATACTTAACTAAATACCAAATAACATAAAGTATACTGATATATTTTATTATTATATTATCTCAGAATATACGAGTATATCTATATCTATACAGGTCACAGAGTGATTTATTAACAATGCTCACCATTTTTTTGGTTGTTAAAATGCTTAATATTTTTTTTATATCCAAGTTACCATAAAAACTTTGTTTTTCATTACTATTTTTCCATGCCACCTTAAGTGTGTCCTGTGGCGATACAAACTTTGTTTTTCTCATGAAAGTATGAAAAGTGTAAGATTACATTTAATTACCAATTATATCATTATATTAGGTATTATATTATTAGTATATGACTATTATCCTATAAGTATATGACTATTATCCTTTATACTTAAATAAGAATAATTCAAGAACTACTAGTTCGAATTTTGATTACGTAGACATCAAATACACAAAAAAAAATACCTCAATAAAATACCACAACGAAAAAAAAGATTAAATCACCATAGCACACCTATATAGTGGCATGAAGAAAAAATTTATGGAAAACCAACCTTTTTTGGTAAGTTTAACTTAGAAACTGTTTCCCGACCGCTTCCTTTGAAACTTATAAGGTCTTCATCTAAGTCATCTTCTAGGATGTTGCGCGAACAGGATCTATAACCGCGATGGTATGATGATATTGGTTTTGACACGTATCGCAGAATTTGGATAAGTCGTTAAATACTTCTAAATTATAATCCTATAAGTATGTACGTAATACGTAAAACTGTAGAAGCAATTAAAAGTGTTTCGACCGTTGTAGTAGTTGCATATTGTTCTACATGCTCTCGATGTATAGCAGACCAAGCTGGAATCCGATGGTAAATTATTATACTACGACACTCAGTCGTCATCGCAGTGTTTTTAACGAATCACTCACCCGAAATTAAGGAGAACAATAAATTATGGTTTTTATAAATACGGACGGTAGCGTAACACCAAAATGTAGGCCTCTCCACACTTTTTAACCATCGTATATATAACTTATTTATATATTTTAACATATTTATACTCGTAACGGTCACATAAAGTTTGCATTACGTCTTCAGTTTGTTACGAAAAAATGTATCGTTTGATGAGTAGTAAGGAATCATTCGTGTACAGTGTATTATAGTAAAAGTGGCGATGGGCTTAATAAGTCCCAAACGTCATTGAGTCACTGCATTCCTTTTTTTTATGGCTCTGATACCCGAGATAAACCGATAAAACGGTCGTTTCTTATCTTGTGTTTTCATTTTGAATAATTTTCGTTTTTATTCGGTGAACAAATAATTATACCTTATACTTTATACTTTATACTAATACATGTTAACTACGAATAACGTAAGTACAGTGTTTTGTGTTTGTAGGATTTTTGACGCTGACAATTGACAAACTTATTGACGAGTTGATAATGACAAGGATTGAATTCTCAGATGACATTATAATAATCGCCCCTATCGCCCCCCCTTGTATACCTCACTGGAGAAAACTCTCTTTTACTAAAAATATTTAATAAAAAAAAAAAAACTTTAATAATTTCCAATTAAAACTAAACAAACATTTACACACTTCCGCGAGAAACTGCGCCATTTCAACTTCCACCCTCCCCCAACTGCGGTCTCATGAGACACGCTCTTTGTTTTCTGTTTCTTTTTTTTAATGCCTATTCTCCAAATACAAGAAAACTTAAATAAGAATATTTCACATGACTATACATCATAATTCATAATCATGAAAAGACACGGTTACGGAGCTTATTTATTTCATGGACTTTCGGGTGAAATTTAAAATCATTTTTTAGGTATAACTAAAGATAAACTAATTATATAATAAAATATTGGTAAGAAAAATTTTCTTTATTATTACAGGGCTAAATTGGTAAAAATTTATATATGTTTTAATATATTTTTATATATGTATTTATGTTTTATTTTATATATGTTTTACAACTCTTATAAGCTTTCCAAAGTAGTTTTTAGGTCGTTCAGTTCTCGTCAACTGTCAACTGCAGGGCTAGAAATTGCCACCTTGAATAATGGTTCTATTCATACAGCCACGAATAAATTCTTGAAGGTTTATAGCCGCCACTAAAATCAAAGAGTAACATAAAATTAACTAAACATTGAGAAAAAAAACAATTAGAGTATTATTAGATGTTACATGTATTAAAAAAATTACATAAAGTTCCAACATTATATTTAAACTTGAAGGGGAAAGGCTTACCTGTTGATTTGGAAGATTAGGTCCCCAAATTAGACATATGGCACCATTTTTGCTCTCCATTCGTCCATCTTCATGATTTAATGAAATTCCAAGTACTTCTTCCACGGTTACCAGGAGTCAGGCAGATTAAAAACTATTTAGTGAGAGCCAAATGAGCTCTTATAATCATATTTTCACAAAACCATTTATCTGTACGTCATTTTTTTTTTTACATTTTTAGGACAATTCAAACGTTAATTAAAAAACCTGTTAGACTGGAATAAAATCTCGTAAGCCCAACACTTTTATTTGACACGGTCCTACGTCGATGACGTGAGAGTTTCATAGATTTGAAGATTTCGAATGAAAAAATATATATCGGTATCTACGGGTCTTGAACCCGGAGCCCCATGCACTGAATTTTGGCGGGTAATCACTGGGCAATGGGCATCTTATCTTTTCTCTCACGATTTTTTCGGGTACTTATGAAGTGGAAGGCATGTGCGTTACGCGATGCAGATGAAGAGAGACAACGCATCACATTATAAATCCCCTCGCCCTAAACCACACAATCGCTTGGTCTACATTATCTCTGACTAATGTATTCTAGCGTTGTGAGACTTGGAGGGGTGGTTGAGAATGATGCAATGAGTTATCCCTCATCAGCCATGTGTAACGCGGATACCCTCAATTAGATATGTGGGAAAAATCATGCGTGAAACGATAAGACGTGGTTTTCCAGTGAATATACGTCTAAATTCGACAAACGGGACCTAGTGTTGCATATTTATTCACTAAAATATTCACATTTATAATGCCCTCACGTCATCAACGTGGGATTGTGCCAAATAATTATCAAAACATATATGTCTTATAAATGCATATAAATATAATATTATTGACTACATATCAAAAACTATCAACATTTCATAAGAGTATGATATGCAGTTAGTTAGGACAATTATTGTTTTGTAAGAATTTTCCCCTTAGGTAGATCTTGATTAGGAAATTGAGACTTATGGTATTTTTACAGCGAAGGAAAACATGAAGAAAATACTGTTAAGAAGTCAGGGGACGCAAGAAACTCATCATCTAACGGCCGGTTTAAAAAAGTGATTGCACCATCTGAAATTAAAATATTATTCATAGTTATATAGTACAATTTTCTAATAATATAATGTAATAAGTGTTCAATTTAGTTCTTATCGAAAACTTACTATTTTTTTTGCAGACGGAAGCGAATGGCTCAGCAGTGCTCACCGGCAACGTTTTTATGGGGACTTTCTTATAGTTAATTAGGTCTAGACTATCAATAGGTTTGTCCAATGGATTGTGGCATAATTCATCAACATTGTTTTGAGTTCTTGTAGAGGTCTGAATACTGAGATAATCCGTTGAATCAGCTGTTTTATCACATACTTTGGTATATTTTATACGAATTGTACCCGATTTTCGGGTAATCGTATTCATGTCCTTATGATTATCATTTTCCTTATTCTTATTTTCTTTAATGGAATCTTCTGTTCTCATATCCGTTTCTAAAGAATTATTTGCTATGTCAACTGAAGTAGTAGACAAATTTTCTAGTGAAATTTTGTGTGTCGTTATCTTTGCAAATATTTCATTTTTAGGGAGCTTTTTTTTTCATCCTGCTTTACCGAAGGCACTATACGCACAGCTTCAGGACTGATTCCCGTTGTCTTTGTATTAGTCTAATAAATTGGGGAATCTAATATAACACTCGAACCACTTGATTTTTGTGACTGCATAATTAGATCGATTTGATTATCACTGACACTACTCGTATTTTCTTTATTTGCATGAATTGCTAAAGAAGGTTCAATGATAGGCTTGTCACACAGACTGTGGCGCATTTCTTTCGATGTAGGGGTCTGAACACGGAAATAATTCCTTATATCCGTTTTATCGTATAATTTCGTATGTTCATTGTGATCTTTAACAGACTTTCGGGTCATCGTATTTGTGTCCTCTTCATTATCATTTATAATAACCTTATTTTCTTTAACGGAAGATTCTATTACCTTAACCGTTGAATTATTGGCCACGTATGATTCTACTGAAGATTTATCTAAAATAGCTGAGCATTGTGCGGATGTATTTGTCCCAAGGTTTTTTGACAACAAAATCGTATTTTCGGAATTCTTTGTCTCGTCAACAGAAATATCAGAAAGATTTTTTAACGACTTTATTGGTGACATTATTGATTTAACTGAAATTAAAAAAATATTTATTTATAATAATATATGATTCAATTACACCTCCATACGGTCTATATCAAAAACTTACTTTTTTGTGTACGAAGAGGAAAAATAAATTCTACCAACGGTTTCTCTGCACCATTTTCATATTTGGGAACCTCTTTTGTACTATCCAGGCTTACCGAAGGAACACTCCTCACAGCTTCATTCTTGGAATCTGTTGTCGACGTAGAAGTTTTTGAATAGATAACTGTTTCGGACTTAAATGCCTGGAGCTCAGAAGTAGGAGACTGTGTAATCAATTCTTCAAAAATTCGAAAAAAATTAGTAAAGAAGTAGCTATAATAACACGATTTGATCTCCATTTTGTCTATATCCACTACTTACTTTTTGGTTTAACAATATGAATGATGGAATCTACCAATGTCTTCTTAACACGTATTTTATTTTTCGGAAATTCTTTTGCATCATCGCGAATTACTGAAGGAACTTTCTGCTTAGTTTCATCGCAGGTTCCTATTGTCGATGTAGATAGGTGAGTTATTGGTGATTCTAATACGGCGGTCAAACCACCTGGTTTAAGTATTTTCGTGTTTTTATCCATGTTATCATCATTTTCTTGATTTTTATTATATTTCATTGCATTTTTGGCCTTGTAAGATTCTACTGGAGATATTATATCAACAGTAACAGTTCTTTGTTTTGATGTATCTATCTCAAGGTTCTTTGATACCAGAATCGTGTTTTCTGAAATCTTTTTCTCATCAACAGAAATACAATGATTTTTTAACAACTTTTCTTGTATATTAATCGACTTTACTGAAATTGGAAAATAGGAATAATATTTCGATTGGACATAAATTAGGTCAATATCAAAACTTACTTTTTTGTTCATCAATAGAAATAATGGATTGTTCTGATGTCTTCTTAACAGCTTTTTTATTTTTGAGCACCGCTTTTGTATTATCTTCTTTTACCGGAGTAACTATCCGCTCAGCTTCAGCACCGGTGTCTGTTTTCAAAGTAGAAGTCTTTGGTCGGATAATGGTTTCTTCAGATTTCTTTTTCTGGACCACATGTGTAGGAGGCTGATTTTCTAACAAGCTTTCTTCTGTAGTTATCAATTCTTCTGAAATTCGAAAGAAATTTGTTTAGGTTAGTAGCAATAATAATATGACTTGATCTCCATTTCGGCCATTTCAAAAACTTACTTTTTGGTTTCACGAAATGAATGATGCAATCTACTAATGATTTCTTGGCGCCTATTTCTTTTATAGAAACCGCTTTTATGTCATAGTTTTTTACCGGAGAAAGTATTTGTACAGTTTCAGTACTTTTCCTCGTTGTGGACGTAAAAGTCTGAATACTTGGTGAATCCAATAAAACAGTCACATCATCTAATTTTTGCGTCTTCATGTTTTTACTTATTTGTTCATTATTGACACAACACTTTTTCTTTCTTTCAACACTAACTTGTGTAATTATTGATTCTTCTACAATTTTAAATAATTATAAATAAGCAATTTTTGTGCAGTATTTAATTGCATTTAATCAATAATAAAAACTTACTTTTACTTTTTTCAGTTAATTTAGAATCCACGGATAGTTTCTTATTTTCTATTTCGTGTTTTGAAATCTCTTTTTTATCATTCTTTTTTAAATGTGAATTTGTCTCTAGAGCTTTAACATTTGTTTTTATTTCCGGTATAGAAGTTTGAATTATAGTAGTATCCAATACGCTGGCAGCATTATCGCATAATTGTGCATGTTTTAAACTTATGTTTTCAGATTCTTGTGCCATATTTGTCTTATCCTTTTGCACATTTTTTCCCTTACACTTATTTTGTTTCAACGCATTATTTGCATCGTCTACTCGAAGGTCAACAATAGCAGAGCTTTGTTTAGGTGTATTTTTTTCAAGGATTTTTAATGTTGTAGTTTTTTCGACGGGTTTCTCACACTTTTCGGAAGACGTAAAATATTCCCTTTGTATCGAATTTTCTTCTATTATTATTGATTCCTCTGATATTCAAAAAAAAGTATTTATAAAAATCAATAATCATACGTTTTGAGCTCTATTAAGTTTATATCAAGAACTTACTTTTTGGTTTATTAACTGTGATTGGTTCCACCGATAATTTTTCAGTCTCCGGTGGATTTATCCGCGGAGCTTCAACATTGGTTTCCGTTTTAGGCGTAGACGTCATTGAACAGCTAACGGTTTTTTCGGATTCAATACCCTTGTCTACAGAAATAGAAGCATCTTTTTCTAATAAATTTTCATGAGTAGTTAATGATTTTCCTGAAAAAAAAAAAAAATAAATAAAATAATTGTAATACTATTTTTCGTACTGTATTTGTCTTATTTGGTCGGCACCGGGTATTGTTTGAGCCGATGGTAAGTGGATACTGGCACTTGAAAGTCCTATCCTATTTCCGTATACCACGTATGCACCGCATGAGCGCATTAAATTTATTTGTATTGTAAGCTACTATCAATATTCGTAATTTTGTTGGTGGGTGTTGATAAATAGACGAATGAGAAAGGGTTTTTAAAAATTCAACTTCTGAGGCGGTAAAACGTGTGGTTTATAATTTTGACTATAATTATAAAGTAAACATTTTTTTTTCTATTGAATGTTCGATTTACTCGGCGTGTGCATACTAATACAGTTATACAGATTGTTATACAGAATTTAAACGGAATTCCCATCAAATCAAAAATTATTTATTAATTAATATTGTAGATCTAGATCAGTGTTCCCAACCGGTGGTCCACGGTCCCATGGATTTTTTCTTTGATTTCTGTTAGAAATTATTATTTATATTTTAAACAGTGAAAAAATTACGTTATTTACCAGTATTTTCAACTACATATTTGTGTGAAAAAGGATTTTCTTATCTACTTGTAATCAAAAATAAACAGAGGAGTCGCTAGACGTAAGTGACGAAATATATTAGCTATGAGCAACATTCATCTGAGAATTGAGAAACTGGTCAAAGAAATGCAGTTTCAAAAATCACATTAAGTAAATTATTTTTTAGTAAAGTTAAGTATAATCATCGGGGTTAGGAACTTCGAGCATTTGCTTATTTTTTTGGCTTAACATAAAATCTAGCAGAGTGCTATGAAAACTCATGTCATGTTACAATGATCTTGAATATAAGATTTTAAAGTGCTATTTTTTGATATTACAATGCTTTTTTAACAAATTGCTTTTTTCTAGTTTTATCTGATTATAAACCTAACCTAACCTAGTGTCGTCGGTCGATATATAATAAATATTTACTATATATTAGAGGGTACCTACTTATTTTATAAATAATTGTTTTGTTATCATTTATGGTATTACTATAGAGCCATCGAGGCGACTTTTGAAATTCGAACATCGTAATCGATGTGAGACGTGTAACATTGATCATTGTTTTTATTTCGGTTTTTCTACAGGACGCCCGTCTAATAAGGGAGGTATATATGTAAATATAACTATGAAGTACGTCGTTGACGGATTCAAACGAATTTAAATAATAGACAGTATAGTACTAAAGTCCATAATAGGTATATCAGTATAATATGCTTATGCACATTTTTGTTTTGAAAATACCATTTTATTATAATAGAAAATAATATTGTCTCATTTATTCGTGAACTATTGACAACTACATTACTACATACGACTTACAAGATACGATTCACTGCCAGTAAGACGTAAGTATATTTAAAATTATTTAAGAGGTCATTCTAATTAAATATGCCCTTTTTATCGGGTACCTACTAATGCGAAATATATGGAAAGCTGCAGTGGCGTACAGTCAGGACATGCTAGGTAAGCGGCGCATGCTCGGCCTAAATGTTTAATTTATTATGAATGACAATGCAATTTAAAAATTTAAATTACAACTATTTATTAATTTATTTTGGAGTATTCAAATTAAAAAAATGTATCAAGTTTCTCAGAAAGAAATGTAATTAATTTTTTTTTCGTATAAACAATTTTTTTACAGAAGCGCTATCGTATTTTGACTGCCATAGCCTAGAAAAAACTGAATTGACGCCACTGATTCCAATTTTGATCTCATCAGGTCTTATATACTGATTTAGAATGTTTCTATCCTCAAAGGTTCGATAATATAAGAAAAAATGGTTTATCATCTAATGCGTTGGTTAAAATATGTGAACTATAACCCACTATTGATCAGCCAAAGCTCAAAGAAGAACTTATTTCTTTTGCTAAATCTTGGCCTTTAATTTGTAAAGTATGTTTGCAGAGTGCGTATGAACATGCAGGACAATTCGATACCATCGATGATGATGAATGGGTTAATGAGTACGATTTTAAGTGTAGTAAAATAAAAGAGTGTAATGTATGTCTTTCATGCGCATTGCGTATAATAACTGATTATAATATGTATTCCTTACATACACGGAATTATACAAATTATATAAATATTTACTGACTCTGCCTCTAACACAAGTGACGTGTGAAAGGTCATTTTCGAAACTAAAATTGCTAAAAACAAGATTAAGATCCTCTATTTTACAAGACAATTTAGAATCATTATTCTTAATGCAGTGTGAACGAGACATACAAAATCAAGTAGATGGAGATCAAGTCATAAATGTTCGGTGTTCGAACAGCAAAGAGATGCAACGTCTACTCACATATTAAAATACAAGTTATAAATATATTTTTCCTGTGCCCCTTTGAGGTGGCCAGTTCGGGCCTGAGGGTAAGTTAGAAACCGAAAAATTTAAAATTAATTTTTTACATATTTCATCAATTTTCGGGGGAAAGCGCATATTTCTTGATTTTCATATGCCTATTGTTTTAAGTTTTGATATTTTCTAAAAAAAATATATTTGTTCTCTCTTAAATTGTATGTATTTTAAACAATATAATCGAACTGAATATTATTTAACGTAGATATTTTTTGTTATCTCGAGACTATAAATACGGATCGGATGGTCGCACAACTTAACCAGAAAAATGTTACTCGCCAGATTGGAAGAAGGGGGGAAAAAAACAAAGTGCCGTTTCCATGGAAATCGTATGAACCTTAAGAACAACAATATTCGAATACAGACAAATCAAACAAACCACAGGAACTGCCAAATACAATAAAGCCAGTAAACCATCAAATTAATAAATTACAAGAAAATGGATTGCGCGCGGTCATACCATGTGTCCAAAGGCTCGGAAGCGAAAAGCGCGGTGGTCGGCGCCATAGTGGTGTACACCAACAGTGTGAGCTTTCACGCTTTCAAGGCGAACAGCACGAAAGTGTTAAGCTCGCACCGGGTGCAGGTGTCGAACATAGCCACGTCGTGGGCCGGATGGTCCGAGCAAAACCCGGCAGTCCTGCTGGCGGCGGTGCGAGAGTGCGTGGACAAGACGGTGGTCGCGGGACAGGTGATGGGCGCGCCGGTGGTCACGGTCGGACTGTCCAATCACCGGGGATCGGTGGTGGCGTGGAACCGGCGAACCGGGGCCACCATGTCCAATCTTATCCTGTGGTCGGACAACCGGACCGCGGCCACGGTGGAAAGGTACTCGCTGGCCTACGGCAAGTACCGATTTCAAACCAGGTGCGGTTTGCCCTTCAGCCCGTACTTCGCCGCGTTCACGATCCAGTGGCTGATCAAAAACGACGATTCCATCGGCGAGGCCTACAAGAACGGCGAGTGTTACTTCGGCACCGTGGACACCTGGCTGCTGTGGAACCTGACCGGCGGCTTGAAAAGTAATTTTTTTTTTTTCACCGCGACCCCGGTCCGCTACCACGAAACGATATTATAAAGCCCGGCGACGTAACCGGCGATGTACTCGTATATACGACGGAAACCAAGTACAGCCGCGGACGAGTGCTTGAAAAATGTTCGATGTGTCTCCACCGTGAAATATTATTATAAATGAGAACTTTGGGCGTGGTTTATTGTGATGTTCATGCGCCTTCGAATACTCCCGATACCGTATTTTTACGCGTGTTTTCGGTGTCGTTTTCGCAGACGGAGTATTTGCCACGGACACGACCAATGCGGCCAACACATTCCTGATGAACATCAACACGCTGCAATGGGACACGAAGCTCCTTAAGTTCTTCGGCATCACCTACGATTCCTTGCCGACAATCAAGAGCAGTTCCGAGGTGTACGGAAGTTTCGCGGACGGGCCTCTGAAGAACACTCCAATATCCGCGATTTTGGGGAACCGGCAAGCCGCTCTGATCGGTCATAGGTGCTTGAGGCGCGGTTCGACCAAAGCTACCCTTGACGAGGACGGTTCCGTGTTATATGTCACGGGCGAGAAAAAGGTTTTTTCAGGTAACGGGCTAACGACGACCATCGCGTACCACCTGGACACGAGGCCCGTATACGCGTTGGAGGGCCAGATCGCTTCGGTTGGTAGATCGATCAACTGGACGCAGAGACATTTCAAAGTCGAAGAGAACCCGTGTACGAAAAAGGACAAGCATCCGATGTATTTTATTCCCGCGTTCAACGGTAAAAATATCTCGTTTGGGTCACAATAATATTTCTCCCCCCCCCCCTCTTCAATCCTTTCTGTGCCATTTCCGCGAATTATGTATTTTCAAAATCATATTTCGGTAACCGCAGTATATTTTCATACTCAAAATGATCACACCTATGAAACTGCCTCACAACGTGTGCAAATTTCGATTTTCTTCTTCGGTCGGTCAACGTTTTGGCACTTCGCTGCTCTTCGCTCTCAATCAAACGGGCTCGTACAGCGCGTGGTCGCTTAGCTGCCAGCCTATTTTCACGTTCCTCGTCTATCTTGCGCAAATAGGCTTGTGCAATGCGTTCTCAATCGGCAACCAATCATTTTTCGTTTTCTCATCCGATTCAGAGGCTAGGGTTTTCTATTTTCCAATTGATCCTATTAGTTTGCGAGGCATATTATGTACAAAAACGAAGAAAGTAGTTGCAGAAAACTTGAAAACTTGAAAACTTCGAAATTTTCCATGGATGCTTTTCTAAAATTTGATGAAAAACGTGTTACGGCCTAATTTTATGGTCCAATTTTGTTCGTAATGGTTTAGAAACTTTTCTTGGGGTTGTCTAAAACCACCGATGAGAGTTTCTTTGCAATCGGTCAAAGGGCTTTGGAGTGAAAGAAGGACAAACACACATAAGTTGTCTATATAGGTGAATTAATTAGTTCAAGATAAAAACAACAATTGTTTAGAACTTTAATGTTATTGGCTTTTTTTGTACGCTCTGTAAGATGTTAAAATTGTTAAAATCAGCTTTCCACTTAACTTTGGGTCGACCATTTGTGGTACCTATATATTTTTTATTGAATATGCTCTTCAAACGTGTATTGTAGGTCTGTACGCGCCGCACTGGCGGCCCATGTCTCGCTGCGCCCTGGTCGGCATGAATAGTAGAACGTACCAACAGAGCATATTGAAGGCTGCGATGAAGTCCGTGAGCTTCCAGTCGCGGGACGTCCTAGAAGCGATGCGGTTGGACTTGAAGTCGCCGTTGGACCGGTTAAAGGTGGACGGGTACCTGTCGAAGAACAAGACGATCATGCAGTCGCTGTCGGACATCACCAACGCTCGTGTGGAGGTGGCCACCATCGATAACATGGCCGAGCTGGGCACGGCCATGGCGGCCGGGTACGTGGCCGAGATAAACGTGTGGAACGCTGTGTGCATGCCCGAGGATGAAGGGAAGATGTTCGTGCCCAAGATGACGGTTGACGAGCGCAGGGCCAATATAAGCGGCTGGAAGAAAGCGCTAACGTCCAGTTTTGACTGGGTCGGCTTTCAGAAGCCGGCCGATTACTTTTGGACAGTGGCGCCCATCGCAGCGGGCTTATCGTTATTAGGAATGTATTTCATACTCAGATGAGTATATTTAGACATTTCTTCGCTCTCGTCTTATGCCCAATACGAACCGTAGGTAATTGCGCTCGTGCAAAAAAAAATTAACTACAATTTTAAAATTGTTGAAAAATTCATGAATTTTGTAGTCGAATGGCTTATACAGTGCAGTGTTCCCTATTTTATTTTCCTTTTAAAGGTAACACGAAATAGTTTGATATGGGGTTTTCAGAAAGAGTTAGGGAATACAGAAATAATAAACATTTTTTGATGATTTTCAAATGTTTATTTATTTTAGCGTGCGCATGCGCAACACAACTTGCATTTTTTTAAATAGCAACAGGTGTTGCTAATACCGAATTCGGATGGATTGCATTTTTTAAAGTTTTTAATAGTGATGTCCTACCCGCAAGACAGTGAAATTACTGAAAAAATCGAATACCATTTGATGAGTAATATTTTTTCAAATAATAAGGTTAGAAGTACGCGGAATCACACTGAAATATGTAAAACCATGGGATAATAGTTGAGAAATGTAATGATTAAAATAAGAAATTAACGCGTTGTTATTCAGTCACTTTTTGGTTTTAGAGCCATGGTTAAAAAATTCAATCAATCCGAATTTAGTACTAAAAACACCTGTTGATATTTTTAAAAGGTGCAAATGAGCATGCGCACACTAAAAAGAATAAAAATTTGAAAATCATCAAAAAATGTATAATTCTATACTCCCTATCTCCTCTCAAAAACCTCATATCAATCTCTGGACTATGGACTAAAATATTTTATGTTAACTTTAAAAGGAAACACAACGTATAGTGTATAGGTGCTCCAAATTTTTATTAAATTCAAATTTATCAGATTGAAATATTAACATAAATTAAAATAATTGATCACACTGTATGATTTAAATGTTGCATATTAGTAAATATGGCGTGGTCTCGCGTTAGTGACGTGGATGATGTCATAGGTCAATATGTGTGAAATCTCGAGTAAAAAGATATGCAAAAATGTATTGTTGTTTTATCTTTTCACTCGCGATTTTACACCTATGTGTAGTGGTTGGTATCCGATAGCGCTGTCACGTGAGGAAGAATGTGAACGGACAGCTTTCTGAAGCTGCCATAATGCCACCGTCTGCCGTTCTGTCCACTCATAAGTATATATAACTAATATAACCAATGGGGCTATGGTAGGAGGCCGGTTATCCTCGGTTGGGGAGTCATTTGACACGGTTCCGCGTTAGTGACGTGGGAGTGTTTAAGTATAAACATCTCTAATGATAAAATATGACTGCTCGAGTTTTGAGCCCGTGGCTCTACGCGCAACCACTGGGTTCCCGCATCATATATTTTCACATGAGATTTTACCCTCCAAATAAGGATTACTGGTCTAATTGGGTTGACTGAAGGGCGGACAGTGGTCATCATACCGGCAGCTTACGAAAACTGCTGTTCATAGTTTTCCTTCCCGTTCGGAGAGAGAAAAATTGTGTTATTTCAGTGAATAAATTAAAAAGTTTTTACATTGTGATTTCATTATTTAACATTAAAAATAAATTATAATAATATAATACAATATGTCAATATAGATATTTAATTTTGACCTGTCGCCGACCGTGCTTTTACGTTCTTATCAACCACCAGACCGCGGCACGCATCGCCGTCACGACACCCCGATACCCATCCATTACTGGAGAGGGAACGGGAGCAGTCACGACGGATGCATCCGAGTTCCGTACCGAGAACCTTTTTTTATACCAATTCCGTCCCGGTTAAAAAAAAAAAGAAGAATTAAAATAATAATAAAATATAATATGTATTATGTATAGTATTGTTGTTATAAAATATTTACAAAAAAATATATGTATTCATAATATTAGTACATCTTCATAATTTAATTATAATTAATCGTAATAATATAAATAATAAAAATCAATAAATATTAAACATTTTTAAAAATTTGAAATTGGATTGAATTTAAAGGATAATTCCTTTATTTTTTCCTTTATTTGGTGCAATAACTGAAATAAATATCATCTTTATTTCTAAAAGACTTGATACAAGACAGAATTAGTATATTATCCATTAAGAAAAACCTGGGACAGAATTAGTATGTTCATTAAAAAAAGCTGGGACGGAACTAGTATACCTTTAATTTCAATTTTTATATATGGGACGGAACTCGGATGCAGCCGTCGCGACGACGTCCGCGGGGTACAACGAGCAGACTGGTTGTCTGGACTTTTCGCTCGTCGGAGAATGGGTGAAACTCTACGCGAGGACACACAGGTACCGTTTCGGTACTATTCTCAATTATCTCGTTTGTTGTTCTGTTTCACGATTTGCACTAGTGTTCACACAATTAATAGAAATACATAAACCATATAAACATCTTAAAACCGTTTACTTGTTTTTTTTTTCTTAATTTGTGTGTCACCACCGAACCTGATCCGGCCACACCCCACGTGCACCGTGTCAAGTTTTCGCGTGACCTCAACGTATTTTTTCGTGTCACGGATTTTCCATCTATAGATAAAGTATACATAATCACATAGACGTCCATACCTGAGCAAAATACGACAATGTTATGCGTAATAAAAATCGAATTTTATATTATAGATATGTAGAATTAATGATGCGTTAGCTATAATTATCTCTGTATTAAAGCAAATTGTTCTGATCAGCTAAAGAAGAAAGAGAAAACATTAGATTTTAAATCAGTTGAAAAAGATAAATCATATCAACAAGATGAATTTAAAAAAGACCTTTTTGAAGTTTTTGATTGAATTCTTACAAAATTAAATAATTGATCTAAAAATATGTCTGAAGTTGCAGAAGATTTCGAATTTATATAATATATAATAATATATAATATATTATATAATAATAATAATATATAATAATATATTAAAAATTAAACAAATACATAATTTCTGGATACCTACTTATTGATTCACCTGACACCTTCTCGTAGTGAATTTGTTATAATTCAATAACATCTTTACTAGATAAGTTGTACTGTCTTGTATCTATGATCTATCTATTTATAAGTCTTGAAATGAAAGTTCGAAAATTTGGTTTCAGTTCCCCCCCCCTGGAAATAAACTTATAGGGGGCACCCATGTCTAAGCTTTAAAGTAAATACGGTACTTTCTGCACCTATATGATATTTCTTGACACTCTACTCAGCTTGTTGACTATTAAGATCAAAATAATTCTTAAGTATCCAAGGTCACCATCATTATATTGTTATGTAAGTATACTAATTATTCACCAATTCAGTATGAGCAAGTCGAAAGTGTTTTTGGTCATTATCTATACGCATAAAATACTTGTACAGGAAACTAGGTATTGTAACAATTGCATAATGACTGCTATAATATCGATTACGAATGACAGAGGGCACAACTGATGACCTTAAGGTTTAGAAAATATCTTATAATAAATATCATTTATCTAAGAAATGTTAAGTATATGATAATTTGTTTTTTCAAAATCACATCCTTAATTATAACACATTTGTTAGACAAATGTCCTTGGAACATTAGGTACCTATATATTAATATTGTAAGGATTGCTTGAAGGTACATATTAATTTAATTTGTTATTCAACATTTACAGGCTTATTACTCACAAACAAGAATATTAAAAACAATACTTCTACATCATTTCTATATAGGATCGTCAACCACTTTTTGGAATAACAATATGTTTCAAATATATTATTTGAAAAAAAATTTGAATGCAATAGTATAGACTGAATTATTTATAAGTCACCTACTGTATAATATAACAATTAGTGGTGAATGTGGAATCAGAACGAACTTAGGATTTAGGTATTTAGTAAAGATAGTAACACGACTTTATGATTGACGAAAAATATGTAATATAAGTATAATATAAATGTAACATACAACTGGACATCATCAGGGACTGTATACACAATTTGACGTACTGAATGAGTGAAGAGTATATAATAAGATGGCCCTATTTATATGGTGTGTTTGACATCATAAACTATTGTGTACATCCGTATAGAAATTAAAAGTTATTCCCTGTCCTTATTACTAAGGATAATACTGAAATACAATACATAGGTACATGTTTACAACAATTAAATACTAATTATTAGTTGTATATTTCAACTATTAGTATATTATATTTAACAATATAAATTGATAAAAGAAGAGTAAAAATAAAATTATACCATTCAAAATATTATGATAAACATTTTGAATAAATATCCCGGGAATCTGATGAAAATATTCAGCATGAATGTAATAGAATCTAACCTAATCGAAAACATCAATTTGTATACAAAAAATAAAAATTATTAATTATCATATTTGTTAATACGAAATAAACATTTACACAAATAGTTAAAATTAAGGATTGAAACCAGATTAGAAAAATAAAAATTTGAATAGTTAATATAATTTAACAATTATTATTAATAAAGAATCTAAATGACAGGTTACTAATTATTGTTATACTACAGCATATATATATTATACACTGTTGGGTAAGATGGTTCTTATAAAACAAGAGTACTCTTTTTTTTTTTTAGTGAACACCTCGTACGTAAGCCCACAACAATGTAATAACTATCACTTTCAAATTAAGGTTTTTCAAAAATTTCCAACATTAGCATCACAGCTGTAGATCATACATAAAATATTTCAATACATATTTTATATTATATTTACATAGCCAACTCCTATTGATTTTAATAAATTAGGATATTTATTTCATTATCAACAACAACAGTAAAATTTTATTTGTCTTAATAATTCTAGGGAGTTTATCCTTAAAAATTTTAATATTAAAATCAATGATACAAAAAAATTAATTTAAAGTACAACATTTTGAGCAGGATTCTTTGATTGCCTTTTAATTATTTTGGAAAATGATACCAAATCTTTAGCCCTGAAAAAGAAATACACAGATTAGGTCAAGGTTAAGGAGTTGAATATGTATAAAATAATGTTGCTCACAGTAGGGCGTTTTGTTTTTTTTGGAATCCTTTTTGGTGTTTCTTGGGCCGCACATTCCTTGTTTCGTTTGAGTTTCCTGATGGCCAATTTAATACTTTCTGATTGCTCATGGCAACTTCGTTGTCATCGTAACTGCTGTCATTGCCGTCATCTCTGTCGGACTTTTTCTTCTGTTTATTCAAATTCTTCTGGGTCTTCTCAATTCCTGGACGGCGGGTAAAAATCAACATAAAAAAACAATTCAAGACCGCAGTACGGAAATGAGATTACAGTTGAAATGTTTTTCCTACTTACTTTTCAATAGAAATGCGTGTTTCAAGTAACGTTTCGCGTCTTTTTTCAACTTAAACGACTCGCCACCGCCACTGGACTTGACACTTTTCATCACGGAACACACGCTCACCTTGTCGTCATCGTTTTTCTTCAAGCTCAACAGCTCCTCGGCCAGTTCCAAGTAATCGGTCTGCTGCGATTGTTGCGCTGCTCCCTGTTCGCCACCGTCGCTCGGGTCCGCGTTGGCTTTGGCCAATTTCTTCTTATACCGTCGCACTTTACCCATCGCACTATCAACACTCACAACTTACAACTGAACAATGGCGTATGTCCGCGAGGGAAACGACAGCGGCAGTGACGGCGAATACACACCGAGTTAAACTCACGCACGAGCCGAGACTTACGATTTACTTCTGGACTCTGGATTTACCGGAAACGGGAAGATTTCAAAACGTTCTAAAGTATCTCACGTACGCGCAACAAAACATTGTCGTTATCGTCCAAGCACAAGTGCCGCACCGCACATGTTTGTCGGATGATAACACGGCGCCTGTTGTTATCTATCGAAATGGACCGCGTAATGGCTTAGTAAACATTTAAATTTCGTTGGCTTCGCTACTCGTTGATACTGCGGAGTTACAATCTATAGCAAATACCAGTTTTTTTCCCGTTTAAATGGTAAAGTATTGGGTTGATTTCTGGTAATCTAATCCGTAATCGTTTGAAATTATATTTAAAACAATACATAGTTATTATTTCGTGGTATCAATAATACTTTATAAAAATGCACATAAAAATAATGTATATACAAACTTTATTATTTCACCAATGTTAATCCATATACATTACCTACCAAACGTCCATACATAAACCATAACTGACATAAGTTATTGAAATCAGGACTCTGCTTCCTGTAAAACTGTTGTCCAAACACTTAAAGTTTTTGCGAATGGACATAACAATTCTGACAATGCATATCTTTTGGCCTAAAAAGATTTTATTATTATTTATGCTATCTGAAATTATTTATATTACTTTTAATTAATTTTAACAGTGTATTCAAATTATAATTAGTATAAATTAGAACTTTTAACATTTATTTATTTTTATTTATATATATATAAACGGGTATATACCCTTTAGAATGATAAACAATAGTACAGTGATAATTAATAATTAATATTTACAAATGAAAAGACAATTAAGAATACAGTTTTGATACTGATATTACAATAAAATTACAACAAATTAATAATAATTAAAACATTTATGATACTGAGAATTGATAAGTTTACAAATAATTAACATCCGAGCTTAATGCTACATAAACATTATATTTAAAAACATTACGTGACATAAAAAAGAAGTCGATCTGATTATTAATGCTGTTAGCCAAAGCAAGTACTCTGGGAAAAAATGATGCGGAACTATAGTTAGTGGAATAAGATGGGACTATAAATAGATTATGTGACCTCGTACTATGATTACTAAAGTTAAAACCAACAAGGGAAAGGAGCTCGGAAGAATCAATGTTACCATTCAGTAAATCGAACAAGAACATCAAGTCTGCAACTTTTCTTCTAATTTCGCATAAAGGTAACCCCAGATTGGTAGACTGTAGGTGATAAGTGTCACGGTCAATAGCTAAATTAAATTTATTACAGATCAACCTTAGAAATTTATACTGAACATTTTCTACCTGATTAATATAGAGAGCATAATTTGGTGACCAAATCACAGAGCCAAATTCTAAGTGAGACCTAACAAGAGAGTAGTATAATATTTTCATTGAGTTAATGTTTTTGAAATTTTTAGTGTTTCTGTAAATGAAACCTAACATTTTGAAAGCTTTATTTGTTCCCAAATTTATGTGTGAAGAGAAAGACATATTTGATTCAAGTAAAATTCCTAAATCCCTAATTTGATTGACTCTTGTAAGCAATACATGGTCGATAACATAGTTAAGAATTGAAATATTAAACTAAATACTTGTATATAAACTAACTATATATATACTAAACTCAAAGGCAACTATGTATCTTGTTGCCAAATAGTTAAATAGTTAATTTTCTTATAGGAGACAATGCCCATTAATCTTAATTTTAATACAGGTGTTGTTTCTTCACTAAATCAACAGGCTGTAACAACTATTTCTCCTAATGCTTTAACGTTTGGGAAACACTTCATGTATGAATGTCTCTCATTGTAATTAAGTGTAAGGATGGATAATTGATCAAATTTAAGCAGGGTTTGAAATTTATAATCATACAGGACCACGAAGAAATCAGGAATCAGGTGGGATTGAATACAACAGAGCCTCAGCTCCTTTTCATAATATCCAAATTTAAACTACAATATGTAACGGTATAATTCATTTTAATTTTAGTTAACATTTAAGTAATATTACATCAGTTTCAACATATAAAATACAGGAGAACATTGACATAGATGTTAATTAAATTAATTATATCTTTCAAAATCAAAAATAACTTAAAATACATTGTTTCAAAACAAAATGTACAATAAAGATTGCACATTTAACAAAATATAATAAAAAGAAAGGAAAAAGAGATTAATATGTCTTATTTGATAGAAGTTATGGATTTAATAACACAGTTGAGTAAAAAAAAAACAAAAAAAGGTAAATAAAATTCAGTAATTTTTCAAGAACTTAATGTATGAACTTAGACAACCTAAATTACATAGTATATTAGATAAAACTCAATCATATTTTTTCTAATCTGTGATGTGATTGTATGCTAATTATAATTATTTTTGTACTTCGCCCTAATAAAACAAACATACTCGGCTTATATATAAAAAAATTTGAATGATAAGAATATTATACAAGTAAATTAAAATAATTATTGTAACTATAACTATAAATTTAATTTACATTTTATAAAAACTGTACGTGAAGCAATAATATAAATATTTTAATTATTAAAAAAAATTACAAAAATAAATATTTATTTAAAATCAACTTTTAGGTGTTATTTTTACCAATAATTCCCCTTTTCTGACACTATCCCCTTCTTTACGTAAGATCTTTTCAATTTTTCCATCAATCTGAGCTTTAACTACATACTGAAATAATTGTTGAATAAATTAATATGTATAGTTTACCTAACCTAAATCATGTTGTACTTACTTCCATTTTCATGGCTGTTAAAACTACTATTGGATCTCCGCTACTAACATTGTCACCAAGACTAACATTTATTCTTTCCAATGTAGCTTGGGTGGGTGCTATAATAGTTTCATTACTCTCTGTGTCTTGTTCATTACTATCCATTGTTTTTTCATCAAAAGGTAAAATAACAGTAAACTCATTTTGTCCATCCTAAGAAGAGTATTTTATTTAGTAGGTATTTAATTTAAAAATATGATTAAAATAATACCTTATTAAACAAATGTATTGAGTTTTCTAAAAACGCAACATTAGATTTATACAATGTACCATCAACTTCACAAATAAGGTGGAATTTGTTGGGTCGCACTATATCTAAACCACCATTCACATTTGACTCAATATCAACATCTTTATTCTTAAAATAAATTTTAAATTTACTGTTATTTGATCCTACTCCATAATACTCTATGTTAACATTGTACAATTCTAAAACAAAAGAATTCTGTATTAAACAAAAATTAACCGTCAATTCCAAAGTTTATGCAATTTACCTCCACAATGATTATGCTTGAGTTTAATTTTTCTCACAAAATTGTGGTTCAGTCGAAAGCCAGTTTGAGAAGAAAAAGGTGAGTATGGATCTTTAGTTATAATATTTTTACTAATGGTACTATTCTCTTCATGCAATATTAAAGCAATAGTTGCCTATAACAAATGGAATGGTATAATGCTGTTTATAATAACAATTATATTTAAAATCATAATTACCTGCGATATCAACTCAGGGTTAGGAAGGGCTTTTGCCAGAAGAACACTTTTATGTTCTTCTATAAATCCTGTATGTACATTGCCATTTAATAGTTCAGGATGTTCACACAGTGACATTAAAAATTGAACATTTGTAGACAAGCCTGCAATCTTTGGAAATCATAGAGCTAATAAATTGTAAAATATTAAAAATAATATTTCTTACATTAAATGCAGCCAAATTATTCTTTAATTTAGCAAATGCATCTAATCGAGTTTCACTCCACACTACTAATTTTGCAATCATAGGATCATAATGCACAGAAACATCATCTCCTTCCCGTACTCCAGTTTCAACACGCACTTCATCTGATGTTAACGGACAGTCCAAATACTCTAAATTACCAGCAGCGGGCAAGAAATTATTATATGGCTCTTCAGCATAAATACGTGCTTGGACAGAATGTCCTTTGAATTTAATTTGGTTCTGTTTTAAAGGTAATTCTTCACCTTCTGCTACCTGTAATTACTTTTTATTACTATTGTTAGATATATTATATTTACTTTATTTACTTTAATTTGCCAATCAACTAAATCAACGCCAGTAATCATCTCAGTAACAGGATGTTCTACTTGTAACCGAGTGTTCATTTCCATAAAATAGAACATATTGGTGGCATTATCGAATATGAATTCTACAGTACCAGCCCCTTCGTATCCAACAGCTTTTGCTGCACGAACAGCAGTTTCTCCAAGATGTTGTCTAATACTCTCACTTAATCTCGGCTAAAATTATTATATTAGTTAAGAGCCATTCAATAACATAATTAATACATTAAATCTTACAGCTGGAGCTTCTTCCAGGACCTTTTGGTGACGCCTTTGTACACTACAATCTCGTTCAAATAAGTAGACACAATTTTTGTGCTGGTCAGCAAACACCTGCACTTCTACATGTCTAGGCTGTTGGATATATTTTTCAATCAGAACTGAATCATCACCAAATGAACTTAAAGATTCTCTTTTAGCTGACATGAGATTTTCAAAAAAGTCTGATTCTGTAAATGCAATTTTCATGCCCTAAAATAAAAATAAATATAGTAACTTAATGTTTAAATTGAAAATATATTAAAAGTTTAAAAATATAACTTTACCTTACCCCCTCCACCTTTAATAGCTTTAATCATAACAGGATAACCAATTTCATTAGCTTGATTTTTCAAGAAATCTGGATTTTGTTCTATGCCGTGGTATCCTTCTATTACTGGTACACCAGCTTCAGACATGATTTCTTTTGATTTGCTATGGTAAATTATTATGTGTTTTTATTTAATGATGTTATTTATATAAGCTTTAGAGTACTAACACCTTTTACCTTTTAATTCCCATACTTTCTATAGCATGCGGGGGTGGACCTATGAAAATTAAGTCGTTACTGTGGCAATATTGAGCAAATGACGCATTTTCTGAGAGAAAACCATAGCCGGGATGTATGGCTTGACTATTTGTATTGATCGCAGCATTGACAATACGTTCTTTAAGTAAGTAGCTATGTGCGCTTGGCGCTGGACCTACACATACAGCTTGGTCAGCCTATGAAACATATTATAGTTGAGTATTTGAATTATGTAGGATAAGATAATTTATAAATTAACAAAAAATATGTCTTACCATAGCCACATGCATTGAATTTTTGTCGACATTGCTGTACACAGCAACAGTTTCGATTTGCAGGCGACGTGCTGTTCTTATGATTCGACATGCTATCTCTCCTCGATTGGCAATCAATAGCTTTGTGATACGTTTCGTAGATCCATTTTGAATACTTCTCGCACTGTAAAATAATACACAGCCATTTCAGGTGATTTCAATGGAAAAATTATTGATGTACATTAAGTATACGACAAAAAGTATTATACTCCACCTCAAGTGCATTTTTGTATTATATAATTATTTATATATATTATATTTATTTATAATATAAAAAAAAAAACGTAAAGGCTACACAAAGTACAAAAAATACAATGTATAAAATAATTTCAAAAATGTTTAAAACATGTAATTCCTGTACCTTGTAGAAAATACGTCATAACAAATGATTAATTTTTCGGATTTACGTACATTCAATCATTTATCATTGTTAACATACATGTAAGAATTAATAATCAACAATAATGAACAACATTTTAATGACTAACGAGTAACGAATTGAATATTAATGACTTTATAGTACATACACTATCCACTCATTACTGGCAGCCGGCAGGTATAAGCCATAAGGTATAGACGATAAAATCATTCTTATCTTATCTTACTTCACGTGTTCATTTAATCTGTGGTTCAATGAGCTTGCGTTGTACAGCAGTACAAAACAAGACATGTATGTACGTCAAAATTGTATGTTGCACTCAAAGACTGAACGATTCAAATGCATGAATTACAAATTTTTATTTATATACGTCGCTGTTCTTGCAATAAAGATTTATTTTTTTTTTATAGTCGCAATAGTTGCATAATATCAGTACTCGCCTTATTTATTATTCTAATACTGTATAGGTGACATACAGTTATGATTATTATTAATGTTCAACGATGTACTGTTGTCGTCAACAGGGGCACGGCTCAAGTAATTTTACACACCTAGGCAAACTTAAGTTTTGCCGCCCCTTATACATGTAAATAGTGTATCAAATATTTTTTCACATAAACATTACTAAAATATGTTTAATTCTGAGTTCATTATACTTATTTGTATAAAGTTAACAATTGGTTAAATTGATATATTTATAGACAAGTAAATCCCTACTAATTTAAATAAAACAAAACAATTTAAAAATAGTTGTTTTATAATATAAAAGTTAGTAAAAATATAATATAAATGTTAACATCGTATTAGATTAGAACTTGACTTTTCTTGCTTTTGCGTAAGCGAAATATGATACAACTTCTTCCATGTCCATATTATAGGCTAATTCTTTCTCGATTGAATAATGGCCAATGTTCTTCTGAATTCTGATTAAAGTCGGCAGGCAAATGAAAATAAAATCAACTTATCTGTAAACGTCAGTCAGTATTTGGTACCTATTTTTAGTCAATAATATTCGTCAACAGTGCGTTTTGTGAAAGAGTTAAAATTGATAACAACAAAACACGATATCGGGGCCAGACAAAACTGATTCACAGAACCGATTAAAAACCGTCAAGAGAACACCGCAACTTGCTACGGTCGACGGTCGACCAAAGGCGTAAACATACGTTTATATTTGTCCGATCATAGTATCATACTGACCAAATTTTATATTTTTTTATTGATTTTTATTTTTCACTACACGCGATTTAATATAAGTAGGTACTAGGAATCATTTTAAAAATTATCTAGTATACACAAATGTTAAATGCCGCCTCTGAAAAATGCCGCCCTAGGCGTGGGCCTGTACCGCCTACCCCTTGAGCCGGGCCTGGTTGTCGTAGTGTCGTATGATTTCATCGCAGTCGATAACTTCTTGTGTTTAGTTCGATTATAACCATTGAAACATAATCCTGATTGTATTCGTATAGTATTTACTGAAAGTCAACGTTGAAATAATTGTTTTTGTATACACAAATAAGCTTGCTGTCGGTTGAAAAATTACATTTACATAAATACAATTATATTTTAATGTTTTAAATACTATAGTATACAAATAAATTAATGGAATCGGTTGGTCTGAAATATTTGATTATTACGTTTTCATTGTTATTTGTTATTAGTTTATTACCTTAAAAATCAGCTTTTAAAAAAAATATGATAAAAGAGATAGAGAGAAATAATACAATGAAGTGGTCCGACGTGAAAATTGAAATGTAAAGCCATTGTACAACATGTTTTATACCCTATACACATATAATTGACAAATTTGTTACCTAACTAATAACTTCAGGATCAATATTGAGTATACAGAGTACAGACAAAATGAAAAAACCGACGGATTTGAAATCGAGCGGGCCCAGTGATGTAATTGCCGGTAGGTTAAATTGATGGTGATCGCGGGAAGAGTGTATACTCTGATACCAGTTACCATGTGTGTGGTGTGCAGAATTTTTGTTTACTATCTGCTGTCGAGTGTTGACTGTTTGATACCACTATGCACTATCGTCCATCGTCTTCACTTCTCAGTTCTCATCATCACTGTTCGTGTCACTGCTGTAGTGCTGTTGGCCGTCTGTCGTCAGATGAAGTTAAAAATTTCATGTGAGTTTTGACAGTATTGAGTTTTGTTTTTTTCTCTCGAGTATTACTTGTTTACATTTACATACTTATCTACATATTTCAATTGTGTACATTACGATCGTAAAAAAATTTAAAACTAATTTACAACTGTCGGTCTTGGAACGCAGTACAAGTTTTGGAACCGAATTCAACATCAAATAAATTGCAAGTCTTGAAGACGTATGACATTTACAAGTACCAGCCGTATTGTTGTGAGTACTGAGTAAAGATAAATATTAAATCGTTTGTACTTATTCAGCACACCAAAAAATGGAACAATTATAATTACGTAAAGAAATATTTGATAACTAAGAATACAACTGGAATACATATACATATTTTTAATTTCAATTTTTAATTCTAATAAGTAATACTGGAAAATCTTGAATTGGTTTTACCAAATAAATTTTAAAAAGTGCAAAAAAAGTTTCTAATAATCCTTTAATATGTTAAGAATTTGATACAAATTATTTTTATCATTTTAATTAGGTTATATAAAACATTTCCTATTTTTTCGACTGTATTTAAAACTATTGTTTATTTGTAGGTATATCAGTATTAAAGTTAGATAATTAATTGTAAATCCTTTTTATATGTGTGATTATTGTAAATGATATTTACAATTTTTTATTGGAAGTTTACTATTCTGATATTCATACTCATATTCTCATACTTTGTTCTATTATTTAAATTTAATATACTATATTTATTTTTATGTATTATCAATTTTTGTTCATATATAATTTATGTTTATTGTGATACATTTTTTTAGTTTTATTCTTTACGTATATACTATTATTTATCTATACATATCAAATTTATTGCTATTAATATTGGGTTTATGTAAAGACATCTTTATTTTAAACTAATATTAGTTTTATCAATACATATTTTTTCATTATTGACCTACTTTTTTTGATAGGTAGTATTTGGTAGATCTTCATATTATAATTTGTTTTTGTTTAAAATTATAAATTACTATTATAATATATTACTATTATCAGTCAATAATAAGAATTGTACTAGAAAATCATGGTTAAATGTACAGAGACACGCGTAACATTTAATGTTATTCTGTTGTCATAAAATTTTTTTCCTTGTTTATAAATAAATACTTAATTCTAAATTTACTAATATTTTTTCATAGAATATCATAAGAAATATTTGTAAAATAGTATTCTCTATGAAATAAATATGAGTAAGCAATGAGTGCTTGTTTTACTAACATTTTAATTAATTTTATATAGATTTTGAGTGAATACTTATAATTGTTATTTAATGCAATGCTGTTGTGTTCAAATTAAAAATACAAAAAATTCAAAATTAATCTAACTTATTTTGCAATAAGTTGTAGTTTTGAGAAATTATTATGGATTTTATATTTTATAATAGTTATTTCACTTGAAATTCAGTTTCTACAATAAATAAACATTAATATATATTTTTCTTTCAGGGCACCATATTTATGCATTTAGTGTTAATAAAATGATGAAGATTTGCTTTGGAAATTAAATAATGCAAATACCATTATTATTTTAACAGGTAAACAAAACAAATCATTTTTATATTTTATAAAAAATTTTAAAAGGAATTAAAATTTCAATAGCTAAGAGTATTATAAATTATAATTATATGGTAACTATTGGTTTTTGGCCTAAGTAGTCATAACCTAGTTTCACAAATAAATAACGGACAAAACTCCTAGGTCCAGTAAGATACATTGATTTTTGAACTTTAAACCAATGTACCATTGCTCTCATAAAAACAATTTTGAGTAAAAAAGGTGTCGGGTGGATCAGGTTATATTTTTGAAGATGATTGGTATAGTAGTTGAAAAAAATTTTTTAATAAGGCAGATTGAACATTTAATGTTCTAACTTAAAAAAAAAATAATATATACATGTATGTTTTATGTATTTATTGTAGCATCGCTACAATTAATATTTATAGAATTACAATCAAAATAAAAAAATCTGGTATTCATTAAAAATAAACAAGTGAATAATGCATGTCAAAAATACTAGACAGTGTAGGGTTTGATTCTCGAACTATCAAAGTATTGAGTTTGAATATATTGGAGCAATTATTTTGGCTAAAATTGTAATAGTATATACAAACAGATAAAAAAACGCATGATATACATTCCTTTTTTTGTTCAGAATCTAAAAAAATCTAAAAACAAAAATGAAAACCATGTTATATATACGGTTAAATAGGTATGTGATTTGCTCGTTAATTTTAAATCACAAAAATTTTATCACTAATAGTTGGTTCCTATAGTAATGACAAATTAATTGGGGTATAAGTATACTTTTTAATTGAAAATATTGTATAATTAACATTTTTTTTTCAGATAATTTGTGAAATATCTTGCTCTTGAATTTTACCATGCCTCCAACACCTTTGGAAGGTAATCAGCCCAACATGAGTAACGGTTTGCCTCCAGATGGGTCTCTTTCTTTATCTGTTCTGATTGACTTTATTGTACAGCGTACTTACCATGAGCTTACAGTTCTTGCTGAACTGTTACCACGTAAACCTGACATGGAACGAAAAATTGAAATTTATAAATTTGCGAATCGAACAAGACAGCTTTTTGTACGTTTATTAGCCCTTGTTAAATGGGCTAATAGTGCTTCTAAAGTAGATAAATCTACTCAAATAATGGGATTCCTTGATAAACAGTCATTGCTGTTTATAGATACTGCTGATATGTTAGCTCGTGTTGCCCGTGAGACTGTTGTATCTGCAAGATTGCCAAATTTTCATATTCCATCAGCAGTTGAAGTACTTACTACTGGCACTTTTTCACGATTACCAGCATGTATTCGGGAACGTATTGTTCCTCCAGATAAAATTACTTCAGCTGAAAAACGTGAAACTTTGCTTCAACTTAATAGAGTTATTCAACACCGATTGGTTTGTAGTAATCTTATTAGTGAAATGAGTTGCAAAAAAGTAGCTAGTGGCCGAGTGACATTCAGAGTTGAAAATGAGTTTCAAGTATCATTAACTTTAATGGGAGACAATCCAAATATACCTTGGAGACTATTGGACATTGAGATATTAGTTGAAGATAAAGAAACTGGAGAAGGAAAACCCTTAGTACATTCACGCCAGGTGCAATATATTCATCAAGTAGTTCAAGCAAGATTGTTAGAATGTTGTAGTGCAGGAGGTGAACCATTAACTCAAGTGTACATGGTTTTGCATTATTTTTGTCAATCTTTACAATTAGAAGTGTTATTTTCACAAACCAGAGCTTTATATAAAGATAGACTCGAAGGGCATATACATATAACAGAATACAGTGCTGGCAAGTGTTTAGTAGTTTCTTATTGGAGAGAACTTTCTCGTAGCGTATCTGAACAATTTGGATATTCAATGACAATATACGTAGATGACAAAGAGCCTAATAAGCCATTAGGTATTTTACATTCGCCATCTCTTGGAACAAAAGATGCAGAAATAACTGAAAAGTCAATTGGTACAGATTCATTATCAATGGAAAGATTATTAGTTCACACAATACATGTACGTACCAAAATTCGTCTTTCTGAGCTTAAAGTTGAGTTAGAAAATTTGTTAAAGGATGTTGAATGTACTTTGCAAGGGTCCCCTGCAATTTTATCTGTCGCAATACTTAATCCATGTCTACGCGCTGAACAGTTATTAATTACAGTTGACACACATACTGGTATGCTTCAATGTCATGTACCTGAATTCAGTCCACCCAGCATGGTGACATTACAACAAGCTTTGAATAACGAACATGCTAAAGTACCTTTACTCATTAGTGATTTAAGATTTTGGATTACTCAACGACGATGTGAGACAACATTACAACATCTTCCTGCTACAGCATATGAGAGATTACCATTGTTACATCATGCAGATCACCCTATGTCAAAAATAAGTCGCCATCGAATGTACATAAAACTTCATAAAATTTCTAATATGATATTGATAGTAGAGTTTGCTGAAAATGAAAAATCACCTTGTAGAATTGAATATAAATTTTATCTGGCTAATGTGAAGAAGTCTTCTATTGAAGATAATCCTAATGACGAATCTATTGAAGTAGATATACCAAAAATGTATTTAAAGGTTTTAACTCTATTAACAATTGAAAAGTTTGTTGCTACACATGGTCCATTTACATCTGTTATTGAAGAAGATCAAGAAAAGATTGATCCAAATAGCCGTAAAAGAGTAATTGTACGTCCAGATAAGCCTAGGAAACAGCTTAAACATCCAGCTTACTTCATACCAGAACTTGCACATGTTGTGGCTTTATGTGATGAACGATTACCATTTACTGTACTAGCTCAAGAATTAACAAAATGTGGCATCAGCAACCAAGGTGTTCAAGTAGAAGCAAATGCTACAACTTTTGTATTAAAAATTTTATCATTACCACCTCCTTATGGTATTGAAGCAACAAATCCAAAATGGATATCATTATGTAAACGAGTTTTGTCTATATCTATTAGAGTATATGGTAAAGGTACAACTAGATGTTGGACAACTGAATATGTATTTTATGGAAGTTCTTTACCTAGTAGACATAGTCGAGAACAAGGAGCTCGTCGACCAGTTTATATTAATTATGATGTTAGTGTTGCTGAAAACATGTCAAAAACAGTGGAGACAATTTTAAATGATTGGGCCCAAATTGTACATTTATACTTTTTAGTGGAAGATCTTTCGCCTTATTTGCAATCTGAGAAAAATAATCTAGCATCAATGATAAGTATAAAAAGTTATAACTATTTGAAACTAGTCATAGGATATGGTACACATAGACGTTCAACAGCTACTATTCAGTGGAATTCTACTAATAGTAAATTTAATATAGTATTTGGGTCACTTAACAGCAGTATTAACCCACATAATTTAATTAAAGAACAATTTGAAGGTTATTTGAATAGCAATAAAAAGTTATCCTTGCTTATACATGAAATGCTTGATACACTGAACCCACTTAGTGCAATTTGTAAGTTACCTTCAATACCACAACTTTGTGTATTACAAGTCAGACCACAAGTACCAGTTATTACATTTGGAGTAGTTGCTAATTCAACAAATTTACTTAAAGTTATTTACGAAGGCCAATATTGTTTAGAAATCACATTGCGGTGGGGAAATTTGGTTAGCATTAGAGATGGAGCTTATAGTAGATATGATAGAACTTCTGTGATTTCAGAATATACACCAACACCAGGCTTAAAAGCATTTTTGTCTAAGTATGTAGATGAGACAAACGTATTTAGACGACGATCTCAGTCTGAAGATGATAATCCCCCTTCACCGATTACTATGGATAATGTAGAAAGTAACTTTTTAAGTGGTTCGTCTCATAGAGGTCCCCAATCGCCTGCACAAGGTCTACGGTTTCATTCTGCTGGTAATACAACACCAGGAAGTAATCCACATACACCTGCAAGTCCGCATCCTGCAGTTGGTGTTTCAAGTATGTCTCAAAATCCTCAACAGCAGTTTAACAATAGTCCAGTGACTACATTTAATTTGGCATCTCCACCATCATTACCATCAAATATCAATCCCTCTCCTTCGATGTTACCACACCCCTCACCAGGATCCAGTTTATTAGCTAGTTCCCCATCCAATCCTATGCATGTACCTAGTCCAGCTGGAATGTTACCAAACTCATCACCAGGCCCAGGCTCAGGATTTGGTTTAGGTTCAAGCACTCACCCTCCTGAAGTGAGTCCCTTTCCATCTCAAAGTATGACATCACCTGCTGCATCTAATTGGCCTGGTTCTCCAGGATTACCTCGTCTATCTCCAGCCAGGGCTCAGGGACAATCGCCGGCTGGTCATTCTTTACAAAGTCCTGACCACAAAAGTGGATACGGCCATACGTCTAGGGTACTTCCTCAAAAATCTTGGGCTGGAGCAGTGCCTACCATTATTACACATGAAGCATTGAATGCTTTATGTACACCAACTGCCCACCCACAAGGACTGCCTGCTCCTAAACAGTGTCCTTTGGAAAGGTTTCTAGGTTGTGTTTATATGAGAAGAAATCTTCAAAGATTTGTTCAAACTGAAGAGAATCTGACTGCCTTAAGTTCCTCTGAGCCGGGTGTTGTAAATTTCAAAGTTGAAACACTACAGTGCCGAGCTTTTATAAACATGCAACATTTTCAGTCATTACATTTAAAAATATCTTGTATTCCAGAGCAAAAAGATCCATGGAATGTCGAAGAGTTAAATATTCTAGAAAAATTTTTTGAAACTAAAGTAGCAATACCACCATGTAAGCCAAATACATTGCTTGGTTTTACTAGGATGTTGAACTGCCCGTTTACAGTACTTAAAGATTTTATACAAATAATCAAATTAGAAATGATTCCTGGACTTATTCAACAACAACAAATGAAATGGACAGTTCAATGGTGTCTTAGAATACCACCATCAGCCACTCCAATCGTGCCTGTTGGCAAAGAAGCTCTTTTAATTTGTAGGAATAAAATTTTATTCTTTTTACAAATTACTAGAATTGGAATAACATACAACAGTAATGAAGTGCCTTCATTAGTTCTACCCCTAGTTTATGATACTGCTACTAATCTTACACAGTTGGCAGAGAAAAGAGATGCTGGTCCAGCATCAGCAATATCGGCTGCCAGTCTGCATATGAAAAGGTTTGCAGAATTTGCCCTCAATCATAATGAGTGTTCTATATTTCCAGCAATTCGTGACTTAATGTCCAATTTTGTACTTCCTTCTGAACCACAACCACAGATGTCGCCTGCATCTATGAACATGCACCCGCAAATGACTCCTGGTGGACCTGTCCCTTCTCCATTAATGGGACAACATATGATGAGTCAAAATCCAAATATGGTCGGCCCAAATCCTAATATGGTTGGACAAAATCCTAATATGGTTGGTCCAAATCCTAATATGGTAGGTCCAAATCCTAACATGGTTGGACCAAATCCTAATATGGTTGGACAGAATCCAAATATGGTCGGGCAGAACCCTAATATGGTTGGACAAAATCCCAATATGGTCGGACAAAATCCAAACATGGTTGGACCTGGATGTAACAATTATGGTGGTGTACCAATGTCAGCTATGGGACCTCAACATGGTATGATGCCTAATCATCAGTGACATAAAGCTTATTATTCAACTTAAAAAAACAAGTAAATGTTTACTTTTCTTTGTATGTAAATTGATCTGTAAAAAGTAATATAATATTGGTGATTATTAAGTATATTATGTATTATAATGTGCTATATCTAATTATCCAATATTTTTAAATTATTTTATTTTTACCCAATTCAATTTATTATTTTTCAAATTGTATTATGATTATTCTTTTATTTGTATGACAATATTTATTGTTGCTATTTAGAAGTTAGGTCATCAAGTTTAATGTTATTATCTAACTTAAATTGTACAGCTTTGGCTATTACATAAGATGTATTTGTATGTATCCATTTATGTATTTGTTTGTTAATATTTTTTTATTGGGATTTTATCTTCCTAATTTTAAGTATGTGATAAAAGTTCCATCACCAAAATTATAGTTAATTAATTTTTTGTATAAGTAACCTAATTTATTTTATATTACAAAATTATTATGCAGATACATTGAATTATTATTTTGTTGTTAAAGTGGAAATCCTATATCACTGGTCTTGGAAATAACTTATATTTTTCATTGTATTCAACAGAGGCACCTTAGGTTTTGGAATATTGGATATAATGGCATCTGTATACTTGTTATACAGAGTTAGGGTTATATTACTTGGTTAGGGTTATATTTCTTAGTGTGCTTGTACTCATGATTTATCTATGGAGGTATACTGTCATTAAAATCCCATTGTTGTCACCCATCTGAAAGCTAGGGCCTAAAGATGCTGTATGTTATATGTAGCGCTCATTGATAAGTGCGTTTAACTACCTACTGCATCATAACATGCCTCGATTATTATATTTAATAGTATGTTAATATTTATTTAATTCTAATTATACACATTAAATAATAAAATAATAAATAAATCAGTATAAAAGTAGATGTAGACATAAATTAATCATACACTTTTATTATATTTCATGGAATGAATACAATTATAAGAAAAGTACTTACAGAGCAGTGAAAAAAGCTCTCTTGAGGGACATCCAGAGATGATCAATTATTAATTGCTTTCTATATACCTACGTCAGATATTATATGATTGGATTTATCTATTATAAATTGTCAATTACAAATTACGGTCGTGCAATTGTTGGTACTAAAGGCTATAAATGTAAATTTAACGACTATTTAGATATTCACCATTTGGTTAATTGGTAAGTATATTTAGAGGCTCAGAGCGAAGCCATCTAATGATATAATCGCAAGTGCTATCTAGTTGACATATCTTTTAACTAGTTAGAATTTTTAAGATTAGCATTAGAGTTTCAGCTATCGTCTTTACCGTAAACAGAAATCTTAACTATCTGGTATTCGAGTACCTCCTACGGAAAGATACAAGACGATTATTTTCTTCTCATACATCAATAAAGTACTTATATACTCTTTGGTCGACCTAGTAATGTGATAAGGACAAAAGTAAAAAAAAATTTAAGTCGTTGCGAATTTACATGGTAATGCGTATTGTACGTTTTCGTTGCCGTACAAATTAAATGGAATGGAAAATGACGAAAACAGATGAAACGATCTGTACTCGTTTTTCGGACGCACGTGATAAAGCCGATCTCGACGTAGTGGGCTGTAGCCTGTATTCAAGCCCACGCGCTACGTTCAGAATCCTTAAAGACTATCGATAGTTATCCTAATGGACACGGGATAGTAAGTATAATAATCGGTCACTATGTAGTTAGTTGTCTGGTTTAAACGTAAATCCCTACAAAATAGTTCGATGATCCCTTATTTTATATAATATATTATGTAATATAATTATGTTTAAATAAAACGGTTGGACAAAACACGTTCGCCGGAGGTATCTACGTGTTTTAAGAAAATCCGCGTGGAGGGGAAAAAGAATCAAAGTTTATTATTGTGTTGCATATAATATCTGTACGCAAGGCCGGATTTAGGTAGGTATCCCATCGGCACCTCTAGGCCGACGGAGAAGTAAAGACGGTAAAGATGGTGGTTATTTTTTCGGCTGTTCCGTTTTAGATAATTAGATATTATTATTGACAAAAAGCAAAATAAAAGCCACTTTCATGACGCACGATGTAACGGTACCCATTAGGTACTTAATATTAATTGTAAAAATCGCTGCTCTTTGGCTATACACACCTATACGCAGTAGCGGCTCGTAAGTAAATATTCTGGGGAGACTTAAATTATATAACATAAATTCCATGTAACAACGAACAAGAAAAACCTTTTTATTGAAAAAATGAATTATATTAAATATTAATATTTCATTTAATATTTAGTTAATATTTTTAACTTAATTTAATACTAAATTTGTTTATAAACTAATTCAATTCTACGATCTTTTTTATCTGCAAACTCATCAATAACATTGTCTACAAAAGTTGGATCCTTTGCCATATCACCCAGTAGATTTATTATACCAATTCTTTTGAGATGTTCTAAATATATTTACCGTCTTGACATGTTAATAATAAATGAGGTGTTGGGCGATTGAGTTTAATTTGATTTTTTTGTTCGTATGTTAAAGCATTAAAACCACTGGTTAGTAAAAATTCTATTATATTTTCTTTTTGCATTTTAAAATACGAACAATCAACAAATGCTGAAATGCTTGTAAAAATGTAAAATTGCAAAAACGGGCTACACGGCGCAGCGGCACGGCAATTACTATTGTGAACCCAGGTTCATAAGCGTCTATGATACGCAGCTTATTCTCCCCGGCTCCCTCCGATCTACCAGCCATGTCATCACATGTTACGTTTGCAACTGACGGGCTTCAGTTTCACTGAACCGGCGACCGTCGTAATGAGCCGTAATGAACCGCAGAAATGACTAAAAAAAAAAAATAGTACTTCTATCGAGATAGCTATTAAAAGGTTTTCGATTTTGTGACTTTCAATTTAATATAATAATAAACAATGAAAACGATATATTTTAAATACAAATGAAAATATTTCTATACATTATTATTTTTAATTAATTATATTATTTACAAGTAGCTAGTTTATTTTTAAGGGGAGACGCAGTCTCAAAGTCTCCCCTGACGAGCCACCCCTGCCTATACATATAGCGCTGCAGTCGCAAACCCAAACCTACTGTGTGTACAAGGTGTTAGATGTTCTACTTAAATAATCTACTATCAAGAAATTATTATATATTAAAAAAAAAAACAACATATTATTTCTATAATTTGTAGTAAAATAATTATGGGTGCTCGTTGCCGAGGCGCATCATCCTATCAATTGGCTGGTAACTACCATCATTTATGCTATGCGTAACAATGATGAAGGGATTTTGGAGCAGACGACCTGGTAGGATGGTAAGGAACTTTAAAATTAACTTTGGGAAGTAGAAGTGAAGGAGCATCATTTCGTCCATCGATTGAGTTGCGTAAAAATAATACATTTTGAATTGGTTACAGGCGTGCGGAAGGTTAGGTTACGTGCTAGGAAGTCTAGTTACATCTATGTACCTAAGATTTTTTCCTAAACTTAGAAAATATTCTAAAATAGTTTATACTTTTGTAATGAGGTGACCATCATAAAATGTTAACCACGCCGTGATACATTAACGGCACTATCGTAAATATAAATTAATTCAATAAAAGGTAGACTGTTTTCGGCACATGCACAGACAAGAAACATAAATATAACGGTACCTTCACACCCAGGGCCTTTGTCGGGAAGGGACTCGGGATATATGAAAGCGGTGTCTTTCATAGCCACCGTCTATGTGACCGATAATGAGAGTCGGCACATTAAAAATAAACAAATAGATTTTCAAATATACCGCTATCAGTTTCGGGCTGATTCGACCACCCTAAGGTCCCTTACCGACAGTGGTTGTTGGTGAGTGGAAGTCTATATAAGGCCATGGAATGACGAGACACGGGGCCATTCTCAGACCATTTTCAGCTCTCTAAGTTCAATTTCAGCCGAGATATAGCGAAAAAACGATTTGCGTTCGGATAAAAAATACTATAGTCTATAGGTATATTCAAATGTTTAAAAACGCTTTAAATCGGTCGGATTGAAACTAATATGATTTAACTATAGTCCATACGACGTAGAATTTCCTTGCGGTTCGAATGAGATCAATTCCAGCCTTCTAAGTCTATTTTGGGCCGAGATATAGCGAAAAAACTATTTGAGATCGGATAAAAAATACTATAGTCTATAGCAGTAGTTCTCAACCGGGGTGACATGTCACCTTAGGGTGACATGGACCTAGATTAGGGGTGACGCAGAATTTTAACAAGAAAAAAAAAATTTAAAAAATTAATTTTTTCGAAAACAAATCATATTATTTCTTATAATAAATATATTATACACCTATACCACTATATACCAACTTTGTAAAAAACACCAGGGTCAAATTTCACTTTAAATTTATATAAATCATTATTCTTTTTTTAACTTTTATTTTTTTTATTTGCTAATTTAAAGTTTATCTGTTTAAATTTTAAGTGTCAACGTTTTGAACATGATTTTTTTGTGTACTGTATTTTTTTTTTTAATAAAAGAATAATTTTAAAATATACAGCTAAGATTTTTATTATTTTGATGTTAGGGTGACGCAGTGTTTGATTCTAGTGGCTAAAGGTGACATGAATCAAAAAAAGTTGAGAACTACTGGTCTATAGGTATATTCAAATGTTTAAAAACGCTCTAAATCGGTCGGATTGAAACTAATTAGATTTAAATATAGTCAAATCGACGTAGAATTTCCTTGCGGTTCAAATGAGACCATTTCCAGGTTTTTTTTTTTTTTATTGCTTTTGTCTCAAAAAAAAACATTATAGCATGACAATTATAGCGTGACATTATGAAATTAGAGGTACATATAAGACTATTAAATATGATACAAAGAAGAAAAAAAAAAAATTAAGAACAATATATATATGAAATAATTAAATGCGGAAACCAGCGTTTGAAATGAAAGAGATGATGAGGGAAATTACGGAGGGGGAGCGAGAATTGAGGAGATGGATTAAGTCTGGAGAGGTGTAACCAAGGGAAGAGAGTTTGGATAGAAATGGAATGCGAAGATGCATAAGAGAAGGACAAGAGAAAAGAATGTGCTGGAGGTCACAGATGGCTTCGAAGTTATGAAGTGTACAAAGGGGAGAGGAATTAAGAGAAAGGAGAAATGAATGAGGAGGGAGAAAATTATTTCCAGCTTTCTAAAATCAATTTCATCCGAGATATAGCGAAAAAACGATTTGAGATCGGATAAAAAAGACTATAGTCTATAGGTATATTCAAATGTTTAAAAACGCTTTAAATCGGTCGGATTGAAACTAATAAGATTTAAATATAGTCCATACGACGTAGAATTTCTTTTTTAATATCAAATGTATTGGTATAGTTTCCCAAGAAAATGTCAATGAAGCTAGCAAAGTTAGCTAGCAAAGTGTTGGACACAGCCTTAGAAAAAGTGTCATTAGAAGACATCAATAATTCGGCTTTGTATAGACTTAAAAAAACATTAGAAACTAGTGGAAAAACATTCAAATATGAAATCTTGTCAAACAATACTAAGGTATATATAATTATTTAGTATTTTAACATAAATTAATACTTTACGGTAATCTATAATGTTTTATTTATTGTTTATATTGAAGACTAACCAAAAAGATCCAGAAATTCATAGTGACTCCAGTGACTCCAGTGATGATGAAAAAGTAGCAAAAGTTTAAACTAATTGTTATTAAGTATATATAGTAGTAGATTCTTCAATATTGTGTTGTAACTTGTATTGTAATTTTTATTATTATTTTTCTATTAAATAAAATTAACTATTCCTAAATATGGGTTTTTAACTATAGTTTAAGTCCAAATAACATATACCAAAATGTTAATAATGTCTATGTTAGACAACGAGTGTTGATTGGAGATATTTTAATTTTGAACTGTATCGACTAGCCAAAATCGTTATCTAAACATTTTCTGAGAAGTCAACAGAATTTTTTTTATGGAACGCTAAATTTTAGTTATGTCATGTTTAAGAAACACATATTGTCATGGATTATATCTAATCTTATATACTGCACCAAAGTTGATATAAATCGGGAACTCTGCAACATTGGGTACTTTCATTTTTACTTATTAATTTTGCCATGGTTAATTCTTCGACTGGGTTTGAAAAAAGTTCATGATTTATCACTAGACTAGCTAAAGTGATGTGTGTATAGTTAGTTTTCTTTAATAAACTTACCTTTTGTTTCCCTTCTGCCTTCATACTGTTCTTATTGTACCTCAGTTATCACAGATATTGGATAAAATCAGTTGCATCAGTGCAGTCGTAGAGTGAGGTTGTGTGTTTCGTGCCTTTCTTATCAACATTTTGTTTATCTTAAATCGTATAACTAACTCAACAATAAAGTTTATACCTCGTATTAGTTATTATTTTTTTCCATTATAATGTCTGTATCTAATAAAAATAATTGTAGTAAATGTGGTATAATGTTTGCTGAACATGATTCTTCAATTGAATGTGATGGTTGTAATGCTGTTATTCACAACAAATGTTTGGGACTTTCGGCTAAAAATGTTTAACACTCAAAAATCGGAACTGGAAATATTTTTGTGAATCCTGCAGCAATGGTTTACGTGAGATTCCAGAACTGAAGCTCTTAATAAACCGTTTATTAGCCGAGGTCAGAGAACTTAAAAATTCATCAGGTAGTATTAGTAATAGTAATAGTTATTCTTCATCTCGTTCTGAGGAGTTCATAATAAATGAAGTCAACGAACGAAATATAAGAGCTTCTAATTTAATACTATATAACACACTAGAATCTACTTCAACTGCTATCGGTGATAAAATTGCCCACGATTTTAATCTGGTTAACAATGTTATAAATTCGATAATGGGCAGCGATAACGTTGTCAAGCCTATAAAACTAATACGCCTTGGTAAACTCGGACAAAACTACTCTCGCCCAATTAAAGCCGTATTTGGTTCTCCTGCTGAGGCTTTCGACATTTTGAAATCAAAAAAAAAATTATCTACACTTCAGCCACCTTCTTCAATTGGTATCAGCTCCGATCGTACCATTCACCAGAGGAATTACATGAAATCGTTGCGTGAAGAACTCGAATCTCGTAGGTCTAAAGGCGAACCGGATTTAATTATTAAATATGTTAAAGGTTTCCCAACTATAGTTCCAAAACACAGTCATTCTAGTAATAATTCAGTAAATTTTTTATCTTAAATATTTTCTACCAAAATGTCCGTGGCCTTCTAACGAAATTACCTTTTTTTACGCACTTCTTTATTAAATGTTAATTATGATATAATTTGTATAAATGAAACCTGGTTAAATAATCATATTTTTGATGCGGAACTTGGTTTTTGTAATTATACTATTTATAGGAATGATCGTGATTTGTCTGAAGGGAAAAAATGTGGTGGTATTACCTCATTGCCATTCATAATAAGATTAATTGTGAATTATTATGTGTTCCAATGATTGTTGGCATTGAGCAAATTTTTTTAAAAGTTAGGATTTATAATACAAATATTATTATAGGTTGTATTTATATACCACCTGATGCTACAAATGAAACTTATTCTAGTCACTGTGAAGTAGTTGAGACACTATACACTAAATTTCCAGATTTTTATTTCGTTATTCTTGGTGATTTTAACTTGAGCAATTTTGACTGGTCTACCGACCCATCAAACCAAGGTCATAGTACGGGAAGCATAATATTTAATAATTATATAAATTTTTTAAACCTAAAACAAAAAAACCTAAATGGCAGAACACTTGATTGTATTATGACTAATGACAACGTTGAAATTATTTCTTTAAATCAATCTTCAGAATCCCTCGTTCCCAAAATTGATTATCATCACCCACCTTTAGACATTTTTCTAAAGTTTACGAATTCAAAATTGAAGCCTACCTCTGAATTTCCTATCATATACAATTTCAACAAATGTGATTTTAATGAAGTCTGTAATTTTCTCTCTAATATTGATTTTGATTCTAATTTAAATAATAACGTTTCTTCTTTTGAAGAAATGGTAAATAAATTTTATGAAATCATTCATCATAGTTTCAGTTTATTTGTCCCGAAAACCAAAATTTTCAATAATTATTCTCCCGTATGGGCTAATGCAAGACTTAGAAATCTTATTATTGAAAAAAAATCAGCACATAAAAAATGTAAGTTGTACCTTTCGCATGATAATTATTTGAAATTCTCTCGCCTTCGTAAAGAATGTAAAATCTTAACTTCGGAAAGTTATTCTCAACACTTACTCCATATTGAAAATAGTATTCAAACAAATATTAAATCATTTTGGAAATATATTAAATCTTTAAAAAAGACTGTTGGTAATGTGCCCGATACAGTAAAATACAATAATTCATCATCAGCAAATATTCAAGAAAAAGTTCAGCTTTTTGCCGATTTTTTTCTAATGTTTTTGATTCTGATTTGCCTAATTCGTTTGTATCTAATCAACCTTTTCCCGTATCTTCTGAAAATATCCTAAATTTAAGTTCTTGGTATATTAATAAAACTGAAATTATTGAGCATTTGAATTCATTAGATACTTATTCCGCTACAGGTCCTGATGGTGTCCCTTCATCTTTTCTCAAAACTTGCTGGTCAGTACTAGTTGATCCTTTATATTTGATGTTTAATAATTTCTTAAGTATTGGTTACTTTCCTGATATTTGGAAAATGTCTTTTATGACACCGATACATAAGTCCGGTGACAAACATAATGTTACTAATTATAGACCTATTTCTAAGATGTCAATAATCCCTAAGATGTTTGAAGCGATTATCACAAAAAAATTATCTTTAATTATCTCTCCGTATATTTGTTCAAATCAACACGGCTTTAGACATAAAATGTCAATTTCTACTAACCTCCTACTTTATCAATCTAAAATATTAAATTCCTTCAATAATCATACTCAAATTGATTCCATCTACACAGACTTCCAAAAAGCCTTCGATAGAGTCAATCACAAATTACTTCTAAAAAAATTAAATAGTTTTGGTTTTGGTGGGAACTTTTTAAATTGGATAGAATCTTATCTAACTTGCCGCACACAAGCAGTAAAGTTATCTCTTTTCACCTCCAATTATTTTAGTGTAGGTTCTCATCTGGGTCCTCTGTTATTTATATTATTTGTTAACGATTTACCCACTGTTCTTGATTCTTCAGTAAACTTGTTATTGTTTGCCGATGATGCAAAACTATTTTCACAAATAGAATCTCTCTCTGACGCAGTAAATTTGCAATCTAATCTTGACAAGCTTGTAATTTGGAGTAAAAAAAACTGCTTACCATTAAACATCAATAAATGTAGTATCATTACTTATACTCGCCTACATAAACCTATTTTGTTTAATTACTCAATCGACCATGTATTGCTTACAAGAGTCAATCAAATTAGGGATTTAGGAATTTTACTTGAATCAAATATGTCTTTCTCTTCACACATAAATTTGGGAACAAATAAAGCTTTCAAAATGTTAGGTTTCATTTACAGAAACACTAAAAATTTCAAAAACATTAACTCAATGAAAATATTATACTACTCTCTTGTTAGGTCTCACTTAGAATTTGGCTCTGTGGTTTGGTCACCAAATTATGCTCTCTATATTAATCAGGTAGAAAATGTTCAGTATAAATTTCTAAGATTGATCTGTAATAAATTTAATTTAGCTATTGACCGTGACACTTATCACCTACAGTCTACCAATCTGGGGTTACCTTTATGCGAAATTAGAAGAAAAGTTGCAGACTTGATGTTCTTGTTCGATTTACTGAATGGTAACATTGATTCTTCCGAGCTCCTTTCCCTTGTTGGTTTTAACTTTAGTAATCATAGTACGAGGTCACATAATTTATTTATAGTCCCATCTTATTCCACTAACTATAGTTCCGCATCATTCTTTCCCAGAGTACTTGCTTTGGCTAACAGCATTAATAATCAGATCGACTTTTTTTTTATGTCTCGTAATGTTTTTAAACATAATGTTTATGTAGCATTAAGATCGGATGTTAATTATTTGTAAACTTATCAATTCTCAGTATCATAAATGTTTTAATTATTATTAATTTGTTGTAATTTTATTGTAATATCAGTATCAAAACTGTATTCTTAATTGTTTTTTCATTTGTAAATATTAATTATTAATTATCACTGTACTATTGTTTATCATTCTAAAGGGTATATACCCGTATATATAAATAAATAACTGGTCCGGCTGTACATTTCCAGTATAAAAAGTGACTTGCTGAAAAGTCGCTTTACGAATGATTCATTTATATTTTTGAATCACTTGAAAATTATAATTACATGTCAAGACATAACATTTCGTCTGATCTTGGCCCCTAGGTACAAAATAAATACTTAAAAATTAGGCTCTGTACACGTTGGTAAATTTTAAACCCTATCGTAGTACATTTTATACAACAAATAAGAAATAACACTGTGCATGGTTGTTAGACTTTCAAGAGTCGAGTCACCAAAGAAAAAACACGGCCTTACAACGCCTTTAAAATGTAAAAGCTACTGACGAACATAAAGTTTTTAAATATTTGTAAATACGGCATGCACACGGTATGGGACAGGAAGATTAGACTGCATAGATTATTGTATAGTACAATGCCGGGTCGCCAACCCGTCGATCTTAAGAGGTATATCCAATCTTTTAAATGGATCGCCCTTTGCTAAGTAACGGAAGTGTTAATTTCACGTAGAACAGTATCTGCTGGTACAGCTTCCCTCGGTGGTGCGACTAGGAACGTTTCAAGGGATAAGTGGTGAGTACAGTGGTTCTATCAATTTTTTTTTTGTTTTAAGGATTATGATTGTAGAACATTAAATGTCTATTGTTCGATGTTCATTATTATTTATTATTATAATTCTTGTTCAATCCCATCCACCGTAACTTATTTCCCATTACACCACTGGTCTTCGATTGACTGAAAAACGCACAATATCGTGTTTAAATATTTACATTTATCAAATCACATTTATTTTTAGTAGTTGTCGAACGTTGAAAACTAAAATGTTAAGGCCTGTTAAAAAAAAAATCATTACACATTTCAATGTTACAGGTTTTAAACTGCGAAATCGAATCGTCATTTTATTCGGTTAACTGTGTACTATTATGTCATTTGTAGTAACAGCAAAATTCCACGGTGAATATTGTTGTACATTTAAAAACTGCTAGGATATTTTTTCAATGGTTATTGAACGAGATTTCCATAAATAAGATTTCAGTGAGGTGTAAGGCACCCAGAACACCACCCCCCCCCTTGGTTGCGCCACTGGCTTCCCTCATGGTTGTGTCCACTTTTTGTAGCTCGGATTTAATTTTACAACAAATAGTCAAAGCGTGTATCTGACATTATTCTTGAAATTTTTTTGAAAGCTTCTAGTTAGGTTAGGTTAGGTGTAACTCACAGGAAATAAACGTACATATAACCACCATTAATTTCACGCCATCGAGTTCATTGCCTTGCCCACTATCATTTTTTTTCTTCTTTTTAACTTCGATTTATCAGTTTCACCTTTCTTCGGTTAGGTAATCGTTGCTTTAATCGTTTTGCCGCAACACACCAGACAAAACAGCACACCAAGTTCCGCCACCAACGATTGTGTGACGCTTTTGGAAACCGCGCTCTTGAGTCGTGATTGTGTCACGATCGTGGAGTACGGCCGAGGCTCACGCAACTTAATGAGCGGTTAAAGGTGAGACTATAATTTCTGAAAATCGATTTAAAAATTTAAACGTATCTTGGAAACGATGCAAATGTTTCCGTATTTAGCTTGGACTACGTTTATTCTACAAATTGTTTTCCTCGTGAAGTGACCGTTTTTGTAACTTCGACGAATGGGATTTTAGCCACACGCTTCCCGGCTTTCAAATTCCGCAGTACCTACGACCTACCTGTGACGCATACGCTTTACTCGTTGTACTGCGCAAAGCGCGTCATAGTGCGCACAATATTTCAGGCCCGGGCGCGGATAAGATATTAAGTTAAAGCCGTTTTATCTAATTTAATCGAAGTTCGTTTAGCCAAATGTTGGGTTGCCTATTGTACTGTACAGTATTTATGCCGATTTATAGGGTTTCTGCGCCCCGTACCGCGTACGAATACAGTTGCTGCCCAGATTTGTCGGACCATTAGTATTATGTGAAAAACCAGTCGTATACGGCCTATGGCCTGTTAACTCGTGAATGTAGTGTGATATCTCATAAGACCATCATGGTCCATCTGAAAAAATTCGAATTTGTACATCAAAGGATTCGTGTTCGCAGGACGCATAATACGTTATGAACTCAGTCTTAACGATAAGCCGATAGGTTTATCGCTGTGTAAACTAACTAAAATATGTTTATAGGTACTAACATTCAAAATGCCTAACAACAAAACAGTAGGTAGGTATTTTGTTCCTCCTGAATAGTTGGAAAAACTGAGATTGGTCCCCGGTTCGCAATAAAAAAAAAAAAAAAATAATGATAATTTTTTATGCTTATCAATCATTAGCATAGTTACATAATATAATATCACAATATATTATTATGCTGTTTATATAAGTATATGTATTAAGATTTTGTTGGTTTTTTTTTCTTTAAAAGTTTTATTGTCTTACTAATAAAATGCTTAGCTATATTATATTATATTATTATGTATTTAGTTCACACCGACAACAATATAGACGCGGGGGTAGGTAGTGCTCAAACACTGCTACGTTTCCCCGTGTATTTACCAGACTTTTTTCAAACGATACTACACGCACGACAGTCCGTCGCCGTTTCCCAGAGAAACACCGACGGACAAACAATATAATAATGGTTAATTAAATAATATACACGAACTAATCATAAAACAACTGATATGTGTGATTTAGACAACAACGAAATCATAATAATATTAATAATAATAATAATAATAATAATAATAATAATAATAATAATAATAATAATAATAATAATAATAATATAAATAATAATGTTAATAATAATAATAATAATATGTATAGATACGTAAATACTCAACGAGAACGTCGGATAATATTGAACGTAGAAAACTTTTAACGTGGGTATGTAATTTTTCGCCACCGTGGGTATAATAATAATTAATAATATTATATTATATGTTCTTCTTACAAGTAAAATGGGTGATAACGCGCATGTATTATAGGCAGGTACTCTTCGTTTTCTACTACAATATCATTGTTCGGTATTTTAAGTTTACAACGAGTGATATCTGTACACAATGTTTATACGTAAACGTATGTGTGTGTGTGTATGTCTGTGATAGGGAGAATATTTTTTGTGTGTTCGAAAAAAGTAATAAACATTCCATGTAAATTCAAATATTGGTCTTCTAAATAATAAATTGTTATATGTTTTAACGACGTATGTATACATATATATATATATTTATATATTATATAGGTATTTGTTTATTAATGTGTAATACTCTAATGCGCTAATTAACATACTATTATTACATTGATCCAACATTACAGTATTATACATTTTGTTTACGATTTTTAAACCAAAAATGATACAACACAATTTTGGGATATCTTACGAAAAAAAAAAAAATAATAATCATAATAAACACAATAATATTATAATCAATTGTTATAAAACAATAAACAATATATATTCTTAACCAATACTGTATTTATCAGTTGTTAACTAGACATTTCGAAATATACGTTCAGGAACACAATTATATAATATTATATGTATTATAGAACTTATATCTTATGTTACATAATATTTTATTATTATACTTACACATAAATATAATGTATATGTATGTTTTTCGTCTTTCGATAAAAGTTAGTCCCGTCGAAATTGCATTGCCACAAAGCCTCTCTCGTAATATTATATAGTATAGTATAATGTTAAAAAATGACGCGATTAACTTTCGTCCTCCCTTCAAATGTAAAAATAATATTGATATCTTATAATATGGCGTTCCCCCAAATGTCGGAATATCAAATCATGTATGATAATTGATAATATATATATATAAATATATTATGTCATTTTTGCCGACCAAAGTTTAAACGTCATGTTTTGTTGTAATGTAATAATTCCACGTTTTCGATTATTTAGAGCAAAATCTGAAGGAAAGTGAAAAAGAAACTTGGTATTCGTTGAATAAAAATGTACCGGCCGTTTTGAAATATAATATATTATATTCTCTAAAATATATAATATTATTCGCACTACCAATGAAAGTAAGAGGAAATACGAGAGTATACAACAGACAAAAACTCGGGCTTTATTATATATTAAATATGTACGATCAAAAACGCAATATCTTATTCCCGCTCTACGCTTTTTTTTATTACTCATTTTAGACTTTATTTCGGTTTTTTAAATATAATATCATTTTAAGTATACCTAATAATATTATTCGAATATAATACAATATTTTACATAAATAAGTAACAATAACAAGATAAATAGTACATTTCTTTATGAATATAATTTAATAGTTATTTTTTAAACTAAAAGTTAGGTTATTGTTATTATTATTATTAAATTTTTTTTTAATTTTTTTTTTTTTTTTTGAAATAATGGTAAATTATAATAGAGAATAAGTATAAACAAGATTAACAAGAAACATGCGTCTATCAAAAATTTCGATTTAACGTTTTGTCTAGGATATAATAATATAAGTAGGTATATTGTTATTTTTCGACTAGAAATGAGGTATGAGGTAATTTTTTATGATTATATAATAATAACTGTTGTTTCAATTTGTTAATAAACGCACCCCTCAGGTCTTTCCGAGGATAACAATAATATTATTATTACAATTAAATAACGAAGACTATTATAATAACGTGTTAAATCTATCCGACCAAACAAAACGTAATAATAATAATAATAATGGTGGTAAAATGGTATTTACACAGAGAACTTATAATTATATTATAATATATAATAATATATTGTATTTCATGTTCTGAACTAAGTGTTTTAAAAACTATATAATACGTTTACACGAAGCGAATAACAGTGGCTTAAAACAAAACCCTCTGGGGTTAACGAAGATAATAATAATAATAATATATATATTGTGGCAATTTTATTAAATTATAGGGTAGAACTGTCCGTTATGTAGAGAAAACGAAAGAAAAACCATAAAGAGACGAGATGAGTAGGTATACATAAATTTATATAAATATGTATCTACATATTTATATACACGCACGTGTGTGTATATTATTGTGTAAATGTACATAATATTATAGGGTCTTTCAGATGGTACGTGACGGTTGTATGAAATATCCCGAAAATATTATAATATGTACGTGACGTAATATATATATACGATATTGTTATCAAAATCAGATGTATAGGTAAGTACTTGGTTTTTTTTTTCTCCGGTTGAAAAGGGACAATCTTATAAACATATTGCCTGTACGGTTTGTAAATATTACCTGAAAAGAATTATGCCTCGTGCCATTCGAGAAACACCCTGTATACACACACGTTTATCATATGTGTACATAAATATATTAAAATATAATATATATAAAAACGCGGAGAAGACACAATAATTGTTGAGTGTATATTATCATAATGGTATCGCGTAATACGGTAAAAATAGTAATAATAATAATCATCATCGTTAATCCGGCGTTCTTTTTCACGTAATGTCGAAAATGTCGGCTCGCTATATCCATAAAGACTACGAGACGACATTTTTGACTTTTCTAGCAGCGTGTAAATAAAACAATAATAATAACGTTCACGGCGAACGGATGAATAAAGTATAGATTTTGGGGCACGATAAAACAATATATAGGTACGAATGCTCGGAACGACGACGACGACGGGTTCCTATTGCTGGGGCAGGTTGAACGTTACACGAGAACACGCCGCCGCGCGCAAGTATGATTATTGTAAAGGTACTGCGTACTACGGTGACTTGGATGCGTTTCACGTGAAACTATCGATTTTATCCTCAGAGTTCGGCGTGGCAGAATATAATATGAGGAACACGGCCCGGGAAGAGAGAATTTTTTTTACCTCGAACCCAAACAGCAAACGGGGGTTAGGATAACGAAAATTGTTTTTTTTTCTTCTTCTCTATATTATTATTGATTACTATTGTTTTACTATCGTATATAATCGTATTATTTTCGTTTCGTGTGTACTTCGATTCGCGTGTTACTTAAGAAATGATTACTACTATTATATAATTTTGCATATTATATGTTTATATTTTGTAAATTATATATTTTTATAATACCTATTATCGTTATTGCGCGCGTCCGCCCGGGACACATTTGCATATAATGATGATAGCGATGACACGTGGGGTTAGAGTTTTAATGTTATGTTATGTGTCGTTGTATATATTTTTTTTTTTTTTTTCATCGGTCGGCGTAAGCGGCGGTGATGGTGGAGAGATGATGGTGGTCGTTTTGCGGCTTAATTTTTGGCGTCGTCGTCCGGATCCTTAAGCGTGTGCCACTGCGCGATCGGACGCCTCGGCGACGCCAACATGTCGGACCAGTGTCTCAGCTCGGTGCCGGTAGCGTTGTAGCCCAGCACCACTTTGCCGATGGGCTCGGACGTGCCGATGCGATCGTAGTCGACGACCGTCACTACCAGGTTGACTTTCTGCGCATTTGAGAAACAAATTATATTAAAAACCAAATTCAATACCTATTCCTGATAATATCACGATGGTAAATAAAATATTAAACATTTTAAAGTTATTTTATCATCAGTGTTATCTTATTCTATTGGTACGATGACTGCGGTTCTGATTTGAAAAATCATCAGCTGTACAAGAACGCCATAAAAATAGTATTTATATTGATATTGTCAGGCATTTTTAGTAATTTTTAATAAATAATATATGTACCTATTAAAAAAATACTGCGTTATTATACACATTTTTCTAGCTACATTTTTGAACCATTTTTTACTGATAGAACACGAATTTAATTTTTTTACTACCATTGCTGACGTGAACTCATCAGAAATCGTTTACGGAACCGTTTTTAGTACATTTCTTATTTAATAATGTTTTATTGTTCTAGCTATGATAATCTCAGGGAATTATTTCTTATCAGCATTACTCGCAACACCGGTAAGATACAGATTAAACTGTTTAAGAAATCATGTTTAGAGCTCAAATCGTTTTCAACAACGGTTTTAATCCGAATGTTTGGTAAGTAATATTTTCTACAATATATTATCTACAATATCATTACGAACAACTGTTTATAATACAAACCATTTTGATATTACTTTTCTAAATCATTACAACATCTTCGGAACGGAGTGCATTATAATACACAATACTATGGTGCGACTCCGATTCGCCAGATGGCCACATGGGTACTATGTATTATATTTGTAAGGAAATATACGAAATAAATCCTATCGAGTTTTCATTTATTTTCACAGGCGGTACGAAAGATGATGGTTGGACTGCTTTTGATTCCGAGCCATGAATATTTAATTCACCTGTAAAACTACATTGTCGTAACTGCAGTTGTTCCTGTGCCTATAAATGTGTGTATGTAGTTATATAGTTTGAAGAAAAACTCTTTTTTTAATGCCGAAAATGCGATCAAAATTTTATTTTACCACTACACATTGTTGCACTAAATTCAATTAAAACCGTCAAAGTTGGCTTTACAAAAGATACGTCAAACTATTGTGTCGGCGAAAACGATTGTGACGTAGGAGATATTCGTTTCGACGTACGCCATAATTTACTCAACGGTAGGTATAATGTTTACACAATTTTGCGAGTGAATATTTTATCATTTCGAGTTTAAAAAAAACGACAAGACTTCGCATTGCAATTTATTTTGGTATGTACACACACAACTATAGCATTTTATACACACAATACGTCCACCAGGCACCACCACTGTTGTGCGCGGGGTAAAAAATAAAAATGTACCATTCTTGTGCATTTAATGTTTACGTTCAGCTTAAAGTTAAAAAGGGACAATCAGAATTATAAATATAATTAACGATTTCATGTTTACTTTTCAAACGAAATTAAATTTTTTTTCTGAGCAGCGCGTAATTGTTATTAAATCCATGATTGGTTTGGCGAGTTCAGTTTGTAGTAATTTCAAATAGCAAAGACCTCCGATGTCACGCTTTAATTTAACTCAAGAATAATTTATGCATTTATCTAGCGATTCATCGTTTACTGAAAATTATACCGTCGCTAAACGCACTTTTGTGAGCGTAATACGTTTTTAAAAAAGTTATTTTTCGACCACAATTTGGAAAACAAAGTTTTCTTTTATAATAATATATACATTAAAAAATATACACTAACAACGAGTAAAAAACCGAAGGGAAAAATTGTACGTTACTGAAGGCTATAACTCATATTTTATATATAATACGATGTATAACTATTTATCGATTGTTCCGTCAAACTTTTAATGTTAAAAACGATTAACGTGGGTTTATTGAACTGTTAATAAATCAGTGATGATTTCACCGATGATATCTTTTGAAGCGATATTCCAAGCCTGAAGAAAATTATATTTTTCGATCTGTCTGCGGCTTATAAATAAATTGTAGTTTAATATATTGTCACCTGTCGGATACCATAATGAATGATACAACGTTATTTTGCACCGGCAATCAGATTATTCGCCTTTTATTTGATACGTATGTACCATCGCACGTATATATTATATACGTGCGATGGTACATACGGACGTATGGTGTCAATAAAAATCAAATCGATTTACCTGTATCTGTTCGAATGGCACTTCGAAAGTAAATGATTCGTTGTAGTACGGATTGAGAGTACACTTCTTTATACTTGTTTTCTTTTTCTTCAGCCGTTTCCCGTTTTGCATCAACGCGATCTTCACGTACGGATCTATACGCCGATCAGACGAACGATAAATATTATTATTGTTATCACAAAAGCCGAGAACTTATGTTCGCCGTTTTATACAGTACAGTTCGTTAAACGATTATTATTTTTACCTGAGAGTCCACCGACGTCCATTTTCTTTAAGTTTTTAGCTTCCAATATCACCACTGTTAGTTTTCCGGCGGTAGGCACGTAACGCAACGAGAAACAAATGTCTCCCAGCTTATTATCCTGAAAAACGGCAAAACAAAGGTTTTAACGTCAAGACATGTTTCGTGTTCGTTAAAATCGGTATAAAAAAAAAAATCGAAAAACCAAAAAAAAAATCCAATATTCTAAAAACAAAAATTAATTGATTTTATACACGGGAACTTGTACTAGGTAATACAGCATGTTCCAATAATAATGATTTGTGCCACTCTATGTGTGAATTTCCAATCTAATATGATATTATTGGTAGTATTATTATATATAAATATAATAGGTTTTCAACACTTAATGGAATATAATATAATATATAAAATCATCTAAGTTTTCACTATACACCTAAGTGTTTCGATATTCTACGCTATGCATATTATAAAAGGTCTAGCACCACTGTTCTACCTATTTAATAATAATAATAATAACAATAATTTTAACGCAACAATATCAATAAATGTTTACTTATTGTATATTATAATTATATAGGCTATTGGTTAAAACATAATATTTCATTAATAATTATACTATTCACACTATTGCGCCTGGGTGTTAGCGTCCAGGTTTTGTCGATACGATATCGTGTTTCATCATAAAATATTAAATAAGCATTTTACATTTGCCTCTTCTTCCCCGCGGTCCAATTAATTGATTGTAATCAAACGAAAAGCAATCAATAGAATAATGAATAAAATTCGCAAAACGACCGAATATCAGATAAACTCGTTTTACGGTTCAACGCGTGTCGCGAACAGTGACGGCACTATTTTGCGGCGAGTTTACTATGATGCGGTACTCGCGGTATAATATTAATTTATCTCTGTTGAAAACATCGTATGTACAAAAACGAACATCATACAGTTTATCGGTATATTATATACAAATTATGTATATATTTTAGCGTCAAATGCCTACAACACTAGATATATGTAATTATATATCCTATGCTAATAATCATGTTTAATACTCCGAACCTAATTAAATCTAAAACAATCATATCATACCAATGTTTTTGTACGTAAATGTTACTCAATGACTATAATATTATGTTGTTACATTGTAAAAAAAAAAAAAACAACCTTGATATTATAACAATATATGTACATATATATATATATATATAAAATATATTTATACATATATATGTATACGTGAAAATGTACATGTTTCACCAAAGAACAACTACTGTATATTATATCATAATAGCGACGCGTACACACTTGGCGCATTGGTACATCAAAGGTCGAATGGCGTTAATTGAAATACATCTATAGGATACATACCTACTATTATTATATAACACATTGTACACCGCCTAAATGTATTATATGGCGCTGTTTAATTAAAATCATTATAATTTCAGCGCGCACGCATTTGGGCGGTTTCTGCAGGGAGCAAGTAAAAATGCACAACCGCGTTGCTTACGCTTACGTAAATAGCACATATATTACACATCGGTTGAAACTGTTCGCAGCTAGGCGTGTTCCGTACCCCGTGCGTTCGACACGGGCTAAGTTCGGGTGACCTTTAGGCATATAGTGAACATTGGTTTACATTTTTCTATATCAGATCACACATTATTATTATATTACTGCAGGTATCCGCTGGGAAAAGTTTGAATCCGCTATAAAAATCCATACCTTTTGTATGAGTATATATGAAATCGAAACAACGTGATATTTGTTAGAACAAATCGGAGTCTATACATCTCATATGGAGTTCATATTGACCATGTCACATATACGTGACACAGGTCTATCCACAAATACACCCATGTCACATGATATTCGAGGGTTTACGAGAGAGACACGATAGTCGTGGACGTGTTAAATAATATTATAACGCATAAGCGTTACGTATATTATAGATCCTACGTACGCGTTCCACGTCGTATTCGGTTGATTGATTGAGAAACAAACGAATGAACGTTATACCGTATGCATATATTATTTATAAGCGTATATATTGTCGACGAAAAAATTAATAAATCGGACAGCGGATGACGTGCGGAGTATACGCTGAACAACGAATCGAGCGACGGGAAAACGACCGGTATACGGCGGATGGGGTTCGTCGGGAGCTAGGGCGTGGTGATTTATCTTATTCAGATCTTTGATTATACCAATCCTGTGTTCGCGTCACTTGATCACAACAACAATATTGTTAATTATGTAAAAACGTTAACGCTAACCGTCAACGGATAGGGCGAAAAAAAACCGTGAAAAAGTCACGTCCATTTTCTTTCAACGACAAAAACTGTCAAACGCAAGAATGTCTAAAAAATAAATATTCCTAGAACATTGAAAACAAAGGGTTATTTAAGGATATTAAAACTTTTGTAAAAAAATAAAAAAATAAAAATAAACAAATAAATCATAATATTAGCAGAACACCACAAAAACACGAGACACAGCACACATTTTGGTATGACACAGGGCTATATTTCGGCTAAGAAGGCCGTCGTACTTACGTGAGTATATATATTTTACATTGTTGGTTTTCGTGGTGCACCGTGTTCCAAAAAAATCGGGTCGATTTTTTGTATTCAAACCAAAACAATACAAACAGAAAAAAATAACAAAATACAATGCTTGCGAACAACAATAGATAATAATAATATGAAAAAAATGTAGATGTAAAGAAGAAATAAAATATTGCAATAAAAATATATATATATATGTATATAATGTAATATAACATATATAAATAAAATAATGTATGTTAATGTATATCAAACATCAAGTACACATTACACATACATATTTTGTACTTTATATATTTTATATATTTTATATATTTTATACAAATACATACCATTATATACATATATGTATAATGTATATATAAATATGTGTATGTGTGTGTGTGGGTGCGTGTGCGTGCGTGTGTGTGTGTGTGTGTGTGTGTGTGTGTGTGTGTGTGTGTGTGTGTGTGTGTGTAATAATATATAGAATATAAAAGTATTGCATGCTCGTTTTATACGAAAATCATTGCACCTAAATTTAACCAATGAATATAATATATCAAGTAAATTAAAAATAACGAATGAATATTCAAACATTAAAATAGTAAAATAAAGTTTAATTGTGAAAAAACTAATATTATCTATATGAAAAAACAAAATCAAATAGTATCTTATCCTTCTCGCCCAGAAGCTTTAGCAAAATATCGTATACCTATACGTAAATATTATACGCGTACAATATAATATTACGTATGCAATTATTTTATATTATGATGTTAACATTATTATAATGTATCGATGATTAAAAATGGCTGGGTATAAGGTGGGTGCATATAAGAATTAGCAATGGTAGTTCGTATAAATATAGAACATTTGCATTTACTGCGACGCATCGAACGCGACAATAATATGATATTATAATTATTGCTTCATAAGTACGCTTTTTTCTAAAACCATTATCGGTCGCATATTATAATATTATAATAATATAATGAACTCCCAACACGTACGTGCTCTAAGCGACCGAACATCCCGACAGATTTTGGTGAAATCGCGTGTCCGTAAAATTACGGTCTATATAAATAAGGTGTAGTATACACTATACATACATGGTTAGCACAACAGTATACACATTATGTATATGATATTATGATGCCATTATTATTTATAGACATGAACGATTAATATACGTTATCGGAATAGCTCGTTGCCGAACGAATAAATTATATAAGACGCCACGAACTCAACGTGATTGTTTTCGATTACTGACCTGTCCTCCTTCCCCTTCAACCGACTGCAACTCTCTCCACTCCTCGATGGTCTGAGCCAAATCAATCTGACACAACGGCACCTTCACCTCACCAATCTGATCGTGCTTGGAAAACCGGTCAAAATCGAAAATGGCGAACACCAAAGTCTTGTTCATCGCGTCCGCGTAGGGTATGCCCTGCAAACACAAAAACACAGCACACGTATTATAAAAAAAACATTTTTTTTTTCGTTTATGGTTTTCACACGTTGTACAAAATTAAACCGTTTGAAAACGTTTTTGCACAAGTTATACGAAAAAAAATAGAGGCCTAGGTCGGCCGATTCGAATCTTAGCTACAGGGGGCCCGCCCGTGACTAAACGCCTACTGATGTCTACAGCTGCGCACGTTTACCTTGAATTGGAACGTTTCGTTGAACACGGGGTTCAGCGTTTTCCTGTGCACTTTGGTCTCGAATTTCTTCTTCTTGTCCGGTAACAAGTATACCTTCACGTACGGGTCCGATGTACCTCCCATGTCCAGTGCCGGCAAGTCCTCTGCTTGGATCACGGTCACGGACAGAGTGTTGCCTTGGAAATCGTATTCCATCTGAAAAACACAGGAGCTCATTATAATAATTATTATTATTACTGCCCGTCCGATTGCGAGAAAACGTTATTTTTCCTGAGTGTATTCACAGGGTGTTCGGTAAGACGGTAAAAAATGTCCACTTGGAAAATGGCCACAACGAAAAAATTACAGGGAAAATTTTTTTAACACTGACATGTTTTCCGTAGACTAAATTTTTTACGTAGACAATAATTATTGTTGTTGAACTTATATTATAGTGCACACAGTTATGATATTGGGATATTTTTATGCAATGCGTACCTTGAACTGTAACCTTCCCAATTTTTTCTCGTCTTTCGTGCTGTCTCCTTCTTCCGCGATCTCTTCCGCGTTGTCAGTCAGTTCTTCCATGTCTGGTTGTATCTGGAAAGAAAAACCACGAACAATCCGCAGCGGTGAGTGACGTTTATACCATGTGTATTATTATTATTATAATTATTATAACTTTACAATACCAGTGATTAAGTTGGGTTCATACTACATACCGAGCCGCGTAAAATAGATATCTTCGTTTGGCTGAACCACGTGGGGTTAGGTTCAGGTATACCATAAACATGGTATACAGTTATACAAAGCTGGGCGCTAACCAGTTAGAAAGTTAAAGTTAAGTTAATTTGACTAGTGAATCTGAATACATAATAACTTTTCAACTTATCGAGTTGAATCAAATGTATAAAAGAATCCTAATCTAATTCGTTAAAAACAAAAAAACAAGTTATTGTTTTCGTGGTTTTTTTTTTATTTCAAAGATCAAAAAAGATATTAATTATTTATCCCCAAAAGTAATGTATTAATAATTAATATTTAGTATTTTTAATTTTGTGAAAGATACATTTCTTGAAATTATTTTCTTAACAATTCTTTATATCAGTTATTATATTACGTATAAATTAAATTCATATTACTATAAAAAAAAAGTAACTTCTAACTTCTACTCTAACTTAAGTGACTATTTCCAACAAACTAACTTTTAACCAAGTTAGAAATTTGGAATATATCAGAATTTTACTTATCCTTTAACTTAATTATTTTTTATATTTAAGTACCTTGACTAGTTTAAAACAATGACTAACTTGCCCTGCTTTTATGGTATATAATATGGAATTAATTGAAGTGACAATATAATACGCTACCACGGCAAAGTTGATTTCGTTGAACTTTAGAACGAGTGGTTACTGATTGCAATACACCTATGTTTTTTTTGATAAAGCGATATAATACGTAACCGATATCAGGTTATTGGTTGTTAGTGGATAAAGAACACATCCGCCGTACGTTTTCGTATGGTAACGCACAAAAAATACGAGTACACGGCGCGGTGCGGCACGTACCCCCGGGGCTTTACTGTTTTGCGACCCTCTCGACCATGATCGATCTACGGACCAATTTGTCGAAGATCTGTTTTCCGTATCGTTCTGCACTTCGGTGCGTGAGAACTTGAAACGGCGAAGCACAATCTGCAGGTGCGTGGATATCGAAAACCTAAGTTATATGACTTCACCGGTATACTCATACGCGTTATAAAAACGATTCTCTTTCGCCTTTGTGAACAAAATGGTCGTACGCACACGCATACATATATTCATTTTTTCAGCCCGTTCGAATTTATTCCGTGGAGAAAACCTCGGTCGATACTACATTGTACCTGTATACGTTTACCCGCTTTATTCGTTGTGTACACATTATACCGCTGTACAAAAACTTCCCGCAAGCACAGTAGTATAATGTATTTTAACTTGAGTTCTCGTACAATTATAACGGTACGACATACGTTCTTAGCTTTTCGGAATCTGTTTGATATAATATTATGTAATACGAAGGTTTAAAAAAAAACACGAGTACCATGTTGTCGAAGAAAACCGTTCTACATTAGTGCAATGTATTTTCTCTGGAAACGTTACGAAAAAAACGCGTTTATATAATGAAATTCATCTCGCGACGATGACGACTCCATGTATCACATCGATACTCGTTCCTCGTGCGGCCGATCCGATTGTATTGTGAAAATATTGTACTACCGTCGATCGTTCTCACATGATGGGACATCATGACCGTGCGAGATCGTAATATAAATATAATAATACCCACGTAATCGCGGTGACTATTGCGTAATGTATATACGAACTCTTACCTTTTCTTTGTAGGCCGAACCCAGGAGTTGGACGGCCTTTAGATCTACGACGCCTTTGCCTTTTTTTCCATCTTTTGTTCTCCGCTTCCTGAAGAATCTGTGTATGCAGAAACCCACAAATCCGACGGCGAGCAATACTACCGCTGCAGTCGATCGTAGAAAATTATAAAAATATTCATATATAACAATAATACAATCACAACAACATTATTATCATAGGCGTGTTGAAATATAGTATCTCTTCCAGAATCAGCCAACCATTTTATCAAATCATCACATGTATTTTTTTTGTCTTTACTAATTGAGCAATTTGACTTAAAACAAATCTCAGCATTAAACTCACTATAATCCACTCCAAATATCTTGGACAAATTTTTTATAGATGTAAAATATTGTATTAAATTTGTATAAATACCACAGCCACCATGAGGCATGAACAACACAAGTTCGGTATGATCAAATTCGTGGCTCATGCATAGATCACAGTGTAACACACAAAGAATTTGATATCAAAACACTATTTTATTTTATTTTGATATATTTCTATATCGTATTAAACTTGTATAAATTCTGATATAAATTAAGAATAACGTTGCGTCGCTGTTATCAATAATTTGGAACATGTAGCAGCTTATTAACAAAACAAACCGGCATTCTTCACAAAAACCACGGTCCACAATTGCATTACAATCGTGGTCGTGACGAAAACTCGTTGACATTAATCAAATTTTTTATCGATCACCTACCATTATTAACCATAGTATGTTAAAAGCCAATCAGAAAATATAATCACAGATTTTATGTTATCTGTGGTATAATGCTCAATATATTGATAATGAATATTTTAAAATATTAGACAAACCGATAGCTGTTCCAATTTTATAGTTTTAACTTTTAACCACGGTAGATTTTTAGCCAAGAGGTCAAAGAATTAAGTCACTGGGGAGGCCGGTGCCCACCCTGCCTCCCCCCTAGACACGCCTATGATTATTATAAAACAATGAATAAAACGCGTGTTATTATTGTATACACTAAACGCGTATCCTTTTACTGACCTATTATTATGGACCAAGACGCCCATGGTGGCATTTCCGAACTGTCCGTTGGACTCAGTGTGTTGGATGTGGACGTGATGAACGGCAGGGTCGGTGTCCTCAAATCTTTATCCGAGAGTTTCGTTTCTAAAGCATAACACACAAATCCGGCCGAATAAAATATAGTAGATGTATTGGGTACGTATTACATGTATATAATATTATAATGTGATTTATATATACTATATGTCTATATATATATATATATGAAGTATATATAACCAAGTAAATTACATGTATATTGTCATACAAATAAAGGCCAACTCTTATAACGATTTGTGATGTAATGATTCTGTATACAAAAAATTGTATTCATTATATATTATAAGTGTGTATACTGTATATGTTTTAGGATTTATTGTATGTTTATAACGAGTGTTTTAGAATTTTTTTTTTACCACATTTAGATCTAAAGTAGGTAGTGTACAATCTTTACCCGACTAATGTTAATGAATATTTTTTTTCCATGGATATTGCACGAAGTAAAATATCAGCAAGCAATACAAATATTTTTTAAATACGGACTCATAATTTTTTTAAACAATGTTCAGTTTTAATTTTTAAAGCACATTTTTAGAACGTATCTGCTCTTTGTATGTATTATATTATTATGTATGTTTTCGGGTCGTACAATAATTATTGTTCACTCTATTCACAATGTAGTGTATTTAAAGTTTAGACGAGCTCTGTGGAACCCTATTCCCTAGCTATTACTCTAAAAATGCTGTGTCATATAATGACTTAAATTGAAAACCCAAAGATTGAGAGCGGAGAAAACGAGTTTTAAACACAAACAAAATAAATCATACCCTATGTAGATCGTCTCGTTAGCAAACACGATCTTTATATTTTTATTTTCATACATTTCACTTATATGAGTATAATACGCTGCATATGTCCTCATCGAGAAGACTCGTTTGGATGCTATTGTATAGCTTACAAGCATATTTTATGCAGACAAAGAATAAATCAGTAACGAACGATGTATTTTATGAAGAGCAGCCAGAAGCGGTTTCCGAGACGAACGAAACGCGGCAATAATCAATCATTTTCCGATCGATTGACGTGGAAATCGGGTTCGCGTCGAACATAATTATTTTTTAACAGATAATATTCAATTAAATTGTGCAGCACGCGCAAGAATGAATGGGAGGTCGGACCTGTTTGACGTTTATATAATACTCACTTAAGACTTGAGTGGATTCTAGCTTTGGAGTCATTGTCGACTCGGCGAGTCCGGAGCCGTCCTGCAGCACTGGTGTGCCCTGTTTTTCCGACTGGTCGAGCCCCTGGGCCGCCATACCGCCGACCGACTTATTGTCGGTCGCCGAATTCGGTAATTCCGTTACCGCTTTGTCGGCCGGATCGGACCCATCGGCCGACTTGTCAACGGGCGCCATGTTTTATCCTCCTGTAACACCCGTACCCGTTGTGTTAACATAATAATAATAGTAAATTGTTGTAATAATAATAATAATAATGACCGTATAAAGAATGTCATGCAAATACATATATGAACATAAATAGTTTGGTTAGATATTTTATTAACAATGTTCACATTTTCGTGGGACACGTAATATCGCGCGAGCTTCCGTTGTTATAATTATTTATGAGACACTTATAATTTTTATTTCTGAGTAATATTGTCTTAAAATTAAAATTGCACGAACCGAAAGGCGTTCGTTTTCAGTCAATTCAAATATGATAATATTACGTATATATCGTATTCTCGGTGGAACTATTATGCGCATAATTATCGTATAATACATTGGGTAAGCTATAAAACTCGTCTCAAATATTATTTGCTGTATTACGGTGTTATGAAAAATCCGATGACCGCATAACGGTACGTTTACGAATGTACAACATTCGAGAGAATATTTCATTTCAAAAACTCATTTCAAAACACATTTTCATGCTGTCAAAAGACGAATACGTATGTAATTTTTGCAGAAAAATATCAAACGACAGGAATGACGGACGGACTTTAAACCACGTGAAAGCGAAAATTAATGCTTTGATGGAAAAACACTGAAGAATATCCAGCGTTAAGTGCGTTCGGGTTCCGAGCGGCTGATCAAAACTTTTCGACTTCAATCATTGAAATTCGAAATTGTGGCATATGTTCGGTTTTCACTCCGTACCTACACGAATTCAGGTGTTGTTTATGACATTTGGTCGAGTGTACTGATCTTTATTGATGTAACGACGGCGGGGAACTGAAAGCAATAAATAACTCAGAAATTTAATTTCGTAAAATACCAAGGAGTATACGAGTAGGATAACGGCGACGTCTTCAAAACTATTTCCGAACCATCATGGTTGCTGTATACCTAGATGTTTTTCCGCACGTTTTTCGCACCTCGAGCAGCGAGCTCAATCGATATAATATACTGTATAAGTGTAAGCAGTAGTTCGTCCATTAGGTCGATGATAGGAACGGCACTGGTTTCTACGGTATGTTGCGTGTGAGATATCTTATTTTTAAACTTTGAAAAGTTGATCAGTGGCGTACATTGTAATATTATTGTATCGTATGTATTCTTTATAATATAGTGGGTACAATACTACAATGGTATGTTTAAGTAATACTATATGAAATATACGTAACTGGAGATTGTGTCTCGCATTATAGGAAGAGTTTGTAATAAATATTATACCATTTTAATATAGTCAAACGAACTGTTTCCGCGAATAGTTACAAATCAAATTTGGTATATTTTGTCAAGGCATATTAATTTATATCGGAGGGCCCGGGAGTATTCTACGCGGATAAGTCATGCGAAATTGTATGCGTACACAGATATTATACCTAAAGGCTTGTTATTTATTCGCATACTGTAAACATTTTATAATTTTAAAAAAACTGTTTTTAATATAATCCCGTTCACAATATTTGTAATCATAGGCGATTAAATAATAGATAATGTGTCACTCGTATGAAGTACATTTTAAATGCTGCTTATGTACGGACTACATTAAAAGATAAAAGGAATTTGTTTGAAAAATAAGCTTGAAAAAAATATGCAAAAAAGTTGCTGCCGAAACCAGGGATCGAACCAGGGACCTTTAGATCTTCAGTCTAACGCTCTCCCAACTGAGCTATTTCGGCTGGATGACGTGATTATGGTTTTGAGACCACTTTAGTGACAATTGCCATTTGAAATCAGCATCGCAAAAAAGTCAACTTTAAAAACGTCAAACATGTATTGTAAAATTGATATTTTATCTTTTATTTAATACCATTGAGACTTGAGTATTGAGAGTGAAGCAAAACCGAAAATTTTCTTATGGAACGATTTGTATGTACTCGTATATAAAGTATTTCAAGTAGGTAAGGTTAAGTTAACCATATATAGGTACTTTTCACACGAATTACTTAACCATACCTAATTTAAAAGGTGTCAACGCAGACAAAAATACATTATACAGTACAATAATAAACTGTTTACTTATTTGTACGGTAGGGTTCAATTACTCATATTAATGATGAGAAAAATCCGGATGTTTGGTATTGTGGGTAAATTCTCATCAGAATTTGTCTCTAAAACCTTAAAATCAGGATTTTGGATTTTGAACTTTTGAATTAAGATTCTTTTATGCATTACTATAGTTAAGTCGTACTAACCATATGCCTAGTTATTTTTAACTGAATTATTATACTTAAATATGTTTAAAGTTTAAACGATTTAAATACTACCTACCAGTTACCACCTAACCAATAGGAGGACATATTTTGTCTATCATTTCCAGAAATACACTTCAATTCTTACTTGCGTGAAAAAAATTTTAGGTAATATTATTAACTTCCGAAATGAGTATTTTGACAATATTATATATTATATATTATATTATATTATATATATACTATATAGGGTTGCCATACGTCCCGGTTTTGCCGGGACACTACCGGTTTTTAACCAAGTGTCCCGGTGTCCCGAGAAAGAGTTTCGGGACAGCGATTTGTCCCGGTTTTAACATTTTACTTGATAAAATACCAATTTTCAATTATGAGAAAACATCATCTTCCTACACTTTACAAAATGCCAAGACTATACGCGCTATAATCATAGGTATTTTATTTTTAGACTTTATTATAACCGCTACATCACTACGGTAATAATGTAGTTTAATGTTCAGTGTCGTTGTACACGTTAAATAGGTATACTATTTTTTTATAGTTCTTAGTTCATGCCGTATCGCCGCCTGGCTGTCAACTATAAATTTCCGATTTCCGTTCGTATAAAATAACTAAAATATTTACTTAGTTTTGGTTAAATTAATTGGTGTGAGCTATTTTTCTCGTGACGACACCAATGCGGAGTGGTAAACGGTTATGTAGATTTACAGAAAATTGCAAAGTGAATTCACGTTTTTGAAAAAAGTTTGTAACGATAACGATTATGATGTGTACTGCACAATTTGTTCGAGTTGAATCAATCATTCAAGAAACAAACTTGATATAAAAACGGTAGAATCTTCTCTTAATATAAAAACGTGCTTCAATAATACATTTTGTGAAGAATTCTACGACCAAATTTTGGGAAACAAGTCTTTATTAAAACAAGTTCATGGATCAGCCAAATATGTAGCAAAATCAACAGAAGAAACCCTGGTCTCCAAAAGTTCCGAAGACTAAGAATATGAATTATTATTATTATATTGCTTGTATTCATAATTCATTAAAAAAAATATATACATATAATGATCAAAAAAAGTAAATATTATTTTATATATAGATTTTTTTTTCTTTCATATGGCGATATATATATATATATATATATAATATTTATCCATTCAAAATGTCCCGGGTTCGGAAAAATATATATATTTTATATATTAATAATTTCCTGTACCAATACGCATTTATTTGTAATATTAAGATCCTTTATACCATTTATGCTCCAGAGCTCATCTCAAAAGTTTTTAAGTATACTCGTACTGTTTACATAACATACTCATAAGTTTACACGCCCAGCTTTCGGTATTATTTAACGAGTACGATGGATGGTAGGAACTAGAAACTGCGTCGGTTATAAAACCAATATTTATTATAATAATAATAATGATAATAATAATGGTGATGTGACGATAGTGATGATGATGATGATGATGATGATAATGATTATGATGATCATGATGATAATAATAATGATAAACGTTGTTCGACAAAATTTTAGTCGTCAACGAGTTGGAAGATGTATGTCGTGAATTTTTGAAATGAGCAATTTCAAATGAAAATAACATATAGTTATATAAAACGATACAATAGATTAGTTGATTCTCGCTGTTGTCCTAACGAGTTGTACGATTGAGACTTTTAGCTATATTTACGATCGTTCGTCCGCGTTACAGATCTTATAGCGTAACTGGATGATGAGCGGATGAGCGGGATTTTCGGAGGTACAAAATATCCACCATATGGAATGTTCTTATACTACTTACAATTGTACAAACTGTCCGTGGTTTTATTTTTTTTTTTTGGGGAGGGATGTCATCGTACAAAGTTTTACAAGTCACAACCCTCACGTCACTGTCGCTGCAGTTGTACACGTATTATTTATTATTATTGTGATATCTTAATTATATATTTTCTATCTTAATATCGGCCAGTGTTTGCTAGTCGCTTTTGGAATGTGATAATATAGTAGTTCTATAAAATAACATTATATTCATTTCGTTAATCGTTTTTCCTGCTTTAAATACGTCGTAAATAACTTATCGTGCTATACAATATTATGCATATGAGTATAGACGATATAAATCTAATGAACTCGACGATTTGTCGTGATCAATCGCGGATATATTTATACGTGAACGAATAAACGTGCGTCGGAGACGGACAGAACGGACGTGATCAATCCGTGTACGATGTTATAATATAATATACGCACCACATACATAGTTATACACATTAATAATAATACCTGCGGCACACACGTCGACCTATAACCGCCGCGGCATGGACTTTTGGTCGGGGGAAATGTATTGATCCCGGATAACCTCGTAAATAACCGTACATCGTGTTAGGGGTGTGCAACGGCCGGGGATGGGTGTAAATATAAGAAGGTAAAGAAAACCAAACGAAACGAATTTTGTCAACATTTATTTATAAGGTGTGCAAGTGGGCCGCCGCGTAAGTGCAATATTTATATATTACGTAACGTGATCAACAATTCCGATCGGTCTTGTTTCTTGTGATTTATCCTTCGCAAAATCGCAACGATTCGCGGTAACTCGTCGACAGGAAAAACCAAATTGGGTTTTTTTTTTCTAAGGAGTTATATGCCACCGCCACCACCACTCTTGTGCAATAGTATATGCAGCGATTATAACATAATAGTATTATAATGTCGTAAAACATTGACGTTCGTGTTCTCCAACTATCAATAATCGCAATAAAATTACAATAATAACGTGTTTTGACTGCGCAACTGACGATGACGCACCCAAGTGATTTTTTATCATTCAGCGTGGTGCATTATATATAGCGTATAGGCAATTTTAAATTATGGACGAAAACCGGTAGGTATATAGAATTATGAAAAATAAAGAAAACCGCTCCATCACATTTCCCGAAATGTTTGCCGTCGTCCCAGTCGTCGTCGATATTGACTCACGTATACCTACATATAATGATATATATTATGTGTGTGTTTATAATATATGTATATTGTGCATCGTATATATTATAACTAGGGACTTCACGAGATGGTCGTCGCTTGTACGGCTTAAAAAGGTCACGATACAAGAGAGAGAAAAAAAACGCCCCACCATCGACAGGACAGAATATTTTATATAAAAATACAGAGTGATCAAAGTTTCACACGTTTTATACAGCCGTTTACTCGTAAATATCATAATATGAAAACCAGAGAAATATATATAGTACGTCAAGGTCCGCAGTGATCTATAATACTGATATCATATGACGTATACATGAGATTTTAATTTGTAATAAAGAGCTCGGCTGTAGTTTCGCATTAAAATACGTATTTTCGAACACTAGAGGTTTTATTTATAAAAAATTAGGATTTTTAAAATTTTATCGTCGATTCCCTCTAAAGAAACTGAAGAATAAAATCTCATGTAAAATCATTGTTATCATATTTAAAACAACTTTCGGTGCAACGCATTTTTCTCTATTTTGAATGTTTAAACGAGAAAACTGCTGATTTTGATCGTCCTGTATTTATGTGAACGCAATATACGGAATATTATTAAATACCTTTCTGGTGGTACTCTTTCTCGCAGACTCAGCTTCAGTCATTCGAATGGTACGCGTTTTATGTCACACTCACTCCAATATGTGTATTTATATACATATTATACACGAGCACAACTAGATATCATTTATTATAACGCGTACACGCTAAACGATCCATAATTCAATAATTGTATTACTTTATGTATAGTGCTACGTTGACCCCAACCGAGTCCGAGTAATAATCGGTTTTTAAGACGGTAAAGTCGCAACGCTTGACACATTCATCGATTGTGTATCAACCGATCACTCGTCCGCCGGACGCGATTCGTTTATAGAGACGCGCGCCCACCTGTGTCTCACAGCGCGCGCGAACAGACCGTTTCCCCCCGTGCAGCGCTCCGCTAACATTCGACGATGATTCCGATGTTCGATTATTATTATTACCATTGATTTCACATCACCCGGTACCGTTTAAAAGTATAATGTTATCCGTTCAATGTTAATCGATTGTACGCAGTGCCGAGGGTGAAACATCTATGTTCTATGTATGAGCAGACGGTGCCGGGTGCGAAGCCGGTATGCGCTGCGAATCGGGACGAAACGCGAATATCGATCGGTGCAATAAATAACAAGCGCCGGTCCAATTTGCATAAATTACGTACGCATACGTAGGCGTTGTATAGTTTTTTTTTTTTTAACAATTTCGCCCTCGCAATATTATAAAAAGTTTTCGCGACGTGTTCACTTGCACGGTGTACACTGTACACATGATACGCGCGTGCGCGTCGTGTATACGTACGTTTTCCATTATCTCGAGATACACAGTGTTTTCCACGCGTTCGTAGAACCCGCGATGGCCGTACGCCGGATTCGTCATAAAACTCATCAGTTTTCGGCGCTAACGGTCACCACACAAAAGACTATACACTTTCCGGTGGTGCAGGGACACTCCACACGTACACGACCTGTCGTCCTACATAATACGGAGAAATCTATGTGTGTACCGAAAACAACGGATGATGGGACGTGTTATTAGTGAATCGACTTCCCACGGTACAGCTTACAGGTTATATAATGTGTGATTAATTGATTAATATACAAGGGATTCGTCGAAAAACCTACACGCTCACATTTAGGGCAGGTTAAAATAATTTCCGACCCCCACGCACCCTATATATACATTATTGTTGCGTCACTGCAGTCTGCTCGTATAATAGTTGTCGTGGTCGAGTCACGCGTGATACTCATATATAATACGTTTTTCGTGGTGTTTGAATTTCACGGTAAACGATCACTTTGTCTACAACGCACTCGGAAAATCTATTCGTTGTCACGACGTACTATGGTGATTATAATTTATAAACGACTACAATAATAGTAATAGTATATAACAAGCAATCGGAGATTTCGGAAACGCGCGGATGACCGGATTCGGAGCGGATTCGGAGGGAGGAATGTGTACATCATACGGACGGTTTTTTCTCGTCTCCAGATGAGTTCAGCCCCCATATATGAATGTGCGCTACCGGTTAGGCGATAATTTGCATAATATATCGCAGTACGCCCGTCGGACCAACGCTGCAGCAAGGTCCGCGGGGGTGAGATGTATATAAGAGACTCTTACAGCAGCTGCATTAATGACTTCCGGGCAGACAACAATGTACGCTGTCGCTGGTGGACGTCCGGATGATCGAGAGGTAGTGAGTGGTGTCGGAAAAAACGTCTTCGAAAGCCAATTATATAGAATTTGACGGGCGGCATTGACGATGGGTTCGTTTTTTTTCTTTTGCTTGCCGCCTCCGTAACACGCGGCTCTCGGGGAGGACTGTTTATTGCTTCGCCGATACGTAGTCCTCCACCTCTTTATGTACGAGTATAACGCGAGTATATGCAATAATATTTGCAAAAGTTTACATATTTATTATATTCCGTATATTTATGCGTTATAACGAGGATAATTGACGGAGGTGACGAAAGATCTTGGTGGTGGCCAGCAAAGTCGAAAAAAAAAAACGTTAAGTACAGTGTCATATACGAGTAGTACATGTATATATGAATTATAGTGTGGTGCAAAATGCGTGCTTGTATTACACGCACATTATATTAAAGCTCCACGCCGTGCGCGCAGGGGAAGGGATTGAAATCGATAAACTTCGTTACGACCCGTGGCGCGCGGAGCAGGGATGGCCAAAGTGCGTGTGTTATAATAAATCATTAACGTGCATGAAGCCGAAAAAACAATTGCGGGGGTAAAAAGCGGAGAGAAAAAAAAGTTCATATAATATAAATATATAGTATATTATAATAAATTGTTTAGACATAATATTATAACAAATCTTATTTGCGTGTGCACTATACAGATGTAATAATTTATAATATATGTACCGAAAAGCTAAAGAAACTGTAACAATTGTATATATATATATATTACGAGCTAGTCCGTGGATGTATCGCGTATGCGATGTGATCGACGAACCCTGCACGGCACATGTGCCCAACGCGTTGATCGAATTCCTGAAATGGCTCGTTAACGATGTATTTGAAAAATGTTCAAAAGTATAATTTCGAAACGAAAAGGTCTAAAATGTAATACAATTATACTTCCACTTGATAAATATATCATTGTATAAAATACATTCCTCGATCATGCGTCTATAGAATCTAATACGACTACGTCGTACACTGCGCTTCAACCTCCACACAAAACAGACAATTATAATAATAAGTAAATGAAATAAAACATATCTCAGAAAATCAGTAGTGTATCTGTTATTAGTTAAATGTACATGGTGAATAGTTTTTTTTTGTTCACGTGACCAAATTTCGTGTACATATTCAGGTTGGACCGTGAATATGTTTAAAAATACAATATAATTATAATAAAAATCGAATTCGGGCACCAGACTTGTTGACGTATATTTTTCAGGCCAGATATGAGCGTACTAAAATATTATCATAATTATTATGAGTTCGTCCGTTATAATAATATCATATCGTGATAAATTATTCTATGTATACGGCTTTGGACCGTGTCTTATACGTCGCGGTTCCTTTACCGTTTCTCAAGGGTGTTAAATAATAATTACTATTTATTATACAGCAACCGCGGTACTTGTATTATAATATGCGAATATCATGAAACGCCTTGTCTCGTAGACGTACTGTTATGTATAATATATCTTATTATTATATCATCTTCGGCTCTGAAGTGGATCGCTGTTAAACGAACAAATAACATAAGACATCACAACATCATCATAACATATTTATCATCACATCATTATTGTAACACACTCGTTTATCAAATCCTTTACGAGCACTTCGTACAGATTGCATGTGCGAGTGTGATATCATAATATTATATTATAATTGTCTGCATATTTTCCCTGTCTATTTTGAAGACCACCAGAACCAACGGGACGCTGTAGATTCCAGACTCATCCTATACTGCAATTCGTTTACCATCGTCGCAACGTAATTATACGTGTCCGCCACTTGCGAGTATTGATGTTTTTCCCCAGTCACTGCCATCAGCATGGGGTCCTTGCGTTGGTTCGGGTAGCGCATATCTGCCTGCACTTTACTTACTTCGTACCTACACCGAGATTAGATTGTTCATTAAACTAAAGCAAGGGCATATTTCGACCCTCAGAACGACTTTTTAGCTTAAACACGTTAAGAAAAATCGATTTCGTCTGCGCGGACAGTTCGTTAATGAAATACAATTAATTTTACTTGTGATTGAATACTAATTCATTCACAAACACAGACATACACAAAAGTTCGAATACCGTTTAGATTTTCAAAAACATCAATTACGCCATTGCGTCTGTTATAGGGTTCGATAAAACGGTGTGGTCCATAATTATTTAATCGTGGCAAAGCGCATACATATCCATCGAAGTAGTCCAATTAAAAGATGCCATGGGACATTTATTCTCAGAGTCCAGATTTTTTTCCAGCTCTCTCCTCGATAGTTAATCAAAGTGTCGATATATCTGTACAAAGAACGGTACGCGTCTCGCATATTTACAAGCTTTCGGTGGATTAAACAAAAAGTTAACGCGCAGGAAACTAAGTGATACACGTCTACGTATATGAGAAAGCGTGACAAATCAAACTTTGGTTCCACTCTACTGCAAAGTTTAGAGAAAAAGTAACACTTGGTCTTTCAGTAGAACACCATCGGCCTCCTATACACGCCGTGTACGTATATGGGCATTAGTGTTCAAATATAACGCATGTAAACGTACAGATTTATTTTGTGTGGATAAATGTACATGTATAGGTGTGCCTACATTGATTTTGATATTTTTTCACATAAACGTACAAAAGGGACGAATGTACGTTTAAGGAAATCCAAAGAGAATAATTATTAAAATTTAACAAGAGTGCGTTATTATTGTTTCAAATAAAAATGATAGCTTTTTCAATAGTTTATAATATGTGACTAGGTGTTAAATAAACAACAATATTTTACCACGAAAAATCGTATCTCAAATTAGTTTTATAATAATTATATTACACGGAAGGTATGGAACGGCCCGAGGGGAACTTGCCGCTCTCCTTCTGTACGCCCATGCGTATACATGCGATATTCATTGTATAAGTACGAGTATTTGTACGGCCTTTGCTTTTGCTGCTTTTCGCCAATGTGTTGCCACGGTTACGACGACCAACCGACCGTTGAAGGTGGTGGTTTATTTCTCTCTCTCTCTCTTTCTATTTCTATTTTTTGCTCAGTTCCTCTCTCTCTCTCACTCTCTCTCTCTCTGTCTCTGTCTGCCTGCTTGTCGCTTTCTCTTTCTGTCTGCCTGCTTGTCGCTCTCTCTTTCTCTCTCTCTTTCTCTCTCACTCTCTCTCTCTCTCTCTATCTTCCTCTCTCTCTTTAATTCTTCTTCTCCACCTGTCCCATCGTCAATCTTCTCTCTCTAACTATGTTTACATCACCTTTTCTATACTCTCACTCGTCACCGTTTTACGTCCATTGATAAAAATCGCGCTCCGCGGCATACTTTTCGCCCTTGACATCATCCGCAAGCGAACTACCGCCGGAGTATACGCACGCACAAAATTTTAGGAGATAATATTCATGAGCGCGTGCGTAACACGCCCTTCGCAGCAGCTGCAGCTACCACCACCGACGCTCGATGGCGCGATTTTAACGTTACAATACTGAAAACTATATTACGTGAAAACATTCTTCCGCCACGATTATAATTGAGTGCACCTAGCGTTCTGTGCATATATTACCGAGTACAACAGCATTCTTCGTGCTGGGAGATGTATCGAACAATTTACTCATCCGTAAATAGAAACTGCAGTGTTTTTTGAAAATTGTAAACAGCTCAGACATTCATCTTATTACGACGTGGAGACTTGCCGTGTATAATAAGCGTACGTACACGTTGTGTGAGTCGAATCTCACTTTTGTCCCGATAACGACAAGACTGCTGATGCAGTGCTGTTTTTATGAGGCAGGTTAGATTCCAGTGACAAATGGTAGATACATATTTTACTGTAAATGTTTACACTGAGAATCGATACGATGATGAAGGCAAACGAATATATAGATGTTCCTGCGGACGTCGTAGAATGTTATCCGGGGATTCGATGAACGGCTGTATCTTTTTCTCTATGATTTTATTATCACAAATGAAAAAAATTCAAGACTGTCGGTGATATATTTTCATCGAGAAAAACTAATAATCAGCAAACAATGTTTCATCTAAGCTCTTACATAATCTAGTTATTATATCTATTCGCTATTATGCGTTTGCGTACTACTTTCTTGTCTCTACAACACACTTATACTCATAAACATACTAAACATTTATAAACGTACTTAAAAATACACTTTTATACAAGCAAACTTTATTATAATTGTGTGTGTGTGTATCATCATTAATTTTACTATGCGATATGATTTACGCGTTTTATAATCCCTCCAGAGCGCACGTGCTCATATCGCGAAGCACGACACGATAAAAATATTATAAATATAATAAAATACACACCATTTTCACCGTGCAGAGCTCTTATCAGATATACGTGCGTATAAAACTATAAACATACATATGTACATCTATATAAATGTTTTTTATTATATTTACACGAAACTCGAAAACGTGGCGGAAATTTATGCATTTCGACGTACACCATCAAAGCAGCTGAAATGTAACTCACACGTTTTCGACACAGCTATTGAACAAAAAAAATCTGTGTTTGTTTTTTATTAAATTTCAGACGGCGCAATCATTATTTTCCCTCTCTCCAGTGAAAATCGATTGAGGGTTGATATTTATATATACCCGGGGCGTATTCGGCATACATATCGCCATAGCGTTAACGCAAGGGACTAAGAATTTTCATCACGTATACGTCGAAGTCACATATCATAATAAAATATTGACTACGGCGAGATTAACGCGCGTCCATCGGCTTGGGACGACCGGAAACGTCTGAAGAACGAAGGATACGTCCGGGTCGCGTAGCCCGGCGTAGGGTATCGTTGGGTTTTTTTTCGCGTTCTCGCCAGTTATTTGAGATGGGCTTGACTGGATAACACGACTGTTGCCGATCAAACAAATCGATAAATCACTTTCTACGGTTATACACGTGCAGATAGTCCAAATGTAGCGGTCACGAGGGTCGAAGTATCGAACCGTCGCAGCGCAGCGTTTAATGAGAACCACTCGGTCACAGTCGAGTCGTGATAACTCGAATAACCTTTTTTCTATACAGGTTCCTCGGGATACGCTTTGGTAATAGTACAACCAATGAAAAGCATACCCGTAAAACCGATAATTGTACGTATAATAAATACGCTTTGAAATAACCATACAAATAATCATTTATTAATCCTATTCGATCTCTAGATAATATTATAAATAATGTACACTCTCATTCGACATACTGCTTTCGGTTAACACCGTGAACACATTTTAAATAAAAAGAACATGATGTCGAACTGTCCCTTGGTGTAGTTGTCGTCGTTTCATATTTTTACTACGTCCTATTTGCGGTTTTTATAATATCCGTGAAAATACCTAAACGAAAGGTTTCTTTTAATCCGTAATCCACACTATTCATAATTAATTCGCGTGCGCCACATATACTCGTGGTCCGGATCGATAACAGATAATTTAATATACGTTTTTTGAAAAAAATATTAATGATAAATTAACCTGTTCATAATTAGTTATCGCGGCCGATCGGCTTCGACACGATATTTTGGTCGAGGAATAAATATCCTGTCGAAAACAGCCGATGATGATATGGCAATAACACACATGACCGAACTCCTAAACGAACATGCGACGTGTGTGCGCATGAAATGTTTAAACACACACACACACACACACACACACACACACACACACACACACACACACACACACACACACACACACACACACACACACACACACACACACACACACACACACACACACACACACACACACACACACACACACACACACACACACACACACACACACACACACACACACACACACACACACACACACACACACACACACACACACACACACACACACACACACACACACACACACACACACACACACACACACACACACACACACACACACACACACACACACACACACACACACACACACACACACACACACACACACACACACACACACACACATATAGCATATATTAAACTCATTACGCGTATTATGTTCACTCGGATGGTTAGAGAGTACTTATACTTGAATAATGCACACCGCTGCTATTTCATGATATTTTTGCAGCAAGTCCCGTCACCGTGTACGCGAAGCGCGCGGCTTTGGCGATTATAATACTCGCACCGCTCACTCGTCTCGATGGAATTATAATAATAGTCCCGAATGTGTCGCATGCACTTGAATATAGTTTGAGGAGAGAAAAAATAGCAAAGATTCACTGCCCACAATAATAAACGTACCCGTGCCATCACAGACGAGGCCAGAATCGCAGGACGAAAACGTTTTGCCGTGATATATTATATACAGGGTGTCCCACCGGGATTTGCCGAGAGTGAAATCACCCATGTTAATAGAGATAATATAATATAATTTTTTTTTTTTTAATCAGCAGCCCTGGCCAATGGTGGTTTTGTTGGCAATAGTTGGGTAAATATAAGTGTATATTATTAATGAAGTTAAAAATTAACTCTTTTTTATAACTTTTATAAATTTCGAAGATAGCGATTTTATAGGGCTTATTTTTTTGAAAATATTGATGGTTCAACTTTAAATTTTCATTAATTTCTTGATTTTTAATAATTGTTTTCGTTTACAAAAAAATAGTGTACTATTTATACAATTTTAAGTAAGAATCACATCATCAGCAAACCTTATCGGAAAAATGACGATGTGATTCAAATTATTTTTTTGTAAACTTAAAAAGTAAATCCAATGAAAACTGAAAGATGAACAGTTGAAATTTTCAGACAAATAAGTCCTATAAAATGGTTTTCTCTGAAATTCATATAAATTATAAAATAAAAATTTAATTTTTTAACTTCTATAATAATATAAATATAAACTTATATTTACGTTTGAATTGCCTTTGAGATTCTCATAAAAAAAAACAGAATTCGATTACCTCTACTAACACAGCAGATATCGCTCTGTGTAAATCCCAGTGGAATACTCTGTTTATCAGGGAATGAGCAACATATTAAGTTACTAGAGCTCCAGCTTTTAGACATTTAAAATCTAGGAGGGCAGATAACTAAAACCTTAACGCATGACGTGTATATATGGCACGATGGATCCCATACTTGATATAACAAAATAAGTATTAGCTATGACATACTACAATATGACATATTTATGGACATATCATACTTTGACATTTATCTAGCAAAATATACTTATAAATTAGCAAAATATACCAGATAAAAATGGTACAAGGACCGGATAATGCTCGTTGACCGCCATTTTTCCATCCCTGTTCATGACATTATGATTGTTTTTCGCCGATTTCAAACCAAATATTAAAACACGTTCTAGTTTTGATTACATCGTATAATATGTTTGATATATTTTATAATGCAGGTTTATGTGCTGTAATAGCATGATTTTGTTTGTACACTGAAATTAAATTAAATTGTGAAATGCAATTGGTGCCTGGTGGTGTATTACAGATGATACGTTTTCGTATTAAACGGGTCTGTATTTCGAGCATACTAATCGGGTAAAAATATTAGGCCGATTATTGGTATATCGTACATGATAATAATTGTTCTGTTTATTTTCACGTCTGTTTCTAATGTATAATTTTTTCGTGGTCTTTACAGTGTTGTTACAACATTCGCAGCACATTTGCACGCGCTTCAATAAAAACGCGTCGACGCATTATATCGAACTAATCACATTTTAATCAAAAAACGATAATAGCGCGAAACATCACATCAATTTAAGCTCAATTACGGATGTGAACGTTTTAGTCGTTTTACAATAAAAACGGTGCTGTCGTCGATTTATATCATTTACTTCGGTAAATAAATTTAATTGACTTAAATGATATTATTATTTGCTACGTGACCGTTACGGTACTTAATATTTATGTACTTGCATACACACTATGACATACGCGGGAGTGGTGGACGAATGTAACGATAGGGGAAAATAACAATTACATTGAAACAAATGAATTTCGTTTTTAATTCAACACATGTGTGGTCGTGTGTAAGAGGTGACTATTATACATTCACAGCTGTACTCGGCGTTTTTGAGTTGCATATGATTCAGGTCGATAAAACAATTAAAAATACAAACAGTAGAAGAATAAAACTACTTCGGTAAAACTTATTTTTCGCTAAACTCAAACAAAAACTTTGAAAGTTGTACGATTTTAGAAATTTCATTATATGATGGATGTAATTCGAAAATTACTCAAGTAAAGCAAACTATTATTCGATTACTACATCGTAAAACAATAAAAAAAACATGGTTTGCGTAAGTGTTGTAAACAGAAAAGCCGTATACTGAATTAATGAAAGCGTTTGAATTTGTTTCACTGAAACCTAGTCTTAAATCGATTTTTAGGAGTGTGACGTACTTTAAACGCGCGTTGATACTCTATTCCATGAAAATGTTAAAGAATAAATCTTTACGAAATTCGTTATATAAGTACATTATACATATAATATATATATAATCCTAAGTACAGTTCACTGCATATAATTTTATAATTTGCTTAAGTTATAGGTATTAGATCGGTATGAAATGTAGTAATATTAAATACACATTTATTTTATTGTACATATAGCACAAATAATGCATGAGTAATTCAGTTTTATTGTGCGATTGTAATTGTTGTTTTCAGACATTCTTGGCAATTTAATTTACAGTATATATACTTAAATAATCATTACAAGTTATATAACTATAATAGAGTAAGTAAGTAGTTAAAAATGTTATTAAGATTCTTACAGATTGAATTTCACATAATTTGATATTGAATGTACATATACAGCTGAATAAGTTCTCAAGTTAATCTCATTTCAAGTAATTGCGTTCAATTTTGTGTGTAGGTATGCTATAAAATAATGCAAATTGAATGGAAAAAAAAAGAATTTCACTCAAGGCTTTTTATGTCGAAATGATGCATTACATTGTTATATTGCACGGAAAGAGAAAAAGAGAAAGAACGAGGTAGGAGACGGATAGAACGAAGGGATCATGAATTATTAATGTTGTGTGGGATTTTAAGCCGATTAAATTTCGTACGCGGTACTTGCTCTTCAGAAGTGATCGATCAAAACAGTGATAAGAAATTGAGTGATAAGAATGACCGATGAGATTGCCGAGTCATAAGATTAGAGTAATGTTATTAGTTATTACTATACAATTGAAAAAATAAATCGATACTCTACATCTCAAGGTAAAACGAATTGGAAAGGGGGGTGATTAGAGTTTAAAGACCGTTCAGGACGTCGATTAAAGGGATAGAAAAAACTGTTCAGCTCGATCATTCCGGATCTTCACGGAATAAATACTATTATTATACCATCGTTTGACCGTTAGTTTTTTCTGCTTGTGTACGAATTGATTACATAATATTTTTTTCCATACACGACATGCTTCGACATATTTAAATACTAAACAATACATAAACCTATACAACATATTTTTTCTATTAATGATTTTATATCATAACAATCGTGGTCCAAAATACGATCAGGAAAATCGGTGCACATATATACGCGCGCAAAAAATTGTATATCATGTTTGTTATATTGTTGTAACAGTTTTAAAAATGTTGACAAATAATTTGCCGATAGACGTATATACGTATTATAGTATACTATAATATACTATAATACATGTATAGAGATAACTGTAGATAACCACGGTCTGTCAAGGTCCGCCGGATAAACCATAACGCCATCCAAATAAGCGTATATTATATTTTATTTTTTGTAATTACACCAAACTGCTTTTGTTATGTTTAAAAATAAAAAGAAACAGAAAACAGTAGTGGCTTACATAATGAACTGAAATATTGCTGTTCCTCATCACACTGCTGGTCTAAGGTGAATTTCTGGTGAATAATATTTATTCTTTTAAATTATTCAATGGTCTTTAATAGTACTTATGGTCTTGACTCCCGTTTTTAAATCGTATTAGATTTTACCCAATATAAAATCCAATATCTATATTTTGATTTTATTTTTAATCGCGTTCAGTGCTCGTATTTTAGTACTAAATGATCCGGTATCTGCGTGAGCTTTTTTTGATCGTGTATGCCAGGGACGTTCACCTGGCAGCCTTCGCACCATTTTGATCTGGCCTGCATTGCCTTTTAAAATTAAACACTTCAAAGTTTAAAAAAAAAAAACTATTTGATACGTTGATATGAATTATTCTCATCTGCTATCGAACTCGCATTTACATTTTGATCTCTAAATGTCTCGGAAGCTAACACTTATCTCGTCACATCAAGACGTGTCGTATACGTCGATGTGTAGTTCGGTTTTAGTTTTAGTTTGCTGCCCCCACCCCCCTATATTTCAAAGATATAAAAGCTGGCCTTCTATATAGTAGATAAAAAGTTGCCGATCCCTGGTGCCATACGCTATACGTACGGACGATATTTGCATGTTCCATTATTTAGATTCATATTTTTATATCAAATAGTTGTCTCGACATCGCAGCACAAACGGTTTTCGTATACGTGTAATGTGTATTGGTATCGTTTGCCCTTGGGACATCGGTGTTCAAACGTTATAATGTTTACACATACAAACATGAGTGTAGTAGGTACCTACACGACGGAGTGTCGTGTCGTGCGTTACACAAGGTCGCCAACGTCGTCGTACCGATAATTTTGTAAGATATCGGAAATACGAGAGCAATAATTGTTTTGTCGTCGACGGGAAGTTCAAAAAAAAAAAAATAATTAAAAAAAAATATCGATACAAGTTTCCTGAAAATGCGTACGTACAGTTTTACTACACCGTTGTTATCGCGGCACGACATAAACGAGTGTGTACCCGTACCGAGGTCGTACAATAATATGTTATGTTATTATTGTTACACGACACACATCTAATACGAGTACACGGAGTCACGGACTTTGTCGGCTCCGCTGTCGCACAACGTTTCGGACAAGAAAAAAAAAAAACGGAAAAAAAAAAATAAAAAATAGAAATACACAAAACCGCGTGCGTAGTGCGTAATAATGCTATGATAATATTATGTCATGTTCTCGCTCGAGAGAACGGTTGAAAAACTGCTGTGAAAAGTGTCCGTTAAACACACGCGTATATTATAACTCATGCTCGATTATTTTCGTCGGCGAAAACGTCACTTATATTTTTCGTTTCGTCGGCCCGTGACAATGTTATAAACGACGTCACGACACGACACGAAACGACACGAGAGGCAAAGAGGAGAGTGAGAGAGGGGGAGAGAGATAGAGAGATAGAGAGAGTGAGAGAGAGAAACAGCCGCGTGTAAAATATAACAAGGACCCCACGCGCGTTTCTCCTGACGGAAAATGCGTTTTCGTCCTTTTGGAAACCAACGACTTCCCTGGTCGATTTCCGATCTAAACCTTTTCGCAACGGCACACGCACACTAATTCTGAACTGATAAATAATTGTTTCGACTGGTTAGAACACACTCTCACGCACACAAATGAGTACGTACTCGCATTTTGTGATTTCTCGCTGTAGGAGCCGAACATTTATCAAAGTCTCAGTTATCACAGCGAATACTCGTTTTAAACATGATTTATTTTGATGTGAAACTAACAAGGGTTAAATACATCAAATTTACATTTTAGTACAACCAATAATTTAATACCGCATCTCGAGTAAAATAATCAACAGTTTTTATTTTATTTTAGACCCTGAGCGAAGCGAGGAGCGATATGTTCATATATAGTTTTCTCAGCAATTTTTTAGTTCAAAAGTTTTATGCAGATGGATTCCTAGAAAGGAGATTTTTTCAGTTATCTTGAATTTTGTATTACGCAACTATTATTTTGGCTTAAAAATAATTGACACAAGTTTTTAGAAAACCACACGTCATTGAGTGGTCCTACCCCTCACTACAGCGTCAGACCGAAACCATATACGAACACGCTGAACGAATGCAAAAATTCGAAATAAATTTCAATTGAAATTATTTTCGATAACTATTTCCAACATTTTATTCCACATTATGTTCTTGGTACAAACATTATTAGAAAACTACTTCGACGATAGTTTCTGAACGATATTAGTTTATTTTTTTCATTTGATTAAAACACATTATTTGTATTTCGTCGTATACGTATGTGCTCTGTGTATGTCTGTTATAGGGGCTGAAACTCGGGTGCGTGCGATACTCACTCGGTCGATCCTATTATTGTACGTACAAGGATCACTTCGACGACGTTTGCGAAAATCCTCCCCACCGTTCCGCCACGTCGTCTACGACACGAAATGCCATTGTGCTGGCGCGTACGTCGAGTGCCCACTCGGCGCGGTCGGGAGCTCTCCGCTCGCGCTCGTTTCATCGCGTGTGCGTACCATATTTTATATTATACGTTACATGCATTTTTCCGTCGATAAAAAACTAAAAACATTTTCGCCCAGATACGGTGTGAACGATCCAAACAACATTTCGGGTTCACGCGTTTGAATATTTACTAATTACTTTTTACGCTTAACCGGTCTCTGTAGGAATATTATTTTAAACCTAAATCGATTAGGTATTGAGATTCGGCTGAGTTATGTATTATATTATTGTAATATTATGCAAAATCATCATAAGTTGTCTATACCAACGGTTTTAAGACGGACACCGCAATATTTATTTTTTTTTTAAATAAGTATAAACGGCCTAAAAAAAAGTCTAAAATAGTGTTTAGAAAATGGTTGAAAAACATTGGTATATACATCTACGGCACAGTGTATTATATTTCGTAGCGAGTAGTAGGTTGTTTGGTTTAAACGACCCGCGTCTCGGTACGATTTGTCCTGAACACGATGACGTCATTACTGTTCTGCGATTTCCGATACGCGCGTATATAACAGCCACTGTTTGTTTGACATACCCGCGACCAAGTGTCGTTTCACATATTTACATATTCAGTATTTACGGTACAGCGAGTGCGAGTGTGCGCGTGAGTGATATATTTAATATATGCATTACATTACATTGTACAATATGTTTACATATCAATTGATCGCGGTCCAACGAGTCGTGTTTACCTAACTTGATACTAACAACATCATTAGTATGTCCGTCTAATTTCCAAAACGTCGTAATATCATACTTCGAATTTGATCACAACAAAACGTAGTGTTGTGTATTGTAGTTTTATTCGTATATGCGTGCCGTTTAAAAAAGCTGTATAAAAACCCGATATTATAAATACGATTTAAATTTTGTCAGCCGTTAGCAGTCGTCAGCGCTTTTACACTTACACACACAACTCTAGGTTTTTAGAAAATTTCTCAGTAAGAACGAGCGGCATTCGTATCATTTCATTTAATTTCGGGTGCGTGTAACTATGTGGACGTTAATTCACGGACGCTTTTCGTTTACCAAACTCTAGCTGTCGGTGGATATATTTCCTCGAAAATAATTAAAATAATAATGTAGAGTTCTCAGTGAGGGAACACCAACGATAGTTCTGAATTTTGCAAGACAGAAAATGTAATATATACAGTGATATACAAAATAATATGCAACTTCAATACATTCCGAATCGTCATGTACACCATGCGATTTTATAGGTACATTGTATTTTAACCATATCATCCATGATTTCCCTGCACTTGAGAATCTTAATGTGAATAAAATTAGTACAGTATATATCAGCTTACCAGTTATAGAACTCTGCAATTTCTCTTATGCGTGCCTTACTAGCTGTCTACTCCGGTACATATTATCAAATACATAAAAGAGTTACGGTTACGCACATAATTCTAATCAATCATTCCTATTAAACATAGTTATAGCTTATAATTACACTTCGTTATAATGTGATTTATGTGAATATAGTCATATATATATAAGCTCGTGTAATATGCGAAACGGTAAAGTAATTGAACTGAAAGAATCACATTTTAGAAATTTTAGTTCTACTTAAAAGTACACGGGCTTGAATAAAATAAATCTAACATTATTGATCTTTGTCGCTGAATTTTAATCTCGAATTTATGGACACGGCGAAGCCAAACACGTGGAAGCAGTCAAGGTAATTAATGTAATTAGTTCGACATCTAATAGTTGGAAATTTAAATACTTTGTTGTAAGTCACATAATCTTCTCCGACGGATGAAAATATAAAATTCTGTCACGCCATCCATGACGTCGTCAAAGAAGATGCATCGATAGACGTTTTCATCGGTAAATATTGAAAATAAGTTGATCTTCTACTATACGACATGCCGTAATGTCAATACCACTATGATAGTACGAGCGTGCAGCTGAACGCAATATAAGTTAAAGTGCTATATTGGAAGAAATAAAATATAATACTTTTTAACAGAAAAATATGAAAATAATCAAAAGTTATACAGTGTCATCAATGTACCCATTACAAGTTAATGAAATCATTAATTTCACGACTCAGTGGATTGGAAATGTACTGGTGCGGCTCCGAGCAGTGAGGGTTTATATATATACATAGATATAGAAAACCAACACAACTTCAACGTGTCTCGATTCAAGAGTATAAATGTATATTATTATTTGTTCTTGGGTAGTTTTGAGATAATGTGCTGTAAAATATTATGATACAGCTAACAAGATTATTGGTTCTCGGTGGGTTTGTTTCAATCGAAATCGATCAAATTATAATGTTATGATTATATTTTTACAGCATTCCATATCGTGCACTAATTTTAACTAGCAGTCGTAGTGTTCCGGATACCTTAAATACGTACACGCGGAAACGCAAAAGTATCATCGGAAACGGCTGGTGAAATAAAACTACCGAAACTCCGAACTGCGTTGAAACGTGCTGTCTCTTTGAAAACTCGTATTTTCACCGTCGTTACACCGACGTGTATCATAAGAGCCGAGCGGCAACAGCTGCTGTATAACATAAAGTTTAATGAAAAACGAGACGAAATGTCTATTTCCTGCCTCGCGGGTCGTTTCGCGCACGATGATATAAAAAGCGAAAAAAAGTAATACGAGGATAAACGCGATTAGCGTTACATTACAATAGCCGTACACGATAACACATTATTATCTAGAACGTACGCACATATTATGCAGTCGACGTGCGACGCGTACAAGCATGATGCGTCCCGTTCAAAACGAAGACCTGTGAAAAAAAACTGATGACTATCCGGAAATTTGTCGCGTCGAGTGGAAACCGACGACGACCGTGCGGTTCCGTACGATTCGTAGTCGTCATCGCGGACGTGTTACCCCTAGCCCCGTCCCCCTCCCCGCTAAGGACGCGACGAAGATTAGCCGGTGCAGCGATGCAACGACGCGTTATCATGCAGTTTTCACGTCTTACCGAGCGCCGTCGTGTCAAACATAATGGTCGACGACGCGCGTCACGCTACAGGTACACGCGTCCGTAGTACACCAGTGTAGCGGCGGTGCTCGGGAAAACGAACGGTTCGCGCGCAGACTGTGAACGCGACATCATGAAAACGCGTTACACGCCACACACGCGACGATCGCAGTGTTACGACGATCGGATTCGTTCGGAGGGGCGGTGGTGGGTAGGTTAGGGAGGGAGGGAGCCACGAAGTAGGCGAACGAGACGATGCGCGAAAATCGGTTCAGTGATTACAATAGTAGTAATAATAATTATATGTTGTCACGTAGGACGCGGCGACACCGGGATTCCGGGGTGCACGCAATCACGTGTGATCGCGGCCAGGAATAACGACGGCTTTTGTACGTGTCCGCAGGACGTAGACGAGTATCGCGCACGTTAATAATTAATAAACGTTATCCTGCGGGACCGCAGGTGCGCGAGTTTCAACTTTAACGGCCCATATTTTTTCACCGAGCACGTTTCAATAATAATTTGATTGTTTGGAATTGTGAGTGAACACATCGACCGGCTGCGAATTCAGAGTTTTATTCGGGGAAGGGGCGGGGGGTCAAAACAATTTATGAATATGCCTACCTTAATACCATATACCATAAACTATCATAAAATATATAATTTCATCGTTTATCAATGAATAGTTATAACAATCAAATTAATCACAATATGATTTTCTGTTACAAATCAATCAGTATTGAGTATTGAGTGCGGTAAAGAACAAACACAGATATTTTTTCATAAAACTTCACAAGCGCCCCTGTAGACGGCTGTTTAAAACATCCCTGATCGGCCGTTCTATTTGGGGAGTTTTTTTTCGAATGGTGTAAATAATAATAATTGTCCTTGATATGCGATTATTTTATTTCGTACACCGGTGGCGTGCGTCTATTTTCGGAATTGTTTATTTTATTCCGATTCGTTATACACGCAATGGAAACTGCAAATTTAGTGGTGGTCCATATTAAACCATTATAACTTAAAAGCTACGGTTATTCGTTGACAGCCCGATAACATAGAAAAGTGTACACGACTGCTGTGTGGCGACGAGCATATCGTTAACTTTAAAGAGACATTCAGATTAAATAATGTCTACATTACAATGTGGGTTATTCTTCCAGGCCTCCGCCGCCATGTCCGATGCACACACTTTATTAGAGGAAACGAGTCAGTCACACGCGGTCATATTATAGAATATAGAGTATATACTCGTATGACCTTCCCTCATCGTACTGGTGATGACAGTTATCGTTATCGGTATTATTATTATTATTCATAGAATTGATTGTGACGTAAAAATATGATACAAAAATTAAAAACAACAGGATGACCTTTTTAGTATTCGGTACTGGTGCTTTTTTCGCCTCACGAGCAAACGTAAGAATGACATTTGTCGAATTTCCAATCGTGTCATTATTCTTCAATTAATCATATTATAATTGAGGTAACACGATATTGAATAAACTATTTAAACAAACATAATAAAACAAGTCGAAGTAAATAGTATCCTACGTAGATTTAAACTTTGGTGTCATCTTCCAATCCCTAACACACACCCCCTATCTTGGGTTATTTTTCTAATCGACTACACAACATTTAATTGCAGTAATTCATACAAAAAATAACAAAAAATAACTGACATCATTAAACAATTTATTATTAAATATACAATTTATAATAATTGTGTGTACCCATCAGGTAATCTTGATCCTGTTGACCGATTGCCGACCCTCAAACCGTCTTTCTCTAGCAAATAATTTTTACACATAATCATCGTGACCCTTTCATACATTATTGTTTGCCCATTGTCACACATATAATCGATTCGTTTGCATAAATTGTATATGTGTGTGTGTGTGTGTCTGTTTGTGCGCGCGCGTAAATTGAGTAAGAATTCATTACATTTTTTCTATACCATTTATTAAACGTAGGAAAATAAACTAGTTGATAGAAAATGAATTAACAATCACGTGTATGCAGCAATAAGAAATCATCAATCACCAATCATGAAGCACACATGCTAATACATTGACTACTCTTACGTGATTAGTATTAGGTTTTCTTACAACCTTGTTCTGCGATTTTTTAACAATACACTTAAAATTTCCTGAATGTTTGTCAGGGTTCGTGCATACGAAATCGCATAAAAACCAACGGAACACCGTTTGCGGTGTGTAATAATATAATAAATTAAGAAAAGATTATTCGATTTGTACGCGGAAAAAATAATTATTCTAAAGATCCTACGCATAATAAGACTGTGCACTCGATTAGCTAACCGTGAAACGAGATGGTGCTCTGAATTCGTGTGAGGAAATTATGATTTTAGTAAGACTAATGTACGAAACAATCGTTTTCGTCAAGCGCGCGTGAGTATATTACATTAAATAACGTAGAATTTGGTCTCTGACCGCAGCAAGCTCTTACCTTGCAAATAGTCTACTCGATCATCCCGGACCGGCGCGACAGAATTCAAAAAGCCCACGTGCTTGTAACACTATATTATTATACTATAATAATATTGTGTGTTCGGTCGGGTTAACTATGCGACAATATTAGAACCGTCGAAGGCGTTTTCACGGGTGACACTATTCGATACACGATGCGGTATATGGGTTACAACCGTAAAACTCGACCGCGGCGGCCCTGTACCGATATACCGTCTGGAACAACACTCGAATCGCGGCTGCGGCTGTGGCGGCGGCGGCGGCGGTAGAGGCATTAGCGTTGGTGGCGGCGGCGGCGGCGGCGGCGGCGGCCGATCGATCGACATTTTGTGTTTGGCCCGTACGGCCGAATCACGCGCGACAACAAACAACAAGCAATGAATATACACGGACATACACACATACACACATCGAACTAGTATATTATCACCGCTGCCTACGCGACCGCAGTGACCGTAACCTTCCGAATGGTTTAGGAAATTGTCATCGAGTTGACGCTAGGAGAGAATGATATTTTGAAACGCGATAAAACGCAACGAATATGCGTACTGTGAAACCATCATAAATTATTGGCGATTAAACGTTCAGCAGCATGTAAACACAGGCCGTTGGTCGTGATGTTAAGTAAAAATCTCAGATCGCACTTTTCCCCTTATAATTATGAGTTTTTTTTTTATTTCACCCCTAAGATAGTGATAAGAAATGTTAGCACACGTATATCCGTGCACCCGCGTAAAGTAAATACACATTATACAACGCTCCTACATCGGTGATTTACGACGTGTTTATAGGGTGTGGAAACACACTCCGCCGTTTTGAACCGGCAATCGGTCACGGAACATCCCGTTGTACGTGTCATGTACGTGGTACGTACAGCGAATGCGCATGGGTGTAAATGTAAAGTTATACGGTCGTTGGCGTATGCGAGTGCACGTGGCGTGGACACCGTCCTCTAATATAATTGTCACTGGAGATTTTGGGACGGTGCAATAGTGCAAGCGGCGGTCTGCACGTCGTTTTTTTCGTTATCAACCGGCGTGCACGGGGCGGATTTCGCAGTAGGGAAACGATGATGTTCATCATCGTGAAGGGTTCACACCCCCGGGATCGCGCACGTACACGCCGAGTGTGCACGCGTGAGCTCACGGCGTAACATATAGGTGTGTTTGCGGAAAACGGCTTTTCATATTCTAGTCGTCGACCGACCCTTTCCCGTCATGTCACCGGGTACACGGGTAGCTATTACCGCCCACGCAACACCGTCATCACCCCCGCACGATTCCACGCGTGTATGACCCCGAGCATGACCTACATTCCAGGGGTGTGCCCTCCTCTCGCTCCGCTCCACCGCGCGGTACTCGCATCGGCCTCACCGCCGCACGCACCCGAAGGACCCGAAAAACCTCGGTCTCGCTGCCGTGCGCGTAACTTAAGGACATCACGTTAATACCTGTGCGTAACATCGCGATTCCCCCGCACCGCATTATCGCGCGCAGACGACCGCATCGCACGGCCGCCGGTGCCCCGCCGCGGCCGCACCACGTCGCACTCGCTGCGCAGGGAAATCAATAGATTTCGGTCGTTCGACCCTGCAGCGAGAAACGAACTAGGTCGCGTTAACCGCCCCGTCGCGGTGTAAACACGCGGTGCACCGAGGACGCGGACGATCACCAATGGGCAACACCATACAGTGCTGCGGTACGCGCGTATGCTACATCTAGTAATACGTAGAGTGTGTGTGTTGCCGACTTACCCGCGTTGTACAGACGGCCCGAGTTGAACACGGTTGGTCGCGTCGTCCGCTATCGTTTGTGCCGGGCGACGCCGCGAATCGGGGACTTTTTGACGGTCGGCTTCTGCGGGGCGGTAGTGGTGCCCGTCACTCGGTCGCGCGCCGTATTACGACGCGGTCGTGACGACGGTCGTCCGACCTAGCCCACGCGGTCGCGCGCGGGCGCACTGCTCGACGATGGGCGGCGGCGGCGGCGGCGTTGAAGGGGCGCGGTGGGGTTGTTGGACGACGGGACGCGCGCGCTGTGTGCGACCGACTGTATGGTTGCGTGCACGCGATCCGGTCCTCGTGCTGCCACGTGTGCTCCGTCCCCGTTCAGTGCATGTCGCGCGCTGTAGTGCAGACCGCGGTGCCCCCGTGCACGGCTAGCGCGTACAGTAGTTCGACGTTACGGTGTCCGCGGGGCGACGGCCAAGACGTGTCTGCTGCTGCTGCTGCGTTGGACGAGTCGTTCGCTCGCGGCGCAGCTCGTCGCAATATGGCGATCGCGGGGCACTGGACCGGCGGGACGTTCGGCCGCCCGGCGCGCGCGATCGATACCACACACCGCCGCCGCCGTCGTGCGCGCAAGTGCGCGACGGTCGGGCGAACGCGACCGGCGGCACGGGCCTGCGCGCGGACGCCGATGAGACCTTTCCCCGCCGTCCCCTCGCCCATCCAGTCGGGGTTACCCGCCCTACCGCGCGCCGCAGCCTCGCTCGGCGACCGAACCTACGACACCCACACCTCCCAGAGTTCGCGAACAGGAGCGCGCGCAAGCGCGCGATATTTCATCCGCCCTTCCACCACCTCCGATCACCATCCCTTATTCGCGCCTACGCGAGACGCTCCACGCCGCGTTCTCAATCCCATCCCCTCCCTCACTTGCCGCCACTCGATCTTTCTCTCTCTCGCCCCCTGCCCGACGATAATAATAAAACGTCTATACTTGCGCCGTGCTCGCGTTTTCTGGTTAACTCGTACATGCACGCGTAGGTGCATATTTCGTACAGGTACACTTCCTACGTGCTGCGATTAATCAGTCTTAAACTATCGGTTGAAATCGAAGTAGGTCGTTTAATTATAATCAGCCCGTTCCTTATCCGCATATACATCGATTTCGAATACTACGGTCGATAATTACGGTCACTTGATGTCGGTCTGGTTCGATACCTTTTTTTCCGTAATTGATAAGTACCTAGTCGAGATGAAAGGCTAGTCGAGTCGCAATTATTTTCTGGAACGAATAAGTGACGTAGGCGGACGCCACGTTGAAGTACTCCACATCCTGTTATACGAATCGTATTGGCTACTAATTATTTTTCTACCGTTTCCTACGTTAATAAAACGCGTATCGATTAATGCTCACGCAGAAAACGGCATAGCGAATAAATGTTTTTCCACGTACGCGCACGCGTAAATTATGTAGCATCAAATATGCGCACGCTTATCGCTAATGACTAACAATTTATATGATAACGTCACACATATTAATTGGCTTTCTGATGTATCGATTTGGCATACAAAAATGTTTAGAACAAAGATAGGCAAAACGAAATAATATATTATTTCTACCCCTCGGTGGGGAACAAATGTGAACCGTTTCTAAAAGTACATATAGGTTATAGGAAATATCGAGCGGTTCAAGAACCCGAGTACCCCTTTTAGATATAACTAACTTGTATATATATACCTACAAATACCAACATTGTACCCCGAAATACGGTGTGTGCAGAATATGTGTGTATACCACACGCACTTGTACACGCACACAGCGTTTAGTAACGAGCCGCCCGCGGCGGATCGTTGCGACGGCGGCGGAACCTATATGCACACAGGGTGTGGTGACAGGAAGTTGTCGGAACTTTATGTTACACCCTGTACACTACTGTGTATGAGACCGTTTTACGTATATTATGATTACGGCGAGTAAACGATTTTTGGCCCCCATTACACGCTATACTCGTCCGGCAGAACCGACTAGAACCACTGCACAGCACGAGCCGACAGTTGTATATTATATCGGTGTAGTTGTTGTTACGGGGTAGTACAACAACTATCGAGTTCATAACGTCCGTCGTCCGCAGTGCGAGTGTACTCGAAGCGGGCGAATGACCGACGGAAAAATAAAAAAAAAACGACAAAATCTCTCACCATAGTTCCCGAGACTTTGCGCGGAGTATTGATAAACGATTTCATCTTGAGCCGTCGTCGCGGCTGCCGCAGCAGATCCGAACGAACACGCGACGTGGCATTCGGCCGATGTTACACTACAATATAATGTAAAACATAATTTATTTATATATTCGTCGAACGAGTTGCGTTCTCGCCATAAATACTCGTATATTATTACAATGCAATTACACTTTCAAGTGTGTGCAGGTGATCTTAAAATCGTTGAAACTGTCACGTGCTGGCTTCGGAACATGTAATAAAAATATAACGTTTTATCCCCCTAGGTGAACGGAATATCGTTTTTAATCAAAATATTAATGTTTTACCGGTAAAATTTGCACGCAGCGACTTCCGAAACGATAAAAAGTATTGTATTATTTTGTATCCACTGAATCGTACGAATTATTATTAACAAAATCTACAGTATACTGTCGGCGAGATATTTACTATTTCTCATAGTTTTGTTCGTCCCATAGTTAATAAGTATGAACGGTCCATTAAAGTTTCGTCTGAATGCTGGAAAAACGATTTTCGAATAATATCTTATAGTATAAACGTACCAGCTCGTTGCGCGAATTCTTTAATACCAAACATTTCTAATACTATAGTCTTGGGACGCTGTATAATTGTATACTATGACACTTTATTATATTGTGTAGAATAAGCACGGAATATGTTTGTACGCGACACGCTCTTACCCAAACCTCATTTGTGCAAACGAAGTTAACAAAAATATAACGTCTGGAAAAACAACGTTTATAAAAATATCACAATGACGAATAAATAAACCGGTAAGATACAGCTTCCGAGTGTTATTAGTTCAGTGTCGTGTTGAAAATACTCTTTTTTAGGCATGTTTAATAGCAATGATGAATGGGCAGATTGATATCATACAGAAAAACAATTCATTATCTCAAGGAGGCCATCTCTCTCCACTACTATTTTCACTATTTATTAATTGTATTCATCGTCAATTGCGTCATTGTCATCTTCTCTGCTTCGCGGACGATGTTAAACTTTTTATTCGTGTTCATACAATTGATGATTGTCTTAAACTTCAAGATGATCTAAATACTTTTTCCAGTTGGTTTGTGCAGTTAGGTTTAACATTAAACTTTTCTAAATGTAAGGTTATGACTTATGACTTTTAATAGGACTCTGTCCCCTATCGATTTTTCTTATCGTCTTGGTGAGTTAAATATTACGCGCATTGCAGACAATAGCATCTTGGACTTAGGATTTAAATTTGATCGTAAACTTAACCTTAGTTCACACATTGATTATGTGTGTTGTAAAGGTCTTAAAACCCTTGGATTTATTATGAGTTTGACTAAGGATTTTCAATCTAGTGAGTCTTTAAAGGTATTATATTGTTCACTGGTACGCCCAATACTTGAGTATGGAGCGATTGTATGGGATCCTCATACTGCATGTGACTCGCTTCAGCTTGAAAGGGTTCAACGTCACTTTTTAAGGTTCGTCAGTTATTCGCTGAAAATCCCATGTGAACCACAAGTCATGTTTACACCCCTGTATCTAGTTTACTCAATTTAACTTCGTTGGCTGAGCGTAGAAGAATAGCGGGTATAAAATTCATTAAAGGTCTGTTGAGTAATAAAGTTGATTCAGCTGTCCTCTTATCTTTACTTCAATTTAAGGTTCCTCAGCGCATATCTAGGTCAGCTATCCCTTTCTTTATACCTCATTCGACCACCAACTACATGGGTAACGAGCCTATTAGACGGTTAATGTCTCGCGCCAATGCGGATCCATCTTTTCTTATGTCTGTTAATGAAATTTAAAACTATCCTATATTTGTAAATACTATTGTACTCGTAAAATTACTCTATTCTATAACATTGTATAATATTCTATAACATTGTAGCTATTTTATGTATTTTTTGAAAAAAGGGCCTCGCCCGTATATCTTAATAAAACAAAATAAAATAAAATAAAAAATATCAATGTTTGTGACGGTTATCAATTTAATAGAAATATTATAACATGCTTTGAGTTTTATTTGTATTTTTACAAGTATAAATATTAAATATATTTATCGGCCTACACGGTTGTACATATTACATGAAAGATGACTCTTATGACACAATATGCAAAATTAAGAAATCATTTTACCAACTATTTAAATGGAATTTGCCTTAACGATGATGAACTATATTTGTTACACACGTGTATTATGATGACGGTCGTAATCTTAATATAGCTATATTACTGTGAAATGGTATTTTGTTGGCCACAGGTAATCTCCAAAAGTACTCATCTAATTTGTAAGATGAGTAGGGTTTTTTTTTAATTGATAGAGTATATTGCGGGGAATGTTTTTGGCCTAATTATAATTCTCCAAGTTGATTGAGTCATTATTTATACGTAAATGCCAGCAATGTCTTATGATGAACAACTTAAAAATAAGTAAAAATAGCGTTAATTAGTCGCCGTTGTAACAAAAATATCACTCCTGGTCAGTCAAAGTTGGCTGGACTCCAGATCTGCGCGTGCCGCTGGATTTCACACACAACTTACATCCGCGGATGACTGATACGGACGATGGTCATTTGCCATGATCGTTTCATGACTAAATACGAGTATAAGTATGCTGACATGCAGGGTTGACCGGGGCAATTTGGCCGGTAAATGTCCTTGTACACGGTCGGTCGGTCGACGGAACAATAAATCGGATAAAGATTCCTTATCCAAAATGTAAATGGACCGTGCAACTTCGCGTTACTACTTTCTGCGTATATCTTATCCCGGTTTTTCAAAGTCAGTCGATAATAATAATTTGTAGATTGACCAGACCAACTGGATTCAGAATCGGCCGTTTCGTGTCCATCTTGATCAGTGGTGGGCAAACTTTTTGTAATGTGGGGCCACAAAGTTTAAGAAATTCTTGAGGAGGGCCAGAGTTATAGAAAAAATACATTTTATGTTAAATTTTTTAATCATAATACTATAAAAACACTACAAAATTACACAAAAATGTTACAAATTACTTGTTACCTTAAATAATAATTAATTTAACTTTTATTCGAAGGCCCAACCATGGTAGACGTGTGAGACATATGGAATTGTTTTCCTAAATTAAAATTATAATGTAAAAAAATTAAATTTATAAATTGTAAGAAATGCTGGAAAACCTCTGCGACCCTAATTTGGGGGCCATATACTATACGATGGACCCTTGGCGGGCCGGATTAAATTCTTTCGCGGGCCGGAGTTGGCCCGCGGGCCGTACTTTGCCCATCACTGATCTTGATGCAAGGATATCATCGAACTAACTATTGATTCGGAGACGACTGCGATAATTAGAGTTTTGATCTTGTGGAACGTGCCTCGAACCGTTTTGTACACCGAAGTAGTTGGTGGGTCATTGTTCGGGGGCACAATAAGCGCTTGGACAACATGTTGGATGAAAATGTTCTGAGATCGGTATAGTGGTAAATGTTTATTGATTTTATAATAGAATAGTTAAACGATTTCGTTTATAGTCTTGTTAAATTGTTATTGTATCGCATATAAATGTGGTAACTATAACTGACCCGATTTTGAAATAAATTTAAAAAAAGTAGATATTTAAGTGATAAATTATTGAAAATCATAATATGTGTGAAATCTTAAAGGGGCGTTGAGTAAAAAAAAGTTAGGAAATATTGCGTTAAGCGGTCCGGTAACAACTGCTTGATGCGATCGCCCGGGCAAGTGCACGGCGTCAAAGAAAGTGCTTCGATAGCTACATACTTCCATAACTCACATATTATTATGCGTACTTGTATATATTTGCAAACCCGTTTTTGTTGTAAATATTTGATACGTTTCGTACTTCTTTTTGTTTTTTCTAAAACAATAGATACTTCTTTTTTTCCCGCTCGACGTTTGATTCGAATGGAATTTAATATGTATCCTATTGCGTATAAATTATAAAATATACTGATTTATTTGTATGTTTATATTTTGTATTTGAAATTAACTTTGCTTGACTATTATTATACAATACAATTTATAAAATAGGTTTTATATTGCAGACGTCTCCTTTAAGTACAACTTGTGTTGGAGTTGTCGATCCTAATATTCTGTGTTTTCTCGTTGTTTATCGTGAACGTTTTACTGTTCGCTATGCCATTAATGTGAGGGCTGTTTTTATTTTATTTTTTGAAGCGAACGATGCCAATATTGGCATTCGAAAACAGCGCCACGGGTTCTCATTGGAAAAGATCATTTAAATTTTTTACAAACTAGCATAATATAGTTCGTACATCTATTGTTTCAGATTCGCATATAGCTCTTAGATGAAAAAAAACCAAAAATGGGACCGAATATTCTCATAGAAATGTTTCATTTAACCTAGAATTCTTGGAAAATACAGCATTCCGATTACGGTCGTAAGTAAGAGCTAAAAAATATTTTTTGACCGTATGTTAACTTAAATCTTCAGTCTTATAATCTACTATGATCATCTATCATATTTAGTAGTTAAACTTATCAATCATTTTTAGGGTGTTTTTAAGCTCTTAATAATAGAACTATTAATATATTTGATATTGATAATAATAATAAATAACTATAATAATTACAAGCATTGTATATTTCCTATTCTCGTCATTATACAGTTGAAAACATGTACATGAGGCAAAGACATTTTCGAAACAATCAATTTTTTTTTTCAAAAATAATAGAATATCGTGAAGTGACTGTTTGAAATTTGCAGTGATAGAGCTCCAAGTATGCCAGGGAGTATCAAAAGGTTTGTTACACTCGCTAAAATGAAAAACCCATTAATCGTTAAGACTCAATGTTTCATACACAGAGAAGCGCTGATGACAAAAACGTTGGGTAGTGAACTCAATTTTATTCTGATTAATGCCGTATTGTCAACTATATTAAAGGAGAGCCCTTGAAAAGTTGGATTTTTGCCGAAATTTGTAACTCGATGGATGCTGGTTACATAAATTTGTTGTACCATACCGATGTGAGGTGGTTATCAATAGAAAAGATCATACCACGTCTCTACGAACTTAAAGAGGAACTTTTGCTGTTTTTCACGGAAGAGGAGAACAAAGAATTTACAAGATTTTTGGAAGTCGATTGGATATCAAAATTTGCGTACTTGGCTGTCATTTTTCAGCATCTAAACCTGGTTAATTTTGGTTTGCAAGGGCCATAGGAAAATTTATTAACTTCCGCCGACAAACGTTTTGCCTTTCAAGAAAAAATCTCCATGTGGTGTACAAACTTGGATCAAGGAAACGTACCTATGTTTCCCCATTATTTACAGGTCAAGAAAACTTCAATCCTGAAGTTCTGGGAACTATAATAAGTCACTTGCAGGCATTGCAAATATCGTTGAAATATTATTTCTCGGACTTGAACGTGGAACAATATGACTGGGTTCACAACCCATTTACTTCCTTGGTGCAAACAGATGACTGTGAATTACAACAGGACGCTGTGGAACTAAAGAACGGCCGAACACTCCAACTAAAATAAGAAGTTCAAAATTTTCAATAATCTTGATTAATTTTTTTTTTCCAATTAAAATGTCAATGTTTAATTAATACTAAAGGAAAAATAAAATGTGTAGTTATTATTTTTCTGCGTGCTTTATTTTTCTATAGCGCTTGTAATTTATATTATTATTATTATTATCTTGATGTTAGGGAGACGAAGTATTGGGTTCTCGTGGAGAAGGTTGACATGAATCCAAAAAGGTTGAGACCACTACACTAGAGGTTCAACAAGTTTTCAGCCAAAAAACTTGATAGCACTGGTTGTATTAATTACCATCATGATTGACTTTGCTCTTAAATTGGTATCTCATCAAATTTCCGACTCAGACGGTTGTGCTCAATCAAAATTATTGACTAGTTGTATGCAATATGAAATATATTGAAATAAAATATTTAATTTACAGAAAAGCTGAAATTTTTATGTAAATATAGAATAATCTATCTATCTATCTATCTATACTATATATAAAATTGTAAGGGTTTTTCTTCGACCGCGCTAACCGAGAAAACTACTGGACCGATTTGGCTGAAATTTTTTTTGGCTGAAACCTGACACTTCGCTGAAGGTTTTAGTAACACTTTTGTCAGTAAAAAAAGTTCATAAAAGTTTTTATACGCATTTTTCCACACATAGTGTTTTATCTAATTTTTTTTTTATTGATCTTTATAACAACCCGGCAACTGTTGCCATTAGTTACAAATTACAATTGGTAATAACAATTATTTACAAGTATGTATATTTATATGTCAGTATATCTATTTTTATTATGTGTTTGTATACCTACATTGTTAATCGCTATTATCTAGCATTAATAGCACATAGCTCACCGCACGTGGCATCAAAGTGGCCAATTCATCATCATGCCGAGAGCGCCAAGAGCACGCATTGGCAGTTTTTCTCTCAACTCGGCAACTCGAATGTATAACAGAAGGCAAAAAGATAATTCACCAGAACGTTCTCAAACACTTGCACAGGACCAACGTAACGCTTTAAGTATGAAATCAGCGTTTAATTATCAATCCGAGATTGATTATTTAAATATTAAAGCGCTTCAAATTGGACGAATGAATATATTATGTCCTAAGTGCCATGCAAAAAAATGGAAAGATGAAACCCATGGACTTTGCTGCGCTTACGGTGAAGTTGTTTTACACCAATTTGAGGATCTTCCAGACCTAATTAAAAGTTTAATTGATAATTCTCACCCTCTATCAAAACATTTCTTTGATAATTCTAGACGGTATAACACTCTGTTTCAAATGACATCGTTTGGAGCAAACGAAATAAGTGAAGGGAACTTCATGCCCTCTTTTAAAATTCAGGATCAAGTGCATCATTTAATAGGTAGTTTATTACCCGAAATTGGAAATAATGCTAAATTTTTACAAATATATTTTATGTCAGAGTCGGATCAAATATCTATTCGAACAAATATGATTCCAAATTTAAAAAGAGGTCTCATTGAATCATTGCAAACAGTTTTGCGTGAAAATAATCACCTCATACAGAGCTTTAGATCTAATCTGGAGTCGAGGTCTTTTGATGAGTTGCAAAACTTTAAGTTAATTATTCATGCTGACAGAGTTCCTCAAGATGAACACAGAGGTCAATATAATGCACCTACCATCGATGAAGTAGCTGTATTATTAGTTAATGAAGATAAAGGTCCCAGAGATATAGTTCTGCATGGTCGGAGTGGACACTTGAGTCGAGTTTCCGAATTGAATAGATCTTATGATGCACTGCAATATCCATTGATGTATACTAGAGGCGAAGACGGTTATCACATTAATATATTACAGGAAAATAACCAAAATCGAACCAAAACTGTATCCTGCATGCAATTTTATTCTTATAGGTTTATGGTTAGAGAAACAAGTCTAAATCATCTACATTATTACAAAACATTATTCAGCCAATTCGCCGTAGATATGATGGCAAAAATGATTTCTGAAAGACTACACTTTATTCGTAACCATCAAAAACAACTACGTGCGGATGATTATGTTCACCTCCGAGATGCTGTTAACAATGATGCAAATATTAATGCTAATAACGTGGGGCAACAAGTAATTCTTCCCTCCTCTTTTACTGGCTCCCCACGTTACATGCATGAAAAAAATCAGGATGCCATGACTTATGTTCGTAAATTTGGCCGTCCAGATTTATTTATTACTTTTACATGCAACCCGGAATGGCCGGAAATAAAAAATGAATTATTTCAAGACCAAAAGTCGTTTGATAGACACGATATAATCTCTAGAGTTTTTCATCTCAAACTAAAAAAGTTTATGCATGTATTAAAAAATAAATATATTTTCGGAGATGTAAATTGTTATGTTTACAGTGTTGAATGGCAAAAACGAGGTTTGCCACACTGCCACATTCTTTTGTGGTTACAAACGAAATTTCAGCCAGATGAAATTGATAAAATTATTTCTGCCGAGATACCAAACAAAGACAGAGATCCTATACTTTATGAAATAGTATGCAAGAATATGATTCATGGCCCATGCGGCGAGTTAAATATTAGATCGCCATGTATGAATAATGGAAAATGTAGTAAGAAATACCCTCACAAATTGGTCAAGGATACTCAAACTGGAGATGATGGTTATCCGACTTACCGACGGAGACCACCAGATGATGGAGGTTATACTGCAATATTAAAAGTTCGTGGTCAAACAGAAATCGTGGTTGACAACCGTTGGGTTGTACCGTATTGTCCAGTGCTATCTAGGTGCTTTAATGCGCATATTAACGTAGAATACTGTCATTCGGTTAAAGCGATAAAATACATATGTAAATATATTAATAAAGGATCAGATAGAGCTACTTTTTCTGTTAATCGTGAAAACGATGAGATTACAAATTATTTGAATGGTCGATACATATGTACTTCTGAAGCGTTTTGGAGAATTTTCAATTTTGAAACCCATGATAGAGATCCGACAGTTCAGCACTTGGCTGTTCATCTAGAAAATGGACAGCGTGTTTTCTTTAATGCTAATAATCTTCATCAAGTTATTGAAAATCCAAGAAAAACGACACTAACTGCATTTTTTGAACTGTGTTTACATGATGATTTTGCGAAAACACTGTTCTATCATGAAGTTCCTTCTTATTACACCTGGGATAATAGCAGAGGCTGGTTAAAGAGAAGACGGGGAAAAGATGTTCCAGGTTGGCCAGGAATAAAAATGGACACTGCCATTGGTAGAATTTACACGATTCACCCAAATCAAAGTGAGTGCTTCCATTTAAGATTGTTACTAAATTATGTACAAGGTCCTACTTCATTTGAAAGCTTGAAGGCCTTTGATGGAGTCATTCACGCGACTTTTAAAGCTACCTGTTTTGCTCTTGGGCTTTTAGAAAATGACGAGCAATGGAAAAATACTCTAGCGGAGGCAACTCTTTCAGAAAGTCCTTCAAAATTAAGAGAATTATTCGCAATAATCATAGTTTTCTGCCAACCGTCTGAACCTCAATCTTTGTGGGAACAGTTCAGAAATGATTTTTGTGAAGATATTCTTCATACAGAGCGCACTCGATTAAATGACTTGCAATTTACTTTTTCTGATGAAATATTTAATAGAGGTTTGATTGAAATAGAAGATAAAGTTGTTTGTCTGTCTGAAAAATATTTAACTGAATTTGGAATGAACTCACCTGTTCGAAATGAAAATGCATCTGATCCTTTTGAATTCTCAATTTTGCGTTCTTACGATAATAACCGATTACAAGAGTTTGTAGAAATCAATTTACCAAAATTAGTAAATGATCAAAAATATGCTTTTAATGTTATTACAGAAAGCGTAATGAATCATCAAGGAAGAGTTTTTTTTTTAGATGCTCCGGGTGGTACAGGAAAAACATTCCTAATTAATTTGTTGTTGGCTCAAATTAGATCCTCAGGTAAAGTTGCATTAGCAGTAGCTTCATCTGGTATAGTAGCAACTCTCCTTAGTGGCGGCAGAACTGCTCACTCGACTTTCAAGTTACCGTTAAATGTATTATTTGATACAGAATACGTTTGTCCGATTCGTAAAATGGCCCTCTTGGAAAAATTCTTCAAGAAACCTCATTCGTTGTGTGGGATGAGTGTACAATGAGTCACAGATCACATATCGAAGCAATTGATCGAACATTGAAAGATCTTAGGTGTAATAATAAGTTTATGGGTGGCATAACATTTGTTTTCGCTGGTGATTTCCGTCAAACCTTACCAGTAATCCCTAAAGGTACTCGAGCTGATGTCGTTAATGCTTGCTTAAAATCTTCCCTTATATGGAACTATGTTGAAAAACTTTATTTGCGAACAAACATTAGAGTTTATTTATGCGGAGGGGACGATATTTTTCCAGCACAGTTGTTGAAAATTGGAAATGGAACTTTAGAAAATTAAAATGGTTACATTTCTGTCAATCACACGATTGGACGGGTGGTCAATAACGTGGAAGAGTTGATTTCTACAGTTTATCCTGACATTTTTAATCTGTCCAATAAATCTTATCAGTGGTTATGTGAAAGAGCTATTATCTCTCCAAGAAATGTAACAGCAGAAGAAATTAATGATATCATCCTTCTAAAATTCGATGGACACTCACGTGAATATCTATCTATTGATACAGTTACATCAACAGATGATGCTATTCATTATCCACAAGAATTTCTCAATTCTCTTTCTCCTTCGGGATTTCCTCCTCATAAACTAAAATTAAAAATTGGTGCTCCAATTACATTATTACGTAATCTTCAACCACCGAACTTATGTAACGGTACAAGATTACAAATAAAATCGTTGCGAAATAATATTATAGAAGCCGTAATTCTTACAGGGCCAGCGAAAGGAGAAATTGCATTTATTCCAAGAATTCCCATGATTCCCTCTGACTTGCCGTTTTCTTTCAAACGGCTTCAATTCCCGGTTAAAGTTTCTTTTGCCATTACCATAAACAAAGCACAAGGTCAAACATTCAAGTACGTTGGCGTAGATTTTCGTACAGAGTGCTTTTCACATGGGCAATTATACGTGGCATTTTCTCGAACTGGAGACCCGAATCATCTTATGATTTTAATTTCAACAGGAAATATAACAAAAAACATCATATACTCAGAAGTCTTATAAAATTCTTATTTTAATTCTTTTTTTTTCTTCATCAACTTCAATCAAATTCTTTATCAACCATAAATTATTTCTTTTTTATCTGTATTTATTTTTATCATTTATAACGCTAGAAAAATTTCAATCCGTTTTCATTAACCGTTTTTTATATTTACTTGCCGATCACATTAAACAATAATATTTGAATAAAAATTTCTACATATCATGGTCCGAAGGCAAAATAAACAACCAATCACGGGCGAAGCTGTGACGGGTCGGCTAGTAATATATAAAATTGTTAGTTTTTTTTTTCAAGGATAAATCGATTGCTAGAAAAATATAATATAAATAAAACGGTTTTAAAATTTTTTTAAAAGAAATTAGTTGGACTTAAATTTATATTGTAAGTTCTTATATCTTTAAACATTTTTTTTTTCATTTTTATAAAATTGAATGCACTTATACAAACTATATTTACAATTATTGTTTCGTCATACTTAAATCTTGTAAGTAAAATTGCTGCTTCAGATCCTGTATCAGGGTAAAATAACAAATACTCGAGGAGTAAAATTCTATGAGGATTAAACATAATATAAAAGTTAAGTAACTTTAATGTACAGCTGTCAAACGTCAAATCGTCGCGATCGCATCGTTTAAATTCGAAGAATTTTTAACGTTTAAAATTGCATACGACAGCCGAGCTGTGAAAAGTAAGATTATTTGTATTTTTATCAAAATAACTGTAAATAGCTGTTGATTGACATTAAACATTAATCATTATTTTCAAGCTTAATGCACATCATAGTGTTTTAAATTAAATATAATTAATTAGGTAATAATTGTACTTCAGCTTGCTTGGGTGTTTATTAAATGAATAAATATAAAACACTTGCTGAATTACCCGACCTCGCTGGTGAGATATTTATTATTTAAGATTAGACCAATTACTATTTCGATGCGGAAAAACAATTTTTAGTTGAAATAAGCTTACAATCATGGTATATTATATTTATTTTTAGTTTTTCATACTTTATTAAATTGTATATATACCTCAAATAGTTATAAAAAAGAAAAATGTTTGAAAAAATTATTTATTTCTTTGGTAACTAAAGAGAAAAATGTATTCATCCAGCCCAGACCACAAAACAGTTTCGACCCTTAAAAATTCGATTTTAAATAAATCGTTTCTTCGTGCGCCCACGCATAGTAATAAGTACATTCCCTCAAAGTGTCAAATTAATAGGCATGTCAGGTTTGGCTACTCGCTGATAAGTGAGTGAGTGAGAGGTATTTGTATTACATATGTATATAAATTATTTTAACCTTAAATAAGTATCATATTATAGTTTATATATCAAAGCCACAGAAACGTGAATACTTTACTTTTCTCGAGAATTTATAACATAGTATTTTATGAGTATAGTAGATGATCAGATTACTCATTATTCATTAAGTAATAATAAAATACTTTTTTATGTATCTAAGTATTTAATATTTTCGAGTATAATATTAAAAATTATATTTATATCTTATAAATAAGCTTCGTTATTTATTATTTTAATAAGAAACAAATAAGTAAATGGTTTGGTGAACAAAATTATGGTATTATTTTTTCAAACATTTGTCCGGGTTATCGATCAAATAATCCAACATTTGTTTGATTGCTTTCAGTTTTCATTTTTTAGTAATGGGATAGATCGGGCGCACCATTTCTTTTTGTCATAGTCGTTTTTAGAATATGAATGAAAAATGTATGAACCCTTCTTAAGAACATAATATTTTTTAAATTCTCGTTTATTTATAACAATAAAACGTAATACAATACAAGATATTTAGATGTGCACATTTTAAGAAACGGTTTGCCTGATTACAAAGCATAATACGAATTCCCAAGTGTTTCCACGGACCCGCTACATAAACCCTCTGACAGAGTAAATGGTCCACTGGCAATATGAACCCTCATTTTTTATTGGATAAATAAAATATATCAAAAATGTCGTAGTGATTATGCCAATGAATCAATAAAAATAATGTTTTTTGAGTTTAATAAACTGTCGTAGCTTAAATAGTAAATAACGTAATGTATTTATCCGAACCATATTGTACAAACAAATCGTAAGCCTCTGAATTTAATGTTGCAATAAAATTCTCAGTAACGCTAAATTGTAGTTTTATCGCGGAATATAAGGACAGCAATACATACTTAGTAGCTGGTTTTATGGTGGCGTGTTGTTTTTGCGAGCATTGTAGCCAACGCCTTTGGGACGGTACAAAAGACCTTTACACATTTCGCATTATTCTACGGACTAGTCATTTTAATGCAGGTAGTGCATCATACGGGTAATTTTATTGGATGGATGTAAGAAAATAACAGTTTTCGACAAAATTTTAAGCTCCAATTACAGTTTTAATTAAGAATTCAACAGGTACATCTGGTTTTGATTCCAAGCCATAATACATCTACCATTTTCAAACATGAGATATCTCATTCTCATGAACCGCTGTAACTTTTAATTTGTTTTAAATACAATAATAAATGTTGTTGCTCTAATTTAAAGGGATTTCAAATAAAATATATAATTAAAATTGTATTGAAAGTTCCTTAGCCAATCTCAAATCGTTTTTTCGCCATAACACGGCCGCTATTAGACTTAGAGGGCTGGAGATGGTCTCTTTGGAACCGCTAGAAAATTCTACGTCGATTTAGCTATATTTGGACACGATCGGATGAAATCGGACCGATTTAGAGCGTTTTGAAATGTTATGAATCCTAATATTATTTTATTTTTAGCCGATCTCAAATTGTTTTTTCGCCATAACTCGGCAGCTATTTGACTTAGAGGGCTGAAAATGGTCTCATTGGAACCGCAAGGAAATTCTACGTCGATTAGGCTATAGTTAACCCGATCGGATGAAATCGGACCGATTTAGAGCGTTTTTAAATTTTATGAATCCGAATTTTCTTTGAAAAATTAGATTATACAATAATATTGTGTAGAATAATGATCGTATACGATAATTATTGTATACATATTATTGTATTTTTAGCCGATCTCAAAAAGTTTTTTCGCCATAACTCGGCTGCTATTAGACTTAGAGGGCTGAAGATGGTCTCTTTGGAACCGCTAGGAAATTCGACGTCGATTATGTAATAGTTGGACCCAATCGGATGAAATCGGACCGATTTAGAGCGTTTTTAAATTTTATGAATCCGAATTTTCTTTGAAATATTAGATTATACAATCATTTTGTGTACAATAATTATCGTAAACGATAATAAATGTATACATGTTAATGTATTTTTAGCCGATCTCAAATCGTTATTTTGCCATAACTCAGATGCTATTACACTTAGAGTGCTGGAAATGGTCTCATTGGAACCGCAAGGAAATTCTACGTCGATTAAGCTATATATGGGCCCGATCGGATGAAATCGGACCGATTAAGACCGTTTTTAAATTTTATGAATCCGAATATTATTGTATTTTTAGCCGATTTGAAATCGTTTTTTCGACATAACTCGGTCCCTAATACATTTAGAGTGTTGCAAATTGTCTCATTGGAAGCGCAAGGAAATTCTACGTCGATTAAACTATATTTGGACCCGATCGGATGAAATCGGACTGATTTAGAACGTTTTTAAATTTTATGAAACCGAATATTATTGTAATTTTAGCAGATTTGAAATAGTTTTTTCGACATAACTCAAACTCTATTAAACTTAGAGGGCTTGAATTGGTCTCATTGGAAGCGCAAGGAAATTCTTCGTCGATTAAGCTATATTTGGACCCGATCGGATAAAATCGGACTGATTTAGAGCGTTTTTAAATTTTATGAATCCGAACATTATTGTATTTTTAGCAGATTTCAAATCGTTTTTACGCCATAACTCATTCTCTATTAAACTTAGAGGGCTTGAATTGGTCTTATTGGAAGCGCAATGAAATTCTTCGTCGATTAAGCTATAGTTAACCCGATCGGATGAAATCGGACCGATTTAGAGCGTTTTTAAATTTTATGAATCCGAATTTTCTTTGAAAAATTAGATTATACAATAATATTGTGTAGAATAATGATCGTATACGATAATTATTGTATATATATTACTGTATTTTTAGCCGATCTCAAAAGTTTTTTCGCCATAACTCGGCTGCTATTAGACTTAGAGGGCTGAAGATGGTCTCTTTGGAACCGCTAGGAAATTCTACGTCGATTATGTTATAGTTGGACCCAATCGGATGAAATCGGACCGATTTAGAGCGTTTTTAAATTTTATGAATCCGAATTTTCTTTGAAATATTAGATTATACAATCATTTTGTGTACAATAATTATCGTAAACGATAATAAATGTATACATGTTAATGTATTTTTAGCCGATCTCAAATCGTTATTTTGCCATAACTCAGATGCTATTACACTTAGAGTGCTGGAAATGGTCTCATTGGAACCGCAAGGAAATTCTACGTCGATTAAGCTATATATGGGCCCGATCGGATGAAATCGGACCGATTAAGACCGTTTTTAAATTTTATGAATCCGAATATTATTGTATTTTTAGCCGATTTGAAATCGTTTTTTCGACATAACTCGGTCCCTAATACATTTAGAGTGTTGCAAATTGTCTCATTGGAAGCGCAAGGAAATTCTACGTCGATTAAACTATATTTGGACCCGATCGGATGAAATCGGACCAATTTAGAACGTTTTTAAATTTTATGAAACCGAATATTATTGTATTTTTAGCCGATTTCAAATCGTTTTTACGCCATAACTCATTCTCTATTAAACTTAGAGGGCTTGAATTGGTCTTATTGGAAGCGCAAAGAAATTCTTCGTCGATTAAACTATATTTGGACCCGATCGGATGAAATCGGACCGATTTAGAGCGTTTTGAAATGTTATGAATCCTAATATTATTTTATTTTTAGCCGATCTCAAATTGTTTTTTCGCCATAACTCGGCAGCTATTTGACTTAGAGGGCTGAAAATGGTCTTATTGGAACCGCAAGGAAATTCTACGTCGATTAAGCTATAGTGAACCCGATCGGATGTAATCGGACCGATTTAGAGCGTTTTTAAATTTTATGAATCCGAATTTTCTTTGAAATATTAGATTATACAATCATTTTGTGTACAATAATTATCGTAAACGATAATAAATGTATACATGTTAATGTATTTTTAGCCGATCTCAAATCGTTATTTTGCCATAACTCAGATGCTATTACACTTAGAGTGCTGGAAATGGTCTCATTGGAACCGTAAGGAAATTCTACGTCGATTAAGCTATATATGGGCCCGATCGGATGAAATCGGACCGATTAAGAGCGTTTTTAAATTTTATGAATCCGAATATTATTGTATTTTTAGCCGATTTGAATTCGTTTTTTCGACATAACTCGGTCCCTAATACATTTAGAGTGTTGCAAATTGTCTCATTGGAAGCGCAAGGAAATTCTTCGTCGATTAAGCTATATTTGGACCCGATCGGATGAAATCGGACTGATTTAGAGCGTTTTTAAATTTTATGAATCCGAATTTTCTTTGAAAAATTAGATTATACAATAATATTGTGTAGAATAATGATCGTATACGATAATTATTGTATACATATTATTGTATTTTTAGCCGATCTCAAAAAGTTTTTTCGCCATAACTCGGCTGCTATTAGACTTAGAGGGCTGAAGATAGTCAATTTGGAACCGCTAGGAAATTCTACGTCGATTATGTTATAGTTGGACCCAATCGGATGAAATCGGACCGATTTAGAGCGTTTTTAAATTTTATGAATCCGAATTTTCTTTGAAATATTAGATTATACAATCATTTTGTGTACAATAATTATCGTAAACGATAATAAATGTATACATGTTAATGTATTTTTAGCCGATCTCAAATCGTTATTTTGCCATAACTCAGATGCTATTACACTTAGAGTGCTGGAAATGGTCTCATTGGAACCGCAAGGAAATTCTACGTCGATTAAGCTATATACGGGCCCGATCGGATGAAATCGGACCGATTAAGACCGTTTTTAAATTTTATGAATCCGAATATTATTGTATTTTTAGCAGATTTGAAATAGTTTTTTCGACATAACTCAAACTCTATTAAACTTAGAGGGCTTGAATTTGTCTCATTGGAAGCGCAACGAAATTCTTCGTCGATTAAGCTATATTTGGATCCGATCGGATAAAATCGGACTGATTTAGAGCGTTTTTAAATTTTATGAATCCGAACATTATTGTATTTTTAGCAGATTTCAAATCGTTTTTACGCCATAACTCATTCTCTATTAAACTTAGAGGGCTTGAATTGGTCTTATTGGAAGCGCAAAGAAATTCTTCGTCGATTAAACTATATTTGGACCCGATCGGATGAAATCGGACCGATTTAGAGCGTTTTGAAATGTTATGAATCCTAATATTATTTTATTTTTAGCCGATCTCAAATTGTTTTTTCGCCATAACTCATTCTCTATTAAACTTAGAGGGCTTGAATTGGTCTTATTGGAAGCGCAATGAAATTCTTCGTCGATTAAGCTATAGTTAACCCGATCGGATGAAATCGGACCGATTTAGAGCGTTTTTAAATTTTATGAATCCGAATTTTCTTTGAAAAATTAGATTATACAATAATATTGTGTAGAATAATGATCGTATACGATAATTATTGTATATATATTACTGTATTTTTAGCCGATCTCAAAAGTTTTTTCGCCATAACTCGGCTGCTATTAGACTTAGAGGGCTGAAGATGGTCTCTTTGGAACCGCTAGGAAATTCTACGTCGATTATGTTATAGTTGGACCCAATCGGATGAAATCGGACCGATTTAGAGCGTTTTTAAATTTTATGAATCCGAATTTTCTTTGAAATATTAGATTATACAATCATTTTGTGTACAATAATTATCGTAAACGATAATAAATGTATACATGTTAATGTATTTTTAGCCGATCTCAAATCGTTATTTTGCCATAACTCAGATGCTATTACACTTAGAGTGCTGGAAATGGTCTCATTGGAACCGCAAGGAAATTCTACGTCGATTAAGCTATATATGGGCCCGATCGGATGAAATCGGACCGATTAAGACCGTTTTTAAATTTTATGAATCCGAATATTATTGTATTTTTAGCCGATTTGAAATCGTTTTTTCGACATAACTCGGTCCCTAATACATTTAGAGTGTTGCAAATTGTCTCATTGGAAGCGCAAGGAAATTCTACGTCGATTAAACTATATTTGGACCCGATCGGATGAAATCGGACCAATTTAGAACGTTTTTAAATTTTATGAAACCGAATATTATTGTATTTTTAGCCGATTTCAAATCGTTTTTACGCCATAACTCATTCTCTATTAAACTTAGAGGGCTTGAATTGGTCTTATTGGAAGCGCAAAGAAATTCTTCGTCGATTAAACTATATTTGGACCCGATCGGATGAAATCGGACCGATTTAGAGCGTTTTGAAATGTTATGAATCCTAATATTATTTTATTTTTAGCCGATCTCAAATTGTTTTTTCGCCATAACTCGGCAGCTATTTGACTTAGAGGGCTGAAAATGGTCTTATTGGAACCGCAAGGAAATTCTACGTCGATTAAGCTATAGTGTACCCGATCGGATGTAATCGGACCGATTTAGAGCGTTTTTAAATTTTATGAATCCGAATTTTCTTTGAAATATTAGATTATACAATCATTTTGTGTACAATAATTATCGTAAACGATAATAAATGTATACATGTTAATGTATTTTTAGCCGATCTCAAATCGTTATTTTGCCATAACTCAGATGCTATTACACTTAGAGTGCTGGAAATGGTCTCTTTGGAACCGCTAGGAAATTCTACGTCGATTAAGCTATAGTTAGACCCGATCGGATGAAATCGGACCGATTAAGAGCGTTTTTAAATTTTATGAATCCGAATATTATTGTATTTTTAGCCGATCTCAAAAAGTTTTTTCGCCATAACTCGGCCGTTATTCGACTTAGAGTGCTTGAATTGGTCTCATTGGAAGCGCAAGAAAATTCTACGTCGATTAGATATACTTAGACACGATTGGAGTCAATCCGACCGATTTAGAGCGTTTTTAAATTTTATGAATCCGAATATTATTGTATTTTTAGCCGATTTAAAATAGTTTTTTCGACATACTCGGTCCCTAATACATTTAGAGTGCTTGAATTGGTCTTAGTAGAAGCGCAAGGAAATTCTACGTCGATTGAGCTATATTTGGACCCGATCGGATGAAATCGGACTGATAAAGAGCGTTTTTAAATTTTATGAATCCGAATATTATTGTATTTTTAGCCGATTTGAAATAGTTTTGTCGACAAAACTCGGTCCCTATTAAATTTAGAGGGCTGGAATTGGTCTCATTGGAAGCGCAAGGAAATTCTTCGTCGATTAAGCTATATTTGAACCCGATCGGATGAAATCGGACTGATTAAGAGCGTTTTTAAATTTTATGAATCGGAATATTATTGTAGTTTTAGCCGATTTGAAATCGTTTTTTCGACATAACTCGGTCCCTAATACATTTAGAGTGCTTGAATTAGTCTGATTGGAAGCGCAAGAAAATTCTACGTCGAATAAATATACTTAGACACGATTGGAGTCAATCCGACCGATTTAGAGCGTTTTTAAATTTTATGAATCCGAATATTATTGTATTTTTAGTAGATTTCAAAGTTTTTTTCGCCATAACACGGCCGCTATTAGACTTAGAATGCTGGAGATGGTCTCTATGGAACCGCTAGGAAATTCTACGTCGATTAAGCTATAGTTAGACCCGATCGGATGAAATCGGACCGATTAAGAGCGTTTTTAAATTTTATGAATCCGAATATTATTGTATTTTTAGTAGATTTCAAAGTTTTTTTCGCCATAACACGGCCGTTATTCGACTTAGAGGGCTGGAATTGGTCACATTGAAAGCACAAAAAAATTCTACGTCGATTTAACTATATTTGGACCCGATCGGATGAAATCGGACTGATTTAGAGCGTTTTTAAATTTTATGAATCCGAACATTATTGTATTTTTAGCATATCTCAAATTGTTTTTTCGCCATAACACGGCCGCTATTTAGACTTAGAGTGCTGGAGATGGTCTCTTTGGAACCGCTAGGAAATTCTACGTCGATTAAGCTATAGTTAGACCCGATCGGATGAAATCGGACCGATTAAGAGCGTTTTTAAATTTTATGAATCCGAATTTTCTTTGAAATATTAGATTATACAATAATATTGTGTACAATTATTATCGTATACGATAATAATTGTATACATATTATTGTATTTTTAGCGGATCTCAAAAAGTTTTTTCGCCATAACTCGGCCGCTATTAGACTTAGAGTGCTGGAGATGGTCTCTTTGGAACCGCTAGGAAATTCTACGTCGATTAAGCTATAGTTAGACCCGATCGGATGAAATCGGACCGATTAAGAGCGTTTTTAAATTTTATGAATCCGAATATTATTGTATTTTTAGTAGATTTCAAAGTTTTTTTCGCGATAACACGGCCGTTATTCGACTTAGAGGGCTGGAATTGGTCACATTGACAGCGCAAGGAAATTTTACGTCGATTTAACTATATTTGGACCCGATGGGATGAAATCGGACCGATTAAGAGTGTTTTTAAATTTTATGAATCCGAATATTATTGTATTTTTAGCCGATTTGAACTCGTTTTTTCGACAAAACTCGGTCCCTATTAAATTTAGAGGGCTGGAATTGGTCTCATTGGAAGCGCAAGGAAATTATTCGTCGATTAAGCTATAATTGGACCTGATCGGATGAAATCGGACCGATTTAGAGCGTTTTTAAATTTTATGAATCCGAATTTTCTTTGAAATATTAGATTATACAATAATATTGTGTACAATAATTATCGTATACGATAATAATTGTAAACATATTATTGTATTTTTAGCGGATCTCAAAAAGTTTTTTCGCCATAACTCGGCCGCTATTAGACTTAGAGTGCTGGAGATGGTCTCTTTGGAACCGCAAAGAAATTCTTCGTCGATTAAACTATATTTGGACCCGATCGGATGAAATCGGACCGATTTAGAGCGTTTTGAAATGTTATGAATCCTAATATTATTTTATTTTTAGCCGATCTCAAATTGTTTTTTCGCCATAACTCATTCTCTATTAAACTTAGAGGGCTTGAATTGGTCTTATTGGAAGCGCAATGAAATTCTTCGTCGATTAAGCTATAGTTAACCCGATCGGATGAAATCGGACCGATTTAGAGCGTTTTTAAATTTTATGAATCCGAATTTTCTTTGAAAAATTAGATTATACAATAATATTGTGTAGAATAATGATCGTATACGATAATTATTGTATATATATTACTGTATTTTTAGCCGATCTCAAAAGTTTTTTCGCCATAACTCGGCTGCTATTAGACTTAGAGGGCTGAAGATGGTCTCTTTGGAACCGCTAGGAAATTCTACGTCGATTATGTTATAGTTGGACCCAATCGGATGAAATCGGACCGATTTAGAGCGTTTTTAAATTTTATGAATCCGAATTTTCTTTGAAATATTAGATTATACAATCATTTTGTGTACAATAATTATCGTAAACGATAATAAATGTATACATGTTAATGTATTTTTAGCCGATCTCAAATCGTTATTTTGCCATAACTCAGATGCTATTACACTTAGAGTGCTGGAAATGGTCTCATTGGAACCGCAAGGAAATTCTACGTCGATTAAGCTATATATGGGCCCGATCGGATGAAATCGGACCGATTAAGACCGTTTTTAAATTTTATGAATCCGAATATTATTGTATTTTTAGCCGATTTGAAATCGTTTTTTCGACATAACTCGGTCCCTAATACATTTAGAGTGTTGCAAATTGTCTCATTGGAAGCGCAAGGAAATTCTACGTCGATTAAACTATATTTGGACCCGATCGGATGAAATCGGACCAATTTAGAACGTTTTTAAATTTTATGAAACCGAATATTATTGTATTTTTAGCCGATTTCAAATCGTTTTTACGCCATAACTCATTCTCTATTAAACTTAGAGGGCTTGAATTGGTCTTATTGGAAGCGCAAAGAAATTCTTCGTCGATTAAACTATATTTGGACCCGATCGGATGAAATCGGACCGATTTAGAGCGTTTTGAAATGTTATGAATCCTAATATTATTTTATTTTTAGCCGATCTCAAATTGTTTTTTCGCCATAACTCGGCAGCTATTTGACTTAGAGGGCTGAAAATGGTCTTATTGGAACCGCAAGGAAATTCTACGTCGATTAAGCTATAGTGTACCCGATCGGATGTAATCGGACCGATTTAGAGCGTTTTTAAATTTTATGAATCCGAATTTTCTTTGAAATATTAGATTATACAATCATTTTGTGTACAATAATTATCGTAAACGATAATAAATGTATACATGTTAATGTATTTTTAGCCGATCTCAAATCGTTATTTTGCCATAACTCAGATGCTATTACACTTAGAGTGCTGGAAATGGTCTCTTTGGAACCGCTAGGAAATTCTACGTCGATTAAGCTATAGTTAGACCCGATCGGATGAAATCGGACCGATTAAGAGCGTTTTTAAATTTTATGAATCCGAATATTATTGTATTTTTAGCCGATCTCAAAAAGTTTTTTCGCCATAACTCGGCCGTTATTCGACTTAGAGTGCTTGAATTGGTCTCATTGGAAGCGCAAGAAAATTCTACGTCGATTAGATATACTTAGACACGATTGGAGTCAATCCGACCGATTTAGAGCGTTTTTAAATTTTATGAATCCGAATATTATTGTATTTTTAGCCGATTTAAAATAGTTTTTTCGACATACTCGGTCCCTAATACATTTAGAGTGCTTGAATTGGTCTTAGTAGAAGCGCAAGGAAATTCTACGTCGATTGAGCTATATTTGGACCCGATCGGATGAAATCGGACTGATAAAGAGCGTTTTTAAATTTTATGAATCCGAATATTATTGTATTTTTAGCCGATTTGAAATAGTTTTGTCGACAAAACTCGGTCCCTATTAAATTTAGAGGGCTGGAATTGGTCTCATTGGAAGCGCAAGGAAATTCTTCGTCGATTAAGCTATATTTGAACCCGATCGGATGAAATCGGACTGATTAAGAGCGTTTTTAAATTTTATGAATCGGAATATTATTGTAGTTTTAGCCGATTTGAAATCGTTTTTTCGACATAACTCGGTCCCTAATACATTTAGAGTGCTTGAATTAGTCTGATTGGAAGCGCAAGAAAATTCTACGTCGAATAGATATACTTAGACACGATTGGAGTCAATCCGACCGATTTAGAGCGTTTTTAAATTTTATGAATCCGAATATTATTGTATTTTTAGTAGATTTCAAAGTTTTTTTCGCCATAACACGGCCGCTATTAGACTTAGAATGCTGGAGATGGTCTCTATGGAACCGCTAGGAAATTCTACGTCGATTAAGCTATAGTTAGACCCGATCGGATGAAATCGGACCGATTAAGAGCGTTTTTAAATTTTATGAATCCGAATATTATTGTATTTTTAGTAGATTTCAAAGTTTTTTTCGCCATAACACGGCCGTTATTCGACTTAGAGGGCTGGAATTGGTCACATTGAAAGCACAAAAAAATTCTACGTCGATTTAACTATATTTGGACCCGATCGGATGAAATCGGACTGATTTAGAGCGTTTTTAAATTTTATGAATCCGAACATTATTGTATTTTTAGCATATCTCAAATTGTTTTTTCGCCATAACACGGCCGCTATTTAGACTTAGAGTGCTGGAGATGGTCTCTTTGGAACCGCTAGGAAATTCTACGTCGATTAAGCTATAGTTAGACCCGATCGGATGAAATCGGACCGATTAAGAGCGTTTTTAAATTTTATGAATCCGAATTTTCTTTGAAATATTAGATTATACAATAATATTGTGTACAATTATTATCGTATACGATAATAATTGTATACATATTATTGTATTTTTAGCGGATCTCAAAAAGTTTTTTCGCCATAACTCGGCCGCTATTAGACTTAGAGTGCTGGAGATGGTCTCTTTGGAACCGCTAGGAAATTCTACGTCGATTAAGCTATAGTTAGACCCGATCGGATGAAATCGGACCGATTAAGAGCGTTTTTAAATTTTATGAATCCGAATATTATTGTATTTTTAGTAGATTTCAAAGTTTTTTTCGCGATAACACGGCCGTTATTCGACTTAGAGGGCTGGAATTGGTCACATTGACAGCGCAAGGAAATTTTACGTCGATTTAACTATATTTGGACCCGATGGGATGAAATCGGACCGATTAAGAGTGTTTTTAAATTTTATGAATCCGAATATTATTGTATTTTTAGCCGATTTGAACTCGTTTTTTCGACAAAACTCGGTCCCTATTAAATTTAGAGGGCTGGAATTGGTCTCATTGGAAGCGCAAGGAAATTATTCGTCGATTAAGCTATAATTGGACCTGATCGGATGAAATCGGACCGATTTAGAGCGTTTTTAAATTTTATGAATCCGAATTTTCTTTGAAATATTAGATTATACAATAATATTGTGTACAATAATTATCGTATACGATAATAATTGTAAACATATTATTGTATTTTTAGCGGATCTCAAAAAGTTTTTTCGCCATAACTCGGCCGCTATTAGACTTAGAGTGCTGGAGATGGTCTCTTTGGAACCGCAGGGAAATTTTACGTCGATTTAACTATATTTGGACCCGATCGGATGAAATCGGACCGATTAAGAGCGTTTTTAAATTTTATGAATCCGAATATTATTGTATTTTTAGCCGATTTGAAATCGTTTTTTCGACATAACTCGGTCCCTAATACATTTAGAGTGCTTGAATTAGTCTCATTGGAAGCGCAAGAAAATTCTACGTCGATTAGATATACTTAGACACGATTGGAGTCAATCCGACCGATTTAGAGCGTTTTTAAATTTTATGAATCCGAATATTATTGTATTTTTAGCCGATTTGAAATAGTTTTTTCGACATAACTCGGTCCCTATTAGATTTAGAGGGCTGAAATTGGTCTCATTGGAAGCGCAAGGAAATTCTACGTCGATTAAGCTATATTTGAACCCGATCGGATGAAATCGGACCGATTAAGAGCGTTTTTAAATTTTATGAATCGGAATATTATTGTAGTTTTAGCCGATCTCAAATAGTTTTTTCGCCATTTCATGGCTGCTATTAGACTTAGAGGGCTAAAAATGGTCTCATTATAAGCGCAAAGAAATTCTACGTCGATTAGATATACTTAGACACGATTGTAGTCAATCCGACCGATTTAGAGCGTTTTTAAATTTTATGAATCGGAATATTATTGTAGTTTTAGCCGATTTGAAATCGTTTTTTCCACATAACTCGGTCCCTAATACATTTAGAGTGCTTGAATTGGTCTCATTGGAAGCGCAAGAAAATTCTACGTCGATTAGATATACTTAGACACGATTGGAGTCAATCCGACCGATTTAGAGCGTTTTTAAATTTTATGAATCCGAATATTATTGTATTTTTAGTAGATTTCAAAGTTTTTTTCGCCATAACACGGCCGCTATTAGACTTAGAATGCTGGAGACGGTCTCTATGGAACCGCTAGGAAATTCTATGTCGATTAAGCTATAGTTAGACCCGATCGGATGAAATCGGACCGATTAAGAGCGTTTTTAAATTTTATGAATCCGAATATTATTGTATTTTTAGTAGATTTCAAAGTTTTTTTCGCCATAACACGGCCGTTATTCGACTTAGAGGGCTGGAATTGGTCACATTGAAAGCACAAAAAAATTCTACGTCGATTTAACTATATTTGGACCCGATCGGATGAAATCGGACTGATTTAGAGCGTTTTTAAATTTTATGAATCCGAACATTATTGTATTTTTAGCATATCTCAAATTGTTTTTTCGCCATAACACGGCCGCTATTTAGACTTAGAGTGCTGGAGATGATCTCTTTGGAACCGCTAGGAAATTCTACGTCGATTAAGCTATAGTTAGACCCGATCGGATGAAATCGGACCGATTAAGAGCGTTTTTAAATTTTATGAATCCGAATATTATTGTATTTTTAGTAGATTTCAAAGTTTTTTTCGCCATAACACGGCCGTTATTCGACTTAGAGGGCTGGAATTGGTCACATTGAAAGCACAAAAAAATTCTACGTCGATTTAACTATATTTGGACCCGATCGGATGAAATCGGACCGATTAAGAGTGTTTTTAAATTTTATGAATCCGAATATTATTGTATTTTTAGCCGATTTGAACTCGTTTTTTCGACATAACTCGGTCCCTAATACATTTAGAGTGCTTGAATTGGTCTCATTGGAAGCGCAAGATAATTCTACGTCGATTAGATATACTTAGACACGATTGGAGTCAATCCGACCGATTTAGAGCGTTTTTAAATTTTATGAATCCGAATATTATTGTATTTTTAGCCGATTTAAAATAGTTTTTTCGACATACTCGGTCCCTAATACATTTAGAGTGCTTGAATTGGTCTTAGTAGAAGCGCAAGGAAATTCTACGTCGATTGAGCTATATTTGGACCCGATCGGATGAAATCGGACTGATAAAGAGCGTTTTTAAATTTTATGAATCCGAATATTATTGTATTTTTAGCCGATTTGAAATAGTTTTGTCGACAAAACTCGGTCCCTATTAAATTTAGAGGGCTGGAATTGGTCTCATTGGAAGCGCAAGGAAATTCTTCGTCGATTAAGCTATATTTGAACCCGATCGGATGAAATCGGACTGATTAAGAGCGTTTTTAAATTTTATGAATCGGAATATTATTGTAGTTTTAGCCGATTTGAAATCGTTTTTTCGACATAACTCGGTCCCTAATACATTTAGAGTGCTTGAATTAGTCTGATTGGTAGCGCAAGAAAATTCTACGTCGAATAGATATACTTAGACACGATTGGAGTCAATCCGACCGATTTAGAGCGTTTTTAAATTTTATGAATCCGAATATTATTGTATTTTTAGTAGATTTCAAAGTTTTTTTCGCCATAACACGGCCGCTATTAGACTTAGAATGCTGGAGATGGTCTCTATGGAACCGCTAGGAAATTCTACGTCGATTAAGCTATAGTTAGACCCGATCGGATGAAATCGGACCGATTAAGAGCGTTTTTAAATTTTATGAATCCGAATATTATTGTATTTTTAGTAGATTTCAAAGTTTTTTTCGCCATAACACGGCCGTTATTCGACTTAGAGGGCTGGAATTGGTCACATTGAAAGCACAAAAAAATTCTACGTCGATTTAACTATATTTGGACCCGATCGGATGAAATCGGACTGATTTAGAGCGTTTTTAAATTTTATGAATCCGAACATTATTGTATTTTTAGCATATCTCAAATTGTTTTTTCGCCATAACACGGCCGCTATTTAGACTTAGAGTGCTGGAGATGGTCTCTTTGGAACCGCTAGAAAATTCTACGTCGATTAAGCTATAGTTAGACCCGATCGGATGAAATCGGACCGATTAAGAGCGTTTTTAAATTTTATGAATCCGAATTTTCTTTGAAATATTAGATTATACAATAATATTGTGTACAATTATTATCGTATACGATAATAATTGTATACATATTATTGTATTTTTAGCGGATCTCAAAAAGTTTTTTCGCCATAACTCGGCCGCTATTAGACTTAGAGTGCTGGAGATGGTCTCTTTGGAACCGCTAGGAAATTCTACGTCGATTAAGCTATAGTTAGACCCGATCGGATGAAATCGGACCGATTAAGAGCGTTTTTAAATTTTATGAATCCGAATATTATTGTATTTTTAGTAGATTTCAAAGTTTTTTTCGCGATAACACGGCCGTTATTCGACTTAGAGGGCTGGAATTGGTCACATTGAAAGCGCAAGGAAATTTTACGTCGATTTAACTATATTTGGACCCGATGGGATGAAATCGGACCGATTAAGAGCGTTTTTAAATTTTATGAATCGGAATATTACTGTAGTTTTAGCCGATCTCAAATAGTTTTTTCGCCATTTCTTGGCTGCTATTAGACTTAGAGGGCTAAAAATGGTCTCATTATAAGCGCAAAGAAATTCTACGTAGATTAGATATACTTAGACACGATTGGAGTCAATCCGACCGATTTAGAGCGTTTTTAAATTTTATGAATCGGAATATTATTGTAGTTTTAGCCGATTTGAAATCGTTTTTTCGACATAACTCGGTACCTAATACAATTAGAGTGCTTGAATTGGTCTCATTGGAAGCGCAAGAAAATTCTACGTCGATTAGATATACTTAGACACGATTGGAGTCAATCCGACCGATTTAGAGCGTTTTTAAATTTTATGAATCCGAATATTATTGTATTTTTAGCCGATTTGAAATAGTTTTTTCGACATAACTCGGTCCCTATTAGATTTAGAGGGCTGGTATTGGTCTCTTTAGAAGCGCAAGGAAATTATTCGTCGATTAAGCTATAATTGGACCTGATCGGATGAAATCGGACCGATTTAGAGCGTTTTTAAATTTTATGAATCCGAATTTTCTTTGAAATATTAGATTATACAATAATATTGTGTACAATAATTATCGTATACGATAATAATTGTAAACATATTATTGTATTTTTAGCGGATCTCAAAAAGTTTTTTCGCCATAACTCGGCAGCTATTAGACTTAGAGTGCTGGAGATGGTCTCTTTGGAACCGCAGGGAAATTTTACGTCGATTTAACTATATTTGGACCCGATCGGATGAAATCGGACCGATAAAGAGCGTTTTTAAATTTTATGAATCCGAATATTATTGTATTTTTAGCCGATTTGAAATCGTTTTTTCGACATAACTCGGTCCCTAATACATTTAGAGTGCTTGAATTAGTCTCATTGGAAGCGCAAGAAAATTCTACGTCGAATAGATATACTTAGACACGATTGGAGTCAATCGGACCGATTAAGAGCGTTTTTAAATTTTATGAATCCGAATATTATTGTATTTTTAGTAGATTTCAAAGTTTTTTTCGCGATAACACGGCCGTTATTCGACTTAGAGGGCTGGAATTGGTCACATTGAAAGCGCAAGGAAATTTTACGTCGATTTAACTATATTTGGACCCGATGGGATGAAATCGGACCGATTAAGAGCGTTTTTAAATTTTATGAATCGGAATATTACTGTAGTTTTAGCCGATCTCAAATAGTTTTTTCGCCATTTCTTGGCTGCTATTAGACTTAGAGGGCTAAAAATGGTCTCATTATAAGCGCAAAGAAATTCTACGTAGATTAGATATACTTAGACACGATTGGAGTCAATCCGACCGATTTAGAGCGTTTTTAAATTTTATGAATCGGAATATTATTGTAGTTTTAGCCGATTTGAAATCGTTTTTTCGACATAACTCGGTACCTAATACAATTAGAGTGCTTGAATTGGTCTCATTGGAAGCGCAAGAAAATTCTACGTCGATTAGATATACTTAGACACGATTGGAGTCAATCCGACCGATTTAGAGCGTTTTTAAATTTTATGAATCCGAATATTATTGTATTTTTAGCCGATTTGAAATAGTTTTTTCGACATAACTCGGTCCCTATTAGATTTAGAGGGCTGGTATTGGTCTCTTTAGAAGCGCAAGGAAATTCTACGTCGATTAAGCTATATTTGGACCCGATCGGATGAAATCGGACCGATTTAGAGCGTTTTTAAATTTTATGAATCCGAATATTATTGTATTTTTAGTAGATTTCAAAGTTTTTTTCGCCATAACACGGCCGCTATTAGACTTAGAATGCTGGAGATGGTCTCTATGGAACCGCTAGGAAATTCTACGTCGATTAAGCTATAGTTAGACCCGATCGGATGAAATCGGACCGATTAAGAGCGTTTTTAAATTTTATGAATCCGAATATTATTGTATTTTTAGTAGATTTCAAAGTTTTTTTCGCGATAACACGGCCGTTATTCGACTTAGAGGGCTGGAATTGGTCACATTGAAAGCGCAAGGAAATTTTACGTCGATTTAACTATATTTGGACCCGATGGGATGAAATCGGACCGATTAAGAGTGTTTTTAAATTTTATGAATCCGAATATTATTGTATTTTTAGCCGATTTGAACTCGTTTTTTCGACAAAACTCGGTCCCTATTAAATTTAGAGGGCTGGAATTGGTCTCATTGGAAGCGCAAGGAAATTATTCGTCGATTAAGCTATAATTGGACCTGATCGGATGAAATCGGACCGATTTAGAGCGTTTTTAAATTTTATGAATCCGAATTTTCTTTGAAATATTAGATTATACAATAATATTGTGTACAATAATTATCGTATACGATAATAATTGTAAACATATTATTGTATTTTTAGCGGATCTCAAAAAGTTTTTTCGCCATAACTCGGCAGCTATTAGACTTAGAGTGCTGGAGATGGTCTCTTTGGAACCGCAGGGAAATTTTACGTCGATTTAACTATATTTGGACCCGATCGGATGAAATCGGACCGATAAAGAGCGTTTTTAAATTTTATGAATCCGAATATTATTGTATTTTTAGCCGATTTGAAATCGTTTTTTCGACATAACTCGGTCCCTAATACATTTAGAGTGCTTGAATTAGTCTCATTGGAAGCGCAAGAAAATTCTACGTCGAATAGATATACTTAGACACGATTGGAGTCAATCCGACCGATTTAGAGCGTTTTTAAATTTTATGAATCCGAATATTATTGTATTTTTAGCCGATTTGAAATAGTTTTTTCGACATAACTCGGTCCCTATTAAATTTAGAGGGTTAAAATTGGTCTCATTGGAAGCGCAAGGAAATTGTTCGTCGATTAAGCTATATTTGAACCCGATCGGATGAAATTGGACCGATTAAGAGCGTTTTTAAATTTTATGAATCGGAATATTATTGTAGTTTTAGCCGATCTCAAATAGTTTTTTCGCCATTTCTTGGCTGCTATTAGACTTAGAGGGCTAAAAATGGTCTCATTATAAGCGCAAAGAAATTCTACGTCGATTAGATATACTTAGACACGATTGGAGTCAATCCGACCGATTTAGAGCGTTTTTAAATTTTATGAATCGGAATATTATTGTAGTTTTAGCCGATTTGAAATCGTTTTTTCGACATAACTCGGTCCCTAATACATTTAGAGTGCTTGAATTGGTCTCATTGGAAGCGCAAGAAAATTCTACGTCGATTAGATATACTTAGACACGATTGGAGTCAATCCGACCGATTTAGAGCGTTTTTAAATTTTATGAATCCGAATATTATTGTATTTTTAGCCGATTTGAAATAGTTTTTTCGACATAACTCGGTCCCTATTAGATTTAGAGGGCTGGAATTGGTCTCTTTAGAAGCGCAAGGAAATTCTACGTCGATTAAGCTATATTTGGACCCGATCGGATGAAATCGGACCGATTTAGAGCGTTTTTAAATTTTATGAATCCGAATATTATTGTATTTTTAGTAGATTTCAAAGTTTTTTTCGCCATAACACGGCCGCTATTAGACTTAGAATGCTGGAGATGGTCTCTATGGAACCGCTAGGAAATTCTACGTCGATTAAGCTATAGTTAGACCCGATCGGATGAAATCGGACCGATTAAGAGCGTTTTTAAATTTTATGAATCCGAATATTATTGTATTTTTAGCATATCTCAAATTGTTTTTTCGCCAAAACACGGCCGCTATTTAGACTTAGAGTGCTGGAGATGATCTCTTTGGAACCGCTAGGAAATTCTACGTCAATTAAGCTATAGTTAGACCCGATCGGATGAAATCGGACCGATTAAGAGCGTTTTTAAATTTTATGAATCCGAATATTATTGTATTTTTAGTAGATTTCAAAGTTTTTTTCGCGATAACACGGCCGTTATTCGACTTAGAGGGCTGGAATTGGTCACATTGAAAGCGCAAGGAAATTTTACGTCGATTTAACTATATTTGGACCCGATGGGATGAAATCGGACCGATTAAGAGCGTTTTTAAATTTTATGAATCGGAATATTACTGTAGTTTTAGCCGATCTCAAATAGTTTTTTCGCCATTTCTTGGCTGCTATTAGACTTAGAGGGCTAAAAATGGTCTCATTATAAGCGCAAAGAAATTCTACGTAGATTAGATATACTTAGACACGATTGGAGTCAATCCGACCGATTTAGAGCGTTTTTAAATTTTATGAATCGGAATATTATTGTAGTTTTAGCCGATTTGAAATCGTTTTTTCGACATAACTCGGTACCTAATACAATTAGAGTGCTTGAATTGGTCTCATTGGAAGCGCAAGAAAATTCTACGTCGATTAGATATACTTAGACACGATTGGAGTCAATCCGACCGATTTAGAGCGTTTTTAAATTTTATGAATCCGAATATTATTGTATTTTTAGCCGATTTGAAATAGTTTTTTCGACATAACTCGGTCCCTATTAGATTTAGAGGGCTGGAATTGGTCTCTTTAGAAGCGCAAGGAAATTCTACGTCGATTAAGCTATATTTGGACCCGATCGGATGAAATCGGACCGATTAAGAGTGTTTTTAAATTTTATGAATCCGAATATTATTGTATTTTTAGCCGATTTGAACTCGTTTTTTCGACAAAACTCGGTCCCTATTAAATTTAGAGGGCTGGAATTGGTCTCATTGGAAGCGCAAGGAAATTATTCGTCGATTAAGCTATAATTGGACCTGATCGGATGAAATCGGACCGATTTAGAGCGTTTTTAAATTTTATGAATCCGAATTTTCTTTGAAATATTAGATTATACAATAATATTGTGTACAATAATTATCGTATACGATAATAATTGTAAACATATTATTGTATTTTTAGCGGATCTCAAAAAGTTTTTTCGCCATAACTCGGCAGCTATTAGACTTAGAGTGCTGGAGATGGTCTCTTTGGAACCGCAGGGAAATTTTACGTCGATTTAACTATATTTGGACCCGATCGGATGAAATCGGACCGATAAAGAGCGTTTTTAAATTTTATGAATCCGAATATTATTGTATTTTTAGCCGATTTGAAATCGTTTTTTCGACATAACTCGGTCCCTAATACATTTAGAGTGCTTGAATTAGTCTCATTGGAAGCGCAAGAAAATTCTACGTCGAATAGATATACTTAGACACGATTGGAGTCAATCGGACCGATTAAGAGCGTTTTTAAATTTTATGAATCCGAATATTATTGTATTTTTAGTAGATTTCAAAGTTTTTTTCGCGATAACACGGCCGTTATTCGACTTAGAGGGCTGGAATTGGTCACATTGAAAGCGCAAGGAAATTTTACGTCGATTTAACTATATTTGGACCCGATGGGATGAAATCGGACCGATTAAGAGCGTTTTTAAATTTTATGAATCGGAATATTACTGTAGTTTTAGCCGATCTCAAATAGTTTTTTCGCCATTTCTTGGCTGCTATTAGACTTAGAGGGCTAAAAATGGTCTCATTATAAGCGCAAAGAAATTCTACGTAGATTAGATATACTTAGACACGATTGGAGTCAATCCGACCGATTTAGAGCGTTTTTAAATTTTATGAATCGGAATATTATTGTAGTTTTAGCCGATTTGAAATCGTTTTTTCGACATAACTCGGTACCTAATACAATTAGAGTGCTTGAATTGGTCTCATTGGAAGCGCAAGAAAATTCTACGTCGATTAGATATACTTAGACACGATTGGAGTCAATCCGACCGATTTAGAGCGTTTTTAAATTTTATGAATCCGAATATTATTGTATTTTTAGCCGATTTGAAATAGTTTTTTCGACATAACTCGGTCCCTATTAGATTTAGAGGGCTGGTATTGGTCTCTTTAGAAGCGCAAGGAAATTCTACGTCGATTAAGCTATATTTGGACCCGATCGGATGAAATCGGACCGATTTAGAGCGTTTTTAAATTTTATGAATCCGAATATTATTGTATTTTTAGTAGATTTCAAAGTTTTTTTCGCCATAACACGGCCGCTATTAGACTTAGAATGCTGGAGATGGTCTCTATGGAACCGCTAGGAAATTCTACGTCGATTAAGCTATAGTTAGACCCGATCGGATGAAATCGGACCGATTAAGAGCGTTTTTAAATTTTATGAATCCGAATATTATTGTATTTTTAGTAGATTTCAAAGTTTTTTTCGCGATAACACGGCCGTTATTCGACTTAGAGGGCTGGAATTGGTCACATTGAAAGCGCAAGGAAATTTTACGTCGATTTAACTATATTTGGACCCGATGGGATGAAATCGGACCGATTAAGAGTGTTTTTAAATTTTATGAATCCGAATATTATTGTATTTTTAGCCGATTTGAACTCGTTTTTTCGACAAAACTCGGTCCCTATTAAATTTAGAGGGCTGGAATTGGTCTCATTGGAAGCGCAAGGAAATTATTCGTCGATTAAGCTATAATTGGACCTGATCGGATGAAATCGGACCGATTTAGAGCGTTTTTAAATTTTATGAATCCGAATTTTCTTTGAAATATTAGATTATACAATAATATTGTGTACAATAATTATCGTATACGATAATAATTGTAAACATATTATTGTATTTTTAGCGGATCTCAAAAAGTTTTTTCGCCATAACTCGGCAGCTATTAGACTTAGAGTGCTGGAGATGGTCTCTTTGGAACCGCAGGGAAATTTTACGTCGATTTAACTATATTTGGACCCGATCGGATGAAATCGGACCGATAAAGAGCGTTTTTAAATTTTATGAATCCGAATATTATTGTATTTTTAGCCGATTTGAAATCGTTTTTTCGACATAACTCGGTCCCTAATACATTTAGAGTGCTTGAATTAGTCTCATTGGAAGCGCAAGAAAATTCTACGTCGAATAGATATACTTAGACACGATTGGAGTCAATCCGACCGATTTAGAGCGTTTTTAAATTTTATGAATCCGAATATTATTGTATTTTTAGCCGATTTGAAATAGTTTTTTCGACATAACTCGGTCCCTATTAAATTTAGAGGGTTAAAATTGGTCTCATTGGAAGCGCAAGGAAATTGTTCGTCGATTAAGCTATATTTGAACCCGATCGGATGAAATTGGACCGATTAAGAGCGTTTTTAAATTTTATGAATCGGAATATTATTGTAGTTTTAGCCGATCTCAAATAGTTTTTTCGCCATTTCTTGGCTGCTATTAGACTTAGAGGGCTAAAAATGGTCTCATTATAAGCGCAAAGAAATTCTACGTCGATTAGATATACTTAGACACGATTGGAGTCAATCCGACCGATTTAGAGCGTTTTTAAATTTTATGAATCGGAATATTATTGTAGTTTTAGCCGATTTGAAATCGTTTTTTCGACATAACTCGGTCCCTAATACATTTAGAGTGCTTGAATTGGTCTCATTGGAAGCGCAAGAAAATTCTACGTCGATTAGATATACTTAGACACGATTGGAGTCAATCCGACCGATTTAGAGCGTTTTTAAATTTTATGAATCCGAATATTATTGTATTTTTAGCCGATTTGAAATAGTTTTTTCGACATAACTCGGTCCCTATTAGATTTAGAGGGCTGGAATTGGTCTCTTTAGAAGCGCAAGGAAATTCTACGTCGATTAAGCTATATTTGGACCCGATCGGATGAAATCGGACCGATTTAGAGCGTTTTTAAATTTTATGAATCCGAATATTATTGTATTTTTAGTAGATTTCAAAGTTTTTTTCGCCATAACACGGCCGCTATTAGACTTAGAATGCTGGAGATGGTCTCTATGGAACCGCTAGGAAATTCTACGTCGATTAAGCTATAGTTAGACCCGATCGGATGAAATCGGACCGATTAAGAGCGTTTTTAAATTTTATGAATCCGAATATTATTGTATTTTTAGCATATCTCAAATTGTTTTTTCGCCAAAACACGGCCGCTATTTAGACTTAGAGTGCTGGAGATGATCTCTTTGGAACCGCTAGGAAATTCTACGTCAATTAAGCTATAGTTAGACCCGATCGGATGAAATCGGACCGATTAAGAGCGTTTTTAAATTTTATGAATCCGAATATTATTGTATTTTTAGTAGATTTCAAAGTTTTTTTCGCGATAACACGGCCGTTATTCGACTTAGAGGGCTGGAATTGGTCACATTGAAAGCGCAAGGAAATTTTACGTCGATTTAACTATATTTGGACCCGATGGGATGAAATCGGACCGATTAAGAGCGTTTTTAAATTTTATGAATCGGAATATTACTGTAGTTTTAGCCGATCTCAAATAGTTTTTTCGCCATTTCTTGGCTGCTATTAGACTTAGAGGGCTAAAAATGGTCTCATTATAAGCGCAAAGAAATTCTACGTAGATTAGATATACTTAGACACGATTGGAGTCAATCCGACCGATTTAGAGCGTTTTTAAATTTTATGAATCGGAATATTATTGTAGTTTTAGCCGATTTGAAATCGTTTTTTCGACATAACTCGGTACCTAATACAATTAGAGTGCTTGAATTGGTCTCATTGGAAGCGCAAGAAAATTCTACGTCGATTAGATATACTTAGACACGATTGGAGTCAATCCGACCGATTTAGAGCGTTTTTAAATTTTATGAATCCGAATATTATTGTATTTTTAGCCGATTTGAAATAGTTTTTTCGACATAACTCGGTCCCTATTAGATTTAGAGGGCTGGAATTGGTCTCTTTAGAAGCGCAAGGAAATTCTACGTCGATTAAGCTATATTTGGACCCGATCGGATGAAATCGGACCGATTTAGAGCGTTTTTAAATTTTATGAATCGGAATATTATTGTAGTTTTAGCCGATTTGAAATCGTTTTTTCGACATAACTCGGTCCCTAATACATTTAGAGTGCTTGAATTAGTCTGATTGGTAGCGCAAGAAAATTCTACGTCGAATAGATATACTTAGACACGATTGGAGTCAATCCGACCGATTTAGAGCGTTTTTAAATTTTATGAATCCGAATATTATTGTATTTTTAGCCGATTTGAACTCGTTTTTTCGACATAACTCGGTCCCTAATACATTTAGAGTGCTTGAATTGGTCTCATTGGAAGCGCAAGATAATTCTACGTCGATTAGATATACTTAGACACGATTGGAGTCAATCCGACCGATTTAGAGCGTTTTTAAATTTTATGAATCCGAATATTATTGTATTTTTAGCCGATTTAAAATAGTTTTTTCGACATACTCGGTCCCTAATACATTTAGAGTGCTTGAATTGGTCTTAGTAGAAGCGCAAGGAAATTCTACGTCGATTGAGCTATATTTGGACCCGATCGGATGAAATCGGACTGATAAAGAGCGTTTTTAAATTTTATGAATCCGAATATTATTGTATTTTTAGCCGATTTGAAATAGTTTTGTCGACAAAACTCGGTCCCTATTAAATTTAGAGGGCTGGAATTGGTCTCATTGGAAGCGCAAGGAAATTCTTCGTCGATTAAGCTATATTTGAACCCGATCGGATGAAATCGGACTGATTAAGAGCGTTTTTAAATTTTATGAATCGGAATATTATTGTAGTTTTAGCCGATTTGAAATCGTTTTTTCGACATAACTCGGTCCCTAATACATTTAGAGTGCTTGAATTAGTCTGATTGGTAGCGCAAGAAAATTCTACGTCGAATAGATATACTTAGACACGATTGGAGTCAATCCGACCGATTTAGAGCGTTTTTAAATTTTATGAATCCGAATATTATTGTATTTTTAGTAGATTTCAAAGTTTTTTTCGCCATAACACGGCCGCTATTAGACTTAGAATGCTGGAGATGGTCTCTATGGAACCGCTAGGAAATTCTACGTCGATTAAGCTATAGTTAGACCCGATCGGATGAAATCGGACCGATTAAGAGCGTTTTTAAATTTTATGAATCCGAATATTATTGTATTTTTAGTAGATTTCAAAGTTTTTTTCGCCATAACACGGCCGTTATTCGACTTAGAGGGCTGGAATTGGTCACATTGAAAGCACAAAAAAATTCTACGTCGATTTAACTATATTTGGACCCGATCGGATGAAATCGGACTGATTTAGAGCGTTTTTAAATTTTATGAATCCGAACATTATTGTATTTTTAGCATATCTCAAATTGTTTTTTCGCCATAACACGGCCGCTATTTAGACTTAGAGTGCTGGAGATGGTCTCTTTGGAACCGCTGGAAAATTCTACGTCGATTAAGCTATAGTTAGACCCGATCGGATGAAATCGGACCGATTAAGAGCGTTTTTAAATTTTATGAATCCGAATTTTCTTTGAAATATTAGATTATACAATAATATTGTGTACAATTATTATCGTATACGATAATAATTGTATACATATTATTGTATTTTTAGCGGATCTCAAAAAGTTTTTTCGCCATAACTCGGCCGCTATTAGACTTAGAGTGCTGGAGATGGTCTCTTTGGAACCGCTAGGAAATTCTACGTCGATTAAGCTATAGTTAGACCCGATCGGATGAAATCGGACCGATTAAGAGCGTTTTTAAATTTTATGAATCCGAATATTATTGTATTTTTAGTAGATTTCAAAGTTTTTTTCGCGATAACACGGCCGTTATTCGACTTAGAGGGCTGGAATTGGTCACATTGAAAGCGCAAGGAAATTTTACGTCGATTTAACTATATTTGGACCCGATGGGATGAAATCGGACCGATTAAGAGCGTTTTTAAATTTTATGAATCGGAATATTACTGTAGTTTTAGCCGATCTCAAATAGTTTTTTCGCCATTTCTTGGCTGCTATTAGACTTAGAGGGCTAAAAATGGTCTCATTATAAGCGCAAAGAAATTCTACGTAGATTAGATATACTTAGACACGATTGGAGTCAATCCGACCGATTTAGAGCGTTTTTAAATTTTATGAATCGGAATATTATTGTAGTTTTAGCCGATTTGAAATCGTTTTTTCGACATAACTCGGTACCTAATACAATTAGAGTGCTTGAATTGGTCTCATTGGAAGCGCAAGAAAATTCTACGTCGATTAGATATACTTAGACACGATTGGAGTCAATCCGACCGATTTAGAGCGTTTTTAAATTTTATGAATCCGAATATTATTGTATTTTTAGCCGATTTGAAATAGTTTTTTCGACATAACTCGGTCCCTATTAGATTTAGAGGGCTGGTATTGGTCTCTTTAGAAGCGCAAGGAAATTCTACGTCGATTAAGCTATATTTGGACCCGATCGGATGAAATCGGACCGATTTAGAGCGTTTTTAAATTTTATGAATCCGAATATTATTGTATTTTTAGTAGATTTCAAAGTTTTTTTCGCCATAACACGGCCGCTATTAGACTTAGAATGCTGGAGATGGTCTCTATGGAACCGCTAGGAAATTCTACGTCGATTAAGCTATAGTTAGACCCGATCGGATGAAATCGGACCGATTAAGAGCGTTTTTAAATTTTATGAATCCGAATATTATTGTATTTTTAGTAGATTTCAAAGTTTTTTTCGCGATAACACGGCCGTTATTCGACTTAGAGGGCTGGAATTGGTCACATTGAAAGCGCAAGGAAATTTTACGTCGATTTAACTATATTTGGACCCGATGGGATGAAATCGGACCGATTAAGAGTGTTTTTAAATTTTATGAATCGGAATATTATTGTATTTTTAGCCGATTTGAACTCGTTTTTTCGACAAAACTCGGTCCCTATTAAATTTAGAGGGCTGGAATTGGTCTCATTGGAAGCGCAAGGAAATTATTCGTCGATTAAGCTATAATTGGACCTGATCGGATGAAATCGGACCGATTTAGAGCGTTTTTAAATTTTATGAATCCGAATTTTCTTTGAAATATTAGATTATACAATAATATTGTGTACAATAATTATCGTATACGATAATAATTGTAAACATATTATTGTATTTTTAGCGGATCTCAAAAAGTTTTTTCGCCATAACTCGGCAGCTATTAGACTTAGAGTGCTGGAGATGGTCTCTTTGGAACCGCAGGGAAATTTTACGTCGATTTAACTATATTTGGACCCGATCGGATGAAATCGGACCGATAAAGAGCGTTTTTAAATTTTATGAATCCGAATATTATTGTATTTTTAGCCGATTTGAAATCGTTTTTTCGACATAACTCGGTCCCTAATACATTTAGAGTGCTTGAATTAGTCTCATTGGAAGCGCAAGAAAATTCTACGTCGAATAGATATACTTAGACACGATTGGAGTCAATCCGACCGATTTAGAGCGTTTTTAAATTTTATGAATCCGAATATTATTGTATTTTTAGCCGATTTGAAATAGTTTTTTCGACATAACTCGGTCCCTATTAAATTTAGAGGGTTAAAATTGGTCTCATTGGAAGCGCAAGGAAATTGTTCGTCGATTAAGCTATATTTGAACCCGATCGGATGAAATCGGACCGATTAAGAGCGTTTTTAAATTTTATGAATCGGAATATTATTGTAGTTTTAGCCGATCTCAAATAGTTTTTTCGCCATTTCTTGGCTGCTATTAGACTTAGAGGGCTAAAAATGGTCTCATTATAAGCGCAAAGAAATTCTACGTCGATTAGATATACTTAGACACGATTGGAGTCAATCCGACCGATTTAGAGCGTTTTTAAATTTTATGAATCGGAATATTATTGTAGTTTTAGCCGATTTGAAATCGTTTTTTCGACATAACTCGGTCCCTAATACATTTAGAGTGCTTGAATTGGTCTCATTGGAAGCGCAAGAAAATTCTACGTCGATTAGATATACTTAGACACGATTGGAGTCAATCCGACCGATTTAGAGCGTTTTTAAATTTTATGAATCCGAATATTATTGTATTTTTAGCCGATTTGAAATAGTTTTTTCGACATAACTCGGTCCCTATTAGATTTAGAGGGCTGGAATTGGTCTCTTTAGAAGCGCAAGGAAATTCTACGTCGATTAAGCTATATTTGGACCCGATCGGATGAAATCGGACCGATTTAGAGCGTTTTTAAATTTTATGAATCCGAATATTATTGTATTTTTAGTAGATTTCAAAGTTTTTTTCGCCATAACACGGCCGCTATTAGACTTAGAATGCTGGAGATGGTCTCTATGGAACCGCTAGGAAATTCTACGTCGATTAAGCTATAGTTAGACCCGATCGGATGAAATCGGACCGATTAAGAGCGTTTTTAAATTTTATGAATCCGAATATTATTGTATTTTTAGCATATCTCAAATTGTTTTTTCGCCAAAACACGGCCGCTATTTAGACTTAGAGTGCTGGAGATGATCTCTTTGGAACCGCTAGGAAATTCTACGTCAATTAAGCTATAGTTAGACCCGATCGGATGAAATCGGACCGATTAAGAGCGTTTTTAAATTTTATGAATCCGAATATTATTGTATTTTTAGTAGATTTCAAAGTTTTTTTCGCCATAACTCGGCAGCTATTAGACTTAGAGTGCTGGAGATGGTCTCTTTGGAACCGCAGGGAAATTTTACGTCGATTTAACTATATTTGGACCCGATCGGATGAAATCGGACCGATTAAGAGCGTTTTTAAATTTTATGAATCCGAATATTATTGTATTTTTAGCCGATTTGAAATCGTTTTTTCGACATAACTCGGTCCCTAATACATTTAGAGTGCTTGAATTAGTCTCATTGGAAGCGCAAGAAAATTCTACGTCGAATAGATATACTTAGACACGATTGGAGTCAATCCGACCGATTTAGAGCGTTTTTAAATTTTATGAATCCGAATATTATTGTATTTTTAGCCGATTTGAAATAGTTTTTTCGACATAACTCGGTCCCTATTAAATTTAGAGGGTTGAAATTGGTCTCATTGGAAGCGCAAGGAAATTGTTCGTCGATTAAGCTATATTTGAACCCGATCGGATGAAATCGGACCGATTAAGAGCGTTTTTAAATTTTATGAATCGGAATATTATTGTAGTTTTAGCCGATCTCAAATAGTTTTTTCGCCATTTCTTGGCTGCTATTAGACTTAGAGGGCTAAAAATGGTCTCATTATAAGCGCAAAGAAATTCTACGTCGATTAGATATACTTAGACACGATTGGAGTCAATCCGACCGATTTAGAGCGTTTTTAAATTTTATGAATCCGAATATTATTGTATTTTTAGTAGATTTCAAAGTTTTTTTCGCGATAACACGGCCGTTATTCGACTTAGAGGGCTGGAATTGGTCACATTGAAAGCGCAAGGAAATTTTACGTCGATTTAACTATATTTGGACCCGATGGGATGAAATCGGACCGATTAAGAGCGTTTTTAAATTTTATGAATCGGAATATTACTGTAGTTTTAGCCGATCTCAAATAGTTTTTTCGCCATTTCTTGGCTGCTATTAGACTTAGAGGGCTAAAAATGGTCTCATTATAAGCGCAAAGAAATTCTACGTAGATTAGATATACTTAGACACGATTGGAGTCAATCCGACCGATTTAGAGCGTTTTTAAATTTTATGAATCGGAATATTATTGTAGTTTTAGCCGATTTGAAATCGTTTTTTCGACATAACTCGGTCCCTAATACAATTAGAGTGCTTGAATTGGTCTCATTGGAAGCGCAAGAAAATTCTACGTCGATTAGATATACTTAGACACGATTGGAGTCAATCCGACCGATTTAGAGCGTTTTTAAATTTTATGAATCCGAATATTATTGTATTTTTAGCCGATTTGAAATAGTTTTTTCGACATAACTCGGTCCCTATTAGATTTAGAGGGCTGGAATTGGTCTCTTTAGAAGCGCAAGGAAATTCTACGTCGATTAAGCTATATTTGGACCCGATCGGATGAAATCGGACCGATTTAGAGCGTTTTTAAATTTTATGAATCCGAATATTATTGTATTTTTAGTAGATTTCAAAGTTTTTTTCGCCATAACACGGCCGCTATTAGACTTAGAATGCTGGAGATGGTCTCTATGGAACCGCTAGGAAATTCTACGTCGATTAAGCTATAGTTAGACCCGATCGGATGAAATCGGACCGATTAAGAGCGTTTTTAAATTTTATGAATCCGAATATTATTGTATTTTTAGTAGATTTCAAAGTTTTTTTCGCGATAACACGGCCGTTATTCGACTTAGAGGGCTGGAATTGGTCACATTGAAAGCGCAAGGAAATTTTACGTCGATTTAACTATATTTGGACCCGATGGGATGAAATCGGACCGATTAAGAGTGTTTTTAAATTTTATGAATCCGAATATTATTGTATTTTTAGCCGATTTGAACTCGTTTTTTCGACAAAACTCGGTCCCTATTAAATTTAGAGGGCTGGAATTGGTCTCATTGGAAGCGCAAGGAAATTATTCGTCGATTAAGCTATAATTGGACCTGATCGGATGAAATCGGACCGATTTAGAGCGTTTTTAAATTTTATGAATCCGAATTTTCTTTGAAATATTAGATTATACAATAAAATTGTGTACAATAATTATCGTATACGATAATAATTGTAAACATATTATTGTATTTTTAGCGGATCTCAAAAAGTTTTTTCGCCATAACTCGGCAGCTATTAGACTTAGAGTGCTGGAGATGGTCTCTTTGGAACCGCAGGGAAATTTTACGTCGATTTAACTATATTTGGACCCGATCGGATGAAATCGGACCGATTAAGAGCGTTTTTAAATTTTATGAATCCGAATATTATTGTATTTTTAGCCGATTTGAAATCGTTTTTTCGACATAACTCGGTCCCTAATACATTTAGAGTGCTTGAATTAGTCTCATTGGAAGCGCAAGAAAATTCTACGTCGAATAGATATACTTAGACACGATTGGAGTCAATCCGACCGATTTAGAGCGTTTTTAAATTTTATGAATCCGAATATTATTGTATTTTTAGCCGATTTGAAATAGTTTTTTCGACATAACTCGGTCCCTATTTAATTTAGAGGGTTGAAATTGGTCTCATTGGAAGCGCAAGGAAATTGTTCGTCGATTAAGCTATATTTGAACCCGATCGGATGAAATCGGACCGATTAAGAGCGTTTTTAAATTTTATGAATCGGAATATTATTGTAGTTTTAGCCGATCTCAAATAGTTTTTTCGCCATTTCTTGGCTGCTATTAGACTTAGAGGGCTAAAAATGGTCTCATTATAAGCGCAAAGAAATTCTACGTCGATTAGATATACTTAGACACGATTGGAGTCAATCCGACCGATTTAGAGCGTTTTTAAATTTTATGAATCGGAATATTATTGTATTTTTAGTAGATTTCAAAGTTTTTTTCGCGATAACACGGCCGTTATTCGACTTAGAGGGCTGGAATTGGTCACATTGAAAGCGCAAGGAAATTTTACGTCGATTTAACTATATTTGGACCCGATGGGATGAAATCGGACCGATTAAGAGCGTTTTTAAATTTTATGAATCGGAATATTACTGTAGTTTTAGCCGATCTCAAATAGTTTTTTCGCCATTTCTTGGCTGCTATTAGACTTAGAGGGCTAAAAATGGTCTCATTATAAGCGCAAAGAAATTCTACGTAGATTAGATATACTTAGACACGATTGGAGTCAATCCGACCGATTTAGAGCGTTTTTAAATTTTATGAATCGGAATATTATTGTAGTTTTAGCCGATTTGAAATCGTTTTTTCGACATAACTCGGTCCCTAATACAATTAGAGTGCTTGAATTGGTCTCATTGGAAGCGCAAGAAAATTCTACGTCGATTAGATATACTTAGACACGATTGGAGTCAATCCGACCGATTTAGAGCGTTTTTAAATTTTATGAATCCGAATATTATTGTATTTTTAGCCGATTTGAAATAGTTTTTTCGACATAACTCGGTCCCTATTAGATTTAGAGGGCTGGAATTGGTCTCTTTAGAAGCGCAAGGAAATTCTACGTCGATTAAGCTATATTTGGACCCGATCGGATGAAATCGGACCGATTTAGAGCGTTTTTAAATTTTATGAATCCGAATATTATTGTATTTTTAGTAGATTTCAAAGTTTTTTTCGCCATAACACGGCCGCTATTAGACTTAGAATGCTGGAGATGGTCTCTATGGAACCGCTAGGAAATTCTACGTCGATTAAGCTATAGTTAGACCCGATCGGATGAAATCGGACCGATTAAGAGCGTTTTTAAATTTTATGAATCCGAATATTATTGTATTTTTAGCCGATTTGAAATCGTTTTTTCGACATAACTCGGTCCCTAATACATTTAGAGTGCTTGAATTAGTCTCATTGGAAGCGCAAGAAAATTCTACGTCGAATAGATATACTTAGACACGATTGGAGTCAATCCGACCGATTTAGAGCGTTTTTAAATTTTATGAATCCGAATATTATTGTATTTTTAGCCGATTTGAAATAGTTTTTTCGACATAACTCGGTCCCTATTAAATTTAGAGGGTTGAAATTGGTCTCATTGGAAGCGCAAGGAAATTGTTCGTCGATTAAGCTATATTTGAACCCGATCGGATGAAATCGGACCGATTAAGAGCGTTTTTAAATTTTATGAATCGGAATATTATTGTAGTTTTAGCCGATCTCAAATAGTTTTTTCGCCATTTCTTGGCTGCTATTAGACTTAGAGGGCTAAAAATGGTCTCATTATAAGCGCAAAGAAATTCTACGTCGATTAGATATACTTAGACACGATTGGAGTCAATCCGACCGATTTAGAGCGTTTTTAAATTTTATGAATCGGAATATTATTGTAGTTTTAGCCGATTTGAAATCGTTTTTTCGACATAACTCGGTCCCTAATACATTTAGAGTGCTTGAATTGGTCTCATTGGAAGCGCAAGAAAATTCTACGTCGATTAGATATACTTAGACACGATTGGAGTCAATCCGACCGATTTAGAGCGTTTTTAAATTTTATGAATCCGAATATTATTGTATTTTTAGCCGATTTGAAATAGTTTTTTCGACATAACTCGGTCCCTATTAGATTTAGAGGGCTGGAATTGGTCTCTTTAGAAGCGCAAGGAAATTCTACGTCGATTAAGCTATATTTGGACCCGATCGGATGAAATCGGACCGATTTAGAGCGTTTTTAAATTTTATGAATCCGAATATTATTGTATTTTTAGTAGATTTCAAAGTTTTTTTCGCCATAACACGGCCGCTATTAGACTTAGAATGCTGGAGATGGTCTCTATGGAACCGCTAGGAAATTCTACGTCGATTAAGCTATAGTTAGACCCGATCGGATGAAATCGGACCGATTAAGAGCGTTTTTAAATTTTATGAATCCGAATATTATTGTATTTTTAGTAGATTTCAAAGTTTTTTTCGCCATAACACGGCCGTTATTCGACTTAGAGGGCTGGAATTGGTCACATTGAAAGCACAAAAAAATTTTACGTCGATTTAACTATATTTGGACCCGATCGGATGAAATCAGACTGATTTAGAGCGTTTTTGAATTTTATGAATCCGAACATTATTGTATTTTTAGCATATCTCAAATTGTTTTTTCGCCATAACACGGCCGCTATTTAGACTTAGAGTGCTGGAGATGATCTCTTTGGAACCGCTAGGAAATTCTACGTCAATTAAGCTATAGTTAGACCCGATCGGATGAAATCGGACCGATTAAGAGCGTTTTTAAATTTTATGAATCCGAATATTATTGTATTTTTAGTAGATTTCAAAGTTTTTTTCGCCATAACTCGGCAGCTATTAGACTTAGAGTGCTGGAGATGGTCTCTTTGGAACCGCAGGGAAATTTTACGTCGATTTAACTATATTTGGACCCGATCGGATGAAATCGGACCGATTAAGAGCGTTTTTAAATTTTATGAATCCGAATATTATTGTATTTTTAGCCGATTTGAAATCGTTTTTTCGACATAACTCGGTCCCTAATACATTTAGAGTGCTTGAATTAGTCTCATTGGAAGCGCAAGAAAATTCTACGTCGAATAGATATACTTAGACACGATTGGAGTCAATCCGACCGATTTAGAGCGTTTTTAAATTTTATGAATCCGAATATTATTGTATTTTTAGCCGATTTGAAATAGTTTTTTCGACATAACTCGGTCCCTATTAAATTTAGAGGGTTGAAATTGGTCTCATTGGAAGCGCAAGGAAATTGTTCGTCGATTAAGCTATATTTGAACCCGATCGGATGAAATCGGACCGATTAAGAGCGTTTTTAAATTTTATGAATCGGAATATTATTGTAGTTTTAGCCGATCTCAAATAGTTTTTTCGCCATTTCTTGGCTGCTATTAGACTTAGAGGGCTAAAAATGGTCTCATTATAAGCGCAAAGAAATTCTACGTCGATTAGATATACTTAGACACGATTGGAGTCAATCCGACCGATTTAGAGCGTTTTTAAATTTTATGAATCGGAATATTATTGTAGTTTTAGCCGATTTGAAATCGTTTTTTCGACATAACTCGGTCCCTAATACATTTAGAGTGCTTGAATTGGTCTCATTGGAAGCGCAAGAAAATTCTACGTCGATTAGATATACTTAGACACGATTGGAGTCAATCCGACCGATTTAGAGCGTTTTTAAATTTTATGAATCCGAATATTATTGTATTTTTAGCCGATTTGAAATAGTTTTTTCGACATAACTCGGTCCCTATTAGATTTAGAGGGCTGGAATTGGTCTCTTTAGAAGCGCAAGGAAATTCTACGTCGATTAAGCTATATTTGGACCCGATCGGATGAAATCGGACCGATTTAGAGCGTTTTTAAATTTTATGAATCCGAATATTATTGTATTTTTAGTAGATTTCAAAGTTTTTTTCGCCATAACACGGCCGCTATTAGACTTAGAATGCTGGAGATGGTCTCTATGGAACCGCTAGGAAATTCTACGTCGATTAAGCTATAGTTAGACACGATCGGATGAAATCGGACCGATTAAGAGCGTTTTTAAATTTTATGAATCCGAATATTATTGTATTTTTAGTAGATTTCAAAGTTTTTTTCGCCATAACACGGCCGTTATTCGACTTAGAGGGCTGGAATTGGTCACATTGAAAGCACAAAAAAATTCTACGTCGATTTAACTATATTTGGACCCGATCGGATGAAATCGGACTGATTTAGAGCGTTTTTGAATTTTATGAATCCGAACATTATTGTATTTTTAGCATATCTCAAATTGTTTTTTCGCCATAACACGGCCGCTATTTAGACTTAGAGTGCTGGAGATGATCTCTTTGGAACCGCTAGGAAATTCTACGTCAATTAAGCTATAGTTAGACCCGATCGGATGAAATCGGACCGATTAAGAGCGTTTTTAAATTTTATGAATCCGAATATTATTGTATTTTTAGTAGATTTCAAAGTTTTTTTCGCCATAACACGGCCGTTATTCGACTTAGAGGGCTGGAATTGGTCACATTGAAAGCACAAAAAAATTCTACGTCGATTTAACTATATTTGGACCCGATCGGATGAAATCGGACCGATTAAGAGTGTTTTTAAATTTTATGAATCCGAATATTATTGTATTTTTAGCCGATTTGAACTCGTTTTTTCGACATAACTCGGTCCCTAATACATTTAGAGTGCTTGAATTGGTCTCATTGGAAGCGCAAGAAAATTCTACGTCGATTAGATATACTTAGACACGATTGGAGTCAATCCGACCGATTTAGAGCGTTTTTAAATTTTATGAATCCGAATATTATTGTATTTTTAGCCGATTTAAAATAGTTTTTTCGACATACTCGGTCCCTAATACATTTAGAGTGCTTGAATTGGTCTTATTAGAAGCGCAAGGAAATTCTACGTCGATTGAGCTATATTTGGACCCGATCGGATGAAATCGGACTGATAAAGAGCGTTTTTAAATTTTATGAATCCGAATATTATTGTATTTTTAGTAGATTTCAAAGTTTTTTTCGCGATAACACGGCCGTTATTCGACTTAGAGGGCTGGAATTGGTCACATTGAAAGCGCAAGGAAATTTTACGTCGATTTAACTATATTTAGACCCGATGGGATGAAATCGGACCGATTAAGAGCGTTTTTAAATTTTATGAATCGGAATATTACTGTAGTTTTAGCCGATCTCAAATAGTTTTTTCGCCATTTCTTGGCTGCTATTAGACTTAGAGGGCTAAAAATGGTCTCATTATAAGCGCAAAGAAATTCTACGTAGATTAGATATACTTAGACACGATTGGAGTCAATCCGACCGATTTAGAGCGTTTTTAAATTTTATAATCGGAATATTATTGTAGTTTTAGCCGATTTGAAATCGTTTTTTCGACATAACTCGGTCCCTAATACAATTAGAGTGCTTGAATTGGTCTCATTGGAAGCGCAAGAAAATTCTACGTCGATTAGATATACTTAGACACGATTGGAGTCAATCCGACCGATTTAGAGCGTTTTTAAATTTTATGAATCCGAATATTATTGTATTTTTAGCCGATTTGAAATAGTTTTTTCGACATAACTCGGTCCCTATTAGATTTAGAGGGCTGGAATTGGTCTCTTTAGAAGCGCAAGGAAATTCTACGTCGATTAAGCTATATTTGGACCCGATCGGATGAAATCGGACCGATTTAGAGCGTTTTTAAATTTTATGAATCCGAATATTATTGTATTTTTAGTAGATTTCAAAGTTTTTTTCGCCATAACACGGCCGCTATTAGACTTAGAATGCTGGAGATGGTCTCTATGGAACCGCTAGGAAATTCTACGTCGATTAAGCTATAGTTAGACCCGATCGGATGAAATCGGACCGATTAAGAGCGTTTTTAAATTTTATGAATCCGAATATTATTGTATTTTTAGTAGATTTCAAAGTTTTTTTCGCGATAACACGGCCGTTATTCGACTTAGAGGGCTGGAATTGGTCACATTGAAAGCGCAAGGAAATTTTACGTCGATTTAACTATATTTGGACCCGATGGGATGAAATCGGACCGATTAAGAGTGTTTTTAAATTTTATGAATCCGAATATTATTGTATTTTTAGCCGATTTGAACTCGTTTTTTCGACAAAACTCGGTCCCTATTAAATTTAGAGGGCTGGAATTGGTCTCATTGGAAGCGCAAGGAAATTCTACGTCGATTAGATATACTTAGACACGATTGGAGTCAATCCGACCGATTTAGAGCGTTTTTAAATTTTATGAATCCGAATATTATTGTATTTTTAGCCGATTTAAAATAGTTTTTTCGACATACTCGGTCCCTAATACATTTAGAGTGCTTGAATTGGTCTTATTAGAAGCGCAAGGAAATTCTACGTCGATTGAGCTATATTTGGACCCGATCGGATGAAATCGGACTGATAAAGAGCGTTTTTAAATTTTATGAATCCGAATATTATTGTATTTTTAGTAGATTTCAAAGTTTTTTTCGCGATAACACGGCCGTTATTCGACTTAGAGGGCTGGAATTGGTCACATTAAAAGCGCAAGGAAATTTTACGTCGATTTAACTATATTTGGACCCGATGGGATGAAATCGGACCGATTAAGAGTGTTTTTAAATTTTATGAATCCGAATATTATTGTATTTTTAGCCGATTTGAACTCGTTTTTTCGACAAAACTCGGTCCCTATTAAATTTAGAGGGCTGGAATTGGTCTCATTGGAAGCGCAAGGAAATTATTCGTCGATTAAGCTATAATTGGACCTGATCGGATGAAATCGGACCGATTTAGAGCGTTTTTAAATTTTATGAATCCGAATTTTCTTTGAAATATTAGATTATACAATAATATTGTGTACAATAATTATCGTATACGATAATAATTATAAACATATTATTGTATTTTTAGCGGATCTCAAAAAGTTTTTTCGCCATAACTCGGCAGCTATTAGACTTAGAGTGCTGGAGATGGTCTCTTTGGAACCGCAGGGAAATTTTACGTCGATTTAACTATATTTGGACCCGATCGGATGAAATCGGACCGATTAAGAGCGTTTTTAAATTTTATGAATCCGAATATTATTGTATTTTTAGCCGATTTGAAATCGTTTTTTCGACATAACTCGGTCCATAATACATTTAGAGTGCTTGAATTAGTCTCATTGGAAGCGCAAGAAAATTCTACGTCGAATAGATATACTTAGACACGATTGGAGTCAATCCGACCGATTTAGAGCGTTTTTAAATTTTATGAATCCGAATATTATTGTATTTTTAGCCGATTTGAAATAGTTTTTTCGACATAACTCGGTCCCTATTAAATTTAGAGGGTTGAAATTGGTCTCATTGGAAGCGCAAGGAAATTGTTCGTCGATTAAGCTATATTTGAACCCGATCGGATGAAATCGGACCGATTAAGAGCGTTTTTAAATTTTATGAATCGGAATATTATTGTAGTTTTAGCCGATCTCAAATAGTTTTTTCGCCATTTCTTGGCTGCTATTAGACTTAGAGGGCTAAAAATGGTCTCATTATAAGCGCAAAGAAATTCTACGTCGATTAGATATACTTAGACACGATTGGAGTCAATCCGACCGATTTAGAGCGTTTTTAAATTTTATGAATCGGAATATTATTGTAGTTTTAGCCGATTTGAAATCGTTTTTTTGACATAACTCGGTCCCTAATACATTTAGAGTGCTTGAATTGGTCTCATTGGAAGCGCAAGAAAATTCTACGTCGATTAGATATACTTAGACACGATTGGAGTCAATCCGACCGATTTAGAGCGTTTTTAAATTTTATGAATCCGAATATTATTGTATTTTTAGCCGATTTGAAATAGTTTTTTCGACATAACTCGGTCCCTATTAGATTTAGAGGGCTGGAATTGGTCTCTTTAGAAGCGCAAGGAAATTCTACGTCGATTAAGCTATATTTGGACCCGATCGGATGAAATCGGACCGATTTAGAGCGTTTTTAAATTTTATGAATCCGAATATTATTGTATTTTTAGTAGATTTCAAAGTTTTTTTCGCCATAACACGGCCGCTATTAGACTTAGAATGCTGGAGATAGTCTCTATGGAACCGCTAGGAAATTCTACGTCGATTAAGCTATAGTTAGACCCGATCGGATGAAATCGGACCGATTAAGAGCGTTTTTAAATTTTATGAATCCGAATATTATTGTATTTTTAGTAGATTTCAAAGTTTTTTTCGCCATAACACGGCCGTTATTCGACTTAGAGGGCTGGAATTGGTCACATTGAAAGCACAAAAAAATTCTACGTCGATTTAACTATATTTGGACCCGATCGGATGAAATCGGACTGATTTAGAGCGTTTTTGAATTTTATGAATCCGAACATTATTGTATTTTTAGCATATCTCAAATTGTTTTTTCGCCATAACACGGCCGCTATTTAGACTTAGAGTGCTGGAGATGATCTCTTTGGAACCGCTAGGAAATTCTACGTCAATTAAGCTATAGTTAGACCCGATCGGATGAAATCGGACCGATTAAGAGCGTTTTTAAATTTTATGAATCCGAATATTATTGTATTTTTAGTAGATTTCAAAGTTTTTTTCGCCATAACACGGCCGTTATTCGACTTAGAGGGCTGGAATTGGTCACATTGAAAGCACAAAAAAATTCTACGTCGATTTAACTATATTTGGACCCGATCGGATGAAATCGGACCGATTAAGAGTGTTTTTAAATTTTATGAATCCGAATATTATTGTATTTTTAGCCGATTTGAACTCGTTTTTTCGACATAACTCGGTCCCTAATACATTTAGAGTGCTTGAATTGGTCTCATTGGAAGCGCAAGAAAATTCTACGTCGATTAGATATACTTAGACACGATTGGAGTCAATCCGACCGATTTAGAGCGTTTTTAAATTTTATGAATCCGAATATTATTGTATTTTTAGCCGATTTAAAATAGTTTTTTCGACATACTCGGTCCCTAATACATTTAGAGTGCTTGAATTGGTCTTATTAGAAGCGCAAGGAAATTCTACGTCGATTGAGCTATATTTGGACCCGATCGGATGAAATCGGACTGATAAAGAGCGTTTTTAAATTTTATGAATCCGAATATTATTGTATTTTTAGTAGATTTCAAAGTTTTTTTCGCGATAACACGGCCGTTATTCGACTTAGAGGGCTGGAATTGGTCACATTGAAAGCGCAAGGAAATTTTACGTCGATTTAACTATATTTAGACCCGATGGGATGAAATCGGACCGATTAAGAGCGTTTTTAAATTTTATGAATCGGAATATTACTGTAGTTTTAGCCGATCTCAAATAGTTTTTTCGCCATTTCTTGGCTGCTATTAGACTTAGAGGGCTAAAAATGGTCTCATTATAAGCGCAAAGAAATTCTACGTAGATTAGATATACTTAGACACGATTGGAGTCAATCCGACTGATTTAGAGCGTTTTTAAATTTTATAATCGGAATATTATTGTAGTTTTAGCCGATTTGAAATCGTTTTTTCGACATAACTCGGTCCCTAATACAATTAGAGTGCTTGAATTGGTCTCATTGGAAGCGCAAGAAAATTCTACGTCGATTAGATATACTTAGACACGATTGGAGTCAATCCGACCGATTTAGAGCGTTTTTAAATTTTATGAATCCGAATATTATTGTATTTTTAGCCGATTTGAAATAGTTTTTTCGACATAACTCGGTCCCTATTAGATTTAGAGGGCTGGAATTGGTCTCTTTAGAAGCGCAAGGAAATTCTACGTCGATTAAGCTATATTTGGACCCGATCGGATGAAATCGGACCGATTTAGAGCGTTTTTAAATTTTATGAATCCGAATATTATTGTATTTTTAGTAGATTTCAAAGTTTTTTTCGCCATAACACGGCCGCTATTAGACTTAGAATGCTGGAGATGGTCTCTATGGAACCGCTAGGAAATTCTACGTCGATTAAGCTATAGTTAGACCCGATCGGATGAAATCGGACCGATTAAGAGCGTTTTTAAATTTTATGAATCCGAATATTATTGTATTTTTAGTAGATTTCAAAGTTTTTTTCGCGATAACACGGCCGTTATTCGACTTAGAGGGCTGGAATTGGTCACATTGAAAGCGCAAGGAAATTTTACGTCGATTTAACTATATTTGGACCCGATGGGATGAAATCGGACCGATTAAGAGTGTTTTTAAATTTTATGAATCCGAATATTATTGTATTTTTAGCCGATTTGAACTCGTTTTTTCGACAAAACTCGGTCCCTATTAAATTTAGAGGGCTGGAATTGGTCTCATTGGAAGCGCAAGGAAATTCTACGTCGATTAGATATACTTAGACACGATTGGAGTCAATCCGACCGATTTAGAGCGTTTTTAAATTTTATGAATCCGAATATTATTGTATTTTTAGCCGATTTAAAATAGTTTTTTCGACATACTCGGTCCCTAATACATTTAGAGTGCTTGAATTGGTCTTATTAGAAGCGCAAGGAAATTCTACGTCGATTGAGCTATATTTGGACCCGATCGGATGAAATCGGACTGATAAAGAGCGTTTTTAAATTTTATGAATCCGAATATTATTGTATTTTTAGTAGATTTCAAAGTTTTTTTCGCGATAACACGGCCGTTATTCGACTTAGAGGGCTGGAATTGGTCACATTAAAAGCGCAAGGAAATTTTACGTCGATTTAACTATATTTGGACCCGATGGGATGAAATCGGACCGATTAAGAGTGTTTTTAAATTTTATGAATCCGAATATTATTGTATTTTTAGCCGATTTGAACTCGTTTTTTCGACAAAACTCGGTCCCTATTAAATTTAGAGGGCTGGAATTGGTCTCATTGGAAGCGCAAGGAAATTATTCGTCGATTAAGCTATAATTGGACCTGATCGGATGAAATCGGACCGATTTAGAGCGTTTTTAAATTTTATGAATCCGAATTTTCTTTGAAATATTAGATTATACAATAATATTGTGTACAATAATTATCGTATACGATAATAATTGTAAACATATTATTGTATTTTTAGCGGATCTCAAAAAGTTTTTTCGCCATAACTCGGCAGCTATTAGACTTAGAGTGCTGGAGATGGTCTCTTTGGAACCGCAGGGAAATTTTACGTCGATTTAACTATATTTGGACCCGATCGGATGAAATCGGACCGATTAAGAGCGTTTTTAAATTTTATGAATCCGAATATTATTGTATTTTTAGCCGATTTGAAATCGTTTTTTCGACATAACTCGGTCCCTAATACATTTAGAGTGCTTGAATTAGTCTCATTGGAAGCGCAAGAAAATTCTACGTCGAATAGATATACTTAGACACGATTGGAGTCAATCCGACCGATTTAGAGCGTTTTTAAATTTTATGAATCCGAATATTATTGTATTTTTAGCCGATTTGAAATAGTTTTTTCGACATAACTCGGTCCCTATTAAATTTAGAGGGTTGAAATTGGTCTCATTGGAAGCGCAAGGAAATTGTTCGTCGATTAAGCTATATTTGAACCCGATCGGATGAAATCGGACCGATTAAGAGCGTTTTTAAATTTTATGAATCGGAATATTATTGTAGTTTTAGCCGATCTCAAATAGTTTTTTCGCCATTTCTTGGCTGCTATTAGACTTAGAGGGCTAAAAATGGTCTCATTATAAGCGCAAAGAAATTCTACGTCGATTAGATATACTTAGACACGATTGGAGTCAATCCGACCGATTTAGAGCGTTTTTAAATTTTATGAATCGGAATATTATTGTAGTTTTAGCCGATTTGAAATCGTTTTTTCGACATAACTCGGTCCCTAATACATTTAGAGTGCTTGAATTGGTCTCATTGGAAGCGCAAGAAAATTCTACGTCGATTAGATATACTTAGACACGATTGGAGTCAATCCGACCGATTTAGAGCGTTTTTAAATTTTATGAATCCGAATATTATTGTATTTTTAGCCGATTTGAAATAGTTTTTTCGACATAACTCGGTCCCTATTAGATTTAGAGGGCTGGAATTGGTCTCTTTAGAAGCGCAAGGAAATTCTACGTCGATTAAGCTATATTTGGACCCGATCGGATGAAATCGGACCGATTTAGAGCGTTTTTAAATTTTATGAATCCGAATATTATTGTATTTTTAGTAGATTTCAAAGTTTTTTTCGCCATAACACGGCCGCTATTAGACTTAGAATGCTGGAGATGGTCTCTATGGAACCGCTAGGAAATTCTACGTCGATTAAGCTATAGTTAGACCCGATCGGATGAAATCGGACCGATTAAGAGCGTTTTTAAATTTTATGAATCCGAATATTATTGTATTTTTAGTAGATTTCAAAGTTTTTTTCGCCATAACACGGCCGTTATTCGACTTAGAGGGCTGGAATTGGTCACATTGAAAGCACAAAAAAATTTTACGTCGATTTAACTATATTTGGACCCGATCGGATGAAATCAGACTGATTTAGAGCGTTTTTGAATTTTATGAATCCGAACATTATTGTATTTTTAGCATATCTCAAATTGTTTTTTCGCCATAACACGGCCGCTATTTAGACTTAGAGTGCTGGAGATGATCTCTTTGGAACCGCTAGGAAATTCTACGTCAATTAAGCTATAGTTAGACCCGATCGGATGAAATCGGACCGATTAAGAGCGTTTTTAAATTTTATGAATCCGAATATTATTGTATTTTTAGTAGATTTCAAAGTTTTTTTCGCCATAACTCGGCAGCTATTAGACTTAGAGTGCTGGAGATGGTCTCTTTGGAACCGCAGGGAAATTTTACGTCGATTTAACTATATTTGGACCCGATCGGATGAAATCGGACCGATTAAGAGCGTTTTTAAATTTTATGAATCCGAATATTATTGTATTTTTAGCCGATTTGAAATCGTTTTTTCGACATAACTCGGTCCCTAATACATTTAGAGTGCTTGAATTAGTCTCATTGGAAGCGCAAGAAAATTCTACGTCGAATAGATATACTTAGACACGATTGGAGTCAATCCGACCGATTTAGAGCGTTTTTAAATTTTATGAATCCGAATATTATTGTATTTTTAGCCGATTTGAAATAGTTTTTTCGACATAACTCGGTCCCTATTAAATTTAGAGGGTTGAAATTGGTCTCATTGGAAGCGCAAGGAAATTGTTCGTCGATTAAGCTATATTTGAACCCGATCGGATGAAATCGGACCGATTAAGAGCGTTTTTAAATTTTATGAATCCGAATTTTCTTTGAAATATTAGATTATACAATAATATTGTGTACAATAATTATCGTATACGATAATAATTATAAACATATTATTGTATTTTTAGCGGATCTCAAAAAGTTTTTTCGCCATAACTCGGCAGCTATTAGACTTAGAGTGCTGGAGATGGTCTCTTTGGAACCGCAGGGAAATTTTACGTCGATTTAACTATATTTGGACCCGATCGGATGAAATCGGACCGATTAAGAGCGTTTTTAAATTTTATGAATCCGAATATTATTGTATTTTTAGCCGATTTGAAATCGTTTTTTCGACATAACTCGGTCCATAATACATTTAGAGTGCTTGAATTAGTCTCATTGGAAGCGCAAGAAAATTCTACGTCGAATAGATATACTTAGACACGATTGGAGTCAATCCGACCGATTTAGAGCGTTTTTAAATTTTATGAATCCGAATATTATTGTATTTTTAGCCGATTTGAAATAGTTTTTTCGACATAACTCGGTCCCTATTAAATTTAGAGGGTTGAAATTGGTCTCATTGGAAGCGCAAGGAAATTGTTCGTCGATTAAGCTATATTTGAACCCGATCGGATGAAATCGGACCGATGAGGAGCGTTTTTAAATTTTATGAATCGGAATATTATTGTAGTTTTAGCCGATCTCAAATAGTTTTTTCGCCATTTCTTGGCTGCTATTAGACTTAGAGGGCTAAAAATGGTCTCATTATAAGCGCAAAGAAATTCTACGTCGATTAGATATACTTAGACACGATTGGAGTCAATCCGACCGATTTAGAGCGTTTTTAAATTTTATGAATCGGAATATTATTGTAGTTTTAGCCGATTTGAAATCGTTTTTTCGACATAACTCGGTCCCTAATACATTTAGAGTGCTTGAATTGGTCTCATTGGAAGCGCAAGAAAATTCTACGTCGATTAGATATACTTAGACACGATTGGAGTCAATCCGACCGATTTAGAGCGTTTTTAAATTTTATGAATCCGAATATTATTGTATTTTTAGCCGATTTGAAATAGTTTTTTCGACATAACTCGGTCCCTATTAGATTTAGAGGGCTGGAATTGGTCTCTTTAGAAGCGCAAGGAAATTCTACGTCGATTAAGCTATATTTGGACCCGATCGGATGAAATCGGACCGATTTAGAGCGTTTTTAAATTTTATGAATCCGAATATTATTGTATTTTTAGTAGATTTCAAAGTTTTTTTCGCCATAACACGGCCGCTATTAGACTTAGAATGCTGGAGATGGTCTCTATGGAACCGCTAGGAAATTCTACGTCGATTAAGCTATAGTTAGACCCGATCGGATGAAATCGGACCGATTAAGAGCGTTTTTAAATTTTATGAATCCGAATATTATTGTTTTTTTAGTAGATTTCAAAGTTTTTTTCGCCATATCACGGCCGTTATTCGACTTAGAGGGCTGGAATTGGTCACATTGAAAGCACAAAAAAATTCTACGTCGATTTAACTATATTTGGACCCGATCGGATGAAATCGGACTGATTTAGAGCGTTTTTGAATTTTATGAATCCGAACATTATTGTATTTTTAGCATATCTCAAATTGTTTTTTCGCCATAACACGGCCGCTATTTAGACTTAGAGTGCTGGAGATGATCTCTTTGGAACCGCTAGGAAATTCTACGTCAATTAAGCTATAGTTAGACCCGATCGGATGAAATCGGACCGATTAAGAGCGTTTTTAAATTTTATGAATCCGAATATTATTGTATTTTTAGTAGATTTCAAAGTTTTTTTCGCCATAACACGGCCGTTATTCGACTTAGAGGGCTGGAATTGGTCACATTGAAAGCACAAAAAAATTCTACGTCGATTTAACTATATTTGGACCCGATCGGATGAAATCGGACCGATTAAGAGTGTTTTTAAATTTTATGAATCCGAATATTATTGTATTTTTAGCCGATTTGAACTCGTTTTTTCGACATAACTCGGTCCCTAATACATTTAGAGTGCTTGAATTGGTCTCATTGGAAGCGCAAGAAAATTCTACGTCGATTAGATATACTTAGACACGATTGGAGTCAATCCGACCGATTTAGAGCGTTTTTAAATTTTATGAATCCGAATATTATTGTATTTTTAGCCGATTTAAAATAGTTTTTTCGACATACTCGGTCCCTAATACATTTAGAGTGCTTGAATTGGTCTTATTAGAAGCGCAAGGAAATTCTACGTCGATTGAGCTATATTTGGACCCGATCGGATGAAATCGGACTGATAAAGAGCGTTTTTAAATTTTATGAATCCGAATATTATTGTATTTTTAGCCGATTTGAAATAGTTTTGTCGACAAAACTCGGTCCCTATTAAATTTAGAGGGCTGGAATTGGTCTCATTGGAAGCGCAAGGAAATTCTTCGTCGATTAAGCTATATTTGAACCCGATCGGATGAAATCGGACTGATTAAGAGCGTTTTTAAATTTTATGAATCGGAATATTATTGTAGTTTTAGCCGATTTGAAATCGTTTTTTCGACATAACTCGGTCCCTAATACATTTAGAGTGCTTGAATTGGTCTGATTGGAAGCGCAAGAAAATTCTACGTCGAATAGATATACTTAGACACGATTGGAGTCAATCCGACCGATTTAGAGCGTTTTTAAATTTTATGAATCCGAATATTATTGTATTTTTAGCCGATTTGAAATAGTTTTTTCGACAGAACTCGGTCCCTAATACATTTAGAGTGCTTGAATTGGTCTCATTGGAAGCGCAAGGAAATTCTTCATCGATTAAGTTATATTTGGACCCGATCGGATGAAATCGGACCGATTAATAGCGTTTTTAAATTTTATTAATCCGAATATTATTGTATTTTTATCAGATTTCAAATTGTTTTTTCGCCATCACTCGGTCTCTATTAGACTTAGAGGGCTTGAATTGGTTTCATTGGAAGCGCAAGGAAATTCTTCGTCGATTAAGCTATATTTGGACCCGATCGGATGAAATGGGACCGATTTAGAGCGTTTTTAACATAAAGCGAAAAAACTATTTGAGATCGGCTAAAACTACAATCATATTCGGATTCATAACATTTAAAAACGCTCTAAATCGGTCCGATTTCATCCGATCGGGTCCAAAACTATCTATAAGACGTAGAAGTTCCTTGCGGTTCCATTGAGACTATTTTCAGCCCTCTAAGTCTAATAGCGGCTGAGTAAGGGCGAAAAAACGATTTGAGATCGGCTAAAAATACAATAATATTCGGATTCATAACATATAAAAACGCTCTAAATCGGTCGGATTGACTCCAATCGTGTCCAAGTATATCTAATCGACGTAGAATTTCCTTGCGCTTATAATGAGACCATTTTTAGCCCTCTAAGTCTAATAGCGGCTGAGTAATGGCGATAAAACGATTTGAGATCGGCTAAAAATACAATAATATTCCGATTCATAAAATTTAAAAACGCTCTTAATCGGTTCGATTTCATCCGATCGGGTCCAAATATAGCTAAATCTACGAATAATTTCATTGCGGTTCCAATGAAACCATTTCCAGCCCTCTAAATCTAATAGGAACCGAGTAATATCGAAAAAACGATTTCAAATCGGCTAATAATACAATAATATTAGGATTCATAGTATTTAAAAATGCTATAAATCAGTCCGATTTCATCCGATCGGGTCCAAATATAGCTTAATCGACGAAGAATTTCATTGCGGTTCCAATGAAACCATTTCCAGCCCTATAAATCTAATACCGGCCGAGTTATGGCGAAAAAACGATTTGAGATCGGCTAAAAATACAATAATATTCGGGTTCATATTATTTAAAAATGCACTTAATTGGTCCAATTTCATCTATTCGTGTCCAAGTATATCTAATCGACGTAAAATTTCCTTGCGCTTATAATGAGACCATTTCCAGCCCTCTAAGTCTAATATCTGCCGAGAAATAGCGAAAAAACTAATTGAGATCGGCTAAAAATACAATAATATTCGGATTCATATTATTTAATAATGCTCTAAATCGGTCTAATTTCATACGATCGGGTCTAAATATAGCTTAATCGACGTAGAATTTTCTTGCGCTTCCAACCAAACCATTTCAAGCCCTCTAAGTCTAATATCGGCCGAGAAATAGCGAAAAAACTATTTGAGATCGGCTAAAAATACAATAATATTCGGATTCATATTATTTAAAAATGCTCTAAATCGGTCCGATTTCATCCAATCGTGTCCAAGTATACCTAATCGACGTAGAATTTCCTTGCGCCTTAAATGAGACCAGTTTTAGCCCTCTAACTCTAAAAGCGGCAGAGAAATGGCGAAATAACTATTTTGAGATCGGCTAAAAATACAATAATATTCCGATTCATAAAATTTAAAAATGCTCTAAATCCGTTCGATTTCATCCAATCGTGTCAAAGTATATCTAATCGACGTAGAATTTCCTTGCGCTTATAATGAGACCATTTTAAGCCCTCTAAGTCTAATAGCGGCCGAGAAATAGCGAAAAAACTATTTGAGATCGGCTAAAACTACAATAATATTCCGATTCATAAAATTTAAAAACCCTCTGAATCGGTCGGATTCACTCCAATCGTGTCCAAATATATCTAATCGACGTAGAATTTCCTTGCGCTTATAATGAGACCATTTTTAGCCCTCTAAGTCTATAAGCGGCCGAGAAATAGCGAAAAAACTATTTGAGATCGGCTAAAAATACAATAATATTCGGACTCATAACATATAAAAACGCTCTTAATCGGTCCGATTTCATCCGATCGGGTCCAAATATAACTAAATCTACGAAGAAGATCTTTGCGGTTCCAATGAAACCATTTCCAGCGCTTTAAGTCTAATAGCGGCCGAGTAATGGCGAAAAAACGATTTGAGATCGGCTAAAAATACAATAATATTCCGATTCATAAAATTTAAAAACGCTCTTAATCGGTTCGATTTCATCCGATCGGGTCCAAATATAGCTAAATCTACGAATAATTTCATTGCGGTTCCAATGAAACCATTTCCAGCCCTCTAAATTTAATAGGAACCGAGTAATATCGAAAAAACGATTTCAAATCGGCTAAAAATACAATAATATTCGGATTCATAACAGATAAAAACGCTCTTAATCGGTGCGATTTCATCTATTCGTGTCCAAGTAAATCTAATCGACGTAGAATTTCCTTGCGCTTATAATGAGACCATTTCCAGCCCTATAAATCTAATACCGGCCGAGTTATCGCGAAAAAACGATTTGAGATCGGCTAAAAATACAATAATATTCGGATTTATAACATATAAAAACGCTCTTAATCGGTCCGATTTCATCCGATCGGGTCCAAATATAGCTAAATCTACGAATAATTTCATTGCGGTTCCAATGAAACCATTTCCAGCCTTCTAAATCTAATAGGAACCAAGTAATATCGAAAAAACGATTTCAAATCGGCTAAAAATACAATAATATTCGGATTCATAACATATAAAAACGCTCTTAATCGGTGCGATTTCATCTATTCGTGTCCAAGTATATCTAATCGACGTAGAATTTCCTTGCGCTTATAATGAGACCATTTCCAGCCCTATAAATCTAATACCGGCCGAGTTATGGCGAAAAAACGATTTGAGATCGGCTAAAAATACAATAATATTCGGGTTCATATTATTTAAAAATGCACTTAATTGGTCCAATTTCATCTATTCGTGTCCAAGTATATCTAATCGACGTAAAATTTCCTTGCGCTTATAATGAGACCATTTCCAGCCCTCTAAGTCTAATATCTGCCGAGAAATAGCGAAAAAACTAATTGAGATCGGCTAAAAATACAATAATATTCGGATTCATATTATTTAATAATGCTCTAAATCGGTCTAATTTCATACGATCGGGTCTAAATATAACTTAATCGACGTAGAATTTTCTTGCGCTTCCAACCAAACCATTTCAAGCCCTCTAAGTCTAATATCGGCCGAGAAATAGCGAAAAAACTATTTGAGATCGGCTAAAAATACAATAATATTCGGATTCATATTATTTAAAAATGCTCTAAATCGGTCCGATTTCATCCAATCGTGTCCAAGTATACCTAATCGACGTAGAATTTCCTTGCGCCTTAAATGAGACCAGTTTTAGCCCTCTAACTCTAAAAGCGGCAGAGAAATGGCGAAATAACTATTTTGAGATCGGCTAAAAATACAATAATATTCCGATTCATAAAATTTAAAAATGCTCTAAATCCGTTCGATTTCATCCAATCGTGTCAAAGTATATCTAATCGACGTAGAATTTCCTTGCGCTTATAATGAGACCATTTTAAGCCCTCTAAGTCTAATAGCGGCCGAGAAATAGCGAAAAAACTATTTGAGATCGGCTAAAACTACAATAATATTCCGATTCATAAAATTTAAAAACCCTCTGAATCGGTCGGATTCACTCCAATCGTGTCCAAATATATCTAATCGACGTAGAATTTCCTTGCGCTTATAATGAGACCATTTTTAGCCCTCTAAGTCTATAAGCGGCCGAGAAATAGCGAAAAAACTATTTGAGATCGGCTAAAAATACAATAATATTCGGACTCATAACATATAAAAACGCTCTTAATCGGTCCGATTTCATCCGATCGGGTCCAAATATAACTAAATCTACGAAGAAGATCTTTGCGGTTCCAATGAAACCATTTCCAGCGCTTTAAGTCTAATAGCGGCCGAGTAATGGCGAAAAAACGATTTGAGATCGGCTAAAAATACAATAATATTCCGATTCATAAAATTTAAAAACGCTCTTAATCGGTTCGATTTCATCCGATCGGGTCCAAATATAGCTAAATCTACGAATAATTTCATTGCGGTTCCAATGAAACCATTTCCAGCCCTCTAAATTTAATAGGAACCGAGTAATATCGAAAAAACGATTTCAAATCGGCTAAAAATACAATAATATTCGGATTCATAACAGATAAAAACGCTCTTAATCGGTGCGATTTCATCTATTCGTGTCCAAGTAAATCTAATCGACGTAGAATTTCCTTGCGCTTATAATGAGACCATTTCCAGCCCTATAAATCTAATACCGGCCGAGTTATCGCGAAAAAACGATTTGAGATCGGCTAAAAATACAATAATATTCGGATTTATAACATATAAAAACGCTCTTAATCGGTCCGATTTCATCCGATCGGGTCCAAATATAGCTAAATCTACGAATAATTTCATTGCGGTTCCAATGAAACCATTTCCAGCCTTCTAAATCTAATAGGAACCAAGTAATATCGAAAAAACGATTTCAAATCGGCTAAAAATACAATAATATTCGGATTCATAACATATAAAAACGCTCTTAATCGGTGCGATTTCATCTATTCGTGTCCAAGTATATCTAATCGACGTAGAATTTCCTTGCGCTTATAATGAGACCATTTCCAGCCCTATAAATCTAATACCGGCCGAGTTATGGCGAAAAAACGATTTGAGATCGGCTAAAAATACAATAATATTCGGGTTCATATTATTTAAAAATGCACTTAATTGGTCCAATTTCATCTATTCGTGTCCAAGTATATCTAATCGACGTAAAATTTCCTTGCGCTTATAATGAGACCATTTCCAGCCCTCTAAGTCTAATATCTGCCGAGAAATAGCGAAAAAACTAATTGAGATCGGCTAAAAATACAATAATATTCGGATTCATATTATTTAATAATGCTCTAAATCGGTCTAATTTCATACGATCGGGTCTAAATATAACTTAATCGACGTAGAATTTTCTTGCGCTTCCAACCAAACCATTTCAAGCCCTCTAAGTCTAATATCGGCCGAGAAATAGCGAAAAAACTATTTGAGATCGGCTAAAAATACAATAATATTCGGATTCATATTATTTAAAAATGCTCTCAATCGGTCCGATTTCATCCAATCGTGTCCAAGTATACCTAATCGACGTAGAATTTCCTTGCGCCTTAAATGAGACCAGTTTTAGCCCTCTAACTCTAAAAGCGGCAGAGAAATGGCGAAATAACTATTTTGAGATCGGCTAAAAATACAATAATATTCCGATTCATAAAATTTAAAAATGCTCTAAATCCGTTCGATTTCATCCAATCGTGTCAAAGTATATCTAATCGACGTAGAATTTCCTTGCGCTTATAATGAGACCATTTTAAGCCCTCTAAGTCTAATAGCGGCCGAGAAATAGCGAAAAAACTATTTGAGATCGGCTAAAACTACAATAATATTCCGATTCATAAAATTTAAAAACGCTCTGAATCGGTCGGATTCACTCCAATCGTGTCCAAATATATCTAATCGACGTAGAATTTCCATGCGCTTATAATGAGACCATTTTTAGCCCTCTAAGTCTAATAGCGGCCGAGAAATAGCGAAAAAACTATTTGAGATCGGCTAAAAATACAATAATATTCGGACTCATAACATATAAAAACGCTCTTAATCGGTCCGATTTCATCCGATCGGGTCCAAATATAACTAAATCTACGAAGAAGATCTTTGCGGTTCCAATGAAACCATTTCCAGCGCTTTAAGTCTAATAGCGGCCGAGTAATGGCGAAAAAACGATTTGAGATCGGCTAAAAATACAATAATATTCCGATTCATAAAATTTAAAAACGCTCTTAATCGGTTCGATTTCATCCGATCGGGTCCAAATATAGCTAAATCTACGAATAATTTCATTGCGGTTCCAATGAAACCATTTCCAGCCCTCTAAATCTAATAGGAACCGAGTAATATCGAAAAAACGATTTCAAATCGGCTAAAAATACAATAATATTCGGATTCATAACATATAAAAACGCTCTTAATCGGTGCGATTTCATCTATTCGTGTCCAAGTAAATCTAATCGACGTAGAATTTCCTTGCGCTTATAATGAGACCATTTCCAGCCCTATAAATCTAATACCGGCCGAGTTATCGCGAAAAAACGATTTGAGATCGGCTAAAAATACAATAATATTCGGATTCATAACATTTAAAAACGCTCTAAATCGGTCCGATTTCATCCGTTCGTGTCCAAAAATATCTATAAGACGTAGAAGTTTCTTGCGGTTCCATTGAGACTATTTTAGGCCCTCTAAGTCTAATAGCGGCTGAGAAATAGCGAAAAAACTATTTGAGATCGGCTAAAACTACAATAATATTCCGATTCATAAAATTTAAAAACGGTCTAAATCGGTCCGATTTCATCCAATCGTGTCCAAGTATATTTAATCGACGTAGAATTTCCTTGCGCTTATAATGAGACCATTTTTAGCCCTCTAAGTCTAATAGCGGCCGAGAAATAGCGAAAAAACTATTTGAGATCGGCTAAAAATACAATAATATTCGGATTCATAACATATAAAAACGCTCTTAATCGGTCCGATTTCATCCGATCGGGTCCAAATATAGCTAAATCTACGAATAATTTCATTGCGGTTCCAATGAAACCATTTCCAGCCCTCTAAATCTAATACGAACCAAGTAATATCGAAAAAACGATTTCAAATCGGCTAAAAATACAATAATATTCCGATTCATAAAATTTAAAAACGCTCTTAATCGGTTCGATTTCATCCGATCGGGTCCAAATATAGCTAAATCTACGAATAATTTCATTGCGGTTCCAATGAAACCATTTCCAGCCCTCTAAATCTAATAGGAACCGAGTAATATCGAAAAAACGATTTCAAATCGGCTAATAATACAATAATATTAGGATTCATAGTATTTAAAAATGCTATAAATCAGTCCGATTTCATCCGATCGGGTCCAAATATAGCTTAATCGACGAAGAATTTCATTGCGGTTCCAATGAAACCATTTCCAGCCCTATAAATCTAATACCGGCCGAGTTATGGCGAAAAAACGATTTGAGATCGGCTAAAAATACAATAATATTCGGGTTCATATTATTTAAAAATGCACTTAATTGGTCCAATTTCATCTATTCGTGTCCAAGTATATCTAATCGACGTAAAATTTCCTTGCGCTTATAATGAGACCATTTCCAGCCCTCTAAGTCTAATATCTGCCGAGAAATAGCGAAAAAACTAATTGAGATCGGCTAAAAATACAATAATATTCGGATTCATATTATTTAATAATGCTCTAAATCGGTCTAATTTCATACGATCGGGTCTAAATATAGCTTAATCGACGTAGAATTTTCTTGCGCTTCCAACCAAACCATTTCAAGCCCTCTAAGTCTAATATCGGCCGAGAAATAGCGAAAAAACTATTTGAGATCGGCTAAAAATACAATAATATTCGGATTCATATTATTTAAAAATGCTCTAAATCGGTCCGATTTCATCCAATCGTGTCCAAGTATACCTAATCGACGTAGAATTTCCTTGCGCCTTAAATGAGACCAGTTTTAGCCCTCTAACTCTAAAAGCGGCAGAGAAATGGCGAAATAACTATTTTGAGATCGGTTAAAAATACAATAATATTCCGATTCATAAAATTTAAAAATGCTCTAAATCCGTTCGATTTCATCCAATCGTGTCAAAGTATATCTAATCGACGTAGAATTTCCTTGCGCTTATAATGAGACCATTTTAAGCCCTCTAAGTCTAATAGCGGCCGAGAAATAGCGAAAAAACTATTTGAGATCGGCTAAAACTACAATAATATTCCGATTCATAAAATTTAAAAACGCTCTGAATCGGTCGGATTCACTCCAATCGTGTCCAAATATATCTAATCGACGTAGAATTTCCTTGCGCTTATAATGAGACCATTTTTAGCCCTCTAAGTCTAATAGCGGCCGAGAAATAGCGAAAAAACTATTTGAGATCGGCTAAAAATACAATAATATTCGGACTCATAACATATAAAAACGCTCTTAATCGGTCCGATTTCATCCGATCGGGTCCAAATATAACTAAATCTACGAAGAAGATCTTTGCGGTTCCAATGAAACCATTTCCAGCGCTTTAAGTCTAATAGCGGCCGAGTAATGGCGAAAAAACGATTTGAGATCGGCTAAAAATACAATAATATTCCGATTCATAAAATTTAAAAACGCTCTTAATCGGTTCGATTTCATCCGATCGGGTCCAAATATAGCTAAATCTACGAATAATTTCATTGCGGTTCCAATGAAACCATTTCCAGCCCTCTAAATTTAATAGGAACCGAGTAATATCGAAAAAACGATTTCAAATCGGCTAAAAATACAATAATATTCGGATTCATAACAGATAAAAACGCTCTTAATCGGTGCGATTTCATCTATTCGTGTCCAAGTAAATCTAATCGACGTAGAATTTCCTTGCGCTTATAATGAGACCATTTCCAGCCCTATAAATCTAATACCGGCCGAGTTATCGCGAAAAAACGATTTGAGATCGGCTAAAAATACAATAATATTCGGATTTATAACATATAAAAACGCTCTTAATCGGTCCGATTTCATCCGTTCGTGTCCAAAAATATCTATAAGACGTAGAAGTTTCTTGCGGTTCCATTGAGACTATTTTAGGCCCTCTAAGTCTAATAGCGGCTGAGTAATGGCGATAAAACGATTTGAGATCGGCTAAAAATACAATAATATTCGGATTTATAACATATAAAAACGCTCTTAATCGGTCCGAATTCATCCGATCGGGTCCTAATATAGCTTAATCCACGTATATTTTCCTTGCGCTTCCAACGAGACCATATCCAACCCTCTAAGTCTAATAGCGGGCGAGAAATAGCGAAAAAACTATTTGAGATCGGCTAAAACTACAATAATATTCCGATTCATAAAATTTAAAAACGGTCTAAATCGGTCCGATTTCATCCAATCGTGTCCAAGTATATCTAATCGACGTAGAATTTCCTTGCGCTTATAATGAGACCATTTTTAGCCCTCTAAGTCTAATAGCGGCCGAGAAATAGCGAAAAAACTATTTGAGATCGGCTAAAAATACAATAATATTCGGATTCATAACATATAAAAACGCTCTTAATCGGTCCGATTTCATCCGATCGGGTCCAAATATAGCTAAATCTACGAATAATTTCATTGCGGTTCCAATGAAACCATTTCCAGCCCTCTAAATCTAATAGGAACCAAGTAATATCGAAAAAACGATTTCAAATCGGCTAAAAATACAATAATATTCCGATTCATAAAATTTAAAAACGCTCTTAATCGGTTCGATTTCATCCGATCGGGTCCAAATATAGCTAAATCTACGAATAATTTCATTGCGGTTCCAATGAAACCATTTCCAGCCCTCTAAATCTAATAGGAACCGAGTAATATCGAAAAAACGATTTCAAATCGGCTAAAAATACAATAATATTCGGATTCATAACATATAAAAACGCTCTTAATCGGTGCGATTTCATCTATTCGTGTCCAAGTAAATCTAATCGACGTAGAATTTCCTTGCGCTTATAATGAGACCATTTCCAGCCCTATAAATCTAATACCGGCCGAGTTATCGCGAAAAAACGATTTGAGATCGGCTAAAAATACAATAATATTCGGATTCATAACATTTAAAAACGCTCTAAATCGGTCCGATTTCATCCGTTCGTGTCCAAAAATATCTATAAGACGTAGAAGTTTCTTGCGGTTCCATTGAGACTATTTTAGGCCCTCTAAGTCTAATAGCGGCTGAGTAATGGCGATAAAACGATTTGAGATCGGCTAAAAATACAATAATATTCGGATTTATAACATATAAAAACGCTCTTAATCGGTCCGAATTCATCCGATCGGGTCCTAATATAGCTTAATCCACGTATATTTTCCTTGCGCTTCCAACGAGACCATATCCAACCCTCTAAGTCTAATAGCGGGCGAGAAATAGCGAAAAAACTATTTGAGATCGGCTAAAACTACAATAATATTCCGATTCATAAAATTTAAAAACGGTCTAAATCGGTCCGATTTCATCCAATCGTGTCCAAGTATATCTAATCGACGTAGAATTTCCTTGCGCTTATAATGAGACCATTTTTAGCCCTCTAAGTCTAATAGCGGCCGAGAAATAGCGAAAAAACTATTTGAGATCGGCTAAAAATACAATAATATTCGGATTCATAACATATAAAAACGCTCTTAATCGGTCCGATTTCATCCGATCGGGTCCAAATATAGCTAAATCTACGAATAATTTCATTGCGGTTCCAATGAAACCATTTCCAGCCCTCTAAATCTAATAGGAACCAAGTAATATCGAAAAAACGATTTCAAATCGGCTAAAAATACAATAATATTCCGATTCATAAAATTTAAAAACGCTCTTAATCGGTTCGATTTCATCCGATCGGGTCCAAATATAGCTAAATCTACGAATAATTTCATTGCGGTTCCAATGAAACCATTTCCAGCCCTCTAAATCTAATAGGAACCGAGTAATATCGAAAAAACGATTTCAAATCGGCTAAAAATACAATAATATTCGGATTCATAACATATAAAAACGCTCTTAATCGGTGCGATTTCATCTATTCGTGTCCAAGTAAATCTAATCGACGTAGAATTTTCTTGCGCTTATAATGAGACCATTTCCAGCCCTATAAATCTAATACCGGCCGAGTTATCGCGAAAAAACGATTTGAGATCGGCTAAAAATACAATAATATTCGGATTCATAACATTTAAAAACGCTCTAAATCGGTCCGATTTCATCCGTTCGTGTCCAAAAATATCTATAAGACGTAGAAGTTTCTTGCGGTTCCATTGAGACTATTTTAGGCCCTCTAAGTCTAATAGCGGCTGAGTAATGGCGATAAAACGATTTGAGATCGGCTAAAAATACAATAATATTCGGATTTATAACATATAAAAACGCTCTTAATCGGTCCGAATTCATCCGATCGGGTCCTAATATAGCTTAATCCACGTATATTTTCCTTGCGCTTCCAACGAGACCATATCCAACCCTCTAAGTCTAATAGCGGGCGAGAAATAGCGAAAAAACTATTTGAGATCGGCTAAAACTACAATAATATTCCGATTCATAAAATTTAAAAACGGTCTAAATCGGTCCGATTTCATCCAATCGTGTCCAAGTATATCTAATCGACGTAGAATTTCCTTGCGCTTATAATGAGACCATTTTTAGCCCTCTAAGTCTAATAGCGGCCGAGAAATAGCGAAAAAACTATTTGAGATCGGCTAAAAATACAATAATATTCGGATTCATAACATATAAAAACGCTCTTAATCGGTCCGATTTCATCCGATCGGGTCCAAATATAGCTAAATCTACGAATAATTTCATTGCGGTTCCAATGAAACCATTTCCAGCCCTCTAAATCTAATAGGAACCAAGTAATATCGAAAAAACGATTTCAAATCGGCTAAAAATACAATAATATTCCGATTCATAAAATTTAAAAACGCTCTTAATCGGTTCGATTTCATCCGATCGGGTCCAAATATAGCTAAATCTACGAATAATTTCATTGCGGTTCCAATGAAACCATTTCCAGCCCTCTAAATCTAATAGGAACCGAGTAATATCGAAAAAACGATTTCAAATCGGCTAAAAATACAATAATATTCGGATTCATAACATATAAAAACGCTCTTAATCGGTGCGATTTCATCTATTCGTGTCCAAGTAAATCTAATCGACGTCGAATTTCCTTGCGCTTATAATGAGACCATTTCCAGCCCTATAAATCTAATACCGGCCGAGTTATCGCGAAAAAACGATTTGAGATCGGCTAAAAATACAATAATATTCGGATTCATAACATTTAAAAACGCTCTAAATCGGTCCGATTTCATCCGTTCGTGTCCAAAAATATCTATAAGACGTAGAAGTTTCTTGCGGTTCCATTGAGACTATTTTAGGCCCTCTAAGTCTAATAGCGGCTGAGTAATGGCGATAAAACGATTTGAGATCGGCTAAAAATACAATAATATTCGGATTTATAACATATAAAAACGCTCTTAATCGGTCCGATTTCATCCGATCGGGTCCAAATATAACTAAATCTACGAAGAAGATCTTTGCGGTTCCAATGAAACCATTTCCAGCGCTTTAAGTCTAATAGCGGCCGAGTAATGGTGAAAAAACGATTTGAGATCGGCTAAAAATACAATAATATTCCGATTCATAAAATTTAAAAACGCTCTTAATCGGTTCGATTTCATCCGATCGGGTCCAAATATAGCTAAATCTACGAATAATTTCATTGCGGTTCCAATGAAACCATTTCCAGCCCTCTAAATTTAATAGGAACCGAGTAATATCGAAAAAACGATTTCAAATCGGCTAAAAATACAATAATATTGGGATTCATAACATATAAAAACGCTCTTAATCGGTGCGATTTCATCTATTCGTGTCCAAGTAAATCTAATCGACGTAGAATTTCCTTGCGCTTATAATGAGACCATTTTTAGCCCTCTAAGTCTAATAGCGGCCGAGAAATATCGAAAAAACGATTTCAAATCGGCTAAAAATACAATAATATTCCGATTCATAAAATTTAAAAACGCTCTTAATCGGTTCGATTTCATCCGATCGGGTCCAAATATAGCTAAATCTACGAATAATTTCATTGCGGTTCCAATGAAACCATTTCCAGCCCTCTAAATCTAATAGGAACCGAGTAATATCGAAAAAACGATTTCAAATCGGCTAAAAATACAATAATATTCGGATTCATAACATATAAAAACGCTCTTAATCGGTGCGATTTCATCTATTCGTGTCCAAGTAAATCTAATCGACGTAGAATTTCCTTGCGCTTATAATGAGACCATTTCCAGCCCTATAAATCTAATACCGGCCGAGTTATCGCGAAAAAACGATTTGAGATCGGCTAAAAATACAATAATATTCGGATTCATAACATTTAAAAACGCTCTAAATCGGTCCGATTTCATCCGTTCGTGTCCAAAAATATCTATAAGACGTAGAAGTTTCTTGCGGTTCCATTGAGACTATTTTAGGCCCTCTAAGTCTAATAGCGGCTGAGTAATGGCGATAAAACGATTTGAGATCGGCTAAAAATACAATAATATTCGGATTTATAACATATAAAAACGCTCTTAATCGGTCCGAATTCATCCGATCGGGTCCTAATATAGCTTAATCCACGTATATTTTCCTTGCGCTTCCAACGAGACCATATCCAACCCTCTAAGTCTAATAGCGGGCGAGAAATAGCGAAAAAACTATTTGAGATCGGCTAAAAATACAATAATATTCGGATTCATATTATTTAAAAATGGTCTAAATCGGTCCGATTTCATCCAATCGTGTCCAAGTATACCTAATCGACGTAGAACTTCCTTGCGCCTTAAATGAGACCAGTTTTAGCCCTCTAACTCTAAAAGCGGCCGAGAAATGGCGAAATAACTATTTTGAGATCGGCTAAAAATACAATAATATTCCGATTCATAAAATTTAAAAATGCTCTAAATCCGTTCGATTTCATCCAATCGTTTCCAAGTATATCTAATCGAAGTAGATTTTCCTTGCGCTTATAATGAGACCATTTTTAGCCCTTAAAATACAATAATATTCCGATTCATAAAATTTAAAAATGCTATAAATCAGTCCGATTTCATCCGATCGGGTCCAAATATAGCTTAATCGACGAAGAATTTCATTGCGGTTCCAATGAAACCATTTGCAGCCCTTTAAGTCTAATAGCGGCCGAGTAATGGATGGCGAAGAAACTATTTGAGATCGGCTAAACTACAATAATATTCGGATTCATATTATTTAAAATGCTCTAAATCGGTCTGATTTCATCCGATTGTGTCCAAATATAATTTAATCGACGTAGAAGTTCCTTGCGCTTCCATCGAGACCAGATCCAACCCTCTAAGTCAAATACCGGCCGATTTATGTCGAATAAACTATTTGAGATCGGCTAAAAATACAATATTATTCGGATTCATATTATTTAAAAATGCTCTAAATCCGTCCGATTTCATCCAATCGTGTCCAAGTATATCTAATCGACGTAGAATTTCCTTGCGCCTTAATTAAGACCATTTTTAGCCCTCTAAGTCTAAAAGCGGCCGAGAAATGGCGAAATAACTATTTTGAGATCGGCTAAAAATACAATAATATTCCGATTCATAAAATTTAAAAACGCTCTAAATCAGTCGGATTGACTCCAATCGTGTCCAAGTATATCTAATCGACGTAGAATTTCTTTGCGCTTATAATGAGACCATTTTTAGCCCTCTAAGTCTAATAGCGGCCGAGAAATAGCGAAATAACTATTTGAGATCGGCTAAAAATACAATAATATTCGGATTCATAACATATAAAAACGCTCTTAATCGGTCCGATTTCATCCGATCGGGTCCAAATATAGCTAAATCTACGAAAAATTTTATGGCGGTTTTAATGAAACCATTTCCAGCTCTCTAAATCTAATAGGAACCGAGTAATATCGAAAAAACGATTTCAAATCGGCTAATAATACAATAATATTAGGATTCATAGTATTTAAAAATGCTATAAATCAGTCCGATTTCATCCGATCGGGTCCAAATATAGCTTAATCGACGAAGAATTTCATTGCGGTTCCAATGAAACCATTTGCAGCCCTTTAAGTCTAATAGCGGCCGAGTAATGGCGAAGAAACTATTTGAGATCGGCTAAAACTACAATAATATTCGGATTCATATTATTTAAAATGCTCTAAATCGGTCTGATTTCATCCGATTGGGTCCAAATATAATTTAATCGACGTAGAAGTTCCTTGCGGTTCCATTGAGACCATTTTCAGCCCTGTAAGTCTAATAGCGGCTGAGTAATGGCGAAAAAACAATTTGAGATCGGCTAAAAATACAATAATATTCGGATTCATAATATTTAAAAACGCTCTAAATCGGTCCGATTTCATCCGTTCTTGTCCAAAAATATCTATAAGACGTAGAAGTTTCTTGCGGTTCCTTTGAGGCTATTTTAAGCCCTCTAAGTCTAATAGCGGCTGAGTAAGGGCGAAAAAACGATTTGAGATCGGCTAAAAATACAATAATATTCGGATTCATATTATTTAAAAATACACTAAATCGGTCCAATTTCATCTATTCGTGTCCAAGTATATCTAATCAACGTAGAATTTCCTTGCGCTTATAATGAGACCATTTCCAGCCCTCTAAGTCTAATATCTGCCGAGAAATAGCGAAAAAACTAATTGAGATCGGCTAAAAATACAATAATATTCGGATTCATATTAATTAAAAATGCTCTAAATCGGTCTGATTTCATACGATCGGGTCTAATTATAGCTTCGTCGACGTAGAATTTGCTTGCGCCTATAATGAGACCATTTCCAGCCCTCTAAGTCTAATATCTGCCGAGAAATAGCGAAAAAACTAATTGAGATCGGCTAAAAATACAATATTATTCGGATTCATATTATTTAAAAATGCTCTAAATCGGTCCGATTTCATCCAATCGTGTCCAAGTATCCTTAATCGACGTAGAATTTCTTTGCGCTTATAATGAGACCATTTTTAGCCCTCTAAGTCTAATAGCAGCCGAGAAATGGCGAAAAAACTATTTGAGATTTGCTAAAAATACAATAATAATATTCGGATTCATAACATATAAAAACGCTCTTAATCGGTCCGATCTCATCCGATCGGGTCCTAATATAGCTTAATCCACGTATAATTTCCTTGCGCTTCCATCGAGACCAGATCCAACCCTCTAAGTCTAATACCGGCCGAGTTATGTCGAAAAAACTATTTGAGATCGGCTAAAAATACAATAATAATATTCGGATTCATAACATATAAAAACGCTCTTAATCGGTCCGATCTCATCCGATCGGGTCCTAATATAGCTTAATCCACGTATATTTTCCTTGCGCTTCCAACGAGACCATTTCAAGCCCTCTAAGTCTAATATCGGCCGAGAAATAGCGAAAAAACTATTTGAGATCGGCTAAAAATACAATAATATTCGGATTCATATTATTTAAAAATGCTCTAAATCGGTCCGATTTCATCCAATCGTGTCCAAGTATACCTAATCGACGTAGAATTTCCTTGCGCCTTAAATGAGACCAGTTTTAGCCCTCTAACTCTAAAAGCGGCCGAGAAATGGCGAAATAACTATTTTGAGATCGGCTAAAAATACAATAATATTCCGATTCATAAAATTTAAAAATGCTCTAAATCCGTTCGATTTCATCCAATCGTGTCAAAGTATATCTAATCGACGTAGAATTTCCTTGCGCTTATAATGAGACCATTTTAAGCCCTCTAAGTATAATAGCGGCCGAGAAATAGCGAAAAAACTATTTGAGATCGGCTAAAACTACAATAATATTCCGATTCATAAAATTTAAAAACGCTCTGAATCGGTCGGATTCACTCCAATCGTGTCCAAATATATCTAATCGACGTAGAATTTCCTTGCGCTTATAATGAGACCATTTTTAGCCCTCTAAGTCTAATAGCGGCCGAGAAATAGCGAAAAAACTATTTGAGATCGGCTAAAAATACAATAATATTCGGACTCATAACATATAAAAACGCTCTTAATCGGTCCGATTTCATCTGATCGGGTCCAAATATAACTAAATCTACGAAGAAGATCTTTGCGGTTCCAATGAAACCATTTCCAGCGCTTTAAGTCTAATAGCGGCCGAGTAATGGCGAAAAAACGATTTGAGATCGGCTAAAAATACAATAATATTCCGATTCATAAAATTTAAAAACGCTCTTAATCGGTCCGATTTCATCCGTTCGTGTCCAAAAATATCTATAAGACGTAGAAGTTTCTTGCGGTTCCATTGAGACTATTTTAGGCCCTCTAAGTCTAATAGCGGCTGAGTAATGGCGATAAAACGATTTGAGACCGGCTAAAAATACAATAATATTCGGATTTATAACATATAAAAACGCTCTTAATCGGTCCGAATTCATCCGATCGGGTCCTAATATAGCTTAATCCACGTATATTTTCCTTGCGCTTCCAACGAGACCATATCCAACCCTCTAAGTCTAATAGCGGGCGAGAAATAGCGAAAAAACTATTTGAGATCGGCTAAAAATACAATAATATTCGGATTCATATTATTTAAAAATGCTCTAAATCGGTCTGATTTCATCCAATCGTGTCCAAGTATACCTAATCGACGTAGAATTTCCTTGCGCCTTAAATGAGACCAGTTTTAGCCCTCTAACTCTAAAAGCGGCCGAGAAATGGCGAAATAACTATTTTGAGATCAGCTAAAAATACAATAATATTCGGATTTATAACATATAAAAACGCTCTTTATCGGTCCGAATTCATCCGATCGGGTCCTAATATAGCTTAATCCACGTATATTTTCCTTGCGCTTCCAACGAGACCATATCCAACCCTCTAAGTCTAATAGCGGGCGAGAAATAGCGAAAAAACTATTTGAGATCGGCTAAAACTACAATAATATTCCGATTCATAAAATTTAAAAACGGTCTAAATCGGTCGGATTGAATCCAATTGTGTCCAAGTATATCTAATCGACGTAGAATTTCCTTGCGCTTATAATGAGACCATTTTTAGCTCTCTAAGTCTAATAGCGGCCGAGAAATAGCGAAAAAACTATTTGAGATCGGCTAAAAATACAATAATATTCGGATTCATAACATATAAAAACGCTCTTAATCGGTCCGATTTCATCCGATCGGGTCCAAATATAGCTAAATCTACGAATAATTTCATTGCGGTTCCAATGAAACCATTTCCAGCCCTCTAAATCTAATAGGAACCAAGTAATATCGAAAAAACGATTTCGAATCGGCTAAAAATACAATAATATTCCGATTCATAAAATTTAAAAACACTCTTAATCGGTTCGATTTCATCCGATCGGGTCCAAATATAGCTAAATCTACGAATAATTTCATTGCGGTTCCAATGAAACCATTTCCAGCCCTCTAAGTCTAATAGAGACGAAGGGTTGGCGAAAAAACGATTTGAAATCGGCTACAAATACAATAATATTCCGATTCATAAAATTTAAAAATGCTCTAAATACGTTCGATTTCATCCAATCGTGTCCAAGTATATCTAATCGACGTAGATTTTCCTTGCGCTTATAATGAGACCATTTTTAGCCCTCTAAGTCTAATAGCGGCCGAGAAATAGCGAAAAAACTATTTGAGATCGGCTAAAACTACAATAATATTCGGATTCATATTATTTAAAATGCTCTAAATCGGTCTGATTTCATCCGATTGGGTCCAAATATAATTTAGTCGACGTAGAAGTTCCTTGCGGTTCCATTGAGACCATTTTAAGCCCTCTAAGTCTAATAGCGGCTGAGTAATGGCGATAAAACGATTTGAGATCGGCTAAAAATACAATAATATTCCGATTCATAAAATTTAAAAATGCTCTAAATCCGTTCGATTTCATCCAATCGTGTCCAAGTATATCTAATCGACGTAGAATGTCCTTGCGCTTATAATGAGACCATTTTTAGCCCTCTAAGTCTAATAGCGGCCGAGAAATAGCGAAAAAACTATTTGAGATCGGCTAAAACTACAATAATATTCGGATTCATATTATTTAAAATGCTCTAAATCGGTCCGAATTCATCCGATCGGGTCCTAATATAGCTTAATCCACGTATATTTTCCTTGCGCTTCCAACGAGACCATATCCAACCCTCTAAGTCTAATAGCGGGCGAGAAATAGCGAAAAAACTATTTGAGATCGGCTAAAACTACAATAATATTCCGATTCATAAAATTTAAAAACGGTCTAAATCGGTCGGATTGAATCCAATCGTGTCCAAGTATATCTAATCGACGTAGAATTTCCTTGCGCTTATAATGAGACCATTTTTAGCCCTCTAAGTCTAATAGCGGCCGAGAAATAGCGAAAAAACTATTTGAGATCGGCTAAAAATACAATAATATTCGGATTCATAACATATAAAAACGCTCTTAATCGGTCCGATTTCATCCGATCGGGTCCAAATATAGCTAAATCTACGAATAATTTCATTGCGGTTCCAATGAAACCATTTCCAGCCCTCTAAATCTAATAGGAACCAAGTAATATCGAAAAAACGATTTCAAATCGGCTAAAAATACAATAATATTCCGATTCATAAAATTTAAAAACGCTCTTAATCGGTTCGATTTCATCCGATCGGGTCCAAATATAGCTAAATCTACGAATAATTTCATTGCGGTTCCAATGAAACCATTTCCAGCCCTCTAAATCTAATAGGAACCGAGTAATATCGAAAAAACGATTTCAAATCGGCTAAAAATACAATAATATTCGGATTCATAACATATAAAAACGCTCTTTATCGGTGCGATTTCATCTATTCGTGTCCAAGTAAATCTAATCGACGTAGAATTTCTTTGCGCTTATAATGAGACCATTTCCAGCCCTATAAATCTAATACCGGCCGAGTTATCGCGAAAAAACGATTTGAGATCGGCTAAAAATACAATAATATTCGGATTCATAACATTTAAAAACGCTCTAAATCGGTCCGATTTCATCCGTTCGTGTCCAAAAATATCTATAAGACGTAGAAGTTTCTTGCGGTTCCATTGAGACTATTTTAGGCCCTCTAAGTCTAATAGCGGCTGAGTAATGGCGATAAAACGATTTGAGATCGGCTAAAAATACAATAATATTCGGATTTATAACATATAAAAACGCTCTTAATCGGTCCGAATTCATCCGATCGGGTCCTAATATAGCTTAATCCACGTATATTTTCCTTGCGCTTCCAACGAGACCATATCCAACCCTCTAAGTCTAATAGCGGGCGAGAAATAGCGAAAAAACTATTTGAGATCGGCTAAAAATACAATAATATTCGGATTCATATTATTTAAAAATGCTCTAAATCGGTCCGATTTCATCCAATCGTGTCCAAGTATACCTAATCGACGTAGAATTTCCTTGCGCCTTAAATGAGACCAGTTTTAGCCCTCTAACTCTAAAAGCGGCCGAGAAATGGCGAAATAACTATTTTGAGATCGGCTAAAAATACAATAATATTCCGATTCATAAAATTTAAAAATGCTCTAAATCGGTCCGATTTCATCCAATCGTGTCCAAGTATACCTAATCGACGTAGAATTTCCTTGCGCCTTAAATGAGACCAGTTTTAGCCCTCTAACTCTAAAAGCGGCCGAGAAATGGCGAAATAACTATTTTGAGATCGGCTAAAAATACAATAATATTCCGATTCATAAAATTTAAAAATGCTCTAAATCCGTTCGATTTCATCCAATCGTGTCAAAGTATATCTAATCGACGTATAATTTCCTTGCGCTTATAATGAGACCATTTTAAGCCCTCTAAGTATAATAGCGGCCGAGAAATAGCGAAAAAACTATTTGAGATCGGCTAAAACTACAATAATATTCCGATTCATAAAATTTAAAAACGCTCTGAATCGGTCGGATTCACTCCAATCGTGTCCAAATATATCTAATCGACGTAGAATTTCCTTGCGCTTATAATGAGACCATTTTTAGCCCTCTAAGTCTAATAGCGGCCGAGAAATAGCGAAAAAACTATTTGAGATCGGCTAAAAATACAATAATATTCGGACTCATAACATATAAAAACGCTCTTAATCGGTCCGATTTCATCTGATCGGGTCCAAATATAACTAAATCTACGAAGAAGATCTTTGCGGTTCCAATGAAACCATTTCCAGCGCTTTAAGTCTAATAGCGGCCGAGTAATGGCGAAAAAACGATTTGAGATCGGCTAAAAATACAATAATATTCCGATTCATAAAATTTAAAAACGCTCTTAATCGGTCCGATTTCATCCGTTCGTGTCCAAAAATATCTATAAGACGTAGAAGTTTCTTGCGGTTCCATTGAGACTATTTTAGGCCCTCTAAGTCTAATAGCGGCTGAGTAATGGCGATAAAACGATTTGAGACCGGCTAAAAATACAATAATATTCGGATTTATAACATATAAAAACGCTCTTAATCGGTCCGAATTCATCCGATCGGGTCCTAATATAGCTTAATCCACGTATATTTTCCTTGCGCTTCCAACGAGACCATATCCAACCCTCTAAGTCTAATAGCGGGCGAGAAATAGCGAAAAAACTATTTGAGATCGGCTAAAAATACAATAATATTCGGATTCATATTATTTAAAAATGCTCTAAATCGGTCTGATTTCATCCAATCGTGTCCAAGTATACCTAATCGACGTAGAATTTCCTTGCGCCTTAAATGAGACCAGTTTTAGCCCTCTAACTCTAAAAGCGGCCGAGAAATGGCGAAATAACTATTTTGAGATCGGCTAAAAATACAATAATATTCGGATTTATAACATATAAAAACGCTCTTTATCGGTCCGAATTCATCCGATCGGGTCCTAATATAGCTTAATCCACGTATATTTTCCTTGCGCTTCCAACGAGACCATATCCAACCCTCTAAGTCTAATAGCGGGCGAGAAATAGCGAAAAAACTATTTGAGATCGGCTAAAACTACAATAATATTCCGATTCATAAAATTTAAAAACGGTCTAAATCGGTCGGATTGAATCCAATCGTGTCCAAGTATATCTAATCGACGTAGAATTTCCTTGCGCTTATAATGAGACCATTTTTAGCTCTCTAAGTCTAATAGCGGCCGAGAAATAGCGAAAAAACTATTTGAGATCGGCTAAAAATACAATAATATTCGGATTCATAACATATAAAAACGCTCTTAATCGGTCCGATTTCATCCGATCGGGTCCAAATATAGCTAAATCTACGAATAATTTCATTGCGGTTCCAATGAAACCATTTCCAGCCCTCTAAATCTAATAGGAACCAAGTAATATCGAAAAAACGATTTCGAATCGGCTAAAAATACAATAATATTCCGATTCATAAAAATTAAAAACGCTCTTAATCGGTTCGATTTCATCCGATCGGGTCCAAATATAGCTAAATCTACGAATAATTTCATTGCGGTTCCAATGAAACCATTTCCAGCCCTCTAAGTCTAATAGAGACGAAGGGTTGGCGAAAAAACGATTTGAAATCGGCTACAAATACAATAATATTCCGATTCATAAAATTTAAAAATGCTCTAAATACGTTCGATTTCATCCAATCGTGTCCAAGTATATCTAATCGACGTAGATTTTCCTTGCGCTTATAATGAGACCATTTTTAGCCCTCTAAGTCTAATAGCGGCCGAGAAATAGCGAAAAAACTATTTGAGATCGGCTAAAACTACAATAATATTCGGATTCATATTATTTAAAATGCTCTAAATCGGTCTGATTTCATCCGATTGGGTCCAAATATAATTTAGTCGACGTAGAAGTTCCTTGCGGTTCCATTGAGACCATTTTAAGCCCTCTAAGTCTAATAGCGGCTGAGTAATGGCGATAAAACGATTTGAGATCGGCTAAAAATACAATAATATTCCGATTCATAAAATTTAAAAATGCTCTAAATCCGTTCGATTTCATCCAATCGTGTCCAAGTATATCTAATCGACGTAGAATGTCCTTGCGCTTATAATGAGACCATTTTTAGCCCTCTAAGTCTAATAGCGGCCGAGAAATAGCGAAAAAACTATTTGAGATCGGCTAAAACTACAATAATATTCGGATTCATATTATTTAAAATGCTCTAAATCGGTCCGAATTCATCCGATCGGGTCCTAATATAGCTTAATCCACGTATATTTTCCTTGCGCTTCCAACGAGACCATATCCAACCCTCTAAGTCTAATAGCGGGCGAGAAATAGCGAAAAAACTATTTGAGATCGGCTAAAACTACAATAATATTCCGATTCATAAAATTTAAAAACGGTCTAAATCGGTCGGATTGAATCCAATCGTGTCCAAGTATATCTAATCGACGTAGAATTTCCTTGCGCTTATAATGAGACCATTTTTAGCCCTCTAAGTCTAATAGCGGCCGAGAAATAGCGAAAAAACTATTTGAGATCGGCTAAAAATACAATAATATTCGGATTCATAACATATAAAAACGCTCTTAATCGGTCCGATTTCATCCGATCGGGTCCAAATATAGCTAAATCTACGAATAATTTCATTGCGGTTCCAATGAAACCATTTCCAGCCCTCTAAATCTAATAGGAACCGAGTAATATCGAAAAAACGATTTCAAATCGGCTAAAAATACAATAATATTCCGATTCATAAAATTTAAAAACGCTCTTAATCGGTTCGATTTCATCCGATCGGGTCCAAATATAGCTAAATCTACGAATAATTTCATTGCGGTTCCAATGAAACCATTTCCAGCCCTCTAAATCTAATAGGAACCGAGTAATATCGAAAAAACGATTTCAAATCGGCTAAAAATACAATAATATTCGGATTCATAACATATAAAAACGCTCTTTATCGGTGCGATTTCATCTATTCGTGTCCAAGTAAATCTAATCGACGTAGAATTTCTTTGCGCTTATAATGAGACCATTTCCAGCCCTATAAATCTAATACCGGCCGAGTTATCGCGAAAAAACGATTTGAGATCGGCTAAAAATACAATAATATTCGGATTCATAACATTTAAAAACGCTCTAAATCGGTCCGATTTCATCCGTTCGTGTCCAAAAATATCTATAAGACGTAGAAGTTTCTTGCGGTTCCATTGAGACTATTTTAGGCCCTCTAAGTCTAATAGCGGCTGAGTAATGGCGATAAAACGATTTGAGATCGGCTAAAAATACAATAATATTCGGATTTATAACATATAAAAACGCTCTTAATCGGTCCGAATTCATCCGATCGGGTCCTAATATAGCTTAATCCACGTATATTTTCCTTGCGCTTCCAACGAGACCATATCCAACCCTCTAAGTCTAATAGCGGGCGAGAAATAGCGAAAAAACTATTTGAGATCGGCTAAAAATACAATAATATTCGGATTCATATTATTTAAAAATGCTCTAAATCGGTCCGATTTCATCCAATCGTGTCCAAGTATACCTAATCGACGTAGAATTTCCTTGCGCCTTAAATGAGACCAGTTTTAGCCCTCTAACTCTAAAAGCGGCCGAGAAATGGCGAAATAACTATTTTGAGATCGGCTAAAAATACAATAATATTCCGATTCATAAAATTTAAAAATGCTCTAAATCCGTTCGATTTCATCCAATCGTTTCCAAGTATATCTAATCGAAGTAGATTTTCCTTGCACTTATAATGAGACCATTTTTAGCCCTAAAAATACAATAATATTCGGACTCATAACATATAAAAACGCTCTTAATCGGTCCGATTTCATCCGATCGGGTCCAAATATAACTAAATCTACGAAGAAGATATTTGCGGTTCCAATGAAACCATTTCCAGCGCTTTAAGTCTAATAGCGGCCGAGTAATGGCGAAAAAACGATTTGAGATCGGCTAAAAATACAATAATATTCCGATTCATAAAATTTAAAAACGCTCTTAATCGGTTCGATTTCATCCGATCGGGTCCAAATATAGCTAAATCTACGAATAATTTCATTGCGGTTCCAATGAAACCATTTCCAGCCCTCTAAGTCTAATAGAGACGAAGGGTTGGCGAAAAAACGATTTGAAATCGGCTACAAATACAATAATATTCCGATTCATAAAATTTAAAAATGCTCTAAATACGTTCGATTTCATCCAATCGTGTCCAAGTATATCTAATCGACGTAGATTTTCCTTGCGCTTATAATGAGACCATTTTTAGCCCTCTAAGTCTAATAGCGGCCGAGAAATAGCGAAAAAACTATTTGAGATCGGCTAAAACTACAATAATATTCGGATTCATATTATTTAAAATGCTCTAAATCGGTCTGATTTCATCCGATTGGGTCCAAATATAATTTAATCGACGTAGAAGTTCCTTGCGGTTCCATTGAGACCATTTTAAGCCCTCTAAGTCTAATAGCAGCTGAGTAATGGCGATAAAACGATTTGAGATCGGCTAAAAATACAATAATATTCCGATTCATACAATTTAAAAATGCTCTAAATCCGTTCGATTTCATCCAATCGTGTCCAAGTATATCTAATCGACGTAGAATGTCCTTGCGCTTATAATGAGACCATTTTTAGCCCTCTAAGTCTAATAGCGGCCGAGAAATAGCGAAAAAACTATTTGAGATCGGCGAAAAATACAATAATATTCGGATTCATATTATTTAAAATGCTCTAAATCGGTCCGAATTCATCCGATCGGGTCCTAATATAGCTTAATCCACGTATATTTTCCTTGCGCTTCCAACGAGACCATATCCAACCCTCTAAGTCTAATAGCGGGCGAGAAATAGCGAAAAAACTATTTGAGATCGGCTAAAACTACAATAATATTCCGATTCATAAAATTTAAAAACGGTCTAAATCGGTCGGATTGAATCCAATCGTGTCCAAGTATATCTAATCGACGTAGAATTTCCTTGCGCTTATAATGAGACCATTTTTAGCCCACTAAGTCTAATAGCGGCCGAGAAATAGCGAAAAAACTATTTGAGATCGGCTAAAAATACAATAATATTCGGATTCATAACATATAAAAACGCTCTTAATCGGTCCGATTTCATCCGATCGGGTCCAAATATAGCTAAATCTACGAATAATTTCATTGCGGTTCCAATGAAACCATTTCCAGCCCTCTAAATCTAATAGGAACCGAGTAATATCGAAAAAACGATTTCAAATCGGCTAAAAATACAATAATATTCCGATTCATAAAATTTAAAAACGCTCTTAATCGGTTCGATTTCATCCGATCGGGTCCAAATATAGCTAAATCTACGAATAATTTCATTGCGGTTCCAATGAAACCATTTCCAGCCCTCTAAATCTAATAGGAACCGAGTAATATCGAAAAAACGATTTCAAATCGGCTAAAAATACAATAATATTCGGATTCATAACATATAAAAACGCTCTTTATCGGTGCGATTTCATCTATTCGTGTCCAAGTAAATCTAATCGACGTAGAATTTCTTTGCGCTTATAATGAGACCATTTCCAGCCCTATAAATCTAATACCGGCCGAGTTATCGCGAAAAAACGATTTGAGATCGGCTAAAAATACAATAATATTCGGATTCATAACATTTAAAAACGCTCTAAATCGGTCCGATTTCATCCGTTCGTGTCCAAAAATATCTATAAGACGTAGAAGTTTCTTGCGGTTCCATTGAGACTATTTTAGGCCCTCTAAGTCTAATAGCGGCTGAGTAATGGCGATAAAACGATTTGAGATCGGCTAAAAATACAATAATATTCGGATTTATAACATATAAAAACGCTCTTTATCGGTCCGAATTCATCCGATCGGGTCCTAATATAGCTTAATCCACGTATATTTTCCTTGCGCTTCCAACGAGACCATATCCAACCCTCTAAGTCTAATAGCGGGCGAGAAATAGCGAAAAAACTATTTGAGATCGGCTAAAAATACAATAATATTCGGATTCATATTATTTAAAAATGCTCTAAATCGGTCCGATTTCATCCAATCGTGTCCAAGTATACCTAATCGACGTAGAATTTCCTTGCGCCTTAAATGAGACCAGTTTTAGCCCTCTAACTCTAAAAGCGGCCGAGAAATGGCGAAATAACTATTTTGAGATCGGCTAAAAATACAATAATATTCCGATTCATAAAATTTAAAAATGCTCTAAATCCGTTCGATTTCATCCAATCGTTTCCAAGTATATCTAATCGAAGTAGATTTTCCTTGCACTTATAATGAGACCATTTTTAGCCCTAAAAATACAATAATATTCGGACTCATAACATATAAAAACGCTCTTAATCGGTCCGATTTCATCCGATCGGGTCCAAATATAACTAAATCTACGAAGAAGATATTTGCGGTTCCAATGAAACCATTTCCAGCGCTTTAAGTCTAATAGCGGCCGAGTAATGGCGAAAAAACGATTTGAGATCGGCTAAAAATACAATAATATTCCGATTCATAAAATTTAAAAACGCTCTTAATCGGTTCGATTTCATCCGATCGGGTCCAAATATAGCTAAATCTACGAATAATTTCATTGCGGTTCCAATGAAACCATTTCCAGCCCTCTAAGTCTAATAGAGACGAAGGGTTGGCGAAAAAACGATTTGAAATCGGCTACAAATACAATAATATTCCGATTCATAAAATTTAAAAATGCTCTAAATACGTTCGATTTCATCCAATCGTGTCCAAGTATATCTAATCGACGTAGATTTTCCTTGCGCTTATAATGAGACCATTTTTAGCCCTCTAAGTCTAATAGCGGCCGAGAAATAGCGAAAAAACTATTTGAGATCGGCTAAAACTACAATAATATTCGGATTCATATTATTTAAAATGCTCTAAATCGGTCTGATTTCATCCGATTGGGTCCAAATATAATTTAATCGACGTAGAAGTTCCTTGCGGTTCCATTGAGACCATTTTAAGCCCTCTAAGTCTAATAGCAGCTGAGTAATGGCGATAAAACGATTTGAGATCGGCTAAAAATACAATAATATTCCGATTCATACAATTTAAAAATGCTCTAAATCCGTTCGATTTCATCCAATCGTGTCCAAGTATATCTAATCGACGTAGAATGTCCTTGCGCTTATAATGAGACCATTTTTAGCCCTCTAAGTCTAATAGCGGCCGAGAAATAGCGAAAAAACTATTTGAGATCGGCGAAAAATACAATAATATTCGGATTCATAACATATAAAAACGCTCTAAATCGGTCGGATTGACTCCAATCGTGTCCAAGTATATCTCATCGACGTAGAATTTCCTTGCGCTTATAATGAGACCATTTTTAGCCTTCTAAGTCTATTAGCGGCTGAGTAATGGCGAAAAAACAATTTGAGATCGGCTAAAAATACAATAATATTCGGATTCATAACATTTAAAAACGCTCTAAATCGGTCCGATTTTATCCGTTCGTGTCCAAAAATATCTATAAGACGTAGAAGTTTCTTGCGGTTCCATTGAGACTATTTTAGGCCCTCTAAGTCTAATAGCGGCTGAGTAATGGCGATAAAACGATTTGAGATCGGCTAAAAATTCAATAATATTCGGATTCATATTATTTAAAAATGCACTTAATTGGTCCAATTTCATCTATTCGTGTCCAAGTATATCTAATCGACGTAAAATTTCCTTGCGCTTATAATGAGACCATTTCCAGCCCTCTAAGTCTAATATCTGCCGAGAAATAGCGAAAAAACTAATTGAGATCGGCTAAAAATACAATAATATTCGGATTCATATTATTTAATAATGCTCTAAATCGGTCTAATTTCATACCATCGGGTCTAAATATAGCTTAATCGACGTAGAATTTCCTTGCGCTTATAATGATACCATTTTTGGCCCTCTAAGTCTAATAGCGGCCGAGAAATAGCGAAAAAACTATTTGAGATCGGCTAAAACTACTATAATATTCCGATTCATAAAATTTAAAAACGCTCTAAATCGGTCGGATTCACTCTAATCGTGTCCAAATATATCTTATCGACGTAGAATTTCGTTGCGCTTATAATGAGACCATTTTAAGCCCTCTAAGTCTAATAGCGGCCGAGAAATAGCGAAAAAACTATTTGAGATCGGCTAAAAATACAATAATATTCCGATTCATAAAATTTAAAAATGCTCTAAATCCGTTTGATTTCATCCAATCGTGTCCAAGTATATCTAATCGACGTAGATTTTCCTTGCGCTTATAATGAGACCATTTTTAGCCCTCTAAGTCTAATGGCGGCGGAGAAATAGCGAAAAAACTATTTGAGATCGGCTAAAAATACAATAATATTCGGACTCATAACATATAAAAACGCTCTTAATCGGTCCGATTTCATCCGATCGGGTCCAAATATAGCTAAATCTACGAATAATTTCATTGCGGTTCCAATGAAACCATTTCCAGCCCTCTAAGTCTAATAGAGACGAAGGGTTGGCGAAAAAACGATTTGAAATCGGCTACAAATACAATAATATTCGGATTCATAAAATTTAAAAACATTCTTTATCGGTCCGATTTCATCCGATCGGGTCCAAATATAGTTGAATCGATGTAGAATTTCCTTGCGCTTCCAATGAGTCCATTTCCAGCCCTCTAAGTCTAATAGAGACCGAGTTATGGCGAAAAAACGATTTGAGATCGGCTAAAAATACAATAATATTCCGATTCATAAAATTTAAAAACGCTCTTAATCGGTCCGATTTCATCCGTTCTTGTCCAAAAATATCTATAAGACGTAGAAATTTCTTGCGGTTCCTTTGAGGCTATTTTAAGCCCTCTAAGTCTAATAGCGGCTGAGTAATGGCGATAAAACGATATGAGATCGGCTAAAAATACAATAATATTCGGATTCATATAATTTAAAAATGCTCTTAATCGGTCTAATTTCATACGATCGGGTCTAAATATAGCTTAATCGACGTAGAATTTCCTTGCGCTTCTAACGAAACAATTTCCAGCCCTCTAAGTCTAATATCGGCCGAGAAATAGCGAAAAAACTATTTGAGATCGGCTAAAAATACAATAATATTCGGATTCATATTATTTAAAAATGCTCTAAATCGGTCCGATTTCATCCAATCGTGTCCAAGTATACCTAATCGACGTAGAATTTCTTTGCGCCTTAAATGAGACCAGTTTTAGCCCTCTAACTCTAAAAGCGGCCGAGAAATGGCGAAATAACTATTTTGAGATCGGCTAAAAATACAATAATATTCCGATTCATAAAATTTAAAAATGCTCTAAATCCGTTCGATTTCATCCAATCGTGTCCAAGTATATCTAATCGACGTAGATTTTCCTTGCGCTTATAATGAGACCATTTTTAGCCCTCTAAGTCTAATAGCGGCCGAGAAATAGCGAAAAAACTATTTGAGATCGGCTAAAAATACAATAATATTCGGACTCATAACATATAAAAACGCTCTTAATCGGTCCGATTTCATCCGTTCGGGTCCAAATATAACTAAATCTACGAAGAAGATCTTTGCGGTTCCAATGAAACCATTTCCAGCGCTTTAAGTCTAATAGCGGCCGAGTAATGGCGAAAAAACGATTTGAGATCGGTTAAAAATACAATAATATTCCGATTCATAAAATTTAAAAACGCTCTTAATCGGTTCGATTTCATCCGGTCGGGTCCAAATATAGCTAAATCTACGAATAATTTCATTGCGGTTCCAATGAAACCATTTCCAGCCCTCTAAGTCTAATAGAGACGAAGGGTTGGCGAAAAAACGATTTGAAATCGGCTACAAATACAATAATATTCGGATTCATAAAATTTAAAAACATTCTTTATCGGTCCGATTTCATCCGATCGGGTCCAAATATAGTTGAATCGATGTAGAATTTCCTTGCGCTTCCAATGAGACCATTTCCAGCCCTCTAAGTCTAATAGAGACCGAGTTATGGCGAAAAAACGATTTGAGATCGGCTAAAAATACAATAATATTCGGATTCATATTATTTTAAAATGCACTTAATTGGTCCAATTTCATCTATTCGTGTCCAAGTATATCTAATCGACGTAAAATTTCCTTGCGGTTCCATTGAGACCATTTTCAGCCCTCTAAGTCTAATAGCGGCTGAGTAATGGCGAAAAAACAATTTGAGATCGGCTAAAAATACAATAATATTCGGATTCATAACATTTAAAAACGCTCTTAATCGGTCCGATTTCATCCGTTCTTGTCCAAAAATATCTATAAGACGTAGAAGTTTCTTGCGGTTCCTTTGAGGCTATTTTAAGCCCTCTAAGTCTAATAGCGGCCGAGAAATAGCGAAAAAACTATTTGAGATCGGCTAAAAATACAATAATATTCGGACTCATAACATATAAAAACGCTCTTAATCGGTCCGATTTCATCCGATCGGGTCCAAATATAACTAAATCTACGAAGAAGATCTTTGCGGTTCCAATGAAACCATTTCCAGCGCTTTAAGTCTAATAGCGGCCGAGTAATGGCGAAAAAACGATTTGAGATCGGCTAAAAATACAATAATATTCCGATTCATAAAATTTAAATACGCTCTTAATCGGTCCGATTTCATCCGTTCTTGTCCAAAAATATCTATAAGACGTAGAAGTTTCTTGCGGTTCCTTTGAGGCTATTTTAAGCCCTCTAAGTCTAATAGCGGCTGAGTAATGGCGATAAAACGATATGAGATCGGCTAAAAATACAATAATATTCGGATTCATATAATTTAAAAATGCTCTAAATCGGTCTAATTTCATACGATCGGGTCTAAATATAGCTTAATCGACGTAGAATTTCCTTGCGCTTATAATGATACCATTTTTAGCCCTCTAAGTCTAATAGCGGCCGAGAAATAGCGAAAAAACTATTTGAGATCGGCGAAAAATACAATAATATTCGGATTCATAACATATAAAAACGCTCTAAATCGGTCGGATTGACTCCAATCGTGTCCAAGTATATCTCATCGACGTAGAATTTCCTTGCGCTTATAATGAGACCATTTTTAGCCTTCTAAGTCTATTAGCGGCTGAGTAATGGCGAAAAAACAATTTGAGATCGGCTAAAAATACAATAATATTCGGATTCATAACATTTAAAAACGCTCTAAATCGGTCCGATTTTATCCGTTCGTGTCCAAAAATATCTATAAGACGTAGAAGTTTCTTGCGGTTCCATTGAGACTATTTTAGGCCCTCTAAGTCTAATAGCGGCTGAGTAATGGCGATAAAACGATTTGAGATCGGCTAAAAATACAATAATATTCGGATTCATATTATTTAAAAATGCACTTAATTGGTCCAATTTCATCTATTCGTGTCCAAGTATATATAATCGACGTAAAATTTCCTTGCGCTTATAATGAGACCATTTCCAGCCCTCTAAGTCTAATATCTGCCGAGAAATAGCGAAAAAACTAATTGAGATCGGCTAAAAATACAATAATATTCGGATTCATATTATTTAATAATGCTCTAAATCGGTCTAATTTCATACCATCGGGTCTAAATATAGCTTAATCGACGTAGAATTTCCTTGCGCTTATAATGATACCATTTTTAGCCCTCTAAGTCTAATAGCGGCCGAGAAATAGCGAAAAAACTATTTGAGATCGGCTAAAACTACTATAATATTCCGATTCATAAAATTTAAAAATGCTCTAAATCGGTCGGATTCACTCCAATCGTGTCCAAATATATCTTATCGACGTAGAATTTCCTTGCGCTTATAATGAGACCATTTTTAGCCCTCTAAGTCTAATAGCGGCCGAGAAATAGCGAAAAAACTATTTGAGATCGGCTAAAAATACAATAATATTCGGACTCATAACATATAAAAACGCTCTTAATCGGTCCGATTTCATCCAATCGGGTCCAAATATAACTAAATCTACGAAGAAGATCTTTGCGGTTCCAATGAAACCATTTCCAGCGCTTTAAGTCTAATAGCGGCCGAGTAATGGCGAAAAAACGATTTGAGATCGGCTAAAAATACAATAATATTCCGATTCATAAAATTTAAAAACGCTCTTTATCGGTCCGATTTCATCCGATCGGGTCCAAATATAGTTGAATCGATGTAGAATTTCCTTGCGCTTCCAATGAGACCATTTCCAGCCCTCTAAGTCTAATATCGGCCGAGATATAGCGAAAAAACTATTTGAGATCGGCTAAAAATACAATAATATTCGGATTCATATTATTTAAAAATGCTCTAAATCGGTCCGATTTCATCCAATCGTGTCCAAGTATACTTAATCGACGTAGAATTTCTTTGCGCCTTAAATGAGACCAGTTTTAGCCCTCTAACTCCAAAAGCGGCCGAGAAATGGCGAAATAACTATTTTGAGATCGGCTAAAAATACAATAATATTCCGATTCATAAAATTTAAAAATGCTCTAAATCCGTTTGATTTCATCCAATCGTGTCCAAGTATATCTAATCGACGTAAATTTTCCTTGCGCTTATAATGAGACCATTTTTAGCCCTCTAAGTCTAATAGCGGCCGAGAAATAGCGAAAAAACTATTTGAGATCGGCTAAAAATACAATAATATTCGGACTCATAACATATAAAAACGCTCTTAATCGGTCCGATTTCATCCGATCGGGTCCAAATATAGCTAAATCTACGAATAATTTCATTGCGGTTCCAATGAAACCATTTCCAGCCCTCTAAGTCTAATAGAGACGAAGGGTTGGCGAAAAAACGATTTGAAATCGGCTACAAATACAATAATATTCGGATTCATAAAATTTAAAAACATTCTTTATCGGTCCGATTTCATCCGATCGGGTCCAAATATAGTTGAATCGATGTAGAATTTCCTTGCGCTTCCAATGAGTCCATTTCCAGCCCTCTAAGTCTAATAGAGACCGAGTTATGGCGAAAAAACGATTTGAGATCGGCTAAAAATACAAGAATATTCCGATTCATAAAATTTAAAAACGCTCTTAATCGGTCCGATTTCATCCGTTCTTGTCCAAAAATATCTATAAGACGTAGAAGTTTCTTGCGGTTCCTTTGAGGCTATTTTAAGCCCTCTAAGTCTAATAGCGGCTGAGTAATGGCGATAAAACGATATGAGATCGGCTAAAAATACAATAATATTCGGATTCATATAATTTAAAAATGCTCTAAATCGGTCTAATTTCATACGATCTGGTCTAAATATAGCTTAATCGACGTAGAATTTCCTTGCGCTTCTAACGAAACAATTTCCAGCCCTCTAAGTCTAATATCGGCCGAGAAATAGCGAAAAAACTATTTGAGATCGGCTAAAAATACAATAATATTCGGATTCATATTATTTAAAAATATTCTAAATCGGTCCGATTTCATCCAATCGTGTCCAAGTATACCTAATCGACGTAGAATTTCTTTGCGCCTTAAATGAGACCAGTTTTAGCCCTCTAACTCTAAAAGCGGCCGAGAAATGGCGAAATAACTATTTTGAGATCGGCTAAAAATACAATAATATTCCGATTCATAAAATTTAAAAATGCTCTAAATCCGTTCGATTTCATCCAATCGTGTCCAAGTATATCTAATCGACGTAGATTTTCCTTGCGCTTATAATGAGACCATTTTTAGCCCTCTAAGTCTAATAGCGGCCGAGAAATAGCGAAAAAACTATTTGAGATCGGCTAAAAATACAATAATATTCGGACTCATAACATATAAAAACGCTCTTAATCGGTCCGATTTCATCCGTTCGGGTCCAAATATAACTAAATCTACGAAGAAGATCTTTGCGGTTCCAATGAAACCATTTCCAGCGCTTTAAGTCTAATAGCGGCCGAGTAATGGCGAAAAAACGATTTGAGATCGGCTAAAAATACAATAATATTCCGATTCATAAAATTTAAAAACGCTCTTAATCGGTTCGATTTCATCCGGTCGGGTCCAAATATAGCTAAATCTACGAATAATTTCATTGCGGTTCCAATGAAACCATTTCCAGCCCTCTAAGTCTAATAGAGACGAAGGGTTGGCGAAAAAACGATTTGAAATCGGCTACAAATACAATAATATTCGGATTCATAAAATTTAAAAACATTCTTTATCGGTCCGATTTCATCCGATCGGGTCCAAATATAGTTGAATCGATGTAGAATTTCCTTGCGCTTCCAATGAGACCATTTCCAGCCCTCTAAGTCTAATAGAGACCGAGTTATGGCGAAAAAACGATTTGAGATCGGCTAAAAATACAATAATATTCGGATTCATATTATATTAAAATGCACTTAATTGGTCCAATTTCATCTATTCGTGTCCAAGTATATCTAATCGACGTAAAATTTCCTTGCGGTTCCATTGAGACCATTTTCAGCCCTCTAAGTCTAATAGCGGCTGAGTAATGGCGAAAAAACAATTTGAGATCGGCTAAAAATACAATAATATTCGGATTCATAACATTTAAAAACGCTCTTAATCGGTCCGATTTCATCCGTTCTTGTCCAAAAATATCTATAAGACGTAGAAGTTTCTTGCGGTTCCTTTGAGGCTATTTTAAGCCCTCTAAGTCTAATAGCGGCCGAGAAATAGCGAAAAATCTATTTGAGATCGGCTAAAAATACAATAATATTCGGACTCATAACATATAAAAACGCTCTTAGTCGGTCCGATTTCATCCGATCGGGTCCAAATATAACTAAATCTACGAAGAAGATCTTTGCGGTTCCAATGAAACCATTTCCAGCGCTTTAAGTCTAATAGCGGCCGAGTAATGGCGAAAAAACGATTTGAGATCGGCTAAAAATACAATAATATTCCGATTCATAAAATTTAAATACGCTCTTAATCGGTCCGATTTCATCCGTTCTTGTCCAAAAATATCTATAAGACGTAGAAGTTTCTTGCGGTTCCTTTGAGGCTATTTTAAGCCTTCTAAGTCTAATAGCGGCTGAGTAATGGCGATAAAACGATATGAGATCGGCTAAAAATACAATAATATTCGGATTCATATAATTCAAAAATGCTCTAAATCGGTCTAATTTCATACGATCGGGTCTAAATATAGCTTAATCGACGTAGAATTTCCTTGCGCTTCTAACGAAACAATTTCCAGCCCTCTAAGTCTAATATCGGCCGAGAAATAGCGAAAAAACTATTTGAGATCGGCTAAAAATACAATAATATTCGGATTCATATTATTTAAAAATGCTCTAAATCGGTCCGATTTCATCCAATCGTGTCCAAGTATACCTAATCGACGTAGAATTTCTTTGCGCCTTAAATGAGACCAGTTTTAGCCCTCTAACTCTAAAAGCGGCCGAGAAATGGCGAAATAACTATTTTGAGATCGGCTAAAAATACCATAATATTCCGATTCATAAAATTTAAAAATGCTCTAAATCCGTTCGATTTCATCCAATCGTGTCCAAGTATATCTAATCGACGTAGATTTTCCTTGCGCTTATAATGAGACCATTTTTAGCCCTCTAAGTCTAATAGCGGCCGAGAAATAGCGAAAAAACTATTTGAGATCGGCTAAAAATACAATAATATTCGGACTCATAACATATAAAAACGCTCTTAATCGGTCCGATTTCATCCGTTCGGGTCCAAATATAACTAAATCTACGAAGAAGATCTTTGCGGTTCCAATGAAACCATTTCCAGCGCTTTAAGTCTAATAGCGGCCGAGTAATGGCGAAAAAACGATTTGAGATCGGCTAAAAATACAATAATATTCCGATTCATAAAATTTAAAAACGCTCTTAATCGGTTCGATTTCATCCGGTCGGGTCCAAATATAGCTAAATCTACGAATAATTTCATTGCGGTTCCAATGAAACCATTTCCAGCCCTCTAAGTCTAATAGAGACGAAGGGTTGGCGAAAAAACGATTTGAAATCGGCTACAAATACAATAATATTCGGATTCATAAAATTTAAAAACATTCTTTATCGGTCCGATTTCATCCGATCGGGTCCAAATATAGTTGAATCGATGTAGAATTTCCTTGCGCTTCCAATGAGACCATTTCCAGCCCTCTAAGTCTAATAGAGACCGAGTTATGGCGAAAAAACGAATTGAGATCGGCTAAAAATACAATAATATTCGGATTCATATTATTTTAAAATGCACTTAATTGGTCCAATTTCATCTATTCGTGTCCAAGTATATCTAATCGACGTAAAATTTCCTTGCGGTTCCATTGAGACCATTTTCAGCCCTCTAAGTCTAATAGCGGCTGAGTAATGGCGAAAAAACAATTTGAGATCGGCTAAAAATACAATAATATTCGGATTCATAACATTTAAAAACGCTCTTAATCGGTCCGATTTCATCCGTTCTTGTCCAAAAATATCTATAAGACGTAGAAGTTTCTTGCGGTTCCTTTGAGGCTATTTTAAGCCCTCTAAGTCTAATAGCGGCCGAGAAATAGCGAAAAAACTATTTGAGATCGGCTAAAAATACAATAATATTCGGACTCATAACATATAAAATCGCTCTTAGTCGGTCCGATTTCATCCGATCGGGTCCAAATATAACTAAATCTACGAAGAAGATCTTTGCGGTTCCAATGAAACCATTTCCAGCGCTTTAAGTCTAATAGCGGCCGAGTAATGGCGAAAAAACGATTTGAGATCGGCTAAAAATACAATAATATTCCGATTCATAAAATTTAAATACGCTCTTAATCGGTCCGATTTCATCCGTTCTTGTCCAAAAATATCTATAAGACGTAGAAGTTTCTTGCGGTTCCTTTGAGGCTATTTTAAGCCTTCTAAGTCTAATAGCGGCTGAGTAATGGCGATAAAACGATATGAGATCGGCTAAAAATACAATAATATTCGGATTCATATAATTCAAAAATGCTCTAAATCGGTCTAATTTCATACGATCGGGTCTAAATATAGCTTAATCGACGTAGAATTTCCTTGCGCTTCTAACGAAACAATTTCCAGCCCTCTAAGTCTAATATCGGCCGAGAAATAGCGAAAAAACTATTTGAGATCGGCTAAAAATACAATAATATTCGGATTCATATTATTTAAAAATGCTCTAAATCGGTCCGATTTCATCCAATCGTGTCCAAGTATACCTAATCGACGTAGAATTTCTTTGCGCCTTAAATGAGACCAGTTTTAGCCCTCTAACTCTAAAAGCGGCCGAGAAATGGCGAAATAACTATTTTGAGATCGGCTAAAAATACAATAATATTCCGATTCATAAAATTTAAAAATGCTCTAAATCCGTTCGATTTCATCCAATCGTGTCCAAGTATATCTAATCGACGTAGATTTTCCTTGCGCTTATAATGAGACCATTTTTAGCCCTCTAAGTCTAATAGCGGCCGAGAAATAGCGAAAAAACTATTTGAGATCGGCTAAAAATACAATAATATTCGGACTCATAGCATATAAAAACGCTCTTAATCGGTCCGATTTCATCCGATCGGGTCCAAATATAACTAAATCTACGAATAATTTCATTGCGGTTCCAATGAAACCATTTCCAGCCCTCTAAGTCTAATAGAGACGAAGGGTTGGCGAAAAAACGATTTGAAATCGGCTACAAATACAATAATATTCGGATTCATAAAATTTAAAAACATTCTTTATCGGTCCGATTTCATCCGATCGGGTCCAAATATAGTTGAATCGATGTAGAATTTCCTTGCGCTTCCAATGAGACCATTTCCAGCCCTCTAAGTCTAATAGAGACCGAGTTATGGCGAAAAAACGATTTGAGATCGGCTAAAAATACAATAATATTCGGATTCATATTATTTTAAAATGCACTTAATTGGTCCAATTTCATCTATTCGTGTCCAAGTATATCTAATCGACGTAAAATTTCCTTGCGGTTCCAATGAAACCATTTCCAGCCCTCTAAATCTAATAGGAACCAAGTAATATCGAAAAAACGATTTCAAATCGGCTAAAAATACAATAATATTCGGATTCATAACATATAAAAACGCTCTTAATCGGTGCGATTACATCTATTCGTGTCCAAGTATATCTAATCGACGTAGAATTTCCTTGCGCTTATAATGAGACCATTTCCAGCCCTATAAATCTAATATCTGCCGAGAAATAGCGAAAAAACTAATTGAGATCGGCTAAAAATACAATAATATTCGGATTCATATTATTTAATAATGCTCTAAATCGGTCTAATTTCATACGATCGGGTCTAAATATAGCTTAATCGACGTAGAATTTCCTTGCGCTTCCAACGAAACCATTTCAAGCCCTCTAACTCTAAAAGCGGCCGAGAAATGGCGAAATAACTATTTTGAGATCGGCTAAAAATACAATAATATTCCGATTCATAAAATTTAAAAATGCTCTAAATCCGTTCGATTTCATCCAATCGTGTCAAAGTATATCTTATCGACGTAGAATTTCCTTGCGCTTCCAACGAGACCATATCCAGCCCTCTAAGTCTAATAGCGGCCGAGAAATAGCGAAAAAACTATTTGAGATCGGCTAAAACTACAATAATATTCCGATTCATAAAATTTAAAAACGCTCTGAATCGGTCGGATTCACTCCAATCGTGTCCAAATATATCTAATCGACGTAGAATTTCTTTGCGCATATACTGAGACCATTTTTAGCCCTCTAAGTCTAATAGCGGCCGAGAAATAGCGAAAAAACTATTTGAGATCGGCTAAAAATACAATAATATTCGGACTCATAACATATAAAAACGCTCTTAATCGGTCCGATTTCATCCGATCGGGTCCAAATATAACTAAATCTACGAAGAAGATCTTTGCGGTTCCAATGAAACCATTTCCAGCGCTTTAAGTCTAATAGCGGCCGAGTAATGGCGAAAAAACGATTTGAGATCGGATAAAAATACAATAATATTCCGAATCATAAAATTTAAAAACGCTCTTAATCGGTTCGATTTCATCCGATCGGGTCCAAATATAGCTAAATCTACGAATAATTTCATTGCGGTTCCAATGAAACCATTTCCAGCCCTCTAAATCTAATAGGAACCGAGTAATATCGAAAAAACGATTTCAAATCGGCTAAAAATACAATAATATTCGGATTCATAACATATAAAAACGCTCTTAATCGGTGCGATTTCATCTATTCGTGTCCAAGTAAATCTAATCGACGTAGAATTTCCTTGCGCTTATAATGAGACCATTTCCAGCCCTATAAATCTAATACCGGCCGAGTTATCGCGAAAAAACGATTTGAGATCGGCTAAAAGTACAATAATATGTATACAATAATTATCGTATACGATAATTATTGTACACAATATGGATGTATAATCTAATATTTCGAAGAATATTCGGTTTCATAAAATTTAAAAACGCTCTAAATCGGTCCGATTTCATCCGAACGGGTCCAAATATAACTAAATCTACGAAGAAGATCTTTGCGGTTCCAATGAAACTATTTCCAGCCCTCTAAGTCTAATAGAGACGAAGGGTTGGCGAAAAAACGATTTGAAATCGGCTAAAAATACAATAATATTCGGATTCATATTATTTAAAAATGCACTTAATTGGTCCAATTTCATCTATTCGTGTCCAAGTATATCTAATCGACGTAAAATTTCCTTGCGCTTATAATGAGACCATTTCCAGCCCTCTAAGTCTAATATCTGCCGAGAAATAGCGAAAAAACTATTTGAGATCGGCTAAAAATACAATAATATTCCGATTCATAAAATTTAAAAACGCTCTTAATCGGTTCGATTTCATCCGATCGGGTCCAAATATAGCTAAGTCTACGAATAATTTCATTGCGGTTCCAATGAACCCATTTCCAGCCCTCTAAGTCTAATAAAGACGAAGGGTTGGCGAAAAAACGATTTGAAATCGGCTACAAATACAATAATATTCGGATTCATAAAATTTAAAAACATTCTTTATCGGTCCGATTTCATTCGATCGGGTCCAAATATAGTTGAATCGATGTAGAATTTCCTTGCGCTTCCAATGAGACCATTTCCAGCCCTCTAAGTCTAATAGAGACCGAGTTATGGCGAAAAAACGATTTGAGATCGGCTAAAAATACAATAATATTCGGATTCATAACATATAAAAACGCTCTAAATCGGTCGGATTGACTCCAATCGTGTCCAAGTATATATAATCGACGTAGAATTTCCTTGCGCTTATAATGAGACCATTTTTAGCCTTCTAAGTCTAATATCGACCGAGAAATAGCGAAAAAACTATTTGAGATCGGCTAAAAATACAATAATATTCGGATTCATATTATTTAAAAATGCTCTAAATCGGTCCGATTTCATCCAATCGTGTCCAAGTATACCTAATCGACGTAGAATTTCCTTGCGCCTTCAATGAGACCAGTTTTTGCCCTCTAACTCTAAAAGCGGCCGAGAAATGGTGAAATAACTATTTTGAGCTCGGCTAAAAATACAATAATATTCCGATTCATAAAATTTAAAAATGCTCTAAATCCGTTCGATTTCATCCAATCGTGTCCAAGTATATCTAATCGACGTAGAATTTCCTTGCGCTTATAATGATAACATTTTTAGCCCTCTAAGTCTAATAGCGGCCGAGAAATAGCGAAAAAACTATTTGAGATCGGCTAAAACTACTATAATATTCCGATTCATAAAATTTAAAAACGCTCTAAATCGGTAGGATTCACTCCAATCATGTCCAAATATATCTTATCGACGAAGAAGATCTTTGCGGTTCCAATGAAACCATTTCCAGCGCTTTAAGTCTAATAGCGGCCGAGTAATGGCGAAAAAACGATTTGAGATCGGCTAAAAATACAATAATATTCCGATTCATAAAATTTAAAAACGCTCTTAATCGGTTCGATTTCATCCGATCGGGTCCAAATATAGCTAAGTCTACGAATAATTTCATTGCGGTTCCAATGAAACCATTTCCAGCCCTCTAAGTCTAATAAAGACGAAGGGTTGGCGAAAAAACGATTTGAAATCGGCTACAAATACAATAATATTCGGATTCATAAAATTTAAAAACATTCTTTATCGGTCCGATTTCATTCGATCGGGTCCAAATATAGTTGAATCGATGTAGAATTTCCTTGCGCTTCCAATGAGACCATTTCCAGCCCTCTAAGTCTAATAGAGACCGAGTTATGGCGAAAAAACGATTTGAGATCGGCTAAAAATACAATAATATTCGGATTCATAACATATAAAAACGCTCTAAATCGGTCGGATTGACTCCAATCGTGTTCAAGTATACATAATCGACGTAGAATTTCCTTGCGCTTATAATGAGACCATTTTTAGCCTTCTAAGTCTAATAGCGGCTGAGTAATGGCGATAAAACGATTTGAGATCGGCTAAAAATACAATAATATTCGGATTTATAACATATAAAAACGCTCTTAATCGGTCCGAATTCATCCGATCGGGTCCTAATATAGCTTAATCCACGTATATTTTCATTGCGCTTCCAACGAGACCATTTCCAACCCTCTAAATCTAATACCGGCCGAGTTATGGCTAATAAACTATTTGAGATCGGCTAAAAATACAATATTATTCGGATTCATATTATTTAAAAATGCTCTAAATCCGTCCGATTTCATCCAATCGTGTCCAAGTATATCTAATCGACGTAGAATTTCTTTAGCGGCCGAGAAATAGCGAAAAAACTATTTGAGATCGGCTAAAAATACAATAATATTCGGATTCATAACATATAAAAACGCTCTAAATCGGTCGGATTGACTCCAATCGTGTTCAAGTATACATAATCGACGTAGAATTTCCTTGCGCTTATAATGAGACCATTTCCAGCAATCTAAGTCTAATATCTGCCGAGAAATACCGAAAAAACTAATTGAGATCGGCTAAAAATACAATAATATTCGGATTCATATTATTTAAAAATGCTCTAAATCGGTCTAATTTCATACGATCGGGTCTAAATATAGCTTAATCGACGTAGAATTTCCTTGCGCTTCTAACGAAACAATTTCCAGCCCTCGAAGTCTAATATCGGCCGAGAAATAGCGAAAAAACTATTTGAGATCGGCTAAAAATACAATAATATTCGGATTCATATTATTTAAAAATGCTCTAAATCGGTCCGATTTCATCCAATCGTGTCCAAGTATACCTAATCGACGTAGAATTTCCTTGCGCCTTAAATGAGACCAGTTTTAGCCCTCTAACTCTAAAAGCGGCCGAGAAATGGCGAAATAACTATTTTGAGATCGGCTAAAAATACAATAATATTCCGATTCATAAAATTTAAAAATGCTCCAAATCCGTTCGATTTCATCCAATCGTGTCCAAGTATATCTAATCGACGTAGATTTTCCTTGCGCTTATAATGAGACCAGACCATTTTTAGCCCTCTAAGTCTAATAGCGGCTGAGAAATAGCGAAAAAACTATTTGAGATCGGCTAAAAATACAATAATATTCGGATTCATAACATATAAAAACGCTCTAAATCGGTCGGATTGACTCCAATCGTGTCCAAGTATATCTAATCGACGTGGAATTTCTTTGCGCTTATAATGAGACCATTTTTAGCCCTCTAAGTCTAGTAGCGGGCGAGAAATGGCGAAAAAACTATTTGAGATCGGCTAAAACTACAATAATATTCCGATTCATAAAATTTAAAAACGCTCTAAATCGGTCGGATTCACTCCAATCAAGTCCAAATATATCTAATCGACGTAGAATTTCCTTGCGCTTATAACGAGACCATTTTTAGCCCTCTAAGTCTAATAGCGGCCGAGAAATAGCGAAAAACTATTTGAGATCGGCTAAAAATACAATAATATTCGGACTCATAACATATAAAAACGCTCCTTATCGGTCCGATTTCATCCGATCGGGTCCTAATATAGCTTAATCGATGTAGAATTTCCTTGCGCTTCCAACGAGACCATATCCAGCCCTATAAATCTAATACCGGCCGAGTTATCGCGAAAAAACGATTTGAGATCGGCTAAAAGTACAATAATATGTATACAATAATTATCGTATACGATAATTATTGTACACAATATGGATGTATAATCTAATATTTTGAAGAATATTCGGTTTCATATAATTTAAAAACGCTCTAAATCGGTCCGATTTCATCCGATCGGGTCCAAATATAGCTTAATCGACGTAGAATTTCCTTGCGCTACTAATTAGACCAATTCCAGCCCTCTAAGTCTAATAGAGACCGAGGGTTGGCGAAAAAACTATTTTGAGATCGGCTAAAAATACAATAATATTCCGATTCATAAAATTTAAAAATGCTCTAAATCCGTTCGATTTCATCCAATCGTGCCCAAGTATATCTAATCGACGTAGAATTTCCTTGCGCTTATAATGAGACCATTTTTAGCCCTCTAAGTCTAATAGCGGCCGAGAAATAGCGAAAAAACTATTTGAGATCGGCTAAAAATACAATAATATTCGGATTCATAACATATAAAAACGCTCTAAATCGGTCGGATTGACTCCAATCGTGTCCAAGTATATATAATCGACGTAGAATTTCCTTGCGCTTATAATGAGACCATTTTTAGCCTTCTAAGTCTAATATCGACCGAGAAATAGCGAAAAAACTATTTGAGATCGGCTAAAAATACAATAATATTCGGATTCATATTATTTAAAAATGCTCTAAATCGGTCCGATTTCATCCAATCGTGTCCAAGTATACCTAATCGACGTAGAATTTCCTTGCGCCTTCAATGAGACCAGTTTTTGCCCTCTAACTCTAAATGCGGCCGAGAAATGGTGAAATAACTATTTTGAGATCGGCTAAAAATACAATAATATTCCGATTCATAAAATTTAAAAATGCTCTAAATCCGTTCGATTTCATCCAATCGTGTCCAAGTATATCTAATCGACGTAGAATTTCCTTGCGCTTATAATGATAACATTTTTAGCCCTCTAAGTCTAATAGCGGCCGAGAAATAGCGAAAAAACTATTTGAGATCGGCTAAAACTACTATAATATTCCGATTCATAAAATTTAAAAACGCTCTAAATCGGTAGGATTCACTCCAATCGTGTCCAAATATATCTTATCGACGAAGAAGATCTTTGCGGTTCCAATGAAACCATTTCCAGCGCTTTAAGTCTAATAGCGGCCGAGTAATGGCGAAAAAACGATTTGAGATCGGCTAAAAATACAATAATATTCCGATTCATAAAATTTAAAAACGCTCTTAATCGGTTCGATTTCATCCGATCGGGTCCAAATATAGCTAAGTCTACGAATAATTTCATTGCGGTTCCAATGAAACCATTTCCAGCCCTCTAAGTCTAATAAAGACGAAGGGTTGGCGAAAAAACGATTTGAAATCGGCTACAAATACAATAATATTCGGATTCATAAAATTTAAAAACATTCTTTATCGGTCCGATTTCATTCGATCGGGTCCAAATATAGCTTAATCGACGTAGAATTTCCTTGCGCTTCCAATTAGACCAATTCCAGCCCTCTAAGTCTAATAGAGACCGAGTTATGGCAAAAAAACGATTTGAGATCGGCTAAAAATACAATAATATTCGGATTCATAACATATAAAAACGCTCTAAATCGGTCGGATTGACTCCAATCGTGTCCAAGTATATATAATCGACGTAGAATTTCCTTGCGCTTATAATGAGACCATTTTTAGCCTTCTAAGTCTAATAGCGGCTGAGTAATGGCGATAAAACGATTTGAGATCGGCTAAAAATACAATAATATTCGGATTTATAACATATAAAAACGCTCTTAATCGGTCCGAATTCATCCGATCGGGTCCTAATATAGCTTAATCCACGTATATTTTCATTGCGCTTCCAACGAGACCATTTCCAACCCTCTAAATCTAATACCGGCCGAGTTATGGCTAATAAACTATTTGAGATCGGCTAAAAATACAATATTATTCGGATTCATATTATTTAAAAATGCTCTAAATCCGTCCGATTTCATCCAATCGTGTCCAAGTATATCTAATCGACGTAGAATTTCTTTAGCGGCCGAGAAATAGCGAAAAAACTATTTGAGATCGGCTAAAAATACAATAATATTCGGATTCATAACATATAAAAACGCTCTTAATCGGTCCGATTTCATCCGATCGGGTCCAAATATAACTAAATCTACGAAGAAGATTTTTGCGGTTCCAATGAAACCATTTCCAGCGCTTTAATTCTAATAGCTGCCGAGTAATGGCGAAAAAACGATTTGAGATCGGCTAAAAATACAATAATATTCCGATTCATAAAATTTAAAAACGCTCTTAATCGGTTCGATTTCATCCGATCGGGTCCAAATATAGCTTAATCGACGTAGAATTTCCTTGCGCTTCCAATTAGACCAATTCCAGCCCTCTAAGTCTAATAGAGACCGAGTTATGGCAAAAAAACGATTTGAGATCGGCTAAAAATACAATAATATTCGGATTCATATTATTTAAAAATGCACTTAATTGGTCCAATTTCATCTATTCGTGTCCAAGTATATCTAATCGACGTAAAATTTCCTTGCGCTTATAATGAGACCATTTCCAGCAATCTAAGTCTAATATCTGCCGAGAAATACCGAAAAAACTAATTGAGATCGGCTAAAAATACAATAATATTCGGATTCATATTATTTAAAAATGCTCTAAATCGGTCTAATTTCATACGATCGGGTCTAAATATAGCTTAATCGACGTAGAATTTCCTTGCGCTTCTAACGAAACAATTTCCAGCCCTCGAAGTCTAATATCGGCCGAGAAATAGCGAAAAAACTATTTGAGATCGGCTAAAAATACAATAATATTCGGATTCATATTATTTAAAAATGCTCTAAATCGGTCCGATTTCATCCAATCGTGTCCAAGTATACCTAATCGACGTAGAATTTCCTTGCGCCTTAAATGAGACCAGTTTTAGCCCTCTAACTCTAAAAGCGGCCGAGAAATGGCGAAATAACTATTTTGAGATCGGCTAAAAATACAATAATATTCCGATTCATAAAATTTAAAAATGCTCCAAATCCGTTCGATTTCATCCAATCGTGTCCAAGTATATCTAATCGACGTAGATTTTCCTTGCGCTTATAATGAGACCATTTTTAGCCCTCTAAGTCTAATAGCGGCTGAGAAATAGCGAAAAAACTATTTGAGATCGGCTAAAAATACAATAATATTCGGATTCATAACATATAAAAACGCTCTAAATCGGTCGGATTGACTCCAATCGTGTCCAAGTATATCTAATCGACGTGGAATTTCTTTGCGCTTATAATGAGACCATTTTTAGCCCTCTAAGTCTAGTAGCGGGCGAGAAATGGCGAAAAAACTATTTGAGATCGGCTAAAAATACAATAATATTCGGATTTATAACATATAAAAACGCTCTTAATCGGTCCGAATTCATCCGATCGGGTCCTAATATAGCTTAATCCACGTATATTTTCATTGCGCTTCCAACGAGACCATTTCCAACCCTCTAAATCTAATACCGGCCGAGTTATGGCTAATAAACTATTTGAGATCGGCTAAAAATACAATATTATTCGGATTCATATTATTTAAAAATGCTCTAAATCCGTCCGATTTCATCCAATCGTGTCCAAGTATATCTAATCGACGTAGAATTTCTTTAGCGGCCGAGAAATAGCGAAAAAACTATTTGAGATCGGCTAAAAATACAATAATATTCGGATTCATAACATATAAAAACGCTCTTAATCGGTCCGATTTCATCCGATCGGGTCCAAATATAACTAAATCTACGAAGAAGATTTTTGCGGTTCCAATGAAACCATTTCCAGCGCTTTAATTCTAATAGCTGCCGAGTAATGGCGAAAAAACGATTTGAGATCGGCTAAAAATACAATAATATTCCGATTCATAAAATTTAAAAACGCTCTTAATCGGTTCGATTTCATCCGATCGGGTCCAAATATAGCTTAATCGACGTAGAATTTCCTTGCGCTTCCAATTAGACCAATTCCAGCCCTCTAAGTCTAATAGAGACCGAGTTATGGCAAAAAAACGATTTGAGATCGGCTAAAAATACAATAATATTCGGATTCATATTATTTAAAAATGCACTTAATTGGTCCAATTTCATCTATTCGTGTCCAAGTATATCTAATCGACGTAAAATTTCCTTGCGCTTATAATGAGACCATTTCCAGCAATCTAAGTCTAATATCTGCCGAGAAATACCGAAAAAACTAATTGAGATCGGCTAAAAATACAATAATATTCGGGTTCATATTATTTAAAAATGCTCTAAATCGGTCTAATTTCATACGATCGGGTCTAAATATAGCTTAATCGACGTAGAATTTCCTTGCGCTTCTAACGAAACAATTTCCAGCCCTCGAAGTCTAATTTCGGCCGAGAAATAGCGAAAAAACTATTTGAGATCGGCTAAAAATACAATAATATTCGGATTCATATTATTTAAAAATGCTCTAAATCGGTCCGATTTCATCCAATCGTGTCCAAGTATACCTAATCGACGTAGAATTTCCTTGCGCCTTAAATGAGACCAGTTTTAGCCCTCTAACTCTAAAAGCGGCCGAGAAATGGCGAAATAACTATTTTGAGATCGGCTAAAAATACAATAATATTCCGATTCATAAAATTTAAAAATGCTCCAAATCCGTTCGATTTCATCCAATCGTGTCCAAGTATATCTAATCGACGTAGATTTTCCTTGCGCTTATAATGAGACCATTTTTAGCCCTCTAAGTCTAATAGCGGCTGAGAAATAGCGAAAAAACTATTTGAGATCGGCTAAAAATACAATAATATTCGGATTCATAACATATAAAAACGCTCTAAATCGGTCGGATTGACTCCAATCGTGTCCAAGTATATCTAATCGACGTGGAATTTCTTTGCGCTTATAATGAGACCATTTTTAGCCCTCTAAGTCTAGTAGCGGGCGAGAAATGGCGAAAAAACTATTTGAGATCGGCTAAAACTACAATAATATTCCGATTCATAAAATTTAAAAACGCTCTAAATCGGTCGGGTTCACTCCAATCAAGTCCAAATATATCTAATCGACGTAGAATTTCCTTGCGCTTATAATGAGACCATTTTTAGCCCTCTAAGTCTAATAGCGGCCGAGAAATAGCGAAAAACTATTTGAGATCGGCTAAAAATACAATAATATTCGGACTCATAACATATAAAAACGCTCCTTATCGGTCCGATTTCATCCGATCGGGTCCTAATATAGCTTAATCGATGTAGAATTTCCTTGCGCTTCCAACGAGACCATATCCAGCCCTATAAATCTAATACCGGCCGAGTTATCGCGAAAAAACGATTTGAGATCGGCTAAAAGTACAATAATATGTATACAATAATTATCGTATACGATAATTATTGTACACAATATGGATGTATAATCTAATATTTTGAAGAATATTCGGTTTCATAAAATTTAAAAACGCTCTAAATCTGTCCGATTTCATCCGATCGGGTCCAAATATAGCTTAATCGACGTAGAATTTCCTTGCGCTACTAATTAGACCAATTCCAGCCCTCTAAGTCTAATAGAGACCGAGGGTTGGCGAAAAAACTATTTTGAGATCGGCTAAAAATACAATAATATTCCGATTCATAAAATTTAAAAATGCTCTAAATCCGTTCGATTTCATCCAATCGTGCCCAAGTAAATCTAATCGACGTAGAATTTCCTTGCGCTTATAATGAGACCATTTTTAGCCCTCTAAGTCTAATAGCGGCCGAGAAATAGCGAAAAAACTATTTGAGATCGGCTAAAAATACAATAATATTCGGATTCATAACATATAAAAACGCTCTAAATCGGTCGGATTGACTCCAATCGTGTCCAAGTATATATAATCGACGTAGAATTTCCTTGCGCTTATAGTGAGACCATTTTTAGCCTTCTAAGTCTAATAGCGGCTGAGTAATGGCGAAAAAACAATTTGAGATCGGCTAAAAATACAATAATATTCGGATTCATAACATTTAAAAACGCTCTAAATCGGTCCGATTTTATCCGTTCGTGTCCAAAAATATCTATAAGACGTAGAAGTTTCTTGCGGTTCCATTGAGACTATTTTAGGCCCTCTAAATCTAATAGGAACCAAGTAATATCGAAAAAACGATTTCAAATCGGCTAAAAATACAATAATATTCCGATTCATAAAATTTAAAAACGCTCTTAATCGGTTCGATTTCATCCGATCGGGTCCAAATATAGCTTAATCGACGTAGAATTTCCTTGCGCTTCCAATTAGACCAATTCCAGCCCTCTAAGTCTAATAGAGACCGAGTTATGGCAAAAAAACGATTTGAGATCGGCTAAAAATACAATAATATTCGGATTCATATTATTTAAAAATGCACTTAATTGGTCCAATTTCATCTATTCGTGTCCAAGTATATCTAATCGACGTAAAATTTCCTTGCGCTTATAATGAGACCATTTCCAGCAATCTAAGTCTAATATCTGCCGAGAAATACCGAAAAAACTAATTGAGATCGGCTAAAAATACAATAATATTCGGATTCATATTATTTAAAAATGCTCTAAATCGGTCTAATTTCATACGATCGGGTCTAAATATAGCTTAATCGACGTAGAATTTCCTTGCGCTTCTAACGAAACAATTTCCAGCCCCCGAAGTCTAATATCGGCCGAGAAATAGCGAAAAAACTATTTGAGATCGGCTAAAAATACAATAATATTCGGATTCATATTATTTAAAAATGCTCTAAATCGGTCCGATTTCATCCAATCGTGTCCAAGTATACCTAATCGACGTAGAATTTCCTTGCGCCTTAAATGAGACCAGTTTTAGCCCTCTAACTCTAAAAGCGGCCGAGAAATGGCGAAATAACTATTTTGAGATCGGCTAAAAATACAATAATATTCCGATTCATAAAATTTAAAAATGCTCCAAATCCGTTCGATTTCATCCAATCGTGTCCAAGTATATCTAATCGACGTAGATTTTCCTTGCGCTTATAATGAGACCATTTTTAGCCCTCTAAGTCTAATAGCGGCTGAGAAATAGCGAAAAAACTATTTGAGATCGGCTAAAAATACAATAATATTCGGATTCATAACATATAAAAACGCTCTAAATCGGTCGGATTGACTCCAATCGTGTCCAAGTATATCTAATCGACGTGGAATTTCTTTGCGCTTATAATGAGACCATTTTTAGCCCTCTAAGTCTAGTAGCGGGCGAGAAATGGCGAAAAAACTATTTGAGATCGGCTAAAACTACAATAATATTCCGATTCATAAAATTTAAAAACGCTCTAAATCGGTCGGATTCACTCCAATCAAGTCCAAATATATCTAATCGACGTAGAATTTCCTTGCGCTTATAATGAGACCATTTTTAGCCCTCTAAGTCTAATAGCGGCCGAGAAATAGCGAAAAACTATTTGAGATCGGCTAAAAATACAATAATATTCGGACTCATAACATATAAAAACGCTCTAAATCTGTCCGATTTCATCCGATCGGGTCCAAATATAGCTTAATCGACGTAGAATTTCCTTGCGCTACTAATTAGACCAATTCCAGCCCTCTAAGTCTAATAGAGACCGAGGGTTGGCGAAAAAACTATTTTGAGATCGGCTAAAAATACAATAATATTCCGATTCATAAAACTTAAAAATGCTCTAAATCCGTTCGATTTCATCCAATCGTGCCCAAGTATATCTAATCGACGTAGAATTTCCTTGCGCTTATAATGAGACCATTTTTAGCCCTCTAAGTCTAATAGCGGCCGAGAAATAGCGAAAAAACTATTTGAGATCGGCTAAAAATACAATAATATTCGGATTCATAACATTTAAAAACGCTCTAAATCGGTCCGATTTTATCCGTTCGTGTCCAAAAATATCTATAAGACGTAGAAGTTTCTTGCGGTTCCATTGAGACTATTTTAGGCCCTCTAAGTCTAATAGCGGCTGAGTAATGGCGATAAAACGATTTGAGATCGGCTAAAAATACAATAATATTCGGATTCATAACATATAAAAACGCTCTTAATCGGTCCGATTTCATCCGATCGGGTCCAAATATAGCTAAATCTACGAATAATTTCATTGCGGTTCCAATGAAACCATTTCCAGCCCTCTAAATCTAATAGGAACCAAGTAATATCGAAAAAACGATTTCAAATCGGCTAAAAATACAATAATATTCCGATTCATAAAATTTAAAAACGCTCTTAATCGGTTCGATTTCATCCGATCGGGTCCAAATATAGCTAAATCTACGAATAATTTCATTGCGGTTCCAATGAAACCATTTCCAGCCCTCTAAATCTAATAGGAACCGAGTAATATCGAAAAAACGATTTCAAATCGGCTAAAAATACAATAATATTCGGATTCATAACATATAAAAACGCTCTTAATCGGTCCGAATTCATCCGATCGGGTCCAAATATAACTAAATCTACGAAGAAGATATTTGCGGTTCCAATGAAACCATTTCCAGCGCTTTAAGTCTAATAGCGGCCGAGTAATGGCGAAAAAACGATTTGAGATCGGCTAAAAATACAATAATATTCCGATTCATAAAATTTAAAAACGCTCTTAATCGGTTCGATTTCATCCGATCGGGTCCAAATATAGCTAAATCTACGAATAATTTCACTGCGGTTCCAATGAAACCATTTCCAGCCCTCTAAGTCTAATAGAGACGAAGGGTTGGCGAAAAAACGATTTGAAATCGGCTACAAATACAATAATATTCCGATTCATAAAATTTAAAAATGCTCTAAATACGTTCGATTTCATCCAATCGTGTCCAAGTATATCTAATCGACGTAGATTTTCCTTGCGCTTATAATGAGACCATTTTTAGACCTCTAAGTCTAATAGCGGCCGAGAAATAGCGAAAAAACTATTTGAGATCGGCTAAAACTACAATAATATTCGGATTCATATTATTTAAAATGCTCTAAATCGGTCTGATTTCATCCGATTGGGTCCAAATATAATTTAATCGACGTAGAAGTTCCTTGCGGTTCCATTGAGACCATTTTAAGCCCTCTAAGTCTAATAGCGGCTGAGTAATGGCGATAAAACGATTTGAGATCGGCTAAAAATACAATAATATTCGGATTCATATTATTTAAAAATGCTCTAAATCGGTCTAATTTCATACGATCGGGTCTAAATATAGCTTAATCGACGTAGAATTTCCTTGCGCTTCTAACGAAACCATTTCCAGCCCTCTAAGTCTAATATCGGCAGAGAAATAGCGAAAAAACTATTTGAGATCGGCTAAAAATACAATAATATTCCGATTCATAAAATTTAAAAATGCTCTAAATCCGTTCGATTTCATCCAATCGTGTCCAAGTATATCTAATCGACGTAGAATTTCCTTGCGCTTCCAACGAGACCATATCCAGCCCTATAAATCTAATACCGGCCGAGTTATCGCGAAAAAACTATTTGAGATCGGCTAAAAGTACAATAATATGTATACAATAATTATCGTATACGATAATTATTGTACACAATATGGATGTATAATCTAATATTTCGAAGAATATTCGGTTTCATAAAATTTAAAAACGCTCTAAATCGGTCCGATTTTATCCGTTCGTGTCCAAAAATATCTATAAGACGTAGAAGTTTCTTGCGGTTCCATTGAGACTATTTTAGGCCCTCTAAGTCTAATAGCGGCTGAGTAATGGCGATAAAACGATTTGAGATCGGCTAAAAATACAATAATATTCGGATTCATAACATATAAAAACGCTCTTAATCGGTCCGAATTCATCCGATCGGGTCCTAATATAGCTTAATCCACGTATATTTTCCTTGCGCTTCCAACGAGACCATATCCAACCCTCTAAGTCTAATAGCGGGCGAGAAATAGCGAAAAAACTATTTGAGATCGGCTAAAACTACTATAATATTCCGATTCATAAAATTTAAAAACGCTCTAAATCGGTCGGATTCACTCCAATCGTGTCCAAATATATCTTATCGACGTAGAATTTCCTTGCGCTTATAATGAGACCATTTTTAGCCTTCTAAGTCTATTAGCGGCTGAGTAATGGCGAAAAAACAATTTGAGATCGGCTAAAAATACAATAATATTCGGATTCATAACATTTAAAAACGCTCTAAATCGGTCCGATTTTATCCGTTCGTGTCCAAAAATATCTATAAGACGTAGAAGTTTCTTGCGGTTCCATTGAGACTATTTTAGGCCCTCTAAGTCTAATAGCGGCTGAGTAATGGCGATAAAACGATTTGAGATCGGCAAAAAATACAATAATATTCGGATTCATATTATTTAAAAATGCACTTAATTAGTCCAATTTCATCTATTCGTGTCCAAGTATATCTAATCGACGTAAAATTTCCTTGCGCTTATAATGAGACCATTTCCAGCCCTCTAAGTCTAATATCTGCCGAGAAATAGCGAAAAAACTAATTGAGATCGGCTAAAAATACAATAATATTCGGATTCATATTATTTAATAATGCTCTAAATCGGTCTAATTTCATACCATCGGGTCTAAATATAGCTTAATCGACGTAGAATTTCCTTGCGCTTATAATGATACCATTTTTAGCCCTCTAAGTCTAATAGGAACCAAGTAATATCGAAAAAACGATTTCAAATCGGCTAAAAATACAATAATATTCCGATTCATAAAATTTAAAAACGCTCTTAATCGGTTCGATTTCATCCGATCGGGTCCAAATATAGCTTAATCGACGTAGAATTTCCTTGCGCTTCCAATTAGACCAATTCCAGCCCTCTAAGTCTAATAGAGACCGAGTTATGGCAAAAAAACGATTTGAGATCGGCTAAAAATACAATAATATTCGGATTCATATTATTTAAAAATGCACTTAATTGGTCCAATTTCATCTATTCGTGTCCAAGTATATCTAATCGACGTAAAATTTCCTTGCGCTTATAATGAGACCATTTCCAGCAATCTAAGTCTAATATCTGCCGAGAAATACCGAAAAAACTAATTGAGATCGGCTAAAAATACAATAATATTCGGATTCATATTATTTAAAAATGCTCTAAATCGGTCTAATTTCATACGATCGGGTCTAAATATAGCTTAATCGACGTAGAATTTCCTTGCGCTTCTAACGAAACAATTTCCAGCCCCCGAAGTCTAATATCGGCCGAGAAATAGCGAAAAAACTATTTGAGATCGGCTAAAAATACAATAATATTCGGATTCATATTATTTAAAAATGCTCTAAATCGGTCCGATTTCATCCAATCGTGTCCAAGTATACCTAATCGACGTAGAATTTCCTTGCGCCTTAAATGAGACCAGTTTTAGCCCTCTAACTCTAAAAGCGGCCGAGAAATGGCGAAATAACTATTTTGAGATCGGCTAAAAATACAATAATATTCCGATTCATAAAATTTAAAAATGCTCCAAATCCGTTCGATTTCATCCAATCGTGTCCAAGTATATCTAATCGACGTAGATTTTCCTTGCGCTTATAATGAGACCATTTTTAGCCCTCTAAGTCTAATAGCGGCTGAGAAATAGCGAAAAAACTATTTGAGATCGGCTAAAAATACAATAATATTCGGATTCATAACATATAAAAACGCTCTAAATCGGTCGGATTGACTCCAATCGTGTCCAAGTATATCTAATCGACGTGGAATTTCTTTGCGCTTATAATGAGACCATTTTTAGCCCTCTAAGTCTAGTAGCGGGCGAGAAATGGCGAAAAAACTATTTGAGATCGGCTAAAACTACAATAATATTCCGATTCATAAAATTTAAAAACGCTCTAAATCGGTCGGATTCACTCCAATCAAGTCCAAATATATCTAATCGACGTAGAATTTCCTTGCGCTTATAATGAGACCATTTTTAGCCCTCTAAGTCTAATAGCGGCCGAGAAATAGCGAAAAACTATTTGAGATCGGCTAAAAATACAATAATATTCGGACTCATAACATATAAAAACGCTCTAAATCTGTCCGATTTCATCCGATCGGGTCCAAATATAGCTTAATCGACGTAGAATTTCCTTGCGCTACTAATTAGACCAATTCCAGCCCTCTAAGTCTAATAGAGACCGAGGGTTGGCGAAAAAACTATTTTGAGATCGGCTAAAAATACAATAATATTCCGATTCATAAAACTTAAAAATGCTCTAAATCCGTTCGATTTCATCCAATCGTGCCCAAGTATATCTAATCGACGTAGAATTTCCTTGCGCTTATAATGAGACCATTTTTAGCCCTCTAAGTCTAATAGCGGCCGAGAAATAGCGAAAAAACTATTTGAGATCGGCTAAAAATACAATAATATTCGGATTCATAACATTTAAAAACGCTCTAAATCGGTCCGATTTTATCCGTTCGTGTCCAAAAATATCTATAAGACGTAGAAGTTTCTTGCGGTTCCATTGAGACTATTTTAGGCCCTCTAAGTCTAATAGCGGCTGAGTAATGGCGATAAAACGATTTGAGATCGGCTAAAAATACAATAATATTCGGATTCATAACATATAAAAACGCTCTTAATCGGTCCGATTTCATCCGATCGGGTCCAAATATAGCTAAATCTACGAATAATTTCATTGCGGTTCCAATGAAACCATTTCCAGCCCTCTAAATCTAATAGGAACCAAGTAATATCGAAAAAACGATTTCAAATCGGCTAAAAATACAATAATATTCCGATTCATAAAATTTAAAAACGCTCTTAATCGGTTCGATTTCATCCGATCGGGTCCAAATATAGCTAAATCTACGAATAATTTCATTGCGGTTCCAATGAAACCATTTCCAGCCCTCTAAATCTAATAGGAACCGAGTAATATCGAAAAAACGATTTCAAATCGGCTAAAAATACAATAATATTCGGATTCATAACATATAAAAACGCTCTTAATCGGTCCGAATTCATCCGATCGGGTCCAAATATAACTAAATCTACGAAGAAGATATTTGCGGTTCCAATGAAACCATTTCCAGCGCTTTAAGTCTAATAGCGGCCGAGTAATGGCGAAAAAACGATTTGAGATCGGCTAAAAATACAATAATATTCCGATTCATAAAATTTAAAAACGCTCTTAATCGGTTCGATTTCATCCGATCGGGTCCAAATATAGCTAAATCTACGAATAATTTCACTGCGGTTCCAATGAAACCATTTCCAGCCCTCTAAGTCTAATAGAGACGAAGGGTTGGCGAAAAAACGATTTGAAATCGGCTACAAATACAATAATATTCCGATTCATAAAATTTAAAAATGCTCTAAATACGTTCGATTTCATCCAATCGTGTCCAAGTATATCTAATCGACGTAGATTTTCCTTGCGCTTATAATGAGACCATTTTTAGACCTCTAAGTCTAATAGCGGCCGAGAAATAGCGAAAAAACTATTTGAGATCGGCTAAAACTACAATAATATTCGGATTCATATTATTTAAAATGCTCTAAATCGGTCTGATTTCATCCGATTGGGTCCAAATATAATTTAATCGACGTAGAAGTTCCTTGCGGTTCCATTGAGACCATTTTAAGCCCTCTAAGTCTAATAGCGGCTGAGTAATGGCGATAAAACGATTTGAGATCGGCTAAAAATACAATAATATTCGGATTCATATTATTTAAAAATGCTCTAAATCGGTCTAATTTCATACGATCGGGTCTAAATATAGCTTAATCGACGTAGAATTTCCTTGCGCTTCTAACGAAACCATTTCCAGCCCTCTAAGTCTAATATCGGCAGAGAAATAGCGAAAAAACTATTTGAGATCGGCTAAAAATACAATAATATTCCGATTCATAAAATTTAAAAATGCTCTAAATCCGTTCGATTTCATCCAATCGTGTCCAAGTATATCTAATCGACGTAGAATTTCCTTGCGCTTCCAACGAGACCATATCCAGCCCTATAAATCTAATACCGGCCGAGTTATCGCGAAAAAACTATTTGAGATCGGCTAAAAGTACAATAATATGTATACAATAATTATCGTATACGATAATTATTGTACACAATATGGATGTATAATCTAATATTTCGAAGAATATTCGGTTTCATAAAATTTAAAAACGCTCTAAATCGGTCCGATTTTATCCGTTCGTGTCCAAAAATATCTATAAGACGTAGAAGTTTCTTGCGGTTCCATTGAGACTATTTTAGGCCCTCTAAGTCTAATAGCGGCTGAGTAATGGCGATAAAACGATTTGAGATCGGCTAAAAATACAATAATATTCGGATTCATAACATATAAAAACGCTCTTAATCGGTCCGAATTCATCCGATCGGGTCCTAATATAGCTTAATCCACGTATATTTTCCTTGCGCTTCCAACGAGACCATATCCAACCCTCTAAGTCTAATAGCGGGCGAGAAATAGCGAAAAAACTATTTGAGATCGGCTAAAACTACTATAATATTCCGATTCATAAAATTTAAAAACGCTCTAAATCGGTCGGATTCACTCCAATCGTGTCCAAATATATCTTATCGACGTAGAATTTCCTTGCGCTTATAATGAGACCATTTTTAGCCTTCTAAGTCTATTAGCGGCTGAGTAATGGCGAAAAAACAATTTGAGATCGGCTAAAAATACAATAATATTCGGATTCATAACATTTAAAAACGCTCTAAATCGGTCCGATTTTATCCGTTCGTGTCCAAAAATATCTATAAGACGTAGAAGTTTCTTGCGGTTCCATTGAGACTATTTTAGGCCCTCTAAGTCTAATAGCGGCTGAGTAATGGCGATAAAACGATTTGAGATCGGCAAAAAATACAATAATATTCGGATTCATATTATTTAAAAATGCACTTAATTAGTCCAATTTCATCTATTCGTGTCCAAGTATATCTAATCGACGTAAAATTTCCTTGCGCTTATAATGAGACCATTTCCAGCCCTCTAAGTCTAATATCTGCCGAGAAATAGCGAAAAAACTAATTGAGATCGGCTAAAAATACAATAATATTCGGATTCATATTATTTAATAATGCTCTAAATCGGTCTAATTTCATACCATCGGGTCTAAATATAGCTTAATCGACGTAGAATTTCCTTGCGCTTATAATGATACCATTTTTAGCCCTCTAAGTCTAATAGGAACCAAGTAATATCGAAAAAACGATTTCAAATCGGCTAAAAATACAATAATATTCCGATTCATAAAATTTAAAAACGCTCTTAATCGGTTCGATTTCATCCGATCGGGTCCAAATATAGCTAAATCTACGAATAATTTCATTGCGGTTCCAATGAAACCATTTCCAGCCCTCTAAATCTAATAGGAACCGAGTAATATCGAAAAAACGATTTCAAATCGGCTAAAAATACAATAATATTCGGATTCATAACATATAAAAACGCTCTTAATCGGTCCGAATTCATCCGATCGGGTCCAAATATAACTAAATCTACGAAGAAGATATTTGCGGTTCCAATGAAACCATTTCCAGCGCTTTAAGTCTAATAGCGGCCGAGTAATGGCGAAAAAACGATTTGAAATCGGCTAAAAATACAATAATATTCCGATTCATAAAATTTAAAAATGCTCTAAATACGTTCGATTTCATCCAATCGTGTCCAAGTATATCTAATCGACGTAGATTTTCCTTGCGCTTCTAACGAAACCATTTCCAGCCCTCTAAGTCTAATATCGGCCGAGAAATAGCGAAAAAACTATTTGAGATCGGCTAAAAATACAATAATATTCCGATTCATAAAATTTAAAAATGCTCTAAATCCGTTCGATTTCATCCAATCGTGTCCAAGTATATCTAATCGACGTAGAATTTCCTTGCGCTTCCAACGAGACCATATCCAGCCCTATAAATCTAATACCGGCCGAGTTATCGCGAAAAAACTATTTGAGATCGGCTAAAAGTACAATAATATGTATACAATAATTATCGTATACGATAATTATTGTACACAATATGGATGTATAATCTAATATTTCGAAGAATATTCGGTTTCATAAAATTTAAAAACGCTCTAAATCGGTCCGATTTTATCCGTTCGTGTCCAAAAATATCTATAAGACGTAGAAGTTTCTTGCGGTTCCATTGAGACTATTTTAGGCCCTCTAAGTCTAATAGCGGCTGAGTAATGGCGATAAAACGATTTGAGATCGGCTAAAAATACAATAATATTCGGATTCATAACATATAAAAACGCTCTTAATCGGTCCGAATTCATCCGATCGGGTCCTAATATAGCTTAATCCACGTATATTTTCCTTGCGCTTCCAACGAGACCATATCCAACCCTCTAAGTCTAATAGCGGGCGAGAAATAGCGAAAAAACTATTTGAGATCGGCTAAAACTACTATAATATTCCGATTCATAAAATTTAAAAACGCTCTAAATCGGTCGGATTCACTCCAATCGTGTCCAAATATATCTTATCGACGTAGAATTTCCTTGCGCTTATAATGAGACCATTTTTAGCCTTCTAAGTCTATTAGCGGCTGAGTAATGGCGAAAAAACAATTTGAGATCGGCTAAAAATACAATAATATTCGGATTCATAACATTTAAAAACGCTCTAAATCGGTCCGATTTTATCCGTTCGTGTCCAAAAATATCTATAAGACGTAGAAGTTTCTTGCGGTTCCATTGAGACTATTTTAGGCCCTCTAAGTCTAATAGCGGCTGAGTAATGGCGATAAAACGATTTGAGATCGGCTAAAAATACAATAATATTCGGATTCATATTATTTAAAAATGCACTTAATTAGTCCAATTTCATCTATTCGTGTCCAAGTATATCTAATCGACGTAAAATTTCCTTGCGCTTATAATGAGACCATTTCCAGCCCTCTAAGTCTAATATCTGCCGAGAAATAGCGAAAAAACTAATTGAGATCGGCTAAAAATACAATAATATTCGGATTCATATTATTTAATAATGCTCTAAATCGGTCTAATTTCATACCATCGGGTCTAAATATAGCTTAATCGACGTAGAATTTCCTTGCGCTTATAATGATACCATTTTTAGCCCTCTAAGTCTAATAGCGGCCGAGAAATAGCGAAAAAACTATTTGAGATCGGCTAAAACTACTATAATATTCCGATTCATAAAATTTAAAAACGCTCTAAATCGGTCGGATTCACTCCAATCGTGTCCAAATATATCTTATCGACGTAGAATTTCCTTGCGCTTATAATGAGACCATTTTTAGACCTCTAAGTCTAATAGCGGCCGAGAAATAGCGAAAAAACTATTTGAGATCGGCTAAAACTACAATAATATTCGGATTCATATTATTTAAAATGCTCTAAATCGGTCTGATTTCATCCGATTGGGTCCAAATATAATTTAATCGACGTAGAAGTTCCTTGCGGTTCCATTGAGACCATTTTAAGCCCTCTAAGTCTAATAGCGGCTGAGTAATGGCGATAAAACGATTTGAGATCGGCTAAAAATACAATAATATTCGGATTCATATTGTTTAAAAATGCTCTAAATCGGTCTAATTTCATACGATCGGGTCTAAATATAGCTTAATCGACGTAGAATTTCCTTGCGCTTCTAACGAAACCATTTCCAGCCCTCTAAGTCTAATATCGGCCGAGAAATAGCGAAAAAACTATTTGAGATCGGCTAAAAATACAATAATATTCCGATTCATAAAATTTAAAAATGCTCTAAATCCGTTCGATTTCATCCAATCGTGTCCAAGTATATCTAATCGACGTAGAATTTCCTTGCGCTTCCAACGAGACCATATCCAGCCCTATAAATCTAATACCGGCCGAGTTATCGCGAAAAAACTATTTGAGATCGGCTAAAAGTACAATAATATGTATACAATAATTATCGTATACGATAATTATTGTACACAATATGGATGTATAATCTAATATTTCGAAGAATATTCGGTTTCATAAAATTTAAAAACGCTCTAAATCGGTCCGATTTTATCCGTTCGTGTCCAAAAATATCTATAAGACGTAGAAGTTTCTTGCGGTTCCATTGAGACTATTTTAGGCCCTCTAAGTCTAATAGCGGCTGAGTAATGGCGATAAAACGATTTGAGATCGGCTAAAAATACAATAATATTCGGATTCATAACATATAAAAACGCTCTTAATCGGTCCGAATTCATCCGATCGGGTCCTAATATAGCTTAATCCACGTATATTTTCCTTGCGCTTCCAACGAGAGCATATCCAACCCTCTAAGTCTAATAGCGGGCGAGAAAAAGCGAAAAAACTATTTGAGATCGGCTAAAACTACTATAATATTCCGATTCATAAAATTTAAAAACGCTCTAAATCGGTCGGATTCACTCCAATCGTGTCCAAATATATCTTATCGACGTAGAATTTCCTTGCGCTTATAATGAGACCATTTTTAGCCTTCTAAGTCTATTAGCGGCTGAGTAATGGCGAAAAAACAATTTGAGATCGGCTAAAAATACAATAATATTCGGATTCATAACATTTAAAAACGCTCTAAATCGGTCCGATTTTATCCGTTCGTGTCCAAAAATATCTATAAGACGTAGAAGTTTCTTGCGGTTCCATTGAGACTATTTTAGGCCCTCTAAGTCTAATAGCGGCTGAGTAATGGCGATAAAACGATTTGAGATCGGCTAAAAATACAATAATATTCGGATTCATATTATTTAAAAATGCACTTAATTAGTCCAATTTCATCTATTCGTGTCCAAGTATATCTAATCGACGTAAAATTTCCTTGCGCTTATAATGAGACCATTTCCAGCCCTCTAAGTCTAATATCTGCCGAGAAATAGCGAAAAAACTAATTGAGATCGGCTAAAAATACAATAATATTCGGATTCATATTATTTAATAATGCTCTAAATCGGTCTAATTTCATACCATCGGGTCTAAATATAGCTTAATCGACGTAGAATTTCCTTGCGCTTATAATGATACCATTTTTAGCCCTCTAAGTCTAATAGGAACCAAGTAATATCGAAAAAACGATTTCAAATCGGCTAAAAATACAATAATATTCCGATTCATAAAATTTAAAAACGCTCTTAATCGGTTCGATTTCATCCGATCGGGTCCAAAAATAGCTAAATCTACGAATAATTTCATTGCGGTTCCAATGAAACCATTTCCAGCCCTCTAAATCTAATAGGAACCGAGTAATATCGAAAAAACGATTTCAAATCGGCTAAAAATACAATAATATTCGGATTCATAACATATAAAAACGCTCTTAATCGGTCCGAATTCATCCGATCGGGTCCAAATATAACTAAATCTACGAAGAAGATATTTGCGGTTCCAATGAAACCATTTCCAGCGCTTTAAGTCTAATAGCGGCCGAGTAATGGCGAAAAAACGATTTGAGATCGGCTAAAAATACAATAATATTCCGATTCATAAAATTTAAAAACGCTCTTAATCGGTTCGATTTCATCCGATCGGGTCCAAATATAGCTAAATCTACGAATAATTTCACTGCGGTTCCAATGAAACCATTTCCAGCCCTCTAAGTCTAATAGAGACGAAGGGTTGGCGAAAAAACGATTTGAAATCGGCTACAAATACAATAATATTCCGATTCATAAAATTTAAAAATGCTCTAAATACGTTCGATTTCATCCAATCGTGTCCAAGTATATCTAATCGACGTAGATTTTCCTTGCGCTTCTAACGAAACCATTTCCAGCCCTCTAAGTCTAATATCGGCCGAGAAATAGCGAAAAAACTATTTGAGATCGGCTAAAAATACAATAATATTCCGATTCATAAAATTTAAAAATGCTCTAAATCCGTTCGATTTCATCCAATCGTGTCCAAGTATATCTAATCGACGTAGAATTTCCTTGCGCTTCCAACGAGACCATATCCAGCCCTATAAATCTAATACCGGCCGAGTTATCGCGAAAAAACTATTTGAGATCGGCTAAAAGTACAATAATATGTATACAATAATTATCGTATACGATAATTATTGTACACAATATGGATGTATAATCTAATATTTCGAAGAATATTCGGTTTCATAAAATTTAAAAACGCTCTAAATCGGTCCGATTTTATCCGTTCGTGTCCAAAAATATCTATAAGACGTAGAAGTTTCTTGCGGTTCCATTGAGACTATTTTAGGCCCTCTAAGTCTAATAGCGGCTGAGTAATGGCGATAAAACGATTTGAGATCGGCTAAAAATACAATAATATTCGGATTCATAACATATAAAAACGCTCTTAATCGGTCCGAATTCATCCGATCGGGTCCTAATATAGCTTAATCCACGTATATTTTCCTTGCGCTTCCAACGAGAGCATATCCAACCCTCTAAGTCTAATAGCGGGCGAGAAAAAGCGAAAAAACTATTTGAGATCGGCTAAAACTACTATAATATTCCGATTCATAAAATTTAAAAACGCTCTAAATCGGTCGGATTCACTCCAATCGTGTCCAAATATATCTTATCGACGTAGAATTTCCTTGCGCTTATAATGAGACCATTTTTAGCCTTCTAAGTCTATTAGCGGCTGAGTAATGGCGAAAAAACAATTTGAGATCGGCTAAAAATACAATAATATTCGGATTCATAACATTTAAAAACGCTCTAAATCGGTCCGATTTTATCCGTTCGTGTCCAAAAATATCTATAAGACGTAGAAGTTTCTTGCGGTTCCATTGAGACTATTTTAGGCCCTCTAAGTCTAATAGCGGCTGAGTAATGGCGATAAAACGATTTGAGATCGGCTAAAAATACAATAATATTCGGATTCATATTATTTAAAAATGCACTTAATTAGTCCAATTTCATCTATTCGTGTCCAAGTATATCTAATCGACGTAAAATTTCCTTGCGCTTATAATGAGACCATTTCCAGCCCTCTAAGTCTAATATCTGCCGAGAAATAGCGAAAAAACTAATTGAGATCGGCTAAAAATACAATAATATTCGGATTCATATTATTTAATAATGCTCTAAATCGGTCTAATTTCATACCATCGGGTCTAAATATAGCTTAATCGACGTAGAATTTCCTTGCGCTTATAATGATACCATTTTTAGCCCTCTAAGTCTAATAGCGGCCGAGAAATAGCGAAAAACTATTTGAGATCGGCTAAAACTACTATAATATTCCGATTCATAAAATTTAAAAACGCTCTAAATCGGTCGGATTCACTCCAATCGTGTCCAAATATATCTTATCGACGTAGAATTTCCTTGCGCTTATAATGAGACCATTTTTAGCCCTCTAAGTCTAATAGCGGCCGAGAAATAGCGAAAAAACTATTTGAGATCGGCTAAAACTACAATAATATTCGGACTCATAACATATAAAAACGCTCTAAATCGGTCCGATTTCATCCGATCGGGTCCAAATATAACTAAATCTACGAAGAAGATCTTTGCGGTTCCAATGAAACCATTTCCAGCGCTTTAAGTCTAATAGCGGCCGATTAATGGCGAAAAAACGATTTGAGATCGGCTAAAAATACAATAATATTCCGATTCATAAAATTTAAAAACGCTCTTAATCGGTTCGATTTCATCCGATCGGGTCCAAATATAGCTAAATCTACGAATAATTTCATTGCGGTTCCAATGAAACCATTTCCAGCCCTCTAAGTCTAATAGAGACGAAGGGTTGGCGAAAAAACGATTTGAAATCGGCTACAAATACAATAATATTCGGATTCATAAAATTTAAAAACATTCTTTATCGGTCCGATTTCATCCGATCGGGTCCAAATATAGTTGAATCGATGTAGAATTTCCTTGCGCTTCCATTGAGACCATTTCCAGCCCTCTAAGTCTAATAGAGACCGAGTTATGGCGAAAAAACGATTTGAGATCGGCTAAAAATACAATAATATTCCGATTCATAAAATTTAAAAACGCTCTTAATCGGTCCGATTTCATCCGTTCTTGTCCAAAAATATCTATAAGACGTAGAAGTTTCTTGCGGTTCCTTTGAGGCTATTTTAAGCCCTCTAAGTCTAATAGCGGCTGAGTAATGGCGATAAAACGATATGAGATCGGCTAAAAATACAATAATATTCGGATTCATATAATTTAAAAATGCTCTAAATCGGTCTAATTTCATACGATCGGGTCTAAATATAGCTTAATCGACGTAGAATTTCCTTGCGCTTCTAACGAAACAATTTCCAGCCCTCTAAGTCTAATATCGGCCGAGAAATAGCGAAAAAACTATTTGAGATCGGCTAAAAATACAATAATATTCGGATTCATATTATTTAAAAATGCTCTAAATCGGTCCGATTTCATCCAATCGTGTCCAAGTATACCTAATCGACGTAGAATTTGTTTGCGCCTTAAATGAGACCAGTTTTAGCCCTCTAACTCTAAAAGCGGCCGAGAAATGGCGAAATAACTATTTTGAGATCGGCTAAAAATACAATAATATTCCGATTCATAAAATTTAAAAATGCTCTAAATCCGTTCGATTTCATCCAATCGTGTCCAAGTATATCTAATCGACGTAGATTTTCCTTGCGCTTATAATGAGACCATTTTTAGCCCTCTAAGTCTAATAGCGGCCGAGAAATAGCGAAAAAACTATTTGAGATCGGCTAAAAATACAATAATATTCGGACTCATAACATATAAAAACGCTCTTTATCGGTCCGATTTCATCCGATCGGGTCCAAATATAACTAAATCTACGAAGAAGATCTTTGCGGTTCCAATGAAACCATTTCCAGCGCTTTAAGTCTAATAGCGGCCGAGTAATGGTGAAAAAACGATTTGAGATCGGCTAAAAATACAATAATATTCCGATTCATAAAATTTAAAAACGCTCTTAATCGGTTCGATTTCATCCGGTCGGGTCCAAATATAGCTAAATCTACGAATAATTTCATTGCGGTTCCAATGAAACCATTTCCAGCCCTCTAAGTCTAATAGAGACGAAGGGTTGGCGAAAAAACGATTTGAAATCGGCTACAAATACAATAATATTCGGATTCATATTATTTTAAAATGCACTTAATTGGTCCAATTTCATCTATTCGTGTCCAAGTATATCTAATCGACGTAAAATTTCCTTGCGGTTCCATTGAGACCATTTTCAGCCCTCTAAGTCTAATAGCGGCTGAGTAATGGCGAAAAAACAATTTGAGATCGGCTAAAAATACAATAATATTCGGATTCATAACATTTAAAAACGCTCTTAATCGGTCCGATTTCATCCGTTCTTGTCCAAAAATATCTATAAGACGTAGAAGTTTCTTGCGGTTCCTTTGAGGCTATTTTAAGCCCTCTAAGTCTAATAGCGGCTGAGTAATGGCGATAAAACGATATGAGATCGGCTAAAAATACAATAATATTCGGATTCATATTATTTAAAAATGCTCTAAATCGGTCTAATTTCATACGATCGGGTCTAAATATAGCTGAATCGACGTAGAATTTCCTTGCGCTTATAATGAGACCATTTTTAGCCCTCTAAGTCTATTAGCGGCTGAGTAATGGCGAAAAAACAATTTGAGATCGGCTAAAAATACAATAATATTCGGATTCATAACATTTAAAAACGCTCTAAATCGGTCCGATTTTATCCGTTCGTGTCCAAAAATATCTATAAGACGTAGAAGTTTCTTGCGGTTCCATTGAGACTATTTTAGGCCCTCTAAGTCTAATAGCGGCTGAGTAATGGCGATAAAACGATTTGAGATCGGCTAAAAATACAATAATATTCGGATTCATATTATTTAAAAATGCACTTAATTAGTCTAATTTCATCTATTCGTGTCCAAGTATATCTAATCGACGTAAAATTTCCTTGCGCTTATAATGAGACCATTTCCAGCCCTCTAAGTCTAATATCTGCCGAGAAATAGCGAAAAAACTAATTGAGATCGGCTAAAAATACAATAATATTTGGATTCATATTATTTAATAATGCTCTAAATCGGTCTAATTTCATACCATCAGGTCTAAATATAGCTTAATCGACGTAGAATTTCCTTGCGCTTATAATGATACCATTTTTAGCCCTCTAAGTCTAATAGCGGCCGAGAAATAGCGAAAAAACTATTTGAGATCGGCTAAAACTACTATAATATTCCGATTCATAAAATTTAAAAACGCTCTAAATCGGTCGGATTCACTCCAATCGTGTCCAAATATATCTTATCGACGTAGAATTTCCTTGCGCTTATAATGAGACCATTTTTAGCCCTCTAAGTCTAATAGCGGCCGAAAAATAGCGAAAAAACTATTTGAGATCGGCTAAAACTACAATAATATTCGGACTCATAACATATAAAAACGCTCTAAATCGGTCCGATTTCATCCGATCGGGTCCAAATATAACTAAATCTACGAAGAAGATCTTTGCGGTTCCAATGAAACCATTTCCAGCCCTCTAAATCTAATAGGAACCGAGAAATAGCGAAAAAACTATTTGAGATCGGCTAAAACTACAATAATATTCGGACTCATAACATTTAAAAACGCTCTTAATCGGTTCGATTTCATCCGATCGGGTCCAAATATAGCTAAATCTACGAATAATTTCATTGCGGTTCCAATGAAACCATTTCCAGCCCTCTAAATCTAATAGGAACCGAGTAATATCGAAAAAACGATTTCAAATCGGCTAAAAATACAATAATATTCGGATTCATAACATATAAAAACGCTCTTAATCGGTCCGAATTCATCCGATCGGGTCCAAATATAACTAAATCTACGAAGAAGATATTTGCGGTTCCAATGAAACCATTTCCAGCGCTTTAAGTCTAATAGCGGCCGAGTAATGGCGAAAAAACGATTTGAGATCGGCTAAAAATACAATAATATTCCGATTCATAAAATTTAAAAACGCTCTTAATCGGTTCGATTTCATCCGATCGGGTCCAAATATAGCTAAATCTACGAATAATTTCACTGCGGTTCCAACGAGACCATATCCAGCCCTATAAATCTAATACCGGCCGAGTTATCGCGAAAAAACTATTTGAGATCGGCTAAAAGTACAATAATATGTATACAATAATTATCGTATACGATAATTATTGTACACAATATGGATGTATAATCTAATATTTCGAAGAATATTCGGTTTCATAAAATTTAAAAACGCTCTAAATCGGTCCGATTTTATCCGTTCGTGTCCAAAAATATCTATAAGACGTAGAAGTTTCTTGCGGTTCCATTGAGACTATTTTAGGCCCTCTAAGTCTAATAGCGGCTGAGTAATGGCGATAAAACGATTTGAGATCGGCTAAAAATACAATAATATTCGGATTCATAACATATAAAAACGCTCTTAATCGGTCCGAATTCATCCGATCGGGTCCTAATATAGCTTAATCCACGTATATTTTCCTTGCGCTTCCAACGAGACCATATCCAACCCTCTAAGTTTAATAGCGGGCGAGAAATAGCGAAAAAACTATTTGAGATCGGCTAAAACTACTATAATATTCCGATTCATAAAATTTAAAAACGCTCTAAATCGGTCGGATTCACTCCAATCGTGTCCAAATATATCTTATCGACGTAGAATTTCCTTGCGCTTATAATGAGACCATTTTTAGCCTTCTAAGTCTAATAGCGGCTGAGTAATGGCGATAAAACGATTTGAGATCGGCTAAAAATACAATAATATTCGGATTCATATTATTTAAAAATGCACTTAATTAGTCCAATTTCATCTATTCGTGTCCAAGTATATCTAATCGACGTAAAATTTCCTTGCGCTTATAATGAGACCATTTCCAGCCCTCTAAGTCTAATATCTGCCGAGAAATACCGAAAAAACTAATTGAGATCGGCTAAAAATACAATAATATTCGGATTCATATTATTTAATAATGCTCTAAATCGGTCTAATTTCATACCATCAGGTCTAAATATAGCTTAATCGACGTAGAATTTCCTTGCGCTTCTAACGAAACAATTTCCAGCCCTCTAAGTCTAATATCGGCCGAGAAATAGCGAAAAAACTATTTGAGATCGGCTAAAAATACAATAATATTCGGATTCATATTATTTAAAAATGCTCTAAATCGGTCCGATTTCATCCAATCGTGTCCAAGTATACCTAATCGACGTAGAATTTGTTTGCGCCTTAAATGAGACCAGTTTTAGCCCTCTAACTCTAAAAGCGGCCGAGAAATGGCGAAATAACTATTTTGAGATCGGCTAAAAATACAATAATATTCCGATTCATAAAATTTAAAAATGCTCTAAATCCGTTCGATTTCATCCAATCGTGTCCAAGTATATCTAATCGACGTAGATTTTCCTTGCGCTTATAATGAGACCATTTTTAGCCCTCTAAGTCTAATAGCGGCCGAGAAATAGCGAAAAAACTATTTGAGATCGGCTAAAAATACAATAATATTCGGACTCATAACATATAAAAACGCTCTTTATCGGTCCGATTTCATCCGATCGGGTCCAAATATAACTAAATCTACGAAGAAGATCTTTGCGGTTCCAATGAAACCATTTCCAGCGCTTTAAGTCTAATAGCGGCCGAGTAATGGTGAAAAAACGATTTGAGATCGGCTAAAAATACAATAATATTCCGATTCATAAAATTTAAAAACGCTCTTAATCGGTTCGATTTCATCCGGTCGGGTCCAAATATAGCTAAATCTACGAATAATTTCATTGCGGTTCCAATGAAACCATTTCCAGCCCTCTAAGTCTAATAGAGACGAAGGGTTGGCGAAAAAACGATTTGAAATCGGCTACAAATACAATAATATTCGGATTCATAAAATTTAAAAACATTCTTTATCGGTTCGATTTCATCCGATCGGGTCCAAATATAGTTGAATCGATGTAGAATTTCCTTGCGCTTCCAATGAGACCATTTCCAGCCCTCTAAGTCTAATAGAGACCGAGTTATGGCGAAAAAACGATTTGAGATCGGCTAAAAATACAATAATATTCGGATTCATATTATTTTAAAATGCACTTAATTGGTCCAATTTCATCTATTCGTGTCCAAGTATATCTAATCGACGTAAAATTTCCTTGCGGTTCCATTGAGACCATTTTCAGCCCTCTAAGTCTAATAGCGGCTGAGTAATGGCGAAAAAACAATTTGAGATCGGCTAAAAATACAATAATATTCGGATTCATAACATTTAAAAACGCTCTTAATCGGTCCGATTTCATCCGTTCTTGTCCAAAAATATCTATAAGACGTAGAAGTTTCTTGCGGTTCCTTTGAGGCTATTTTAAGCCCTCTAAGTCTAATAGCGGCTGAGTAATGGCGATAAAACGATATGAGATCGGCTAAAAATACAATAATATTCGGATTCATATTATTTAAAAATGCTCTAAATCGGTCTAATTTCATACGATCGGGTCTAAATATAGCTGAATCGACGTAGAATTTCCTTGCGCTTATAATGAGACCATTTTTAGCCCTCTAAGTCTATTAGCGGCTGAGTAATGGCGAAAAAACAATTTGAGATCGGCTAAAAATACAATAATATTCGGATTCATAACATTTAAAAACGCTCTAAATCGGTCCGATTTTATCCGTTCGTGTCCAAAAATATCTATAAGACGTAGAAGTTTCTTGCGGTTCCATTGAGACTATTTTAGGCCCTCTAAGTCTAATAGCGGCTGAGTAATGGCGATAAAACGATTTGAGATCGGCTAAAAATACAATAATATTCGGATTCATATTATTTAAAAATGCACTTAATTAGTCTAATTTCATCTATTCGTGTCCAAGTATATCTAATCGACGTAAAATTTCCTTGCGCTTATAATGAGACCATTTCCAGCCCTCTAAGTCTAATATCTGCCGAGAAATAGCGAAAAAACTAATTGAGATCGGCTAAAAATACAATAATATTTGGATTCATATTATTTAATAATGCTCTAAATCGGTCTAATTTCATACCATCAGGTCTAAATATAGCTTAATCGACGTAGAATTTCCTTGCGCTTATAATGATACCATTTTTAGCCCTCTAAGTCTAATAGCGGCCGAGAAATAGCGAAAAAACTATTTGAGATCGGCTAAAACTACTATAATATTCCGATTCATAAAATTTAAAAACGCTCTAAATCGGTCGGATTCACTCCAATCGTGTCCAAATATATCTTATCGACGTAGAATTTCCTTGCGCTTATAATGAGACCATTTTTAGCCCTCTAAGTCTAATAGCGGCCGAAAAATAGCGAAAAAACTATTTGAGATCGGCTAAAACTACAATAATATTCGGACTCATAACATATAAAAACGCTCTAAATCGGTCCGATTTCATCCGATCGGGTCCAAATATAACTAAATCTACGAAGAAGATCTTTGCGGTTCCAATGAAACCATTTCCAGCCCTCTAAATCTAATAGGAACCGAGAAATAGCGAAAAAACTATTTGAGATCGGCTAAAACTACAATAATATTCGGACTCATAACATTTAAAAACGCTCTTAATCGGTTCGATTTCATCCGATCGGGTCCAAATATAGCTAAATCTACGAATAATTTCATTGCGGTTCCAATGAAACCATTTCCAGCCCTCTAAATCTAATAGGAACCGAGTAATATCGAAAAAACGATTTCAAATCGGCTAAAAATACAATAATATTCGGATTCATAACATATAAAAACGCTCTTAATCGGTCCGAATTCATCCGATCGGGTCCAAATATAACTAAATCTACGAAGAAGATATTTGCGGTTCCAATGAAACCATTTCCAGCGCTTTAAGTCTAATAGCGGCCGAGTAATGGCGAAAAAACGATTTGAGATCGGCTAAAAATACAATAATATTCCGATTCATAAAATTTAAAAACGCTCTTAATCGGTTCGATTTCATCCGATCGGGTCCAAATATAGCTAAATCTACGAATAATTTCACTGCGGTTCCAACGAGACCATATCCAGCCCTATAAATCTAATACCGGCCGAGTTATCGCGAAAAAACTATTTGAGATCGGCTAAAAGTACAATAATATGTATACAATAATTATCGTATACGATAATTATTGTACACAATATGGATGTATAATCTAATATTTCGAAGAATATTCGGTTTCATAAAATTTAAAAACGCTCTAAATCGGTCCGATTTTATCCGTTCGTGTCCAAAAATATCTATAAGACGTAGAAGTTTCTTGCGGTTCCATTGAGACTATTTTAGGCCCTCTAAGTCTAATAGCGGCTGAGTAATGGCGATAAAACGATTTGAGATCGGCTAAAAATACAATAATATTCGGATTCATAACATATAAAAACGCTCTTAATCGGTCCGAATTCATCCGATCGGGTCCTAATATAGCTTAATCCACGTATATTTTCCTTGCGCTTCCAACGAGACCATATCCAACCCTCTAAGTTTAATAGCGGGCGAGAAATAGCGAAAAAACTATTTGAGATCGGCTAAAACTACTATAATATTCCGATTCATAAAATTTAAAAACGCTCTAAATCGGTCGGATTCACTCCAATCGTGTCCAAATATATCTTATCGACGTAGAATTTCCTTGCGCTTATAATGAGACCATTTTTAGCCTTCTAAGTCTATTAGCGGCTGAGTAATGGCGAAAAAACAATTTGAGATCGGCTAAAAATACAATAATATTCGGATTCATAACATTTAAAAACGCTCTAAATCGGTCCGATTTTATCCGTTCGTGTCCAAAAATATCTATAAGACGTAGAAGTTTCTTGCGGTTCCATTGAGACTATTTTAGGCCCTCTAAGTCTAATAGCGGCTGAGTAATGGCGATAAAACGATTTGAGATCGGCTAAAAATACAATAATATTCGGATTCATATTATTTAAAAATGCACTTAATTAGTCTAATTTCATCTATTCGTGTCCAAGTATATCTAATCGACGTAAAATTTCCTTGCGCTTATAATGAGACCATTTCCAGCCCTCTAAGTCTAATATCTGCCGAGAAATAGCGAAAAAACTAATTGAGATCGGCTAAAAATACAATAATATTTGGATTCATATTATTTAATAATGCTCTAAATCGGTCTAATTTCATACCATCAGGTCTAAATATAGCTTAATCGACGTAGAATTTCCTTGCGCTTATAATGATACCATTTTTAGCCCTCTAAGTCTAATAGCGGCCGAGAAATAGCGAAAAAACTATTTGAGATCGGCTAAAACTACTATAATATTCCGATTCATAAAATTTAAAAACGCTCTAAATCGGTCGGATTCACTCCAATCGTGTCCAAATATATCTTATCGACGTAGAATTTCCTTGCGCTTATAATGAGACCATTTTTAGCCCTCTAAGTCTAATAGCGGCCGAAAAATAGCGAAAAAACTATTTGAGATCGGCTAAAACTACAATAATATTCGGACTCATAACATATAAAAACGCTCTAAATCGGTCCGATTTCATCCGATCGGGTCCAAATATAACTAAATCTACGAAGAAGATCTTTGCGGTTCCAATGAAACCATTTCCAGCCCTCTAAATCTAATAGGAACCGAGAAATAGCGAAAAAACTATTTGAGATCGGCTAAAACTACAATAATATTCGGACTCATAACATTTAAAAACGCTCTTAATCGGTTCGATTTCATCCGATCGGGTCCAAATATAGCTAAATCTACGAATAATTTCATTGCGGTTCCAATGAAACCATTTCCAGCCCTCTAAATCTAATAGGAACCGAGTAATATCGAAAAAACGATTTCAAATCGGCTAAAAATACAATAATATTCGGATTCATAACATATAAAAACGCTCTTAATCGGTCCGAATTCATCCGATCGGGTCCAAATATAACTAAATCTACGAAGAAGATATTTGCGGTTCCAATGAAACCATTTCCAGCGCTTTAAGTCTAATAGCGGCCGAGTAATGGCGAAAAAACGATTTGAGATCGGCTAAAAATACAATAATATTCCGATTCATAAAATTTAAAAACGCTCTTAATCGGTTCGATTTCATCCGATCGGGTCCAAATATAGCTAAATCTACGAATAATTTCACTGCGGTTCCAACGAGACCATATCCAGCCCTATAAATCTAATACCGGCCGAGTTATCGCGAAAAAACTATTTGAGATCGGCTAAAAGTACAATAATATGTATACAATAATTATCGTATACGATAATTATTGTACACAATATGGATGTATAATCTAATATTTCGAAGAATATTCGGTTTCATAAAATTTAAAAACGCTCTAAATCGGTCCGATTTTATCCGTTCGTGTCCAAAAATATCTATAAGACGTAGAAGTTTCTTGCGGTTCCATTGAGACTATTTTAGGCCCTCTAAGTCTAATAGCGGCTGAGTAATGGCGATAAAACGATTTGAGATCGGCTAAAAATACAATAATATTCGGATTCATAACATATAAAAACGCTCTTAATCGGTCCGAATTCATCCGATCGGGTCCTAATATAGCTTAATCCACGTATATTTTCCTTGCGCTTCCAACGAGACCATATCCAACCCTCTAAGTTTAATAGCGGGCGAGAAATAGCGAAAAAACTATTTGAGATCGGCTAAAACTACTATAATATTCCGATTCATAAAATTTAAAAACGCTCTAAATCGGTCGGATTCACTCCAATCGTGTCCAAATATATCTTATCGACGTAGAATTTCCTTGCGCTTATAATGAGACCATTTTTAGCCTTCTAAGTCTATTAGCGGCTGAGTAATGGCGAAAAAACAATTTGAGATCGGCTAAAAATACAATAATATTCGGATTCATAACATTTAAAAACGCTCTAAATCGGTCCGATTTTATCCGTTCGTGTCCAAAAATATCTATAAGACGTAGAAGTTTCTTGCGGTTCCATTGAGACTATTTTAGGCCCTCTAAGTCTAATAGCGGCTGAGTAATGGCGATAAAACGATTTGAGATCGGCTAAAAATACAATAATATTCGGATTCATATTATTTAAAAATGCACTTAATTAGTCCAATTTCATCTATTCGTGTCCAAGTATATCTAATCGACGTAAAATTTCCTTGCGCTTATAATGAGACCATTTCCAGCCCTCTAAGTCTAATATCTGCCGAGAAATACCGAAAAAACTAATTGAGATCGGCTAAAAATACAATAATATTCGGATTCATATTATTTAATAATGCTCTAAATCGGTCTAATTTCATACCATCAGGTCTAAATATAGCTTAATCGACGTAGAATTTCCTTGCGCTTATAATGATACCATTTTTAGCCCTCTAAGTCTAATAGCGGCCGAGAAATAGCGAAAAAACTATTTGAGATCGGCTAAAACTACTATAATATTCCGATTCATAAAATTTAAAAACGCTCTAAATCGGTCGGATTCACTCCAATCGTGTCCAAATATATCTTATCGACGTAGAATTTCCTTGCGCTTATAATGAGACCATTTTTAGCCCTCTAAGTCTAATAGCGGCCGAAAAATAGCGAAAAAACTATTTGAGATCGGCTAAAACTACAATAATATTCGGACTCATAACATATAAAAACGCTCTAAATCGGTCCGATTTCATCCGATCGGGTCCAAATATAACTAAATCTACGAAGAAGATCTTTGCGGTTCCAATGAAACCATTTCCAGCCCTCTAAATCTAATAGGAACCGAGAAATAGCGAAAAAACTATTTGAGATCGGCTAAAACTACAATAATATTCGGACTCATAACATTTAAAAACGCTCTTAATCGGTTCGATTTCATCCGATCGGGTCCAAATATAGCTAAATCTACGAATAATTTCATTGCGGTTCCAATGAAACCATTTCCAGCCCTCTAAATCTAATAGGAACCGAGTAATATCGAAAAAACGATTTCAAATCGGCTAAAAATACAATAATATTCGGATTCATAACATATAAAAACGCTCTTAATCGGTCCGAATTCATCCGATCGGGTCCAAATATAACTAAATCTACGAAGAAGATATTTGCGGTTCCAATGAAACCATTTCCAGCGCTTTAAGTCTAATAGCGGCCGAGTAATGGCGAAAAAACGATTTGAGATCGGCTAAAAATACAATAATATTCCGATTCATAAAATTTAAAAACGCTCTTAATCGGTTCGATTTCATCCGATCGGGTCCAAATATAGCTAAATCTACGAATAATTTCACTGCGGTTCCAACGAGACCATATCCAGCCCTATAAATCTAATACCGGCCGAGTTATCGCGAAAAAACTATTTGAGATCGGCTAAAAGTACAATAATATGTATACAATAATTATCGTATACGATAATTATTGTACACAATATGGATGTATAATCTAATATTTCGAAGAATATTCGGTTTCATAAAATTTAAAAACGCTCTAAATCGGTCCGATTTTATCCGTTCGTGTCCAAAAATATCTATAAGACGTAGAAGTTTCTTGCGGTTCCATTGAGACTATTTTAGGCCCTCTAAGTCTAATAGCGGCTGAGTAATGGCGATAAAACGATTTGAGATCGGCTAAAAATACAATAATATTCGGATTCATAACATATAAAAACGCTCTTAATCGGTCCGAATTCATCCGATCGGGTCCTAATATAGCTTAATCCACGTATATTTTCCTTGCGCTTCCAACGAGACCATATCCAACCCTCTAAGTTTAATAGCGGGCGAGAAATAGCGAAAAAACTATTTGAGATCGGCTAAAACTACTATAATATTCCGATTCATAAAATTTAAAAACGCTCTAAATCGGTCGGATTCACTCCAATCGTGTCCAAATATATCTTATCGACGTAGAATTTCCTTGCGCTTATAATGAGACCATTTTTAGCCTTCTAAGTCTATTAGCGGCTGAGTAATGGCGAAAAAACAATTTGAGATCGGCTAAAAATACAATAATATTCGGATTCATAACATTTAAAAACGCTCTAAATCGGTCCGATTTTATCCGTTCGTGTCCAAAAATATCTATAAGACGTAGAAGTTTCTTGCGGTTCCATTGAGACTATTTTAGGCCCTCTAAGTCTAATAGCGGCTGAGTAATGGCGATAAAACGATTTGAGATCGGCTAAAAATACAATAATATTCGGATTCATATTATTTAAAAATGCACTTAATTAGTCCAATTTCATCTATTCGTGTCCAAGTATATCTAATCGACGTAAAATTTCCTTGCGCTTATAATGAGACCATTTCCAGCCCTCTAAGTCTAATATCTGCCGAGAAATACCGAAAAAACTAATTGAGATCGGCTAAAAATACAATAATATTCGGATTCATATTATTTAATAATGCTCTAAATCGGTCTAATTTCATACCATCAGGTCTAAATATAGCTTAATCGACGTAGAATTTCCTTGCGCTTATAATGATACCATTTTTAGCCCTCTAAGTCTAATAGCGGCCGAGAAATAGCGAAAAAACTATTTGAGATCGGCTAAAACTACTATAATATTCCGATTCATAAAATTTAAAAACGCTCTAAATCGGTCGGATTCACTCCAATCGTGTCCAAATATATCTTATCGACGTAGAATTTCCTTGCGCTTATAATGAGACCATTTTTAGCCCTCTAAGTCTAATAGCGGCCGAAAAATAGCGAAAAAACTATTTGAGATCGGCTAAAACTACAATAATATTCGGACTCATAACATATAAAAACGCTCTAAATCGGTCCGATTTCATCCGATCGGGTCCAAATATAACTAAATCTACGAAGAAGATCTTTGCGGTTCCAATGAAACCATTTCCAGCCCTCTAAATCTAATAGGAACCGAGAAATAGCGAAAAAACTATTTGAGATCGGCTAAAACTACAATAATATTCGGACTCATAACATTTAAAAACGCTCTTAATCGGTTCGATTTCATCCGATCGGGTCCAAATATAGCTAAATCTACGAATAATTTCATTGCGGTTCCAATGAAACCATTTCCAGCCCTCTAAATCTAATAGGAACCGAGTAATATCGAAAAAACGATTTCAAATCGGCTAAAAATACAATAATATTCGGATTCATAACATATAAAAACGCTCTTAATCGGTCCGAATTCATCCGATCGGGTCCAAATATAACTAAATCTACGAAGAAGATATTTGCGGTTCCAATGAAACCATTTCCAGCGCTTTAAGTCTAATAGCGGCCGAGTAATGGCGAAAAAACGATTTGAGATCGGCTAAAAATACAATAATATTCCGATTCATAAAATTTAAAAACGCTCTTAATCGGTTCGATTTCATCCGATCGGGTCCAAATATAGCTAAATCTACGAATAATTTCACTGCGGTTCCAACGAGACCATATCCAGCCCTATAAATCTAATACCGGCCGAGTTATCGCGAAAAAACTATTTGAGATCGGCTAAAAGTACAATAATATGTATACAATAATTATCGTATACGATAATTATTGTACACAATATGGATGTATAATCTAATATTTCGAAGAATATTCGGTTTCATAAAATTTAAAAACGCTCTAAATCGGTCCGATTTTATCCGTTCGTGTCCAAAAATATCTATAAGACGTAGAAGTTTCTTGCGGTTCCATTGAGACTATTTTAGGCCCTCTAAGTCTAATAGCGGCTGAGTAATGGCGATAAAACGATTTGAGATCGGCTAAAAATACAATAATATTCGGATTCATAACATATAAAAACGCTCTTAATCGGTCCGAATTCATCCGATCGGGTCCTAATATAGCTTAATCCACGTATATTTTCCTTGCGCTTCCAACGAGACCATATCCAACCCTCTAAGTTTAATAGCGGGCGAGAAATAGCGAAAAAACTATTTGAGATCGGCTAAAACTACTATAATATTCCGATTCATAAAATTTAAAAACGCTCTAAATCGGTCGGATTCACTCCAATCGTGTCCAAATATATCTTATCGACGTAGAATTTCCTTGCGCTTATAATGAGACCATTTTTAGCCTTCTAAGTCTATTAGCGGCTGAGTAATGGCGAAAAAACAATTTGAGATCGGCTAAAAATACAATAATATTCGGATTCATAACATTTAAAAACGCTCTAAATCGGTCCGATTTTATCCGTTCGTGTCCAAAAATATCTATAAGACGTAGAAGTTTCTTGCGGTTCCATTGAGACTATTTTAGGCCCTCTAAGTCTAATAGCGGCTGAGTAATGGCGATAAAACGATTTGAGATCGGCTAAAAATACAATAATATTCGGATTCATATTATTTAAAAATGCACTTAATTAGTCCAATTTCATCTATTCGTGTCCAAGTATATCTAATCGACGTAAAATTTCCTTGCGCTTATAATGAGACCATTTCCAGCCCTCTAAGTCTAATATCTGCCGAGAAATACCGAAAAAACTAATTGAGATCGGCTAAAAATACAATAATATTCGGATTCATATTATTTAATAATGCTCTAAATCGGTCTAATTTCATACCATCGGGTCTAAATATAGCTTAATCGACGTAGAATTTCCTTGCGCTTATAATGATACCATTTTTAGCCCTCTAAGTCTAATCGCGGCCGAGAAATAGCGAAAAAACTATTTGAGATCGGCTAAAACTACTATAATATTCCGATTCATAAAATTTAAAAACGCTCTAAATCGGTCGGATTCACTCCAATCGTGTCCAAATATATCTTATCGACGTAGAATTTCCTTGCGCTTATAATGAGACCATTTTTAGCCCTCTAAGTCTAATAGCGGCCGAGAAATAGCGAAAAAACTATTTGAGATCGGCTAAAACTACAATAATATTCGGACTCATAACATATAAAAACGCTCTAAATCGGTCCGATTTCATCCGATCGGGTCCAAATATAACTAAATCTACGAAGAAGATCTTTGCGGTTCCAATGAAACCATTTCCAGCGCTTTAAGTCTAATAGCGGCCGATTAATGGCGAAAAAACGATTTGAGATCGGCTAAAAATACAATAATATTCCGATTCATAAAATTTAAAAACGCTCTTAATCGGTTCGATTTCATCCGATCGGGTCCAAATATAGCTAAATCTACGAATAATTTCATTGCGGTTCCAATGAAACCATTTCCAGCCCTCTAAGTCTAATAGAGACGAAGGGTTGGCGAAAAAACGATTTGAAATCGGCTACAAATACAATAATATTCGGATTCATAAAATTTAAAAACATTTTTTATCGGTCCGATTTCATCCGATCGGGTCCAAATATAGTTGAATCGATGTAGAATTTCCTTGCGCTTCCAATGAGACCATTTCCAGCCCTCTAAGTCTAATAGAGACCGAGTTATGGCGAAAAAACGATTTGAGATCGGCTAAAAATACAATAATATTCCGATTCATAAAATTTAAAAACGCTCTTAATCGGTCCGATTTCATCCGTTCTTGTCCAAAAATATCTATAAGACGTAGAAGTTTCTTGCGGTTCCTTTGAGGCTATTTTAAGCCCTCTAAGTCTAATAGCGGCTGAGTAATGGCGATAAAACGATATGAGATCGGCTAAAAATACAATAATATTCGGATTCATATTATTTAAAAATGCTCTAAATCGGTCTAATTTCATACGATCGGGTCTAAATATAGCTGAATCGACGTAGAATTTCCTTGCGCTTATAATGAGACCATTTTTAGCCCTCTAAGTCTATTAGCGGCTGAGTAATGGCGAAAAAACAATTTGAGATCGGCTAAAAATACAATAATATTCGGATTCATAACATTTAAAAACGGTCTAAATCGGTCCGATTTTATCCGTTCGTGTCCAAAAATATCTATAAGACGTAGAAGTTTCTTGCGGTTCCATTGAGACTATTTTAGGCCCTCTAAGTCTAATAGCGGCTGAGTAATGGCGATAAAACGATTTGAGATCGGCTAAAAATACAATAATATTCGGATTCATATTATTTAAAAATGCACTTAATTAGTCTAATTTCATCTATTCGTGTCCAAGTATATCTAATCGACGTAAAATTTCCTTGCGCTTATAATGAGACCATTTCCAGCCCTCTAAGTCTAATATCTGCCGAGAAATAGCGAAAAAACTAATTGAGATCGGCTAAAAATACAATAATATTCGGATTCATATTATTTAATAATGCTCTAAATCGGTCTAATTTCATACCATCGGGTCTAAATATAGCTTAATCGACGTAGAATTTCCTTGCGCTTATAATGATACCATTTTTAGCCCTCTAAGTCTAATAGCGGCCGAGAAATAGCGAAAAAACTATTTGAGATCGGCTAAAACTACAATAATATTCGGACTCATAACATTTAAAAACGCTCTTAATCGGTTCGATTTCATGCGATCGGGTCCAAATATAGCTAAATCTACGAATAATTTCATTGCGGTTCCAATGAAACCATTTCCAGCCCTCTAAATCTAATAGGAACCGAGTAATATCGAAAAAACGATTTCAAATCGGCTAAAAATACAATAATATTCGGATTCATAACATATAAAAACGCTCTTAATCGGTCCGAATTCATCCGATCGGGTCCAAATATAACTAAATCTACGAAGAAGATATTTGCGGTTCCAATGAAACCATTTCCAGCGCTTTAAGTCTAATAGCGGCCGAGTAATGGCGAAAAAACGATTTGAGATCGGCTAAAAATACAATAATATTCCGATTCATAAAATTTAAAAACGCTCTTAATCGGTTCGATTTCATCCGATCGGGTCCAAATATAGCTAAATCTACGAATAATTTCACTGCGGTTCCAATGAAACCATTTCCAGCCCTCTAAGTCTAATAGAGACGAAGGGTTGGCGAAAAAACGATTTGAAATCGGCTACAAATACAATAATATTCCGATTCATAAAATTTAAAAATGCTCTAAATACGTTCGATTTCATCCAATCGTGTCCAAGTATATCTAATCGACGTAGATTTTCCTTGCGCTTATAATGAGACCATTTTTAGCCCTCTAAGTCTAATAGCGGCCGAGAAATAGCGAAAAAACTATTTGAGATCGGCTAAAACTACAATAATATTCGGATTCATATTATTTAAAATGCTCTAAATCGGTCTGATTTCATCCGATTGGGTCCAAATATAATTTAATCGACGTAGAAGTTCCTTGCGGTTCCATTGAGACCATTTTAAGCCCTCTAAGTCTAATAGCGGCTGAGTAATGGCGATAAAACGATTTGAGATCGGCTAAAAATACAATAATATTCGGATTCATATTATTTAAAAATGCTCTAAATCGGTCTAATTTCATACGATCGGGTCTAAATATAGCTTAATCGACGTAGAATTTCCTTGCGCTTCTAACGAAACCATTTCCAGCCCTCTAAGTCTAATATCGGCCGAGAAATAGCGAAAAAACTATTTGAGATCGGCTAAAAATACAATAATATTCCGATTCATAAAATTTAAAAATGCTCTAAATCCGTTCGATTTCATCCAATCGTGTCCAAGTATATCTAATCGACGTAGAATTTCCTTGCGCTTCCAACGAGACCATATCCAGCCCTATAAATCTAATACCGGCCGAGTTATCGCGAAAAAACTATTTGAGATCGGCTAAAAATACAATAATATTCGGATTCATATTATTTTAAAATGCACTTAATTGGTCCAATTTCATCTATTCGTGTCCAAGTATATCTAATCGACGTAAAATTTCCTTGCGGTTCCATTGAGACCATTTTCAGCCCTCTAAGTCTAATAGCGGCTGAGTAATGGCGAAAAAACAATTTGAGATCGGCTAAAAATACAATAATATTCGGATTCATAACATTTAAAAACGCTCTTAATCGGTCCGATTTCATCCGTTCTTGTCCAAAAATATCTATAAGACGTAGAAGTTTCTTGCGGTTCCTTTGAGGCTATTTTAAGCCCTCTAAGTCTAATAGCGGCTGAGTAATGGCGATAAAACGATATGAGATCGGCTAAAAATACAATAATATTCGGATTCATATTATTTAAAAATGCTCTAAATCGGTCTAATTTCATACGATCGGGTCTAAATATAGCTGAATCGACGTAGAATTTCCTTGCGCTTATAATGAGACCATTTTTAGCCCTCTAAGTCTATTAGCGGCTGAGAAATGGCGAAAAAACAATTTGAGATCGGCTAAAAATACAATAATATTCGGATTCATAACATTTAAAAACGCTCTAAATCGGTCCGATTTTATCCGTTCGTGTCCAAAAATATCTATAAGACGTAGAAGTTTCTTGCGGTTCCATTGAGACTATTTTAGGCCCTCTAAGTCTAATAGCGGCTGAGTAATGGCGATAAAACGATTTGAGATCGGCTAAAAATACAATAATATTCGGATTCATATTATTTAAAAATGCACTTAATTAGTCTAATTTCATCTATTCGTGTCCAAGTATATCTAATCGACGTAAAATTTCCTTGCGCTTATAATGAGACCATTTCCAGCCCTCTAAGTCTAATATCTGCCGAGAAATAGCGAAAAAACTAATTGAGATCGGCTAAAAATACAATAATATTCGGATTCATATTATTTAATAATGCTCTAAATCGGTCTAATTTCATACCATCAGGTCTAAATATAGCTTAATCGACGTAGAATTTCCTTGCGCTTATAATGATACCATTTTTAGCCCTCTAAGTCTAATAGCGGCCGAGAAATAGCGAAAAAACTATTTGAGATCGGCTAAAACTACTATAATATTCCGATTCATAAAATTTAAAAACGCTCTAAATCGGTCGGATTCACTCCAATCAAGTCCAAATATATCTTATCGACGTAGAATTTCCTTGCGCTTATAATGAGACCATTTTTAGCCCTCTAAGTCTAATAGCGGCCGAGAAATAGCGAAAAAACTATTTGAGATCGGCTAAAACTACAATAATATTCGGACTCATAACATATAAAAACGCTCTAAATCGGTCCGATTTCATCCGATCGGGTCCAAATATAACTAAATCTACGAAGAAGATCTTTGCGGTTCCAATGAAACCATTTCCAGCCCTCTAAATCTAATAGGAACCGAGAAATAGCGAAAAAACTATTTGAGATCGGCTAAAACTACAATAATATTCGGACTCATAACATTTAAAAACGCTCTTAATCGGTTCGATTTCATCCGATCGGGTCCAAATATAGCTAAATCTACGAATAATTTCATTGCGGTTCCAATGAAACCATTTCCAGCCCTCTAAATCTAATAGGAACCGGGTAATATCGAAAAAACAATTTGAGATCGGCTAAAAATACAATAATATTCGGATTCATAACATATAAAAACGCTCTTAATCGGTCCGAATTCATCCGATCGGGTCCAAATATAACTAAATCTACGAAGAAGATATTTGCGGTTCCAATGAAACCATTTCCAGCGCTTTAAGTCTAATAGCGGCCGAGTAATGGCGAAAAAACGATTTGAGATCGGCTAAAAATACAATAATATTCCGATTCATAAAATTTAAAAACGCTCTTAATCGGTTCGATTTCATCCGATCGGGTCCAAATATAGCTAAATCTACGAATAATTTCACTGCGGTTCCAATGAAACCATTTCCAGCCCTCTAAGTCTAATAGAGACGAAGGGTTGGCGAAAAAACGATTTGAAATCGGCTACAAATACAATAATATTCCGATTCATAAAATTTAAAAATGCTCTAAATACGTTCGATTTCATCCAATCGTGTCCAAGTATATCTAATCGACGTAGATTTTCCTTGCGCTTATAATGAGACCATTTTTAGCCCTCTAAGTCTAATAGCGGCCGAGAAATAGCGAAAAAACTATTTGAGATCGGCTAAAACTACAATAATATTCGGATTCATATTATTTAAAATGCTCTAAATCGGTCTGATTTCATCCGATTGGGTCCAAATATAATTTAATCGACGTAGAAGTTCCTTGCGGTTCCATTGAGACCATTTTAAGCCCTCTAAGTCTAATAGCGGCTGAGTAATGGCGATAAAACGATTTGAGATCGGCTAAAAATACAATAATATTCGGATTCATATTATTTAAAAATGCTCTAAATCGGTCTAATTTCATACGATCGGGTCTAAATATAGCTTAATCGACGTAGAATTTCCTTGCGCTTCTAACGAAACCATTTCCAGCCCTCTAAGTCTAATATCGGCCGAGAAATAGCGAAAAAACTATTTGAGATCGGCTAAAAATACAATAATATTCCGATTCATAAAATTTAAAAATGCTCTAAATCCGTTCGATTTCATCCAATCGTGTCCAAGTATATCTAATCGACGTAGAATTTCCTTGCGCTTCCAACGAGACCATATCCAGCCCTATAAATCTAATACCGGCCGAGTTATCGCGAAAAAACTATTTGAGATCGGCTAAAAGTACAATAATATGTATACAATAATTATCGTATACGATAATTATTGTACACAATATGGATGTATAATCTAATATTTCGAAGAATATTCGGATTCATAAAATTTAAAAACATTTTTTATCGGTCCGATTTCATCCGATCGGGTCCAAATATAGTTGAATCGATGTAGAATTTCCTTGCGCTTCCAATGAGACCATTTCCAGCCCTCTAAGTCTAATAGAGACCGAGTTATGGCGAAAAAACGATTTGAGATCGGCTAAAAATACAATAATATTCCGATTCATAAAATTTAAAAACGCTCTTAATCGGTCCGATTTCATCCGTTCTTGTCCAAAAATATCTATAAGACGTAGAAGTTTCTTGCGGTTCCTTTGAGGCTATTTTAAGCCCTCTAAGTCTAATAGCGGCTGAGTAATGGCGATAAAACGATATGAGATCGGCTAAAAATACAATAATATTCGGATTCATATTATTTAAAAATGCTCTAAATCGGTCTAATTTCATACGATCGGGTCTAAATATAGCTGAATCGACGTAGAATTTCCTTGCGCTTATAATGAGACCATTTTTAGCCCTCTAAGTCTATTAGCGGCTGAGTAATGGCGAAAAAACAATTTGAGATCGGCTAAAAATACAATAATATTCGGATTCATAACATTTAAAAACGGTCTAAATCGGTCCGATTTTATCCGTTCGTGTCCAAAAATATCTATAAGACGTAGAAGTTTCTTGCGGTTCCATTGAGACTATTTTAGGCCCTCTAAGTCTAATAGCGGCTGAGTAATGGCGATAAAACGATTTGAGATCGGCTAAAAATACAATAATATTCGGATTCATATTATTTAAAAATGCACTTAATTAGTCTAATTTCATCTATTCGTGTCCAAGTATATCTAATCGACGTAAAATTTCCTTGCGCTTATAATGAGACCATTTCCAGCCCTCTAAGTCTAATATCTGCCGAGAAATAGCGAAAAAACTAATTGAGATCGGCTAAAAATACAATAATATTCGGATTCATATTATTTAATAATGCTCTAAATCGGTCTAATTTCATACCATCGGGTCTAAATATAGCTTAATCGACGTAGAATTTCCTTGCGCTTATAATGATACCATTTTTAGCCCTCTAAGTCTAATAGCGGCCGAGAAATAGCGAAAAAACTATTTGAGATCGGCTAAAACTACTATAATATTCCGATTCATAAAATTTAAAAACGCTCTAAATCGGTCGGATTCACTCCAATCGTGTCCAAATATATCTTATCGACGTAGAATTTCCTTGCGCTTATAATGAGACCATTTTTAGCCCTCTAAGTCTAATAGCGGCCGAGAAATAGCGAAAAAACTATTTGAGATCGGCTAAAACTACAATAATATTCGGACTCATAACATATAAAAACGCTCTAAATCGGTCCGATTTCATCCGATCGGGTCCAAATATAACTAAATCTACGAAGAAGATCTTTACGGTTCCAATGAAACCATTTCCAGCCCTCTAAATCTAATAGGAACCGAGAAATAGCGAAAAAACTATTTGAGATCGGCTAAAACTACAATAATATTCGGACTCATAACATTTAAAAACGCTCTTAATCGGTTCGATTTCATCCGATCGGGTCCAAATATAGCTAAATCTACGAATAATTTCATTGCGGTTCCAATGAAACCATTTCCAGCCCTCTAAATCTAATAGGAACCGAGTAATATCGAAAAAACGATTTCAAATCGGCTAAAAATACAATAATATTCGGATTCATAACATATAAAAACGCTCTTAATCGGTCCGAATTCATCCGATCGGGTCCAAATATAACTAAATCTACGAAGAAGATATTTGCGGTTCCAATGAAACCATTTCCAGCGCTTTAAGTCTAATAGAGGCCGAGTAATGGCGAAAAAACGATTTGAGATCGGCTAAAAATACAATAATATTCCGATTCATAAAATTTAAAAACGCTCTTAATCGGTTCGATTTCATCCGATCGGGTCCAAATATAGCTAAATCTACGAATAATTTCACTGCGGTTCCAATGAAACCATTTCCAGCCCTCTAAGTCTAATAGAGACGAAGGGTTGGCGAAAAAACGATTTGAAATCGGCTACAAATACAATAATATTCCGATTCATAAAATTTAAAAATGCTCTAAATACGTTCGATTTCATCCAATCGTGTCCAAGTATATCTAATCGACGTAGATTTTCCTTGCGCTTATAATGAGACCATTTTTAGCCCTCTAAGTCTAATAGCGGCCGAGAAATAGCGAAAAAACTATTTGAGATCGGCTAAAACTACAATAATATTCGGATTCATATTATTTAAAATGCTCTAAATCGGTCTGATTTCATCCGATTGGGTCCAAATATAATTTAATCGACGTAGAAGTTCCTTGCGGTTCCATTGAGACCATTTTAAGCCCTCTAAGTCTAATAGCGGCTGAGTAATGGCGATAAAACGATTTGAGATCGGCTAAAAATACAATAATATTCGGATTCATATTATTTAAAAATGCTCTAAATCGGTCTAATTTCATACGATCGGGTCTAAATATAGCTTAATCGACGTAGAATTTCCTTGCGCTTCTAACGAAACCATTTCCAGCCCTCTAAGTCTAATATCGGCCGAGAAATAGCGAAAAAACTATTTGAGATCGGCTAAAAATACAATAATATTCCGATTCATAAAATTTAAAAATGCTCTAAATCCGTTCGATTTCATCCAATCGTGTCCAAGTATATCTAATCGACGTAGAATTTCCTTGCGCTTCCAACGAGACCATATCCAGCCCTATAAATCTAATACCGGCCGAGTTATCGCGAAAAAACTATTTGAGATCGGCTAAAAATACAATAATATTCGGATTCATATTATTTTAAAATGCACTTAATTGGTCCAATTTCATCTATTCGTGTCCAAGTATATCTAATCGACGTAAAATTTCCTTGCGGTTCCATTGAGACCATTTTCAGCCCTCTAAGTCTAATAGCGGCTGAGTAATGGCGAAAAAACAATTTGAGATCGGCTAAAAATACAATAATATTCGGATTCATAACATTTAAAAACGCTCTTAATCGGTCCGATTTCATCCGTTCTTGTCCAAAAATATCTATAAGACGTAGAAGTTTCTTGCGGTTCCTTTGAGGCTATTTTAAGCCCTCTAAGTCTAATAGCGGCTGAGTAATGGCGATAAAACGATATGAGATCGGCTAAAAATACAATAATATTCGGATTCATATTATTTAAAAATGCTCTAAATCGGTCTAATTTCATACGATCGGGTCTAAATATAGCTGAATCGACGTAGAATTTCCTTGCGCTTATAATGAGACCATTTTTAGCCCTCTAAGTCTATTAGCGGCTGAGAAATGGCGAAAAAACAATTTGAGATCGGCTAAAAATACAATAATATTCGGATTCATAACATTTAAAAACGCTCTAAATCGGTCCGATTTTATCCGTTCGTGTCCAAAAATATCTATAAGACGTAGAAGTTTCTTGCGGTTCCATTGAGACTATTTTAGGCCCTCTAAGTCTAATAGCGGCTGAGTAATGGCGATAAAACGATTTGAGATCGGCTAAAAATACAATAATATTCGGATTCATATTATTTAAAAATGCACTTAATTAGTCTAATTTCATCTATTCGTGTCCAAGTATATCTAATCGACGTAAAATTTCCTTGCGCTTATAATGAGACCATTTCCAGCCCTCTAAGTCTAATATCTGCCGAGAAATAGCGAAAAAACTAATTGAGATCGGCTAAAAATACAATAATATTCGGATTCATATTATTTAATAATGCTCTAAATCGGTCTAATTTCATACCATCAGGTCTAAATATAGCTTAATCGACGTAGAATTTCCTTGCGCTTATAATGATACCATTTTTAGCCCTCTAAGTCTAATAGCGGCCGAGAAATAGCGAAAAAACTATTTGAGATCGGCTAAAACTACTATAATATTCCGATTCATAAAATTTAAAAACGCTCTAAATCGGTCGGATTCACTCCAATCGTGTCCAAATATATCTTATCGACGTAGAATTTCCTTGCGCTTATAATGAGACCATTTTTAGCCCTCTAAGTCTAATAGCGGCCGAGAAATAGCGAAAAAACTATTTGAGATCGGCTAAAACTACAATAATATTCGGACTCATAACATATAAAAACGCTCTAAATCGGTCCGATTTCATCCGATCGGGTCCAAATATAACTAAATCTACGAAGAAGATCTTTGCGGTTCCAATGAAACCATTTCCAGCCCTCTAAATCTAATAGGAACCGAGAAATAGCGAAAAAACTATTTGAGATCGGCTAAAACTACAATAATATTCGGACTCATAACATTTAAAAACGCTCTTAATCGGTTCGATTTCATCCGATCGGGTCCAAATATAGCTAAATCTACGAATAATTTCATTGCGGTTCCAATGAAACCATTTCCAGCCCTCTAAATCTAATAGGAACCGAGTAATATCGAAAAAACAATTTGAGATCGGCTAAAAATACAATAATATTCGGATTCATAACATATAAAAACGCTCTTTATCGGTCCGAATTCATCCGATCGGGTCCAAATATAACTAAATCTACGAAGAAGATATTTGCGGTTCCAATGAAACCATTTCCAGCGCTTTAAGTCTAATAGCGGCCGAGTAATGGCGAAAAAACGATTTGAGATCGGCTAAAAATACAATAATATTCCGATTCATAAAATTTAAAAACGCTCTTAATCGGTTCGATTTCATCCGATCGGGTCCAAATATAGCTAAATCTACGAATAATTTCACTGCGGTTCCAATGAAACCATTTCCAGCCCTCTAAGTCTAATAGAGACGAAGGGTTGGCGAAAAAACGATTTGAAATCGGCTACAAATACAATAATATTCCGATTCATAAAATTTAAAAATGCTCTAAATACGTTCGATTTCATCCAATCGTGTCCAAGTATATCTAATCGACGTAGATTTTCCTTGCGCTTATAATGAGACCATTTTTAGCCCTCTAAGTCTAATAGCGGCCGAGAAATAGCGAAAAAACTATTTGAGATCGGCTAAAACTACAATAATATTCGGATTCATATTATTTAAAATGCTCTAAATCGGTCTGATTTCATCCGATTGGGTCCAAATATAATTTAATCGACGTAGAAGTTCCTTGCGGTTCCATTGAGACCATTTTAAGCCCTCTAAGTCTAATAGCGGCTGAGTAATGGCGATAAAACGATTTGAGATCGGCTAAAAATACAATAATATTCGGATTCATATTATTTAAAAATGCTCTAAATCGGTCTAATTTCATACGATCGGGTCTAAATATAGCTTAATCGACGTAGAATTTCCTTGCGCTTCTAACGAAACCATTTCCAGCCCTCTAAGTCTAATATCGGCCGAGAAATAGCGAAAAAACTATTTGAGATCGGCTAAAAATACAATAATATTCCGATTCATAAAATTTAAAAATGCTCTAAATCCGTTCGATTTCATCCAATCGTGTCCAAGTATATCTAATCGACGTAGAATTTCCTTGCGCTTCCAACGAGACCATATCCAGCCCTATAAATCTAATACCGGCCGAGTTATCGCGAAAAAACTATTTGAGATCGGCTAAAAGTACAATAATATGTATACAATAATTATCGTATACGATAATTATTGTACACAATATGGATGTATAATCTAATATTTCGAAGAATATTCGGTTTCATAAAATTTAAAAACGCTCTAAATCGGTCCGATTTTATCCGTTCGTGTCCAAAAATATCTATAAGACGTAGAAGTTTCTTGCGGTTCCATTGAGACTATTTTAGGCCCTCTAAGTCTAATAGCGGCTGAGTAATGGCGATAAAACGATTTGAGATCGGCTAAAAATACAATAATATTCGGATTCATATTATTTAAAAATGCACTTAATTAGTCTAATTTCATCTATTCGTGTCCAAGTATATCTAATCGACGTAAAATTTCCTTGCGCTTATAATGAGACCATTTCCAGCCCTCTAAGTCTAATATCTGCCGAGAAATAGCGAAAAAACTAATTGAGATCGGCTAAAAATACAATAATATTCGGATTCATATTATTTAATAATGCTCTAAATCGGTCTAATTTCATACCATCAGGTCTAAATATAGCTTAATCGACGTAGAATTTCCTTGCGCTTATAATGATACCATTTTTAGCCCTCTAAGTCTAATAGCGGCTGAGTAATGGCGATAAAACGATTTGAGATCGGCTAAAAATACAATAATATTCGGATTCATATTATTTAAAAATGCACTTAATTAGTCTAATTTCATCTATTCGTGTCCAAGTATATCTAATCGACGTAAAATTTCCTTGCGCTTATAATGAGACCATTTCCAGCCCTCTAAGTCTAATATCTGCCGAGAAATAGCGAAAAAACTAATTGAGATCGGCTAAAAATACAATAATATTCGGATTCATATTATTTAATAATGCTCTAAATCGGTCTAATTTCATACCATCAGGTCTAAATATAGCTTAATCGACGTAGAATTTCCTTGCGCTTATAATGATACCATTTTTAGCCCTCTAAGTCTAATAGCGGCCGAGAAATAGCGAAAAAACTATTTGAGATCGGCTAAAACTACTATAATATTCCGATTCATAAAATTTAAAAACGCTCTAAATCGGTCGGATTCACTCCAATCGTGTCCAAATATATCTTATCGACGTAGAATTTCCTTGCGCTTATAATGAGACCATTTTTAGCCCTCTAAGTCTAATAGCGGCCGAGAAATAGCGAAAAAACTATTTGAGATCGGCTAAAACTACAATAATATTCGGACTCATAACATATAAAAACGCTCTAAATCGGTCCGATTTCATCCGATCGGGTCCAAATATAACTAAATCTACGAAGAAGATCTTTGCGGTTCCAATGAAACCATTTCCAGCCCTCTAAATCTAATAGGAACCGAGAAATAGCGAAAAAACTATTTGAGATCGGCTAAAACTACAATAATATTCGGACTCATAACATTTAAAAACGCTCTTAATCGGTTCGATTTCATCCGATCGGGTCCAAATATAGCTAAATCTACGAATAATTTCATTGCGGTTCCAATGAAACCATTTCCAGCCCTCTAAATCTAATAGGAACCGAGTAATATCGAAAAAACGATTTCAAATCGGCTAAAAATACAATAATATTCGGATTCATAACATATAAAAACGCTCTTAATCGGTCCGAATTCATCCGATCGGGTCCAAATATAACTAAATCTACGAAGAAGATATTTGCGGTTCCAATGAAACCATTTCCAGCGCTTTAAGTCTAATAGCGGCCGAGTAATGGCGAAAAAACGATTTGAGATCGGCTAAAAATACAATAATATTCCGATTCATAAAATTTAAAAACGCTCTTAATCGGTTCGATTTCATCCGATCGGGTCCAAATATAGCTAAATCTACGAATAATTTCACTGCGGTTCCAATGAAACCATTTTAAGCCCTCTAAGTCTAATAGCGGCTGAGTAATGGCGATAAAACGATTTGAGATCGGCTAAAAATACAATAATATTCGGATTCATATTATTTAAAAATGCTCTAAATCGGTCTAATTTCATACGATCGGGTCTAAATATAGCTTAATCGACGTAGAATTTCCTTGCGCTTCTAACGAAACCATTTCCAGCCCTCTAAGTCTAATATCGGCCGAGAAATAGCGAAAAAACTATTTGAGATCGGCTAAAAATACAATAATATTCCGATTCATAAAATTTAAAAATGCTCTAAATCCGTTCGATTTCATCCAATCGTGTCCAAGTATATCTAATCGACGTAGAATTTCCTTGCGCTTCCAACGAGACCATATCCAGCCCTATAAATCTAATACCGGCCGAGTTATCGCGAAAAAACTATTTGAGATCGGCTAAAAGTACAATAATATGTATACAATAATTATCGTATACGATAATTATTGTACACAATATGGATGTATAATCTAATATTTCGAAGAATATTCGGTTTCATAAAATTTAAAAACGCTCTAAATCGGTCCGATTTTATCCGTTCGTGTCCAAAAATATCTATAAGACGTAGAAGTTTCTTGCGGTTCCATTGAGACTATTTTAGGCCCTCTAAGTCTAATAGCGGCTGAGTAATGGCGATAAAACGATTTGAGATCGGCTAAAAATACAATAATATTCGGATTCATAACATATAAAAACGCTCTTAATCGGTCCGAATTCATCCGATCGGGTCCTAATATAGCTTAATCCACGTATATTTTCCTTGCGCTTCCAACGAGACCATATCCAACCCTCTAAGTCTAATAGCGGGCGAGAAATAGCGAAAAAACTATTTGAGATCGGCTAAAACTACTATAATATTCCGATTCATAAAATTTAAAAACGCTCTAAATCGGTCGGATTCACTCCAATCGTGTCCAAATATATCTTATCGACGTAGAATTTCCTTGCGCTTATAATGAGACCATTTTTAGCCTTCTAAGTCTATTAGCGGCTGAGTAATGGCGAAAAAACAATTTGAGATCGGCTAAAAATACAATAATATTCGGATTCATAACATTTAAAAACGCTCTAAATCGGTCCGATTTTATCCGTTCGTGTCCAAAAATATCTATAAGACGTAGAAGTTTCTTGCGGTTCCATTGAGACTATTTTAGGCCCTCTAAGTCTAATAGCGGCTGAGTAATGGCGATAAAACGATTTGAGATCGGCTAAAAATACAATAATATTCGGATTCATAACATATAAAAACGCTCTTAATCGGTCCGAATTCATCCGATCGGGTCCTAATATAGCTTAATCCACGTATATTTTCCTTGCGCTTCCAACGAGACCATATCCAACCCTCTAAGTCTAATAGCGGGCGAGAAATAGCGAAAAAACTATTTGAGATCGGCTAAAACTACTATAATATTCCGATTCATAAAATTTAAAAACGCTCTAAATCGGTCGGATTCACTCCAATCGTGTCCAAATATATCTTATCGACGTAGAATTTCCTTGCGCTTATAATGAGACCATTTTTAGCCTTCTAAGTCTATTAGCAGCTGAGTAATGGCGAAAAAACAATTTGAGATCGGCTAAAAATACAATAATATTCGGATTCATAACATTTAAAAACGCTCTAAATCGGTCCGATTTTATCCGTTCGTGTCCAAAAATATCTATAAGACGTAGAAGTTTCTTGCGGTTCCATTGAGACTATTTTAGGCCCTCTAAGTCTAATAGCGGCTGAGTAATGGCGATAAAACGATTTGAGATCGGCTAAAAATACAATAATATTCGGATTCATAACATATAAAAACGCTCTTAATCGGTCCGAATTCATCCGATCGGGTCCTAATATAGCTTAATCCACGTATATTTTCCTTGCGCTTCCAACGAGACCATATCCAACCCTCTAAGTCTAATAGCGGGCGAGAAATAGCGAAAAAACTATTTGAGATCGGCTAAAACTACTATAATATTCCGATTCATAAAATTTAAAAACGCTCTAAATCGGTCGGATTCACTCCAATCGTGTCCAAATATATCTTATCGACGTAGAATTTCCTTGCGCTTATAATGAGACCATTTTTAGCCTTCTAAGTCTATTAGCGGCTGAGTAATGGCGAAAAAACAATTTGAGATCGGCTAAAAATACAATAATATTCGGATTCATAACATTTAAAAACGCTCTAAATCGGTCCGATTTTATCCGTTCGTGTCCAAAAATATCTATAAGACGTAGAAGTTTCTTGCGGTTCCATTGAGACTATTTTAGGCCCTCTAAGTCTAATAGCGGCTGAGTAATGGCGATAAAACGATTTGAGATCGGCTAAAAATACAATAATATTCGGATTCATAACATATAAAAACGCTCTTAATCGGTCCGAATTCATCCGATCGGGTCCTAATATAGCTTAATCCACGTATATTTTCCTTGCGCTTCCAACGAGACCATATCCAACCCTCTAAGTCTAATAGCGGGCGAGAAATAGCGAAAAAACTATTTGAGATCGGCTAAAACTACTATAATATTCCGATTCATAAAATTTAAAAACGCTCTAAATCGGTCGGATTCACTCCATTCGTGTCCAAGTATATCTAATCGACGTAAAATTTCCTTGCGGTTCCATTGAGACCATTTTCAGCCCTCTAAGTCTAATAGCGGCTGAGTAATGGCGAAAAAACAATTTGAGATCGGCTAAAAATACAATAATATTCGGATTCATAACATTTAAAAACGCTCTAAATCGGTCCGATTTTATCCGTTCGTGTCCAAAAATATCTATAAGACGTAGAAGTTTCTTGCGGTTCCATTGAGACTAATTTAGGCCCTCTAAGTCTAATAGCGGCTGAGTAATGGCGATAAAACGATTTGAGATCGGCTAAAAATACAATAATATTCGGATTCATATTATTTAAAAATGCACTTAATTAGTCCAATTTCATCTATTCGTGTCCAAGTATATCTAATCGACGTAAAATTTCCTTGCGCTTATAATGAGACCATTTCCAGCCCTCTAAGTCTAATATCTGCCGAGAAATAGCGAAAAAACTAATTGAGATCGGCTAAAAATACAATAATATTCGGATTCATATTATTTAATAATGCTCTAAATCGGTCTAATTTCATACCATCGGGTCTAAATATAGCTTAATCGACGTAGAATTTCCTTGCGCTTATAATGATACCATTTTTAGCCCTCTAAGTCTAATAGCGGCCGAGAAATAGCGAAAAAACTATTTGAGATCGGCTAAAACTACTATAATATTCCGATTCATAAAATTTAAAAACGCTCTAAATCGGTCGGATTCACTCCAATCGTGTCCAAATATATCTTATCGACGTAGAATTTCCTTGCGCTTATAATGAGACCATTTTTAGCCCTCTAAGTCTAATAGCGGCCGAGAAATAGCGAAAAAACTATTTGAGATCGGCTAAAACTACAATAATATTCGGACTCATAACATATAAAAACGCTCTAAATCGGTCCGATTTCATCCGATCGGGTCCAAATATAACTAAATCTACGAAGAAGATCTTTGCGGTTCCAATGAAACCATTTCCAGCGCTTTAAGTCTAATAGCGGCCGATTAATGGCGAAATAACGATTTGAGATCGGCTAAAAATACAATAATATTCCGATTCATAAAATTTAAAAACGCTCTTAATCGGTTCGATTTCATCCGATCGGGTCCAAATATAGCTAAATCTACGAATAATTTCATTGCGGTTCCAATGAAACCATTTCCAGCCCTCTAAGTCTAATAGAGACGAAGGGTTGGCGAAAAAACGATTTGAAATCGGCTACAAATACAATAATATTCCGATTCATAAAATTTAAAAATGCTCTAAATACGTTCGATTTCATCCAATCGTGTCCAAGTATATCTAATCGACGTAGATTTTCCTTGCGCTTATAATGAGACCATTTTTAGCCCTCTAAGTCTAATAGCGGCCGAGAAATAGCGAAAAAACTATTTGAGATCGGCTAAAACTACAATAATATTCGGATTCATATTATTTAAAATGCTCTAAATCGGTCTGATTTCATCCGATTGGGTCCAAATATAATTTAATCGACGTAGAAGTTCCTTGCGGTTCCATTGAGACCATTTTAAGCCCTCTAAGTCTAATAGCGGCTGAGTAATGGCGATAAAACGATTTGAGATCGGCTAAAAATACAATAATATTCGGATTCATATTATTTAAAAATGCTCTAAATCGGTCTAATTTCATACGATCGGGTCTAAATATAGCTTAATCGACGTAGAATTTCCTTGCGCTTCTAACGAAACCATTTCCAGCCCTCTAAGTCTAATATCGGCCGAGAAATAGCGAAAAAACTATTTGAGATCGGCTAAAAATACAATAATATTCCGATTCATAAAATTTAAAAATGCTCTAAATCCGTTCGATTTCATCCAATCGTGTCCAAGTATATCTAATCGACGTAGAATTTCCTTGCGCTTCCAACGAGACCATATCCAGCCCTATAAATCTAATACCGGCCGAGTTATCGCGAAAAAACTATTTGAGATCGGCTAAAAATACAATAATATTCGGATTCATATTATTTTAAAATGCACTTAATTGGTCCAATTTCATCTATTCGTGTCCAAGTATATCTAATCGACGTAAAATTTCCTTGCGGTTCCATTGAGACCATTTTCAGCCCTCTAAGTCTAATAGCGGCTGAGTAATGGCGAAAAAACAATTTGAGATCGGCTAAAAATACAATAATATTCGGATTCATAACATTTAAAAACGCTCTTAATCGGTCCGATTTCATCCGTTCTTGTCCAAAAATATCTATAAGACGTAGAAGTTTCTTGCGGTTCCTTTGAGGCTATTTTAAGCCCTCTAAGTCTAATAGCGGCTGAGTAATGGCGATAAAACGATATGAGATCGGCTAAAAATACAATAATATTCGGATTCATATTATTTAAAAATGCTCTAAATCGGTCTAATTTCATACGATCGGGTCTAAATATAGCTGAATCGACGTAGAATTTCCTTGCGCTTATAATGAGACCATTTTTAGCCCTCTAAGTCTATTAGCGGCTGAGAAATGGCGAAAAAACAATTTGAGATCGGCTAAAAATACAATAATATTCGGATTCATAACATTTAAAAACGCTCTAAATCGGTCCGATTTTATCCGTTCGTGTCCAAAAATATCTATAAGACGTAGAAGTTTCTTGCGGTTCCATTGAGACTATTTTAGGCCCTCTAAGTCTAATAGCGGCTGAGTAATGGCGATAAAACGATTTGAGATCGGCTAAAAATACAATAATATTCGGATTCATATTATTTAAAAATGCACTTAATTAGTCTAATTTCATCTATTCGTGTCCAAGTATATCTAATCGACGTAAAATTTCCTTGCGCTTATAATGAGACCATTTCCAGCCCTCTAAGTCTAATATCTGCCGAGAAATAGCGAAAAAACTAATTGAGATCGGCTAAAAATACAATAATATTCGGATTCATATTATTTAATAATGCTCTAAATCGGTCTAATTTCATACCATCAGGTCTAAATATAGCTTAATCGACGTAGAATTTCCTTGCGCTTATAATGATACCATTTTTAGCCCTCTAAGTCTAATAGGGGCCAGAAATAGCGAAAAAACTATTTGAGATCGGCTAAAACTACTATAATATTCCGATTCATAAAATTTAAAAACGCTCTAAATCGGTCGGATTCACTCCAATCGTGTCCAAATATATCTTATCGACGTAGAATTTCCTTGCGCTTATAATGAGACCATTTTTAGCCCTCTAAGTCTAATAGCGGCCGAGAAATAGCGAAAAAACTATTTGAGATCGGCTAAAACTACAATAATATTCGGACTCATAACATATAAAAACGCTCTAAATCGGTCCGATTTCATCCGATCGGGTCCAAATATAACTAAATCTACGAAGAAGATCTTTGCGGTTCCAATGAAACCATTTCCAGCCCTCTAAATCTAATAGGAACCGAGAAATAGCGAAAAAACTATTTGAGATCGGCTAAAACTACAATAATATTCGGACTCATAACATTTAAAAACGCTCTTAATCGGTTCGATTTCATCCGATCGGGTCCAAATATAGCTAAATCTACGAATAATTTCATTGCGGTTCCAATGAAACCATTTCCAGCCCTCTAAATCTAATAGGAACCGAGTAATATCGAAAAAACAATTTGAGATCGGCTAAAAATACAATAATATTCGGATTCATAACATATAAAAACGCTCTTAATCGGTCCGAATTCATCCGATCGGGTCCAAATATAACTAAATCTACGAAGAAGATATTTGCGGTTCCAATGAAACCATTTCCAGCGCTTTAAGTCTAATAGCGGCCGAGTAATGGCGAAAAAACGATTTGAAATCGGCTAAAAATACAATAATATTCCGATTCATAAAATTTAAAAACGCTCTTAATCGGTTCGATTTCATCCGATCGGGTCCAAATATAGCTAAATCTACGAATAATTTCACTGCGGTTCCAATGAAACCATTTCCAGCCCTCTAAGTCTAATAGAGACGAAGGGTTGGCGAAAAAACGATTTGAAATCGGCTACAAATACAATAATATTCCGATTCATAAAATTTAAAAATGCTCTAAATACGTTCGATTTCATCCAATCGTGTCCAAGTATATCTAATCGACGTAGATTTTCCTTGCGCTTATAATGAGACCATTTTTAGCCCTCTAAGTCTAATAGCGGCCGAGAAATAGCGAAAAAACTATTTGAGATCGGCTAAAACTACAATAATATTCGGATTCATATTATTTAAAATGCTCTAAATCGGTCTGATTTCATCCGATTGGGTCCAAATATAATTTAATCGACGTAGAAGTTCCTTGCGGTTCCATTGAGACCATTTTAAGCCCTCTAAGTCTAATAGCGGCTGAGTAATGGCGATAAAACGATTTGAGATCGGCTAAAAATACAATAATATTCGGATTCATATTATTTAAAAATGCTCTAAATCGGTCTAATTTCATACGATCGGGTCTAAATATAGCTTAATCGACGTAGAATTTCCTTGCGCTTCTAACGAAACCATTTCCAGCCCTCTAAGTCTAATATCGGCCGAGAAATAGCGAAAAAACTATTTGAGATCGGCTAAAAATACAATAATATTCCGATTCATAAAATTTAAAAATGCTCTAAATCCGTTCGATTTCATCCAATCGTGTCCAAGTATATCTAATCGACGTAGAATTTCCTTGCGCTTCCAACGAGACCATATCCAGCCCTATAAATCTAATACCGGCCGAGTTATCGCGAAAAAACTATTTGAGATCGGCTAAAAGTACAATAATATGTATACAATAATTATCGTATACGATAATTATTGTACACAATATGGATGTATAATCTAATATTTCGAAGAATATTCGGTTTCATAAAATTTAAAAACGCTCTAAATCGGTCCGATTTTATCCGTTCGTGTCCAAAAATATCTATAAGACGTAGAAGTTTCTTGCGGTTCCATTGAGACTATTTTAGGCCCTCTAAGTCTAATAGCGGCTGAGTAATGGCGATAAAACGATTTGAGATCGGCTAAAAATACAATAATATTCGGATTCATATTATTTAAAAATGCACTTAATTAGTCTAATTTCATCTATTCGTGTCCAAGTATATCTAATCGACGTAAAATTTCCTTGCGCTTATAATGAGACCATTTCCAGCCCTCTAAGTCTAATATCTGCCGAGAAATAGCGAAAAAACTAATTGAGATCGGCTAAAAATACAATAATATTCGGATTCATATTATTTAATAATGCTCTAAATCGGTCTAATTTCATACCATCAGGTCTAAATATAGCTTAATCGACGTAGAATTTCCTTGCGCTTATAATGATACCATTTTTAGCCCTCTAAGTCTAATAGCGGCTGAGTAATGGCGATAAAACGATTTGAGATCGGCTAAAAATACAATAATATTCGGATTCATATTATTTAAAAATGCACTTAATTAGTCTAATTTCATCTATTCGTGTCCAAGTATATCTAATCGACGTAAAATTTCCTTGCGCTTATAATGAGACCATTTCCAGCCCTCTAAGTCTAATATCTGCCGAGAAATAGCGAAAAAACTAATTGAGATCGGCTAAAAATACAATAATATTCGGATTCATATTATTTAATAATGCTCTAAATCGGTCTAATTTCATACCATCAGGTCTAAATATAGCTTAATCGACGTAGAATTTCCTTGCGCTTATAATGATACCATTTTTAGCCCTCTAAGTCTAATAGCGGCCGAGAAATAGCGAAAAAACTATTTGAGATCGGCTAAAACTACTATAATATTCCGATTCATAAAATTTAAAAACGCTCTAAATCGGTCGGATTCACTCCAATCGTGTCCAAATATATCTTATCGACGTAGAATTTCCTTGCGCTTATAATGAGACCATTTTTAGCCCTCTAAGTCTAATAGCGGCCGAGAAATAGCGAAAAAACTATTTGAGATCGGCTAAAACTACAATAATATTCGGACTCATAACATATAAAAACGCTCTAAATCGGTCCGATTTCATCCGATCGGGTCCAAATATAACTAAATCTACGAAGAAGATCTTTGCGGTTCCAATGAAACCATTTCCAGCCCTCTAAATCTAATAGGAACCGAGAAATAGCGAAAAAACTATTTGAGATCGGCTAAAACTACAATAATATTCGGATTCATAACATATAAAAACGCTCTTAATCGGTCCGAATTCATCCGATCGGGTCCTAATATAGCTTAATCCACGTATATTTTCCTTGCGCTTCCAACGAGACCATATCCAACCCTCTAAGTCTAATAGCGGGCGAGAAATAGCGAAAAAACTATTTGAGATCGGCTAAAACTACTATAATATTCCGATTCATAAAATTTAAAAACGCTCTAAATCGGTCGGATTCACTCCAATCGTGTCCAAATATATCTTATCGACGTAGAATTTCCTTGCGCTTATAATGAGACCATTTTTAGCCTTCTAAGTCTATTAGCGGCTGAGTAATGGCGAAAAAACAATTTGAGATCGGCTAAAAATACAATAATATTCGGATTCATAACATTTAAAAACGCTCTAAATCGGTCCGATTTTATCCGTTCGTGTCCAAAAATATCTATAAGACGTAGAAGTTTCTTGCGGTTCCATTGAGACTATTTTAGGCCCTCTAAGTCTAATAGCGGCTGAGTAATGGCGATAAAACGATTTGAGATCGGCTAAAAATACAATAATATTCGGATTCATAACATATAAAAACGCTCTTAATCGGTCCGAATTCATCCGATCGGGTCCTAATATAGCTTAATCCACGTATATTTTCCTTGCGCTTCCAACGAGACCATATCCAACCCTCTAAGTCTAATAGCGGGCGAGAAATAGCGAAAAAACTATTTGAGATCGGCTAAAACTACTATAATATTCCGATTCATAAAATTTAAAAACGCTCTAAATCGGTCGGATTCACTCCAATCGTGTCCAAATATATCTTATCGACGTAGAATTTCCTTGCGCTTATAATGAGACCATTTTTAGCCTTCTAAGTCTATTAGCAGCTGAGTAATGGCGAAAAAACAATTTGAGATCGGCTAAAAATACAATAATATTCGGATTCATAACATTTAAAAACGCTCTAAATCGGTCCGATTTTATCCGTTCGTGTCCAAAAATATCTATAAGACGTAGAAGTTTCTTGCGGTTCCATTGAGACTAATTTAGGCCCTCTAAGTCTAATAGCGGCTGAGTAATGGCGATAAAACGATTTGAGATCGGCTAAAAATACAATAATATTCGGATTCATATTATTTAAAAATGCACTTAATTAGTCCAATTTCATCTATTCGTGTCCAAGTATATCTAATCGACGTAAAATTTCCTTGCGCTTATAATGAGACCATTTCCAGCCCTCTAAGTCTAATATCTGCCGAGAAATAGCGAAAAAACTAATTGAGATCGGCTAAAAATACAATAATATTCGGATTCATATTATTTAATAATGCTCTAAATCGGTCTAATTTCATACCATCGGGTCTAAATATAGCTTAATCGACGTAGAATTTCCTTGCGCTTATAATGATACCATTTTTAGCCCTCTAAGTCTAATAGCGGCCGAGAAATAGCGAAAAAACTATTTGAGATCGGCTAAAACTACTATAATATTCCGATTCATAAAATTTAAAAACGCTCTAAATCGGTCGGATTCACTCCAATCGTGTCCAAATATATCTTATCGACGTAGAATTTCCTTGCGCTTATAATGAGACCATTTTTAGCCCTCTAAGTCTAATAGCGGCCGAGAAATAGCGAAAAAACTATTTGAGATCGGCTAAAACTACAATAATATTCGGACTCATAACATATAAAAACGCTCTAAATCGGTCCGATTTCATCCGATCGGGTCCAAATATAACTAAATCTACGAAGAAGATCTTTGCGGTTCCAATGAAACCATTTCCAGCGCTTTAAGTCTAATAGCGGCCGATTAATGGCGAAAAAACGATTTGAGATCGGCTAAAAATACAATAATATTCCGATTCATAAAATTTAAAAACGCTCTTAATCGGTTCGATTTCATCCGATCGGGTCCAAATATAGCTAAATCTACGAATAATTTCATTGCGGTTCCAATGAAACCATTTCCAGCCCTCTAAGTCTAATAGAGACGAAGGGTTGGCGAAAAAACGATTTGAAATCGGCTACAAATACAATAATATTCCGATTCATAAAATTTAAAAATGCTCTAAATACGTTCGATTTCATCCAATCGTGTCCAAGTATATCTAATCGACGTAGATTTTCCTTGCGCTTATAATGAGACCATTTTTAGCCCTCTAAGTCTAATAGCGGCCGAGAAATAGCGAAAAAACTATTTGAGATCGGCTAAAACTACAATAATATTCGGATTCATATTATTTAAAATGCTCTAAATCGGTCTGATTTCATCCGATTGGGTCCAAATATAATTTAATCGACGTAGAAGTTCCTTGCGGTTCCATTGAGACCATTTTAAGCCCTCTAAGTCTAATAGCGGCTGAGTAATGGCGATAAAACGATTTGAGATCGGCTAAAAATACAATAATATTCGGATTCATATTATTTAAAAATGCTCTAAATCGGTCTAATTTCATACGATCGGGTCTAAATATAGCTTAATCGACGTAGAATTTCCTTGCGCTTCTAACGAAACCATTTCCAGCCCTCTAAGTCTAATATCGGCCGAGAAATAGCGAAAAAACTATTTGAGATCGGCTAAAAATACAATAACATTCCGATTCATAAAATTTAAAAATGCTCTAAATCCGTTCGATTTCATCCAATCGTGTCCAAGTATATCTAATCGACGTAGAATTTCCTTGCGCTTCCAACGAGACCATATCCAGCCCTATAAATCTAATACCGGCCGAGTTATCGCGAAAAAACTATTTGAGATCGGCTAAAAATACAATAATATTCGGATTCATATTATTTTAAAATGCACTTAATTGGTCCAATTTCATCTATTCGTGTCCAAGTATATCTAATCGACGTAAAATTTCCTTGCGGTTCCATTGAGACCATTTTCAGCCCTCTAAGTCTAATAGCGGCTGAGTAATGGCGAAAAAACAATTTGAGATCGGCTAAAAATACAATAATATTCGGATTCATAACATTTAAAAACGCTCTTAATCGGTCCGATTTCATCCGTTCTTGTCCAAAAATATCTATAAGACGTAGAAGTTTCTTGCGGTTCCTTTGAGGCTATTTTAAGCCCTCTAAGTCTAATAGCGGCTGAGTAATGGCGATAAAACGATATGAGATCGGCTAAAAATACAATAATATTCGGATTCATATTATTTAAAAATGCTCTAAATCGGTCTAATTTCATACGATCGGGTCTAAATATAGCTGAATCGACGTAGAATTTCCTTGCGCTTATAATGAGACCATTTTTAGCCCTCTAAGTCTATTAGCGGCTGAGAAATGGCGAAAAAACAATTTGAGATCGGCTAAAAATACAATAATATTCGGATTCATAACATTTAAAAACGCTCTAAATCGGTCCGATTTTATCCGTTCGTGTCCAAAAATATCTATAAGACGTAGAAGTTTCTTGCGGTTCCATTGAGACTATTTTAGGCCCTCTAAGTCTAATAGCGGCTGAGTAATGGCGATAAAACGATTTGAGATCGGCTAAAAATACAATAATATTCGGATTCATATTATTTAAAAATGCACTTAATTAGTCTAATTTCATCTATTCGTGTCCAAGTATATCTAATCGACGTAAAATTTCCTTGCGCTTATAATGAGACCATTTCCAGCCCTCTAAGTCTAATATCTGCCGAGAAATAGCGAAAAAACTAATTGAGATCGGCTAAAAATACAATAATATTCGGATTCATATTATTTAATAATGCTCTAAATCGGTCTAATTTCATACCATCAGGTCTAAATATAGCTTAATCGACGTAGAATTTCCTTGCGCTTATAATGATACCATTTTTAGCCCTCTAAGTCTAATAGCGGCCGAGAAATAGCGAAAAAACTATTTGAGATCGGCTAAAACTACTATAATATTCCGATTCATAAAATTTAAAAACGCTCTAAATCGGTCGGATTCACTCCAATCGTGTCCAAATATATCTTATCGACGTAGAATTTCCTTGCGCTTATAATGAGACCATTTTTAGCCCTCTAAGTCTAATAGCGGCCGAGAAATAGCGAAAAAACTATTTGAGATCGGCTAAAACTACAATAATATTCGGACTCATAACATATAAAAACGCTCTAAATCGGTCCGATTTCATCCGATCGGGTCCAAATATAACTAAATCTACGAAGAAGATCTTTGCGGTTCCAATGAAACCATTTCCAGCCCTCTAAATCTAATAGGAACCGAGAAATAGCGAAAAAACTATTTGAGATCGGCTAAAACTACAATAATATTCGGACTCATAACATTTAAAAACGCTCTTAATCGGTTCGATTTCATCCGATCGGGTCCAAATATAGCTAAATCTACGAATAATTTCATTGCGGTTCCAATGAAACCATTTCCAGCCCTCTAAATCTAATAGGAACCGAGTAATATCGAAAAAACAATTTGAGATCGGCTAAAAATACAATAATATTCGGATTCATAACATATAAAAACGCTCTTAATCGGTCCGAATTCATCCGATCGGGTCCAAATATAACTAAATCTACGAAGAAGATATTTGCGGTTCCAATGAAACCATTTCCAGCGCTTTAAGTCTAATAGCGGCCGAGTAATGGCGAAAAAACGATTTGAGATCGGCTAAAAATACAATAATATTCCGATTCATAAAATTTAAAAACGCTCTTAATCGGTTCGATTTCATCCGATCGGGTCCAAATATAGCTAAATCTACGAATAATTTCACTGCGGTTCCAATGAAACCATTTCCAGCCCTCTAAGTCTAATAGAGACGAAGGGTTGGCGAAAAAACGATTTGAAATCGGCTACAAATACAATAATATTCCGATTCATAAAATTTAAAAATGCTCTAAATACGTTCGATTTCATCCAATCGTGTCCAAGTATATCTAATCGACGTAGATTTTCCTTGCGCTTATAATGAGACCATTTTTAGCCCTCTAAGTCTAATAGCGGCCGAGAAATAGCGAAAAAACTATTTGAGATCGGCTAAAACTACAATAATATTCGGATTCATATTATTTAAAATGCTCTAAATCGGTCTGATTTCATCCGATTGGGTCCAAATATAATTTAATCGACGTAGAAGTTCCTTGCGGTTCCATTGAGACCATTTTAAGCCCTCTAAGTCTAATAGCGGCTGAGTAATGGCGATAAAACGATTTGAGATCGGCTAAAAATACAATAATATTCGGATTCATATTATTTAAAAATGCTCTAAATCGGTCTAATTTCATACGATCGGGTCTAAATATAGCTTAATCGACGTAGAATTTCCTTGCGCTTCTAACGAAACCATTTCCAGCCCTCTAAGTCTAATATCGGCCGAGAAATAGCGAAAAAACTATTTGAGATCGGCTAAAAATACAATAATATTCCGATTCATAAAATTTAAAAATGCTCTAAATCCGTTCGATTTCATCCAATCGTGTCCAAGTATATCTAATCGACGTAGAATTTCCTTGCGCTTCCAACGAGACCATATCCAGCCCTATAAATCTAATACCGGCCGAGTTATCGCGAAAAAACTATTTGAGATCGGCTAAAAGTACAATAATATGTATACAATAATTATCGTATACGATAATTATTGTACACAATATGGATGTATAATCTAATATTTCGAAGAATATTCGGTTTCATAAAATTTAAAAACGCTCTAAATCGGTCCGATTTTATCCGTTCGTGTCCAAAAATATCTATAAGACGTAGAAGTTTCTTGCGGTTCCATTGAGACTATTTTAGGCCCTCTAAGTCTAATAGCGGCTGAGTAATGGCGATAAAACGATTTGAGATCGGCTAAAAATACAATAATATTCGGATTCATATTATTTAAAAATGCACTTAATTAGTCTAATTTCATCTATTCGTGTCCAAGTATATCTAATCGACGTAAAATTTCCTTGCGCTTATAATGAGACCATTTCCAGCCCTCTAAGTCTAATATCTGCCGAGAAATAGCGAAAAAACTAATTGAGATCGGCTAAAAATACAATAATATTCGGATTCATATTATTTAATAATGCTCTAAATCGGTCTAATTTCATACCATCAGGTCTAAATATAGCTTAATCGACGTAGAATTTCCTTGCGCTTATAATGATACCATTTTTAGCCCTCTAAGTCTAATAGCGGCTGAGTAATGGCGATAAAACGATTTGAGATCGGCTAAAAATACAATAATATTCGGATTCATATTATTTAAAAATGCACTTAATTAGTCTAATTTCATCTATTCGTGTCCAAGTATATCTAATCGACGTAAAATTTCCTTGCGCTTATAATGAGACCATTTCCAGCCCTCTAAGTCTAATATCTGCCGAGAAATAGCGAAAAAACTAATTGAGATCGGCTAAAAATACAATAATATTCGGATTCATATTATTTAATAATGCTCTAAATCGGTCTAATTTCATACCATCAGGTCTAAATATAGCTTAATCGACGTAGAATTTCCTTGCGCTTATAATGATACCATTTTTAGCCCTCTAAGTCTAATAGCGGCCGAGAAATAGCGAAAAAACTATTTGAGATCGGCTAAAACTACTATAATATTCCGATTCATAAAATTTAAAAACGCTCTAAATCGGTCGGATTCACTCCAATCGTGTCCAAATATATCTTATCGACGTAGAATTTCCTTGCGCTTATAATGAGACCATTTTTAGCCCTCTAAGTCTAATAGCGGCCGAGAAATAGCGAAAAAACTATTTGAGATCGGCTAAAACTACAATAATATTCGGACTCATAACATATAAAAACGCTCTAAATCGGTCCGATTTCATCCGATCGGGTCCAAATATAACTAAATCTACGAAGAAGATCTTTGCGGTTCCAATGAAACCATTTCCAGCCCTCTAAATCTAATAGGAACCGAGAAATAGCGAAAAAACTATTTGAGATCGGCTAAAACTACAATAATATTCGGACTCATAACATTTAAAAACGCTCTTAATCGGTTCGATTTCATCCGATCGGGTCCAAATATAGCTAAATCTACGAATAATTTCATTGCGGTTCCAATGAAACCATTTCCAGCCCTCTAAATCTAATAGGAACCGAGTAATATCGAAAAAACGATTTCAAATCGGCTAAAAATACAATAATATTCGGATTCATAACATATAAAAACGCTCTTAATCGGTCCGAATTCATCCGATCGGGTCCAAATATAACTAAATCTACGAAGAAGATATTTGCGGTTCCAATGAAACCATTTCCAGCGCTTTAAGTCTAATAGCGGCCGAGTAATGGCGAAAAAACGATTTGAGATCGGCTAAAAATACAATAATATTCCGATTCATAAAATTTAAAAACGCTCTTAATCGGTTCGATTTCATCCGATCGGGTCCAAATATAGCTAAATCTACGAATAATTTCACTGCGGTTCCAATGAAACCATTTTAAGCCCTCTAAGTCTAATAGCGGCTGAGTAATGGCGATAAAACGATTTGAGATCGGCTAAAAATACAATAATATTCGGATTCATATTATTTAAAAATGCTCTAAATCGGTCTAATTTCATACGATCGGGTCTAAATATAGCTTAATCGACGTAGAATTTCCTTGCGCTTCTAACGAAACCATTTCCAGCCCTCTAAGTCTAATATCGGCCGAGAAATAGCGAAAAAACTATTTGAGATCGGCTAAAAATACAATAATATTCCGATTCATAAAATTTAAAAATGCTCTAAATCCGTTCGATTTCATCCAATCGTGTCCAAGTATATCTAATCGACGTAGAATTTCCTTGCGCTTCCAACGAGACCATATCCAGCCCTATAAATCTAATACCGGCCGAGTTATCGCGAAAAAACTATTTGAGATCGGCTAAAAGTACAATAATATGTATACAATAATTATCGTATACGATAATTATTGTACACAATATGGATGTATAATCTAATATTTCGAAGAATATTCGGTTTCATAAAATTTAAAAACGCTCTAAATCGGTCCGATTTTATCCGTTCGTGTCCAAAAATATCTATAAGACGTAGAAGTTTCTTGCGGTTCCATTGAGACTATTTTAGGCCCTCTAAGTCTAATAGCGGCTGAGTAATGGCGATAAAACGATTTGAGATCGGCTAAAAATACAATAATATTCGGATTCATAACATATAAAAACGCTCTTAATCGGTCCGAATTCATCCGATCGGGTCCTAATATAGCTTAATCCACGTATATTTTCCTTGCGCTTCCAACGAGACCATATCCAACCCTCTAAGTCTAATAGCGGGCGAGAAATAGCGAAAAAACTATTTGAGATCGGCTAAAACTACTATAATATTCCGATTCATAAAATTTAAAAACGCTCTAAATCGGTCGGATTCACTCCAATCGTGTCCAAATATATCTTATCGACGTAGAATTTCCTTGCGCTTATAATGAGACCATTTTTAGCCTTCTAAGTCTATTAGCGGCTGAGTAATGGCGAAAAAACAATTTGAGATCGGCTAAAAATACAATAATATTCGGATTCATAACATTTAAAAACGCTCTAAATCGGTCCGATTTTATCCGTTCGTGTCCAAAAATATCTATAAGACGTAGAAGTTTCTTGCGGTTCCATTGAGACTATTTTAGGCCCTCTAAGTCTAATAGCGGCTGAGTAATGGCGATAAAACGATTTGAGATCGGCTAAAAATACAATAATATTCGGATTCATAACATATAAAAACGCTCTTAATCGGTCCGAATTCATCCGATCGGGTCCTAATATAGCTTAATCCACGTATATTTTCCTTGCGCTTCCAACGAGACCATATCCAACCCTCTAAGTCTAATAGCGGGCGAGAAATAGCGAAAAAACTATTTGAGATCGGCTAAAACTACTATAATATTCCGATTCATAAAATTTAAAAACGCTCTAAATCGGTCGGATTCACTCCAATCGTGTCCAAATATATCTTATCGACGTAGAATTTCCTTGCGCTTATAATGAGACCATTTTTAGCCTTCTAAGTCTATTAGCAGCTGAGTAATGGCGAAAAAACAATTTGAGATCGGCTAAAAATACAATAATATTCGGATTCATAACATTTAAAAACGCTCTAAATCGGTCCGATTTTATCCGTTCGTGTCCAAAAATATCTATAAGACGTAGAAGTTTCTTGCGGTTCCATTGAGACTAATTTAGGCCCTCTAAGTCTAATAGCGGCTGAGTAATGGCGATAAAACGATTTGAGATCGGCTAAAAATACAATAATATTCGGATTCATATTATTTAAAAATGCACTTAATTAGTCCAATTTCATCTATTCGTGTCCAAGTATATCTAATCGACGTAAAATTTCCTTGCGCTTATAATGAGACCATTTCCAGCCCTCTAAGTCTAATATCTGCCGAGAAATAGCGAAAAAACTAATTGAGATCGGCTAAAAATACAATAATATTCGGATTCATATTATTTAATAATGCTCTAAATCGGTCTAATTTCATACCATCGGGTCTAAATATAGCTTAATCGACGTAGAATTTCCTTGCGCTTATAATGATACCATTTTTAGCCCTCTAAGTCTAATAGCGGCCGAGAAATAGCGAAAAAACTATTTGAGATCGGCTAAAACTACTATAATATTCCGATTCATAAAATTTAAAAACGCTCTAAATCGGTCGGATTCACTCCAATCGTGTCCAAATATATCTTATCGACGTAGAATTTCCTTGCGCTTATAATGAGACCATTTTTAGCCCTCTAAGTCTAATAGCGGCCGAGAAATAGCGAAAAAACTATTTGAGATCGGCTAAAACTACAATAATATTCGGACTCATAACATATAAAAACGCTCTAAATCGGTCCGATTTCATCCGATCGGGTCCAAATATAACTAAATCTACGAAGAAGATCTTTGCGGTTCCAATGAAACCATTTCCAGCGCTTTAAGTCTAATAGCGGCCGATTAATGGCGAAAAAACGATTTGAGATCGGCTAAAAATACAATAATATTCCGATTCATAAAATTTAAAAACGCTCTTAATCGGTTCGATTTCATCCGATCGGGTCCAAATATAGCTAAATCTACGAATAATTTCATTGCGGTTCCAATGAAACCATTTCCAGCCCTCTAAGTCTAATAGAGACGAAGGGTTGGCGAAAAAACGATTTGAAATCGGCTACAAATACAATAATATTCGGATTCATAAAATTTAAAAACATTCTTTATCGGTCCGATTTCATCCGATCGGGTCCAAATATAGTTGAATCGATGTAGAATTTCCTTGCGCTTCCAATGAGACCATTTCCAGCCCTCTAAGTCTAATAGAGACCGAGTTATGGCGAAAAAACGATTTGAGATCGGCTAAAAATACAATAATATTCCGATTCATAAAATTTAAAAACGCTCTTAATCGGTCCGATTTCATCCGTTCTTGTCCAAAAATATCTATAAGACGTAGAAGTTTCTTGCGGTTCCTTTGAGGCTATTTTAAGCCCTCTAAGTCTAATAGCGGCTGAGTAATGGCGATAAAACGATATGAGATCGGCTAAAAATACAATAATATTCGGATTCATATAATTTAAAAATGCTCTAAATCGGTCTAATTTCATACGATCGGGTCTAAATATAGCTTAATCGACGTAGAATTTCCTTGCGCTTCTAACGAAACAATTTCCAGCCCTCTAAGTCTAATATCGGCCGAGAAATAGCGAAAAAACTATTTGAGATCGGCTAAAAATACAATAATATTCGGATTCATATTATTTAAAAATGCTCTAAATCGGTCCGATTTCATCCAATCGTGTCCAAGTATACCTAATCGACGTAGAATTTGTTTGCGCCTTAAATGAGACCAGTTTTAGCCCTCTAACTCTAAAAGCGGCCGAGAAATGGCGAAATAACTATTTTGAGATCGGCTAAAAATACAATAATATTCCGATTCATAAAATTTAAAAATGCTCTAAATCCGTTCGATTTCATCCAATCGTGTCCAAGTATATCTAATCGACGTAGATTTTCCTTGCGCTTATAATGAGACCATTTTTAGCCCTCTAAGTCTAATAGCGGCCGAGAAATAGCGAAAAAACTATTTGAGATCGGCTAAAAATACAATAATATTCGGACTCATAACATATAAAAACGCTCTTAATCGGTCCGATTTCATCCGATCGGGTCCAAATATAACTAAATCTACGAAGAAGATCTTTGCGGTTCCAATGAAACCATTTCCAGCGCTTTAAGTCTAATAGCGGCCGAGTAATGGCGAAAAAACGATTTGAGATCGGCTAAAAATACAATAATATTCCGATTCATAAAATTTAAAAACGCTCTTAATCGGTTCGATTTCATCCGGTCGGGTCCAAATATAGCTAAATCTACGAATAATTTCATTGCGGTTCCAATGAAACCATTTCCAGCCCTCTAAGTCTAATAGAGACGAAGGGTTGGCGAAAAAACGATTTGAAATCGGCTACAAATACAATAATATTCGGATTCATAAAATTTAAAAACATTCTTTATCGGTCCGATTTCATCCGATCGGGTCCAAATATAGTTGAATCGATGTAGAATTTCCTTGCGCTTATAATGAGACCATTTTTAGCCCTCTAAGTCTATTAGCGGCTGAGTAATGGCGAAAAAACAATTTGAGATCGGCTAAAAATACAATAATATTCGGATTCATAACATTTAAAAACGCTCTAAATCGGTCCGATTTTATCCGTTCGTGTCCAAAAATATCTATAAGACGTAGAAGTTTCTTGCGGTTCCATTGAGACTATTTTAGGCCCTCTAAGTCTAATAGCGGCTGAGTAATGGCGATAAAACGATTTGAGATCGGCTAAAAATACAATAATATTCGGATTCATAACATATAAAAACGCTCTTAATCGGTACGAATTCATCCGATCGGGTCCTAATATAGCTTAATCCACGTATATTTTCCTTGCGCTTCCAACGAGACCATATCCAACCCTCTAAGTCTAATAGCGGGCGAGAAATAGCGAAAAAACTATTTGAGATCGGCTAAAACTACTATAATATTCCGATTCATAAAATTTAAAAACGCTCTAAATCGGTCGGATTCACTCCAATCGTGTCCAAATATATCTTATCGACGTAGAATTTCCTTGCGCTTATAATGAGACCATTTTTAGCCTTCTAAGTCTATTAGCAGCTGAGTAATGGCGAAAAAACAATTTGAGATCGGCTAAAAATACAATAATATTCGGATTCATAACATTTAAAAACGCTCTAAATCGGTCCGATTTTATCCGTTCGTGTCCAAAAATATCTATAAGACGTAGAAGTTTCTTGCGGTTCCATTGAGACTAATTTAGGCCCTCTAAGTCTAATAGCGGCTGAGTAATGGCGATAAAACGATTTGAGATCGGCTAAAAATACAATAATATTCGGATTCATATTATTTAAAAATGCACTTAATTAGTCCAATTTCATCTATTCGTGTCCAAGTATATCTAATCGACGTAAAATTTCCTTGCGCTTATAATGAGACCATTTCCAGCCCTCTAAGTCTAATATCTGCCGAGAAATAGCGAAAAAACTAATTGAGATCGGCTAAAAATACAATAATATTCGGATTCATATTATTTAATAATGCTCTAAATCGGTCTAATTTCATACCATCGGGTCTAAATATAGCTTAATCGACGTAGAATTTCCTTGCGCTTATAATGATACCATTTTTAGCCCTCTAAGTCTAATAGCGGCCGAGAAATAGCGAAAAAACTATTTGAGATCGGCTAAAACTACTATAATATTCCGATTCATAAAATTTAAAAACGCTCTAAATCGGTCGGATTCACTCCAATCGTGTCCAAATATATCTTATCGACGTAGAATTTCCTTGCGCTTATAATGAGACCATTTTTAGCCCTCTAAGTCTAATAGCGGCCGAGAAATAGCGAAAAAACTATTTGAGATCGGCTAAAACTACAATAATATTCGGACTCATAACATATAAAAACGCTCTAAATCGGTCCGATTTCATCCGATCGGGTCCAAATATAACTAAATCTACGAAGAAGATCTTTGCGGTTCCAATGAAACCATTTCCAGCGCTTTAAGTCTAATAGCGGCCGATTAATGGCGAAAAAACGATTTGAGATCGGCTAAAAATACAATAATATTCCGATTCATAAAATTTAAAAACGCTCTTAATCGGTTCGATTTCATCCGATCGGGTCCAAATATAGCTAAATCTACGAATAATTTCATTGCGGTTCCAATGAAACCATTTCCAGCCCTCTAAGTCTAATAGAGACGAAGGGTTGGCGAAAAAACGATTTGAAATCGGCTACAAATACAATAATATTCGGATTCATAAAATTTAAAAACATTCTTTATCGGTCCGATTTCATCCGATCGGGTCCAAATATAGTTGAATCGATGTAGAATTTCCTTGCGCTTCCAATGAGACCATTTCCAGCCCTCTAAGTCTAATAGAGACCGAGTTATGGCGAAAAAACGATTTGAGATCGGCTAAAAATACAATAATATTCCGATTCATAAAATTTAAAAACGCTCTTAATCGGTCCGATTTCATCCGTTCTTGTCCAAAAATATCTATAAGACGTAGAAGTTTCTTGCGGTTCCTTTGAGGCTATTTTAAGCCCTCTAAGTCTAATAGCGGCTGAGTAATGGCGATAAAACGATATGAGATCGGCTAAAAATACAATAATATTCGGATTCATATAATTTAAAAATGCTCTAAATCGGTCTAATTTCATACGATCGGGTCTAAATATAGCTTAATCGACGTAGAATTTCCTTGCGCTTCTAACGAAACAATTTCCAGCCCTCTAAGTCTAATATCGGCCGAGAAATAGCGAAAAAACTATTTGAGATCGGCTAAAAATACAATAATATTCGGATTCATATTATTTAAAAATGCTCTAAATCGGTCCGATTTCATCCAATCGTGTCCAAGTATACCTAATCGACGTAGAATTTGTTTGCGCCTTAAATGAGACCAGTTTTAGCCCTCTAACTCTAAAAGCGGCCGAGAAATGGCGAAATAACTATTTTGAGATCGGCTAAAAATACAATAATATTCCGATTCATAAAATTTAAAAATGCTCTAAATCCGTTCGATTTCATCCAATCGTGTCCAAGTATATCTAATCGACGTAGATTTTCCTTGCGCTTATAATGAGACCATTTTTAGCCCTCTAAGTCTAATAGCGGCCGAGAAATAGCGAAAAAACTATTTGAGATCGGCTAAAAATACAATAATATTCGGACTCATAACATATAAAAACGCTCTTTATCGGTCCGATTTCATCCGATCGGGTCCAAATATAACTAAATCTACGAAGAAGATCTTTGCGGTTCCAATGAAACCATTTCCAGCGCTTTAAGTCTAATAGCGGCCGAGTAATGGCGAAAAAACGATTTGAGATCGGCTAAAAATACAATAATATTCCGATTCATAAAATTTAAAAACGCTCTTAATCGGTTCGATTTCATCCGGTCGGGTCCAAATATAGCTAAATCTACGAATAATTTCATTGCGGTTCCAATGAAACCATTTCCAGCCCTCTAAGTCTAATAGAGACGAAGGGTTGGCGAAAAAACGATTTGAAATCGGCTACAAATACAATAATATTCGGATTCATAAAATTTAAAAACATTCTTTATCGGTTCGATTTCATCCGATCGGGTCCAAATATAGTTGAATCGATGTAGAATTTCCTTGCGCTTCCAATGAGACCATTTCCAGCCCTCTAAGTCTAATAGAGACCGAGTTATGGCGAAAAAACGATTTGAGATCGGCTAAAAATACAATAATATTCGGATTCATATTATTTTAAAATGCACTTAATTGGTCCAATTTCATCTATTCGTGTCCAAGTATATCTAATCGACGTAAAATTTCCTTGCGGTTCCATTGAGACCATTTTCAGCCCTCTAAGTCTAATAGCGGCTGAGTAATGGCGAAAAAACAATTTGAGATCGGCTAAAAATACAATAATATTCGGATTCATAACATTTAAAAACGCTCTTAATCGGTCCGATTTCATCCGTTCTTGTCCAAAAATATCTATAAGACGTAGAAGTTTCTTGCGGTTCCTTTGAGGCTATTTTAAGCCCTCTAAGTCTAATAGCGGCTGAGTAATGGCGATAAAACGATATGAGATCGGCTAAAAATACAATAATATTCGGATTCATATTATTTAAAAATGCTCTAAATCGGTCTAATTTCATACGATCGGGTCTAAATATAGCTGAATCGACGTAGAATTTCCTTGCGCTTATAATGAGACCATTTTTAGCCCTCTAAGTCTATTAGCGGCTGAGTAATGGCGAAAAAACAATTTGAGATCGGCTAAAAATACAATAATATTCGGATTCATAACATTTAAAAACGCTCTAAATCGGTCCGATTTTATCCGTTCGTGTCCAAAAATATCTATAAGACGTAGAAGTTTCTTGCGGTTCCATTGAGACTATTTTAGGCCCTCTAAGTCTAATAGCGGCTGAGTAATGGCGATAAAACGATTTGAGATCGGCTAAAAATACAATAATATTCGGATTCATATTATTTAAAAATGCACTTAATTAGTCTAATTTCATCTATTCGTGTCCAAGTATATCTAATCGACGTAAAATTTCCTTGCGCTTATAATGAGACCATTTTTAGCCCTCTAAGTCTAATAGCGGCCGAGAAATAGCGAAAAAACTATTTGAGATCGGCTAAAAATACAATAATATTCGGACTCATAACATATAAAAACGCTCTTAATCGGTCCGATTTCATCCGATCGGGTCCAAATATAACTAAATCTACGAAGAAGATCTTTGCGGTTCCAATGAAACCATTTCCAGCGCTTTAAGTCTAATAGCGGCCGAGTAATGGCGAAAAAACGATTTGAGATCGGCTAAAAATACAATAATATTCCGATTCATAAAATTTAAAAACGCTCTTAATCGGTTCGATTTCATCCGGTCGGGTCCAAATATAGCTAAATCTACGAATAATTTCATTGCGGTTCCAATGAAACCATTTCCAGCCCTCTAAGTCTAATAGAGACGAAGGGTTGGCGAAAAAACGATTTGAAATCGGCTACAAATACAATAATATTCGGATTCATAAAATTTAAAAACATTCTTTATCGGTCCGATTTCATCCGATCGGGTCCAAATATAGTTGAATCGATGTAGAATTTCCTTGCGCTTATAATGAGACCATTTTTAGCCCTCTAAGTCTATTAGCGGCTGAGTAATGGCGAAAAAACAATTTGAGATCGGCTAAAAATACAATAATATTCGGATTCATAACATTTAAAAACGCTCTAAATCGGTCCGATTTTATCCGTTCGTGTCCAAAAATATCTATAAGACGTAGAAGTTTCTTGCGGTTCCATTGAGACTATTTTAGGCCCTCTAAGTCTAATAGCGGCTGAGTAATGGCGATAAAACGATTTGAGATCGGCTAAAAATACAATAATATTCGGATTCATATTATTTTAAAATGCACTTAATTGGTCCAATTTCATCTATTCGTGTCCAAGTATATCTAATCGACGTAAAATTTCCTTGCGGTTCCATTGAGACCATTTTCAGCCCTCTAAGTCTAATAGCGGCTGAGTAATGGCGAAAAAACAATTTGAGATCGGCTAAAAATACAATAATATTCGGATTCATAACATTTAAAAACGCTCTTAATCGGTCCGATTTCATCCGTTCTTGTCCAAAAATATCTATAAGACGTAGAAGTTTCTTGCGGTTCCTTTGAGGCTATTTTAAGCCCTCTAAGTCTAATAGCGGCTGAGTAATGGCGATAAAACGATATGAGATCGGCTAAAAATACAATAATATTCGGATTCATATTATTTAAAAATGCTCTAAATCGGTCTAATTTCATACGATCGGGTCTAAATATAGCTGAATCGACGTAGAATTTCCTTGCGCTTATAATGAGACCATTTTTAGCCCTCTAAGTCTATTAGCGGCTGAGTAATGGCGAAAAAACAATTTGAGATCGGCTAAAAATACAATAATATTCGGATTCATAACATTTAAAAACGCTCTAAATCGGTCCGATTTTATCCGTTCGTGTCCAAAAATATCTATAAGACGTAGAAGTTTCTTGCGGTTCCATTGAGACTATTTTAGGCCCTCTAAGTCTAATAGCGGCTGAGTAATGGCGATAAAACGATTTGAGATCGGCTAAAAATACAATAATATTCGGATTCATATTATTTAAAAATGCACTTAATTAGTCTAATTTCATCTATTCGTGTCCAAGTATATCTAATCGACGTAAAATTTCCTTGCGCTTATAATGAGACCATTTTTAGCCCTCTAAGTCTAATAGCGGCCGAGAAATAGCGAAAAAACTATTTGAGATCGGCTAAAAATACAATAATATTCGGACTCATAACATATAAAAACGCTCTTAATCGGTCCGATTTCATCCGATCGGGTCCAAATATAACTAAATCTACGAAGAATATCTTTGCGGTTCCAATGAAACCATTTCCAGCGCTTTAAGTCTAATAGCGGCCGAGTAATGGCGAAAAAACGATTTGAGATCGGCTAAAAATACAATAATATTCCGATTCATAAAATTTAAAAACGCTCTTAATCGGTTCGATTTCATCCGGTCGGGTCCAAATATAGCTAAATCTACGAATAATTTCATTGCGGTTCCAATGAAACCATTTCCAGCCCTCTAAGTCTAATAGAGACGAAGGGTTGGCGAAAAAACGATTTGAAATCGGCTACAAATACAATAATATTCGGATTCATAAAATTTAAAAACATTCTTTATCGGTCCGATTTCATCCGATCGGGTCCAAATATAGTTGAATCGATGTAGAATTTCCTTGCGCTTCCAATGAGACCATTTCCAGCCCTCTAAGTCTAATAGAGACCGAGTTATGGCGAAAAAACGATTTGAGATCGGCTAAAAATACAATAATATTCGGATTCATATTATTTTAAAATGCACTTAATTGGTCCAATTTCATCTATTCGTGTCCAAGTATATCTAATCGACGTAAAATTTCCTTGCGGTTCCATTGAGACCATTTTCAGCCCTCTAAGTCTAATAGCGGCTGAGTAATGGCGAAAAAACAATTTGAGATCGGCTAAAAATACAATAATATTCGGATTCATAACATTTAAAAACGCTCTTAATCGGTCCGATTTCAACCGTTCTTGTCCAAAAATATCTATAAGACGTAGAAGTTTCTTGCGGTTCCTTTGAGGCTATTTTAAGCCCTCTAAGTATAATAGCGGCTGAGTAATGGCGATAAAACTATTTGAGATCGGCTAAAAATACAATAATATTCGGATTCATATTATTTAAAAATGCTCTAAATCGGTCCGATTTCATCCAATCGTGTCCAAGTATACCTAATCGACGTAGAATTTCTTTGCGCCTTAAATGAGACCAGTTTTAGCCCTCTAACTCTAAAAGCGGCCGAGAAATGGCGAAATAACTATTTTGAGATCGGCTAAAAATACAATAATATTCCGATTCATAAAATTTAAAAATGCTCTAAATCCGTTCGATTTCATCCAATCGTGTCCAAGTATATCTAATCGACGTAGATTTTCCTTGCGCTTATAATGAGACCATTTTTAGCCCTCTAAGTCTAATAGCGGCCGAGAAATAGCGAAAAAACTATTTGAGATCGGCTAAAAATACAATAATATTCGGATTCATAACATATAAAAACGCTCTAAATCGGTCGGATTGACTCCAATCAAGTCCAAGTATATCTAATCGACGTAGATTTTCCTTGCGCTTATAATGAGACCATTTTTAGCCCTCTAAGTCTAATAGCGGCCGAGAAATTGCGAAAAAACTATTTGAGATCGGCTAAAAATACAATAATATTCGGACTCATAACATATAAAAACGCTCTTAATCGGTCCGATTTCATCCGATCGGGTCCAAATATAACTAAATCTACGAAGAAGATCTTTGCGGTTCCAATGAAACCATTTCCAGCGCTTTAAGTCTAATAGCGGCCGAGTAATGGCGAAAAAACGATTTGAGATCGGCTAAAAATACAATAATATTCCGATTCATAAAATTTAAAAACGCTCTTAATCGGTTCGATTTCATCCGGTCGGGTCCAAATATAGCTAAATCTACGAATAATTTCATTGCGGTTCCAATGAAACCATTTCCAGCCCTCTAAGTCTAATAGAGACGAAGGGTTGGCGAAAAAACGATTTGAAATCGGCTACAAATACAATAATATTCGGATTCATAAAATTTAAAAACATTCTTTATCGGTCCGATTTCATCCGATCGGGTCCAAATATAGTTGAATCGATGTAGAATTTCCTTGCGCTTCCAATGAGACCATTTCCAGCCCTCTAAGTCTAATAGAGACCGAGTTATGGCGAAAAAACGATTTGAGATCGGCTAAAAATACAATAATATTCCGATTCATAAAATTTAAAAACGCTCTTAATCGGTCCGATTTCATCCGTTCTTGTCCAAAAATATCTATAAGACGTAGAAGTTTCTTGCGGTTCCTTTGAGGCTATTTTAAGCACTCTAAGTCTAATAGCGGCTGAGTAATGGCGATAAAACGATATGAGATCGGCTAAAAATACAATAATATTCGGATTCATATTATTTAAATATGCTCTAAATCGGTCTAATTTCATACGATCGGGTCTAAATATAGCTGAATCGACGTAGAATTTCCTTGCGCTTATAATGAGACCATTTTTAGCCCTCTAAGTCTAATAGCGGCCGAGAAATAGCGAAAAAACTATTTGAGATCGGCTAAAAATACAATAATATTCGGATTCATAACATATAAAAACGCTCTAAATCGGTCGGATTGACTCCAATCAAGTCCAAATATATCTAATCGACGTAGATTTTCCTTGCGCTTATAATGAGACCATTTTTAGCCCTCTAAGTCTAATAGCGGCCGAGAAATAGCGAAAAAACTATTTGAGATCGGCTAAAAATACAATAATATTCGGATTCATAACATATAAAAACGCTCTAAATCGGTCGGATTCACTCCAATCAAGTCCAAATATATCTAATCGACGTAGAATTTCCTTGCGCTTATAATGAGTCCATTTTTAGCCCTCTAAGTCTAATAGCGGCCGAGAAATAGCGAAAAAACTATTTGAGATCGGCTAAAAATACAATAATATTCGGACTCATAACATATAAAAACGCTCCTTATCGGTCCAATTTCATCCGATCGGGTCCTAATATAGCTTAATCGATGTAGAATTTCCTTGCGCTTCCAACGAGACCATATCCAGCCCTATAAATCTAATACCGGCCGAGTTATCGCGAAAAAACGATTTGAGATCGGCTAAAAGTACAATAATATGTATACAATAATTATCGTATACGATAATTATTGTACACAATATGGATGTATAATCTAATATTTCGAAGAATATTCGGTTTCATAAAATTTAAAAACGCTCTAAATCAGTCCGATTTCATCCGATCGGGTCCAAATGTAGCTTAATCGACGTAGAATTTCCTTGCGCTACTAATTAGACCAATTCCAGCCCTCTAAGTCTAATAGAGACCGAGGGTTGGCGAAAAAACTATTTTGAGATCGGCTAAAAATACAATAATATTCCGATTCATAAAATTTAAAAATGCTCTAAATCCGTTCGATTTCATCCGATCGTGTCCAAGTATATCTAATCGACGTAGAATTTCCTTGCGCTTATAATGAGACCATTTTTAGCCCTCTATGTCTAATAGCGGCCGAGAAATAGCGAAAAAACTATTTGAGATCGGCGAAAAATACAATAATATTCGGATTCATAACATATAAAAACGCTCTAAATCGGTCGGATTGACTCCAATCGTGTCCAAGTATATCTAATCGACGTAGAATTTCCTTGCGCTTATAATGAGACCATTTTTAGCCCTCTAAGTCTAATAGCGGCTGATTAATGGCGAAAAAACAATTTGAGATCGGCTAAAAATACAATAATATTCGGATTCATAACATTTAAAAACGATCTAAATCGATCCGATTTCATCCGTTCGTGTCCAAAAATATTTATAAGACGTAGAAATTTCTTGCGGTTCCATTGAGACTATTTTAGGCCCTCTAAGTCTAATAGCGGCTGAGTAATGGCGATAAAACGATTTGAGATCGGCTAAAAATACAATAATATTCGAATTCATATTATTTAAAAATGCTCTTAATCGGTTCGATTTCATCCGATCGGGTCCAAGTATATCTAATCGACGTAGAATTTCTTTGCGCTTCCAACGAGTCCATTTACAGCCCTCTATGTCTAATATCGGCCGAGAAATAGCGAAAAAACTAGTTGAGATCGGCTAAAAACACAATTATATTCGAATTCATATTATTTAAAAATTCTCTAAATCGGTCCGATTTCATCCAATCGTGTCCAAGTATATCTAATCGACGTAGAATTTCCTTGCAGTTCGAATGAGACCATTTCCAGCCCTCCAAGTTTAATAACAGCCAAGTTATGGCGAAAAAACTATTTGAGATCTGCTGAAATACAATAATATTGTATACAATAATTATCGTATACAATATTATTGTAAAATATAACGATTCTAGATCGGATAAAAAAAAAAAAAAAATTACAACAATACGAGTATGTATACAATAATTATCGTATACAATATTATTGTATAATCTAATTATTCGAAGAATATTCGGATTCATAAAAATTTCAAAACGATCTAAATCCGTCGGATTGACTCCAATCGTGTCCAAGTATATCTAATCGACGTATAATTTCCTTGCGCTTATAATGAGTCCATTTTTAGCCCTCTAAGTCTAATATCTGCCGAGAAATAGCGAAAAAACTATTTGAGATCGGCTAATAATACAATAATATTCGGATTCATAGTATTTAAAAATGCTCTTAATCGGTCCGATTTCATCCGATCGGGTCCAAATATAACTTAATCGACGTAGAAGTTCCTTGCGGTTCAATTGTGACCATTTCCAGCCCTGTAAGTCTAATAGCGGCCGAGTAATGGCGAAAAAACGATTTGAGATCGGCTAAAAATACAATAATATTCCGATTCATATAATTTAAAAACGCTCTTAATCAGTTCGATTTCATCCAAACGGGTCCAAATATAACTTAAGCGACGTATAATTTCCTTGCGCTTCCAACGATACCATTTTCAGCCCTCTAAATCTAATAGGAACCGAGTTATGTCGAAAAAGCCATTTCTAATCGGCTAAAAATACAATAATATTCGGATTCATAACATATAAAAACGCTCTTAATCGGTCCCATTTCATCCAATCATGTCCAAGTATATCTAATCGACGTAGAATTTCCTTGCGCTTATAATGAGACATTTTTAGCCCTCTAAGTCTAATAGCGGTCGAGAAATGGCGAAAAAACTATTTGAGATCGGCTAAAACTACAATAATATTCCGATTCATAAAATTTAAAAACGCTCTAAATCGGTCGGATTGACTCCAATCGTGTCCAAGTATATCTAATCGACGTAGAATTTCCTTGCGCTTATAATGAGACCATTTTTAGCCCTCTAAGTCTAATAGCGGCCGAGAAATAGCGAAAAAACTATTTTAGATCGGCTAAAAATACAATAATATTCCGATTCATAAAATTTAAAAACACTCTTAATCGGTTCGATTTCATCCAAACGGGTCCAAGTATATCTAATCGACGTAGAATTTCCTTGCAGTTCGAATGAGACCATTTCCAGCCCTCCAAGTCTAATAACAGCCAAGTTATGGCGAAAAAACTATTTGAGATCTGCTGAAATACAATAATATTGTATACAATAATTATCGTATACAATATTATTGTAAAATATAACGATTCTAGATCGGATAAAAAAAAAAAAAAAATTACAACAATACGAGTATGTATACAATAATTATCGTATACAATATTATTGTATAATCTAATTATTCGAAGAATATTCGGATTCATAAAAATTTCAAAACGATCTAAATCCGTCGGATTGACTCCAATCGTGTCCAAGTATATCTAATCGACGTATAATTTCCTTGCGCTTATAATGAGTCCATTTTTAGCCCTCTAAGTCTAATATCTGCCGAGAAATAGCGAAAAAACTATTTGAGATCGGCTAATAATACAATAATATTCGGATTCATAGTATTTAAAAATGCTCTAAATCGGTCCGATTTCATCCGATCGGGTCCAAATATAACTTAATCGACGTAGAAGTTCCTTGCGGTTCAATTGAGACCATTTCCAGCCGTTTAAGTCTAATAGCGGCCGAGTAATGGCGAAAAAACGATTTGAGATCGGCTAAAAATACAATAATATTCCGATTCATATAATTTAAAAACGTTCTTAATCGGTTCGATTTCATCCAAACGGGTCCAAATATAACTTAAGCGACGTACAATTTCCTTGCGCTTCCAACGATACCATTTTCAGCCCTCCAAATCTAATAGGAACCGAGTTATGTCGAAAACACCATTTCTAATCGGCTAAAAATACAATAATATTCGGATTCATAACATATAAAAACGCTCTAAATCGGTCCGAGCGCGCGCCCGTCTCGCCGGGACGAAAAAAACATTTATTCGTACTTTTTCCCGAGACGCGCGGTCCTCGGCCGGCCGACGTACGCGTCTCGCGGGCGCGCCGCAGTCGTGACCGCCCGTGCCCCGTACCGACCGTGCGCTGCGGCACGTCCGATACCGAAAACACGTACGACCGGCGCTGCGGCATGTGCCCGGTACGCGCGGCGACCGCGAGCGGTCCGAATTCATTCGATAGTGTCCAAAATTAGTCAATCGACGTAGAATTTCCTTGCGCTTCTAACGAGACCATTTCGATCCCTCTAAGTCTAATATCGGCCGAGAAATAGCGAAAAAACTATTTGAGATCGGCTAAAAATACAATAATATTCGAATTCATATTATTTAAAAATGCCCTAAATCGGTCCGATTTCAACCGATCGGGTCCAAGTATATCTAATCGACGTAGAATTTCTTTGCGCTTCCAACGAGTCCATTTACAGCCCTCTATGTCTAATATCGGCCGAGAAATAGCGAAAAAACTAGTTGAGATCGGCTAAAAACACAATTATATTCGAATTCATATTATTTAAAAATTCTCTAAATCGGTCCGATTTCATCCAATCGTGTCCAAGTATATCTAATCGACGTAGAATTTCCTTGCAGTTCGAATGAGACCATTTCCAGCCCTCCAAGTGTAATAACGGCCAAGTAATGGCGAAAAAACTATTTGAGATCTGCTGAAATACAATAATATTGTATACAATAATTATCGTATACAATATTATTGTATAATCTAAACGATTTGAGATCGGATAAAAAAAAAAAAAAAATTACAACAATACGAGTATGTATACAATATTTATCGTATACAATATTATTGTATAATCTAATTATTCGAAGAATATTCGGATTCATAAAAATTTCAAAACGATCTAAATCCGTCGGATTGACTCCAATCGGGTCGGAAAAAAGCTAAATTGACGTAGAATTTCCTGGCAGTTCGAATGAGACCATTTCCAGCCCTCTAAGTCCAATAGCGGCCGAGTTATGTCGAAAAAAACAATTCGAATCGGCTAAAAATACAATAATATTCGGATTCATAACATATAAAAACGCTCTTAATCGGTCCGATTTCATTCGATAGTGTCCAAAATTAGTCATTCGACGTAGAATTTCCTTGCGCTTCTAACGAGACCATTTCGATCCCTCTAAGTCTAATATCGGCCGAGAAATAGCGAAAAAACTATTTGAGATCGGCTAAAAATACAATAATATTCGAATTCATATTATTTAAAAATGCTCTAAATCGGTTCGATTTCATCCGATCGGGTCCAAGTATATCTAATCGACGTAGAATTTCTTTGCGCTTCCAACGAATCCATTTACAGCCCTCTATGTCTAATATCGGCCGAGAAATAGCGAAAAAACTATTTGAGATCGGCTAATAATACAATAATATTCGGATTCATAGTATTTAAAAATGCTCTAAATCGGTCCGATTTCATCCAAACGGGTCCAAATATAACTTAAGCGACGTACAATTTCCTTGCGCTTATAATGAGTCCATTTTTAGCCCTCTAAGTCTAATATCTGCCGAGAAATAGCGAAAAAACTATTTGAGATCGGCTAATAATACAATAATATTCGGATTCATAGTATTTAAAAATGCTCTAAATCGGTCCGATTTCATCCGATCGGGTCCAAATATAACTTAATCGACGTAGAAGTTCCTTGCGGTTCAATTGAGACCATTTCCAGCCGTTTAAGTCTAATAGCGGCCGAGTAATGGCGAAAAAACGATTTGAGATCGGCTAAAAATACAATAATATTCCGATTCATATAATTTAAAAACGCTCTTAATCGGTTCGATTTCATCCAAACGGGTCCAAATATAACTTAAGCGACGTACAATTTCCTTGCGCTTCCAACGATACCATTTTCAGCCCTCTAAATCTAATAGGAACCGAGTTATGTCGAAAAAACCATTTCTAATCGGCTAAAAATACAATAATATTCGGATTCATAACATATAAAAACGCTCTTAATCGGTCCCATTTCATCCAATCATGTCCAAGTATATCTAATCGACGTAGAATTTCCTTGCGCTTATAATGAGACATTTTTAGCCCTCTAAGTCTAATAGCTGCCGAGAAATGGCGAAAAAACGATTTGAGATCGGCTAAAAAAAAAATAATATTCGGATTCATAACATTTGAATACGCTCTAAATCGGTCCGAGCGCGCGCCCGTCTCGCCGGGACGAAAAAAACATTTATTCGTACTTTTTCCCGAGACGCGCGGTCCTCGGCCGGCCGACGTACGCGTCTCGCGGGCGCGCCGCAGTCGTGACCGCCCGTGCCCCGTACCGACCGTGCGCTGCGGCACGTCCGATACCGAAAACACGTACGACCGGCGCTGCGGCATGTGCCCGGTACGCGCGGCGACCGCGAGCGGTCCGAATTCATTCGATAGTGTCCAAAATTAGTCAATCGACGTAGAATTTCCTTGCGCTTCCAACGAGACCATTTCGATCCCTCTAAGTCTAATATCGGCCGAGAAATAGCGAAAAAACTATTTGAGATCGGCTAAAAATACAATAATATTCGGATTCATAACATTTAAAAACGCTCTTAATCGGTCCCATTTCATCCAATCATGTCCAAGTATATCTAATCGACGTAGAATTTCCTTGCGCTTATAATGAGACATTTCGATCCCTCTAAGTCTAATATCGGCCGAGAAATAGCGAAAAAACTATTTGAGATCGGCTAAAAATACAATAATATTCGGATTCATAACATTTAAAAACGCTCTTAATCGGTCCCATTTCATCCAATCATGTCCAAGTATATCTAATCGACGTAGAATTTCCTTGCGCTTATAATGAGACATTTTTAGCCCTCTAAGTCTAATAGCGGGCGAGAAATGGCGAAAAAACTATTTGAGATCGGCTAAAAATACAATAATATTCGGATTCATATTATTTAAAAATGCTCTAAATCGGTCCGATTTCATCCGATCGGGTCCAAATATAACTTAATCGACGTAGAAGTTCCTTGCGGTTCAATTGAGACCATTTTCAGCCCTCTAAGTCTAATAGCGGCTGAGAAATAGCGAAAAAACTATTTGAGATCGTCTGAAATACAATAATATTGTATACAATAATTATCGTATACATATTATTGTATTTTTAGCCGATCTCAAATAGTTTTTTCGCTATTTCTCGGCAGATATTAGACTTAGAGGGCTGGAAATGGTCTCATTATAAGCGCAAGGAAATTCTACGTCGATCAGATATACTTGGACACGAATAGATGAAATCGGACCGATTTAGAGCATTTTTAAATAATATGAATCCGAATATTATTGTTTTTTTAGCCGATCTCAAATAGTTTTTTCGCTATTTCTCGGCCGATATTAGACTTAGAGGGATCGAAATGGTCTCGTTAGAAGCGCAAGGAAATTCTACGTCGATTGACTAATTTTGGACACTATCGAATGAATTCGGACCGCTCGCGGTCGCCGCGCGTACCGGGCACATGCCGCAGCGCCGGTCGTACGTGTTTTCGGTATCGGACGTGCCGCAGCGCACGGTCGGTACGGAGCACGGAATGGAAATGGTTATATTCTTCGATATATTATCGTATTTTTAGCCTATATGATAATTATCGTATACATATTATTGTATTCTAACGAGTGAATACCACCGAATACGGGTAGATAGCGCTGTATGTAATAAAAAACTTTCCGAGAAGTTAGCATTGGGTATTAAAAATAAGTAAATATAATACTATATTAAATTTATGATCCGTGAAGAAAAATCCACTGTGTGAAAATCATAAAATATTTAGAACGTTGTTGATATGAAAACCCATATCGATGATAACATCTGAACTATATATAATATTCTAATTGCGATTCGAATTGAGTGGAAAAACATATTTGTAAGTAGGCAGGTTCATTTATTATATTTTTATTATTTTTTGATTTCACTAAATTCTTTTAGTTAGCTTTAACCAACTAATTGTTTTTTTCAGTGTTTCAGATATTATTTAAATCTTAATGAAACATTATAAGAAATGTGTTTAATCGATTTTTATTTGCCATTTGGTTCCTACATAACGTCCAGCAAACATTGTTCATGGTATTCAAAAAATGTGCAAATGTCAGGAATATAGAGTAGACAATAGTACGGAACAAATAAAATTTTATAGTTTTCAGATCTAAAAAAATCAAAATTTCCAATTAAAAAAAACTTTTAATCTTCATTATTTAAAGAAACTATTATGGTAATAAAAATACTGTTTTCGGGTAAAAGCGCACTAGTTAAAAATGCCTATTTTCTGGAGAATCTAAAAACTTTGGAACATTTAATATTTTAGACCTGTTTCGATTCTGTTTTAAATTTTTTTTTAATTTTATATTCAGAATTTTTATAATATTTCTAAATTATTAAAAATAAGTTTCACTTTTGGTTTAATGACTTATGCCTATCTACATTGCAAAATAACTAAAATTACTTGATTTGACAAATAGTTTGTATATTTAATTTTATAACTTTAACACTTAACTCAACATTTAACTCTTACTTATAAGAAAAAAAAGTCAAATATTCTTTAGTCCTAATACTTTAAGATCTTCCGTTATAATATAAAACACAAAAATACTTATTTTATCACGGAAATTAATATAATAAGGAAAAACGCGATTGATTACAAATTAAAGAATTTCAAGTTATTCCCTTAGTTTAATAAAACTCTCAAGAAAATCGATAAATTACTTTTGCGTGTTAAATTTTCAACTCATAAGATCCTTAGGAAAACTTTTAAGTTAGTACGATACAAAAAAAAAACCATCAAAAAAATCTTTCGGTTTAAAGTCAATATTTTATTCGATGCCTCAAATTAAATTATTAATAAAACATTGATGTAACTGAAAAGATGGATATTATAATATCCTAAAACACGGAATTATTTATGTTAATTAACATTAATAATGTAGGTATAAACCGTAAGATATAAGTAGATTTTAATTTCGGATGGGATCACTATATCTTATAATTGAATTAAAATCCCAAGATAGCAGAAATTAATCATAGGGACGTTGTTAAAACAATGCTTCGGTCGAAGCGAATTTAATTGATAACTAATAGACCTATTGAGTGATGAATTCATTACAATATCCTTAATAAACAAATATTAATATCATATCGTGATTAAACCATTTTATCAGCTTTAGTTGTATGTAGGCAGATATCGGATATAATGATAATTAGTGTAAAATATAAGTTATCCTACCGAAATAGATTGATTTCTTTTAGACTGAAATACGTATTTATGCATTGTGACGTAGTTCATAATAAACATAACCTGTTTTCCTCTGTAAATCACAAAGTTAACCCTAGATATGCTTCTAATAACTATTTGCTAAAATTTCCCAAAAAAGCTGGATGTCGTAAAATGTATGATTTTGTTGGGACACATACACATAATATAATGCCCAAAGAAGTGGCTAATATGTCTCTTCCTTTTTTCAAAAAATACATTACCCATTGGCTTCACCATGAATACGATACTACTATATTGAAGTATCAAGATTAATTTGTTTTTACACTAACATTGTTTATTTATATTTGCTGTACTTATATTTCTTATATTATTGTATTTATGTTTATTGATTTTTATTGTGTATTTGAGTAGGTATTTAAGGAGAAAATGTTAAATGTAAATGTATTGTTTATAAGATAACTCCTAGGCCTCCACATGAGCACAAACTCAGTGAGGCCTAGTAATCTTTACCGATATTAAATAAAATAAAAAAAATAAAAAAAAAAAATAATGATATTTGAAAATGTTGTTATTACATCGGATCGAACGAAACATAGCATACTGCTGCCAAACCAATTTGCATTGACAATTTTTTAGTTTTTTAAAACATGAGAACATTATTTTACACATTTGAAAATTCAACATAAAAAAACCAATGGTATTATGATATATTTTTTTAATCGTCTAATTAGAAAAATACACATTAGTTGGTAATTTTTTATTTCTTGAAAGTTTGCAAGTTAAAATATAACTTTTTATGAAATAAAATTCAACACATGTTATGAGTGGAATTCGTCTTAATATACGTATTAACGCTGTAATTGTAAGTAAATATAATGAATGGTAAAATATGTGAAAGTCGATCACTATTGTATTTGTAGCCACTATTTGTGATATTTCTCGTGAGCTTAACGTACCAGCTACATCCACTATTGATCAACGAATTATTACTTTTATAACTATTTTATTTTGAATACAACCTACGTGCTGTCAATCAAAAATTATCATAATTTTTAAATATATATATATATAGACCATGGCTACCTAATTGATGCTCTATACAAGTCCGGGATAGGCGAACCACTGCTGTCGTGGTTCAAGTCCTATCTATTTAATTGTCTATCTAATTGTGAATTTCTCATGTTTGCTGATGACTTAAAACTTTTTAGGAAAATTGAAAACTTATCTAACTGCTCTGCGCTCCAGGCTGACCTAAACAACATGGTTGCATGGTTTAATACCATTGGTTTGCAGTTTAATGTGAAGAAATGTAATTCCATGTCATTTTTTAAACACCGCTCCTCTATCAGTTATACGTATGCAATCAACGGTTCTAATGTGACATCCGTCAGTAGAAAGAAAGATTTAGGTAGAATTTTTAATACTGACCTGAATTTTCACTCTCATATTGAATTGTTATGCTGCAAAGCTTTAAAAACGCTTGGGTTCGTAATACGTATTTCGAAAGAGTTTAATTTATACTCTTCTCTGAAAACAATCTATTGCTCCTTGGTTCATTCCTTATTAGATTATGCATCTGTCCTATGGGACCCCCATACGTTAGCGGACACCTGTCAACTAGAACGTGTTCAGAGACGATTCCTATCTTGCGCAGCTTTTACATTAAAAATAAAACATCCTCCCCATGACTACTCTTTAGTTATGCAGGAATTAGGTCTCGTCTCATTAGCAGACAGGAGAGTTAACACCAACATAGAGTTTTTGAAAAAACTTGTGGATGGTCGCTTTGATGCTCCCTCACTTCTTGTATTGGTCAATTTCAAAGTCCCTTCCCGCACTATTCGACACCATGGCCCATTCTTAGTTTCTACGCACACTACAAATTATGGCAAAAATAATCCTATTGATCGCATGATGCGGCAGGTCAATGAGAGTACCATTTATCATAATATATTTTAATATTATTTTTTTGTTCTACTTTACCATTACTAATTTATATTACCTATTATTATTATTATTACTATTATTGAATTATTATCATGTTTAAACTTATATTGTATCTACATTTGTATTGTCCTGTGTTAAATTGTTGTAATGGGCTTCGCCCGTAAATATACAGGGTGTCCCAGGTCTATTTGACTAATGCAATAACTTTTTTTCTATTCAATAATTTTAAGTTTTTTTTTTTGTAATGATTTGTAGAGCCCTGCGCTATAATTTGTATATCTTATACTTTATTTTATTTTTTTACAACAAAAATAAATAATTTAAATTTTTGTATTTAATATTTTTCTAATAATCCAAGATAGCTATTTCATAAATAAGTATTTAAAAACCATTTTGGCGTTTAAAACTTTTAATTTGGTTGAGTCGTTAATTTTTAAACAATTTTCAAAGTGTGTTAAAATTCAAATTTATTTCTTGCTAATCACTGTTACTGCTGTAGTCGATTTTCAATTGTTTTCTTCCAAGAAACAATAAATTTGTTATCATTAAAAGGTTGATAATCAATATTAAATACATACACATACTAATACGTATTTTATCATAATTTAACATAATATGATTATAATTTATAACATGATGTACCTACTGGCTACTATTACTTATTTTAAATCATCATCATTCATCAATATTTTATTGTTCAATCATTTAAATACGTTTAAACAAATTTAGAACATTTTGATTTTGAATTATGAAACAAATGACATGTGGTTTGAATATTAATTATAGTTATTCTGTAAGTCCTTTTTAAATTTAAAGTTAGGTTAAGTTGATATTTTATGGATCAAACACATTTTGCCGTAATCACTAAAAACCTTAAGACTTGTCTTCTCATATTTTAAGACAATTCTATTGTATTAAATTTATGAGAAATACCTAGTAATACTATGGAATTATCAGATTGAACATAATTCGTAGAAAATATTTTTGGAAATACCTTTGGACACAGGTACATATTATCATTAGTTTGCAACTTAAAATTATTTTATTTTAATATCTTTATAAACTTTTGGTAACTAGATACAAAAAAATCAAAAATTAAACATACATATAATAACATTTTAAATTCTCAACACTTCAAATTACTATTATCAAGAAAAATATTCAAAATTAAATATTATGTAGATTACCTATACACAGTACTACAATTGAAGATTTTAATTTAATTTGAATAGCAAAACAACATTTTTGTTAAAATGTGAGTATCATTTGTATTAAATTAATTTATACTTCAACCTAACCATTTTAATATTAATATTAACATTTATTAATTTATTAATAAAATGAATTAAAATATTCTCACTGTTAACGAAAATATTCTAGGTGGATATCAACATTAAAAGTATACATATTTGGTGAGAGTTCAAACAATTTCATTTTCAATCACATGCAGTTAGTTGTATAATTAATGCTTTGTACCTTGCTGTTTTAATACTACATTTGTATACTTACAATAGTTACTATTGTAACTAGTTGTATGTACCTATACATAAAACCATCAGAAGTTCAATTGTAACCAGTTCATCTTAAGTATAAAACAACATAAATCAAATGTTTCATTTTATTAAAAAAAAAATGTAAATGGTAAAATTGTAGATCATAAAAAATATTGTTAGCTGTAAGTAGATGAGTAGATATATAATATTAGTGTTTTACATTTAGTCATTTAGTTCATCAGGAACTTTATGTATTCAATATTAACCATATTTATAGCTCTGTTTATATAAAAAAAAAAATAATATTAATGTAAGAATTTAATAAATACCTATAACAACTAACTTAACAGAAAAATAAGGGCATTCTGAAATAGTTTTGATTGGCTTGAAAGTGTGTAGATAAATGTTATGGATTAACACGTTACTACCTATTTCTTTAGTATTTCTCTGAATATTTCATAGTGTGTTAGTATGTTTACATAATTACTAAGAATAAAAAATAACCCATGAAATAATTAAGTTAATGATTTGAAATTGTTAGAATAGGTATTTAATGTCAACTTGTCATGTACTTTTTAAGACTAGGGACTTCAACCTTTGAGAATTTCAGAATAAAAGATAAAATAAATACTAATTTTCCTTAGTTTGTTATTCATTAATAAATAAAACATAAAAAAACATTTTCATACTATAAATTAAAAATATATCTAACATTATCTTGGTTTTTATATAAAATGTAAGTTGTAATTTATTATATCTATTTTTATTTTTACTATAAAAAATTATAGAAAAAATATAGTTGCAACACTTAATTGTTGTTTTATTGCAGATCTCTTTGTATTAGAAAATTAATACAAAGCTTAATTGAAATCCCTTTTAAGATTTATATATTGCCAGAGTTCATGTTAATAACAGATAAAATCAATAATTTTCTACATGGCATAATATGTGACATTTAATATCCTTCTGATGGTTAAATTGTTTGAAACACTTAAGAGTGTATTGTCTTATACATGAATACTCTGCTAGTTGCAAACCGTTGCGTAATATTATAATTATACTTTTATTTGTTTTGAACATTTAGCCAACGAATTGTTAACTTATATTATAGGTGTCGGTTATTTTTTTTTCTTCAGCTAGCGTCACTAGTGAAAGAACCTTATACATACATGTATAGCAGAGAATGTTATTGAATGTTATAAATCATTTTAGTTACCTGAATATCGTTCAGTTTTTTAATATCATCCGACAACTGACTATTGTTTAATTCTAATTCATTATTTTTTAAGCACTCCAGTTCATATTGACGAGATAAATTTAAATTTTTCTAAAAGTAAAACCAAACTTTTGTGATTGTTTGAACTTAAAAACTGTTATAAATTAATTGTAACATCCTATGTATAAAAGTAGTTTTTACAGTTGCTAAATACTTGTTTAAGAGATATGTTATTCATACAATATTTTTTTTTAATAAATTTGTAAATAATTGTTTAATATATTACCTGTTGTAACTCTTCATTTTCTAAAACCAAATCCCTGCACATATCTTTATATTTTTTATATTTTTTAAAAATGTCTGTTTGGTCACTTGAGTATGTAGAGCCCAAATCGGAGCGAGACAAACGATAACTACTCATGATGAAAGTATTTATTAGTTAATATGAAATACACTGTAGCTCATACAAAATGTAAACCTCGAATGATCAATTATAATATTATATGAATTGGGAATTACTGGTTTTATACATATTGTTTCATTAATTACTTACATACCTATTCTAAAACTTAACTATTTTAATGATCTTAATTGCATATTTGAATAATCTATAAATATTTTATAATTAAATGTGATGTTAATGGGTATTAAATGAACCAGTTTATGTATGATTTTTGAAATATAAAATTCAATATTTTTTATTTTTATCTTTCTTAAATATGCCTACTATTTATAGTAATTTAGAGTACCGTGATATGTTAAAAGTTTTTTATGAAAGTGGAGGAAAAAGTACAGTAAAAGCTTTTCGTCTGTATTTACAAAAATGTCCAGAAAGGAAACAGCCATCTAAAAACACATTTTGTAATATAGAAACAAAATTACGTAATACAGGTAAATTTTTTATTATCAATAAAATTTCCTATAAAATTAATATAACAAATTATGTACCTAAAACCTAATACATACATGTATAATTCAGTTATTATTATACAAATTTTAAATTAAGATATACATTAAAAAATAGTCTTTTTAGGTTGTTTTCCAAATGGTTTCAAACCAAAAAAAATGTATGTTATTGATGAAGAACATACAGTGAATGTCTTGGCAGCATTCAGCAGTGATCCTCATGCATCTGTCAGGTCGGTAGCTAAAGAAATGGACATCAGTCGTAGCTCTATACATCGTATATTGAAGAAAAATGATTTCCATCCATACAAATTGCATTATGTTCAAGGATTGAAACCCTCTGATCCAGATAGAAGGCTTCAATATATTTCAAAAATTATTTGCCTTCATGACCACAATAATATTTTGAAAAAAATATTATGGACCGACGAAAGCTGTTTTAATAATAATGGTATTGTCAATCGGCATAATTCTCATTACTGGAATGAATTAAATCCATTTTGGACACGTGAGTCCAATGCACAAGTTCGCTGGTCTACCAATGTGTGGTGTGGTATAATAAGTGGTTATTTGATTGGACCTTATTTCTATCATGGCACGCTAACTGGCCAACGTTATTTAGACTTTTTGACTAATACACTACCAATGTTATTAGAAAATATTCCATTAAATCTCTGAGTAAATATGTGGATTCAGCAAGACGGTGCTCCACCACATAACTCGAATATAGTCCGTGATTATTTAAACACAAATTTTCAATCGAGATGGATAGGAACTAGAGGTCCACTAAATTGGCCACCACGATCTCCAGATCTAACACCACTCAATTTATTTTTGTGGGGTTACTTTAAGGACAAAGAATACTCTCAACAGTCAACGTCGTTAGATGATTTAAAACAACGCATAATTGATGTGTGTAACTCTCTTACTTTTGAAATGTTGGAATCCGCGACAACTGGAATTCTGGAACGGTATGAAAAATTTATAATGAAACATGGCGCACACTTTGAAAATTATTCATAGTTACTACTTACTAGTTACTAGTTAGGTATATTGTTCCATAATATTTAATTTGTTATATTATTTAATGTTAAGAAATAAAACTGAACTTATAGTTGAAAAATTAAATTTACAGAGTTACATTTTACTATTTCTTACAATTTAGTATCAATTGTTTAGTATCAACATCCATGGTAAGCATCACATGACCATGTTAAATAATGATAAAATACAATAATGTATAATAATATTATGTAATGACTAATGACCTACCTTTTAATGATAACAAATTTATTGTTTCTTGGAAGAAAACAATTGAAAATCGACTACAGCAGTAACAGTGATTAGCAAGAAATAAATTTGAATTTTAACACACTTTGAAAATTGTTTAAAAATTAATGACTTAACCAAATTAAAAGTTTTAAACGCCAAAATGGTTTTTAAATACTTATTTATGAAATAGCTATCTTGGATTATTAGAAAAATATTAAATACAAAATTTAAATTATTTATTTTTGTTGTAAAAAAATAAAATAAAGTATAAGATATACAAGAGCGCAGGGCTCTACAAATCATTACAAAAAAAAAAAACTTAAAAATATTGAATAGAAAAAAAGTTATTGCATTAGTCAAATAGACCTGGGACACCCTGTATATAAATAAATAAAAATAAATAAATAATCCCTTCCGATGTACTGTCAATCATTATGCATTATACATAGAATTTCTTAACAATAATGAAGATTATAAGAGAAAAAAAAACAAACGTCCAATAAAATGTTACTACTTTAAATTTTATTTATTCATAATTTTCATTAACATAACTATATATACATTTTAATTAGAATATTAGATTATAATCATAGGATAATTAACTTATAATAATATTTAATTATTTTATAACGATTATAGTATTTTGCAAAACAATTAACATAATAATAATAACATAAGTAACCTGTTAACGTATAACAATTTAACATACTGTATAGTTATGTATAACAATGTTTACAAACACTTTTTGCATTATTACGTAAATCAATAATTATAATATATGTGTATATTTATATAATATGCATATATAATACTTAAATAGATAAATCTTACCCTCTTAAATTTGCTCATCATGATACATTTCATTCTTTGATTTTTTTTTTTGTATCCGTTAAGATATTTTAAATAAATAAAATAGTATTTCAATTTGAATTATTATTCACAATATTATTGTAATGCAAAGACAGTATTGAAATCATATACTGCAGTAAGCATTGAATACGAATCTTTATTAATAATATATTTTCAAGTACATATTTTTGTTTTGCTATCAGAGTTTATTTTTTCAAGTATCTCATCAGTAACTAAACGTTATACTAAAAAAATTAAGGTTTCATTACATTAATAATGTCGAAAATTAAATTTTTTATTAAATAAATATATTATAAGATTTTGATTTAATTTTTGATTGATTTTAAATGTTGTTCATCGTTTTGAACATAAAAATATTTAGTTAAATAATAAGTGGATTCTATTAGCATTTATATTCGTTTCAATATTATTTTTTGGATCTCATATGTAGGTACATCATGAATTATAGGAAGTGCTTACAATATTTATTGTAGTACACATCAGTTTTAACACACTGCAAACAACTGAAACTAATGAATTAATTTTATATTTAGCCATGTCATGAAATTGAAACATTAATTAATAACTCAATGATAAATATAAATATATATATAATATATATAAAAAAGTTATAATGGACAAATATTTGATGTGGAATTATTTTTAAAGAAAACAGATTGTAATTAACAATATAATAAATGTATTTGATATATATATTGTCAATATAAATAAATTATGTCACACAGATATGATATAAACGCTACAATTCATCGTTTTAAACGTATTCGTATTCATATGGGTTTGATTCAATAAAAACTGTATCTTATAATTTAATGACAATAAATTGATTTCGTTATCATGCGGAAAAAAGTTCAGTGACAGAGAGAAAGATAGAGAGAGACAGAGAAACAACATTGTATCAATAGCCAAGCATTTAGGGTCGAATGTCATTTCAATTTCATCCGCTTCACAAACAGCGTTGTCGGCACGTGTTTAACGTACTGATTAATAATATTATTCGACTTATACGACCGTTGCCGTATGAAAATATTATAAATCGATAAGTAATATTATTTTTTCGGTACCGGGAAAATCGAATTACCTACAGCGTTTTTTTTGTGTTAACACGGACACGACCGACTGTAAAATGTAATTTTTATTTTCTCTTGATCAGCAACGACCACTTGGACTTCCGTCATTCTGACAACAGTATAAAGATGAAAAAAAAATTGTCTGTCACCAGCCGCACTCGAGAAGGACTCAGGGTGCCCCGCACTACCGGATTATCAGTGAAAAATATTTCTCGAACGAAGACATGCAAAAGTGCACTTCCCGCATCCGAGAGGACCGTATACTCGTACTCCTCAAAGTGAGGCCACGGACAGGTATAGCTTCACATTGTGCTCGTGAAGTAAATAATTTGACCGTCACCCGGTGTTTATATTTGTGACGATTGATTGTGCTCTCTCTTTTTGTAAATGAACCGAGCAACTTATAGGTTAAAGTGGTGTATTATTATTTCGGTTTGTTCTTTTAGTTTTGTTAAAGTTCACTCGAATTAGATTGACTGACGGATAATTTGTTAATAATAATATTTATTATTTAAAAAGTTGAAGCTGGCAAATATTTACTGCGGCGCCACGAGTGTTGGTACACATAAGGTTTTTGATCATCTTCGATAGAAACGTTTAACGAACACGTAATAATATTATACCACGGTGCGCAGCTCGTATAATATCTGTACTACTGCGATTTCATAGCGCGGACTACACAATTATTATATGTATAAATTCATGTCAATAACGTTATTAAAAAGCCAAGTGTACAAACGCCTCCAGGCTACAACTATTGCGCACTCGTCACATGTTTCGTCATGATGTACCGGCATCGTAAACAATGTTCTCTTCTCTTGTTCGCAAAGATAATATTATGTGAGGATATTTCTATCCGCGTTATCAACAATGCGTCACCTAAAACGTAGCGCGTGCGACAGCACTGATTCGGTGACTAGAGGAATTTCAGATGGTGTGTCCCCATCCCTTCGATTAATCATGTGCGCAGCAAGAGTTCCGGGACAAAGACTAGTGTAATCATAAACACGAATTGTGATTTTGTTTTTTTTTTTTTTTAGTTCATTATGAAGACGTAATTTTAATGATTATTTTTCTTATTTTTCACAAGTATTTTTCAAAGCAGTAAACGATACGGATTTCTCTGTTACAACCGTATTGCGTGGCATACCAACAATTCGACCGCAACTCGAATAATGAATACGTGGAAGAAAACAATAAACGGCTGGTGTTGGTGATTATGGTGAGGTGGCGATGAGAACCGTAAGAAAGGGTAGCGGGAGAGTATTAACAGACGATGGGTTGTGATGCGGTACGATACAAAAAGGGGTGGCGAGGGGAGATCACGGGGTCGGTTCATGGCAGATCGAGACATAGTTTGGGGAAGGGGGGGGTAGTGATGTACAGGTGCTTGTAATCTTACGACAACGTTATAACTTATATAACGTTATAGTTATAACTAAGTATGTAACAGGGTGTCTGCAGGTGCACATGTCGTGGACGAGTTTAACCGAGCTAGAAGTCGCTGACGAGTTTAACTGAGGTATATGTCGTCGGGCGCGGGGTCCAGCAGGTGATAGCTGTTGCGCCGGTCGTTGCCCGCCCGGTAAACGTACGTGGCCTGGTTCTTGTTCTTGAGTATGGACTTGGGCGTGGTCCTCAGCGACGAGGAAGCGGCGGCGGCGGCGGTGGCGGCCGAGGCCGATGGTTCCGGTTTCGCCGGGCGCCCGATCACGTCCAGCGCAGCCGCCGAGGAGGCTAGCGACGCGTTGGACAGTCGCAGCGTGTCACAGGTGCGCTGCATCTTGGTCAGCTCCTTGCGCAGCGTCTTGTACTCGTCCAGGAACATGTCCAGCTGCGCCGTGTGATAGTCGTACGTGACGGACGCGCCGTCCGACGACGATAGCAGCGAGTGGCTGGAACCGGTCAACTGGTTGTGGCTGTGACCGTGATTGTGGTGACCACCACCACCACCACCAACGCCGCTGCCGCCGTATGTCCGCCGCCTCGAGGACAGCGGCTCCAGTATGGGGGTCTCGGCGGTCGCGGCGGACCCACCACCGCCGCCACCGCGACCCACCGGTATGGCCGGGAGCCGACGTTCGCGGGCCGGCGACGAAGGTAGGCTCGGCGGCGTCCAGTAGTACGACGGATGATGTTGATGATGGTATCCGCCCGGAGACAGGCTGCCACCAACACCCGTGGAGGACAGGTTCAAGTAACTGTTTGACTTTTGACCAGCCGCGAGTTGCCTGGAACGAGAGAGAAACAATTAAAACCCGGTTCAACGGACACCTGCTCATGACGGATGAGTTTAAGATCCTTTCTGTTACACGGAAGGGGAAATTTATAATATTTATATATTTAATTCTCCTCGTGGACAACCATTTTGTTCGAACCACGGTCGTCTACCAGGTTATAATAGACATGTCGTTTACAGCGCTGGCTGGACGTTCCACGCGTTTATGATTGTGTTTAAAACGTTAATGATGCCCTATATTATTTTAAAATCCTATACGAACATTAGAAAGTTATGGGTTTCTCTATCATTTTGTCTACATTTTAAAAACAATAAAAAAAAAATTGTGATTTGCAAAAAATGTTTTCTAAACTTATTGGTTTTTTCTTCACGAGACCTCGATACCACATACTGAAAATAATCGCCGTTATAAGAACCCATAACCTTATCTAACCTAACCACCCTGCATTCTCTGTACATTTGACTCCACCAGATCCATCGGCGCTGTGATAACGCTGTGCTCGTGTAGGCAAGAAAAACACGGACCACATACTCTATCTTAAGCATAGGTCCACTGAAACTCGTCCGGAAACTTTTGGATCTATTACAATTTAAAACAGTTTTAAAACCACTCGCCGTGTATAAAAGATCGAAGACAATAGATAAGCGGAGTACTTACACATATTTCGTGTACAAGTTTACAATATAACATCAATCCATTCGTACCAGATGCATGTCATGTATAATAGTGGGTAGTTTAACTTTTTGTACTCGGATCGCATTAATCTATCGTTCGTAATCATTGACGTTATTGTTTGTCGGCCGCGTTTATTTTTTCGCGATTTTACACACCGCTAACAGCCCAAAGATCCGTTAACTACCCGAAGTTTCCAAATTAATCGGTTTTCACGTGGTCACGCGTGATAGTATAATGGTAAACGAGGCAATAGGTATAATGGCGAGACGCACACATAAATACATAATATATACGTTTGCGCACACGCAGTGGCGTAATTTCAACATAAACGATGATAGAGGTCGCAAAAACCGCCCAGGATGCAAAGACTTATGCGAGGTCTTATTAATCATCATAAAAACAACACATTAGTGTATTTTATCAGCATGAAAAATAGAAATAGATATACTTAATTTATTCTTCTTACACACAATACTGATACATCATTGAAAATTAGGCATTACAGTTATTTATTACTACTTTAAAAATCACATTCCAAATGTGTTAAATAACATGACGTGTATTTTTTAATTTAACTCGCATGATCAATCTTTTATCCATACAAACAATGACGGATAACTAAAACTGCAGCTAACTCATTTCATCAACGAAAAACCACGAGTGTTGAAATTTCAGGGACCCCTTCCGACCTCCCAAATGATACCACTGCGCACACATACATGTACGTGCGTATACGCGTATTTATTATTGCACATTAGAAACACGCTATTGTCATGGACTGCGCGGGATATACCTACTGCTACATATGCCACTGCTACATAACTTTGGGCTAAACAATCAATCGTACTGGTGGCGGTTCGCGGTGTATTCACTAAGAAAATAGCATTGCGCTTGTGTACATATAGATAACACTATGTATTTATAATTTATAAATGTATATAGCGACAAAAACAACAAGAACGGAATAGCGGTGAAGACGTTAGCGCGATTTCGCGCACACGATATTACGTTCCCCGCAGTGCAAACGGGGCAACATCGCGGTGGAAACTACAACAAAAAGTTTAGATGTGCTTATACAGCTCAATCCGTTCTTGAGATTATGATAAAGTTTGCTTTATGGAATTTTCAAAATCAAACAATCCCCCGACTATTGACGTTCGGTTTTAGTTTTCCGTAACCATTATATAAAAATTTACACCAGTGTAAACATAGTATTTATCCGCGGTGTTACATAAACGTTGATTTCGTACATCAGTGGAGTGGGGGGACAGCGACACATTGCGTCTACCCACGTTTGAATTTAAAGACGAATACTTAAGCACGGTCTTATAATGTTGTGTTTTTTATTTTATTTTATTTTTTTGCTTGAATGTCAAAGAAAAGCCATTTGTTTTAAATCTTTGATTCATGTACAGTAATTGGTTTTCAACTATTTTTTCGGAAATAATATAAAATAAACGTTAAGATAGCATACGCCTCGGATCTAATGGACAAGACGGTGTTGCGGTGGCTGGCTGGCAGGTCCATATAATATCGGGTTGGGAAACATTACGTGGTGAATATTGAGACTTGTATCCGAAGTTATTGATAAATACTAATTTTAGAATATCGCATCACTGTGATAGCAAAGACTGTTCGTCGCTAAAAATCCATAATAATATGTAGGCTACTAAAAAAATTAATTGAAGTGATATTCAGAGTAAATTTAATACCAATGCTACGTTTTTTTGGTGCAGATGATATTACCGTTCTCGCAATACCATAAAAAGACATACAAATAGCGTTAAACCTAATGAATAATCGTTCAAAGAATATAGTCTGAAAATATTTATCAAGACTAAAACTCTAGTACGCCACGAGAATAACATACCAAGAATAATATAGTACGGAAAAGTAATTACTCAAATAGAAAATTTCAAGTAATTTGGCAGCATGATAACAAAATATGGGAAATTAGGGGAAATTAAGGAAATCAAAAATAGAATATGTCAGGCAAAAAATATATTCCTTAAAAGGAAAAATTATTAATATCAAAAAATATAAGCATAACTACTAAAAAAAAGGCTTATAAAATCATACAGATGGACTCTACGTTACCTATATGGAAGCAATACATGGAAAATAAACAAGAAAGATAAATACGTATTGGAATATTTAGAAATATGTTGTTAGACTGAAAGATGAACAAATGAGGACGTCTTAATGACAGCAGAAGAAAAGTGATCATGAAATAGACACCCTAAAGATGACAGATGATAGGCCACATACAGAGGCACGGAGACGAATTACATAGTCTAATAATTGAAGGAATGATAGAAGGAACGTGACCGAGAGGAAGCCCTACATCAAAATACACCAGTAAAATCATAAAAAATGCAGGAGCTACTTCCTACTGATAATTAAAAGACACAAAGATCGACAGAAAAAAATGGTTTGATAAAAACCAATATTTGAATTGATAAAATTACAAACTAACGATTACCAAGCATATATCTTAATAAAGTATGCATTGAATGGACTATAATATATTTTGCGATGGAATTGTAGTTATTTATTATGCAAAACATAATCATCAAACAGACTAATTTCAATTGTCAGGGCTCGTTCAGTGAATTTTCATTGCAGCACATATTATGATTATTTTCATTATGTTTACCACGTCATTTATTGATTAAAAAAACGCAGCAAGTTATAATATTCTGTTGTATATGGTTATGTGTTAAATAATCGAGGTTTTCATTTGACTTTAAAATAACTGCACGAGTTGTTTACACCTGAGTAATTTCCTATGAATGAGTTAATTATTCATGTTCATTGTTCACTAATAAGTACGTTTTGCCCATTTATTTTGGTTCGTATTGTATGTTTTCGCCCGGCTTTCAATTAGACTTATTTACAAATTAAAATCAAGCGGTACTCACAGAATCAAAAGTTCTAGCGTTTAGAGTTTTAGACCATATACAAATCGATAAAAACAAACAATTACATAATTAAGATAACAATCACGAGAGATTTTCGTTTACATAATATTATATTTTTTGCTTATGTTAAAAATATGAATAATCCCTCACGTTGTTTTAGATATGATAATTGGAGAGTTATAAAGTAATTCAGTAATAACACTCGATCTCTGTCTTCCCCCTTTTTCTTGCAAAGAAATTAATTCGATTGCCTGCAAAGAACCTTAGTTATTTAATTTTATAATATTTTAAATATTAATTTAGTAATTAAATCGAATCCAATACCTCAGCTTGTATAATCATTATTTATAAAATAATAACTTATTAGTGCACATGAATGAATATTGCTATTAAAAACAATAAAAATATTCAATAAATTGACTTTTTTTTTTTACGTAGCACTTATTAAAAATGGTCTTCAAATATCAAGAAAAAAAATATGATAGTCTTTTATTTGAAATTTAAACAATACTACTACAAATTAAAAAATAATTACATGACTGCTCGATATGTTTAGAAAATACTTTATGGAGAACTCTCGTTTATGATTATAATACTCGTACATCTGTATTAATTTCCATTTCAAATTTTAGAATTTAAATAAATTATATCTAAAAGCTTTTTCAAACACATTATATTTATATTAATTGAATATAACTTTTAGAAAAGTTTCCAAATATTGTGTGCAGGACAAGCTAATAATAATATGAAGTAAACTTTCATTGAATATTATGATTATATTATTTAGTTTACAAAATGTATTAACTAAGTGAATACTCCAATGCTGTTATTATTAATGTAAAGATAAATAATGGATTGTACTCAATTAATACTGTATAAATTGGAGTTTTAAATAAGTGTTATCACGTTCAGGAGACTCGCAATTTTCTTTTACACATTGTATATGATTTATATTTTTGAATGAAAATGAAACATTAATATATTCAATATCAAAATACCATAATACGAAGTTAATTTAGAAATTAATATTCACATTTATTTGTTTACAATATAATTATATTTTATAGTAAATGAAGCAACATTTCAAAGTTATTGTTTTTTTAGGAAAATATTAGGTATTCATATAAAAATTGAATGAGATAAAAGTAGGACATTTTTAAGAAACAATTTTGATTAAAACTATTCTAGCAAAAATTAATATTCTTAAAGTTTGTATGTCTTATAATTAAAATTGTTTCATAATTATATGATTTCAATATAATTGAATAAGAAATATCGGGAATTTTAATATAAAATAATATTAAAATTAAATAGTTCAATGTTTTAAAGGTAGTTTAAATTAATGTTTAGATATTCATCGTAATCACTTATTTAATGTTTATCTTATCGAGATTATAGGTATTTTTCATTACAAAAATTTAAAGATTTTTCATAAGCATTCTCTAGTATCATGATATTTGTAAACGTGTATTTAGCTTATTTAATTTTAAAATCGAACAATCGCATATATGTCTATATATGTACTAGAAAATAAGCATAATACTTCGTAGACCACACAGGACAAAAGAATGTGAGAATGGTTGATCTGCGTCGAAAAGGATGATCAACGAAAATGAAGAAAGTGGGCATATAAGTGGGTCTCTTCCGTTTTAATTACTTTTATAGCGTCGATTGAGTTATGTAGAATTTCTCTTACAATAATTTTCATTATTATAAGATATATGGGTATTGATTGGAAATAGTATTGCACTTGGGTAGTTTAAAATACCTCGGATGATCTGATGACATTGACGAGTCGAAAGACAATTGGCTCCGGCTGGTGTTGCTGCCGCCACTGCTGCGACTTCCCAACAACAAAGGCGATTGACTTCCCGATGCTCTTGGTGCGTACACGGTATTTCTTCGACTGCTGTTTGAACTAAACGTTGACCTGTAATGTTTATAATATTAAAAACCACATATAAAACAATGAATTAGTTGTGGCACAAACTAGTGCATTTCATATACCAATGAATTTTATGAACTTTTTTAAAATTATAATTCTGCACATGGTCAACATAACATTCACATAGTACATAGTACACATTCACAAGTGAATATTTGTCTAAAACTTGTTTGAATAAATTCCTTGAACGTCAAATTTCGGTTTTTATTTTTTTTTATTATACAAATTTTAAAGAATATTTGTATCTTATTTGCAGGCATTCTTACATTACAGTTACATTTTTTCACCTCTTTTATCGCAATCATTTTTTGTATTTATATATGACAATATATTGTCATTAGAATTTGAGCGAAAGAAGAAAAAAGGATTTGCGAAAATAATGCTTTGTATTAATGCCTGACATAAGCTTTTACTCAATTTATGTAGCCCAAAAAGATTATCTATCATTAATTTTAATTTTTCTAAAATACAAATACGTATCATACCGATTTTTTTCATGTTACGAGTATATTATAATTTATAAAGCAGAATATTTTTCTAAACAATTTTCTTAGTAGAATTAAGTTAAAAAGTTTATAATGAGAAAACTAAGTAAGACTATTCAACCATTTTGTATGTTATATTATATGTGACTAACCATTCTTTAATTAATTTGCATAAACATTGATTCAGTATAAAAAAATTGTTTACCAATCAAGTACAGCGGCAGGTCAAACAACATTGAAACAGCTTCACTCACCCGCACATTTAAATGCATCAATCGTTTCAAATAACTATTTAATAACAGTTTGAAATGTATGTTTTGATTTAAAAAAAATTATTTCAAAATGGTATAAACTTTGATTTGTGCAACAAAAAGTAATAAATAACTTATAATAACTTATAAAATCAAAACCACATCAATCCGCAGAAATAATTAGTGTATGAATCATGTTTAGCATAATATTTTTTTTTTTTAATTGACGCTTTGAATGATTTTTTGTTGAAAAAAATTAACTGACCTAGGTAGAGTTTGCGAGATTCGACGACCCTTTGACGGGACCAACGTATCTAACAGGTCAGGAACGTTTTTCGTATTACACAATTCTTGTCGGCCCGCCGCAGTAGTGTAAAGGTGGCCGGCTGGAAGTGATTCCTTATGTAGCACATGGTGGTGTAGCGTTACCTCCCCCAAGTTACATTCTAAATAAGTTTTCGTTTTGCCATCTTTGGGGTCATCCGGCAAAATACGTGGCCTGTGGGAAAAAAAACAAAATATTTATTTATAAACATGTAATACATGGTACAAATATTCGATACATTCATGGTTCACTTATTTAATATTATTTAAAATAAATATTATATATTAGCTATTTATTCCAATATCGACTTATATATATGAATTGGAAATATTAAATAGTTAAAAGTTCCATTACTCGTAGGTTTTGATTAAATTACTTTAAATAAAAATATTCAAATTATCCATGAAACGTATACATTTGAGTTCGATAAAAATTTGATTTCAAACCAAAAAATAGCAGTATGTAAAATCATAAATTGTAACGATTCCAAATGATAAATTTCATTATTATATTAACTATATAGTCATTTTGTTTGTGTTTTTAATAATATATAATTTTTAATTATTTTTTACCCCGTACAACTTTTAGCCAATGATATTTTTTATAAACAACAGAATTACTTTTTAAATAATGGCTTAATAATTGATATACGTTTCAAATGGATCCAAAATGGAGTTTTTTTTCAAACATTCTTAATAAGCTAAGTTATTCATTTTGTGGTAAGCCATATAGTGCTTTATTTCTTACTTCACAGAATGTGATGTTTCTATTCACACTTAAGTGAACAGCTGACTGACGTTTTGTATTCACATTATCGGTAATTTATGTAGTTAGATCCGGTTTGTCCTAACAATCGTAATTTGTATTGTATGTGATTATAGTATAGGTATACAGTATAATTTGTTTTGAGTTTAGAAAAACAATGTTTAAATTAATTTAAAAATATAATTTCTTCTTGAAATAAAAAATTAAATGATTTTAAGTTAATAAGTATTATTTATTATTTAATATGTACACATTTATTATTCAGTGTTTTAATTCATATCCAATAATTTTAAATCATTTATTATATTAAGTACGTAGATATGTATCATTCTTATTTGTTATAAAATATGCGTTAAACAATCACAGAAAAAAATTATGCAATATTATTTTAATTGAGTGTCAATATTTTTATATAATTCTGAAATTGTGATAAGTGAAATACAATAATAACCATTGAATTATATTTCAAATTTTGGAATTCTGACGGTTACAGCATTATGAATATTTAATACTGATTAGTTTTATATATATATAAAAAAAAATAATGCATTTATAATACATTACCTATACTGGTGTCTAGAATTTATTAAGGAAATACAAAATTATAATTAATTTTGTAATTGTAAATAAATTAGATTTAAATAAATTCGAGTTTACTCTCATTTTTTTTTACATACAATAATATACTGTGATCAAAATTCATTGTATATTATTTCTAACTATAATGTTGTATACAATTAATTATTATCAACATAAACGGTTTATCATTAATTTTTTTTACTAATCAGTTTTTAGAAGTGAACAAAAGATTGAGTATAATTTGAATTTGCGTTAACAGTCCATATTGAATAGCTTAACAATCACAATGGGTAAATGCTATTTTTTATATTTTCATGTTATTTCCTATTTAAAATTAAAAAAAAAAAACTACACAACACATTGTAGTAATAAAATAGTATAAATCTTTATATTTGTATACATTATCGTACAAGCATAATGTTGGAATAATAATTTGACATTTTGTGATCATACCATAATGTTATGCGCTACCGTTTCACCTCTTTCGGAACACCAGGACTAATTAAACAGTAGCCAGTAGGTACTATTTTAACTCTCGGATAACAAAATGATTGTTTTAAAACAGAAATATTGATTTGTTTGTTGTCCTACGCACACACGTAATGAAATTGCCTGAACGGAGCGCCGCGTCGCCGTCAGCATCACAGTTTAATATTATAATATTCAGACGTTCATTATGTACTGTTGGCTCGGTATCACTTCTCCGCGTAACTTAAACTAGACTTAACGGCAAATGGTATGAGAATAACATTACACCAATGGTATATGATTACGTAAGGGATTTGATCAAGCCCTACCGTATACGTATCACGAACAATGGTAATAGATGGAATTATTCTACTCGTAAAATACTACGCCCTTTATTTATTTAGCGTTGTAAAATCGGTTTTTTTCTTTTAAACTACTGTTCATTTAAAGTATAAATATTTGAGATTTAAGAACGTACAGACCTTCGTGTCATTTTTTTAGTATGGAATCTTAGACATTTTTCAAGGCTACATAAATCGATTTATTACTGGTTTATATTTACGATATGACGTTTTTATAGGAAACTCTGCAGCCTATTATTCCAGATGATACGATTGGTTCAGTTAGTTGTTGACATTTGATTACAATAAAATTGAGCAAACTTACTATACACGTTTTATTGTTATGTTTATGTTTGACAGTAAACATAATGAACTTACGATACTGACGATTAGATTATACTAATTTGTTTACATTTTAGAGTAATATAAATTTAATCGTTTTATACAATATACGCTGCAAAAATTTTCAGAATTATGCAAAATTTTGATATAATTGTAAATTAAGATCATAAAATTGTGTAAGTAATATATTGTTGTACAAATTAGAGTGAAAAATAAGTGAATGGTTATATAGAAACGTGGTCAGATAGATTTGTTGAAACATTGAGATCAAGGCTATCATTAGTAAAGTGATATCAAATCTCTTAACGTATTCATTTTTTTTAGTTAGAGAAATTTAGATTTGTAATGTAATAAAAAATTAAATATATAATTATGTTATTTTAAAATGGTCGAATTACGGGTAGTTGTATAACTAAAGGTTTTTAGGGAATACAACATTTAACTGCAAAGCCAAAATATGTAAGTTAATTTATAACTTTTCTCAGAGAAACATCTACTCGTAACTACTCTTACTTAATGAAATGTTGAACAAATATTAAAACACGCTATCTATTATTGTTGAACTCGTATTTGCGTGACATTAGGAGCGGCAATTGCAATTTTGTATTATAAAAGTTGTCGACCTTATTAAAGAGAAGAACATAATGTTCAACCCAAAAACAAGAACTATTGATTAAACTATAAAAACTAACTTAAAAATGTTATTCTGCTAAGGAAATCCAAGTTCGAGTATATTTCAAGTGATGAATAATAAGTATACAACGAACTGTTATCTAAAAATAAGTTTATACAACTTTTTACGAGTTAAGAATATTATAAAAACAAAAGCATTACAGTAATGAAATTTGTCAAAATTATTTTATGTACTCGTATTATACATTGATAATCGACAATATTTTGTGTCATTTTTGCGTTTGATATTCTGTAAATTATGAATATTTAAGTGCAAATATCAGAATTACGCTTGTAAACATATCAACCAATGAACTTTTTTAATTAGGTTTGTACCTACAACTTGCCCATCAAAATATTTATACAACTTTATCATGGTTTTATTAAATGTGTTTGACAAGCAAAAAATCACCAACATTATTTCAAACTGTATTTAAAAATGTATTTTCAAATTCATTTCAAGTATGCAAAATCAAAAAAAAAGAACCGAAGTCACGTTGATACGACGACAACAACCTCTACGCTTTATAGTCGTGCAAGAGAAAAATGTAATGACTGTACACGAAATAATCCTCATGAGTAAGGTATTAAAGAGATGCTCATGATTTTACGCTCGGAATAAGAACTTTTGATAACATTGCAGCACATATGGGAAATTATAAACCTAGAAGTACTGGGACTTTGCGAGATGAGATCATTGAATAATAGTGATTTTCAATCTGATGAGATCGGATTAATCTGCAGAGGAAAAAAAAATTATCGTTTCGGAAAAGGGATAAGTATGCAATAATGTGCACAATAGAAATGAGCAAAACGAGAGGACATAAGGTCGTTATAGCCAAGAGCTAGACATTCGTAGTACACTAGTATTGTGATATAATAAAACCAAAACTCACTTGAAAATTAGCCACCGACGGAAAGTTAAATACATATAGGTATATAACAAAAACCATTAGGGTTATGTTTTTGACGAGGACTAAATTAAAAATCTTTAATCTCGAGGTGAGCTGTAAATGTTTTAGGACGATTTAGGGCCGAGGCGAGAATTTACTGAACCATATTATAATACCGTTATACACATTTTTGCCCGTACACACACAAATATTTTAATAGGCCATTGTATGACGTAATAATGTTCCCGTCTCATTGTTTTTTTTCCAGCGCAACAATAATGGTTTCTTTTGTAGTTCTATTGGTGTACATTATGATAGCGTAACTTTATATCATATAACGACGTACGACATGGCTCAGTCATTCATCATCGATGACGAACTGCAGAGGTTGAGACCTATAGAAGCATCAACCCGCCTCCGGTCTCTCATTCAATTCTCAACGAACGCACAATGACAGATAATGTAATTTATAATCTCACCAGCTACCATAATCTCGGAGCGAGGTGTCTAATTTAAATTAATTGTTTAAATGGAAAATAACTACTCTATAATGCATGATACCCATTACGTCTCGCATAATATTTCCTATGGGTTAATGGTTTTCCAAGCAGCAGACGTGTAACTACAATATATACATGATCACAATTAATAAATTACTATGTTAGTATAATTTTCGATCAAAACCAAATAAATGCAAATCCAATTATTTCAATTTGAAATTTGACTAAAATTCAATGCACACCTTTACACCTATCGAGTAAGTCTAATATAAATTCATATATAATTTTTTTTTCCGAATAATGTGAATAGTAAATTTATGTGTGCAAATATTTTTCAAACGGAATACAAAATTATATTCTCATTGAAATGTTTGAACATAACACAAGATTTTTTTCAGTTGTACATGAATTTCAACTGTCAGTTACTCCGTAGTAATAGTAAGTATCATGTTTAATATGAAAAATAAATATTAAAACTATAAAAACAACTCAAGGGATAATTCTCTCCAACTTTTCAAATGTTAAGGGCAAAATAAGGGTAAATATTAGGAGATGTATAACATTTAATAGTATTTAATAATGATGAATATTGAATTGAACATAAAATATATTTTATAGATAAAATGTTAATATTTTTCAAATTTTCATTGGTATTTCCAAAGTTTCTTAATTTTTTCTGGAAATCTGATATTTTTTTAAAACATGTACTCTGTTCTTTTGAAAATGTATTAAAGTGTTGATGTAATATAACACCACAAACAATTGTAATGTCTAATAACTTAGTAATTCTTTGTGGTTTGCATGTTTCTACTCGATCCACATGTATATCAATTTATTTATAGACAAATAAATAACATTTAGCAAGTGTATTCAAAGTAAATAAAATATTAAAACGAAATTAAAATGCATAAAAGTCAACAAGTTTTGGTAATAAAAATAAATTTTATTTCTCTAAAAAAAAAAAGACTTGAACCGACCTGTATTCTTTTTATACATATACGTCATGGTTAAGGTCGTTATGTATACCTGAGATTGCCAACGTAAAGCCATCCTACAGTCAGACTAGAAAAAAGAAATATTATCCGTATATCTCGGACGTAATAAAAGTCCAAGGTGCAGATACGTATCACATATAATATGATCAACATTTTAAATAGGTAACTGTATAGTGGATCACATATTATTCCATCTGAAATATCGCTTTTACAAATACTCAACTCTCGGTTTATATATTATATATTAAATTATTAATTAAATTATATATTGAGTAATATATTATTATTTAATTGCAAGGTTTATTTTATAACATCCATTTTGCACTAATGAAACCATATAATGTATTCTGTATGCTCATCGCTGTTCATCTATAGTTAACAAATATTTAAATTTAATATGATTCATTAATTTAAGAAACAAAGGATTTGAGGTCTTGGATACGGTTCCTTTTGTTTTTAGCATTTACAATTATTCACCGTCAGCGGTGTAATCAAAAATCATAAAATATACATCGGAAATAATAATTATGCTTTAAATGATATTGAAATCGAAATTTTTTTCAATTTTTTTTTTCAACACAAAATACTAAGTAAAACGTAGAAGTATACAGGTAAAATTATACAACATATTTTTTCGTGAAACTTTTCTAACAGAATAGACATTTTCGGCCGAAACAAAGTATAATTATTTTAAATGGAGTGTTTATATTTTTGTTTTTTTTTCGTTATTTATATCATGATTATTTTTATTATTATTATATATCATGTGCATTGTACCACGAAGACATATATAATGTCCATCGGACAAAGAGGGTATACGATTGATTTGATGAGACGAGAGACAGTTTTTTTTTAACTGATCTATGTCAAATGTACTAATAAGTATTCCCAACCATAGTATTGCTTTTCGTGAACAAATGTATATGATTCCAAATGTAAATGTATAACTGAAATATTTAACATACTCGCCAAAGATCCAACGTTAATACACGCGAATGAATAGAAGCAGTTAAATGCCTGATCGATGCTATCCAATGGCTAGAGCAAGAGGCATCGCTTTTTGAAATGTATTAACAATAAATATTTCAAATAGGTTGGTATTAATACTCGAATCGTAGATATTGTAATATTGATACATTAACATTGCAGTATAGACCTATGAATGTGTAAATTGTATTTATTAGTCTACAGCCGGCTAATAAAATTATTTTGATTTCTGTATATTTAATTTATGACGAAGTATTGTGTAACATAAAAAAAAATTACTTATACCGTGTAAATATCTTTTTCACAAAGACACGGTTGATGAACAAATTATTTTCATTGCCCAACTGTTTTAGTTGTTACAGAAAATGATATAAAATATATATATTCAAAATTGAAGGTCTGTCATTGAGAAATAATTTGTTCAAAATAAATGAAACTATATTTACTATGAGAATATATAATTTAGTGTTTTCAAAGGAATTAAAATAGTATACATAATCGTATATAATATTTTATATCAAACATTATGTATTGCGTAGATAAAAATCTGTAACAACATTTTTCTTTTAGTCACGTGTAAATGTCTAACCATCAATATGTCACTGGAAAATGTCAAGTATGTTTGATATGTTTAATGTTTATAAATAAAGCTTTTGAATTTATACATTTCCAAATAATGTTTTAACGATTTCTTATGAGATAAAGCTATATTTATACCTCTTAACTTTTCCTCCATACTAACCTTATAAATAGTATAATATACATCTACGGTAAATCTACATATTGTTTTTAAAATAAGTATTTGACTTTTATAGGAGAACCAAAATTTATTAGGAAATATTCATACATAATACTCCAATTTATGAAATCATGTATATAAACGAAAAGTTAACACGTGAAAAGGATGTGTCTACATTATAAATAAATTTGAAGATTAAATCATTAGATATTAGACTGTATATATATATATATTATAAATGTATATAAACATTTATTTATATAAAGTGAGGGCGAAAGAGACAGCAAGAAAGAGGAACAGAGAAAGAAAGTGTTGAAAAATAATTGACAGGTTAATGTAGTTGTATACACGGGAAAACGTGAAAACTATTTATTTGGAAAAAGACAACTTCAAAAGCTTTCTCTTATTATTTTATTCGGTGAAAAGAAAACTTCTGAATAAGATTAAAAATAAAGTAAAGTCGCAAGCTATACAATCGTAAGTGCGAAACGATTTTAGTTCGTTAGAATTGATCTCAAACAGAAACTTTTGTATACTTGGACATTTTTTAGAAGCATAAAAAATAAATAAATAAACGAACGAAAATAAATAAAAACGTGACGGTGTGCTCATACAGAGAGATTATTTAATTTTTTTTTTTTTTATATATGATTTATATGTTCTTAAAGTTATCTTCAATAACATTTTGAGCTTTATCAAAAGAACCTGATAAAATGATAGTATTGTTATAATAATAATTAATTTACCGTCAAAAAACGGATAAAAAAGAGTGGAAAAACTATTGGACAGATTACCGGGAAGTACCGAGAAAATTGTATATTTTATAACTCCATAAAATAATTATTTTAAGCTTTTTTTCGTTTGCCTACCACAGTAACACTGCTAACGGGAAACATGATGATTACAATATATGAGTTTAATTTACTCGTTAAACACACGATTCGTTTGTCGAAGAGAAATCCGTTATTCTTTTGATGTTGTTCGTCATTTTTATTGTGTAAGTGACAACATGTGTATTAATTAGTTTCATCCATTTCGAAGTGGAACATTTTGATGTATAAATGCCGAATATGTGTAAAATGTAAGGATTAGTGACGGATTGGTATGCATGAGTTACTTTCACAAAATGTCGGTGAATTTCAACTTTAAATACTCGTGAATAATTAACTACGATTTCGATATTTGACTTGCGGGTATAGACATTTTCGGTGAAACGTTCTCCTTCGGTACACGGAATACGTCATGTACAACACATGATGCGATTGAACAGAAAATAACAGTGAAAAATAAAACAAGTGGATAACTCTAATACAACGGTAATGTATGTTTTCTCATCGTAAATAGTTATAGTGTATAGCAGTGGACGTGTACCACGATGACTTGGAAATGTATAAAAAATATTTTCCTCGAAAACTGTCGATCAATCGATTGATAAATATATAATAAATAATGTCGTTACATTAAATTTGAACGACCTACATCCTATATTAATACAATTTGATCAATAAGTTAAAATATCGTCCGAGAACTTAATGGCGTATTTTAGTTGTGTATTTTTTTGGTACATTTACGTTTTTTTTATTTTTTAAGCCACATCAACTATGGCCATTAGCTGTGGTTGTATACGGCGGGGGTACCCTTTGTGAGTCAAACTCGCGTTTATTTTTATTTTATTTATTTTGCACAGTAGGTTGTGGGTGAAGGGCTGGCGGTCGCTTCTTCTCTCCGGACGGTGTAGCCGCCCGGAAAGCGAAACCGCCGGCGGCCGAATTCAAACCGGCGACAGTGCAATTAAGCACATCCACCTTATCCGCTCGGCCGTGCCATCCCGACTTATTCATTCTTACGCATGGCAATATAACGATGATAGACTTAACGATAGTGTACATGCAATACAATGAGACCATGGCATGCACGCGATCCTGCTACGAATTACTTATCTGCACGTGCAGGATAACGTCAGGACCGTTCGACACGACGATACGCTATTGGTATGCACCGACCATATTAATTACTGCACCTCGGTCAATGCGATGTCGACGAACCTTAGTCAAGACTAGGTAGGTAGATAATAATAGTACATAACTGCAACAGCGGTCCATAACGAAGTCGATGGGACCGATCGCGATTTTCGTGGACTACAGCAGGTATTCATTTTTGATCATTTTTTCCCCCTCACCCCTGGCATTTATTCTATAACACGCATCGCACACAATCTTTTATTATAATACATGTATGTGTACATCGACATGAGGCCGGTTTGCGTACAAAATTTAGTTGTATTTGACTGTGTGTGAAATACATCGTTTTGCATTTCAACCTCGAATAACTACTATTCATTGTTCAAAAATCCTCGTCGAGTTTATGGAATGGAAAATTGTGTAAAAAACCTATATTATATAATACGTGCTGCAGTTTTTTTCCGTGAAAACATCGATGAGGCTTTCGTGAGACAAACATTTTATAATGTGCCCGAGTGTTTTGTTAACGGTCTATCAGAACCGCGTTCACGAGGCGTATTAAATATAATACACTATATGTATCGCGTTATAGAATAACATTATAGATTTCGCATTTTTTATATCATTACTATGTTGTCGCAATGACATGAATTATAAATTACGTAAAAGTGTGGGAGGGTGGGGGGTGGTAAAGGCTTAAGTTTTTCTGCCGATAATTTTCCATCATCGCACTTGACGTATACGCATCATATTATTATATATTGATACACTTGTACGTAATACAAGCGGATAATATGTGCGGTTGTTGTGTAGTAATAATAACTAATAAAAATTAGACCGATCGGGTCGGATCGAAACCGACGATTATAATAATGTACGTATTTGAAAAAAAAGACGATCTTCATAAAACCGTCGGTTGGTACTTCAGTACGAGCAATGATTTTTAATATTATTATAATTGTGTTATTACAATTGTATAGTTACACGCGTGTACTAAATAAATATTTAAGAGGATGCGCCACTGCCGTGTATTGTACAGGGTGGGGCAGTGAATCGGGCAATTTTAAAATAACTATAAAAACCAAACAAGTATTTTTTTTAACAAATATATTTATATAATCTGAAAGTATATAAAATAGCATTAAAGAAGTGTTAATTTGTTATTTAATTTTTATAAATGATATCTGCAAGATGGCGTCCATTTCGAAGCAAGCATTCGTGAAGGCGTCTTTGAAAACTGGTCATGACGTTTCGCAGAATTTCCGGTGAGATTTGTGTCACCTCTTCTCGTATTCTTTGTTTAAGATCATCAAGTGTCCTTAGTGGTGTTTGGTATACTAGAATATGAGAAGAGGTGACACGAATCTCACCGGAAATTCTGCGAAACGTCATGACCAGTTTTCAAAGACGCCTTAACGAATGCTTGCTTCAAAATGGACGCCATCTTGCAGATATCATTTATAAAAATGAAATAACAAATTAAAACTTCTTTAATGCTATTTTATAAACTTTCAGGTTATATTAATATATTTGTTAAAAAAATACTTGTTGGATTTTTATAGTTATTTTAAAATCGCCCGATTCACTGCCCCACCCTGTATATGTAGCTCCATATAATCGTACACTCGTTGAATTATAATCGTGTTAAAACGGTAAAATTTACATAAAAAAACAGTTTTGAATATTTTCCGCTAAACTAATAAACACATAAATGTATATACATGTATAATACAAATTTAACATATTAAATTGTATTGCGTACAAGTGCAATTATTTTAAGACTTAATCAAAGGTAATAAACCGATCGAAATATTAATGTTATTGTTATTATAGGCAGTGACGACGATGCGCATTTTATAACACTACCGTACGCAGGGTAAGTGCGGATACGACAGTGATTAATAAAAAATAATTATTGTTAACGTTTTCGAGAAAAAACGACTGGTATAACAGTATAATACGCACTCATATAATTACGTGACGAAGGGGTGATTGAAAAATGGCGAGTTGACTGTATGGAGTATTGATAACGCGATACCACTTAAACGAAGTAGGAATGAATAAAAAATAATCAATACGAGTCTTGGGCCGATTTACAGCATATTAATGATTATGTTTCTATTTAAGATTTTCCAAGACTATTTTCTCACGCACCATAAAAAAAACCATTTTTTTTGTGCCAATATTTAGTATTAAAATTTACTAATTGTTGCTTATACTGTATTGTTAAGATTTCAAAGTAATTTGCTAAATATTGTAGAAGGGCTGGAGAAACGTTTTTCCAGCCCACAAATGGTTAATAATTAACTTTTCTGAATAATTCTTCTTCGGTAATTTTGAACACAATTCGTACTCAATTGTACGACTGGTCCCTAAGTTCATAAAATCACCTATTCTACACCAAATTAAATGTCAACATTTGGCATTTCGGCCATTCGAGGGTTGCAGAGATGTTTCTATAGTATTTTTCGAAATGCTTTGAAACCATACCGTTAGAAATTATGAAACAATGATCGTACCTTCAATCGGAACTTGATGATTTCCACTTATGAAAAAATATGAGTTTTCAAGTGTTGTCCACTCACGAGCGTAAAATATGATAATGTACAATATTGTTAGCTGATGAACACGATATCGCGTGAGTACGAAGGCGCTTACCTGTGCGGCACGGTGGTCGTCGGATGACTGGGACGAGCGGTCGGCCTGTCCGTGGCCGACGGCGCGTTCGCGGACTGCGGCTGGTCGAACGGTGGCAACCCGTCCTCGTCGTAGTCGTACTCGCGCTTCACGCGGCCCGCTCGCTGTTGACCGACGGTGGTGGTCGTCGCCGCCGACCCGTCACCGTGCACCGGCAGCGGATCAGGACGGCCGTCATCTTGGGACACGGGCAACGACGGCTGCAGACGCCGGTTGCGGTGCTGCTTCTGCTGCTGCTGCTCCTGCTGTTGTGACAGGTGCAGGCCGTTGTCGGTGGTCGTCGTGGACACGGTGGTGGTCGCTGAATGCGCCGCGGCGGCCGCGACCATCGCCTTGTCGTCGTCGTGGTTCATCTCGATCTTCTCGTAACGGTCGAACGGGTCGATGGCACCGGCGGCCTGGTCCACGTGGTCGGCCGCGTATCCTGCAGGGCTGCCTTTGGTGCGGATAGCGAGCGCGCACAGGAATATAAGGCAAAAGGACAGCAGCAGTATGACGCCGACGATGAGCCCGGGCAGCGCGTACCGGTCGGCGGCCAGCACCAGTTGCGGCGACCGCTTGACCACGACCACGGTGACGTTGGCCCGTGAGCTGCCCGACCGGTTCTCCAGCTCGCACGCGTAACTGCCACCGTCCTGGGCCACGACCGCCACGATGGTCAGGTTAGTGTACCGGCCCTCGGTGACGGGCACGCTGCGGCCGTCCGGACCGAGCGGCCGGTCGTCGCGCGTCCACCGGGACGACGGTATGGGCACGCCGAACATGCGGCACGACACGGTCGCGTTGTCACCCTCGGTGACCTCGACCACCCGGGCGACGGGCACGGGGTGCGGCTCGCACGCGAAGTCGTCCAGCTCGAGCTTGTCCCAGGCGGCGCGGGCCAGCCGCGCGGGCGTCTTGCACACGGGCGGCGCGCCGAACGGCACGTTCCGCCGGACCATCCACTCGCGCAACGGCCGCAGCTTGCACGAGCAGTTCCACGGATTGTCGTTGAGCTGCACGCCCTGCAGCCGGGTCAGCGACACCACCGTGGACGGCTTCACGTCGCGCAGCTGATTGTTGTCCAGCCGCAGCCACTCGAGCGACCGCTCGAGGCCGGCGAACGCGGTGGACTCGAGGAGCGCGACCCGGCACCCGGACACATCGAGCCGGACCAGCCGGGGCACGTGCGAGAACGCGCCGTTCGGCACCTTCATGATCGGGTTACCGCTGAGCCGCAGCTCTCGCAGCTCAGGCACCGACTCGAGCACCGCGGACGGCACCGCTGGTATGCTGTTCTCGCTCAGGTCCAGCTCGACCAGGTTGTTGAGCTTGCGGAACGCGTACCGGTCCAGCGCCTTGAGCCGGCACCGGGACAGGTACAGCTTCTGCAGGTTCAGCAGGTCCGCGTCCGCGAACGCGTCCCGGCCCAGCCGGTACAGTGGGTTGCCCGCCAGGTCCAGCAGCTGCGTGCCGTAGTCCAGGTGTCGCGGCACCGCCGTCAGGTTCGCGCCCGCACAGATCGCCGACTCCTTGCCGCTGCGCCACTTGCACTCGCACGCTGCCGGGCAGTCGGCCCACGCGCCGCACAGCGCGCTCGACGACAGCACCAGCACCGCCATCAGGCCACCTGCCACAGTCGCCGACGACCACGGCGCCGGTGGCGGTGACGGGCACGCCGGCCACCACATGCTATCGCCGCGGTACGGCGCCGCAGCGACGCGCTACACCTGCACTCGTCGCTTACGGCCTGGTTCGCGCCGCCGGTCATGATGCCGTCCTCACGCTGCAACGATACCTGCGACACAGATCGAAATCAAAACCGTTAGTTATTATTCGCATCTATTTACTTGCGCGAAAGAACATGTGCGTTTCGTTAAACAATTTAAAATGTGACAAAGATTTATACCTATGGAAATATTTAATAGTTTTTCCTAATTCGAATACATTTCACCAGGATTTTTCAAATCAAAACCACCGTAGATATTTACACACAAATAATAATATACAATCAAGGCGCGAGTCATTTTTTTTTATGATATCTTAAGTAGTATTTTATTTCATGTTATTTTAGTTTGAATTGAAGCGACCGATGCATTATTATTATTCAACATAATATTTAATAAATTGCTTACGAATGGAATGGAGTTTAAAATTTGAAATACTTTATTATACAACCACGAAACGATTAAGTTTAAATTTTATCGCGTTTAATTACTGATTGCTATTAAATGGTTATGAAAACTTAATTTTCAGTTTAAGCATAGTCACTTAAAGCCGTTTTGGTATTATGGTTAGAGAGTTTTATAGTATTAGTTCAGGTCTTTTATTAAGGAGTCATTTTTATCAAGATATTTTTAAAACTATTGTTAACGAGATAGTTTTGGAATAAATTATATTATAGATACACTAGTATTGTTACAAAAACAGCCGAATAAAAGTACTGCACATTTAATATTCTCTACTGCACACAATTTTAGACCCTGACGTTATCGCTAGCGAACGGACGTTAAAGCGGAGGGACGAATTTGTAGTGCGGATATTTGGCACAAACACCCGTCGAATTACTATTATTCGCACTGCAGCAGCATTATTTAAATTACGTCGTCGACTCGGTTTTATATATTATTTTCGTCCGTTGCGGGTCGCGCTTACACGGGTAACACAATTGTTTTCGAAAAAGTTATAAATCTATCGTATTTAATACGCACATTTGAACGTCGTGTCCGTGAACCGTCCGTTCTGAATCGTTGCAATGTTTTCTTTTTTTTCCCCGAGACAATACAATAAATATATCTACGTATTATATACCATTCACCGTGACGGGGTAATAGTTATCAATGTTTTCCTCCTCGAACAATTAAAACTGTAATCACAAGTCATTAATAACTAGCGGTACAATGTATACTGTACAGCAACATCGCGCGGTGGCCCAGACGAAACGACTTTCGGAGTGTAGAACTAATTTTTTTTTACCCCCTTGAAAATCTTTACTGGCGCGGTGAGGCCGGCGGCTCGTCAATCGATCTTACACGTTTTATTCCCCTACCCTCCCCTCGACCATCCCGGTAATTCCGCTTTAACAACGAGAGATATGTTCAATATTATATAATGCATGTTCCATTAATACAATAATTGTTCGTGCATCGTCTGCAGTCTCCACTCACTTTGATGGTTTTTTCCCCTATTCGCGTACGCGTACAGCTAACTCGATTTCGAACATCATAATACAGCGCTATAGCCTACCGTACGCGCCCACACTTGTTACGTTTATACTCGTATATAATACCGTCTGCACTGTAGGTAGGTACATACGCGTGGAAATATTTTACCGCGTCATTACAAACGAGTGTATAAACACCGACGCATCCGACGTGACCGTACGCTGTACATACCGGAACATCGATCGAAACGTTTAAACTTTTTACACGAATCAAACAATTTTTTTAAATATTTTCCTTCAGTTATTAATTTCTGCAATTTTTGATTGTTCTCCGGTAAAAAAAAGGATATGATCAAGGAACATTAATTAAAATCGTCATACCTACTAAAGCATTTACGATTTTTTTTAAATGTTATTAGGTACTATTACATCAAATTTTTTTTAAAAGTCTATAAAAAATATATTAGTTTCTATTTTTTTTTATAAATCTATTTAAACAAACTACAATAATTTTTCATGCAGACTTTCTTTCCCTATTAGTAGCGACACTAGTATGTGGGTGTTAAAATCGTTCGTTAACATTTTCCAGACATACACGGTTTGAATAGGAATTGCTCCATCTAACTTAACGTTACCTGTGATAATATCATATTATACTATGAAAAATTATATTACCATAGGTTTGACTTTAAAAAATATCATCAGCATGACCTCGAGAGTTGTTTTAAAATTTAGTGTACCATGTACGACTATACTATTTCACGAACGAGACAACATTTAGTAGGTATTTGACCATATGCATATGTTATATGATCGCTGACTGGTGTATCGAGTTTCGAATTATTATAAGCACAACTCTATAACTAAAACTGCACTAGGTTTTCCTCGAAACTGCACTCAGCGGTTCTCGGAGCTGCATTATTATGCTTATTATGATTTGCATAGCAAACTCGTCGTGTGACAATCGAAATTATATCGCGGCAGGATGGTTTTGGTGCTTTATTAAACGGAAAATCGGACGCGTCGATTCAAAACTCACGGTTCCGAAAACAAAATATTTATTCGTGTGCATATAAAGGCACCACGCGCGTTTTTCATCGTTTCAACCGAGGACACGAAGTTTTTATATCATTTTAAAACATAAAATAAATAAATCCACCGTATTTCAATATTCACGTAAGTACACAATGTTTGTACATACTCTCTGCATGCACGTGACCGATTTTTAATAAATTGTTACGTTTCATGCCGATTTTTTATTAAATAAATAGTTATTATACCTCAATTTTGGGACGTATGTTAATGCATATATTATTATTTAGTTTCATCATCGTTTCGGTTTGAACGGCTTGTATTTTATGACCGAAATTATTTTCCTATTCACATACCTATCCATGTTCATTTTTTGTTATTGATTAATTGTATCTAAAAAAAAATTTATTTTTTAACTATTTTACTAAAACATTACATTCAATTGAAATAGGAAATATCCATAATCATTTCCCTTGTGAGTTTGATAATATATAAAAAAAAAAAAAAAACAGAATTATAATATCTTCATTATCTTACGAGATATGGCAACGGGTAAATCCTCAGTGGGGCACTCTGTATATATGTATAATGTAAGTATTATGAATATGCAGTGGAGACTTATAGAATAAAGAAGCCAATTTTTTTAATATAACACAGTTCTGTGATTATATTCATACACTCAATGGAAGATGGACAAAAAATGAATATTAAGATTTTTTTGCTTTGATCAACTACAGTTATTATCTTTAAATTGATTGAATTTATATTTTCAATAGAATTCATTACGTATTCGAACGAGAAATTCCATCCCGTTTCTATTCGTACGGATATTATTATATGTACTATGTAATGTGACGTATTTTATTGTTGTATTGTGCATATTATATAAGAGTTGAACGCGCAGTCGAAATTAAAATATACGATTTAATCGAATCTATACGACTATGTTTATACCATTTTTATAAACAACATCGTCAAAGCGTTCGCTGTAATTGTTTTTTTTTTTTTTTTTACGTATTATTATTATTTATTTTTAATAACATGATGTAACTTTTAAGCGACCAAAGCCTATCTTATTCGACCGCTGCTTGTTTCATTGACATGATATCTGTGGGCCGTTGTTATAGGATACATTGTACGACAACGATATTTTATAACGATTGTTTATATACGATGTCAAGCAAACATAAACGATAGTTGTATTAATCGAAACTGTATTTAATGTATTCGGGTTTCTGGATTAACTTGACAGTAACAATAGGAATAGAACTCAAGTACATCACTGCATAACTGCATTGTTCGCTCATAGCGACTGCTTGAAAGCACGCAAGCACAAAATAGGTAAAAGGTATACATATGTAATTGAACTACGTGCGGTTCTCATTGAATTTATCGGAAATAATTATCATTGCAATGAAATTCGTATCATAATAAAGTGTATGTACTGCTTCACCTGCTGTATTTAATATTTAATGTTTCCGAAAAGCGTTCGGTCAAATTAGCCGTTAGTCATGACTGGGGCCAGGATTTCGACCCAGAGTGATTTTTTTTTAGATTATCTTAGACAATGATTTCCAAGTAAACAATTTGTTTCATTTAACAGGCAACAGAAACTTCATAGGTGAAACTCTTTTTTTGCATTTTTCAACATGTATTATTTTAAGAGATTTTTATTACATATTTCGGTCAATTTAATAGTTTTTATGCATATTTTTTGATTTATAACTAATTTATATTATTGTCTAAAGATAATTATAATCAACGACATCGTCATCGCTTCATAAAACAATACATTTAATAAGAAAAATATGTATTGGTAGTATCATAACAGTATTTTTTATGGAAATTATTCGCCATTTTTAAAGTATTTTTCGATGATGTTTAAGATATTTAAATCCAGGCACTAGTAATGATGTTGGTCGGGTACAAGATTAAAGTGAAATATTCAACGCCGATGATCTCGTTTTTACAACGGCCGATCTACCCGAGTATTCATGATAGTATACGAGTACATAGCAATAATGAAGTGATATTTATTTATTTATTTATTTAACTATTTACTGATTTATATTAATTATTTCATTAATTGTATTCAATTTTTTTTTTTTTGGTTAAACGATTAAGCCGTTATAGATACCGTAGGCAAAATACGATTTTGTCAAAATAGGTTTATCGTTTCAGCGAATTTGAAATATCGTCTTCTCAGTTTCGTGTATAAGACACTTGATCGACGGTCAAAAAACGGTATTGGCCGAGGAACCACGCTCGAGTTTTACGATAAATGCTGCGGACGTTTACGACTCGGAATATAAAACAGAAACGGTATTATCTATGCGTCAGTTATCACGTGTGAAAATCAGCCTTGTAATTCTATCGGTTCCAAACGGTCTGGACGACGACGTGCTGTGATTGAATTTTTTCCATCACGGTTGTAAAATAAACCAAAACATATAAATGTGTGTGCGTTATGTTCACACGAGAGCCGTCCACCAATGATGTTGCAGTCCTAAAGGTCGCGTGTTCTGGTGGATTTGATTAAGGGTCCAAAAGGAAATCAATTAAGGAAGATGTGCGACGAACGACGGCCACTGTCCCGCGGTTATTTGTGTCGGTGGATTAGTCAAAGAAGTTGTTCGAGCGGATCATTTGAGCCCATTGTCCGCCCAATCTGGTGTATTGAGACCGATGTGCGTTTATTTAAAAGTCCGAAAGTAAAATGTTATTCGAGTCGGTGAAACTTTACAATTGCAGAGTTTGAAAACCCTTCGACAGAGTATACAGGGTGTCCCACCAAGGATTAACCTATTGTGATATCCAATTGTATAATAAAGATATTAGTTTGCTTCAGCAAACTAACCATCAAACACATAGGTATTCTTAGAATGCCCAAACTATCAGAACGCTAGATCTATATCTAACGCTATATCCAACATAATTACTACCTCACTCAAAGAAGCATTCAGCTACGGACAAGAAAAAAAATAATAGACTTCATGAAGATAGCAGATCTCACAGCAAACATCTAGAACAACGGATCAACAAAACATCACACAAACACAATTAATCAAATTTTTAAAAAATAAAAAAACTGTGAAATCCAAAATGTTACCCTATTTTGTAAATAATCGTAGGCTAATAAACTAAGTATCGGAAGCCTGAAATAAAAAAAATAAATAAATAAATGAAGATAGTCAAATTATGTTTTTGTTATAAGACTCACAGGGAAAAGAACAACAAATAATTTTATATTTTAACTGAATGCAATGTCTTCATAAAAAAGTTAAAAAAATAATTATTTAATATATTATTTTCAAAAAATGTTAAGAAAGCCATCATATAGAGTTTATTCTGCGAAATTTAACATTTCAGCATTTTATTTTTATAACCTTCATAATTTTTAATATTTTTAATAGTTTCAAAAAAAATGTGTATTATTTAATAATTTAATGATTCGATATTATCTTGTCTCGTTTTCTGATTAGTTTTATTTAATAGTTCATAACAATTTTTCTAAATACTAAAAGAATATTAAAACTAACGAGGATTATGAAAATAAAATGTTGAAACGACAACATTTTCATTAAAATAAATTATAAAATGGGAGTTTCTAAATTTTTTCAATTATTTTTAAACTTTTTTAACAACATCTTAAAACAAAACAAAAAATTGAATTGAACTAAAATTTAAATTATCTATAGTCATTGTCAATGTATGTCTTATTTGTTCTATAATTTTTATTTTAAATACAAAACGATTAATTAAATAATAAGTTGTAGATCAAAATAGGGCCAACACATACACATCCAAAAATAAATTGATATAGATGTAGTAAAAACATTTATTTTATATCTTAACGCTTTAATTAGTGAAGAAATAACAATAACATGAGTTGTTAGTTACATTATTGTACACCGTAGAGGTAGTACACCAGGCGATTATCTCCATTGTTTCTTTCATTGTATTCTGATGTAATTTAGAGAAATTAAATCATACAGATAATGGAGCAAACTGTCTAGGTTCGAAGGTAGTCTACAATTTCAGCAGGGTTTATTGTTCGAAGGTACGTAACTAAAAGCTACTAGGAAAATTTTCAAAACTTTAAACTATCGCGGGCCAGAGTTGGATACACGCAGGTAAACATTTATTAAATTATTAGCATACATTATTAGTTTTTGAAAGATGTTACATTTAACTTTTGTTTCGAACAACTAATTAATTATATGTAATCAATGCACAGTGCTCATGCATTGAACATGAACTTATTAAAATCAATACTCACATCTAAATTCAAATTTTTATTTTTACTTATGCATATGACATATCGGCTTATGGTAACAGAATTAAGTATATAATAACAATAGGTAAATTATTAGTATAGATAAATAGATAAAATAGGTAGATAACACCATGATTAGAATATATAATAGATTAATAAGGTAAATTTATTTTTAACACAGTAAAAGATTTAATAATAATAAGTTAAAAGTTATAATTTCACAACAAGTTCTTCAAGTCATTTCGCTGCGGCCGGGCCACACTCATGCAGTTTTACCAGCCCATCTTCAAACTTTGTGAACGGGCACGTATCCACGATGTGCGTGATATTCTGTATCTCACCACATTCACCCCATTTATGCATTAGGTAGTTGCATCTTCCCTGCCCGGTTCTCATACGATTGAGTGTTGTCCACTGTACCCTTTTAAAATCCCAGCCAGGGACTTTTATGGACGGTTCTTTAATCAGGTCTTGGTTACGATTTTCAACTCAAATGAAACGAATCGTATTAAAGAAAAACAATTTGTCGGAAGAAGAAGTATAATATTATTATATGGGCCACAAAATGTTGTTATATTATATATTTTGTATACATATTTTTACTCATGATAGCTGACTGTCGGCCGATTGTCCGTTCGTTCCTTTTATAATGACCAACTGTGTTTGAATCGATATAAGTGTTATGGGATTAGTTCAGATCATATAAATGTATGTTAATATAGTATGATGTGACGCAACTAGGTGTATGAAACATAAATGTTGTGCTTAAGATTTTTCATTATAAGAGCATAAAATATGTGTTATTTGTCAAAGTGAATCAATTGTACTCGTATTATATTTGCGTGAAGTAATATAATATTATATTATATTTTGAATCAAAAATATGTTTTTTCCTCGTCGATTTGAGTAAAACATCGGAAGGAGTTATCAGCCGTATGTATAATGTAGAAATTTATATAAACTCGTATATATATATATATATACAACTGACATTGTACAGATCACATATATTTATGTTGAACGTCAGTGAGGACAATTTATATGGATATGTAGTGTCAGGCATAAATCTTATTGTGATCAATCCACCATTTCTCGAGCGTTCATGGTTGAAACTTTGAACGAAATGTCGTTATAGTGGAAAAACGAAAACCTTTTTCACTATTCCATGTAAAATTAATGTATTGTAAGAATGGATTTGTGTCTACGGACGATGTCAATTCAATCATGTCAATTATTCGCGAATCTAAAAGAAAATGTATACCTATCTAAGACAACAGGCTCTGTAATAATATGATGTTACCTATTTTGGAATTGTTGATTTTAAATACTTCGAGCGAACTTTATACGAAAAACTATTCTAAAAGACGAACAGATGTAGCTTATAAATTCTCAATTGAAATTTATAGTGGTTTCGTTCTCGTTATTTTTATTGTTATTGTTCCGTTTAGTAATTTCTAAGACTTTTTGTCGTGAATAGCTTTGAATCTTTTTTTTTTCTTTCTGAAAACAAATTGTTTTTGTCCTATTTCAACTCGTAACATTTTCCACGGTGATGAAATTTGTACCCACGTTTTTGAGATGGTTAAATAATGTATCAGGAATCTATATTATATTGCGTTACACAGAGGTTTACATAGTGAAATGACCAAATTATTTTATGGATGTTTCGGAACGTTTTCATCAATGATCATTACGATTTCCATTTAGTCGTAACCATGATGTTGTTTTAAAGTATATTTATTTTTTGTGAATCTATTTATAACGGTCCAATAGGTATTACTCGTACCATACAGCAGTAGTTCTATAAAAATATGAACTTCGAAAAAATTGAATGATCAACAAATTGTCTAAAAAAAACTTATAACCCAAAACCACAAATTAAACTAAATTGAACACACGTGGTGATAATCATAATCACAATTTATCATGTTCTTTGTTACAAATTAAATCATCTGTTTTTAAATGGAAATTGACGTAAAACCGATTAAGTTTACACAGCCTATGTTTTATAAGCAACGGGAATTTGATTTATTTTATTATTGCTCGTAATTGAATTATGATTATTTAATATTATATTCTATAGCCACTGGATATTGTACTATTTCATTATTTATTTTAGATGTGATATAATAATTCGACTGACTAATTAATATCATCAAGCAAAATGGTGAAAAAAATGATAAAAAAAAACCCCGTTCAACGTTTCAAATGAATTAAAATCCTAACGTATAGATGCGCAATACAAATCGCAAACGATCAAATGTCTTATTCGTTATAAAATACTAGGGAATTTTTGTATCGAAATTCTATGTAAGTGAAATATGTCATAAGATATTTAGGAAAAAAAAAATTATTACCGTGTAGTCCTCTAGTATACGTTATTGTAAAGGTAATTTTGTCTATTTCGTTTTGCAATTCATGATCAGACCACAATGATTGTGGTTGTGTAAATTTATACGTTTTCCCAATATCTAAACACAATTTGTAGACTCTTTCGACAGCGGAAAGCTTTTTATTATGGAAATTTAGTATGCTAACAAAGAATAACGAGATTTATACTTTACGTTACGACACAATTTTCACGATCCTTTTAAAATGTAATAATACGAGAGTCTCCATTGTGCACTGTGTTTAAAATAAAAACAAAAAAAATATTTTCAAATTCGCTCTTTTGTTTGTATACAGACTAAATCAACATGGGTGTTTTGAATAAACATTTAGAATTTTCTTACGCCGTAAAGAAATTGTATTAATAAATAATTAATAGTTTATAGTTATAAATATAAAATAAAGTACTAAAAATTATTAAATACTAAATATAATTAAGAAAAATATATAAAAATCTATAAGCATATAAAAAATCTCTTCAATTAAAATATTATTAACTATCGTAGTTATATATATAATCGTATATAGTTAATTATAATATATCTTACAAATTTGCTAAGATTTTTATAAAATATTATTAGTAGTAGTTTATTTTATATTTACGAAGGTGGATTTTAAAGCCAATAATAATTTAAAGGATCAAATTAATTATAACACTGAAAACTTAACAAAAATATTTGCTTTCTCAGATAGTGCTGGTGTACATAGACTTAAATATAGTCTTAATTTCTTTGGGTTTAAATTATACAAAACCAGGAACATAATCATATTATTGAATAAAGATTTAGAAATAATAACTAACAAAAACAATGATTAATTCTGTATTGGAATGATCGCATCAACTGCCCGCGAAATGTGCTTAATGCTCCGGAGACCACACGGCAAATTATCAGGGTTGCCTTGTCGCCAAAAAACTTTTCAAGTTTCAAGATATGAAACGACCCATTTCCAATACAATCAACAACGACGATTCAAATATAAATGTGTATCCGAGTGCCCCGACAGTCAAGGTACCGATCACTCAACCTCCGCCCAAAAACAAATTATATGCTGAATCAACGATAAACGAAGAAAATCTTTCCTACACCCATATTTCCAATATCCTATCCAATTTCATTTCTAATCTTAATTCCATTATCAGCCCTCTAATCTCTCTTCTCACAACAACTCTTAATTCTTTCCTTGCTAAATCAACATAACACCGTACTTATGGTACTTGTATATTTATTTATATATGATATAACGTAGAGAACTACTAAACAGCTATCTGTATCTATTTTCATTTTGTAATAGTATTCTTATAATAATGTTTTCACCATTTCATATTTAATTCACTATCTAATAATATTTTAATTTAATTGCCATTTGTTATCATATATTCTACAGTCCATCGGGACTATTGTATTTTATCTTAATTTGTTACCTTTGCATCCTATATTATTAAATAATTGTTGAACTGTAATAGTTATCAGCTGAAAGTTCTAAAATAAAAAATAAAAAAAATTGCATCAAGAATACAACTAACGAAGTTCAGAAAAATAATTTTAATAATATCACAAAGGTACATTGTACAAACATTTATAAGAATAATATTATCTTTTAATATTGTATGGATATAAAATGGTAAACTTCCATAAAACTTCTATTCAAATGTTAATCATATTTCAACTCATAAATGTCTTCAAAAAAATTATCTCTTCTACCAAAAACTTTTGGTCTTTACTAGACTACATTGTAAATATTTTATATTTTTAATGCCCGAGAACGTTTATTTTTGTTAACGTTTTAGCGAGTTACGACGAAATACATATTTAGGTTGCGAGTTTGCGACCCAATCGATGCCTTAACCCTAGTAATTGCCACGCAGCTCGTTGACCAAGAACCCGCACAAATTCCCGTTTACAAACGTCACGAGACTCCCCGATAAATTCCTCAGCAACAACACGATTGTTTCAGGGAACTTCGGCTCAATCGTCTGGACAGTTTTTCAGTGACAAATCGGCGTGATAACGTTTCGCCGCGGCGGTCGAAACGTTTTTGATTAATACATTTAAAGAGCATGATGCCCAATAATAAAATTTAACAAAATACATAATATTGACTTATAAATATTAAGCTTTATAGACATTATATTATACGATTGAAATGAATAGCCGTAGTATAGTATATTATTACAAGCACAGACGTGTTAAACATAATGTAAAAACACAATTAGTATTACGTTTTGATTGCAGACGTAATGAAGTATCGGTAGCTCAGTGGGCGAGGCGAAAGAATCGTTATACGATTAATATGTATTATTCTTACTAGTAATGATTAGTATTACGAAAATAAATAAAAAGAAGAACGTACACGATCCTTTACATTATATGAATTCATTCAGGAACTCCAAAGTTAATTTTAGGCAAATAAGAGACGAATCATCATCAACGTGTCAATTAATTAAATTTTGCAAGAACACTGAGTTAGTTGTCACAGTTCGCTTATCTGTTCTCTTATAAGCGGATAGGTCCGAGCTGATTCATCGCAGGGAGGTTGGCATAATCACGCTGATGCATGTTAAAAGTTGGAATGTTTCGAGTATTGAAAATATCAAAGAGACCACTGACGCAAAGTTCAGGGGTCGAATTTGTCTTGTCCCCCCGGGATATTAGCACCGCGGCGCAGCGCGATCGAGTTCAAAACGTTTCTCGGGACAATATTTATTTCACCGGCCGGACCGCGCGTTTAGGTCCGATACGTCATAATGTCGCGTACGAATCGATCGCCGTAGAACACGCACCGGGGCCGTAGCGTACGCGTTATGCGCACAGCGTCATATTCACACTGCAGCCGTTATAGGCACATGCCTGTAGGGCACGTTTCTAGGGGATGCGAATTGTGTAAAGATATTTTTTAAAACGATTTCATCGACATTCGTGGACGTTTATAATATGCAACATTTCTATTATGATATTATGGTGTATCGTGACCAACCCGTAACAGATTATCAACTTTTAATTTTAAAGTATCAATATAATAATATCTTCAACACTTGGCCGCCGAAGGACTAACGATCATTTTGTCTACGGCCCATTTATAGAACCTTATATCTTAGGGTAGTGTAGCGGTTCTAAGAATAAATAATTTCGGAAACTGGTGGTTTTAAAATTTAATCATAGACACGAGGACACGAGGTATAAATAAATATTATTCATCATATTTTAGTATAACCCTAATTTATGGGGATAAAACTTTTCAAAGCTATAAAATCTGCAAACGCAAGTAAACGCACACCCTTGGTACGCTTACAATAATAATATAACATTATAATAATAGGTAATACCATATCGGACGAATACTTGGCGGATACACGTATCGAATTCTCATTGTACTATCGCAATCGTTTTATAAAACACATTAATCACGGATCGCGCGGGATGCACGGTTGCAATTTTGCGACACATTACTACCTATATTATAATAACAATATTACTATTAATTATAATATTATTATTATTATTATTATTGTCATCTTCGTCGTAACCACGTACGGAACAAAAAGTACGTCATTGCTTGTAAGGGTGGCGGCAAATAATGGATACTACGACTACCAGACAGCGGGTGGAATTATTTAGTGCGGACGAGCGTCGTGTACACCCTTCGGCTAGACTAATTTCGCTTTTTCATACCACGCACGATATCCGACCAGCTCCCCTAAACCCTGCCCGTCGGGCTTCGTACCACTTTTGCATAACTCGAAGGCGGGCGGTGCGCACCCGAGTGTATGTGTTATAAAACGTGGTCGCATGCGAAACATCACTCGAGATTAGAAACTCGCGAGACGACGAAAACAGAAAAAAAGTCTTAAAAATTGTATTCTCGTTACGTTAATATTATGTACGCGTATAATATACTGTATAAACGAGATTTTTGTTTTATATTATGTAAAGTTGTATCATATACATCTATAAAACAACATATTACGTTTTGCTTTAGATTTAAGGATTATTTATTGCGGCCAAAACGTCGACGTCGACAATATTTCGATCAATTGTATAAGTGTAGAGTGTAGACCATCAAATACATCGTAAGAGAAGGAATAGTTATCTCCTCCAATGGTTACTTTTTCTCTTGGGTCAATTTAATTTTCAGTTTCCGTCCTAATCCCTCGTCATCAATTCCATTATCAATTCCTAATTTATAATTATTAATTCACCGCGTAACACAACTTAATGTATATCATATTATACCGTTAACTATGACAGCAGTTATATCGCAAGATAAAAGCAAATAAAGAAAATAAGATGTGTCGTATATACACGATTGTGCCCTAGATTTACTACGTATTTTGTATAACATAAAACGATAATAATATCATAACACGAATGTCATGTATTTTGATTTATTCTCAAAATGTATTCAATACGGATATTGTAATTAATTTACTTATTTAAAATACACTTGAATGTATCTACGAAAATAAATATTCGAAATAAAGTACAAGAAATTCAAGCGCAAACATTAGATGACTATATCCTCGAAACAGTCTTGACGTATCCAATGAGGTAAGTGAACCAATGTGGGGGTGTCAGTATTATCCCGAACATTTTTAAATTAACGCTGATAAATAATGGTACTAAATAACGACATGTTATTAAAGTGCGTGTTAATATTTTATAGGAAATGTTAATACTGAAATGTCCGAATGGAAATTATCAACTCATATGTCAATTGTTCTGACAAATAGTAAAATATGCATTATCTAACGGTCTCCGTATAATTATGAAAATTATTCGGGACTAAGCCGGTGCGAGACAACGGCCGAACGGCTGGTAGAGGAAATACGTTTATACAGGTAATTTATGTAATTAATTTTTAGTCAATACCATTAAACCGTATTATTTCCATATCCGTGGTTCTGCAAGCAATACACTGCGATAAAGCCAATAAAGGGTGCATTATATCATCAAACTTTCTGTGCACCTTATATTATTATTATTATTATTATTCTTATTATTATTATTATTATAAATATGTACAATCATCCTTATCCAAAGCAGTTATTTTAAATGAAACATATTAAACGAATACGGTATTATTCCAGCGCTGTAGTTATATTGTATTATTTTTGCATTTATAGGCAACGCTCGTTAAATTGAATCAGTGGTGTTTGTATACAATCACCGTCGTCATCGTCGTTGTTGTTAGTTTTGGCGTATTTTATACTTTTATAATAAAGCGGGTTGTGTCTCGTAATAAAAAAAAACAACTTTTAAACACGATTGTTACGTGATGGTGAAAATAAAACGCGGGGAAATCGGTACGGTTGGGAGTGTGAATGAAACGTGTGCTGGAAAAATGTTAAAGAAAATGAACTTTGTAATACTATAGCTACGACGATTGTGTTGATGGGTTACACACATACACTTGCGGCACTCCCAAAAAATCATAACCAAGCACACGAAACATACAAAGAAACTGTAATGGATTTTTGAGCCGATCTGAAGGGAAAAGCTCATTCGAATCGGAATAAGTCATGACAAATATCACTAGGAGTATACCGTACCATTGATCGCATATTTTCTTCGTTTTGAAACAGTACTTTAAATATTTAAACGTTGGAGAACAAAATCTTAAAATCTTTACCGGCCTCAGCATTTTTATAACCAAATAAAATATATATATATATATATATATATATATATATATATATATATATATATATATGCGGCATTCAATGGAAAAAAGTTAAAACGGTACATGATAATCGGTCTTTATATAAATGGTTTAATGTGATTTTTGAAAATGGAACCAGGAACAGTGTCTCGATCACCACCATTATTTCCACCGCGGGATTTTGGTGATTTTAATAGAATTTTAATATTTTAGGAGTGGATCGCATTTGCTGTTATAACACATTGTTTCAGGAATACAATAAAAACAACATACTGCACTAGTTAGGAACTTGGTTATAAGCAAATATATAATTAATATAATAACATAACATAATATAAGCTTATTAATATTAATTAAATCGTGTATAATATGGGTCAAATCGAATTGCTTCTGTCGGTAGAATCCAAGCTTGGAGAACATCCAAAATAATATGTTGTTCGTATGAAATATTTAGGTAAAATAATTATTAATGATAACAAATTTTAAAATCACCATTGATTTTTCAATAGGATTAGCATACAATGTAATGTATAAGACTTTAAGAAAAATAATATACCATAATATCATTTAATATTTTTATGTTTGCAAAATGTAAGAAAAATAAATTAGAATGATTACGTCGGGCTAATGTACTATTGTCCGTCGGCCGTTATTCGTCGATATCCTTTAGGCTCAGAGGTTGTCGGCCCAACGCCGTTATACTACATTATCAACCCGTAAGACCTCAAGGAATATAAACTATATTCCTAATGCCGATCTAATATAATTATCATTGTGTGCTACTCACACAATCAAAGTAAGTACATACTTAAATTGAATTTACATAATGTATAAATAAATACAACTATTTAGGCACGTGTGTAAAGGGGAAAGTGGAGTAATTATTTCCAAAGTATGTGTACCTACGTGTTTATATCACATTCTATATTATGTAATATATAAATAACATAAATATACGATAAGAGGCATGGGACGTTTTTTTCTTACAAATATCGAGTTTGATTAGAAATAATGTTTGAAATAAATTTGCAGGAAAAATGTGAGAAAAACAAGATACGTAGAGATTTCAAATACATTTCCATAGTATGCAACACAAATAATTAACAATTTATTTGCCTATGTTTCCTTGGCTTGTCTACAAGCAAATCATAATTCATAACTATTATTATATGTTTATACCAACATATTATTCACTTTAAATTTATAAAACGATATTAGAAAAAATTCTGAAAATAAATGACTTGAAATAATCTTAAAAAAATCACTTGTACTTTTTTTAATATAACTCATCTCATTATGATGAGACGAAACATTTATTTTTCTTATCAACTCGATACTTAATTTTGATAAAAATACTAGTTATCTTACTAAATAAACATTATTATCAAATGAAATATATTTATATAGTGTTTATACAACATAATGGAATTTAAATCATATATTTTTCAAACACAAACTCCAAGGCAAAATGTTCAATTGCCATTAAACTTGGCCTTTTCACAATTACAACGGGTTGTTCATTAAAAACCATAGAATATGACATATTCCAGATGAGAAAATACAATCATTCATTTTAAATATGTTTATTTTATTATATTCATTTTATATTATGAATTATAAGTTTTCGTAATTAAACGATTTCAACATAACAACTACGCTACTATGAAGTAAAAAGACACTTAAAAATTATAATAGTGAACTATTAGGTTAAATTAAATGAAACTAGGCTTAGTAGAAGTTTGAATAGTTACATTTTATAAGAAGGAATGTTATATTTAAAACCCTGACAGGAAATTAAACTGAACCACGTTTTGTCTTCATATAATACTAAAATTATTTAATACACTTTTCAATCCATTATAATCGCACGTGTTCTCTTTAAACCAAAATGTGAAAAGAAATAAATATTGAAATTTGAAAACCGAACGAGCAAGATTTATAGACGCATTGAGATAAATGTGTGTATGGATAATGGGCGCGTAAATATTTTTCTAAAGACAGCTTGCATTCGTGTATAGTGCATTTCATTATAAAAATTTGAAGTGTAAAAATTATTTTTACAGTCATTTAAAAGTTTCATAAGATTCTCGGAGTACTATTAAGTTTTTGCCATTGTTTTTTTCTTTTTCGTAAATTTAATATCACGTTTTTGTCGAAAAGTTTTATTGCGGTAAAATATAAAAAAAAAAAAAATGAAGAAAGAAAGGAGACAATGAGAGACCATGAAACAGACTTATGTGGAACGTATAATTTTGTTTTGGAGTTATAAAGAACAAAAGAGGTGGTGGCCCGATGCCATAGACAATCGAGTGAGGAGCGCACGCTTCCAGCGAGATAAGGATATTTTCGGGACCGGAGGTGCTAGGGGACACGGGGGAAGCAATTGAAGTTTTGCCAAGTAACTATATACCTATGTTTAGAGCCAATTGCGTAGGGCGTGAGCGGAACACCGCCGCATTACGCGTAGTTATACGGGAATTCGGATATATAGTTGTTGTGCGGACAAGGAAAAAAATGTGTCACACACATGCAGCATTTGCGCCAACAAGTATATTATAGCCTTTCCGCGCCTTTACGGACAGGGATAGAGGCGCGCAATAAAGAAGCACATACAGTGAGAGAGAGAGAGAGAGAGAGAGAGAGAGAGAGAGAGAGAGAGAGAGATAGAGTGAGAGGGAGAAACAGTGAAAAAAACCTAGCATGCAATGTTCAGAGAGTTAATGACACGGTCTATCGGTTGCGAAAAAAATTTCATATGGGTTTAATTTTGCGGAAATATTTCCCGATAATGCGAAAAATGTCTTGTGATTTTTCGAGTGGAATTTCGTTTGAATAACGAAGCAAAACGTAATATACGTATACATGGAAAAAAAGAGACGAATGCACACGAGCACACAAATATTAATCAGAGTGTGCTTAATCTCGACGCATCTTTTAAAACACTGTTATTATGGAATTATAGTAAAAATAATACGGGCACTTTAACGTTAGCAAAATAATGGTTCGCGTCCAAACACGTTTTCAGAGGAAGGGGTGGCCCATAGCATCCTCTTCAACAGGACATTTTTCCTTACTTGCTCATAAATCGGAATCCTTTATAACTATTGTTAAATTGTAAATACAATTTACTCCTTGAATGAATGGTAATTGAAATTAAAAGGTTTTTTATTATCTTAAATTTACTGAAAACTTATTATTATTGTATAATATTCTTATTTAGGATGGAGAGAATGAAACTTTTATAGAATCCCTCTACATCCCTCCAAAAAAAAAAATATGTATAATTGCGTTCACGAGCCTGGGTCGTGAGATATGGCTGCGAGTGTGCCGATGTTACACCGCCAACAGTGCGACTCAACACGAGAGGAACAATATGCGAAAATTAACTTTCCTTGTTAAACTCTCCTAATACATTTTCGCGACCCTCTGCGCGTAATGTAGACCAGCTGCAGAGACGGAAAGTTTAAGAGAATTTACACGTCCTTCAGCGGAATATCGTACGGATTAATTAAATTTTAAAACTCAGAATTCGTTTGTGTCTCGATTTTTTGAACGCTAATAAGTCACTCCCACATTCACTGCTGTTTGCGGTGGCGTCTCTCGGAGTCGTGTATAATGTATAATATAATACAATTCGTATACACATATGACATAACATACCATATACGTATATTGTTCTACGTCCCACGATCGAGTATAAAGCACTGTCAACATTATTTGTTTAATATCCAAAAGTAGTAGTTTTTCTCGCGGTGAATCCGACGTTTCCATACAGACCCGTCGTATTTTTTATTCCTAGTTAACATATTATTGTACTACCCCTATAAGGGTTGTTTGTTGCAATTTATTCGATGAGCTGCGTGTTCTGAATAGTTGCGTTTGGAAATCTATTTAATTTAACTTGTTTATTTTAATAACGACAGTAAACCGAAGACTACGCTCTTCAATGGAATGTATCGTGAGCCAAAATTAAAATAACATTTAGACTGATATTTACAAATAAAAATACGTAACTATATAATTGAAAAAAATATTTGAAAAATCGTTTTATAACTACACGTTGATCTGTTCGTGTTTTTATCATGGTATAATACGTTTGACGACTTTTCTACAGTCAGTCTATTTAAATTGGAAAGATGATAATATTCGACATTCATCGTTACAACCGTTTCGAAAATCGTAATTAAATAATATATTATTACTTATTGTAGTGGAGCCCGCTGAACACGGCAATTAGAAAACAAGTGGTTACATGTATAAAGGGGCGTAAAATACAAGACCTTGTATAGTAGAGTCAAGTGTTGTTTCTTTGGCCTTTAAAATGTCATCAAAGGATTGCTAGTTTCAGGTGGCTCCTTGACACTGGAACCACTAAAACCCATAGTGCCGGTATGAAAAGAGTAGAGAAGAAATTCTTTTAAAAAGATTAACGCTTCAAGGTACGCAATTATACGAGTGCAAGACTTATAGATTTTACCATTCATTGTTTCCATTTCTACGAGCACTGTGCATTCAATGAAAATATTGAAAAAGAAAAAAAATAGTTAATTTTTTAAATGGAACAAAAATGTTTGAAATTTTAACACTCAGCAGAGAAGTTATAAGAAAACGATAAAAATGATAAACGTAATTAGAGCCTTTATAGACATTATAGTTACGTATGAAAACTAAACATTGGTAACCTTTAAACTGTACGATATTCTGGTTATTCGTTTTGTACGGCGTAACATCAATATTTTATATATTGAAACAATATTCACTTTTCTACTCTTAAGTCTATTGAATAATTCGATTTTAAAGCAACAAGCCAGACATTTATTATCGGAACAGGAGTTAAAATCGTAAATAACCTCTTCTTAATGACGATAATAATTTATTATTTTCTAAATAAAAGGAAAAAAAAATACGCAAAACAAAAACACCACTTTAAACTTTACAATATATTTCATTATATTGTATTAAATCAAATAGATTGGGATTGATTGCGACATAACCGATTTTTTACACGAATAGTGATGAATGATGATTGTTTATTACTTTAATCAGTTATTAATGGTTTTTGTCTGCATCTTGGATAATTAACAAGAACATAAAGCGATTTCTAGTGTATGTGTACACTGACTTTCATTGTGAACAATGTTCAAAGTATGATTGTGCTTAAATGCATTCAAATAATACGTTAAACAATGAAAACAAAACTGTTATATAAACGCCGAACGGAGGTTTGAGCAACGTTTTACACTTTCAATTAGGTTATCATGGCAGATCAAAACGACGAACGCTAAAGCTCGGTCGCAGAGAGGTTTTTTGATAAAAATAATACTATTGAAACAACCTATTAAAATTTTATATTTTTTAAGTACTTGATGGAAATCTCGTATAGTCGATTTTTTCAGATTTAAAACAGAATGGCATTCGATTTATTTAACGTATTCTATTCCCAAAGTCTTTTGGTCCTTCGTAATAAAGTAAAAGGAGATAATAAAAAAAAAATCATAAAAGATGTAAAACTACCTTTACCTGACAAAACAAGGCTGCTAAAGTCTGAGAGAAAATTCTATTGCCAATAGATTTTGTTACTTTATTTTTCCAGTAACTAAAAATTAATCCTGCCGAACGTTTCCATAGAACATGTATAAAGGTCGGTTAAAGAGATTTTCAGAAAAAAAAAAAGGGAAAAGAAAAAAGCCTTCAAATGAATTTCATCGTAACGCGCGCAATGTATGTAACATAATGCTGAGATAAGAAGGTACATTTCTTTTTTGGTCTGGTGAAACACGTTTAAATCACTATTATATTTATCGTGTAATTTGAAGGTAAGGAATAAAATATTGTATAGCTTACATTTTTTTTGCATGTGAGTTTTAACGTAGAATATAAGTTTCAGAATATATTTGGGCACACGAGTATTTTATTACGGTTTATAGCTTAACACGATAGTATATTCAATTTATTTTCAGATTGAAAATAATTATACTTACTACATTAGCGTACCACGCGATGAAAATAGAAAACAATTGCAATTCAATATTTGTTCACCTATCAATGATCCGTACACTGAGCTATAAAAAAAAAAATCGAGAGAAATCTTGAACGTGAATTTATTCATTGACACGATTTTATTCTGTTAATTTATTTCAGCAGTTACAACTCGGTCGCATTGCCCCGGCTCGCCACTGTGCGCTCGAGGTGCAAAATAATGTATGACGTTCCGAGACGATGCGTGCAGTGGTCCACACCAGGGTGTGTTTACGTAGCCATGATATTTCGGGGTGTACGTCAATTTTAAGGTTTTCAAAGCCTACGATAAAAACCATTAAAGCAAAACCGAAACATTTTGACTGATGTCACACTCGTTGTCGTCGAGTATCCGCACGACATCGGCACACGGATATGTCTTACACAATTACACGCAGCGCAAATGAGTAAAATGAACCGTGCCCCTAACAAAGATTCGGTTTTTCGTATAAACTCATGCTAAAATTATATTTCAAATCAAAAATATTTCAATTAATAACGATGTATGGTTTAAATTTAGATGCGTTTATCTATCTATAATATCTTTCACATGCAGACAAAAACTACTCCTAAAAACTATTGCTCGGTGTGGCTATGAAAATATAAATAAACATTTTCTAATAATTTCGTGAGATGGTATGGGGTGAAGGGTGGTTGAACTTGCAACCCCCACCCCCTTGTATATGCGTATGTTCGGCACTCAAACGAGATGACCTCGCTGAGAGCTCGTGGCGAAACGTATGCGAAGGAAGGTCGGCCGAACGGATTCACCGAAATGTAAAAATCACGGGACCGCTATAACCGGATGCTTCACGTGGCCGCGGAAATCGATTCCCCGCGAAATACTTCAACCATACACTGCCGGCGCGTTCACACACTTCCCTATCCGACTCTTGTTAAATGGCGTCTACTTGACGTTGATAATAAAGACATTATCGTGGACATTTTTTCTCCTGACCGTTTTTCTGTCCGACTCGATAACAGCTACACAGTCGTGCCCGAACAAACCCACAGTTCCAAATAAATTAAATGCGAAATCGATTTCTAACAAGCAACGTTATAATAATTATATATATATTTAAATGGACGTATCGTTGTTGTATCTGTAATAATATGTAGAGTGTGTTGTCGAGTTTTTTAAATTTTAATTTAATAACGTTATTGATTTCATATACATTTTCCGGCGTACAGCTATGTGCTTATATTTTTTTTTTTTTTATAATATTGGTATCGTTAAATTATTCAAAAAATAATGTTTAGTTAGACACCCAGCAATTAATGCTTCGAAATAATACCATGTTCCTATTTTGATTTTTATACGCCTTTTTCGCCTTTTTTATTGTATGGTTCAGTTAATCGATCAGTTTATGAATTTTAAATAAACATTTTTAACAAAAATACGTTTTTGATTGGACACAACTTGTTTTTTCCAGTCCAATTTTCGTAACCCTTTTGTTACCCTGGTTATTTTTTTAGTTGAAAAACGTTGAAAAACGATTACAAGTAATTTAATCGACAATGTTATTTTTATATGTTTTTCGGTTGAATATGCTGTAAAATATTTTACGACTTTAAATTGTATCTATAACAACCAAACTGCGTGAGCGTTTCTATGCATGGAACGATAAGTGTAAAACAATCGTTAATTATATTTTTGTTTGAACAAAATTCTTAAGAAACAATAATTAAGGTACTGAAAAACACAGTAAATCAGTAACTGTATGCAGCTATTTCACCGTAAATTTGGTAGAATAAATCATAACGATGCGGGGAAACAAATAAATATTTTGTATGCGTACATGTTTTGAATCCAACCAAATAAATGTCAACTTGAACATTTCAGTCATATTGTGTTTTCGGAAAAAAACTCAACATTTCGACACGCTCATACAAGCACCCGTGCTCAATACATAATGCAATATTGTACAAGTATAAGCTATAAAGGGATTATTTTAAGCGTTTGAAGTAAATTTTCCGTGTATTAAAATGTTACAAATGGAAAAAAAGGAGTACATCATTGTATAGGCAATATAGTGACTTTTTTGACTTACACAAAGAAGGTAAAAATAAAATACAATATTTTCCTTCAATTGACTGTTGTGGGAGCAGTAGATAGACTTTTATATGCATAAAGTGCTCTTGTGGTATACCTATATTATGTGGCGTTGTGGCTATCGGCTATATCACTGTTAGCACAAACACAAGTATGCAAACGATGGCTTGATTTTCTTTCTTTACACCTCAGTGTGTATAATTTATTTTGTTCAAAAATGTATGTTGAGCATATGTTATTTTTTTCATCGTTTTACATATACCCTTACACTTAACGGGATAGATTTTAATTTATTAATATTTTATTCGGGTAGAAAGGTAATTACTTTACGTTCAGTACACGCTTGTATGTTATTATGTCGCTGCCGGATTCTCAGTACAAATCACAAATAAATAAATAACATTTATTTTTGAAACGTTCAGTGACATATTTACAACCATATTAAATGTCTTATAAAATTTGACCAGCGTCACAATTCGAAATCATTATTTTATATTTTTTATTGCATAACGAAGACTATGCAAAAATAAAAAATTTAACCAGTTTCTTACATTTAAAAGAATGCCAAAGCATTTGAAAGTACATTTAGTATAAAATAGTATCAATCTGTCAACATTATTGGTAAATTATTTGATGTAGTAAACAAAGACGGTTTATAGTTAATATTTTTTACCAAAACTAGTATTATACAGAGGTTTTAATTGAATAATTAGTCGATGTTGGATCATCGGATCTTTTATTATAATCGTCTAATATATTTACATATTATGTAAAAATAGTTCAAACCAATTAGGTCTACGATTGTATAACGTTTTGTTTAATTTTATAAATATATATTATAGTTTAAAAAAAGAAAAAAATATATATTATTTTTATTATTTTTGAATAACATTAGAGATTGTCATCATTTTTTTTATATAACATGAAAACTGATATTATAATCTCGTATATTATATTTATAAGTAATAGCTTTAAGTTCAACTTTTTCAGATTATAATAAATTAAAAAAATGGAAATGCATTTTAAACGTTGTAAAATGTTTTAGTTTATTGTCTAACAAAAACAACAAGTAAATTATCAAAAATACAGTTCCTTATAACCATAAATTTATTTTCGTTTAGAATAAAAACGCGAACTCAATATTTTGTGAGGAGGTTAAAGTATATAATTTTAAATAACAATACAGACAATAAATTTATCCCGAAATAGGGAAGTTATTAATATTTGCCTTTAAAGCGCAGCTTATAAGTACTAAAAGTGATATTTCAATTTCCACAATTTTTTTCTCTTTTAATTTATGAACTAATAATATACATCTGGTATTTCTTTTTTTTTTGGGACATATTTCTAAGATCTATAGTTAGTCATTCCGAAGTCAACAGCGGCTGCAGCACATAAAATACTATTGTATATATATATATATATATATATATATATATATATATATATAGCAGAATAAACAATTTTATCACTTTCAAAGTATTAACAAGTTTAAAATTGTATAATATATTAAGATAAAAATATGTAAGTCGTACGGTTATAAAATTTGTAATATCCCGAATTTCAACGAAGGGTCTTAGAACTAAATAAATAATTCATTTAAAAACCGATAACCTATATTTTAAATCGTTATAACTAATATATATATACATTTATATTTACTTCCTATTATTTTTCATTTATTAGTGACATGATTTGATTTGATATAATATCATTTTATTTATAAGAACGTTACGAATCTCACGAAGATTTCATCATGTTCAAAGGCATTACGCATTTATTTGAAACGAATTCATCGACTTTATTTGCGTTTAAATTTTCTAAAATTAACTTTTCACTCGAACGATTTCAAAACCATCCGTTTTGAATTCATATCATATTTAGTTATTTACTTATATGTTATATTCATTGTACAACATTATATTCGTTGTTCACTTTAGATTAAAGCCCAAACAGGTACGACTAGGTTTACGGTTTCATCACAGTGTTTTTTTTTTTTTTTTTAACATCAAACGTGATACACGAGGAATGATTTGTCGTCAGATTCGTAACGTTTACGTTTATTTGTCCGCGTTTAAAACGCACGTATTGTGTAGGTATGCGTTTAAAGTGTATTGTGGCTGGCCTGGAAAAAGAAAATAAATTACAATTTATATATATATGAAAGAAAAATACCGGTCCTTTTTACAAACGTTGTTTATGACCACACAGACGCGTGGGCCAGCACACCCACACACACATAGGTACACGTCTGCGGGTACATTATTATTATGACATTGTGCGTCGCGGGCGGTGCGTATATCCGCCACGGGGAATTCGAATAGCACTTATGTCGTTCACTCTGCTGCCCCGGAATCGACCCGTTAAAATTCGCGTCCGTCCTATCCTGCGACTCGTAACAAAGCCGCGCAAAGACCGCGGTGGTAGCGACGAAGTCCCGGAGAACAAACGCGAGACCCGCGGTCGTTAAATAATATTTGTTCTCGGAGGGGGCGACCGGACGAGGATCAGGAGGGGTTGGTCGAAAAGCCGAGAAAACCTAAGCTACGCGTACTTTGGGCTCCGGCAAATACCGACACCTGTAATATAATATTTTGTAACTATATACACGGCGGTTATAGATTACATGCTCTGCGGAACGAATATACTATACCACGTGCGCCGGATAATACTTTGGCTGATGATGAGAATCAAGCGATAGAGTATGTCAAGAAAATATGAAAAATCGGTTAAATGTTTCCGAGAAAGCGCGACAGGCACGGCAATAAACGTGTGAGTTGTGCGCTTTATCCTTCTAGCACCCGATTCTTTTTTACATTTTGTCATATTATTACGGCCTAATATGTTCATTCAAATGCACAAATATTTCAATACATATTAATGCCTAACCTATTCACATAATAGCTGCAATCCTATCGGCCCGATTTCCGTTAAAATTGATCTATGTTTTTAGGTGGGATAACAACTACCTACTGTAATGGGCACTCGATGTATTTTATAAAAAAATGTTGGATACAATAGTAGGTAAATGCATGCGTGCCTAGACACATGTATAATATTACAAGTCTGGACAAATGGTGTAGTTGCGCACATACACGCGTGTTTTTATTATTATTATTATTATTATTATCGCAGTGGTAGCAGCCGATGTATATAAAAACGTGTTTTATGTATCTCCCGGAGATTATTACGACCATCTGTTTTATTCAGCCCGAGCGTGCTTTTGACAACGTCAGCAGCACTTTTCCACCCCGCTATTACCACAGGTCTAGCTGAAGAAGATACATATGTACTTAAAGTCCTTACGGTACCTATACAACTTTCCTAGTAGTGACAGTAGTTGTAAAGATAGTAGTAGTAGTGGTCCGAGAAAAGGGATAGATTATAACCATACAACAGTATAATGATATATTATAATTGTCGTTTCTCAAGTTTGGCGTTGATGTTAATGTAGTTTTTTTTATTATACAAATGTTGTTATCTCTTGATTTATCTATACATATGTTAATTAATAAGCGATGGTAGCCTGGCAGGATAGCAGAGCTAAGCCAGTTCCCCCCGGGATTGGCGATTTATGATAAAAAAAAAACAAAAATAGTATAGTAGTGGTAACTGGTGGTAGTAGTAGTAGTAGTAGTAGTTGTAGTAGTAGTAGTAGTAGTCGTGGTAGAATTAGTAGTGCTCATACACCAATACACACCCACTACTCGTTACGTACCGTTGAGCCCAACCACTGCACTTACTACCGCTAGTACACGGAAACGCACGCGTGGGTAATATTTTTATAAAATATACACGTCTCGGCTTGTTTTTGCACGTACACACGCGTGCACTCGCGCACACCCGTGTGCCAACTACCTTCTCTACTACATATACCCATCCGAACGTAATAATGATATAAATAACGGCCGTTGTTGATATTGCAGCAGCGTAAGGCTCTGGCGGTTGGTGCGAGAGCACGGGCAGGGATCGAGTATATACACAGGAGACTGGGGGGGAAAAAAACCCTAAGAAAAACGTTCGAGTTGTGATGGCAGGTTGGTGGAGTTAGTGGTGGGGGTGGTAAAGGTCTGATTTTTAATGATCGCGCGTAGCGTGTACCCCATAAATTTGTCCGGAAAAAAGAGAAACGCGAGGGCTGCTGTCGTTAATTCCACAGCCGTCCATATACGAACTGTCAACTCGTCGAACTATACTCGCATGTGTACACGCACATAAACAGTAGTGTACACATACGCGCGCCCGTAGTGGATTTATGTGCGAATACCATTAACCTAACCTTTTTTCTTGTTTTTTTTTCATTTTTCCCCCCATCGTCGACCCCTACGGAATTTCCACCGGAAGCGAATATTTGATATTATTATAAGACCGCAAACGGGACGGAGAATAATGCAGAAAATCGCTCAGTCCGTGGTGGCATATAGCGCGTATTAAATACCAACTATGCCTACTGTATATTATAATTAAACCTAGGAATGTAATGCCCTTAAAAATGCTTTTATATGCCCTAAATAAATTCTAAATATTGTACTAAAAAAAATGCAGTTCAATTATTTTTATTTTTAATAATTTTGGCATACATTTTAAACGATGTTTGATAAAATTAATTGAATCGAAAAAAAAAAGTTTTACAAACAAGACTTCAACTAAAACTTTTTTTTTATACGTAGGAGTTTGTCATGCAAATACACGATATCTAGTGATTCTAATTTCTAAATATACTGTGTTTATTTTGTTGTAGGAGCCGCTCGTAACCTAGGTTGGTTTTGAAATAACTACTATCCGATAGTAAAATACGAAAACTTACACTTTAAAATTTTATAATTATATGAAAATCACATGTAGTATGTAAAATCTTAAATTACAATTTTAACTTTGGTTACAAAAAACTTCAAAAATGCCCCCAAAACACTAAAATTATGATAAAATAAAAAATTATCAATAAACGCAAAATACAATTTTCTCTTTTCTCTTTTGCTTTTCTCATTCAGAATTGGATACAAGTTTCCCATTTGTTGCCATACGAAAAAAACCGTGAAAAAAATGTATCGAAATCCCAGACCAAATCATGATATAAGTTACCGTCGGTCGAAAGCGCTCGGCGTCTGTATTATTCGTCCTTGTTCGTTGCCGCTTGAAACCCTACCGTTCGCGGCGCACTTATCGATGCCTCTGCACTGTACATTTTCCCATGGTATTTCGGTGGACTCGCGTCTTGTGCGTGACTCGCGAATATTACACTGTTGATCGACCGTCATTTCCGAACAAAAGCGCAGACGGTATACGAGTATAAATATATTATATAATATATGTATACGTATACAACGAATTTAAACGAATTTTACGAGATTACCCGTTTAACTGTTGAAAAACGTCTTGATCGGTAGTGTTAGGGAGGGGTGCTTTTGTTGTCCGCTGCTCCTTTATAAGTATATATATTATATACGTACATTCAGTTTTCGATCCTCTTATGTGTGTTCTGATCTTTTTAAATCCCTTGGAATGAACAACGCACGTCTCGCACAAAAGCTTTTCAGCGTTGCAGTGCACAACTACTGGCGAGCGCATTTCTGCGTCGTATTTTCACAGCCCACCAGAGTTAAATCGTATAAAATTTTCGTGTACAGACAAGTAACGGGGACGGACGTGTGACAGCCAGGCGAAAATAGTTCGGAACGCACGTATTTTACGGACATTGTTAGGTTTGGAAAAAAATAATTTGATTCAAAGAGTGTTTGAACGCGCATTATTAATAGAAGTGAGCCGATATGACTTTTCCGATATCTGATGAACCGATATCCGATAAACCGATACAAAACAGACAACCGATCCGATGTTTCAAATTGAAAACCATCAGTCGACGTATTGGAGCTTAAAACCCGGTACGAGATATTAACCGATACTGTTCTTTTGACGTCTGAAAACTTACAGTTTTCAAGAAATACGTTTGTCACAGCGCAATTTATTTACTATGTCATTAATCAATATTATTTTCTAATGTACACTGTGATTTGATTTAATCATTAATAACAGTCAATCTTGAGTAGAATGGATAAGTGATAAAATATTATCAACAGATAATAACGTGATAACCAACAAGAAGTTAAGAAAACTGTACGTTTTTTCTCCAAGAATATTGTGGCCAATATAGATTTTAAAAAACATACCTACATATTCGGTATACCGATATCCTCATCAACCGATACATTTCACCTCTAATAATTGTTGTGTACACGTATAATAACTAAACGAGCGAAACGTTTATCGATATTTGCTTCACCAGTATTCGCGATATCTACTATATCTGCAACAACCATCGTGATCACTATACAGGGTGATTTTTTAAATGTGCTCACCCCTCTTTTAGGCCGTAAAATGCTTTTTCAAAGTTAAAGTTACCATAAAGACTTTGTTTTCTATATTTATTTTTTCATTTCACCCGAAGTATGGTTTTGTGGTGATGAAAACTTATGTTTTTCAAATAAGAATAAAAATAAGAACTAATCAAATAAGAACTGCATATTTTCTACGTTAAATATAACTTAGATAATTTTCCTGGAATTTTTGTTTTAAAGTAGTCAAAATTTGAACCAATAATTTCGGGACTATAAAAATTTAAAATTGTTTATGAAAAGTGTTAAATTTGCGTTATCACGAAATAGTAGCATCGATAATATGTAATTACAAATTATATCATATACTTATGTATTCTGTATTACACAGCTATTTTCCTTCATACCTAAAGTAGAATAATTAAAAATACCTTGTTTGAATTTTCATCTTAGTACATCAAAAGTAACAGAAAAATGAATTTAATGAAATACCGCACTGAAAATGGGGTGTTCCTATTTTCAAAACAAAACTTTGTTCCTCTACAGTCTACAGGACATATTTAAGATAGCATGAACAATAAAAATAGTAGAAGTCATGGTTTTTATGGTAACTTGAAAATTGAAAAAAAAAAATTCAATAAGAAATATTTTTACGACTATAACGAGCGTAAATTATTAAAATTATAGTTTTTTTTTACAATTCAATTTCGGTCGTATGCATGAATACAATATTTTAGTCACTATATTTTTGCAAAAGTATAAAACGTTACAAAAATAATTATAACAATTTAGATTTTGAATATGAAAAATTTGACATAATTGACATGAAATATTTTATTTATATGAAATGTTCAAAATTCTAACAAAGTATTTTGATTAAACATATTTTTTTATTCAGAGCAAATTAGTTGGTCATTCTTTATTTTAGTATACACGCATACATCGTAGCTATGAGTATAATGTAAACGCTGTCCCTTATGGGTATTGAAAAAAATCCAGCAATAAATGCATTATTTCAGCCATCATGTTTTATGTATAATATTTTGTTTTACTTAGAATCCTGCGCGACTAATTTTCACAGGTGTATATTTCTGCAATCAGGTTTTCCTTGAAGCGTTTTTTTAAATATGCATTTACAACCATTATATTTTACTAAAGTAGAATAGTTACATTTCGAATAATTAGTTATGCACGTATTTTATTATTTATTCATAAAAAAATTAAGAGCGAGCTATATTTTTTTTTTCATGGATTTAACATTATGATTTTTAAAATGCATTGCATTTGAAGTGAAAACAGAAAATAATTATAAACTTTTTTTTATTATTATTTAAAAAAAAAATAAAATGCTATGTGTGGTGGCGCAATAAGCAATTTGATAGGTAAATGGAAAAAAGAAATTGCATGAAAACTTAAATAGTCAGAGGCCACATCTAAATTATTAATTATTATTTATTATTTTTAACAGTTTAATTTTTTTTTTACTGACCCGCATTACAATAGTAGAGGATCTAATAGAATATTAAGCTTAAAAACAGGCGTAATTCCTAAATCAGGTGAAACTAAATCGGGAGGGGGAGGGGAGGGTAGAGTATTGTGATATGGGTTTTTGCTACTTGAGTTCACTGGACTGTTGCAGAAAACGATTCTGAGCGTATGAGATTGGTTGGTGATCAATTTATAGATCTAAAGATATAATAGTAGAGCCAAATTTCCAAGTAAGGATAGTTGAATTTTCAATGTTGCAACTTTCGGATAAAAAGAAAAAAAATGTTCTGAAATGTATGAGATTTCTATTAAGTGCTAATATCGATATGATTTCGATAGATCATTATTATATGTATTTTTTGAGTCGGTACGATTAATATTTATAGAATTTAATCTAAACCGAAAAATCTTGTATTCATGAAAAATCAACAAATTAATAGTGTATGGCAAAAATACTAGATGGTGCAGGGTTTGATTGTTTTCGCAACTCTTAAATTATGTTTCTCAATTATTTGGAAGAATGTTGATAGAGTACAAAAAATTATCTCCCTAAAGTACCAACTGGATGGAAAACCCTATAGTTTAATACAAATCAAAATTAATAAATACAATAAAGTTCTATACCTAGTAAAAGAATCTTCCAGATAACTACCTACCAGTCTTGTATAATATATAGACGCAGTCGCTCTGATTCAATCGTACACAGACACAATAAAACACACACAATGATAAAACCAATACATTTCTTTTTTTATTCAAAATATAAAAAATATTTATGTATAAAAAAACAAATAGCATTTTTTTAAATCAATCATTCTAAAACATTCAATCCATATTATAATTATTTATGACTTTGGCTTACAAAGAGTACAAAAATGCATTGAATGATTTTTTTCCATTTCTTATAAGCATTTTAAAATATTTTCAAAGAAATTATTACATTTTATGTTAGGTTCTTTAAAAATAAACTTTTAAAAACGCTTAAATATTTAATATCAATATTGATTATTATATTATTATTATACTTTTTTTAAATTAACTCAAATTGGTCATAGTGGTATCAATTTAAAAAGTTTATAAATAACAATTTATCAATTAAAAACTTTAACCACTAAAAAAAGTTGTCTGTAGTATTTTAAAAATTCAATAGCGTAAAATTTTAAACGCAAATAATTAAGCTAGTAATTTATAATGTGAAAATAAATTGAAGTTCAACAAATTATCCTTTAAATTTGTTTATATTACTTAAAGTTTTGACAAAGACCTAGGTATTTCGTAAGTAATTTTTATTTACATTCAATTTATATTTCTTAAGAATGTTTTTTTCCAGAGTTTAAGCTTTTTTGAATATTAAATAATTTGTAATTTCAAGATTTTGAGATTAAATAGAATTATAAGCCAAATTAAAAAACATAATAACAGACAATTAAATATAAGTAAAATTATGGAAATTGCAAAATAGGAAAATAATTTTTTTAATGGCAAGTTTGACATTGTATTGTCTTACTTAGTATATGATACAGGAGGATACTTTTGGTCATTGTATCAGTCATCTAAATCTATAAATATAAGATTAGCTGCGAGTAGGTCAATCATTATCGATGTCCTATTTGATGGGGCCATATTTCTACATGTCAGTCAATATTTCTTAAATTAATTTATTGTTTTTAATTTAACAGATTGTAAACTTGAATAATTACATTTATGAAAAAAAAATGTTAATAATTTCGCCATCACTATATACCCTCGTTCAGTAACTACCATCCCTCCTAGTTTGGTGCCATTGGTCCAGTACGAATATACGTATACAAAATTAATGCTTTACGCGTACCTACGCAAACTGTAACCGAATCGTGTCGATAATCGTTTCTTCTTGCCTACGTAGAACAATGAAAACTTTACCCACCAATTATAATATTATTATACAGCCCAGAGTTCAACCGGATACTAATATAGTAAATTATGTTTATTTTTTTTTCGGTTTACTTATAAATATCCTATTGTACAATTTGTGTTGGTCACGCAATGTTTAAATAATTATAGCTTCATTATACAATATTGCGTAGCTATAATCGCAAATAATGTCTAAGAACAATATAGCATGTGCGTTAAGTTAAAAAAAAATAAAATATCATGTGCACAAAGCTTTTCAGCGACAAATATTGAGCTGCGAGACGAACTTATTATAATATATTCGTTCGGCGATGAGTTGTTCAGACGTGCTCATACAAAACTAAGTTATGCAATTATATTCCCGACCGTTCGTAGAAAATATTTCTAAATCGCGATAGGCTCAATGAAAATCATAATTTATGCCCCAGAATTGTGTTCAACTGTTGTCTATAAAGTGCTTCAGGACGATGAAGTTATTATATTATAAAACAAAGTCCTCCGAGTGTTATAAAACAATTATTAAATGACGCGTTTACACGTACACTAAAACAAACGTATATCACGATGTGTGCATGATTTAAATGTCATGGTGACGCAATAAAACGTAAACTTGTTACGATGAAATTGCGATTCCTGATTTAACGTCTCAGCCCGTGCACGTACAAATGGCAAAATACACTGCACTCTATAGTGTTTACCGCGTACGGTTATCGAGTTACGGCGTACCGAAAAAAAGCGATGTTACGTAAACGAACTGAACGCGTTTTCAATATAAAACAATAATCATAATCAATTGAAATCCGTGATTATTAATCCTTTTCGTACGGATACAGATGTTGTGAAAAAAAAACTGTCCACAGCGAGCGTTTCGCAACCCCACTCTGCTATAGTTACAACCCTTCAGCCCAATGCGATATTATTATAACGATGAACAACGTTCTTAACGTCTTTTTAATGATACCGTATTCCCCATCGATGCGCCTACGGAGGGTTGCGGACCGATCCGAATTCACCTGGCCACAAAAATCTCCAAACCTATCAACCTCCTGACGTTTGCTTCGCTCAGGGCCGCCAACAACACGGTCGTCGCTGTTACGACTTGCAGCCGCGCGAAAAATTCAGCTATAGAGCCATTGAAACGACAAGCGATTAGCGCGTTCTCGAGGGCTGCAACCCCGGTCCCGAGTCTGCTTAATCGCACGCAGTGGTTGGCGCAAAGCGAAGCGCGTCGATTCAAGGGTGCAGAAAGAGCGAACAACTTACCCGCGGGAGTATGAGAACGACAGTGATGTATCCGGGATACGGCCCGCGGCGGTGGCGGTGGTGGAAGATGTTTTCCGGTCATCGGCCATTTAAATCGGTTCGTCTGGCCGCGATCCCGGAAAAGCTATACGTCACGACTGCGAACTAACGTAAGGCACACCACGTATCTCGTATATTTCGTGCCCTGTCGATTTTTCATTTCTAAAGATAATATTGAACGGCTGGAGTTTGCGGACGCGCGTCAGCAAATCGCTAGATGATATCCGTTCGTTTACGGACACAACAGTGAACGTAATACAATGAGTGTTATTTTATTAAACGCACGTGCAAGTATTTTTAACTACAGAATAAATTCATATATATATATACTTGTAATAATATTATCCGTGTTTATTATGACTATGTTTATAAGAATATTATTTTTTATGATAATTATTGATTTTTCCGGTTGACAAGTCGACCGAGTTTAAACGTGTGTCGCGGTCTTGGCTTATATATAACAATCGAAGCATAAACGCGAAGTTAAAGAAAAAATAAAAAAATTGAACGGGTATCGTGTTGTTCCGTATGACAAATGATGAGGTCAAATGAATGGCACTGGCTCTTATACTATAATATGTATACCAACGCATAATAATGAGAATATTGACTTTTTGAATTTATAAAACGTTTTGTTTTATTTTTTCCAACCGTGCGCTGCGTTCTCGGTACGCGAGTTAAAAATATATTTTTCAACGATATTTTTATTTATCGGGTTCGACGACCAGCAATATATATGGACTCTTCAATGCTATATATTATATAAGATAATATTTATTTTTAAATTAAACGTTAAATTGGTTGCATGCTGTATAATAACCATTTACACAGTTATTTTTTTAGTTTAAAAGAAGACATTTATAAATAAGTACCCGCTACCCAGGGACCCTTTGTAAACAGAATCTCGTATTTGGCGTCTGATGTGGTTATTATTTATTTTAAATGCCCGACGAACTTTCGATAACTTTCGGTCCGCACCAACAAAATGTGCGTGTTTACTGGGTAAACAGGACTTTTGGGTGTTTTGAATTTATTTAATTTTTTTTTCTGCTTCTTTCAACCTGTTCTGATTTACGCGTGGGCAAATCATAAATTACTTGCGGAAAGTAATAACGGGATCGAATTTTTTTCTCTTTACAACAGTTTTATGCGCTTATATATCACGCATTCTTATTGGATTTGGCTTTCTTTTATCAGGATGAGGCTCTTCGAGTGGTTCCGGACCACTTTTTCCTTTTTTTCCCTCGTACTCTCGTCGCTCGCCCTTTTCCTTCTCTTTTGCATCCCTCGTGTATCGCCAACGGCTTATCTTCATTCTTATTGCCCCACTGCAGACGATATTCCGGGTTATTGGGTTCATTATAGTGGTGGTTGACAGAGGTAGGTAGTATTTAAATGACAAGGATCGGCAGAGAACGAAAAACAAATGATAATAATATAAAAAAAAACTGAAAGAACACTTTTTATTGTTCGGTGAAATTACACGAATATTCAAGTAAGCATACTTTGTAATTTTAATGAAAACAACATAATATAATACAATTTATAATAATATAAGATAATAAATATATAACATAAGTTTCGTCATTTAAAACATAAAATATAATATTTTTATATACAACTGAAGAGCGCAAAGTACGCAAAACACACTGAAGATTGGGCTTCTTCTTTTAAACACAATTTATTTCATTTACATATTCCATTCTCATCTTTTAAATATTTACTACGGTTTGATATTTGAAGTTATCTCAGCTGCGAAAACAATATTTTTCGTCTCGATCCGTCTAGGTAAGCTAGGTATTTATTATAAAATTGTTACAAAAACAAAAAAAAAATCGCTCGTCGTAATTCACGTTCATACAAATCGATAGAATTTAACATGAAAAAAAGATAAAACAAAAACAAAAACAAAAACACAAACCGACGTATAATATTACTTTTACGAAACGGAGCACGGGGAAATTCATGACGTTGCCGAAATAATAACCGCCAGGACCCGGAGCGGTTGACAAAAGAAACTTAAAAATTAAAATCGTAAGCCGTACGATGGGAAACACATATTATTTCATGTACAATTAGGTACTTTTACCGTAGGTATATAATACGCAATAATAGCTGCATGCGCGTACACATAAATATTTATTTATTTATTTATTTATGCCTTCGGTGACGTTTAATTGATAGTTTGACTCTGAAAATGAGCGCGTGCGTGCGTCGTAACAATATTATGTGTGCGGGTGTACGGCACGGGCAAGCAGAGGTACGAACCACATGCGGGAGGTACGCATCGAAGCCCGGCGAATGTGCGGTGCCGGTATTTACCTCCGAATGTATTCTGATCACGCACCGTGCCCCGTTTCCCGTACCTTCGCGACGATGACGTTATAATAATTTATCGTGTTTAATAATTCCGTTCGTATTTATTGCTGTTTTTATTAAAACCGCACAAGTGAATAAAACCCCGGGACGCGACTTTCTATATTGTTATTATTATTATTATTATTATTATTATTATTATTATTACACCGCGTGCTATTATTAAGTAATTACGCTTCGCTAATTTTTTACACTATATTATTACAAACACTTACGCGCGTTTCGTGGGCACTGTTGAATTCGTATTACTAACAACGATTTGTTGATAAATTATGCCATTAGGTCACCGCGAAAAAAAAAAAAAAAATAGCAGCGTACAGCTGCGATATCGTGTAAAGCAATACTATAGGTAACACGCTCGTTGTAGAAATAGGTTCTAAGACCAAGGCCTAGGGGACGATACGTGGGGTGGATTTGGTAATGGTCTCGTCGCGAAACGTTCCTCTGTCCGTGCGTGAAATTAAAAAAAAAAACAAACCGGAAACTTGTGCGAGACGGAAGGCGTCTCGGGCTCCGTGCGATTCCGTTTTTTGACAGTTTTCACCGGGTTGTTTTATGTCGAGTGTAAAAGTGTAAGTTATACGTCGTACCGGCTGCAGCAATGTGTACAATATTGCAGTGTTTTTGTATTATTATTAATATAAAAACGCCAAACCTGTGTAAAAATTTAACACTTATTTATCGTTACACTAATATCATCATATTGCGCGGACTAAACTTAGAATATATATATATACTTACGTTTTTCAGTTCGAAAAACGAATTTAGGCTTTGGATTAAAAAATAATCCAATTAGATTAGCACGGATCGTGTTTAACTATATAAATGGAAATAATCAAGGTTATGTATTACATTTATTTTAGCGACTAAATAATTAACTTAAACTGATTAACGATATTTTATGGAGTCGGGCTCAAAAAAAAACTCTTTTTCATTTTAATTAGTTCATTATAATATTCCAAATGGCCAAATATATTATTTTCAAAAAAATTGAGTTATGTATTTGGTATTTTTTGATATTTATTTTGCGAAATAAAGCATAATCAGCCAAACATAAAAAATATGTGACCCTTGGACTTAAACGGAATACTTTGAACCTTTTTCTTTATTATAACTTTTCACTTTTTATAACACGAACAAATCACATAAATAATTTTCTTAAAAAATATAGTTGTTACAGTTTGTACTAGTAATATACAATAAACCGGTAACATAAAAAAAGGGCAAGAAATTGATAACGATTAACAGAATTGGCTTTCCACCGCCCGGTCGAATATCAGTGCAGTTCGATATTTTGTATCTTGTGAAATTCAGCAACACAATTTCCACTTATATTTTTAATAACAATGCGGTGAAAGACCCTCTTGTTATTTTTTCATCCTCTTTGGACAACACAACTTTCTCTCTTAAAATACAATTTAGACGAGTGATATTGCGTTCAGAAAACGTTTACATGCCATTATTATACGGAGTATAATTGTTTTTCTCTTTTGATATTAAAAATGTATAGTAATTTTATCGGTGCGCTGGAAGTCTTTGCTCGTAATATATTTCCACGGTGGATATATATAAACGGGAGTAAATTTTATCACAAGAAATATTGCAGAAGGTAAAAATTTTATTTTTATTACTTGACCTCGTTGGTTAAATAACAGCAGGGTCAAAATAATCACTTCCACGCCGGAACCAACCACCGGGTCTAAAACATCATGACTAAACTTAATATATTTTTTATATAATTTTTTTTTTTTTTAATGATTTGATCAATATTTAAAGTTACATACAAAAACCAACGCCTTAGAGCCGTGATACTATTCATTATTTTATTTTATTTTTATATAATTTATATCAATTAAAATAATTTAAAACTTCTTCAAATTTTAGAATGATGCATATGAGTGTTTTCCTGTAATATTATGTCTTCAAAAAAAAAAATATGTGAAAAACGTCACCTAACCGTAAAACTCGAACCCTATAGTATTCAATTTTAACATAGTTATTTTATATTATCTTTGAATTAAAAACGTATACTCTTTATGTTTTTGTGTTGGATTATGAACTTGAATACATTTTTCTTGAAACACGTCTTTATTCTATATTCTTATAGAATTAATTGATTATAATTTTATAATCAGATTGAATATACCATATATATATATCAGATTGTATATATGTATAATCATTTATATTTATAAGGACTTGAAAAGGTTACAAACTTAATTTAAAACTTAATTACGATTAATTAATATATATATATTGGTTTTTACTCAGCCGCAGTTTTAGAATTCGGTAGGTAACTTGTCTTAGAATTTAATGATAAAAACACCAGCGAGTTTTGTGATTTTTTTTTTCTTTACGCTTTATTTTTATTGACATATAATGCGTTATAATATTTATTCGATATTGGATTTTACTCGAAATGCCCGTTTTATTTTCAACATTATTTGGAATGACGTAACTTAATCGAAAGCATAAGTACATATTGTACCCGAAATATTAATAGATCCTATATTGGACCTTACATTAATTCTGAATAATACGATTGCATGCAAACGTTTTCGAGAATAGCGAAAAGCCGTATGAATTGTGTGGAAGCTTTATAATACAGTTCGAGATTGAACTAAACGACAGTTGTGTTCTTCACAATAAGGCTTATCGATATGACATAAACTTTGAAATCATTAATCAGAAAACAAATGAATTAACATTAATGTCCCTATAGTACTTTTATCCATGATGATTGATTTATATCAAAAATAATAATAATAATAATAACGACAATTTTCTGAGGGAATTAAATTTTAATTGCTTTCGAGTTTTTTCAATGCAAAAAAAATTAACAGTGAATTGGTTATTTATGTCAATAAAAATTGATGAATTTGATTATTTTATTAATTAATTAACTGACTATAATTTAGTGGCCGTAGATGAAAAAAACCAAAGTCAATTATCGTGAGCTTTAAATTATTTATTACAATTATACAGTTGTTTAATTATATATGACATATACATATATATATATATATATATATATATCAATTCAATTATTCAGAGGTATATATATATACACACAGATTATACGAAGTTAGAATATTATACAAGAACGGCATTTTAATAAATGGTTATTTTTTTTCTCTTCGTCCGTTATTGATTTTTTAAATTTATAATTGTACAGATATAATATAGGTAGGTACGCAATATATAGTCGAGATATTTTCAAGCACAATACTTTTTAGATTGATGCTTTGTCTTGAACATTTTTTTAGATCACCGATACCAGTAGTTAAAAAATGCATCTACCAAATTTTAAATAACGCTCTTTCTTTACTAAACATAACTTCAAACTGTTGTGGGTAGTCTTATTTTTTCCTTATCGATATTAAATCAAATTTAGTTTTCTGTGTTATAATTTCGTTCATTATAAATGGCAATATAGTTTCCAGTTTGTTTTTCTAATGTAATTAATAAGTAAACAGACAGACATTGCAAAAATTAACTGCGAGTTGTTCAATGTGTATTCTCTATATTTTATCCAAGCGGTACATGCTTGGATTTCCAAAAGTTATTTTATATTAAAAAACTTCTATAAACCATTCGGCGGATATATTTTCTCGGTAAAAATATTTTAATCAACTAACTATTATGTATATAATGGCACAATTTTTTTTTATCAACTGACATTCTTAGTTTATACGATAAATTACTAATCGAGAATAAATAAAGTATAGACTACGTATAAATAAAAATAAACAGTACTGTTACTGTACCATCATTATATTGTATAATATGTCGGTTTGCATTTTAACGTTATCGTCTTTGCACTAATAAAACTTGCTTGAAAAGACTCTTGAAAACCAAAAACATTACGTTTCTAAAAATTGAGTGATTTATTAATGTAAAATCATTAGTAAGTACATACAATAAAATAAAATAAAATGTTTTATGAAAATTTGTAGTCAAATAAATATTTTTTTTAAAATTATAAATTTAAAAGTTTTAAATCCATCACCAATCATTATCAAATGGTTCAATTTTTAGCTTATGAAATATATATATATACATAGACTTGTAGGTATTATACACAGCGCCTACTGTGAAGTAACCAATGCTAACCAATTGTTTTCTTATTTATATTGATAAAGCAATTGATATGAGTTTCAGCAATCGAAATGTGCACGAATATAACTGTCAAAACATTCGGCTGTTTATTAACGCATTAGCCTCGATTTATGTTTATTTTAAATATTTATTATAGTGAGAATAAATTAAATAAACTTTGATTGTCTTTGGATAAACCTTTGGGTTAAGTTTATCATTAAGGTTTCGCTTGTACATCATTATTTATAAATAATAGAAAAAAAATTGAGTTCATTTGTTTTTATTGTATAACTATTACGTTTGCATGGTACATTAGAAAATTAGATTATAATTTATTCGTTATTTAATTTGATACAAATGTATTGTAATAATATATCATTCTGATTACGGAATTCGCAACAAAAAAAAAAACGCAAAATGTTCATTAATATATGTTTATACATTTGTTGTAGAAATGGATGTAATGATGGTACGGATTTGATTTCCTTTCAAGAATAAATCACAAAACAAAATGAGAATTTGGATGGCTTATAAGTACACATATATGGATATTATATTGTATAGTTTATAAATTCAAACAACACACGCAAAGACGCTAATTTAGCCGGGCATGTAACATGTTTAAGTGGTTTTTTTTTATATTTTATATACAAGCAAATAACATGTTATTAAAAATTACTTAAAAAAACTAACGGCGTAAGCCTGCCGCAGTCACCTAATGTTATGGATAATTGATTTTAAAATTAGAAATCTCAAAAAAAGATAAATGTACGTTTGTAGACGACGAATGTTTAAAGAAAATATACTCCAGGAGAAATCGATAACAAAGTTAAATAACTTTCTCGGTTTTCGTAAACCTATTATTTTGAACTAATAATATATTAAAGCGATGTTCAACATATTATATAATTTATTGTTTATTATTATTGTTTTTTTTTTTTTAAACTAATACTTGCCCAACAGTTCAGTTTGTGTACACATGCATATATCTATCAATGTAAACATCGTTAACGACTCGTATAGTTTTATATTAAACTTTCCACTATCTCCGATTCGACAACAATTACTGTTCAAGTTTCAAACGCTTCTCTTATAAATTAAAATAATTATTTTCACCCCGCCGACATAATGTTAGTACCTATATTAATCAGCCTGTCCGCTGTATAAATATATATACTGTCGTTTACAAATTACGATCATGTTATACTTCTCTTTAGTTTGTAATAATTTGTTGCCATAACTCATTCACTTTTGGGTTTTGTCCTACCCCCTCAATATAATTATAGAATATTATATGCATGTTAACAGTACAACGAGTCGATCGATAAGAAATGTTGTCAGTTGTGAAATATAACATATACTTACAGAAGCGTTGCCGTTACGTATTCAGTTCGCTCTCGGTAGGGTGCAGGGTACACCATATATCAGTGCACGTGTGTGTAATATATTTTGGGCTTTTAAGAAGTGATATCCTTTAGCGGCACTAAAGGATAATTATCGTAAACCAACGGATTTTGAAATGCCTACCCATCTAGTAACTAGTATAGTTGGTTCCGTGATGAAATATTGAAATACAGTTTGGATATAGTTGAAAGAAGACGCGCGATTTATAATGTTATTAATACATATGCAGTATCAGATTTTCAACAATATAATAATTAATCCTACTGAATTCGGTTGAAAACTAATTAAACAATCCAAAAAACAAAACCGTTGTACTTGACAAAATTTGCGCATACCATTTATATCTGTAATACACGGCAGACGAAGAACCGTGCTATATATAAATTCGGGTGTTTGCCCTAAGGAATATACGTGCAGCGCGGGGAGAGGACTGTACCAAATGTCACGGTCTACAGTGGCCGCCGGGTGCCATCGCGTTTTTGTACGACTCGGGGAGAGAAACGCATGAATTATGTATGTGACCGGATGTAGGTGAGGATGCAGTGGGAAAGGGTTGTATATAATACGGAAGTATACGGAAGTGGCTGTTGGGGTATTGTGTATTTACGCGGCTTGTGCGCGAACACACACACACACACACACACACGCGCGCGCGCGCGCGCACACACACACACGCACACACGGACACACGCACACGCACGCACACACACACGTACACACGGACACACGCACACGCACGCACACATAGAGCATACCGATGAAACAGCAACATCCGGTTTTTGCCAGAGGCACCAAAAACGGTATATGCAGAGTAGAAAGTAGAAACGGACACGAAAAAAAAAATAATACAGCAATAGCGTTTTAAACTAAACTATATGCCACGAATTATTTTCAGCCATTCAGGAGGTCGTCCAGTTATTCCGGTAATTATATTGTATGAACAAGTAAAAAATAAATTAAATTGAGTGTCGGTGCAAAATGTAAAAAAAACAATATAATGAATAATTTTATACAAACCAGAAGTGAACTTATAGCAGATGTTATATATTACAAAACGAGTGTGACAGTGAAAAAGTGTATATTATCCTTAACAGACGTTAACAGAATGAAATAATGATCGACGATTATTATTTATTTAGTTTAAATTAAGTTACTATTATGATTCAAAATAAAATAATTTTACTTAGAACATTAGATTTACGAAGGCATCATGATTAGAAGCAAGAATTATAGTGAAAATATATAGACAGAACAAAGATTACACAGCAATTGCTTCACAATAATAAAATATTGCAGAATAAAATGAAGAAATAATAAATACGTAGATATTAAAGAAGAACCATCTGGTTTCTTCGTTATTAAGGAAAACAAATGTAATACGATAATATATTAGAGAACTTGTTGATAGAATGGTCAGTTTGATGAAAACATTTAAATTGGTACTACATTTATAATGTAAACGTGTTCACACTTTATTTTAAAACTATACAAAGTAATTTATTAACAATAATCATCACCTATTTCGGCCGTTAATTGGTAAATTTAGATTTTTTTTTTACATTCAAGTAATCATAAAAGCAATGTTTTTCATAACTTTTTCTTTACCACCTTAAAGATGTCTTATGGTAATACAAACTTTTTTTTCAAATAGAAACACCCTTTTTTGGTATCATACGGTGTTTTATTGAGATTTTTCTTTGAATTTTGATGAATCAAAATTAAAACTCAAAAAAGTAGTTTTTAAATTATTCTTATTTAAATATTAAGAAAAATAATTGTCTTATGATACAAATGTCATGACATCATGACACAAAAAAAAAATTTAAAACTTTAGAATTTCCACGCATTTTGAACTAAAAATAGGTAGTGAGCATACTGCACATGGTCAAAAGTTATCCTGAATATTCATGGTGGAGTTATGTTCGAGATCAGGAACGTAACGTCATATTATAATCGTTCTAACGAGTAAACACGAGAGCTGTGTTTTATTAACAGACGGTGTTCTTGATTTTATTTTCGGTATGGCAAATAATTTGTTTGTTTATCTCATATTTTAGATCGTTAACGGTGCAACTACGGCAGGTCACCGTCATCTATAGGTACGGTTGAACTGTCGGAAGTTATCATCGTAAAAGCGTACGGTCGTTTCAAAGCGTATACACTATACTATTTTCTTTATCATATTTTAATACGCAATCCACTCGTAAACTGTACACCATGAAAATACGTAGTAGCGAAAAAAAAAACGATAAAACACATAATGTATACCAAATAGTCCACATAATGTTGAGGTCCTACACGATAAATAACTGACTGATTAATAATAAGCACCTAGGTGCATTATTCATTGTTTTGCTCATTTGAAAATTGCCCGCCGCCACTTTTTTTTATCGGTAAATACTGTTAGTTTTTATGTGATATAATAGTTGTAAATTATTATTTTTATATTATAACAGTTTATAATATCATAATATAATCGTTTGATTATACTTCTTGCCCCTAGTCATAGGGTTTCCACACCGGTGGTCTTCCGTCCACCTCCGTTATTTCACGTTGTTGATATGCTAGTTAAGCCACCAGATGTACTTTTCGTATAAATATATATTTACAGATTGTAAATATACTCATGCTTAAAATTAAAAAAAAAACTATACGGCATTTCAAAAAATTTGACCTGTATACAAACATGATATCGTTAAACAATAACCGAAATGTATTTGGGTTAAAAGTTTTAAGTTACATCATCGAATACAAGTATTTCCAAGTTTTATCATTACGCGTTTCCGTCCGGTTCGGTGTATAATTTGGGCACGATGAAAAATCGTCGATTGCCGGTGAAACGACACGTGCCATTGCTATTCGTGTGCAAGTATACATTATATATACATTTTATCATCGTTATGGCCCCAGCAAATTTTTCCTTATTACCGTAATTGGTTCGGGCTCGAATGATGCGTATTGAAATTATTAAAAGTTTACCGATTATACTCGCGAAACCCGCGGCCGCCGTATTATTTTGACTTTCGATTTATTGTTGTTTTCCAACTCCGGCGGTGCACAAAAGGACGATTTATCGCCGCTCGTCGTCGTCGAGTGGCTGCAGCGTATTCGAAACGAGAAATCGACGGCCGGGAAACGTACCGGCACATGTTATTGTCATCACGTGTGCGGTTCGTAATTTTTCCGGTCGGTTATAATTTTGGCATGGGCGAGATGAGACGAGCGCGGGGCCACCGTAAAATTTGATAGCGTCGCAGGACTTTTTTGGCGTCGTAGGCGCGGCATAAGCGGCGGTGTAGCAATAACAATGAGTACATCGAAACCCCCGCGCGTTCTCGGACAACGTTTTATTTATCGAGCGCTCGATCGTCCGGCCGCACCACCACCACCACCAATACCATTGACCCGGAGCGTAAAAGAATTTTTAATCGAATCTCGACGGACGTTCAGGAATAGTAATGAATTAATTTAAATATTTTTTAATTTAGCTAACGGCCCTGCCAGATTAATAAGAACAATAAATTATCGGATGAAGACTACTAATATTTATATTCCATTATCTTACATAATGCGTATTTTTAACATATTCCGTACACTTTGCGAATCCTGTGGTTCTACATTATATTAAGACGTGATAATCCGAAATTCTATCGTACAGACACAAATGGTTCACGTCTTGCAAAAGTTATTGAATTATTCAAATCCGGACCGTGGAAAGCAAAACTCTAGACCCTATCAACACACATTGTACTTGATTATGGTATACGATGTTCGGTTCGACATACATTTGTGAGGCATCATTTTTAAAAATTTATTTTTTGAAAAAAGAGTACCGCACAAAATTAACAGACTTAGCCGTTCCTTCTTGAGTTGCCAATTTCCAAAAAACTGGCTAAGGTAAATAAATGAAATTTTTCGCATTCAATTACTTGGTAAATAATTATTATTACTATGCGATACAATTATTATTCACCTAAAATTGTAATTTTTCAAAATAAATAAATTATTATAACTAGATACATATTAATTTTTTTTCATACATACTGCCATTTTAAAAGTATAAAGATTTGACAAAGATTTTTTTCACTGAACCTCATTTATTTATTATTTTAATCTTTAGGACTCCGATAGAAATTACTTGCCGACCCCGGCTTAAACTGTTACCGAACCGTTTTACCGATCCAATTGTACCGATACCGTTTTTTTTGTCCTGCAGTCGCGCGTGTATCAATATTGCCTATACGGAGAGCCGCGTTTACAGCCGACGTTTGTGCTTTCACGAACAGCAGTTGTTAATGCTTATTTATTGAAGTGTACGTGCCACGCTCTTTTCAGGAAAACACAAGTGGTTTTCGCATCAATTATTTTGAATCTTAAGAAAACTATTTTACTCGACTAACTTGTCAAGATCCAATGTCGGTTTCTGAAGATGATGGTTCATACGAATTGGGTCGAGTTGTGACGTATCTCTTTGGATATCATAGCAACGGCATTTGATTTGGGGCCGTTTACTTCTAGATTATGGATGCTTCTTATCGGTTCTTGAAGATATAGTTTTGAAATAGCTATCTTTACAGTCGGATTCATGCTAAAATTTGGTCTTCCGAAACGTCACGCCACGTGAAAAGAACAAACGAGTAAAATTCACCGTATGATCGGTAGATGCCAGAATCTGTTTGGAACCCTCAAGTTATAATTAATGCCCCTTTGTTTATTTTGAACTTAAAAATGTTGTTTAAAGATGATTATTTTTACGTTGATTATCATAAGTTTATTACGGTTTTTGGTAACACTGTATAAGACCCTTTTATTCGTGTAAATATAATATACAGATATTATGAGATGAGTACCTAATGAATTTCAAATAAATAGCGATTAACATTACACCGTCAAAACTGTAATGATTACCGTAAGAGGTTTCTCATCGTGTTACCTATTTATAACATAACCTCGATATTCTTTTATGTATCGTTGATTATTTATGTCAAGTAAAACCCAGACGGATCGACTTGTGATCAATTATTCTAGCATTCCGAAGTTTTAGACTGAATTAACTTCTGGTGTTCCGAGAAAAGTCGTATATAACGCGTACACTATAAACATATATTTTATAAATGGTACTTCGTGATCAGGTCTTCGGAAAACAACGTGGTCCGATGTAACCAAACGCGGCCGCGGAGACCATCGATACGGACAAAAACCCCGAATGTGTGACTGCGTGGCGTGTGTGTGCGGTGCGACATCGGGCCCGAAACCTTTTCACCACCACCGGCCCACCCCGATCGATATACGGCATCACACTCTCTCGGAGTTTCAACGCACTCGCCGCGTGCATAATATAATGTCATACAAACACACGCACTTACACACACACACGTGTGTGTGTGTATACTGGACGTCGGCCGAGCAGAGCCGTCGCCAAGGTCGGTCCGTCCATGTCAATGAATTCTGAAACGATGGTCGATATATTATACCCTTGTGCCCACCGTTTTCTCCTCACACGTGGTTCACCCACAATTAGACAGACGCGACTCTACGGAATAATGAAATACACCCCAACCTCTCCTTTTTGTACATCACCACGTGACGACCGTCGTCATCACTCCGTCCTGCAGTCAGGCCTTGTCATCGTAGTCGGTGAAGGATTTTAACTCGATTCGAACTCGCACCGTCCTCTGTCTCGCCTAGAACGACCACTCCTATTGTATACTTATGACCCTTATTAGCTATGATTATGATTATGATTAAGTTTCTGAGTGAAATTATGAATGTATTAGTTTTACCATGATGTGTTTTTATTTTGTTTTTGTGTCAATGTACACGAATTCAACCAGAAACTTTTTTCCATAACATACAAACCAAGTACTCTTCTAAAAAGAAATTTCGTCATGTTGGTACTTTGTGGAGGTTATTTTTAATTTAGCAACAACTTTCCAAATAGTTAAAGAAAACAGAGAAAAATTTAAAAAAAACTTCAACCTAAATCGGTAATCAAATCCTGCATCGTCTAGTACTCTAGTGTATGTCGTCACGAACTGATTTATATTCATGGGTACAAGGTGTTTCATACGATTTTTTTCGTAGCCATTGAAAAAAGTCGCGATTAACGTTTGTAATCGTATGAACATATAATTTTTATAAATTTAGGTATTTCAACGAATTTTGAGTACACGGTATTAGTTATTCAGGTGTTATTATATAAATATTAATAGTAACCACATGAAACATTTACTGATTACCTAGATTAACAGTAAATGTTCATTTCATCATTTTTTTTGCAAAAGTAAAACCCACCTTATTACGATTCTACTACTACATACGCCACCTTTAGAAATATAAGCTGATCCAGTCGACCTCATTCACTCGGAATCGTTTTTCGAGAGCAATGGAAACCGTTGGTTTCAGGTTTCACTCATCCCTGTATCTCATCCGACCGTAGACACTCCCTCGGCCTAGGAGTTTCATTCGTTTTGTATATTATTCGTAACACGTGTGCGTGCACAACACGACGTTTTTTCGCTCGCTCTAGCATCGGACAAATACGAACGATAACCCTTTCGTCTCACCGTGAAACCGTAACGTCTTTGTCTCGGCTCGGACGCGTTTCCGATACGTTTCCGGAACTATTTTTCCGGCTCAAAACTTTTTGATCAATACACTGTTCATGCATAATATCGAGCGACGCGCGTGCACTGACAGGTGTCATCGTTCGTGCGGTAATGAAGATGTATTACATCTTTGTTTGGAAAATCGATAACGATTTGGCATTTAATTATTTCCGAAACTTCGTTTTTCACGAACACATAATCTATGATGCTATCACGTCGATAAATTCCAAGAGGAAACAAGAAAAAATTGAATCAGAACTTCATTCAAAGCACACGACCATTATGGACGCATTTTAACGGTACGTGAAATCACAATTTATTATGGTGCTCCGTTTGATTATTTCTTAGAATAATTTTATTTGAATTTTTCAGAAGAAAGCGCAGACAAATCTAGCCTCGCTACTTGAAATTAATATCGTTCGAGTGTCTAAGAAACGTGATATTTTAAGCTGAAAATAATATTATCATTTCAAAATGAATACCAATTCTCCGATTGGTTAAAAATAGTAATTTGTTGTTACTTTATTTCTAATAAATAAAACCGTATTTTCCGTATATAATTAAATTTATGGATATTGTCGCTGGTGGGTGTCGATAATTTTTCTAAATGTTTTTATTAATTTCCAGAACACTATGTCCTATTATTTATCAAATACATGTATTGAGAATACGTTGATTATAATCGCTACCGTTATAAACGAGCAACAGTCAATTTTTCCCCTTAATTTTAACCACATTCTTATCACTTCTTGTTCGCAATCCTGCCTGATCATTGTCTCCTATGACTCGTTCAACTCTTTTTATTGTATTTATCATCAAATTCTTTTTCTACCGACTCAGTCTCATAAGTTGAATACTTTCAGCATTTGGTTTCCCAAACACGCGTTTGTACCGCCGGTAACAAGGTACCCGACCATCCAGCATTTTTGATATGATAATTTGACGACCAATTTTTTCTTTATGAAATACCATCTTCTGATTTTCTTCCTATTCAACGTAAACACTTATGAAGCTCTTGGGAATGTACTACACAACTCTGCTACTTATCATAGGCACATCGTTCCCGCAATCCACCTCTCCGCCCAGGGTCAAAATATTAAAATATTTATAGGCGCCTGATTGTCGTTTTCATCCGCCTTCGAATTGGGCATAGCTTACGTCCCCCCCCCTAATTAATATAGGCCTACACTAAATTCTTCTGTTCATTATAGGAAGCAATTATAATCAAAATATAATCCTTTCAGTAGATCTAATACAGTGATGGTATTATATACTTCATGCTGCATTTCATTTGACACTGTGCGTAGATATTTTGAAAATTTTTTGCAGCTTGACTATGCGTGATATAATCAACGTATATGTGCGTACAAAATGTGATAAAAGTTAAGACATCCGACTGAAACGTCGGAAACTCCAACAAATATAATGTTAATGAATCGCTCCCGGGCGCATGCAGGTGAACAGAATACAACAGTTCAACAGAACGTGCCAACGACGATTTATTTGTTTTTGATTTTATTATAAAATATATTCTATGACTTAATATTTAATAACATGAATATTTATTTTTTTTAAAGCCCAAATTTTAATGTTTATGTTTGCATGTTTGAAATTTAAATTTTAACCAAGATCCTAAAGTTTTTAAATCCGTACTATGTGGATTTGTTGTCTTTTATCATACTTCTGGAACAACTCAAGAAAATATTAATATTGCTATCGAATTGTTTACAAACCCTTCGTTATAATACTTGTTTGTTGTATAAATCGAACAGGGTTTCCTCACCAATCCCGAGAATTCGAAAACGTTATACTGTTATTACCGCATGAAAACTACAGCGATTTATAAACAAGATATATTCATGTTAACTCGTTTATTTTGTTGAGGTCGATTACGAATACATTCCTCGTTTCACACAGAATCTAAAACTACGATGGGATAATATAAAAAAAATAACAAACATGAGTACAATGCAAAGCGTTTTAATTGCTTATCTTATCATAACGCTTTGGAAAATAAAATCCACTAATTTATGGTTGTTACGTGAATTTATATATCAATGGCCGAACACACAGATTTAAAAATAATAATGGCAATATTACTCTTAAATAATCAACGAGGCTAAAATTATTATATGATGTGGTTGGTGTTGAAAAGCTTCACGGTAAATGATACATTTTAACGTATACTTCATCAGTGTCAAAAATGGCATCGGACTCAATCACGTCATTCATTTCGATTAATGTAAATCCATTTTACACCATTGTGGAACGACTATTTCGAATCGAGTAGCTCAACGGTGCGCTACATGTTATTGCTGCAACCATAATACTATATGAGTAAGATTCAGTGTGTCATTATTAATATCGATCCAAAAGCGTTCACGGTTAATACTACACTTACTCTATAGGCTGGTTAAATAAATATACTTATAAGGTTATAGTATCAAAACTCAGCGTTGGACTTGGGGCCGTCCACCGCTAATCAATTTCTGATGAAAGTGATTGAAAATACCGCGTACTACTATACAATTATGAATCGTATTGTGTACGTTGCACGGTGCACTACTTTTGATATAACTGAACTAGATTTGAATTTTCCCGAGGCCGTCACTCGCGGTGTCTTTTGAACACGTGATTAGACGACAGGTCGTGAAGCAAGGTATAACGGTTTCAACTTTTTTATTGACACGTTTTATGACCCGCTACGAAATTCATAATATTTTCCGACACCGCGAAAACGTTGTTTTACCCATACAGCTAGATTTACTCTTTTTATTTCTACTATATTACACAGTTATACATTATTATAGTTATAATTATTTTCGTTTTTATTATTATTATTATTATTATGATTAGTATTATTGTTGTTGTTATTATTATAACTATTATTAAATTTTCACTGGATTCAGAAATCACAAGATATATCAATGTACCGATGTATCTGCATGCAGATTATATAACACACCGCAGTAAACCGCGCTCAATCCACTCTAAATATGAATAAAATATCATCTTAAGTTTAGACTTCTATAGTTTAGACATTCTTAACGATGAATTTGGTCCCCGCTATGAGTCCCATATACGATTTTCCACCTCACCGCTGTATAAATATCTCGTGCACTACGATAATAATATCACCAACAAACAAATTTAGGTAGTTACAGCAAATCCGGAATCCGAAACGTACTGTAATTGACTTTTAGACACCTTAACGTTCATTATTATTATATGATGTATTCACACTTTGCGAAACTGGAAGGCGTCGTTTAAAATATGTACTCGAAAACTAAATAAGTGGATCAAATCTGCATAGCTTTTGCGCTGGTAGTTTTAACGACAAAAGTATTGATCCAGGATAATAATGTACATTAACGTATAATAATAACTGTGCGTAGAGAGGCCGCGGACAAACAATCTCAGCAACCACAAGATTCGTAATTAACCTAACATATTTCCATTGGCAATAGAATTGTATAATACAATAATATTTGTCTCTTCCCTGTCATCGATCTCCCCGAAAAGACCGATCACACATTAGTAAATTACGTACAATATAGGCACTATTGATCCGTCGACAAAATCATGTAGGAGAGAGTAGTTGGTGGCTTCTTGTTACAAGGGTAAAAAGTAGCCAAATGTTAGTTTTAAGGTTCGCTCAAACCGAAGCGGTAGCGGCAACGAAATTTAATGTACATACGTTTTAATACGAGTGCACTCACCAGCGCGAAATTAATATCGCGGCGAAAATGTTACCGCAAGATTGAGCGCGATATTATTATTTTTCGCTGCAGACACTATAAAATATTCGCTTACCGCTGCGATAATCAGTTGTAAATTTCCATCAATATATTTATCAAACACATATATATTCATCGTAATCGTACACCTTGAAGTTTACACCTCGCAGTTGAATCTAACTTTTTCTTTGGCTATTGATTTCATGAACCCATTTCGTCTTTTACGTCTAAAAATTAAATATTACATGATTTTTTTATTATTTGTTATTGTAACAGCACAAACCGTATTTAAAAACAGTTGTAGCTAATATATTATAATATATTATAATTTTTTAGATCTATAAGTCCGTAAGCCTAATTATAAGCCTATGGTACCTTTTTTGTTCTTCATCATCCATTACAGCTTCATAGGAACTTGAGTTTTCATAATAAATATCCATTTATGTGGAATAAATGGATATTTAAAAATCAAAAAAATCAAAAAAAAAATTTCCAAATAGAATTTGGAATAACAATTTAAAAAAAATATAGAAATTTGTTGTTTTATACTTTTAAATATTAATATTAATAAAAAAAATATAATTATAACAAAATACATGTACGCGCATGGGTGTCACAACTCACAATGTCGACTAGTAATTTTTGGCGAAATATTTCGCTCTGGTTATGTTAGATCAGCGGTATTTAAAAAGCGATAAATACCGCTGAAGTTACCGCTGCCGCTACCACCACCGCTACCGCTTCGGTTTGAACGAACCTTAAAAAAAATATTGGTGATAACATCGCGTAATTCACTAGGTAATATAGAGAAAATGTGCCCGTTTAATACTTTCCGTTTCCGTTGTCATAATAACAATTGAATAATTAATTCAATGCTTTTTACAAAATTTTTACTTAAAAGTAATAAAAGCTACATTTCTTTTCTGCATCCAATCGACTGGAATAAATATTTTTCAAAGTAAGTTCGTTTTTAACTATTTAATACATTGTTCAGCTCGTAATGTAAAATTTAGTAATATAATAAGTAATTTGAGAATAGTTGTTATGTAATGATCTCTTAGTTACTTTTAATGTGGGCTCGTAGGAGTTTATTATTTCATTCAAATCGGAGAACGTTGATACACAGTGTAACCCTTAAATATGTTGATTATGTTAGGTATTATATAATATTGTAATTTATAAAAATAATAATATTTTATACCAATATGGTACTCAAAGTCTGAAATTGACTAATTGGTACTATAATTTACTGTTTTTAATTGATTTTATTATGTATAAAAAAAATAATTTAGTTCAACAGTAAGTCAACTTTTTACAGGGTTTTAAATTTGTAATGTGTATATTTTACAAAATTAATAACCGGCCTAAAGTATTAAAACCCTCAAAAATAAAATGGAAAGTTTTGTTAATTAATTTGGTTTTTTAATATTTTTTATATGCATACTGTAACAAATTACTCCCCCTCCCCTGCTTATATCATCTTACCCCAATCAAGGGTAATTTGTTACTAAGTAAATTTGTGAGTTCATCTTACATTTTTGGAAAAATAATTGGTTTTTACAAATTAATTTTCGTATCAAAGTGACGCTCATTGTTTAGTTATATGCCATTAGGTTTTCAGTAATATTCTGTTGAAAATTAATAAGTTAATAATATTATTCATATTCAGCACCGAGGTCTAAAACAAAATATTTCTCATTTTCCTTTTGTCATAACATTTATGTTTCGGTGACACGCGCCCTACATGCGTATAGTTCATATTTGCATAGTGGATTCTTTGAAGGAATTCCTACACGGACTTGACAATGTTCGCTAAAAATGTTGTACGCAAATAATTGGAATATATCACAAACACAATAATTCCACGCACGACTCTCGTGCACGGATCAGTTGTGTTAGCTATGCGTGCACAAAGGAAGTACTTTTACAAATATAAAAATACGTAAAATCGACGCAATCGTTTATCGGTGAACATTGTCCAAACGAGCCCGAATGAAACCGTAACGTCTTGTCATCGAATATCCGACCGCGGTAAGCTCGACCATAATTATGAATGGAGCTTGTGACATTTAAAAATCTATATGATATTATATTATTTTGGTTTAGAGCTTATTATTGAAATGAAATGTGTACATAGTAAACATGTATTCGATTGAAATAACACAGTGCGTGTTTCGGTTAAAGGCAAAAGTAAATCCTCGTTTGCGCGTCAAAGAAAATCGTTAATAATTGCTGTGACGTTTGACATTCTACGGAGTGTTTCTTAAAAACTAACACAATGACAGCAGGGTCTTCGAAACATGCAATAACTCGGTTGAACGTGTCGCACGTCAACGTCGGTATATATTAATCGAGATAGGTCGGGTGTTCCGCGGTAGCTATATAATGCCTGTACATCGCAGTGCGGTCAACTCCGTCGTACCCACATCGGGTAGGCAAGGTCAGCTAGATTATATGATGTATTTGACGAAAACACGGACGTATTTTGGATCACGGCAGGATAGGTTGGGTATCACCACTTGAGTTTTTCGTGCGGGCGTGTGAATAGTACACCGAACAATCATCTAGCGAATAATTCGGAATCGATAAGAACCGCGGCTCCGGACTCACTGTGATCACAGACGTGTTAAGGTTTGGTCCTCGCGTTATCGTGATGGCGTCATTTCAGTCGCCGACACAGGGTATATACTGCATTATCACATGGACCACTTGCGATGGATCAAAACTAGATATAATCTACTATATAGGTAATATCTCGATCGGTACATCCCCGCACGTTGTAGCGCATTCATCGCCTCTTGAAATATACATTTCTAAAACCCGTGGTACGACCTCGTCGCGTTCTTTTTGACGCGCATTCGTCCGTTCATCGATTTCGTATATTATGTTAAGAATAAAAAGTTAAGGTTCGTGTAATGTAACAGACCATAAGCCAGTGTTGTGAGGAGAAAAACATTACTATAGCCATGCATTTGATGAATTAACATATACCTTCCGTTAATCTATGTATAATATACTTTTACGTATTTTAGAAACAAGATCGTCAATGCTAATCTTATACCGCATACGAACGGTACACGCGATTGTAATAAATGGGCTAAAATCTTTTAACGATACAATTTGACTATAAAATCATAGTTGTATGACGTAATGGAGTTCAGTAATTGTATGAGCATAACTATTAATAATTATTCTATAATTTTATCTTCGAAACGGAAATAAGTACGTATTACATAGTCTGTGCAATTTAAGTTTAAAATATGCATACGTGATGTACATTATTCAGATGACGAGATAATTCGAATAAGAGTGAGCCATTCGGTAGGGTGGAACAGTATAACTTAAGATGCATTGTTTTTTACCCTGTTTTACAGCGGTCGGAAGAATGGTTGATTAAGATTTATATCCGCCCATTGTCTTCTTGGAAGCTGGTTCGGAGACGGATACAAATACAGCAAACAAGGGATTCAAATGATTGGCCAGACGGATGGTGCCAACGTGGTGAAAATAGTTAAAATGAGCTCATATTTTTTTTACCAGCAATAGTTTTAACGTACACATCTGAATACAGAGTACCCAATTTGGTTCGAATAACGGGACTCACGTTATAGTTCGTAAAACATTCACGATATTAAGATGTTACACACATTAAAAAATATGAGGTGAATATGGAATATCGTGTAATTCAAATAACAATTCAAATGAATGAAGACTGTTTAATGGTTTAAATGACAGTATAGCATAAAAAAACGATTTGAGACGATGTATTGTAACAGTTTTTCCAATTACAATATCCAACAATGTGTTGATTCAAACAACAGTTATGCTCCTACAGCGCCGGTGACCACAGATACCGTAGTCGTGACGGACACATCTGTTATGTAATTGTATTGTCCGTACTCTATATATTGAACAGTGAACGTACGTGCGAAATGCAATCATGTACTAAAACACGCGAACGAATCCCGCGGTTTACTGTTTGATCCTAAATGCCGCCAAATCCTCAAAATTATTTACTTCGGATTAAATGATCATCGAAATTATAGTACGTTGTGCTGCGATCGTTCCACAGCTGTAACATATCGATTGTAATATTATTCTGTTCAAAAACGAATGTATACTATACGAGCAGTGTTTCAACGTAACTGTGTGATGTGCTTTCGGTTCGATCCAGTACACCGCGATATGGTTGGTAAATATTGTTCGGAAGTATATTTTCATCTTGTACATGGTAATAAGTCTTTGACTATTTTCAAACCGCTTTAAGGACGCCACTTTGAATAATCGTATTTAAATACAGCTGTCCCGGGATATTACTGAATGTAAATTCAAAACGATCCGGAGAACAACATTTGCAAAAATGCTCCGATGAAAATGTTTAGAAAAAAAATAATATTCATCCGTTTCACAACAGTCACGGCTGTCCTACATTTGTTTTCAGTATTATATATTAAATATACATATATACATGTACATATACATATACAACATTTACGTATACATATAGTATCTACCACCGCCGCCGTGCAAACGAACTAACTGAATATCACGATGAAATCTATTTCTATGGTAACCAATCGAATTGCATTATATTATATATTACTATGAATGCATCGATCCCGTTGATTTTGCTATACTGTGTTCCGAGAACAATGATAAGCCGCATATTACATTTGTTTAAAACTCATATAAAAGACTACGTGAACACCGCTGTCGCTATATGCCCTAGATGTTTGCCAAGAACAATGCGTTCGGCCATTTAAACTGTTGATCCGAATGCACTTTTATCTTAAACCGCCTAATCCGGAGAACAAACACAGCAATCTCAAAACGCGATTATCGTAGTGAATCGCGTACCGGACGGACAACGAGCAGCAGACAACTAAAAATAATTATCGTCAGATCGTCGTAAAACTTTACGCCGAATGTACAACACGATATTATGTTTAGTTTGAAGGGCGCGCGTTCCCTAATCATATACTGTCATTCGGACGTTTTGACGCGTGTCCAGCTCAGTTATTGAATACGCAAATTAGCCGTGGAAATAGTGTTTAGAACTCAAACGCGGCGCGTTTTCCGGTGCTATACATAGACAGCTGTGTTGTTCTGGCGGCACATTATATACAGCGATGAACGCGAGCGAAACGATAAACTATTATATTATTGACTTTTTTGTTATGCCTTATAAACAACTGCTATCGTTACGATGCTCTTTTTTCACATAAATATTTTATTCGTTCCTATTGGTTATTGTCACGACACGCGTGAATACCGTGTACATTTTGTTTTCATCTTTCGTTGGACTATTATATCCGTTTGTGCGTTCACCCGCATGTCGTTCGCCGTACATGAAGTATAAACGTTTTGCGGACTCAGGAAAGAAAAATACTTGCTGAGACCACTACCACGTAACGAACTTGTCGGTTCGGTACGTGGTAGTGGTCTCAAAAAAAAATCCTCAAACATACATTTCGTAGTAGTAAACACAGTAAAATGTAAACAAATAATATTTATAATGTACCATTCAAATATCACTCGAGAACTGGCTGATCAGCGTAAAGCCAAAACTACAACGACACCGATTCATTCGACATTATGGGGAAATTTCCTAAGCACTATCTATCTTAGGATTAGAGTATGTACGGTCGCAATACGAAAGGATTTTGCAAAAAAACAATTTTTAAAGGTTGAAACAGTGTTGTGGACTCTGGGTTCGATTTACTTATTCTTTTTATTTTTGGTTACCTAGGAAATATTTTATTTCTTTTAATATATTCATATTGACAAATACCGATTGAGGTTTATGTAAATTATTATAGTATAAATCAATAAAAATATCATCAGAAAATACAATGCGCTTTCTTCAACCTATTTTTTTTTTTTTTACACTGATTAAGTTATTGATCTAATCCAAAATCGTAAAATATCTCCCAAGCGAGGCCGTCATATTATGTCTAAAACTGATGTTGAAAAGTAATAATACTTGTACGCAGTAACAATTAAGAAAATCAGTATTTAATTAGTAATACTACATATTTGTAGTTATTACTTACTTGTTACATTGAGATGTGTGTACACTGTACACTATACATATATGTATTATTATTTTTTATTATATTTTGTCAACAAATTCTCCAAAACTTTATATTTGCCATCCTTTTGAATATTCTATAATACAAATATTATCGTACAAATATATAAAATCTATTCGTTAAAAAGACGATTGTTTATTTACGAACATTTTACATTATTACATGATTCCGTACAGACATTTGCACTAAATTCTCTCGTAAATATTTCGTCGAACAGAGAAATTCGCATACGAGTATATACGTTATTGCATGCGACCGTTGTCGATTTTTCGGAGGCGTTAGTCGCTGTGACTAGGCCAGGAAGACTAAAGAACGATTGGGGTGGAAAAAAAAGGGGGAAAAAAAGTTCTATATATTATTATCCTACGGCAGTGGCCCAGATCGAGGAAGAATGCAACTTATACTATATGCGACGATCAATCTATTTCCTGGGAGCTTGGGTAATAGCAGGACATTTGGAATTAATGGGAATATTCGATTATTTTCGATTATTGTTAATTAATGCGCGGGCACTCTCCCCACGCGCGTCTTCCCGGAAATCCCAAACCCCGTGACTCACGAAAGGGGATTTAATTGGACCGAAGGGGGGTAACCACACGACCATTTATCAACCGGCTGCGCGACGGCCGCGAGTCCCCCGGCCCCCGGGGTAAGTGCGCACGGTGTCATTGAGAAAAACCCTTTTTCGGATTCACAGCACCACCACCGCTGCTCCTGTCGCTCATGCCGTGTTTTGTTCGCAGGACCAATAGGTGAGCGTACATCATCGCCGCCGACGCCGTAGTCGTTATACCGTTATTTCGAGAGCGCCGCACCGCCGCGCGAATTGTGATTGATTGATGAGCTCTCGGAAGTGTATACACCTATATAGTGCAGCGGAGTAGTCTGGAGGTACCTCTGTGACGGTTGGACTCGACATACAATCGATACGGAAACGTATATAAGATTTTCACAAAAGAAACGCGCCTACGCAGTACGTATATTATACTTAGGGTTCATAATTTTATTTATTTATTTCTCTCTCAAGTGGGCGGTGGTGGGAGGATTCTCAAAGAGGAAAACTAGAAGGAGTAGGCTAGTAATGTGTATACAACGTGAGCTGAGTGTCAAAACACATTAACGTTTTAACGATTTTCATAATATTATATGGTTTTCTTTTTTTTTTTCTGATTTTTTTCGTCAACACCCATTCGTAATACACAAATGACAACCCATATTTATATATAACGTACGTGTATTACAGCACAATCGCGATGGGAACCGTGTTTGAGTAAGTTTAATAAAATTAACATAAAACTTTTAATTTTATTACTAAATATGCCTACAGCTAACTTTTTTGGGAACTTTATGTCCACCCTTCAATTCTATCAACCCTTTCTTATTTTTATACTGACGCGTGAAACACCGAATAAAATTAATTTCCTTATATTTGCACGAAACTTTAAATGTACCCGAACGTAACGTGTTAAATTACTTTGGAAGAATCGAACAATGAAACCACTGCGGAGTAGATACGCTTTATAACATATATTTATAACATTTATTTTTCTTTACACGTATATAATGTAAAGTCTTATTACTTTTTTTTTCTTAAATTAATTTAAATTATTATAACAAGGATACAGGGATTTTGGTGGAGTTCAATTCAAAAGTTATAGACCGAAAGTTTGAACGTATTTTTAATTATTTAGCCTATAACGTTTACTTTTATCCTTTATGTTGTCCAAACGAATAACAATAAGCCATCCCGCTCAGAGTAAGATAACGTCTTAGTTGTTTTCGTTATACTTATAAATCATTAACTACTAATGTACATTTATTAAAATGTCTAAAAAATTGTACTTACAGTTATTATTCAATTTGTGCATCGTAAACTCATACAGTGATTAATAGATTAGTGACAATATGTAAAAATCATTAGGTATTGCGTTGAATAAAATACAACGGTTGAAAATGGTTGACACTCAGAATTGTTATATCTTAATTTAACTGAATAACTATAATATTGTATTTACTGGTAATCAGATGAAACCAACGAGGAAAGGTAGGTATATAAATATTCTAGTTAATAGTATAAATGTATATTTCAATTAATTATAAATATTCCGATTGAAGTATCTGTCGTATCATATTTACTAAAATTCGATAAAACGGAAAATATAATTATAATAATACAATTATTGTGATGTTTGGTATTTGCATAATATTTTGAATTAAAATAGAACCTATAAAGTACACTTTTCGATTTCAATTTTAAAAATATTGATCTATACATTATGATTTTGGATACATTATCAAGAGTTAAATAAAATAGGTTAAATAAAAAAAAAATTGTAATTCAGAAAAAAAAATTCAAAAGCCTCATTAAATTGAAAATCATTTAGGTATATATTTTAAATTCAAAATGCGTTACATGATCAAAAGCGATATAAATTATAATTTAGTTAAAGAGAACGTATTCTAAACGGCAAGTTTCCATTGAATAAGACTTAAATCTCGAGTAGAAAGGAATATTGTCGGCAATCGCGTTATAAAAGTTTCCACAGTGAAATAACAACTTTTTACTACAAACATTTCTATTGTGTTCGATATATATCAATCCCGTAATACGGCGCTCGTTATTTTAATGTTTGTACACTTGCTGTGGTTTGAGCGGTAGTTGTTGAACTTTGAAAGTTAACCATCTTCCGTTAATTCGTTTTCACCGGTACGGGAACATAAGCAAAAATGAGTTACGAAATAATAAAATAATTGCGCTCAGATGCACCTCTGAGAAGTCACGGTTATTTAGAAAGACCTTTACGGTTCAACGAGATATCGATTTATTATTACTCGTGCGATTATCATACTACGCGGGTCACTGTGAGTTTTCAAAAAATGTATTTGATCGAAAACCGGCGTTGAAATGATATCAATAATATTATTCAATGCGATTATTGCATTTAAAATACCGGACCTTAGACCTTAGACGACAGGATCAAAGAAATAATCCGTTTCAGACAAGTGTCCCGTCCGGTTCGTCTAATAATGTCTGTGTTATTTGTATCCGCGCTAAGTGTAATATTATTATAGTGGACTTCAGCGTTCCATTTAATCCTTGTTGGACATGTTGTGTATCATTTAGTAATCAACTGAGTTTTTAATAAACTCCAATGGGCGTTTCACTTTTAAACAAACATTGGTTTATAGTACTTCACCAACTTAATACCGTGTACAACATAAAAGTAAACAATAACAATAAACATGAACGTATACTTTTTACGGAACGAGAGCAACCTTTTACATAGAATACTTAATAATAAAAAAGGCAACGCGTTACTGCAGCGGAATTCCTGTGGCCCTGGCGTAAATATTTATTAATTTATAGTACACTCTTATCTTACCCGCTTTTTATTTTTATCAGTTGTATATTTCACTTACAGATTAAACGTTTAATCAGCTAATAAAACTAACAAGTGAAGAAATTGAGAAAACTGATTTGAAGAATGTTTTTTTTTTAGTAAGATTTTTAAAAGAAAAGCCAATACGCACCTTAAAACCCCATTTAAATATACCGGTTACGATTTTTCAAAAATGTAACTATCGTTACGTGTTCATTATCTTAGAAGCTTTCGAAATGGATACATCCTTGGTAAGAATTTTAGAATATCCTGTTTCAAAAAAAATCTAGTAATGGTTATTTTCTGTGGTTCGCCTATTTTTTATTAGAAAACCGCTTGAACATGCAATTTGAATCATCCTGTATAGATCTTGTATACCGTGTAATATTGTTCAAATATCACTCATATAGTCACTGACTGATAAGTGTACAACTAATACAACCATACCGAAACCGTTTATTTTGACATTTCGAGGGAAATTATACTGAATACTATGTATTACAGGCACTAAGAAAGATTTTTTTTAATTAATCACATTTTTAACGGTCGAAAAAGTGTTGGACTATGTGCTGGATTCATACATTTCTCACATATTGGTTACCTTAGAAATATTTTATTTTGTTTAATTTGTAATTATATTAATGAACGAATGAAGTGTATACAACTATAGTATACATTTTATATTTAATAAAATTGTATAATCTACCGTGGTATAAATGAATAATAGTAATTAGAATATACCGGCAACAATTATGCGCTTTTTCAACCTAATTTTTTTTACATCCAAATAGTTGGGGAAATCGCTCTAATCTAAGAAAGTAAAAACGTTTCACGGGCGAGCATGGGTGATTCAGCTAGTAGCGATCGTATAAGACGAATAATATCGTTATCGTGGAACGTATTTTACGTATTTTACGAAACCAACGGCGGCGTTGGTGGTTTTAATCCGATGGGCGGTAACCACGGTGACGAAAGTCATGACGGATGGCCGGACACACAACAGGCATTTAAAGTGTTTCTTTTACGCTTAATATTGATGTGACTGTTAAAAATAAATGTAATTTCTGCCCCACCTATAATGTGCGTTACCCGCGACGCGACGTCTCGAAACGACAAAAGTCTCGCAAAAACAAACACGATCAACTGTGTACAACGTAACCGATATAACGTTTAGCGCCGACCGAGCACCTGTCGTTCAGCCCGATTATTATTTGTATTTAACACTTCTCATACATAATTTTATAAATATTACATAATAATTTATTAATAAAATATAAATAACTATTCATATATAGGTAACATGTCTAGATCTAGTAGAGACAGAGATACTGGTCGGAAATGGGAATCCGGTGCTCCCAAAAGAAAGAGAAAAGCTGAAATGATGCAAGTGAACTAAGCTATGAGTACTAGTATAATGAAATTTCAGTTTTAAACTAGTTTTAAAAAATTCTAAATCGTAATATTTATTAAATAATTATTGTTACCACGCCACTGCATTCGGGTGTCTTATTATTTTACCGATGACGACGATGACACGCCGTGGCCCACTCGCGATAAATATACCGCGGTAGTTGCGGGTGGTGCGAAGCGCTTACGACCGCGATGAGTACCCATCGCGCACCTCGCGGACACGTGAAAAATTCCTACGCACCCTTATTCGGGATCTTAGCATCGCGTAACCTAACACTGCTCGTCGCACGGGACTTATAAGTCAATGCGGCACTCGCGGATCGTTATATCTATCATCGATCTATTCAGATCGTCCGCTGAAATATCAGTGCCGTATAATTATGATGACCTCGCGTCGGTGCACGTAATAATCACGCGAGACGCTTGTACCGCGGTACGTCCGTTCGCACCCGTACCTACATACACGCGTACCTGTTGTACACGGTTTACGTCGAGATTTAATGACGTAAGTTTTCACTCCATCCATCATCTGCGAATAAGCGTCCGTGAAATGAGCTGTTTCGCCCGCGGAGACAATAGAAAACGACGGACGACCTGTGATTGATTGTATACGCTTTTTAGATGTACGGATTTCATTAGAGCGGGCGTGATCACGCACGATATTCTAATAGCTACTGCAAGTGTTTTACTTACGTCGCGTGGACGGATGCGGAGTACAAGTACGATAATATTATTCATATACGAACGCATCCACAAATATTGCGACGACGGCGTATGCTCGACACGGGAGACTGCGGACGAGGTGTTCTCGAGTGTGTTGCAGGGATAGAAATTATAGTATATTAGGATCATTTCATATCATCGGTGAAATTTCAATACATGATTAAAAGTAATTCTTCCATTTTCGCGTGTCCATCGAAATTTCTCGTCTTATAAGAGTTTTTAATGCGATCTTCGCGTTTCGAATTACGAACAAACCGTATAAAGTATTCAGCGAATTATAGTACGATTAAAGATTAACCAAGGAATACTTCTCGCGCTCCATTAACTGTTATACGAGTATGATGCTATTAAAATATGCGCAAAAAGTTTTGAACAGTATTTTATGAATGTTATAAGTTATAACCAAAACGAAGTATTCGAGTATACATGCCGAATAGACGGTTCAAAATTACTTGAATATTCGTCATAAATACTTTTGAAAAGTATTTCATTTGACGATGACGCCACTGCGATAGCCTAAACGACAAACGTTGAATAAAACACACTCACACACACACACTATACTCGTATATTATATTGAAACGTTTGTATTGTGTACGGTTGATATAAGTTACTACTCATGCTGATATTTTAATAAAATGTATATATTTAATATAAAAATGCTCCATTTTGAATTGGTAAAATTGTTTACAACATCTGATTAAAAAAAAAAGTTTGATTTATCGGGTTAGTACCGCTCATATATTTAATAGTGTAATATAGTAGTATTATAGTAGGGAAATAGCTTTATTTCGAAATCCACGCATTGTGTTGCGGACGTCGACTCGGGGTAAATAGAAATAATAATAATATATTCTACGAGACTAGCGTTTGAACATTATTGTAATCTCGATAAAAATGAATGCCAAGTCACCACGAAAGCGGTCTAGTGAATCGTGTAAAACATAAAATAAATGTTTCGCACGGACGGTTGTAGTTCGTGGTAAGTGAAAACTTACACGAGTTTTAGTCGCTCGATAAAAATAAAAAAATAAAAAAAAACCGACAGGCAGTGTAACAATCAAAATCGACTGTATTATTTTTACTTCGATTTCGCTGCCTCGATTAGCGTAAAATACACTTTTTCAACAGCGCCGTGGTGCATTGAATCGATTTCCGTAAAAACTTTTTGGTCAGATTTATTAAGTCACTTGAGCAATGCGTACACTATTGTTTCTGTCCCATTAACAATACCGCACCGCGCACTGCCGCAGTTCTGCATAAAAGTTTCGAAACGTCTGACGATGTCTTTAGAACGACTGCGAGTTATACGGGGGTTTTACAGTGCTATATTGTTCCTATAATTATACTATTATTCTTTTTACCCGTTTGAATTTAAAGCTCGTCCCGGCAATTGGCGAGAGTCGGACGTTGAATATTCCGTACGCGAATAATTGTAACCACCATCGTTTCGCGAAAGCAGGGGAAAACACTCATTTTTTTATAGCTTGATTTAATTTAATTTTTGTTTCCTTTTTCATCCATCCCGAATATACTGTGCACCACATTTTTCACCAATGCGATGTATTGCAATGCACGTAATGGTCCAGACCGTGGATTCCGCGGTGTCACAAAAGAATTAATGTTGCCGTATTCATTTACACGGGTCAACGATGAGTATTATGAGGGGTGAGGCCATAAGTTGTCCATGACGGATGGCAGATGCAATTCATTAAGAAGATGGATGGATGGCCAGAGACGGTGGGAAACGTGATAGACCATACGTACAAGGGGAAATTAAACAGCTGCCTTGTTTTAGCTATCAAATCTGCCAGTCACCGTTGAGCGGCAATTTTTTTTAAGCCATTTCTGTTGTTTATACATTTTCTCTCCCAAAAACGGGTTTCACATTATAAACATCCTTAAACCGAGAACGGACAATTTATCATCGGTAGATCATGATGGTCACTAGAGAAGCGTTGCTAAAGAAAAAAAGAGTGGATGATGGGTGAGAATGATTAGAGGGAAGGAGTGAGAAAGAAAGTTAACGTGGGAGAGGGAGATGGTGATGGAGAGGGAGAGGGAGAGGGAGAGAGAGAATTATTCTCGCGTCTCGTTTGTAACGGGTAATAGCCTAAAAAGGCGTAGTTTTTCGCTTTTCATATAATTGCCCATTGTACTTTTATGTTGGGTATTGCTTTTATGTCAGATTTTTAAAAAACTTTGCGGCAATTATAGGTACACGTTATGAATGGTGTACGCAGAGACAAATGTAAACAACACTTATTTTCCGTTATTAAATATCTTTTTCCACGCGAATACCAACGAAAATTATACACTTGGAGACATAATACTCCACTACGAACGGGGTTCGAATTATTTTTTCTCCCTTAAAAATTTTAATTTGAAAACTTTGATCTCGTACCGCATTACGTACAGACGGTATATACAACTACGACTTGTGTACGTCATCACGCACAGCGCTTTGAACTCAAATAAAATATAGATTCAATTACCATACGTGATAATAATAGATAACATAATATGTTGTTTTTACGATCATAGAAAACATATTATTACATTGTATACTATTAGATTATTTCGAATCTCTTTTCGTCCACTAAATGCATACCATATCGTGTGGAAAAAGCATTTGATGCGTTTTATGTGATTAAAGATAATATTTACAATATATTCTGGTTTCCATGCGCTGCTACCGTTCGTAATGCGACTTTTCAATTAAATGCAACACCCAAATATATTTATTTTATAAAGACAGTAATTTTAAAATATGATGATCCGCTGTTACAGCATTTAATAAATCAGATTTACTGCCTGGGCGGAAACCCTGTAGTCGTGAAAGTGATATAATAATAATTCGTTAAAATGAATAAATAATGATTATTTGAATTTAAATCGAGTAACCCTTAGCGGATGATATATTATTGATAGCAGCATTACAAGTTGTATAATTTGTGTAGATGTATAATAAGATATATAAATTCAAACATTAAAAATCTATTGAAATGTTGATAGCTCGAGTTCAAGTACAAAAAAGGCGAAACTCCTAGGTTTTGCAAGATACTGGGCTGGATTGATTACTTTGTTTGTCTTTTAAACTTGATACCAATGTACCATTGCTCTCGAAAAAACGATTGTAAGTGAAATAGCTCTGTGCGTCAACCAAACTTCTTAATGAGATAGGTTGAACTTATAATGTTCTATCTTTTGATTAAAAAAAAAGGAGATCAGGGAGGTAAGTAATTTTAAAAAAACTAACATACTATCAATCTATAAAATATACATTAAACAAACACTCATAAAAGCAATTAAAATGCAGGTACTTAAAAAAACAGAAATAATAGACAGTATTACAGGTAATTACATAAAACTACTTTATATATCATTATATAGTACAAAACATGATTAAAACTATATTCAACAATTTAGGAAATTATGTAAAAAGTCTATTCAAGTATGAATGTGAAAATAAGTCTAATAAGACCAATGATAAATATTTTCCATTGCATAAGACACCAATCATTTTAAAAACTACATATGAGTAGTATGTATACTGTATGGGAACTCCGTACACCAGACACGAGCTTGATCAGTTGGTATACGTAACAGCTCTTATCATTAAAAATATTGTTATAATGTAATTTTGTAATGTGATTATTGTATTGAAATAATGATATTGATTATGCTGAATAAATAAATAATAATACAATTATTATGATAATTTACAATGATTTTTATTTCTTATTGTCAATGTGACTATTACAGAATAATCTATGTTATTAATTATATAGCCTAGGTGAATTATTTTGTTATCAACTGAATGTCTGTAATTCGTGTAATATTAAATATTGTTAATAAAATTGGTTAATTTTTCAACTACAGATTCCTACTGAGCTTATTGAGTGCTATATGCTTATCGATGTATACCTGTGGTGGGTTCACATCGAGTCCGACTTCGGCATCTTTCTTAGTAATCAATGATTATTGAATTTTTCTATCTTGCGGTACTATTTCGGTACATAAATATGGATTATGGAAACCGGCCACCTGGGTACATGGTTTGTGCTTCCGGAATTACACGTATTCTTTATGAATTTAATTTGGATCTTGGGTGTTTATACGTCGATAATTGTATTTATTTCTTATTAAATTATTAGACATATAAGTTTGAAGATAAACAAAAAATGTCTTGTTCCGATATAAAATATTTGATTAATAGAGGAAAAAAACGTAACAGATATATCCTCATGGATAATATTCAAGTGTATGTTCCACATAACAGTAATCGTACTATACATATCGTCCAAGTGGTTTTAATATGCAATAGTGTCCTATTTTAGGATTCCTTTAAAAATCAAAAATATTTAGTTGGCCTATTTTCTGTTGCAGTAAATACGATTTTCTTAACTATACGGAAAAGCCCTCAAATGTATACTAACGATTTCTTCGTACAAAAAACTATAATGCATAGGCAGTTCGTTGAAAACTGTCGTTTGAACATATTCCGTGCATAATGTCGGTCATTGATATTTTTAACGTGGTACACGATGTAGCTGCACATTTCATCGGGGCGCGCCTCAGGGTTAAGGGTTCGGGGGACACATTGCGACGGCGGTTAGGCGAGCAGCTACACGGCGATGATTATTTCGCCAAACTTCGCTATTATGCGAATATTATAACGCTATTATAACGGTTTATCGCGGACAGGATTATAAAAGTATACCGCGGATTATTACGTTTCACAAGGTCCTTGCGGCAGTATACCCTCTATAAGACTATAACTTTAATCTCAAATCGTCGTGGCCCGTCCCATTTCGGCCCGTAAACAACATTCGAAATGTCGCCGTCGTCGTCGGTTGCATGTACGGACCATTGTGTACGGACGCGTTCCTCCACCCCCACGCGTTGCGCGCAGCCCTTGACGGCGTGGCGTTTTATCGAGGGCGAGGCGAGCGTTCACTCGGATCCGACCGGCTTATCCGGGCAGCCGAGCAATTTTTCCCCTACCACACGCCCGCGCAGCACCGTCGTCGTCATTGCAACCGTTTCTCGCGCACACGATTTCCATTTCGTCGCTGCCGACAGATTTCGACAGAAACGTGCGAGCCGTAGACCACTGCGTACACGTGCGCGCCCGCGGCCGAGGTCGAAATCTCGAAACGCGACCCCCCGACAAACGACGTCGAATTCGGATATACGTCAATTCACCGTAGCTAAATTCATCGCGCGTCAAATAATCGCGGTCAATTCATCGCATGTCAATTTATCGTGGTCGCAATTGATCGCACGTCAATTTATCACAAGAAATATTGTTTGTCGTTTACATAATAGACATTATTTACAAAATGTACAATTGCAATTGAAAATCATGAGCTATTCCTTGTAAATAGTCGTCGATAGATCTATTTTCAAAATCATTTATAATACTGATTACATTTCCATATGGATTTCGTGTCATTTTCTTTTTCTTTTAGAAAAATGTGGCCATCTTAGCAAAGCATATCCTTCCATTTCTCAGTTTTTAGCATTTGAAAAGTCATAATAGAATAATTTTATTATAATAATAAATGAGCGTACTCGATAAATACACGATGGGTAAAATGACGATTTGACGGTTGTCATAAGACTGAGGCTAGCATTAGCAGAGATCAGCAGAGTACAAAAATCATAAAAACGATAACACGCGATAAATTGTCGCGCGATTTATTTATAACGCGATAAATTGACGTTGCGATAAAATGACCACGGTGAATTGACGCACGATGCATTTAGCCGCGATGAAATGACGTGACACCGACGCATTCGGCTACGACGTGTGTCGCGTGCTCACAGCCAGTGCGGTTTATCGTCACCTGAGAACCGTCGCGACCAATCTCGGCTGTTCCAACTGTTCGGGAGGAACGAAAAACCGTCTCGTGTCGCTCGTGTAGACGTCTTAAACGTTAGCATAGTGTACCCTCACTTCAGTCAGTATCCACGCTGAACCTATCGCCTTAACTTTAAGACTAACAACACGGCGTAAATTCCTCTTGCAACCCCGAGTCCATTGATATATATATATATATTTATAAAACGTAAGACTGAGACATTCGAGACGAATATACGTTTAATATTTGATCTACGTACATAATATATATATATATATATATATATATATATATATATATATCTACGCTACTAGTCGGTGGTATAGACATAGAGGGCAAAAGTAAAGGTACAAAAACGTATTGTGTCTTATCGCAGGTTTCTAGGCTATCGTCGGTAACGAGTAGTTCATGCGATTTATTCAACAGATAATTAATATTTTACGAACTCTATTATTAGTACGCACTCGTAAAATATAACAGGAGCACGTTCAACTGTCCTTTAAAGTGCTCTTTGATCTCAAGGATTTTTTTTATAACAGCTTATGTTATCCTGTTGTCTGTATAATTTAGAACCTTTCGGATATCTCCGGTCTTCCTCACTTCAGCTTTCCAAATTCGATTTTAACTTTTTAGTTTCCTCTTTCAAAATATCGAAATCTCTTTTAACTTTTCATTTGTTCCGAACAATACACAAAATAGATTTGAAACAAATAAAAATTACTTTATCTAAAATAGATCTTGTTTTATTTCTTTTTCACCGTTAGATGGTTTTAATGTTCTTAAACGAGTATCACACTGCAATATTAAGTGCAAATGATAATATTATTATGTAAAACGTCACGGTACCTATTATTTATCGAAACTGTAAATGTGCCACCAGATATATCATTAAGCTGCCACTACTCACCTCCAAAAGTTTTTCCAAAAACTGTACACAAAGTGATCTATCAGGGTTTGCGAGACGAGCTGAGTTTCCTCTCAAGTGGAGGTTTCTGCAGTATATAATCGACATTAACGATATAACTATACATTGAAATTTATATAAATAAAATTAATACATATTACAATAACATGTCATTGTCCCTGTAAAACCTAACTTCAAAACAGTCAGTATAATAAGTGTATATAGGATTAAAAATATTAATATATATTAATGGCCAATTGATTCTACGCTTTCTCTGTTTATAACTATTGTATTAAAATGTTAACAGTTTAGAATTCTGTGTGTCATTTGTACGCTTTAAATGATTTCACATAATTCATTATTACTTCACAAAATGCGTTTAATGAATGCAAATGTTTGTGTATATTATATATATATATATATACTGATGGATGTAAATGATTTTATAAATATTGAATCATGAAAGTATACAATATATCTAATACATACGTACACATTGCTCGTGCCCTAGTTATACAATTTAATGCTGCAATAATATTAAAATACAAAATAAGTTAATATTGACACAAAACCTATGGGTTATTGGAACGTATTATTTATAAATATTAAATCATAATGTTGATGAAATTTTCAGAAGACTTTTTGAGTTTTAATTTGTTTTTCGAACCATGAATCTCTACATATTTACATTCATTTATTGACTCAAAGTGCGTTCATTATTTATGAAATGAACTTGCAGTATAATACACAGAGCCACCTACGTGTATAGAGCATTAAAAATAAACTGAACAACGATCGCTAAAACATTTACAGGTATTATAAACATACGTTGGTGGTCAGTCATAATATTATATTTCAACTCACCGGATATGATTCCACTCCATCAATAATATTTTATTAACACTTGTAACGTAAAAAATGTATACTTAAAAAATTACATTTCTAAACTTGTATTCACGAAAACATAATACACTGTAAAAATATAAAAATGATATTGGATACGGATTTCGAAAAAAGAATCTACTTTTATTTTTCAAACATGTCACATCGACTCTCTTCAAATATGGAAATCAAAGGTAAGTATCGTTCCGATTCAATTTTTACATGCAACCCATATCGTTTCAACTAAGTATTAACGTAAACCTATACATAGATTCAGCAAAAATAAATTACGTATCCACACACACATCTATGTATATTATATATATATACCGAAAGCAAAATAATACGTTTTTAATAGAAACACGAGGTCGGATATCGACCGGTTCGTGTATTGTGAAGATTAAATGAAAATAATACACGAAACCACAAGCTCACCAGTGGTGTTGATTAATAAGATTCTACAATATACATCATGCTTTATATTTATTACATCAATATAATAATCATTATTTTGTTATTTAGAGAAATAATTTACTTTCGTCGAAAACGAGGTTATAGGGTTATAGTAATTTATATTATCCCTAAGTATCGGAGAAAAAAAATTAAATAAGAAAAAAAAACATGAGCGTAACAGCGCAGTTTACCTAAAAAATAACCCTACCTTTAAAAATAAAACTAATTCTTCATATCGTACACAGTTTAATGCAGAAAACGTAGAGTGGTGTTACGCGTGCACCTCGGGCTTACGTATGATATTATTCATTCAATCGAAAATCATTCAATAACGAACGCATATTTTCGGTTTATAGCTTCGAATTTATTTATTTATAAATAAATTTTTCTTCGTAAGATGAAACTGCACAACACGAGTACCTACCCATACATACCGATGACTGTTTGCCACCGAAAATCCATCTAACCGGTGGAGAACTCGCCGTAAATCGTATACGAGTTTTATCGACCGAAAATCGATCTGCTTGATTGTATATGAATTTAATAGTGCTCACGTACTTCTCTCGTGTCTTCTACTTGTATATACTACACTAATTCTTTTCGCGGTGTCCCCCCGTTTGTTGCAAAATACGCGATCAACTACTATACCTGCGCGCGATGGTTCTGGCACACCTGTCACAGCAGCACACTACGCTTTACCGACTACCGGGTTTGTGGTTAACCGTATAGTTCATCATATCACTTAATTGATCCGTTGTGCTGTCTCGTAGTTTTTACACCACGCGAGTGCTTCACACGTGGTAAATCGTATTGGTAATATTAATTTTAAATCTCGGCCGGGGTAGCGGCTTCAGCTTTACCCGGTATACGCGATGATATTTTCGCGTTTATTTTTCATGTCTACGGTATTATGCTCGAGCGTCGGAGACCGTTACAAGGGCAACAATGGTGGCTAGTATATATTAGATGATTATTGTATGCATTTAAACAATGAGTAAAATGGAATATTCGAGAGTTCAAGTTCGTAAAAAACAATGGTATTGTCATTTTAATAAAGAGAAAGTAATAAAAACAAAGACCGATATGACTGTAATCCAAGGAATAATACTTATCGGCTTAAGACTAACAGCCCCGCACTTACTGTCAATCAACGTTTACCGTGAATTTTAAGAAGAAAATAAAAACCCGGTTAGGCACTGGGTACCGTGTGTTTATTCTTTGTGGTGTTAATCATATTACTTTTATCGATATAAATATGAAAGTAATGGTTAGTCGTTGCGAAAACGACTCTTAATATTATATGTTGGTGTCAGACACTAAAACATAACTATTATCTCGTACGATTGTATCTCAAATGTATAAAATAAGAATAAGAGTCTTACTTGCTTGTGCATAATATACTAGTCACGAATCAAATTATTTGACACTTATTTTACCATAAAATATATATAATAAAAGTGAAGTTTATTAGACCGTTGATATATTTGTGAAAATAATCAATTATTCCAAGATCTAATTTATAAAACTAAAATTTAACTTATAACCATGTTATAAAAAAATTAAGTGGACTAAATGATTTTCTATTGTTAAAACTTAAGTGGCCTCGTTTACATGTTCAAGATATAAAACATAAAATAATTTTTACAGTAAAAAAAAATGCCTACACTTGCTGCACGAAATTTATTATTATTTTCAAGGTTCTTCTCCACTTTTCGTAGTGCTGAAGAGTATAAAACATCAAATTTATCTAATATCATATTCTGTGCCCAACGTCCAATCCTATGGGAAACTTAGGTGACTTTTTGGCGAACGATTTACTAGCTGAAAAATTGCTTAGAGAAAAAAAAATAACCGAGGCTAAGCCATAGAGCACACATTTCATTCGTTTCCATGCGATAATTCAAAACATTCGAATCCTTATGAAATAGGATCAGATGTTACTCATTTATTGTACACTACCCTGGTCTAAAAATACGTTCTTGAACATACGTAGACGGTGAGTTGAACCACTTTCAAATTCAATAAATATGGAGCTTCGCTCGATATAGGAAAATAACAACTACAACGGCGTGACCCGATCTCATGACAAATGCGTTGGCCCGGAATCGCTGAGTGAAAAAAAACATGTTATCAATAATAAATGTCCTGCCAAGGGGATCTTAAGAGGTTAACATTTCAGGGGCACAAAAAAATATAAAAAAATAAAAGAAACAAATATTTATAAATATAGACCACTTAGTATAGACACCACTGCTAATGTTTGTGTGTACTCCACCCTTGTTATTTAATATCGGCGGAACTTATAACCGTCAATGCGTTTTAATTTTTGTCAGAGGACGTTATTTATTATTCTCTGTTCTTTTTCTTTCTTTTTTATCATAATAAATATTACAGTTGATATTCATACCACAGTAAACATTTGAAGTTCAAATACATTTTGATAGTTCACCGTCACGTTTTATTAAAGCAGTAGTATAAACCATCCATTAATGTCTTGTTGCTATTATTTTTCAACAAATGCCAAGAAGAACGGTCAAGTTGTATTCTTTGCTTTAACACGTATATACACAATAATCAGAAATTCACTTAAAATGTCCCTAGAAAACCTTATTTGTATAACACTATAATATCAGTCACATTTTATTGAACATAATGATGTGAATATGACCGGATACGTATTTAAAAGTATTTTTTAAAGTATAATCAAATAATTTATCGATATGCAAGTAAGTTATTTGAATACAAATAACCTCCAATTAGCCTTCAATTATATTATTTTATTTATTTTAAATAACTATGAAACAAAAATTGAGAAACTAATGAAAAAACTAAAAAGTTATCTCCAAAGAAACGGCACAGTTCCATGTTACGAATGCTATTGATACATGACGAAATGTGCAACGGGTATTAGCCAATTATAATAAATTAGTTACATTTGTTGAAAAACAAAGCCAATTTTGTCGGCCACTGACATACCTAGTTAAGGCCATGTAAAGTTTCACCACACATCTAAGGCTTTATGTGTGCTTTCAACGTGTCCGCCTCAATACCAATTTAAACATTCGGTGTAGCTTTCGTAATAAAATGTTGTTTAAACCTTTGCGCGCCGTCCGGTCAATATTTTAACTTACACGCGTGACATTTATAGCCAAAGGAATGAAATAAATTCAACTGATTGTTACCGAACAGGTGATAAAATAGGTGGATTATATGGATTTTCGATTGTTTCTTTCGCGAGTTTTAAGATCTCGGATTTCCGTTTTTATATTCCCTCTATCGCCGTTCGATTGAAAGGTGCGAATCGGATATCCGGTTTTTCGTACTGTACAGAATCTATAGAAAATCGTGTATTTACATTAAAATCGATATGTTTAGCTATACTGTTAAAGTTCTGTGATCTTTATTATATTATTGTTCAATGATTGAAAAAAATCGATTCAAATTCAGAGACTTTTAAGATGTTCATCATTATTATTATTATTATTGTTATTGTCATCAACAATAATCACGGACGGGAATTGTGATACTGGCTCTAAACGAATAAAATACAAGCGAATAATAAAAATATTGAAATCTTATTCTGAAATACCAATTCGATGTTCCTGTGGGGTTGAGAAGACAACAGACGTCGTCGTCAATTATTATCGGATTCGTACGTTAGGGGGAAGAAAAATGTAATAAACAATAAAACATACGTATACCTACAATATATGTGCTATATGTGTGTTTGTGTGTGTGTGTGTGTGTGTGTGTGCGTGGGTGTGTGTGTGTGTGTGTGTGTGTGTGTGTATGTGTGTGTACGGACATTGCCCATTATCCTTTCGATTTGTCCTCCCTAAGTGTTCCTTTCAATCTATGTCCCGTCGGAGACATGTGCGATCGGAAAACACACAATACATAAATATCATATACACGCATACATGGATATATATTTTGCAACCGCAGTTTATTCTGCGGCACGGGAAACCTATGGTCCATTTTCGTTTGATTAATGTAATCGTATTTTGTCATGTGTACTCGGCCAAATGCTGTATATATTAATGGAATACATTATTCATGTGCCGACCCTGTACGCGCCCGCGCCTCTTTGACCATTGTGCGCCGCGTGAGGGATTTTTCTTATTATTTTCCAAAAATCACCTCGATCAACCGCGCGACCGGCTACGTCTCCGGAACCGTTGACGTATAAAAAGTTTTTACCCAGCACACCCGTGCTCGTGACCACCACGTGATATTTGCACCCCCTACAGGGGTACATATACGCCGCGAGTGTTGTACTATGATACACGGCGTTTGCATAATACTGGGTCTTCTTTGTGCATGGTGGCGGCGGTTTTGTCGACAATTTTCTCGACCCTATTGTGCGCTGGTATTCGGATCGATTTTTTATTTTTACGTTAAATTGCAGCGATCAATTCGATTGAATTACCGAAACATTAATTATTACGATTTAGCTGGCGAAATGACAACTGCATCAGTATTTACCGGCCATCAGCCACTCCCAATTCTCCAAACCGATCGGCTGATATCGGTACGCCGGTCAGGTGCAGCAAAACCACCAAATGACTTAAACTGTGGGGTGGCTCACTGAATTTTTCATAATATCCAACGAATATATGGATCCTTCATGGACTTTCAGAAATAATTATACGAGGTATCTGGCGCGTATCCAAGTGGTCTTTACCACACCTACCTCGGCATTTCACCTTACCCGTTCGTAAATTGTAATATTTTAAATTTAAAATGTAAATAAAACACTCAGAATTCGAAAAGCAATGAAAAATGAAAGGTTTTATCTTTATCTTCAACGTATAAAGATTGTGTATGGGAAAATTATATACTGTATCAAGTAAAAAGGTTATAATAATTTTGATTGGGAAAAATAATACATTGAATGTTCCCCCAAAACAAAATAAAATTCCGTCTACGTTCTTGCCCTGCGTCGATTCGACGATTTGCCGTAGCTGGGTATAGCATGAAGCATTGAAGCCGTTAACGCGGTCCCACTGGCTCAGCCGGAGATCATGTTCGCCGGGAATTTTCACAAAACCGATAATCGCACGGTCCATTAACGTCAAGCAATCATTGAAGTCTGACGGACATTCGGAATAATTTCATAGGCGATGCGGTAAAAATCAGTTTCCGGTATTTACGTTTTAAACCGTAGCCCTCGGTCATATCGTAATAACATATTATACGATCAACGGGTTGCACCTACAGTGGTGGAACCTACATCATAGTCGATCGCGATCAATACATTTTTTGAAGAAACGCGTGTACAGACACCACGGTCTGAAAACCTGTAAACACGATGTGTTACATCCCTTAGCGGGCGTTGGTGAACCTCGTGTGGTATTCAATATTATAATACTCTCACGCTCCCGAAACAAAATACAATATTCATTTTACACGATTCCAACGTTTAATATTGTCGTAACGGTTATGTGATAATATTATAGGTACTCAAGATCACAATACTCTATACACACTATAGTCACACAATATACCGTCTGGTCACAAAACGTTTACCTGCGACGATTTGAAAGCAATAATTATGTATACAGAGTGACCCACCACAATTTACACAGAGCGATATCTACCATATTTAAAGAGATAATCAAATTATATTTATTTTTACGGGCATCCTTAAAGGCAATTTTACTGAAAATAGTTTAGTAAATATAAGTTTAAAACTGAAAGTTCAACCATCGACATTAAAAAATTTAATAAGCCCCATTAAATGGCTGTTTTTGAATTTCACAAATATTATGAAAAAAAGTAAATAATTTAACTTCTTTATTAATACATTTATGTTAACCAAACTATTGTCAAAAAAGTTGCCTTTTCCCAGGGATGTTCATGGAAAAACAGAATTGTATTAACTCTATTTGGGTCGGTAAATATGTCTTATATGTTTTCATATAAAATTGATTCATTTTTAATGTCATATTTGAATTTTACTAAAAGTGTATTATAAAAAAAAGAAGAATATATGTAGTCGATCTCATGTTTTATTCAAATAATAAATCTTTATTCCAATATATCTGTAAATTTAAAATCTAAGCAATAATTTTAAACGAGTATTTTATTTGTGTCCATAGAGCGTACCGCGTTTGATATTATTAAGCTTTTTATTTGAAACCACCCTAAATGTACGTATCGCGGTGGCTATCCGACATAACAGCACTTTCAGCAGTTTAATAAAAGTTACATCCGACGGACACGGCCAAGAATATTATGGCGTATCGTCCCTGTTTGTTTTTATCAACCAAACAGGCGCTGTGTGGATATACAATAGTTTTAAAGGGAACCCGTGCGACCCATATGTAAATATTATTACCTGTAGTCTCGCACGCAACAAAATATTGAAACATATTATCAGAAAAAATGTTATACCGCATTGTCGTTTTCTCGTTCTCATGGAACATTAGGTAGCTGCTTTTATTTGTGAAAGCTATGGATACGACATTAAATTCCAATTTACATTTTTCTTGTATCTCAACTGTGGATGTGGGGAACATGTCATCGTGGTCTTTTCTGTGCGATCCACAAAGTTCGGTTCTCATGAAAGGTAATTTGCATTGCTCCGGGATGGTTATTTTTCGGGTATAAATAAACGCACTTAAATTATATTTTGCTATAGGCATACCTAATACGTTCTTTTGAACATCGTATATCCTGCCGAGATTAAGCTTTAGTGATAACGATAGATGTTTTATGAAAAAAAATAGACGGCAAAATGCGATCTCTCATTCAAAACGTATTGTTAACAGAAATATTATGATATTTACAAAAACATAAATTATGATTTATCGCTTTTATAACATGTACATATACGAGTATTAAGCATACATACGTTGTAATCCTTTTAAAACGAGAAAATAATTTAAATGTGCCACATAACGCTACGTATAGTCGCAGTTCTGATGAGTACCCTAAGATCTATTATGTAAAATAAATTTGACTCCGATGTGTACGGATAATGACACAATAAAATCCGAACAAAACAAACACATATTAGACTCGTTTGGTATACATTTTTCCGTGTTTTACGTTTTGGAGCGACGAAAAACAGTGTTGGAACGCTACGCAGTGGAACAATACGCAGTAAAAATATTGAGCTCACTGCATTTGCACTTTGCAGTATAAGTTAAGACTAAATGTTTTTGTGCATATCTGAGGTGGGGAAAATAAACATTGACCTACACTCATTACATAATGGAACGAAGTAGATTTACATAATTTGTACTTCTCATTTATGCACGGAACGGTAGAGAGATTCGTAAAAATATAGGTCAGTTGTATGTATCTATATTTAATAACGACGCAAAAGAAAAAAAAATGTTTATACACATTTCCACCAAAGTATATAATCAACGAAAACCGTATACTTTAATATTACAATAAAGCAATCGTTAACAACCAAAGTAACTGTAATAATAAGGATGAGAATATGTTAAACAACTGCAGTTGAATATCTGCAAGGTTCAGTAAACCGTTTAGGTCTAAAAAAAAATAATGAGCGTTTTAAATACAGTAACAACGATTCCATAACAATGTAGAGATGCAACTTTTTCCTTGTTTATTTAATGACCTGACGGGGTTAAAACGTTTATGTGTGTTAAATGGAAGAGTATACTAATTGGCCTCCAAGTGTTTGAACGAATAATCGTTTATAATTTGTACGCTCTGATAATAATAATAATAATAATAAAAGAAAGGAAGATAGTCTTAGGTCGGGTGAGACTCTACGGCCGGGCAAAATACAGGGATGGGTTAATTGCTGTATTTGTCATTTAAACTTGAAACCAAAGTACCATTACTCTCGAAAACAATAGTTCTGAGTGAAAGAGGCCGGGTGCATCAGTTTCAATTTTTTGAGATAGTTGATATACTTGTAGAACCAAATATCTGTAATAGAAATGATTAAAATCGTTTATAGTAACGATTTTGAAAGTACTTACTTAAAACCAGGAAAATTGATAAAATTATGTACATAATATGGTATTGTATTTTGATTATATTTGAATCGATCAATCAATCATATTTTATGAAATGTTTAGAGTCGTTATGATTAATTTCTATAATATAACAATTAACGGTGACAAAAATACTTGACAGTGCTGGGTTCGATTTTGGATCTAAGTTGAAGTTTATTGCACTTTTTTTCACGGTTTTCCTCAAATCATCGGAAAACTGTTTATAAATTCAAAAAATAACCCTTTAAAAGTACCAATTAGACAAAATTTTCTTTCAGAAAAGTATCATGTTTGTATACATCGGAGCAATCCTACTGGATAAAATCGTATACATGGTGACTAAAAGAAAAAAATAAAAAAACATCATGATAATACCAATACATACCTCGTTTCACTCAGAATCTAAAAAAAAAAAAAAAGATTTATTTAAAATATTGCCATTTCCGTTGTCCGTGGTCCGTTGTGCTTCATTGTAGCGTTATACACTATTCGACGACGTTGACAAAACATACAAAAGATAAAAGTACCTACTTCATAGGTATGTACGAAAAATAACTACAACTAAACGACTACTGTAAACATATTATGTTCTCTCGGGTTGCGACGAGATTCATAAAAATATAAAGTAAAATGCGAATAATTTAATATAATATGACTACGCACCCCAGCGTTGCATATTATAATCAAAAGTTATCCCGTAAAAAATTTTAAGTGAACAATAGAATAATACAAATTATTTTATTTCCTGAACACTCGATCACCTTATACTAAAAAATGTGCACGAACTCCAGACCAATATTATAATATTTTCATATTTGTGCCGTTGCACAATAACAAAGTTGTTTTTTGATTAAAACTCATGAAAACAAAATATGTTATTCATAAAACTATTTTAATTATTATTTTTGAAGCGGGCGCGCAATAAATTCATGCTGACTATAATGTATATAAATGGTTTTCCGCCCATACACTACATATAGCTAGAACTTAACGTAAGGATCGTGTTAAATAGTATATTCGCCTAACTGCAATACGAAATGATAAATGCTCGCCATTCCGCATTCGACGTACACGTAGGCGCCACTTGGATTATCACCAGGGTTATGAGGCCAGGGGAAGTTGGGAACTTTAGCCACACATTTCACTCGGAATATATCGATTTTTTTTTACAAGAAATTTGCACAAAAAGGATTCAACTGCGAACTATTTGAACGTATCTATTTGTGTAATTTAAATATATCTAATAATATATAGTTGAATTTATCATTTTCCATTTATTCGATTTGCGATTAAATTTATATTTAGATATTAGATTTTATTCTAAAGACGGTTGTCAGTCCTATTACTTGCACAGTTTCACCCTATCGCGTGCCCTCAGATTCTTTGTGTGTACTAAAATGTACCGGTTATATAAATATTTTTGGATATGCATTATACGTGGTTACTAATTGAACGGTACTATGAATAAAAATTATAACATAACAACTGATAATTATATACGTCGCCATCGGTACATACATACATAATTTAGAACAAAACCACATATCGAATACGCAATAAAAGTTGTGATTTTAATTAGATTACCATTTATTTTCTTTAAAAGTCGTCGTTCCAATCCTCCCTTTTAGAACGTGAAGGGCCTCCTCAATTTCTTTATGCTTCGTGTTGAGATATAAAATTGTACATATTTTCAATCAGAGCTCGTGGATACATTTTTACATTGTACACATTTAAATTATTACTTTTTAAATGGATCAAAGGAATGCTTTATAAATTATTGATGGTGCTGAATTATCCGACATCGTAATTTATAATGAAATATCATTAAAACATCTTCAATCCCATGATTGTTTAAAATGTTATAACAATGAAATTTAATTTAACGTTAATTGAAAACAAATTATAACAATAATATGTAATTCATATATGTTCTTATATGTCTATATAATATATACATATTATTAGCAATGGAAGTGCGTTGCACAAAGGACGTAATAATAATATGCGTAAAATAAACACAATCATCTAACTCTACTGGCAATCGCAGAATATTTTATTAATTATATAACCCTAACCTAACCTGCATTGAATATTTAACATTTTCGTTTACATGTTTATATTTTGTATTTTTTGAATCGATGGTTGGAACTATAATGTGACATTAACTGAATTCTCACGAAACACATAAAAAAAAATCTTGAATTATTTAACCACATAATATATTGTAATATATAATTTTCCTTTAAACTATAAATGTTTATGAAAAATATTATTTTTCGATGGTTCGTCCTAATAATTATTATAGTTTTCCGATAAAATGTCATTTTGACAGTCAAAATGCAAGCGCTTTCAGAATAAATGCCCTGCAAATTGTGTACGTGACTATAGTAATCAAATTGTTTTCCTTGTGTATTAAGATACGAAAATAAAAATTGCGAACAAGCCTTACGAGGTTTTGAAATATAGTTCATATACAAAGCGTAATTGACCTTGTATACAATTGACAAGTCGACGATACTATAAAATTGCACATTTTACCCTAGAAATATTCCATCGGCTCTCCACTTTTGTTCATTCACCAACGTATTTTTATTTTAATGTGCATTATAATATTAGTCATTCGCGTAAAACAACTACAGTGAAGTTCCTCCGATTTTTTTATGATTTATCCAAATTTAATCGATACAGATTGCAGTAGTTCACCGTACAAAGCGTTATCGGAGTATGGATTTGACTAAGAAAAATCGCTACCGCAGCGGTCTATACAATAATAGTAATAATCAAATCATCGTGAAATCAGCATACGTCACTCCTCATCAATAAAGTATAATATACTATATTGCGATACGTATAATGCGTTGCAATTAATTTCCTTAGTGGTATACTCATAATACTTTTAATGTGTCAATTATCGGTCGTCACCGAGTTTCGCCGTAGTAAATATATTTTGGTTTACGAACGCAACAAGAAAAAAATCCACTGTCAAGCCGTTCTCAAGCGATGATCTTCCATACATGCGACAATCGATTATAGAATTATATTTATAGTTACCGTCATCGTCACTGCCGTGTCAGTTAAAATTGTTCTGATATTAGTTTAAAATATTTAAGTTTCAGTAAAAAGTATTTTTAACGCTACGCTAAATGTAATCACGCAATCAAAATAAAACGGTATGTTATTACTATGGTTGTGGTAATTATAATGTTATAGATTTTGTAATTTACACCAATATTCGAAAACACTTTCGTGATCAATTATTCTTTCGGCGATGTGAAGTGATAACAATTATGTTAAAACTGAATTAGGACCAGTGGAAGCGTTAACCGGAATTTTTCTATTGCCACTCTCTAATAATTGCTCGGGAAATACTTGCGCCAATTTGTCATATTATAAAGCGCGAATCACGTGTTCGTTATAAACTTGAGGGTTTTCACGTACGTCCGCAAATTCGATGATTTCAAGCAAGCGTTCATTTCATCGGCAGCTGTTGATCGTGGAATAACAACTGGCAGCGTTTGGCGAAAATCATCGGCCAACAGAAACATCATACCTCCAAAGAGCTCCTGATTATATTTCGCAAATCTTTTAACGTTCGATCGAGTCCGTCCAATGCTCGTTTGTGCGCCACCGTACACTCATCCCAAATGGTTATTTAACGATTCTACAGTACTTACGCTAACGCTGATCTTTTGTCGTATTGCCGTTCTCGTTCAAATTCTCATCAAGTATATGGAAATATACAATGTTTGCAACCCACTCCCGTCCGAAATATCAATGCATTTATTGTTGTTGTAAAAACGTAATATTTTATTTTATTCTATTTAATACAGGTTGCGATTGTCTTTAGACATTTGCATTGCCTTCTCTTTTTGTTATCCATGTCACTAAGGTAACCGCCACGAATCAAAAAATAAAGTTTATTATTTTTTCCAAAAATCATGGAAATTTTTTTTATGTTTTTCTCATTTAAAATCATTTATTCTTTCATGCCTAGACCATAATTTAAGCATATCCTGGAAATTTCAAGTTGCTAGCCTTTTGGCCGTGCGAGTTAATCAGTCAGAGCTTCTTCTTTTATATACTTAGATAACCAATACAATTAATAAAATGTAATTAAAAAAATCAACATATTAAACAAAAAAATTAATATTTCCTAGGTAACTAAAAAGTGAAAAAATGTATACATATATCCCAGTGCCCAAGATATTTTTGGCCATAAAAAAATCTATTTTCCTACAAATCCTTTCGTTTAGAGTTTACATATATATATATATATTGTATGTAGGTGCAGATATAGTAATAACTTGTTACTAACAAGTATGTTCCATTAAAATTTGAAATTAATCGGTACGGTAGTTTTGGCTTTACGCTGAATTACCCGACTTCGCAAGACTCTTAGCCGAGACTAAAATCTCTTCTTATTGTGCACATCTAGAGTGTTAAATGAACCTGCACTGTGTGTCATTGAAATTTCAAGTTCATAATTTTGTCGTTTTCATGATGAGCGATCAGTTGAGTGAATGTGTATTTTAATTTTATAATATATTATACAATATACATGACCCCGTTCATTGGGGCCCATTATCTTTTCGAAGAAACAAATAAATAATAACGACAGTTATAAATAATACTAATAGTGATTATATTTTTATGTAATTATGTGCGTCCAAAGGAATGCAATTGATCATTATTTTTTTTTCTCTCGGTGTAATAATAATATATGATTCATTATTATCCCAATACGTAGACAACCGACACACTCTCCGATTCCATTCCGATATTATAATGTATAACTCTACAAAACGAAAATAATATTAAAATTATTATTATTTTTTTCTATCCTGATATCCTTGCAATATGAACATAATGTTAAGCCATCGACGTGAAATGACGACAAAAAATTACGGAATCACGAGTGCACTTTTGCTAGTGGACTCTCTATATATTTCTGATTGTTCCGCGTACTGCGCGGAGAAAATAATATGTTTCGCTACGATACACCGTTTTTGAAATGTACACGAAATATGTGTACGAAAGCATATAGTGAACTATGACCGTTGGAAAAAAGGTACAGCAATAAAACATGAGCGCGACGAATAAAAATTAAATTTTAAATTTTTGAATGAATATTAAATTCACGAATGAGAAAAAGACTTATCGCGCCGTGCATCAATTTCAGATCTTTTCTAAAAACAAAAGCATCTATTTGTGACCGTGCGATACTATGCGAACGAAGTATATTTCCTTAGATGAAACAATTTGGAATCTAAAAATTCAAGGTGAATAACTGCCCGTGTAACATACATTTATATATTCCACTATTGTTCATCCGTTTCATTTCACAGAGACCGAAACCGTTACATTATTCTTTAATCGAACATTTTACTAACCATTGAACGTGCCTTATTTATAAATATCAAAATATGCAATTTATTATTTATATAATAAGTAATTACCTACAATGCCATATTATCAGCTGCCTATAAGATATTGGTTTTTGAATTTCAATCGGTCACTTTATTCATGAGCAAAAAAAAAACAATTATTCAAGTCAATTTTTTACGATTAAATATGCTTATAATCTAATATATTTTTAATTAATTGAAATTTTGGATTTTAACGATAAAATAATATTGTTGTGTAAATTATTGAGAACCACATCAAAATTAAGTTGAAATATGAAAATATTAATTTTTCATGTTGTATTGAACTTTCAAACATTAAAAATGAAAATAATCCTCTAACCCTATATCGTTATATATTCGTAGAATCCTCAAAAAAATTTTTTTTTACCTCTGGTAAGACTCAATAAGTCGATTTGTGTTGCATAAATATAGTTTTAAGTGACTTTAAAGCTAGGTATAAAAATCTCCATTATACTTCAGTAAGTGAAACTAATTTTTTACTAATTATTATGTTTTATACAAAATATATATATATATATATATATATATATAAGACCAAACTCCGAAGGAGTTGTAATTGTCAAATTGTTACTTAGTTGATTTATAAAATATATTAATTATATTGTATAATATAGTATAGAGCTATTATAGTGGTATAAAAATTAAACTCATTATGAATGAAACAAGAAATTAAACCGAAAGATTACCTTTAAAATTATAGAAATCATATGTTAGACCTGAACTGTTTTAACATAAAACAACTTTATCATAACTAAATCAAATAAATAAATAAAAATGTCAGTGTTTCAAAATATTATTGTCAATCAAAACATAAACGAATGATCTACATATTCCTAAAGTATCCAATATCGGTGTAATCGATAGTTTCACCATAATTAATAATAATGTTGGCAAATATTGATTATATTTAATTATACACATGACACTAACAAATATATGACTTACGGTTAACATGGCTCCCAGCAAGATACTCGAAAGTTTGTTTCACTTTAATTATTTAAGAGCGATCTCAGAGAGATGTATGAAATCATCCAATGTGTGAGTACCTATACGTATGCTTCGGGGGCTTGTGAGTGTGTGGGTTCGCGTGAGTTTTTGTGCGTGCGTGTTTGTGTGTGCGTGAGTTCTTGTGTGTGCATGCGTGTGTGCTTGTGTGTGCAACCACCATTAGCTTGTAGTCATTTGCCAACGGCAGAGTCAAATATTTCAGAACAACGCTTAAATGTCACCGGCAGATTCCCCTAAAGCATATTATTCGTCCGTAAGATGTTTAATGGTTAAATAATAATTTGAATATTTCACTGTTAAGTTGTTTCTCTGACAAAAAAAAGAAAAAAACGAATTTACAAGTGCGTGAAATAAAATATAACAATACGATGTATTAGTTGCAGTTATTGTGTATCATATTATTGTATTGCATGTTTTTACAACTTCTAGTTGGAAGGATCAATATGTAAATGCTAAACAAAGATTATTAACAATTAGTTTCTCGTGCGCACGTATTATGAACGCTATCTCACCATATCCCGCGGTATCATTGAATATAATTTAAATCGATTAATTTGGGGAATTTTTATCTTCTAAAAAAAATAAATAAGAGATAAAGACAAACCCGTTGTTTTAAAGTACAACAATTAATTATTTCACGCTATACGTATTGGCATGACTCGTTAAAACATCGACATTTTTACATTACACGGCGCGTACAAAAGCGTTGAAATTAAATTTATGTTTGTGCTCTTAAAAACCTTAGAAGGTAACAATAATATTCGGGTAGGCCCGTTCGGGTAGGGTGAGTATTATCGGATTTTTTCTACAGACCTCTGATGTGTTTTCATGATTACAATATTATCTTGACACATATGAAATCTGCCTGATGTATTTACTTATACATACATTTTACATGTGACAGAAAAATAAGCCTTTGTATAACCGGTGAAATAGAAATAAGACAGGTTTGGCATAGGCGAATCGGCGCCAGGACCGTGGCTAAAGTTTGCGGGGCTCGGAGAACACCTTTAGCGGGGGCCCCTTGTCATAATGTGGAACCCAACTCGCAGTACAATGGCATTTACGAGCCCAGTTTTTTTCAAGAGTATAATTTATATTATGACTATTTTGGACGCCGCGCGTCTCGACTCTTAAGTTTATTTTCAGTCTCACTTGTTTTTTTTTATTTTTTTTAAATTATGTTTTTATTTTTAAACGCGTACTAATTCATTAAGAATCCACGAGCGGCCACTGCAAGTCTAACGTCTCGACATTAGTACGGCCCCGAGTCGGCCCACCCTGTAAAAACGCCGCTGTGTGCACGAAACGTAAATGTATCACGCTCGACGAGTTCGGTGGGGTTCGGCGAGAGCACCGCAACTTATCATAGTGTCGTTTTTAACACCGAGTGCTCGTCGTGTTGAAAACGATTTATAAAACGATTTACGTGCGCAGGCATTAAAATAATATACGATGGAGAGTTTATTGCGTCGTGACCCACGTGTGTGACCCGCCAGTCGGTGAAGCGACACAATATACATACGTAGTGTTTCCCGTGATTTTTCCCATCGACGGGCAACGCTAAAACAGTGTTATTAATGCGTTACGACCATTGCGTCATAACGACCACCGGACGGGGTGCAATAACGGTGCATTTCGAAGTCGCGCTGTATAATAATACGCGCGATACCGCGGCGAGTGTAATTGATAAAACGGCGTAGGCACGTGCACAATCATATTTTATAATGTGTATATTGTGTGCAGCGTAAAGTGATAAGTGCTGTTCGATTAATTCGAAAACGGCCGGTAATGATAAATGATTATTATGGTCGAAATCGACGTCATGTGTTGTCATAATTTATAAACGGCGCGCACCCGGACGAAGAATAAATAACGATAACAATAACTGTTATTGGAGATAAAAACCGTTTTCGAAATTGATTTACAACTGCTGCGCGTGTACGCGACCACGGCGGCGTTGTTATAACGAGTCGTTCAACACTACGACGAATAAATATCGAATTCGTGGTGGTCGGTGTGGGCGGGAGGGGGGGATGTGTTTACTCCACTACACTATTCATGGGCCGGGTCCTGAAATATTCAATTTTTAGTTTGTAAGTTTGTCCGTTCGTTAGTACAGCCCATGACGTATTCGGCGGTTACCCGCGGATCAGCCTGCAGTAACAGATGCAAATTTATTTTAATTTATCATTGAAGATGTTTTTCCCGTCTTCTGTGCACTAATCGATATTTTTTCATGCACGGAACCGTGTTTGAGACTCCTGACAACATTCTATTATCGCGCGCTTTCAAACGTCGTTGAACACAATCACTTTACTTTTTGCACTGTAACAATTAGTGTGTCGTAGCACACACGGTCTTAGGGCGTCGTCTGAGTATGTCAGGTTATGAAAACTGTTCATTTTTAATAGCTCAAGTGTGTCTACAATGTTATCGCTGCGATAATCCCGAAATGATACCCGTATGGAATGCGTCCGTATCCGACCTAGCCTAACCTATGACCGGTAAAATCGATAGATTCAATTTTGTACAAATAATGGCATTCAAAAATCAATCTAAAATGTAGTTTCAACACTCCATTTTTTGACTGAGATCTTAAATTTTGAAATAAGAAAATCAAAGTTTCCCAGTTATATTATATTTTTAGAGAAAAAAACGAAAGCCAATTCTTGGGGTGTACTAAAACTGTTCATCTCCTCGTGAGTCGCGGTGCACCCTGGATAATGCTATAAACGAACTGGGACGCACATTGGCTGCACAATAGAACAATTATTTTTAATTCTACACGCATTTAGATCACACTTTTTCTGCAGACGCACTCAGGAAAATACACTGGCATCATTTCACAATCAGGAGTTCCCCCAATTGTAGGTCCTGTTTTGTGCGATATACAAAGTTTCAAGGCGCGATCGACGAGAGAAATAAAAACGTAATAACTGCAATAATGCTCGGTATCGCGGCGATCCCATAAATTAAACATTGGTGCTGGGTCGGATCTAGTGGGAGGGAAGTCAGGGATTCATCCCCGGGTGTATACTTTTCGTGAGCGTCTTTTTAAGGTTTTAAATTTTAAAATTTTTGATTTTTAAGTTATGATAATTTTCATAATTTGTGGTAAAATGTATTGGTCCAGTGTATTGTGAACGGCTATAGTAATGGTTGGTACGTACACTACTGTATGAGTTTGCTTGGTTCTTAGTAAAAAAAAAATTCGTCATCTCCCTGAAGCGTACGTAAATTTTTTATTTTCTCCGGGTGTTTAAAAGTTAAGATCCATTTATGAACTGGGTGAACGAAACGAAACGTCCTGAACAGAGATCGCACAATCCTATGAGTATTATATTACCGTAAATCTCGATAACCATGTTCGCGAACGAAGATCAGCGTGAATCAAAAATATACCTAATGGGTTAAATAATATAGTGTTGCAATACAGTATCCCATCGTCCATCACAACTATATTTACATCGTAGACGACGGACGTTGATTGTTCAAAGTGTGTCGTTCGCATTCGGATGACTTGAAAACATCAAGTATACCGCGGTGCCTATTGCAGCATTGATTTTGCACTATTTACTGAGAAATAGCGGACATAGCATCAGACTTCATTATTTAATGTTATTATAATATGTATATATATTATAGGCGTGCGTAGGTATTATTCTAATGGTTTTGTCGAATAACTAAGTACCGATACCCAATGGCTCTGCAGCGTTGATGACGCGCATAATATTTCACGTTTTTTTTTCGCGAAAACTGCAGTGTCCGGTCGCCAGTGCACCAAACTGGAATATTTTTTTGACGTGAAGCGTAAAACCGATGAACTTTATCGTTGTTGTATTTAAAATCGATTTCCATAATGTATGTACACTGAAAAATAAAGTTTTTTATATACTTGGGAAACATTGGTGTGTCCCGCCATCACACTTCGGTTTTTACGCCATTCCAGCGAACGTTTTTTCGGCCGTGGTATTTCCGTTGCCGGAACGCAATATGTTCAAATTGAGTTTCCTCGTACTATTTAGCGGTTCGACCGTAGGGTGCCGTCCGTTTCCGTTGCAAGCTTCAACAGTCTAACGGCGGAATTATTTCGTCCGTTAATTTCAAAAATACACGATTACTACAAACCGCTGTAGGTTTCAACGGTTTGATCCTAAAGGCTCTTTTTTTTTTTGTTTATTTAAATTAACGGCCATACTTGACGTTGGACGGTTAATTATTGAAATCGAAAAATATGAGTGCCAGTGGAAAACAAACTGAAATATTAAATGGACAGATATACGAGGAGTAGATCCTGGGTATTGAAGTTTTCAAGGTTTTATGTGAAAATTCGGAAGAGTTTTCAAATATCAAACAGGAAACAATAAGATAATTCAAATCGGTATCCTGTATGATTGTGGTAGGTATTATTTTCTTTGCGACAAGCGAATAGTTTTGACATTTCTGAAATACTATACGCAAGAGAGATATTCAATAAAGTCTGACCGAATTTATAGACATTGTTCCTACCCGATTAAACGCTTTCGGATGAATCAAACATCTCGGTTGTTTAAAAAATACTCATAAACTTTTTCAGGAAACGATCTGATCCGGTAGTCACGTTTATCTCTTTGACCGCACAGCTCATACCGTCCCGCGCGGGCGGAAACTTATCTGACTTAAAATGATGAGATTGCAGTATTTCAGTGATTACACGGACGGGTGTGTTTACCTGTGGGTTCAGCTCCCATGGCACCAGTTATTTTTTCCGTTTAATTCTCGATACATCCCCTGTATGTATAAATATACATTATCTATACGGACCAACCACGAGATCGTGTGGTCGAGTCAGATCAAAGAAGATAAATTATTGATAATTCACTATTTTCCGTGTCTGTAGTATACCTGTTGATAAACTTCTAAATTTGTTATATACATATTTACAAACAAGAATTAACAAACTTAATACAGCTACTATCTACATTTTATAAGAATAAATTATATTATGTTAAACTGTACGGTTTATTTTTTTCCACGTAAAACCCCCGATTAAAATGTTTCTACCTTTATTAAAAACTTATATATTATAATTTTATACCGTATTCGGGGTAATATTTCAACTCTCGAGACAATGAAGCAACTAGAGAATGAATTTAACTAAAATAAAAAAAATTATTAGACGTCAAATTAAATTGATATTTTATTGCCGGCCACGGAAGACTTGACTAATGTGCGAAATCGAAATACATTATAATATAACATTGTATAACCAACGGTGTGTAATTTAATGTATTACAAGATATTAAACGATTCCATCGTACAATATTTCAAAACAGTTTTATACGGTATATGGCTTTACATATTTAAATGTAATTTTATACTTTTAGAAGTAAATATACAGCCAAAGTACACTTAAAACGACCGAAAAACTTACGGAAAAAAAAAGTCACAACTCGTATTATTACTATAATATGTATTCAAGTACATATGTATCATATAAATGACATGGTATATACTAGCCAAACGTGTTTTAAATAACAAAAATATGTTCTACTTGCCTTCTCTTGCTATTCTTCATCTATGGACCGTCGCAGAGTGGACACAATTATTAAATGTAGTTGTATTCTTGAATATATAATATGTACCACGCTTTGTGTCTTCGGCGTGACCAGCTTAGATATAACCCTGAAATTCAAACATAATTGCATTTTAAATAAAAAATATATACTTATATAATATACACACATTTATATGATCTAATCAGTTAAATTATTTAAAATCAATCAGTTTTAAGTACAAAGTATTGATAATTGTTTTATAAGACACTATAATATTTCTGAATTACAGCTGCAATTATTCATCAAAGGCTGTAATACAATATACTGATATACGAGTACATCCACTAAGCTTGGAAATAAATAAAAAATCATTGGTGGTCGTACAACTTAATAAATAATTAATTTGAAATTTATTTCTAGAATTCTTATAGTTGGAGGTACCTGATAAAGTCTAGTAGCATTAAAATTATACTTTATACATTTAAAAATGGACAATTTTGCCTTATGGATTTTATTCAATCAATTATTTATAAATAAATAACAATCGTTTGAAATAGTTTCATTTGTATATAAAATATATGAATCATATAATTTTTCTCGGTTAGTCGTATTACTAGAAAGAATTTATAATTGCATCTGAATTCATAAACAGTTTTCAAATTAAAATTAATTGTAAAAAATTTACAGAGCATTGATAATTATAGTACGTAACAGAAATAATCATCATATTAGATTATATTGTGTGTGGCCAAACCTTCTAGATTGGAATTTTAGGCTAATCCTTTCATAAAGTATTTAAGAGTTTGTTTTACATTTTATAACTAATTAACATATGAGTGTTATTGGATATAAGATTATAAGACTACTAAATAGTTATGTTTAACCTTTTAAGTTGAGTTATCAAATCATTAGAAATAAAAATGTCATCCATGGTTTGGTAGTTAAAATTCATTAGGATAATAATTGTAGTGCAGAAAAAGCAGTAAAATAAAAAAAAACATTTTGCGAAAAAAAATATCACGTTCATTAGAATAAACATCCAAGCAACCAAGGTTTGGCCGCGACTGAAAAGTTTATATACGCACAAGAGTTACGTCAAAAACCATTAATGCTGTCTTGTGCCTGCCTACGTCTAGAACGAACGAATTAGTATCCAGGGACATGGTGACACTATAAACAGGACGATTGGTACGGGCTGAAACTTAATTTATAATAGCAGAAAACTTACCGCGCGAAGGAATCGAATTGAAAACGAATCTCTTACGTAACGCTTATAGACGAGTCCCGTGCCTCCAATTTTCGCGCTGTACAGAAAACCTACCGATAATTCATTTATAAAATATGGATTTTATGCATGAACATTGTCAGTTGCTACACTGTGACAGACATGCAATGCAATTGATATCTAAATCATAATCTGTGCGTGATACCTATATATTGTGATACCGACCGACGATTATTAGTGTTTTAGTTCTGTGCGCTTTCACGTCGCGTTGCAGTGCCAAATTTAATTGACGGTTTAATTTTATAGCCATTTTTCCCTTCGCAAATCGTTATACTTTATAACGGCTATAAAACATTCATATAAAATTGTACAATATGATATTATTCACGTTATTACGATGCAATAGTTTATGTTATTCAGGAATAGTATTTACAAATATTATCTCGTGTACTAAATGTAACCAATCGTAAAGGAAAAGTGCTCGAAATGTACCATTAGTAAAATAAATAAATTTCGTGGGAACGAAAGTAGAAAAATAAATAAATAGAATTTGAGGTTCATACGAAATATTTCATCAAGAAAAATGTATGAAATATGGATTTCACTATGCAGTTATTGCGAAGGCAAAAAAAATCAAGATCGAGTGCAAACTCGAAGAAAAAATCCTAGAAATATTTATTCCCCAAATAATATTGTCGTTATACACTGCACAAGTTAAAAAAGTATTAATTATACAATTTTTTTTTTATAAAGAAATGTAAGTTTGTATTTATTTCTTCAAAGGTTTTAAGTCGAATTTGTGCAAGCAAATGTACCGTGCTCAGTCACACACTCACACTCGGATATACACGCGGATACACACATTTACGAGTATAATACATAGATAAAAAGAGATTCAAGATTCATATTATTATTTCGAAGTGAATTTCAACGATTTTATTTGTGACAGCCGCGCCAAGAAAAAATCACATCGCGGGGGAATAGCGTTAGTCATTTGAAAATAGAGGTATATTGTCTCTTTTCAATATTAAACCATCACGTTTGTGGTGTTATAAATATTTCTTTCCGAGCATGCGATAATATTATTGTGATGCATATAAAAATTTAAAAACTGAAAAAAAAAACTGGGATTTTAATATTAGCCGAATGGACGTAGGCGTATGAATAAATACGATATTAAATCATATGGAAAAAAATCTGTGAAAAATGTTTAAAAAAAAAGCACCTCCGCCCCCGAAAATGTGCGAGCTTGAATTCGATCGGCTCGCCGCCGTCGTCGCCACCGTGGCGGCAAAGGGGTCGTGCGGTTGCAATAATTATTGTGAGTATTATTTTACCAAGTCTACGCTGTGATCCTAATGGGTGCCTTTGCAACCACCGTGTTTTGTAGAATAGGTTATAATAATAATAATAATAATAATAATAATAATAATAACGATAACAATAATAATAATGAGAGTGGTAATTTAATGCAGCTCTACGTAACAACAACAAATAAAGGTGCGAAACGTTTCTTCTGCATATTTTCAACCGACTGTAACGGCTGCGTCGGTCGGTCGAAATGATAACAAGTCAAATCGAACGAAATCAACAATTAAAACGCCTCAGAAAATTCGACATTTTTTCCCTCTACATTGCATATCCGAGCGCGTTCCTTAGCTTTGATTTTTTCGACAATTTTTAGAAAATCAAAAAATAACAATCATAATTATAACAATAATTTTGTCCGTGTACGCCGATTAATCTATTTGCATGCGGTGAACGGCACGTGGCTGCAGTATAATATTCAGGTATTTTATATCCGATATGAAAACTTCGGGGTGCTGATATAATAATAAATATCATTCCGAACGGTCTGGTTAAAATACGAGTAATAATAGGTAATCGTCGAACAGGTGGCCGTATTCAGCGACGTATCCGTGAATTCGTAGAGAAATCGCTGCAGCGAGCTTGGTTACTAGGCGTGATCGATTTAAGTACTTTTAAACCATAAACGTATATTAGTTTTTATGCAAATAGCTTTTTTTTTTAGACTTACCCACTCTTTCCCTTCAACGCACGTTTGATCACGCTATGCCTGCGATAATTTCCCACACCTTTAACAATCTCACAGCTTAATAATCACAGCAATACAAAAATGAACACGATAAAACGGAATCCATTTACCGCCATTTGTCGTTGTAATAATAATAATAATAATAATCATAATGATAGCAATAAAAATATGTAAATACCTGTTTGAAAGTATTACGCCGTGATGTAGTGTATTAATACAAGAATTCAACAGACGGCGTTGAAAACGTATAAATATATTAATATATTATACGTTTACGCGTAGATATTACTCAATATAAGTAATGAAAATTAAATTTAAAACTTGAAATTACGAAAAAAGTTATGTTACATGCGTTAAATATACGTACTTAATCTTTGTAATACCTACATCGTATATAATCAAGATAAAACTTATTACGTATGACTAACGAGATCATTTGAGCGATTGTTTAAACATTGCTATGTGATAGGTTTGGATGAAAACGCGCACAAGTTTATTCTTAAATGTCGGAAAACACCAATTCGTATGTATTAAACTTGCCAACTTAACAAACGGCGAAATGCAGATGAGGGGTAAAATATATAGTATGTTTTATTCGATGTTTCCAAGCTCTGGTCAACATTTATTCGAACACCTGAATACCTGTCACCCGATGTTGCAGTCGGGATAAAACGGTGGGCTTATTCGAAATTTTAAAACGGTTTTTCGTCGAAGAAAATATGTTCTCATAACGGTTATCGGTTTGATAATATATAATATGTGTACAACGAGGGTTGACTACCTGGCCAACCACGATTATGGTTTCCACATCTTTATATTTTTTTTGATTTCTCACGATTTCCTGTTGAAAAACAATGAGAACTTATTTACTTATGTTATATTCGTGCATAACCAGAACGAATACGTCATTATACGTAACAAACACCGCGGCACGCCGACTCGTTCCGTTCCTTGATGGATAATAGCACTCATTTAACTAAACGTGCGCGTCTGTACGTATACCAGGAGGACGGCGTTAAGGATTCGAACCCTCCTAAAAATAAATTAGGCATGGTAAGTACGTTATTGCGGTGTAATTATTTTATTTTTAACAGTCTCGCATTGCAATCGGTAGTTTTTGTCCCAGCATTAAAAGATAATATTACTGGAAAAGGTGACCAGATCAAATTGTCCATAGTCATATTTTGTTACTATTGTTAGTTAACGATATTTTCGTTATCGCAATAGACAACTATTGGAAACTTCAAAACCCTCCCGAAAACTCTTTGTCGTGTACGCGTCTGTATAGTATATAGATTTCTTGGTGTATAATAATAAAACGTTCTCGTATTTACCGCACACGCCGCAGCTCTATCCTGAATTTTCCCCAGACACGCCTGATCGATATACCGTTTTTATACCACTGCTGCAGTGCTCGCGGGTTCCGTTCCGAATGCGCTTTTTCGCGTTCTTTCTCTCTCTCTCTCTTATCGCCGAAAAAGGTACGTGTGGTCGAAAAATTGTACGTTAAAAAATAATCATCGAAGCACACTCGCGCACGCGCTTTAACTTTTTCATCTATCCACCCACGCGTCCGTTTCTTATTATACCGAACGTATTAAGTTTAACACAGCTAGAACGACGATTGTATATCATACAATATTTATATATATGAAACATACACGATCAGTCGGTCGAACAGATATGTGTGCGTCGGACGACCGATTTACCGTAGTGTAAAGAAGTCCGGCTAACCACCAGCAATCAGACGTATTGCGTTACTTAAGTCTTCAGACGCCGTCGCAGTATTGCGTGCGAATGATCGTAATTATACTCCTGCAGAAGTCGACTTTACGGTCTATACGACTTGTACACGTACTTCGGTAGTACCCATCGACATTCTAGCAGTCAATCGCGGAAAATCAGTAACCCAATGCAACGATAAGCACTTCGTGATATAGTACGAATATATTGATGCAATTGTTAATATGAATACGGTTTCGCCACGTATAAAACCGATGTTTGTTTTTCTGGCCGATCTCGCTTTACCTATATCATAGAGCAGTTAATACAGTAAATAAAACATGATTAAAGTAAGTATAAGTAATACCGCCGCATATAGTAACCGGCAAAAACATATTCACGGTTTAATGTTATTCTGCGAAGACAAAGGGGCGATTTCACCAGGAATTACATTGTTTTATAAATATATATGTATGTATATTGTATATATATATAAATACATGATTAATGGAACTATTTTTACCATAATTTACAAAAGAAAAAAAAAATAATGAAAATGGTTGCTATTTGGCATTTTATATAGAGGGTTACTAATTATTGGTGATATTAAAAAGAAAAATTTTAAAATATTTGTTTTCACACTTAAAAAAAATGGATAAATATTGCAAATCCAATAACGAGCACTCGGTGTACATAATTGCAGTATTACTGTTTGGTTTCTTTATAACCGTTAAAATTGTTCTCTTCGAACGACGATTCGAGATCATTTTCGTAATGATGTCGATTTAGAATCGCCACACTTCCATAATATTCGTACTGCGTCATGAACTATGCACGGTGTAGGGCCGTTCACTTTCCAATTAATCAACAACCTGCTAGCATGTATCCTGCATTTTTTATGAAACAAAATAAAGTGGACGTCGATTACTTGCCGGAAAAACGGCCAGTCTCGATCACGTAGACGTTATTTATTACGATAAAAATCGAATGAACAAGTGGTCGATAGGGTCCATTTCTCGACGACTCATCGGTGCAGAAGTTCTCGGATTCCAAAAAAGACACAACCTTTTTGTATTTATATAATTCGTTTAATAAGATTTTAAAACACTTTTTATAATTACGTAATATTTCGATTTATTTTGGAACGTTGCTTGGTTTAAAATTATGAGCAAGATGAAACGGCAGAAGATCCGCATGTTTTCTTTCCTATACCGACGGGCATTTATATAAACGATTAAAGGTATATTATTTTTTTTAATTTAGTCCACCAAATATTGTTAAACTTTTTTCCAGTACAAGCATATGAGGTAGTATATAACTATCATGAAAGTGTTTAAAACAAACGTGTTTCGTGTTGTAACATGCTGTTCGTAAATAACAAATTTATAAAAGGGTGATACTTGAAATAATAAAATTTTCAAACTATTTGACGTCTGAATCTGATTTCGTAATACGAACGCCCAAGTGGTCCATGAAGAAAAAAAATAAACAAATCGAATTCCCATGAAATCCCTGGCTTGCCTACTTATCGACTGCTGAGGGAAGTTTTTTTCCACAGACGTTGAACTAAAATATCTTGGGTGTGTATAATATTTTCAAGATGAAAAAATGCGGAAGGATGTATGTTGCACGCATTCCGCCTTAAAATAAAACAATAGAAAAGGCTAAAAAAATCCCGGAAAATCGACGAGGGTTGATTCCCCTCACTTTACAGTTGGATCACTCGCTCTGTGGTAGGATATAGAACGTGGTTATTCAGCCGGGCCGACAAACCACAGCGATGGTACTATTACGCATGATGCGTGTCGATCAAACTTCAGCGGATAATATTTTACTTGGAAATACTTGCGGAAATGATATGAATTCGAAACGAAAGTTTCCGGGAAACTACCTCGCGGTACAGCGTCAAACCAACGAAAAACAACATTATATGTTCACGCGCCTTTTCTTAACCAATTTAGGTTGATATTATTCGTGTATCTATATAAATATATACACAAAAGAACATATCTTAACTGACTGACTTCTTATCGCACAGCTCAAGCCACTGGGTGGATCGGGCTGAAATTTGGTGTACAGATAATATCTGAGATAATTAGTATGACGTGGCCATCCGCTATGAAAGTATTCGAAGGTTTCATTTTTAATAGTATCAACAGTTTTAGGCTCTAGGCCGCACGTATATATTTTTTCATATTTTGGTTACCTAAGAATTATTTTAATATATTGATTTTAATAACTACTGAAGTATAATAGTTTTATATAAACTAATTTAATATATTTAAATTAAATTCAATATCATTAGGTCATACAACGGTTGTGCGGTTTTTTTAACCTAAAATTATTGTTTGACATCGAAATATAAATTTCTCTAATCTAAAACAGTAACACATCTCCCAGGCGAGGCCGGATAACTCTGCTAGTATCACATATCTGTTTCGATGAATGTTTTTTGCGGTGGCCGACGACTCCAGCAATATTTAAAATGTTAACGACTACTTCGTGATGGCGGCAAGGTCCTCACGATAACTGCTTCTCTTGGGTGACCTGCAAAGGCGTCGAAACTCTTGTGCATATTTAGCCATACAGGGCAGTTGCGTGATACGTTTTTGGGATGGATCTTCTCATTTTCGCTACCCCCTCCCCCCAACACTAGTGTTACTAGTGTTACAACAATGAAGGGTATGCGTCTTTCGTATCGGATAACATTATTATTGTTTTGCCTCACCACTCGCAGAAAATAATTACTCCGGCACCGCTGCGGCACTAACGAACGCCAACAAGTCAGGACGATAAACGATTTGGCGGGTACCGGGGATGATGTTTTCCGTTGAAATATCATGAGCCTCGTGTGTGTGTGTCTGTGCGCGGTTGCAACCATGGGTTGGGTATGGGCATCGGGCCCGGACGAGAACGTGCGCGGACTGCGAAACGATCGTGGTAGCAATAATTATAGAAACGCGCGCGGTGGCTAGAAATTCCGATTTCTGCCGAAATGTACGCGCACTGCAAGCGCACTCGTACGCACGGTATAATATGATATTCGAACCGAACGAGGTGTATGCAACGGAAATGTGCGGCTCGCGTTTTGTTGTAATACGACGACCACCTAGTCGGCGAATCGAACGTAACGGGGAATGCGCGAATGGCGTGCGCATGGTTTAGATGAGTACACAAATATACATAATATCAAAATAAAATGCGTATTGTTATTTCATACTTGTCGCTGAGGCGCACACGTCGTCGTGTCGTCGCTGAGGCTGTGGAGAGTGGGGAAAAATGATACAAAATTAAATAGAATAAAAACCTACCCGTTGCTGCGCAGTTCGCCCGCGCGTGCAATCTTTTATACACGTCGTATGATATCTTCGTTCGTTTTGCGATCAACCGTTTCCGGTTCGACCAAAGTACCTATCTAATCATTTTTTTCCTTAAACCGGTATCGATAGCTATTATATATTGTTAATCTATTATAACCAAACGATCAACTTTTATCTTGCGAATCGAGTATGGAACGCACTTGTATTGTGTTAACACTGCAGCTTTTCGAACACTCAAACCTTTCAAATCAAATAGTTTGGTTAGGTACATATAATACGCGGTAATACCATAGAAAATAAAGTGAAAAAGAAATCACTGAAAATCGTATTTGAAAATAGTAAAATATTATTTATCCTTTTGAAAGTTCTGTGACGCGGACAAAAGTAAATAAACATATATTGGTATAAGTATTATTTTCTGTATGGTTCAACCTCTACAATAATAAAGAAAAAAACCAAATAGAAATATAAAAATGAATATACGACAAAAAGTAATAGTAATAATAATAAAAGTCATAGGTATCTAAAGATAACGAAACAAGCATAATACCCAATAAACTATAATATATAAATAAAATAATACAAATTTTATTGTTTTTGTTGGAGCAGGAATGCATTATTTTCGATCCGTTTCAGAAATTACAATGATATTATGTATTGTAATAATACGTAAATACGTAATAAGCATGTTTTCACTTTTTAGCAGCGCTAATATTTTTTTAGAAGTTTTTCACGAAACCCGGTTTATTGATTTAAAATGCAATATTACCTATCGAGGAGGTAACTTTTGGAATTGGCTGGTATATAGTTTTGTAAAAGGAGTAAACAAAAAAAACCACGTAAAAATGTTAGCCACCGTCGCGGTCTTATTCATGTACACCGCGCCCGTTTTTGTTTTTTTTCTCTATAAATGTCACAGTACTCGTATCTATCATCGGTTTCAAATTTCAAAATCTGGACATGATGATACTCGCATATCGCGCAGAGCCAAACCAAAAGTTCACCCGGTCTCACCGGTGTCTGCGGGCCGCGTTCGGTGGAAGCGAAAAACAATACGTGCTTATGGATTACTCTAGAAATCGAAATCAAATAAATCCCTTGCCGTTTCGCACACACGCCTTTATAATAGCTCGGCGATTATACGTATTTCTCCCATCGGATTTCGATTTGTCAAGATTCCGATGTTGCAATTAAACAGAGCATAATTTGGACACGGAAACTCACCTGCTGTGACCCGTAATGCGAAGTGTTCACGAGTGATTAAACGTTTTCGAAACCATACGTATTTGCAGATCGGATTACGGTAAGCGGTTCACGCGGATGGAGATTTCGATTACTCATCGGTTTCTGTCACACGCGGAATCTAAACGTGTGCCTGTGGTCATCGATTAAAAATATAATCGGAGTGGTGGTTCACAGTGGATGTTCAGGAAATTAAATATAGGTACGTTTCATTGCAGTTCATGTATGAAAATGATTTGAAAACATAGGTGTTCACAAAATGTCAGCGCTCCGAAGACAAAGTTATAATAGTTACATCATATCGAAAGTATGATGTCACATTTGTTTGACTTCAACATTACAATGTTTACGCGTAAAAAACCCGAGATAAATGATAAATATATTTTATTTATAACGTGTCGTGTACAATTTATAATAAATATTACAACTTTTTATGACGAAACTTTTGAATCAATAGTCTTCAACCCTAAAACGTAGCTTCCAAAAGTAACTGTGTAGAACGCAGACTTAGTCTGACACAAACTGCGGTACCACTGGTGGTTCCTATGCGAAAGGCCACATAACGGTACGAGAAGAACCACATGATAAAATGGAAAATAAATCGATTTTGTATTCTGATTCGCTATCATTCGTAACATTATAGCAAACATAACATTATTAGTTCGTTTTGAGTTTTATGTTTCGTGTGAATTGTAATATTCTCTTCCACCGTGTTTGCACTTTATTATTATGATCCCGAAACGCGGAAAGTATATCAATAAGCGTCGACAAATCCCGCGCACAGACCACTGCAGACGTACTCATGTTGCGCGTCATTGATCTATAACAAACATATAAGTGATACGCGGAACAAATTGTTTGGAAGCCTCTGGTATAAAAATCAGTGGCATCAACAGTCACTGCCATCTCACTCGGATTCGAAAATAAATTGTTTACGATTGAAAACCGAACTGATAAATGTATAAATGAAATATCAACCGTATGAGAAACGATTAAAGGTATTGTACTACAGAGTCCGGTGCATCAGGCACATATTATTTAGTGTTCAATGCGTAGCTGGACGCATAAGCTGGAAACGTGAACGTTATACGAGTACGTCATACTTGTAAAATAAAATACGACGTTCACAACGAAGTTGTCGTACTTTTGCGATGAAACGCAAACTTATGTTTCATCTGTCAGATATACACTGCGCACTAAATCTAAAAACAATTTAAGTTTGCGGTGTTTGTTAAGTTCTTTGTTTATGAATATTCATTTAAAATGCGATTATATTATGCACCTCCTTCTTCTCTGGCGGTTTCTACGTCCAAGACTATAATACTATGACCGTCTAACATAATATTCGTCTTCAGTTCTTCCGATTCACTCCTGAATATATTCTCGGTCGGCCCGGGCGGAAAAATAGCTTACGGAAGTTTTTACGTGTCCATTTAACATAGTATATTATATTCATATCATCGAACGCTTCGTCTACGATCGTCAACGTTTCCGCATGATTGAAATATTTTCAATTGATAATTTCTATTTTTACGCACGACAGGTATGCAAAACATTGTTATGTCACAGATATAAGGTATTTATATATACTTTCCTATCGTGCATTTCTAACATATCTATGGACCCATTTGTAAGTTAATATTTCAAAGTAAATATTCCACATCGATATAGAATCACATGACAACGACCTAGCTGCTCGTCACCGCCATATCAAATCGAAGTCATACGACATACAACGTGGTCATGATAAAAAAATGAATCGTACAAAATGTAAAAAAATCGCAGTGGGTACACAATTAATACTTGTTGGTATACTATTTTACGTCCATATTATTATACGTACTTTATCGTTGACGTTTTGCAGCGATAAACGTAATGATATTGTACGCGAAAAATACAATAATATCAGCGGAAACCGGACGGAAATGTCGATGAAATTATTGTCAAATATTCTTGGTCCCCTGTTTGCTAACGGATCTATGATTTATAGATAAAAAAAAAGTGTTTCTTTAAAGTATCGCAACAATGTGATGTATATATTGTACTATAATCGGATCTAAAAGTTTCGTTTGAATCACGGCTGCACAGATCAAAATAATGTGCGATATAAAACTCGATTTCAATGTCACGGATACGATATTGCAGAAACGTACCGAGTAATTCTTTATCGTCATCGCGTCATGTTTGACATCGGTATTTTCGTCGGGTTCGCAACTGTAGTTTACTGCCAGTGAAAATGTATATTATTTTGTTGTCATATCAAATAAAAAATACCGCATTCATGCAAAGCGAAGCAATTGCGTAAGGGTCAGTTACGTTGTCCAATGTTTTCTTTGCGCCTGATACAAAATCAAATATGAAATGGGTTGTACACCGGTATCTGGTCGAAAAATAAATAAATAAAACAACCGTTTCAGTAACATGAAAAGAAAACCGTCTGACGCGCAAGTTTGAATTAATGTTATTCCACGTACATTATTATCATCGCTAAAACGTATTACGAACCGTGTACTCATTTATTATGTACTTATTATATCCGATATTAAAGAACATGCATCAATTATATGTTCTCGAATACTGCGTTATTGTAACAAATTCTTTGTACGGATCGAAAAGTAATTGCAGATATTCAACGACGAGTTAAAAATAAAAAAACCCCCTTTTTCGACTTCGATGACACATTATGTTATTATTTCTGAACACGATCATTCGATCAGAGGTGTTTATCTAACGATCTAAACTCTAAAGGGCTTACCTTATTTCTTCAATTCGAAACGCGGAATCTTGATGGGTACCATGTTTTGCAACAATCACCATGCATGACGATATGGCATAATATGATATCCGACTTATCACGGAAACCACGAAAAACTATTCGGAAACCGTACCGTAATCATAACATTTATTATTTTCAATCGGACACGCAAGTACGTGTTTATTCGACTGCGTGCAATAAAATCGGTTGATGACTATCGATACTGTGATATTATTATAATATTGTATTTGATTGCGTTCAGACGCGATGGAATTCGAAATATTTCAATTCCGTTCTCGACGACTCACAAAACCTATACAAAATCACGGTCTTCGCACGTGCTAACATACGCCAACACAACGTCACTGCATATTTTATCATATTATGGTCTTCACTTACCACATGTCTTACACGTACGTCGTTCACTCGGTATTTTGGCGATTTCTTTCTTCCATCAAATTTTTCTTTTCTTTTCATACATAATTTTTATTTAGCTTTTAGTTTAAACTATTACACCTAAAAATTAAGATAATATACGTTTAAACATTAAACGAATTGGTCTACGCGGTCGTTAAAACGTCAACGGTGCGGAGCGGGATAACACGCGTACACCCGCGATGGTAGCAGAAACAGTATACTGATCAGTCATGTTATGACTACAGCAATTCGAACCCTATACATTGTTCGACCCGACCTCCATTTTCGCCGAAAAAATGTATCTACGTAAATACAATAATAATTTAATGATCCAACCGAGTTCCATACAGCAATCCGTCTTTTGTCCGTTTAACTCGCGGCGCAACCGATTTAAAGCCCAATTAATGAAACTCATTTGAATTAAATGGAACCCGAATCAATCGGCATCACGGTATAATATAAGTCATTTTTGGTAACAACATGCTACTCACCTGTAGATTTGAATCCGATGCAAATATAAAACGAATACAGGCTATTTCTGCAAAACGAGTGTTTTTTCGCTTAAGACGAACTGTTCGGAAAAAATATATACACATCAATCACGATATACTTCGTGAAAATGGATATATTATTACCATTTAAAAAGTATAACGTTTAAGTCTGGCCGAAAATCATAAATGCATACAATGTTAACTTACTTAAAAATTAAAACGAGTAGACGAATAAAAAAAAAAACTCAACAATCGGTGACTATGGGTTGAAATAATTATGAATAAAGATGAATTTTTTTTCAGCCTCTACCGTTAGAATCGCCGTCCACTGAAATATCTGTGGATTTTAATAATTGGCATAAAAACGCGGAACAACGATCATTTGCGAATCAAAGTTTTGGCTAGACGTGTATTTTTTTCTTGATAAATATACATATTTTTTTATTCCTCGTGGTCTAACGAACTACCTACATGTATATAAATTTACTCCGGTGAGATAACAAAAGCATTTATTTTTTTTTTATTTATACTTTTAAACTTTTTTTTTCGCGTGGTCCCCTCTATACGAAGGTATCGGATTACATTCTTGTTGGCACGTACCGAGTGGCGTTCACGATTCGGGAGATTTTTATTTTTACCTCTTTGAATTATTCCCTTCTCTATATATACCTGCAGCGACGACGGGAGGAAAAAAAATGGTTCATGCTCTTTAACCCCAACCCTTTAAGTATCCTTAATTTTCCTTGCTGCTTTTACACACCAATTATAAATTTAATGAACTCTTTCGCATAGACTCTCTGTCCCATTGTGTTCCTTGTTTCCGACGGTCCGCGGGTTGTCGGCGTCCGTACATAACAAACACGGATCGACTTTCGCAAACACTACGACGTTAATCATCGCACAGATACGTAATGCGTATAACGCGTTTTTTTTTTCGCTGCGCATAAAATGTTTAACCGAAATCGGATAACAGGACGGACACAACGCGTTATGGCGATAAGATATATGATATCATGTGCGTTCCGCTGACCGATTACTGTGCCCACTGTTAAACGTATGCAACGAATACATTGTACATATTATTATCAACGCTTTTCTGTACCGGTTTTTATCATTGAACGCATCAAGACGAATATTTAAAAATAATTGGATGACTTTTTACAATCGGAATCCCGAATAATTATAATTTATAACCAATACTATTGCAAACATTGCAAGAGCACGTCGTGTTCATATTATATAGTGTATCATTTTAGATGTATTCATCGGGAAAACTTCAACTCGAGTTCAAAATAATACACTACGCTCTATGTGTATACACCTCGAAACGTTATATTTTGAACTTTATACTAAACACATGCATCAGAGTAAATCGCATGCGTATATTGTGCTTCGAATATTAAAGTATTTCGCAATCGTGGTGTACCTATAAAATAATATTTATCGACGACCTTTTCTATTTCCACGTCATCTGCAGTGTCAGACGCGACGGTAGAATTATTACATCGCTGCTAGGTACAATTACAACACGGTAATGTAGCGGTGTACCTACTGATCATGATGCAACATATTATATACCATATAATATGTCATAAGTATTTGGTGGTGCCTTACTTTTAATCAACTTGAAAACATGTCGTAATAGTATCGCCATTGCCTTTGCCTTTGTCTTTGGTACATTGCGTTAGCTAAATTATCTGAAAATCGTTCGTTTTCGTCAGTATCGGTTATATATATATAGCCTGATTTTAGTTCACATAAACAATGACAATTTATTGTTGCGTTTGTAGCGAAATAATGTTGAATAACTAGAACGGTTCAGCAATTGTGTAACTCTATTATGAAGTAGTACATGGATATAAACACCATGTATAACGCTAGAACAACAATAAACCATATCGACATTTTGCCTAGGAAATATGTTTGTTGTTTATAACTGATAGCATGCAGTTCTTGTTGACATTTTTTCTATACTAGCGATTGCATTGATAACACAGAAGCAATAATATTATAATAAACGAATAACATTCGTATTGCTTAAAGGTGGAAAACAATTTATTTATTTATAAATCATGATATTGTGTTGAAATAATAATTAGTTTAGCCACTGCAATGTAACAATGCATTACCTTTAATTATTGGATCATACTAAATGTGTCAACATTTAAAACGACCTTGTAAAATTCAACCACTTGATACCTCAAGATCACCACTAAAGTTTTCCATAAAAAATATCGGTTTGTACTTCCTGCTTCTCAAAAATGTTACCATTTTATTGTTATTTTATACATTTATCATTAAATTAAGTATTTTCGTATTTAGCTACATTTTTCTCACGATTTAAACAGTTTCTATCAGCAGTACACATGTATTTTTCAATGAATTTCTTTGTAAAATATATTTTAATAGAAATACTAATGACCATCCGAAATTCGTTATATTATTAACTGTTTCAGAATTTAGATTTATGTATTGAACGAAGGAAAAAACACCACCAGAGTTGTCTTAAATTAGCTTATCAGTGAAATACAAAATCGTCTTATTTCGTGCTAGCTATTACAGTATTGACATAATTTATGTTTTTTTTTGCTCGTTAAATGTTATCTCGAGTATTATATATCTAAATTGAAGTTCTAATGAACAACTTAAACAACAATCTTTTATAATTACTTGGTTTGTTTAACATGCCACAAAATACTTTATCTATAAGGGTAGGAAGACAGGAATTAAATCGCTGGATGATCTTGTTAAGAACAAGGAATATTTCGAGAAAAATATAATCGAAAAACGATACATTTTTAAAAATTGAAAAAAATGTATTGTATTAAGTAAAAGTATAATTTAAGATATAAAGGGAAGTATGAAAATTAAGAATCAATATATAACTGTTGGTAGAGCGGTCTTTAAATCATGTCTGTAGACTTTATTAACGAAAGGTACAGCAAAGTAAGAACTTAAATAAATTAACCACACCGCAGAACGTGGTCCAACAAATCTCTGTAAATGAATACGTCGGGAAGTTTTAATTTTCGATTTATATGAGTTTATTTTACGTCTAGAGGAACAGTTTTCGATTTAATGTTTTAACCATCGAAAATTCAACAAAGGAAACTGAGAAGTTATCCCATTTTTTTTAAGTGCTTCTTGTTTACCTTCCACACTATAACCATTATTCCTGTGATATTTTATATTTCATAAATACGCATTGATTAATCTTGATCCGTTTAAAATTCAAATTTAATTTCACAAACACCCGTACTTGTTACTTTAATTCAGATGAATACTTAATAAAACATTTTCAATACAGTATTAAAACAATATTTACCCTATAGTAATTAAGTACTTCGTAACTATACAGTATACCTATATGTTCTTGACAAGAATTTATCATATCATTAAAAATCTGGTTACTATGCATTTATAATAAATTGTTAAATATGCATGCAAACATGCGCTTGAAAAAAAAAATATGCAAAAATAAAATAACAAAATATGGATAGTGAAATTTCAATTTTTATTAATTTTTTTTTTACTTTTCGTTATTCTTAGGTGTGTATAGCATACGTATGCAGTACAAAAATGTAACATTTAACTGTTGTTAGTGAGTACGAGTATTTTAAATTAAACATTATTAACTGATCATTTTTAAAATATTGATTTAATAATCGGAACCTTGTTACCGAACCACCGATATAATTGTTTATTGAGCAGGTGTTACCAACGATAGAATCTAAAGTGTGGAACGTTTTTGGGTCGTATATACAATATTATGTGGTAATAGTAGAGTATCGTTACTTATAAGTTACTCTTTGCACGACGTAATAAAAGATCAATCAAAACGCACATATTTTAACCACGAGACGGAATTACGTAATATGATCGGATTCTACGAAAAAAGTTATTAGTTGTACACCGTGGTACAGGATCAAACATAACGGACATATTTTAACCATTGGTCGTGAATTACGTAATATTTTCGGATTCTATGAAAAGAGTAAAAATACTTTCACGTATTATTGTTACAATACGTATATATTATGCGTGTACGTGCGGTTTATTTTGTTCGCCTTCGTGCGTGTACGGTTTCTCCTGTGCGGAAATCCTATAAAAAGTTTAATTCACGTGTATGATATTATGTATATACTCGTATATATATATACGAGTATAAATTCATGTGCGTACGTACAGTCTATTGATCGGAAATTAGATGTGTGTATTGTACTTTACATATTATGTAGATTCTATTCGGTTGCATGTGTTTCTTTGAAAAACGCGTGTGTTGTACCGTATATATTACAGGACGCGTATATACCGTTCATCATCAACGTATCGCGTACAGCGTTTATAGACACTCGAAATAATAGCGTCTCTCGGGTCGCGGCGTACACATACGAGTGCGTACACGTTGCAATACGGTGAAAGACGTTTTCCTTCCGCCGGCGGTATCTCGTCTAGCCTATGTCGCCGTGCCGCATCGCTGTGCGCGAACAAAAATATGCGTGAAACACGTGTGGTGTACGGTGCGATATGTGTTCGCGCTTTTCAAAAATTACATTAAAATACCACCACCACGTACAACTGTACAAGTGATTCATGTCCGCAAAGTATTTCGCTCGACGGGGTTCAGTATTTCGTATAATGACACATCATTGTAATATGCGTATACATTTTTCCTCTCGATATTTTCGTGTTGGACAATGCGAATCGATTGAGATTAAAATTAAATAAAAATGTTACAAACGCATTTAACGCGTAAACATTAATAAACAACTTTATTTCATATATTCGTTGTTAAAAATGTAGTTTGTGATAATGAAGTGTAAAAAGGATTATACGTTTATCATGATACATTTATAATAATACATCCTCACCGTATGAACAGGAAACAGAAGATTTTTAAATTATGAAATTCAATATTGGTATATAAGTGTCGGTGTTTCATTATAACTCGTTCGGGTTCCGTGAACAGCAAAATACGTTCTATAGCTGATTAAAAAGCTCGCGAATATCTATTTATTATTATTATTATTATTATTATTATTATTATATATACGTGCGTATTGTACCGGTTGATTTAAATTGTGTTCGAAGCGAAGAATAATGTTGTCATATAATGTACAGTACGAGCAGTATTTATATTATACCCACTAAAGTTTATATATTGTTTATAATATAAAGTAACGTAAAATAATAATGACGTCTCCTATTTTCTCGAAACGATACTCACTCGGAATCGTGTTCCGCGTACATAACAATACTTAACTGTTATATAATATATTGGTAGTGGTTACAACGAATAAATATGAATTTCTCGAGTAAAAATAAACTAAGTACGCGAGTAAGATATTGGGTTTTCGTTTTTATTTGTATTTTTTTTTTTAAATCGATAATCTAACAATAAAACAACAGCGGAATAAAAACGAGATGAATAAAGATTTTTTTTCAATAAACTCATTACAGATTTCAGAAAACTGAGTCAGAAAAATACCGGCCCCCGTACGCCGACGCGACGTCGCGTTTTATTCCCACGTTGGGTTTTCGTTTTATAATATACTATTTGCCAAGTCCAATAAGACTCTCGGCTTTAGGAGGCCGGTTGCAGGCCTAACTTATTGCACCATCCGCGTCTTTAAAAGTCCTTTGGCGTGGCCTACTCAAACACAATAATAAGCCATAGCGGATGGATCAGTTATTCTTCAGGAGACTGTTGCATCACGTTATCCCAAGGAAATTCTTGAGTTTCTCGAATTTTCAGTAAATCCTTTAGTATATTTTATAATGGCCAGTTCACGTCGCTCGACTGTCTCTTTCGATTCCAAACCGTCGAGAAGTAAATAACGGTCGGTAATTTATATCTCTACCCAGACATACCGAACCGGTGAACTTGAAAAAAGCCACGACTGCGTTATCGAGCCAAGTCGATTTCATTATAGCTTATAAGACATAAGATTCATTATAATCAGATATTACCTATGATCCTGAACGATTTGAAATTATCGTTGCATTAGGATTTGGGTGGTGGATGCCCTCTAGAGGTCCTTATTTTAAAGATTTTTTTTAATAATGATGTTTCTCATGCCAATGCTTAACATTATTTTCTCCTTATTTAATTTATCTTGCTTGAACCATATACTTCACAACTTGAAATCGTTTATCAATTTCGTTCTAAAGGCATTTTATAATATCATATTTAAAATGTCTACCCTAACGCAAGTCCAGAATGTTACCTTTCGCGATTCTCGTCGTTATCGGAACGTCTTTCCGTCCGAAATTTGTTCTAACCGTCAAATTTGATTTTCACCCCGGCAATCGTAAATCAATACCACATTGTCAACGCGCGTTTCAGTCGAGTTCGGTTTAATTGTGGTCTAAACGCTACACTAAATATTACACTGATTACTTATGATAGTATATTAGTTCACTCGTTCGAGTTCACAGACGCGTTCGTCGGTAAAACGGTTCAGTTGCAGTTCATATATGATGCGATCACAACCAGCCATTATGCCCGTTATTCGTTAATAGAACATAAAACATAACGATGTATCCCTCAAGCACTGAAGTAGGTACATACCTACTAACTACTAATCATGGAATTAAACTATCTATCATAAATACATGCAGTGTGTCAAACATTAGTTTGTTTACATAGTGTGTTTACCACTGCGCGTGTTATATCGCGTTTATTTCGCGATATCATCCATAGACCACCAACACCACTGCTATTCTATGGGAAAAAAATACTTCTATAAGAAACTTGGATAAGATGGGACACCTAGTTAACATTTAATTGCATTTGCTTTGTAATTTTCTTGTTTTATTCGTAAATCTGTACAAGATTCTACGTTACGTAAAATTATGTGTAGTTTATATTTATTCGATCAGAACTGAATTATAATTATTCATTATTGTCTATTGATTACATTTAGTTCGAACGTAAAAGCTTAATTTTTCCCATCATGGACCATAGTTGAGGTAAGATGAGACACTATACCTATAAGGTGAGATCAAGATGAGATATAAGTATTTCATAAAAATAATAATTAGTCTTTATTTATGACGATAATTTTTTATCTTATTCATTGTGGAATTGCTATTCATAAAATAAGATTAAATTAACTTAATAAAAACAAAGTATTAATATAGTTTAACATAATACTTAACTTTTTAAAATATATAAAGATACAAAGAAAATTATTTAAGTTTATTCATAACAATTTTAAAAACAATGTTCAGTAATTTATTTACATATCTGCACAAATATGGTGTAAATTCACTATGATCTTCTTGATTCATTTTTTATGTAGTCTACATACTATGGAATATCAAGTCTTTATCTATTGGCTATTGCCCATATTGTAAATGTCGAGTATTACCTCAAATGGTAATATTTCAACTAAACGTTTCTCGAAAACTTAAAGTCAGAATAACCTATACAAAATCTGCATGGATCAAAAACTAAAATAATTAGCCACTTATTATAGATTATTGTATAAGAATATATTAATATTAATTATTTTTTCGTTAACCTGTGGCTACAAAATATGAAATCGAACAGTTAGCGTGATTTATTTCAAAACGTACGTGCACCGTATCACTTCAATTTATCTTTGATATCAAATAATATACATTTCGTCGAAACTAATTGTTTTAACAAAGTTTCCTTAAATAATAAAAAAAATAAATAAATAATATTCTTTCCGTTATTACCAACATACAACATTTTTTGTTAGAATAATTGTTTTCAATATAGTTTCCCCGATATGACGATGTGCCGTCTTAACTCGACTTGTGCTCGTCGTGCCCTAGTTTATCCTATATCATTGTCTCGAGTATAAACGTCAGCATGGTTTTCGCAACCGAATAACATATTTGTATTAGTCGGAGACGATTCGAATCGTTTAATAATAAAAATAACAATAAAAACCATAACAATAATAACACCCAATAATATGTTTTCATTCATCGCGCGAGATCCGTTGCGTTCTACAATGGTATCATCCTATTCGTACGAGACGATATCTTATCGCACATACATATTATTATTGTTTAGGTATGTACACAACAAACGCGTGTGTTATTTTGAGCACGGGTAATATACGCATCACGTCACCGCGAACGCCTCGCGCGCCAGTACGGTATAAGCTCCTTAATATTTATAGCGCGGCACGGCGCACCGGGCGTTATTATTTATCTGCCTAATTTTTAATTCGATATTTTCACGCGCCGGAATACGTATTACAGATGTTAATTTGTTATCGGTGATGTATAGACACTTATGTTTTGACAGTAATCAAATGCATTCGGGCGGTAGGTATACGTGTACACCGGAAATAACGTTTTGCCGCTGTCTTCGTACCGTTTAAAATGAAATATACCCAGAGACGTAGAGGTCCAAAATCGCATGTATACATTTACACGCGCGTGCAGATGATAAATGAACGTTGTTTTGCCGATAGCACCGAAAGGACGACGAGATCCGCCGAATTCGGGAAAATCCGTGTCACTGAAATATGCTAACCGAACGCTCGAAGCAATCATCCCCCTCGGCACGCCCGCGGACCCCAAATTGGCAACTCATTTTTATACGTTCACCGCGTGGACGTTGTGTACCATCATAGCGGTTATCAAACGAATGCAATTCGAGGTGGATCGTACGATTTATTATGATTTATGATATTGATAAGTACGTCTCGATCGGAACGTACACGGTGAAATACCGACTTGTCGATGAGGATGGGTCATTGCCTTTTTAAAACCGTTACCGCACGGATCATGACTCCGAATTATAAGGGAGAAAAAAATAAACATTACTTCAGAATTCGCTTCTAGCTAATAATACGTAATACACGTTCATTCATATGAGATTCAAATGAGATAGGTACGTAGTCAATCTGAAATCGGAGTCAAAGTAAAGTAATGTAAAGTAATAGTATGATTATAATGTATTGATATTAAATGGTCTTGTACATTTACAGAACATGTATACTTATAAGTGATTTAAAATTGATTCTCCTTTTGTGCGACGTTTATAGTAATGTTATGCTAATATCGCTCAATTATCTATTACCGTTGGACGTGAAATCTCGAGTTCAGTGCAGTGTACGGAGCAAAAATTATTATTACATGCAGTCTCTGTGTAGGGAAATTGTGTTAAAACCCATATGAAAAAAAATACAAATTTTTCTATCCTTAGTTCTGAGGACGATACCAAATTCTTCATGGTTTGTTCGTAATGATGAGGCACTTCACAAAGATCTTCAGTTAATCACAATAACTGAAGTTATCAACACTTTTTCACACACTTGAGTTCTACTAGCTAGCAGTGTGTAATTTAACCGACCAAGCGACCGGATCAAGCAAGGAAGCCCGCACAACCTTTAAATTAATTAAAAATATTTAATATGTGGCTGATTTTATAATTAATTAAAATTTATTTAATTTATTTGTAGACTACTATAAGTACTGTTACATTATGTCCGCTGGATTGCTAGATAGTATGCAAGTAATATTCTAAATATTATTATAAATAAGTATTAATTATTATTATTACGAGTACTACAATTATTAGAGTCCCTAAATATATCTGTATTACGAAGAATTATGATCTATTGTTTCTAATGTTAAAAAAAAATATTACATAAAAAACGATAAGTTCAGATGACTTTGTCGGGGAAACTTTATAAAAAAATAAAAAATAAATTGATTCTTTGTTTTCAAAACCTTATTTTGCATAAACTTTAACTTTTAACCTACTTATTTAACAATGTTTTTACAAGTTAATTATTCTATAAATACGCTTCCATTTTACACAGGATAAACAAAAATAGAAATACCCCAAGTAAGTGAATTATTAATAATTATTTATAAGTATTCGGAATTTGACTTAAATATTTATAGAAGGAATCACCAAAACAGTTAGTTTCCCATTGAAACTGATTAAAAAACTAAATTTATGATATTGAACCTTTATTCTTTATTTTAGTTGTTGTGAACGAATATTGTATTTTTATGATGCAATTTTATTAGCTTGAACAGTTTCTATATAGTTAAACATTGTTATTTTTTTCTATAAGTTTCATGTTTTTATACTAAGATTATACTTACCTAAAATTCAACAAAAAAGAAATCCACCTTCTCCCTTGTAAATAAAAAATAACCTGCCTATATTTCTTCAGCAGATTTCCGTAAGACTATTGCCGCATGTATATAGTGAATGAGGTAAGGTTGTCGAGAAATTCTCAAACACGATGAAAGAATGCTCGGTTTACGTCGAACGGATCTGAATGTATAATTATTGCTGTGACGGTACTTTAGTTTTCAAAACACTTATGGCCACCATCTTATAATTTAACTGTCGTAAATGGTTGTTTACGAGAAATATTTTTTGCCGAAACACCAAAAATACTATAATACTAAACGAACCATAAAATGAATGCGGCAATGGTATTGTATTCCATTGTTGACGTGTTTGTAACACTACAATCGTAGTTTTTTTTAAACGGCTTTGGCTCATAATCTTGTAACAAAAAAAAAACCTCATATCATATTAAAATTAAAAAGCGATTCGTTTTCTAAGAGGGCTAATGCATAATCAGATTAATACTATGGATATTACGTCGGCTATTATATGGATGCGTTTCGATGAAATCGGTAGATGTGGTTCTTTTTATTTTTCTTAAATTGCAACACGATGCCGAAGTTAAGTTTTTAAACACACCATTAGTCAAGATAGTTGCCGTGACGAATTTAATCTACCGTTTAATTTTTTTCAAAATACAAAATTCAAAATATTCATTTAGTATATGCTACTGTATGCTCTTACGATGTTAATTCAATATATTTTTTGTCGAAGGACTACTTGATATTATTATTCGTTTGCGTTCGAAGTTGCCACGGGACACGTATGTTATCATACACATCGGCAATATTCTGCAATGTTCGTTACAAAGAAGTTCAGGTATACTCTGTGTCCGGCGCGTAGAAGACAAGAGTAAGCACCGTCCGTATTCCTGGTGGTTAAAAAATATGAATTTCAGTGGAACAACTTTTTTCCCTTTTCGCTTTTCTCTTGAACATTCAGTGGACAGAACACGAGAACGTTTCGAATTCATGTTATAGTTGTAGGGTCTTATGCGCACACAAAAGTTACACCCAAAGCGCATATTCGTCAGATTCCTTATAAGGTTTCAGACAATATCTCACTACGTAACAGTCTGTAACCACACACCAATTCGTGGGTAGGCCGGCGTGTAAGCCTCTCTAAGGGCGTTTATGCGTGTATTATTATACGGAACATTTTTTTTTTATTTTAATTTTTTTTCTGCTGTTGCTCGTTTTGATGAAAACGGTTTTACGTTGCACGCAAACGAGAATCGCTCAAAACTTTCTATGACGTATGTACATTGCTTTGTAATAATAATATTTGCTTAATGTCATAATGTATGTACGCTAAACAAATTTATCAAATAAAACAAATTTTTACCATACCATTCATTTTAATTTTCGTACTTGACCATGATGTTGTTATACTGTTTTGTTCGAATAAATATACGTCATATTATTCATAGTAATATGGTTCTTTTTTTCTTCTTGATTTTTTTAACAAAATACTTTACACAATGGCTTCATGTCCATTAACAATAATAAGCATTTTATCGAAAACGTGACACCTTCAAAAGTTGAACCATAGCTGGTATTGGGATACATTGAACTATTGAAGTTTGCAGTGTAAAATGTAACGAAAACAATTTATATATTTCACTCGAATTAAATTAATACATATAACACGTTGCTTAGTATATGGCGTTTATTGTGCGTATATATCGCATTAATGAAGTATGCATTTAATTATACGACATAGATAGTTGAAAAATACGTATTTAAATCTTAAAATTGTTGGAACACAACTGTTTATATGCCGTTCTTATAACGATTGTATCTAGAAGAGACTAAATATAGTTGCCAATATAGTGCAAGCTATAATATTGTCATATCGTATATATTTTTACGAAAGCATAATACTTTATATCGTGTATCAAGCTTTCATCAGGACACACATATCATAATACATTGTCGCGCTACATGTTTCATGCGCGTATTATGCTATGTAAAACTTTTAATGGTTTTGATATTACTTTTCGTAGAAATGAACAAATACAAATATTTATGTACACGATACAAGTTTTGAACATTTTTTTCTCGGTAAAAAGAAAATAAAAATTTTACGTTTTTCGTTTCTAGTTCTTCGCCGTTTTCGATTTGTCATCGTTGTGTACAATCGCGGTACTGGTGCGGTCAAGGGAAACAATTCATCGTTCACAGCGGAACGTTTTTATTTTATTTTCTCATACTATTAATCAGACTATTATTTCGTAATGATCCACGAAGATATATTATACATATATATTATATATATATAATATTATTTAGCAGGGACGTAGCGGCAACTGAATCTGGATGATAAATCGACTTTTGCCGGCCAAGGTAGTAAATTTGTTTACGATTTTTCTATCGCTTTTTTTATATTATTTGCCCCGACCTCGTATAAAAATTGCCTGCAACCGACATGTTCTATTATTATTGGGTTATGCGCGATTTTGACGGCCTTATTGTGTGGAGCGTACGCGCGCAAAGGACGAAATCAAATGTTCAACCGGTAAAGGATATAGGTAGTATAATAAATAACTTTTGTCGGCCGATAGTTATTAATCATATGATACGATACGCTGCTGCCACCCTATCCTCGCGAACGTGTATAATAATAATAATACTATTATTATTATTTTTATATTATATGTCCTTTGCGATCCGTTTTCAAATCGACTAGTGTAGAAAAACGCGAACACTTTACGCCGATCACGACCGATTGCCCGTACAAGATGAATTCAATCGAAGGCTACGATGAGTAGGTATACTCGTATAATATATTTACGTAATCAGTCATCACTACTTTGGTCGTTCGGGGTATATTTTATGGATCGATGGATTTTTATTGAATAAACTTGTGCGTCCTTGTGCCTGTATGTGCTAGAGAGATTAATTACAACTATACTTACAAGTATACGTATACGACACACGTCATGTATAGATACCAAAATGTCGAAATCACGTTCGGTCAGTCTCGCAGCAGTGGGTCGACACTGACGTGGACTCTTGGCGATCAACTACTGTAGAAGTGCCACCGACGAGGATAGGCATTTGTCGTTCATTCAAAAGTGTACGAACAATTAATATAGTAAAATAAAATTGATTTTATGCTGATACGCACGACGAGTCAGCTATGAGACGAGTTTTCCGGTACGCGTTTTAATACGATGTATACGAAAATGAGAAGCTAAAATATTTTTGAAGAATACGAACCATTGTATCTTATCGCGATTTCCTCGTGAACAATGCTTAAAGGTTCCAAAAACTTTAAGGCCATCACATAAATTGGATACGAAAATATCTGATCGTGTTTTTTCTCTACTCGCGAACCGAGTTTACATGTCAATTATTTTTACCTGAAATAAAAAATTGGGGCCGAGTCGTTGAATGTGGAAACGTTGGAGAGTTTTTTTTTTCATTCCCTCGCGCCGAGCTTACAAACGTCCGGTTCGTAACATCGTTATAATAAATATTTTTTCACTGCTCTCGTTTCTCTCGAACGTTTTTACCGCAGGTAACACGCTTCCTATCGATTTAATTCCGACGCGTGGGTATGGGTTTTTTTTCGTCGCAGTAAGTCTATTAACACTTTCGGGTAAAAGGACTACTATTATACATACATACGTACCTACCTATACTACAAAGGTTTCGCATTAAATCCTATCGTTGATTGGAAATCCGACCGAGAATTAACGATACTTAAAATAAAAAAAATAAAAGAAAAGGTAATTTTTAGAACGCCCCGATTATTATTGTTTTCCATGTAAACACGTGAAAATTTACCGAATAAGGGGAATAAGTGTAAGATTTACAACACACCGTGGTATAAAAATGTCCGCTTATCGATTTTGGATGTCACGCAGCGCCGTGTAGAGACCTGACATATTATTATTATAATTATAAACTTGGAGACGACCGAAAACTTTATCTCTTTAAAACCACCATTTCTGTGTATAATTTTCAAAAACGTAAATTGTTTCATTTTGATAATTTTATAAGACTTTTAAGAGTCACGTTTATTTACAGTCTTATCCTTCTCAATCGACGAAACCTAATCTCAACAAATCAGTTTATTAAAGCATTTCAAGTTTAAACTTCGTGGATATCGATTACTTACAAACGACACCAAAGGCCATAAATCATTAACCAATATTCTTTCTTGGAAAAATGTGCGATTCTGGGAAAAACAACTTGATATCTTAACGGATTATTATTCGACGTATACGGGAAATCTACCATCACGATCTATATTTACCTAAGTGTTATAAACACTGATCAGGAGATCTTACGAGTTCCATATATCGTACTACTCGGTGATCCGTGCGACGTCGTATAATTACCATTATTGCGTTCGAGGTATAGATGATTTAACACCGGCTTTCGAATGAATAATAACAACACCGATTTGCACTACCGAGGCCGCTGGAGCGAACCGAGAGCAAGCAGACTCTATAGGGTACGTCTACTTTTTTTCTTATCGTTATTCGCGTTACTGTGCATATAGTGATGAATAGTTTTACTGTACATTACGTTTTGATGCGATAAAACGTTATATCATGAGTACCTACAAGTAGCGTTTTTTTTTTTGTTTTTTCACAGAACACGTACCGTATCGATGTAGAACCAAACGAAAAACATCTTTTTGCAATACATAAATTTGCGGTACATCGATACTAAAACAATATACGATCGAACGTTCCGCAGCTTTTTATTTTTTTTATCTTCAATTTGACATAAAATGTGTCAGCATATCGCATGTTCTTACAAGTATGTAATTGAATAACAATATCTAGTTATGTATACATTTAATAGTATATATATATATATATATATATATATATATATATATATATAATATATATATATGGATATGTGTGTATAACATATACGTATATAATTCGAATCAGCATTTCGTGGACGTCAGCATGTGTATCGTTATGGTCGTATTGAATTTATTCTTCACTGTGGTCTGCAAAAAGTATGTCCTGTGGTAGTTAAGGTTTTACGTTTTGGTTCCCAGGTTGAAGAACCGGAGGCTTGCAGATATTGACGAGGACATTTTTAAATCGTTTATTTCATCCAGTCTTGGCTACAGTCCGAAGCCAAACCACACGGCAAAGTGCAAATTATTGTCAACGCCAAAAGTTCTCGTTGATAAACGTATTGTGTGTGTGCGTACGTGTTGTGTATATATAATTATCATATCAATTTGTGCGGCAGCGGTGTAGCTGCCGGTGTATATAGGTGTCCGTAGTTTCCGAGAACTTGTGTGTGGCCTCTAAATAGGGGTTTATACTCTGGAGTGTCGTAGGCTGGTCTCAACAGGGGGATGATGAGGTGCAGAGGGTTCGGTGCGTATAACGCGCGCGCGCACATAATATATAATGACTGCTCGGTGAAACGGAACGGACGGCGGGCGCACAACGTGTCCGGCAGATTGAATGACACGTCGTTTCACGTCTCATCGCCCGGACAACGTTTATTAACCGTTTTTAATGGACACTTAACGCCGAAAAGTTTCACGCGCCGTTGATGACTGCGTTTCGCGGCCAAAAGTAGATTTCATATAGAGGATATCGCGAGTGCATGGCGATTTATAACGCGTATAACGTTTTGGTAATAATAACAACAGTACAAAAGGCGTGCAACAACGCGTGCAGGTCTACCGCGGTCACGGTATACCGGCTCCCGCGTCGTTGTTGGGTCCGAGAAAAGCGTTTCTGCACGCGTGCCCCGTTGAAAGTTTTCTGAAATATCGCGTTCAACCGACTCGCGTCACGTCACTATAAACGTTATATTCCTTACGCTAGGTTATTACGTAAGTTTATCGTTTCTACCAGAATTCATCGCTCGGCAAGCTCGATCGACTTCCAGTTTGCAGTGTGATGCCCGATTTCGTTTGAAATGAACAATGTTATTTGAAACTTAATTCAAACATTTGATTACCAAGTACATTATAATATTATGCCATGCTGTACGTGTTAAAAATGTTTTATTTTTACGACGTCGTCGCGGACCCGCGCAAAGTTGTTTCGTCAGCTGAACGCGGTGGACCGAGAACAAGCACACTTGACCTAAATTATACTGTAAATATTTTTTTTAATAGTTTACCTCGGGCCGAATGAGGTTGTTAGCGTAAAAGATTGGTTAACTTAGACACGCCGAGATCATTTGAAGCCCTATAAAATTCCGGACGATACACATTTGTTTTAGCGACAAACTGATTTTAAACAGCTAAATCTAACCTTTCAACTTGGACCAAAAACTTCGAAAATATTTATGGCTAAAACTACCATACTACAACACTGTCCAAAAAAAAATGTACTCGTATTAACGCATGCTATAGTTACAGCTGATGAAATATGATATTCTCATTTTTAAATACTTAAAAAAATCATTTTCTTTAACGAACGAATAATTTAATTCTATAAAGACGGTTTCTTCGAAAAATGTATTTTTTAACTACGAGCTTTGTGTTTTCGTCCAATTAGTAGAAAAATCGAATTCGGTCGTTTTTCTAAAAACTTCAAAGTGTTCTTGATCGACATAACCATATTTTAATATGGCATTTCAAAATAAGTAAATCGGCAAATAAAACGTTAATATTATTATGTTTATCCTGCGTAATTTAGTATACTAATATGATTGAACTCGTATACGTATACAAAGTAAAAGTTAATGTAAAGAGATTCACACATTTTAATAGGTGTAGTAATGTAAGTAGATTTCTTCGCCCTGTCATTTTAAACTCTCAGATTTTCAAGAGACGCTCAAGTTCATATTATGTTCGTGTGTATAATCAATTATAAAATCAGTAAAATGTAATATAAACATTGTGTACAATCGAATAACCTATGATAATTAGAAATTAAATACATTTTTTTTTACTTTAAATGTAATTGATTTGTTTCCAAATAAAAATATGAGGCTTCAGAGAAAACTTTGTTCTATGAGATTAAAATATATTTCTATGCACACCCTCGTACGCCATCTTACACACACACACACACATACACACACACACACACACACACACACCTATATACATCCCAGCGTTCAATGTGAATTATTAAACAAAAATATTCAATAATATATACAGTGAAAACATTCTAAAACGGACCCTGAATAAAAAAACAACCACCTTGGATAGAAACAATTCGTCTGTCCAAAAATCCAATAAGATTCCGCATTATTATCGGAACCGAAAACTATCCTCAATGGAAGTTTTTCAATTCCTCGCGTTTGCATTCCTAAACGGTTTCCATTTTACTTATACAAACATGCGAACATTTATATTTTACACACATACACACGCCCATATAAACATATATATATATATAACACACTCATACACGAACACGGACGCGCACAATATACATATATATATTTTGTATTAAAATGTTCGATGGATATTAATTCATTTCATACGCTAACCCTAACTCACCACGTACCAAAAGTTTTCTCACCAGATGTAAGACTGGCACAAGACCTCACACAGATGTACCATATTTATATTGAGATTTCGAGTTAAGCTGTGGAAATAATATCGATGGCAAACGAATGGAAAAGTTTTGAAAGAGTTGTTGCAATCGCTATATATGTTCCGGACAGATGGTGTACCGATGATTGAGAGCCGTGTGCATTTGCAATTTTTGCTAAGCTTCAACAGTACGCAAAGTTTTTAAAGCACGTACAATGTTCTTTTCGAAGTCTGAGGATCGTTTATTTTCAAGTCGGCTAAGAATAATGTATATTTTATGACGGCGAAAAGGGGACAAATAATAACACTAAGGTACTGAAATAAATAAAAAATAATAAAATAAAAAAAAATACAATGCAATAACGTCTAGGGGTACATTTTATGTACATTTTTTTTTTTTAACTTCATTTATTTACGTAAACGCTTTCGAGAATCTGCGGAACGCCATTCTACGTACAACTTTTAATTTATATTTTATAAGCAATGAATATGCAACTAAACATTAAACGAATAATGCTGCCATGGTTTAATTACAGTGAAATTTCAAATTCAATCAGCAAATATTTACTAACTTCTATATTGTTAGAGTGGATTAACAGCGTTGATGTATTGTTATAAGTTATTTCGTATACCATTATACAATATTATGCAATAATGTGCAACATTAGGTAATTCAATAATATTAATAAATTTATAATATATTATAAACATTACCCTTACGACTAATGGATGTATTTGAAAATTGTAATTCATTTAAATATTATTGTTACTACTGTATATATTGTAATACATTTCTTTCGCAGGAATAATTTTAATAACATTTAAAAACCTCGTGGTTCTTACTTCTGTATCGTTCAAGGTGGATTTTATATTTTTATTGACATCCGTGGACAGGTTTTGATTGTAATATTTTAAGAGAAAACATTTCTAAATTTTAAACAATAAGACTTTTTGCTTTTAAAAGATTTTTTCTTTCAACTTTTTACTAAAAACGTCAGAAGTACATTTTTACAAATGTAATCTATAACAAATCCAGACGTTTCATTTTGAACTAAATCGAGTTTATTATAAGTAGATCAACAATGCAATTCATCATAACGTATTTTGTTTACAGGATTTAAATAATATTAGTGTATTAATATTTATTTTTTTTTCAGTTACTTCTGTTATTATAAACCAATAATATTTTATTCTCAACTGTATGCAACGATAATCATACAATATCTTGTTTTGCGATTTAACGATTGGTGCTACATAAATATAATATTATTATAACACGAGGGTAACCTATATATTGTTATGTTAAAACGTGATTAATGCGGGCGCTGTGCGTGGTGCCTATACATAGGACTTTTCTGCATTTCCATATTAACATCATAAACAACTTTTAAACATATATTATCATTATAATATGTACCAATACGCGTACCCAACTATAGTTATATCTGACGGTTTTCGTACACAGCGCGATCTCTCTTTTTGTTTACAGATCACACGTAATACTTATAGTGCAGAAAATAGCTGGTGTGATTGTTGTCATAATTTACAATCGAAACATAATAACAGCAATTGACATTTATAATCGCATAAAAGTGTGTTTTCTAAGTGGACATCCATAAACGCGCTTGACGTTTCTTATTTTGACATTTACTTGTTGGCAGGTGTATTTAAAAAAAAAAAAAAAATGCATTGACCCGTAGGTACTCGAATTTAATGTACGTATATAATATACGTTTCTCGTCAGCAACTGTCTTCAGAACTATTTTCCGAGTGTAACACGCGTATTGTCTTAGTATTTTCTGGCACGAGCGTAATGTAATATAGTGAGTCGACTTTTACATTTTAAACGCCTCACCATTTACGAACTATTATAGTATTACACTATCTTGCGTTCAGCTGATAAAATGCAACGCATAACAATAACTACGACGCCTGAGAGGAATTATACCATTACGTTAGAACAATAATACGCGGTATACTAACTTAAGCTATACAATATTGCGGTAGAATTTAGTTTCGCTGATACAGAAGTTCGTTTCGGACTATTGATTACAATTGATTTTATCGCTGTGGTTATTGATTTCATATAAGTGAAAACAATGTGAATTGATAATTCCACCTTGGGTGTATTATTTTGTCACCAATTGAATAATTGTAAACAATACATAGTATTAAATAGTCTTAATACCGTTGGTTGGTTTTTCAACTACAGACTTTTGCCAAACTTACTGAGTGCAGTGCGGCAGAGGTCTCCAACCTTTTTTTACGGTGGGGCAAATCTAAGATACGCTACGGCACCACGGGCTGAAACTTTTATTTTAAAGTGAGATGGAGATGTTAAAAATTGTAGGTAGATAAATTATTTAATTAATATTTAATAATTTTAATTATCTAAAATATTACAAAGGAAACTCTCGAGTATCTTGTGTAATGAGGAATTTGGAATTGCTTGTCTTTTAAAATGTTTTGGTTATTTGAATCAAACGTTGTTGTTCCTATCATCAAAGTTGCTTATAAGTGTGAGTCACTTAAGTAAGTTCTGTACTTAGATTTAACGTATTTTATTTTTGAAAAAAACTGCTTACAGAAGTAGGTACAGCTAAATATTGAAATAATTTCAAAAAGATCCCTCTGGTAACATGGTATAAAATGTTTAGAGTCTATTTTCCTCGAAGCAGTATTCGTAATGGTTATTTAATGTTTCCTCGATAACTTCTAGCTCAAGTTCCATCGGCACAGTTTCAAATTTAAGGGCAAATGGATTTTCAAAAATTCGAATGAGCTTCAAAATCTTTAAATCTGGCCTGGAACTGCTCTTGCAGCAAAATCGCTAAAGAAGTCTTTATCACTTTAATTTTTGAAGTTGTTGAAAGTTGAATATTGGAAAAGATTTTTTCTTTTTTCATTAGTTGTTTTTTGATTGAGGTTAATTTAAATTTAAAAGCTTTGATGTAAGAATGTAAATCTAAAATTAAAGAGTTTACACCTTGAAGTTTTAAATTTAACTCATTCAGGAGTTGAGTTATATCAACGAAAAAACCTAGTTTCTATAACCATGACAGATCGACTAACAACGCAGTTTTTTACTGTCATAAATAAATCGATTTCTGAACGGAGATAAAAAATCTTTTCAAGACATTACCTCGGCCGAGCCAACAAAATTCATTATGATGGATAATATCTAAACTCGCTTTCAGTGAGAGAGTTCTTAAACTTTATTTTATTTTTATTTAATAAACTCAAACAATAAAACTAATATATTTTAAGAACATCAATTATCTTGGCGGACCGTAGATTGGGGATCCCTGCTGCACGGTCATCGACATATACGACCGCGACCGGTTACATCTAGTCCATCTTCAGCTCTTCGCAACGATCAATGATAATTGATTTTTGTAAATTATCCGATACTATTTCGGTATATCAATATGGGTTATGGGCTGGCCTAGGCACGTGGCTTGTGCTTCCGCAATTACGCGCATCTGGCGATCAAGCATTATTAAAATATTCTTCGAAAGATTTCTATTAAATAGCTCTAACATCGATTAATCTAAATTAAATTAATCTGACAGCGATGAAAACGATATATCAATAATATACGTATGTTTTTATAATATTAATATAATTATATATATATATTATAATACTATTATATATATATATATATATATATTAATATATTAATTATATATTTTACGATTAATATTTTTAAATCAACAATCAAATATCTCGGGTGCGCGAAAAATAAACAAGTGTATAGTGCGTGACGAAAATACCATTGACGGTGCAGCGATCGACTCTCAATCCCAATCTCGGTTGAAGTTTTTTGCATTTTTTTGCCCTAAATTTCTCAATTCTTCGTTTGTTATAAAGGTTTCATTGTATAGTTACCGTAATTAATAAATGTTATACGCATTTTTGGTCCAATATCCGGTCAATAAAATGTAAACAAATAGTGTATACGAAGCATGTAAAGTAAAATATAATGAAGCCCAATTAACGACCGCCCCGAAATACACTCAGCTCGTGAGGTTCTCAAACCGCGTATAAGAGCGAACATCAAAAACAAATTAAATGAAACATCTTCTCGACTTACGCACGCGAGTGTACGACAATTTGCGTTCCGCAGTTACAATATATACTTTATTGTACGATGTGTATACGAGTTGACTGTACGTACACGTACGATGGTCTCGTCTAGACTCGTTCCGCGCATTTAATTCCCGCTCAGTGACTCTCTGATACGCGCGTGCGCGATATCGTAGGTCTTAAAATTCTCATCTCACTTGCACGCTCACCGTGCCGTAATGGAAGAAGCTCTCTTAATGAATCAGAAGTGCCTACGAGACGACGATATAATGGTGACTACAGTTTCCATTCTGCTCCGTACATAATATTACGATGTGCTCGAGAAGTTCGAGGAACAACGCATTTCATTTGGCGGTTTCGATACGCATACATTATAAATCCGTCTGAATTTTCCACCACTGCAAATAATCACAGGTCGAGATATTATATTATTGAGTTGGCGTGCCCGCGATTCGATATAGGGAAATAAAATATAATTTGATTCGTGAAAAGAATTTGTTTATTTATTTTTCATTTTCATCGGTCGGCGATCGGTGTTGTAGTTGTAAAAATAATCTATTGTCGCGATTGTACAGACCATCATTTTGAAACCACGTCTTGTTGTTAAAATTAATGCCATGCCGTGACAATACATCATATGACTACGGATTATAAGACACATGTCACAAATAGCTTTTCCCTTGCGTCTGAGAAACTCGAAACATCATTTTTTTTTTTTATATTTTACATTACATGTAAACGGTTTTATCGATATTTATCGGATACAAATGATACGATTTGTTTTCTCGTTTACCGCGGTATTTTCGTGTATTGATGCATTATTAAACATACCTACGAACATTGTAATTGCATCGGTTTACTCCACACATACACACACGCAACAAGAAAATTTTGTAATGTTTATCATGCAATAATAACGTCGTCTAATGATTTTAAAACCTCTCGAAAAAATACGATTCCAAAAACACTTAACGGCAATAGACTTTTTCAACAATTTTAAATTTCCAATATCATCGCTTTGGTTGTTATACTGTTGTATAGTATAGTCCATACAAACATATATCACGTTTTCGCTATAGAAAACATACCCAACTTTTTTCCAGCAGTTATAACGTAGTTATATTCTCCAAAATGACGTTTTTAAATATCGTTTAAGATTAACTGCTCTCCGCCTTGAAAACACTCAGCACATTAGTTCTTCACCAAGAGTAGCAAATTTTAAAAACTGGCTCAAGACAAAAAATGTCATTTTTCTCATTAAACTTTTAACAATAAAATTGTGAAATTATTATTATTATATTAAATTTTTTATGGCCCCCGAACATGTTTTTTTTCAAATTTTCTGGACCGCCATAGAAATTAATTGCCGACTCTTTATCTACAATTATCAGAAAAAACGTATTATTTTTGAGTTGAAAATCGATTGCACTACCTCCTCGTTAGGATTTTGTACACTGTGCATTTCAGCTCTATGCAGTTGCTCATTGACCAATAACAAGTAAGTGCAGTCGGTCAATTATGTCGAAGATTTTTGCCTATATTTACCTATATATTCGGCCGTGACACGTATAAGACACTATATAATGGCACCGAATTATTTACACTTTTCCGAGTAATACTGTAGAACCCTTGCGGCGAGCGAGAGTCACATGAGTCGCACAATATAATGAAAAATTTGACCAAAACTGCAAAAGCACAACAATATTTATTTTTTTTTAAATGTTTGCCAGTAAAAACCTCTTGCCCCTTACGATAAGGCACAAGCATCAATTAGGTTACCATTGCTCTATAATTATATATCACAGTATATATTGCAGTTGTTGTAAATGCCTATTTACCTAAGTACGTATATATATATATATATAGACCGTTGCCCTGCAAAACCGTCAGGGAATTAGTTGGCGAAGTTATTGCATATACAGCGGATGATTTGGTATTGACAACTTGTTGTTGGTACTGTATAAGCACTATTTCGCGAAAACAATATGACGACGTGCAACTGCCGAACCGGGGTGTATGACTGACGTTGTACATTATTATAATATTATATGTATATATATATATATATAGGTAAGGATCCAGGAGTATAACAACAGGACGTATCCCCGGAACGAACCGTCGCAAATATATACAGTTCGATCGAATACGTAATACATTATATATACATCGTAGTACAGTATCCGTGCGTATTGGTTCGTCGCTATCGAACACGAGAATTTACATTCTGGTGTACTACGACGTTTCCTGAAAACATCGCGAGTGCACTTGTGCGCGCCTCTTTCCCTCTCGCGTCTTGATTGTTTGAACGCATCCGCCCCGCCGCTGTCAACCGCTCTCCCTCTCTCACGCTCTCACCCCATTGCATAATATCATGTAATATCATCGGCGAACGCGATACTACGGCAAAAATGCTGTAACACAGTACCGATGCGAGTGAGATATTAGTAAGATATCACATAAGAAATGACGTTCGTCTTCCGCTTCTCGTACCGCGTAACAACGTTTTATGCTACGAAATTACGGACGACGATATTTTTTCTCCAAGAAACACGTCACACCTTTAAATCGTTTACGTTTTAATCAAAATCAACCGCGGCAATTAATTTACTACGTTCATGTTTTAATACGCGGCTCATTTTTTTTTTTTTTTTTAATCATGAAAATCGTTATCATTATTAACTGTTATTACGACTATACCCCCGGCGCGGCGGCGAGCTGTATTATATATTTTAATAATTAAAGAATAAGTCTCGGACGATTATTTTTCCGATTTGTTTCTTTTCGACCGGATAAACACACACGTGTTATTGTTATCACACGGAATGCCGACACTTGGGCGCGGGACATTCGAGCGCAGGAAATTGGGCGTGGGACATTTGGGCGCAAAGATAATTGAATGCAGATTGATTTTAAATTATTTATAATTCACTATTTATTAAACGTTAAAATAAAACGTATACTAACAAATAGATGAAATTTGAGTCATAAATTCTTCTAACCAAATTAAATTTATTATTTTTGAATTTATAACTATTTGGTTTTTTTATAAGTCGAACATCGACTTATCTCTTCATATTATATCTTTAAATGTTAGATAGGAAGTCTGGTCGACCGTAATATTTTTATTATTGTATTTTTGAAATATTGGCTTTTAGTATACTCAACATGGTTTCGAGTTGCGTAACCTATCTTTATTATATTTATTAATTAATATTTTTGGATTTTATGAGCAACGTTATTACATACGAGTACAATTATTCATAAAAATTCAAGCGTTGAAATATAGAATTGTTCTTATAATAAACCCACTTTGATCCCAACAATACGTATTTTGTTTTTTTCAAGATAAAACTATTATTGATAACTATATTATTATATAAAATAATATATAAGGTATATAAGGTGTATAAGGTATAACTGCGAGTTTTATTATTGGAAATTGATATTTCAATTAACACATATAAAATAATTACAAAAAAGTTCAGTATCCTCATATATTTTATTCATTTACTGCTATTGGGATGAAATAAGAAATTGTTTGTGAACAAATATGCTGCGCCCAATTGTCCCGCATCCAAGTGTCATACAATCTTATCAGATATATTATCACTTATCAGATATTTACGAAATCGTCAGATTATCCCTCCCCCTCTTGTTTAAAGTTATTAATAATACCAGAAAAGTGAACAAAGTTTAGTAAAATATTGTTCTCGACTCGATACAACAATATTATAACTTATTAAGTAATAAGGGTTCAAATAGAATATCAAGTTTTATTCATTTTATTTACTTATCGAATCGACGACGAGATTTACTATAATATCCCGATTTTATTTAAACTACTACGATACTCGCAAGTTTGTTTGTATTGATTTTGTTTGTTATTATTATTAACGAGGAGAGCAATCCAAACCAATGGAAATGTTTACGATTGGTCGAAACAAGTTATCTGGAATTGACAAACCGTGTTTATTGATCGATAAACAGTTCTTGAGAAAGGATAAAATAATTCAGTAAATAGAAACTGTTTCCTCACGACCCAGCGTAAATATTGTAACAGTATAAAACAAACGAAAAAAAAAGCCCGTAGATAACAATTATTTTTTAAATATAAAATAATAGTAATTTGTGAGGTTCAGTATAAATTAGAACTATAACGTATATGGGGTACAAATTTAGTGGCGAGAAATAAGAACTATATAAGAGCATGCGGTGTGTCGCAAAAGGATTTCATAAATATACTAGTTACTTACGTCTAATTAAAAAAGATTAAATAAATGAAAACTTGGGCTTTCTGATAATTATACAAACGTGGAGGATTTTTAGAGAAACCATTTATGAGTAAAATCGAATGGAACACATATTCTTTAGAAAAAACTATAAATAATATAGTTGATTATTTATTGTGAAAATAACGCATATATCCTACGTAAAAAATTAAAATGGACGGTGGGATCGAGATGTTTAAGATGTCTGAGAGTACTAAAATGATAACTGTTAATTTATAAGACGGCGATCATTTTTTCAGTTACTATTTTTAACACATAACATTTTACATTTGCATTAAGTTAGAGCTTTTTAAGGTATCATAAAACCAAGTAAAATCTGTTTTAAACATAATTACGAGTCGGAGATGGATTTATACGAGTAATTTATGCGTTTGGTACCCCGAGGCAACTTTTCAAAGTCCGAGGGTAACTTTTTTTTTGCTTGTCGCCCAAAAAGTATATACTTCATTTTACTGCTTGTATAAAAAAAAACCACTAACAAAAGTGAAAAAAAAAATTAAATCTTTATGTTAAACAGTATAAAATCTTGTAAGTATAAACAATAATTTATTATAATAAATCGATTAATAATCATAAATCATTTATTAAACGAAAATAATCATTTATAACAACTAGATGGTTCAACATATAATTAAAACATTATACGCGCGTCCGTATAGTGATACCAATCGACCCTGCAGGTCGAACGAAGAAACGTAATAGTTATGGTTTTATGAATTATGATCAACCGCGGTAGACACATATGTCACTATATCGGGTGAAATCATATAATTCAATCAAAGTCAACGATTAGTCGTTAGCAAAGCCATTGGGTGGCGTGTGATGGACAAATATATAATACATAACTCACGAAATACTCACCGATATTGTTATAACGCGTTATAACATATAGTTAGCTACAAATCGACTAAACCGCGGACTACACATGTAGGCCAGTCACGCCAAAAATCAATTTAGCTAATTCGGTAGAAAAATCGATGCGCCCACAATCCGTGAAACTTTTCCCGAAAACCGCGTCGCGTCGACGGGGCACATTGAAACTAACAAGCAGTTCCTATATTAAAATACATGTTAATTGCTCTGAAAGATTATTTTTTAAACCTCGGGCGTGTGCACGTTCAAAAAACCGTAAACGGCAATACGGTTCTACACACGGTACACACGGTATAGCGGATAGGCACTACAGCAGTACGCTGTTTACTCAAATCATCACCACCGCCGTACGCTGCAATAGCCGCTAGCCGACGCAATCAAAAACAAACCCTTGGACGATATAACGTATCTTCCGTTCGTCCTTGTGTAATACAGTGTTCAATCGTGGGCGATGAATAATATTAGCAAACACGGCTGGACATAAAAACATAGACGTAGACATAGGTAGTCACAAGTATGTGATACACCTATCTCCGGTACAAAACAATCGTCACCATATTATTACCTATACCGACTCGAGATTTACCAGAATTGTGGATGTGTTCACCTTACACGTGGTAACCGTAACGTACAAGTGTACAACCCATCAAGACGCTTTCCATGTATTTCCTTCCTTGAGAAGAAGTCACCGAGGAGACTCGTGCGGAGACCCAGGAAGGTTAAAATACTAGAAAAAATTACAAACAAATATATAGGTACCTAGAAATACCACAATAATCGATATATTGAATAATAATGTGAATATAAAGTATCATCTTTAAAAGAGAAGATAAAAAAAATTAATAATATTAAACACAATAATAGTGAAGACGAAAAATATATTATTGGGAAACAGTGATAAACCCAATCAATCATCTAGAAATATTTTTTTAATATATAATATGTAGTGGTTAATTTACTAAATATGTCTTGGTATAAGGTACATTTTGTTTTTGTCATGGGCATGAACGGTGATAACTCTGGGTCTAAAGGTGATGATGGTATATAATATTGTGTCTTTTTTTCAGAATTTTAAAATCACTCACTCACTGATCAACGTACAGCCAACACTACTTTACTGATTCGTTTGAAATGTCTAGGAAATTTACTTATAACAACAGATTAATGAAATAAGTATGGATTTTTTAAAAATCGTATTCATAAGGGTCAAAACCTTTTTTAATACGTTTATTTTAATCTAATCCGTTCGGGGTATACGTTTATTTATATAAAAATAAATATCATTAGATTATATAATATGATGATTGTGCGCTTTTTTCAACCTAATTTTTTTTTTTTGCAATTCAATAGTAATTGCTTTGATCTTACACAGTAAAATATATTCCAGGCGAGAAAAGTGAAAACAAGTAGTATTTTTATAAAATCAATTAAAATTTAAATCTCACTGCGATAAATCGAAAACTCGTAGAACATCATTATTATTGTTGTTTCTAACAATAGGTGTTGGTATATCGTGATTGATAAAACTGGTAAAAAAAAACGGATCGTAATAAAATCATTTTAATCAACAGAACTGAAACCGACCGTTATTTAATAGACGTATCAGGATCCGATTCCCAAATTTCTTGGAACACAACGAAGTAATTTGACATTTGGTCGCAGTCTTATAATAAAAAACGAAGTCATTATACTACATTATTATAAAGTCTTGGTTTTTATTAACATTTGTCACGATCGTTACACGGAATAACAACTAAATTTTATGTTAACAATAAAAACAATATCCAATTATAATATATATTTTATATTATGTTCCTGACCATTTTTTCACGTTAATTTAAATTGTGCAAATCGATACTGTATAATAGGTTTCAAATTGTCCTTACGTCTGGTATTTTTCCAAATAACAATTATTTTGCTTACATTAACTTTCTTCTTCTTTACGACGTAATATTTTTTTTTCATAAAATATCAAGAAAACAATAGACGGCAATTAAAAATAATTTAATTGTTTTTTGTTATGTCAAGACATTAACATATTTATTAAGTCCAAAATTATTTTCTGGATTAAGTTTTGTCATTACAAATTGAATAATTAGATCTTTAAAGTATGTCAGTAAAATAATGTTAAAATTATAAATAACAGATAATATGTTATTGATATCGTCATATTATGCTGTAGTAAACACAATACAAGGTTTTGGACTGACCTCGATATATCTAAATTACCTAAAATACTTAGACAAGGTGATTTTTGATCATGCTTACCCCCTTATGTAGGCCTTAAAATGTTTAAATTTGGATTTTTTTTTAATGTTCAAGTAAATAAGGTTTTCTTTAATTTTTTTTTTTCATATGGCTATGCAAACTTTTTTTTTCATACAGGAACATTTTATTTTTATGCAAAATATTATTCAGTTCATTTTCTGGATATTTAATGTTATTTAGTCAACACTCAGACCAATACTTTTGGAGTAATTTAAATTTAAAATTTCGTATGAAAAGCGTTAATTTTGCGTCATTTTTAGTGACAATTAGTGATAACATTTAATTACTAATTATATCATGATATTAGAGATTCGAATGCTATTTTTTTTAATACTTAAATTAGATTAAATAATTCAAAAACTACTCTTTTGAATTTTGATTTCAACACATCAAAATTCACAGAAAAATTACCTTTATGAATTACCGCATTGAAAAAAGGATGTTTCCATTTGAAAAAAAAATGATTGCACTGTTACAGCCTACAGATCACCTTTAGGATGGCATCAAAAACATTGCTCTAATGGAACCTAAGCATTATACAAGAATTCAAATTTAAGAAATTATTTACGGCCAAAAAAGGAGATGAATGTTGTTAAAATAATCAACCTGTATATACAATATATATTAGTTATATTTTATTATGTTTGTTATTTTTTTTATTAATGATTTCTGAATTTTTTTAGATTTTCCCACTCGTTTTTTCTTAAAAATGTATTTTAAATCAATCTATATTTTTCAATTTCTTTTATGAGCCTATCATTTTTTTCATTTTCAATTGGTGATTATAAAATAAAAATAAAAATAACACATATATCGAAGATTAATAGTTCCTTTGTTTGGTCAGAAACTAAAAAAATATTATAACTATATTATACGTACAAATGATAATTTGAATTTCACTATAGCTATATAATAATTAATAATTTATTGTCCATGAATTTATGTTAAAAAAATATATGTAGTAACTGTATATAATGTCATACATAAAGAAAAATTATTTCGTATCATGTTTTTATTTCAAGCCATTCGTATGTTTTTCACTTTAATTTAATTATACAATCCACTTTAATTTAGAAGATTACGTTAATATTATTACGAAGGCAAACCCGTTAATTAAAGACTAGAATATAATTTGAACTAATCGAATGAAAACAAAAAAAAACTGTTTCTTTAACATAAAAATAACGTTTTTGCAAGATTTTTTATTTCACATTTTATTAAACAATACAATTTCAATTAATTATCTTTTTCGAAAAAGACATTTTTCATTTTAAATGGTTACCATTTGTTTAATTATATTTTAATTATAAATAAAATAAAAGAAGATACATTTACCACTGCTATAAGTGAACAATTAAATGGTCATTATGAAGTAAAAAAAAATTTAACCCGAAATGGTGATCGATAAAGGAATATTTCACCTCGTTTAAATATATTACGGCAAATGACTTTCACAGTTAAAATAAATTGCAATGACACTGTTGAAATTGCACCTTTTGAATTCAAAAGTAAGTATACTCTTGTTATTTTAGTAAACATTATTTCTCAACGCCGCGGTAAAATATAAAAATTAATTTATTGGTATGGTTGTTGAAGTTCGTAGCATCATTTCATCGTCTGAGTGTAAGCGTTGAAAACATTTTTAGTGTACGTATCTAATGCTGAGATCACTGTTTGTGGTGAATTTTTCATAAATTCTAAATTTAAATTCGTGCGTAGGATTTGTTTAATAACTGCAGTATTCCGCGTCTGGGCACAGTGTTTGTTCTATGTACGCAGTATTGCGATCATAACTGTTATTACGACACCTGTTTTTCCTATCTCTCTCTCTCTCTCTATTAATAATTAAACTACCGTGCACGTGTTACTATTAAAATTATGCAATATTATATTATAACATTTTAAAAGTGTGATTTTTTTACCCCACCCGATCATTATACTGATTTATTTTTCGTTCAACAGTACACATCATAATGGTAATATATATTGCCAGTGTCCTGTCTTTTTTTAGTGACAAAAATAATGTTAATAAACACAAACACGGTTCCCTTAACAGTCGATTTAACAATGGACAACGATAAAATATCGAACTCGATAAAACCGTGGACCATATACATAAGAACCCTCGATGTATCCGATGGTTGGCGCGGAATAAACTTGTGAATTTTATGAACGCTATTAAACGCGGTATCCGCTGCCGAAACATTAAATCTTGTCCGGTTCCCCGAAAGTATGTGTTCTTGGACGCGGGGGGTTCACCGCAGCGGCTTACCGGTAGTTCCGAAGACTCTTTGATTTTCCAACTTTTTTTATTGGTCCGTCAAATATTCACCCGGCCACACCGTACACGCACGTTTCGCGGTTTTAACCGTTACACTTCGTCCCCGTCAGGCCACGCTTCGTGAGTTTGTTTCGCTGTAATGTATAATTATTAATAATACATATAATATAGTATATATTTTGGCAGCTGTAGTTCCGTCAATATCATTATTACCTAGAAACTATAATGTAAATCTAGAACACAACACTTTCATTATATTCCAAAACCCGACACCACGATAACTGTACCGCACGTACGAGTACATTATAATAATACATATTGAGGCATTATTGTCAACTTCACCTCGCCGACTCGGTGGCGTGGTCCTCAGCCCTAATAAAATATAAACAACACTTTCAATAACCATTGAGCTTCGAGAGAAATTTAATTGAATTGGTTTGGTCATTATTTTTCTTTTCTTCTGATTGCTGTTAAAAACATTTCGAGCGTTCTATATGTTAAAAGTCTTTTTGTTCCGTCAATTCTGAAGCTATAAAACTGTGTACGACTCTTATTTTAACAGAAAAGTCACCTCTTCTATAATACAACGATTTAACAGTTTGTTATCGTTGTTTTCTACGACTGTAGAAACATGCGGACAGCTAAATATTTGTAACAGAAAACGAAATTTTATGTTGACGAGGTACAACGACACGATAGTTTTATCTGCATTTAGTGTATAACAGTTTCATAAAGTATCGAGATTTTTGACACATATTTGAAAGATTCTAAAACTAACTTCGCTTACGAAAACGCGGCAAACCGAAGAACGGCTTGAATTTTTCCAACCTATAAAAAGTGTAATATTGTAGAACACGATTTATCTCATTTCAAGGATCGGTTAATGTCACGGAAACTGAACAAAAAACAATATATGAATAGTTTTTATCGATCTTCATCAATGGCGCACAACAATATGACATACCTATACCGAAATAACGCTGTTTCGATAACGTTGTTTGGTTGAAACTATTGCGAAATACAAACGGGAAATTTCAATGCAGTTGGAAACCGTAAAAGTCTCTACTAATAATGACATTCCGAAAACTTTTCGCAAACATAATATCATTCTAAACGAGGTATACCGCTACTATACGCTTTTCAGCTGTCTGACGACGTGCGAAAAAAGTATTACGCGCTTAGAAAATACCGTGTTACGTAACACGTGTATAATGCACTGTAGCTCTACATAATATTCAGATGGTTTAATGGGAATTGTTGGTGAACATTTCGCAGTGATATCCGGCCAATATTACGTTCGATACGCGTACGCCGTCGATTCCCGTGCAACACACACGGAACTTGAATATGTTAATATTGTGCAGCGACTGATAAAATGAAACATTAAAACACGAAATATATCTGAACATGCATACAATACACAACCCGTCTTACCGTAATAATAATATATAATGGTATTTATTTCGTTAAAACGATACGCGTGTACATTATTCGGTTGGTGCCCGCGTAGCTTATTATTGCTGAAAATAAATTAATAACACGCTGCGTATCTTGGTTTAAAGTACTCGGCTGAAATGACGGTACAACAGATTTACGAGTATATGTTGTTTTTCACAGACACCGCAGAACGGTATTCCGTTAAACTGTTTTTTGGTGCGCGTGCACCAATGTTCTACACAACAATTCATTTGGTTTCAATGTTTATCGAAACACACTTTTCGATTATATTTTTATTTCCAGCGACCGAACGATTGAGAATAAACTAAAATTAATGTTTTCCGAGAAAATAATATTGCTTAATAAACCGCCGACGATCTTGAGCGATCACGGTTTTAACGACGTTGTAAGTTCGTACGATGTGGCGTCATGAAACGCTACACGCGTTTTCACAAGGATAGTTATGTTCTTCGATTGTTTTCATTTCTTTCGATTCCGTCCGCCGCTGCCCTATATTATAAAACACCTTCGGGACGCGTGGATCCTAGTCACCGTTTCTCGCTAGACCAATTTCCGTTACGGTGTACCTACTTCCGATACGTACGTATGATGTACAGAACCGCGCGGTTATTAAACATGAACGTAAACGTTCCGTTATTTGCTCAAAGACTATTTCGGTGTACTGAAGTCGTCGATAATATTAATCGATTGATAAGATGAATCGTGCGCGTAAAAGCATCGGGCGAACGATGAAACCTCACTAGCACAAACATTACCACTCATAGGTTATACAGGTATACACACTATCACGTTGTTGTCGCAGCAGTTCTCTGTGAAACGTACCACGTCCCGTCGTTCTCTGCGTGCGCTGATTAACACGTAACTAATTAATTGTTCAGATTTTATTCCGTACGTACCACGTCGTGGCGTTTTGAATGAAGCGGAATTATTGTAAGCTCGGAGCTTACGATCGAATAACGGCGAATATTCTCTCCTGGCCTCCGGGGCAGTAATAGCAGTGCGGTTATGGATGAGCGAGAGGAGCTTATCTGTACATTTCATGCATCGCCTGGCTTTTCTCTTGGTCGTTTCCTATTAAACGCGCAAACACACACGCGCACACGCACACACGAACACGCACACCAACTTGCCCAGTCGTTATAATAATACGATGCCAACACACCCCCGGCCGTTAGTGCAAACTCGAAAACAGCTGAGGTATAGGAAACCTGGAGCGCGGTGGTAACGATGCGGAGCGACGAGTGGGGTGCACGGGGAAAGATTCAAGGTGCCCCGAAAATCAAACCGCAACAAAACAATGAGAGCCGACCCGAGGATTGTGTTTCCGCGGGCAAATCGTTTGGAAAAGCCGAAAAAGCCACTTGTACACATCGCGCGACCACGACGATCGTTTTCCATTGTTCGTGTAGCACGAAGCCTAACATAAAACGTGTACGCGATCCTCGCGTATCGCGTGCGCAATGCACATGTACAAAAAATTTACAAATATTATAGATTTATATCAATATAAACGCCCCCGGCTGGCAAAACTTTTTTTTTTCTTTTCAGTCACCGATCGACGTTTTTAAATTCTACGTCACGTTAGTTTAAGCAATGTGTACGAAACATTATTTTTGAAACTACCAAACTAGGAGCCCCGAGTCTTAGGATATCTAGGATAGTCTAGGACTTCCCGAGTCACAATAATTTTTGATTTTTTTTCATCCCAAAGAGGGACTATTATTGTCTGGATATTTTCATCGTAATGATATAAAAAGATTCTCGAACAATTTTGATCGAAAATTATTACTCTATGGAAAACCAAACAGCATGAACATTCGATTTTAAAATAATAAAATATTCTTATTGTCCCATGCGGCTTATAGCTTTACCCTTGCGGATCAGGGACTTCTGCGCGTTATACAGTTATTGGAACGCAATCCAATACTCAAATATTGTAATAATGTGCAAATGTGCAATCAAATAATGAACGAGGAGTAAAAGTACAAGCAAATATATAAATATTTACAACATGATATTTATTTATTAAATATTGGTTATATTGTGTGCTTATACGAGTGGGTAAGAATAGGTTTGGTAGTGACGTGGATCTAAATGGTGTAATAATAATAATTAATTAATGTTATGATCGTGAACGAAGTTATAAATAGTGATTAAATTAAGAAATTTATTTGGAAGAAAATTACTAATAGATTTACAATTTATTTCTGGACACATTATATATGTTCTCGTTTTTGGCAAACTTTTCGGGCCACTTAAATTATAGAAGTTTTTTTTTGGGACTGATTAACGTTGTATCTTTCAATATTTTTAAATGTAATTAGAAAAACTTTCATTTTGTAGAAATTAACGAATTTAATTTTCTCAATCAATAGTATTGGCATTTCCTTTTTATGATAAACGTTTAGTAAAGTGCTGATGTTACTTGGTTCCATCTTCAAAGGGTATGTTATGTTCTTGGTACCACGGGGTCATGAACGCACGGATTGCGCTTCACTTATGCCTCCTCCACCCTTTTTACTCCACAACCCTAGTTATCTTTCGTTATCATTTGGCAGTTCTGCATGCCCCGAACGCTTCCTATTTTGTTTATTTGTCACTCATCGGTACATCCTCTACTGACTTCGATAACCGGAAATGTGGTGTCTTCTTTATATAGATTCCACTTGTCACCCTCTATCTTTTCTGTATGTTTCGAGATGGCAATCGTTTCTTTTCTTGCTGTTTCTGTGGAGCATATAGCCACCTTTTTTTAAACTGGTTTCTTTTCATCTTTTGTTTGGTGGATAACCAGCTTCCATACATCACTTATTTAATATCCATCTTCTGTGTTAACGCTTTCCGGACATTTTTCTACTCCTCACTAATAATCGAAACCTTTTTCAAATCATCAATATAATACCTGAAACATGTTTTTTATTTGATTTTGCTGTTTTCTATATGACTTTTTATTCATGTCATTTCGTGAAAATCAGTTGACAAATACCGAAGCTTAAATCTATTCCAAAATGCCTTAATTACGTCTGTTTGTTCATGAATAAAATGGCTGAACGATTGTATATAATATCATGATTTATAGGTCAGTTAGGTATAAGTTGTTTTTCATGGTTCGTTAGCTAGTTTTTTTACGGCACCGCTGTAAACAGCAACACATCAAAACTTACCGATACTTCCCCATGTCTCTGGCCCATTTTGTTTTTCTGATTTTATTCTACGGACGTCGTGTGAGAACGTGAAATCATATTGTTCCTAGATTTTGATTCAATATCTGCGGGCTAAGCATCATTCTCGTTTGTAGGTTGGCGAGTTGGTACGCTCACAATGGGTCTGAACGGTGCTCCTTCTTTGTGAATCTTTAGAGCTCCATATACCCTTGCACCATTGTAGAAACTAGTACTGTTAATTGTTCTCATTCTTTTTGGTCTACGATTGCTTTCTTTTTTCCGTTGTTCACTTTTTAGACAATTTTATCTAATGGATTACTATTTTCATTCTACTTGAAATAGGCCCTTATGAGGCAGTTTTACCATTTTTTCTTCATACTGTCTCGCTTTTTTAATCACAGTCCTTTGTCTGCCCGTAGTACTAAGTTATCTCTCTCAGTTTTTCACATATAATTTGTCTGCTTTATTGTAGTTCGATTGCGCTTGTATTGCCCGTCCCTGTGGAAGTATAGTTTGCAACTTTCTTGTGCAGTCATTTCTTTTTCGACGTCTTGACGCTTATATATAATGAACTCTCTATGATGCTGATAATATCTTCTATTGGTACGAACACAGGTCGGAAACATATAAAAGAATCAGTATGTTTACAAAAGCAACTCGCAGACGATGTTATCAACTGCAATCGACTTGAAACGTCAGCACATGTTACATGAAAATATAGTTATATAAAGCATTAAATGGTTCAGAATATTATTTCATTTCGTTATAAAGCCTATTAAGTATAGGCATATATTTATGTTATAATATACAAATTATAGTAATAATTGTATTATATACTATAGCCTCGCCCGAAATATATCTATGTTACTATTTTAGATTAGAGCAATTTCCATGTAAAAAAATTAGGTTAAAAAAGCGCACAATCGTCATATAATCGAATGATATTTATTTTCATTTAACTATTATATTAACTTACAATTATCTTAGACCTCTATAATCTCTACATCAACATAATAAACAAAATAATATATTTCCTAGGTAACAAATAGGTCGAAAAATGTATAAATACGTCCAGCCCCGAGCCAAAAACTATTTGTACCCAAAAATACGAGTTTCGAAAAATCCTTTATAAGTGAACGCTTACGTCATAACAGCTGTCTGTATGCTAAATTTTAGTCCGATCAGTCAAATGATTTGAGCTGTGCGATGATGGCTCAGTCAGGACAAGTTCTTATATATATATGTAGATGAAATTATTAATTAAATAGAAATGAAATTTAATTAAAACCAAATATCTTACAAAATGTCTGTTTTGTAAATTATATATTTACTTCATATTTTACTTATTTTCGTATTATGTTATCACAGAGTTTAAATAATATGCATATTTTATGTAAATAAACATAAACAAATATGATCTATAGAACGTCAAGTGTAAAAATGTACGAAATTATTACCATCAAAGTTTATAATATCAAAAGTTCTAAAGATAATAACGTTGTTCGTCCAGAAATTTGCATTTAAATATATGTGAAATGTATGCGTGCTATCTATCATATAATAAATCGATGTGTCAAGTTGTATGCAATGATAACATTTTTCACAGACTTAATTTATAGTGACTTGATGAGGCAGTGTTTAAATTACATATTTTAATAAGATGTATTTTACTTCAACTTCAGAAGAAGAGTAATCATTTTGAAAACATACACAGTGCCCGATGAAAGCTATTAGAATTCATTAAAAATAATTAAATATAACAGTCAATTAAATAATCAGATTATGTGAATAATAATTATAATACCGAGTATACTAAGGTATAGATAGGTACTATAAACTGTCTTAAACTGTACACAGACAATGACTCAAACAGTAATTTGTAAAATATAAATTAAGTAGTAATTTGTAGTGAGGAAGCGAATAGTTTATAACATGATCATTAATTATTTCATCTTTTATGATGTAACAGTCTAAACTTAAATCGTCATCTTATTAAATTTTAAGTTTTTGATATAAATAATACTGTCAAATTTATTTCAAAAGCAAATCTTTTTAAATATTATCGAAGAAAAAAATGAACTAAATTAATAATAATGTTATGGTTTTGTAGAATTTTATCCACAGGTCATGTTTCTCTCGTCGTATTTTTCTGTTATGTAATTGTTATTATCAATATAATCCACAATTAATCTTAAGCGACAAACTAAATTTTCACAAATATACTTTTTTTGAAAAACGCTTTTTTGAGAAATATGTTTGAGAAATATTCTTGTGTTCAAATTATCTCTTAAAAATGTACAGTCAATCGAAAATTCTATTTCGATTTGATTTTAAGCATATGGAGAATATAGATTCCGAAAAACAAAAGTCGATCGACTTATTATCGCAGCGAGCAGCTGCTGCCGACTGTACATGGTATTGTTGTTATGTTATCGCGGTAATAGGTATGATCAGCAAACCGTATGTGTACAATATACTCAACAGCTTAACATCACATTTACTCAAGTAATTTTAAAACATGGACAGTCGTTTATGTAATAGTTATAATAATAGTCGTGAAACAACAAACACACAAGTTTACTTAAATATTTACCGATTTCATTACAATTTATTCATCGGCAATATTTGAACAATTTTCATTACACCATTGAGAAATTCACGAATAACCAACACAGTGACGAGTTATGGTTGTACAAAATGTTTAAATTTAAACTAAGACCTGTCCGTTTGCTGCGTGGGTAAATAGTTAAAATATGTTATAACATCAGTTTGGAGTCTTCATCAGACTACTAAACCACGCTATCGCACGACCGACGACAAAACGTAACTACGTAGTAATGTATAATAATGTGATAATTTAGCTATATCAAATCAATCCCTCACCGACATATGACTTAAAATAATATTTTACAGTAATTTATTTCTCAATTAGATAAGTATACTTGCGCGTTCACGAGTCACACCAATAGATTAGTAAGTAGATGAGCTTCGTGGAAAAGTATAAAATATTGTTATCATAAACGTAAAACATTACAAACATGTTCGTTTATATGTTTATACATTATACTTGAAACCTTACGTATTTGACTTCACTATAGCTTTAATTATTCTTTTATTTTTTTTTTATTTAGACGGAAAGTTGCCCGTTTATGCAATATACAAACATGTACAGCTGGCGGTAGTATTAATTTCGTAAAATTATTAAGTGCATACCTACAAATAACGAATGCAAAATATTTAAATATACATTAAAAATCATCAACAGTTTCGTATGGGAATATATCAATGTAGTAATAAGATTATGACGTAATTATTTTCGTACATCTAATAATATTAAGGTCATGGTTTATAGACTGAAATGGTACATTAAATGTATAATGTTTGAAAAGGTGTTGTTTATTCTTAAAATGTGTGTCTAATGCTGCGACTATGAGGTGTAAACTTCAATCCGGAAAGTAAAACTGGACTGTAAATAGGTTAGTTTATAAATAAAGCACAGATCAAAAATTCTAAATAATGCATACCCCATTTTTGTTTCTAATGATCGGAGCTTTGAAAAACTAATGATGGCAGATAAGAGAAGTGAGGTTTAAGTGTTATACTGCATGTAAAGACATTATGTGACATTCTTTCTATTAGACACGAAATTGTTTTCTTTTCGACGTCCATTCCCAGCCGTAAGACAGGACAGACAGGCTACATTTAACGAAATGGAAATATGTAAATCGATCAGAAATAGTCAGTGCCTTTTTAACATGAACGACGAAAATCATTTTTTACGAAAAACCGTTGCCTTGCCTATGCCAAACTTTAAACAATAAGAGCTTAGAGCACGGTTTCAATATTCGTTTATAAATATGCAATAAGCACATATAGGAAATGTTATACTTATAAAGTACGAGTATCGAGAACATACCTTTAATACGTATTGAAAACAGAACACGGCTATAACCATTGTTAGATACTTGCTATAGTGAATTTTCAAGGGATCAAAACCGTTTTCGATTTATAAATTCGGAAATTTCCTTAGCAATAAATACCACGGTTGTTCGATGTAGTGACACCGTTATCACTCACACGCACGCACGGATACACACAACGCACACGGCGTATTTTATTTTATTTCTTAATAGTTTGTCGAGCGCAACGGCAGAACTAATACGATATTCGACCGCGTAAAACCGACAGTAAGTTTATCGTAAATAATTTCACTCGCGAAATACAGATAAAACGTACTTACGAGTCGTAATGAAGTCGAGATAATTCAATGTATTCTTTTCGATATCGTATCCCGAGGGTGTTTGAAATAATTGCCCTCGATTATGCATACTCGCCGAGTACAGTAGAATGCCGAAATCTTGATGATACGCACCTCGCACACCGTATCGGAACATCATTCGACGACGTGATTCGTAAACTGTAAATAAAAAACTATTTCCATCTTCATTTAGTCGCACGCAACCTCGACAACGGATTAAGCTTGTAAAGGATCTTATCGGGTTTCCTCGTCGTTTTTCCTTCCTGTTGTAGACTTTATCCGTAATGCCATCGTCGTCGTCGTCGTCGTCCTCGTCCTCGTCGTCCGATGAACCCTTGTTCCGATAATTATCGTCGACCGGACGTTTCAACAATGTCGTATACGCAAGTACTGTACGTATATAACTATTATTTTCTTTTTTTCTCGAGTTTCCTCGAAACCCCCTCAACTAAAAAACAAATAACAGGTAAGTATACGCAAGTCCACAGTACATCCTTATCGTATCATCGAATATTCCATTAAAAAAGTAATAATTTAACACTCGAAGAAACTCCATCTATATTCATTAATTATATATTGCAATGGGTTTGATATACTTTATACGTATTAGTTACTTCGACAAACATTTTGTTAGTTTAACATCAAGTTTATTTAAACAAATTTAAGTGTATACTATAATTATAAAAAGTTATTGATCCTGTACCTACTGTAAATAACTTAATCAGTTTTTTTGTGAATATATTTCAATTTTATGATAACATTTAAATTACAAAATTGAATATAAAATACCGTAAACTAATTTTATTTTATTTCATAGGTATAGAACTTCAGCAACACAATAATACTATTACAATTTGTGTATCGCGTATGAATACAATTATTTTCATACCATATATTAAAATTGTATATTGAACAAAGAAATATTCAAAGTATTTTATATTATAATTAATATTAGTTCAAGTTTCATTCATCGAAATGTTAGTCTAAAACATTACTCGTTGGCCATAGCTTTAACATAAGAGTTCATATTAATGTTTAAGAAGTATGCAAGTCGTCAGTATCTGCAGTTTAGTATTTCATGCGTTGAATATTTTTGACGTATTTTTAGTGTAATATAAGCAACTTAAGTTACCTTGTGTTTTATTATACTAATAATAATAATTTTACTTTTAAACCGACCATATATTGATTCGCGTATAAGTCTACAACGAAAATTGACAATGTTTAGTGATATTCCATATTATGCTTCAATGAATATAAAAATGTTAGTCATTTGGGAAATCCAATACCATTTGAAGCCGAACTACAAGCATATAAATCTACCGTTTTCGAATTTACCGGTATCGGAGTCTTATAAATCAATTCCATTTGAATGGGGATGTAGGTGCAGTAAGTTTCCCAATGATTAATGAGAACGAATTCATTTCAAGACTAAAAAAATGTTTTCTATAAAATACATTATAACATTTCACTCGAATCCGATTTTCAACGTTGTGCGATCCATATACACTGCTACGTATACTTTATGCCTGTTAAACGAACATTTTGAAATTTGTGTAATAATTTTAATAAAAATATTTAAAAGAATGTATGAGAACAAAATACATAAGAAAATTTTTTCAAAGCATGGTAGTTCATTAATTATTATATTTGTATGCTCTCTAGCTTGAAATTATTATAATGTTATATCCGCGATACCTACTTTTAGTATATAAATTAAGAAATATAATAAATCAAAATTTCGAATTATTTTCACCTACTATATCAATACCAGCTTTGACTGTGATATGATATAAAAACGTGAAATTTTCATCCGTTTTCCTCATAATATATTATTGTATCGAATGGATAAATAAAAGAAACTATTTTACACGCTTATAGTATTTATGGAAATGGAACAAATATGATTTACGCATCTGTTTGTTATAGTCATAACTACGAATATTTCAATAACTATATTTTTCGAATAACTACGAATATTTCAATAACTATATTTTTCGATACAACATTATTTTGTTTCTGTTGAACACCGTTTAAAATAAACACGGTCGATTATGACTCAAAATGTATATATTATATTTAAAGCACGATTGGCGTTATATAATTATTGTATTATTTATAATAGTTGTTAAACTGAAAGTTCTTAAATAATAAAAATAAAAATAAAACTGCAAGCGATGTATCATTTTGGAAGTACTAAACAGATTTATTAATAGGGTGGAGTGTTTAACGACAGACTTGATGTTCTAGATTCAGTTGGAATACAATGGTTGATACGGAATGAAAGTTGAAAAGATGTAATTGCGAAAAATGATACACACACATGAAAGTAACCATAACAGTGTTCTGAATCAATCGGTCTGTTCGTATATAATGTGTATAATATATATATATATATATATATATATATATATATATATATATATATATATATACATACATATATATTTATATGGACGGACGTTTGGGGCAAATTTTTTTTTCGTGCCTAAAGGTTTTTATTTTTACGTTTTATTATTTCATTTTTATCGAACAATACATTACGCTGATTGTTTTCTTTTTATGAACGCGTAATTGTCAAGAATCGAACGGGAAATTTTCCTCGGTAGCACACACGGCGCGCGGATCGCTGGGTCAGACGTCTGAACGAGTAATTTATTTGATTTCAGTTCTATATAATATATTTTATACGTATTTCGGCAAAACGATTTTCCAGTATGCTTGAAGGCGGTGGCCAACATTGTCGGTACACCGTGTGTGTTTTATTCAATTGGACTCCGACCGACCAATGCGTTTTCCGCCCCACTGTTTTGTTCCGGTGAAAAAAATCTATCCGACGGAAGCAAAAATAAGTTACTCACTCGTTTTTGGTACGCGCAGTAACAATAAAACAAAACCAACGACGCGCAGTGTTCCCCCGAAAATGATTGTATGGTTTCTCGCGGTCGTCGTCGTTTCGTTCGTTTTTTTTTTTTTTCGATCCGTGCAGACGTGACGGTAGCATGTATAGTGTATACGTAATATTATTGCACGTAAATATTGAGGTAATCGAGATGGTAAAAAAAAAACATGATCGAGAAGAGTGTGGCGAGACATTACATGTACCGCGAGTGTTCTAATTGTGTCGCACAAGTCATAACACCGAATAGAATCGGATATTTATTATTTTATTTATCATGGTGACGACAATGCTATTCCGCCGCGCCGTGTCGCAACTGTACTGCAAATAATGGCGTCCGTTCGGAGATGGTAATGTGCTCACGACTAAATAAACAGATGATCCGACGAGATTGCCGAAGAGAGTGATGTCCAGATGTCCTGCGGACCAGGAAACTGTTATAAAAATGTCCATTATACATAATAATATACTCGTACTCTGACCGTAAGTTCTCTAATCTCTGCTCATTTTATATGGTCACTAACCCTCGAGTGTTTTTTTTTTTTTACAAAATTACGAGTATCCCTGTGCTCGATATCGTGCTTTTACTTTGCCGTATCCACGTAGTACGTATTCCCATCGACTCGTGTGCATACGTGCGTAACATATACATACACGCATATACATAGGGTGGCCCACCGGGATTTCACTGAGCGACATCCTCCCATGTTTATATAGAGATAATAAAATTCTGTTTTTTTTTTCATGAGATTTATTATAAAAAAGTTAAAAATTAACTGTTTATTTTATTACTTTTACAAATTTTGGAGGTAGCCGATCTGTGGGGCTTATTTTTCTAAAAAATGTTAACGGTTTAACTTTCAATTTTCAAACAACTTCTTGATTTTTAATATTTTTTTCTAATTTACAAGAAAATAGTGTAAATTATTATCATCTCGTCATTTTTCCGATAAGGCTTATTGATAATATTATTATTATTTTAAATTGTGCAAATAGTACACTATTTGCATGTTAACTCAGAAAGTAATTCAAATCATAAATCCCTTCAAAACTGAAAGAAGCTGAACCATCGACATTTTCAAAAAACAAGTAATACATAAAGGGTATCTTCGAATTTCTAAAAAATTATAAAATTTAAAGTTAATTTTATAATTTCCTTAGTAATAAACTTATATTTATCAAACTATTGTCAATAAATTAGGCTTTTTTCCAAGGATGCTCATAAATATATATATATATATATATAATATATATATACGTATAGGTATGTATATATAATATATGTTTATACTTGAGATATCGCCCTGTATAAATCCCGGTGGGACACCCTGTATATATTGTATAGATCTGTTTCGTTTGTAGGGAAAAAAAACCTTCGTTATGCTCAAGAATCAAGATGCACGTGGCAAGATATACAAACCGTTTTGTTAATCTACGTAAAAAAGACTAATTTCACACGCGCATTACATACAACACGCACACGCCAATCCCAGTGCCTGGCACAATAGATATATTTTGCAAGACGTCGTCCGTCGTGGCCTTTAAAAGCAATCACAATAATATTACTATTATATAATATTGTACCAATGTCGTCCACCCTGATTACCTAGATATTGTGATTTTATATGACAAAATAAATATTATGAACGACCAGAAACAATAGTTTTAAATAAAACATCTAAAAATGAAAATTCGAGCACTGAATAGAAAATGGATTATCTCTTTCCTACGCCGCTACAATAAAGCCGTTTTTAAAATAAATGTATCTTAATTTGGTACGAACAATAAAATAATTCAATTAAAATATTAAAAGCTTTGAGTAAAGCATTTAAATAATTTTTTTATTATAATTCATATTGTTACAAGATAAACATTATTATATTAATACCTCGTGTAATAAAATCCTTGGTGCTAAACATATCTATTATTTCGTATAATGGTAGTCTGATTGGTAGGCATAAAATCGGAATTTAAAACAATGTTCAAAAAAATACGTACTATAGTTGTAATAAGTTCTATAAAAAAAAAATTCGATGAGAAATAAATGATAAAAAATATAAATTTCAACTTTATAAATTAAGCTTATAACATTTCCTCGGGAGACTTAAGTACGTCCATTGTTAAACTATAAAAACTGCCACTTTAATGCTAACAATTGATGTCTACAAGGAAAAATATTCAAATAAAACTTCAATTATTGCCGACATCTTAGAAATCGATTTGTATACATATACCAAAATCGCAAAATGTACCTACAATATTAAATGAAAATTTGAATTTCCAACACAAAATATCAAATCAAATTAATCGTTCACACGAATGGTAAAAACGGGCGAAACTTCTATAGTCCGTGCACCGAGAGAGCGCAAGTCGGCGGCGACCAAAACAGGTCATAGTCCGCGCATTTCCCACCAACGTGACTCTAACGTTGGGCGATTGGCCCCCTACCCTGAGAACCGTTATGAGAACAATTAATGATAGTCATGAATTGGCGAAGTTCGATAACAGACGATAGCGTGCGGTGGCTTACGACGGCTTACGGCGGTCCACTTGGTGGGGGAAATTAGACCTAGAAACTGCGGAGCGCTTTCATTTGTATGCGCGAACGAGTTGCGCTCTTTCGGTGCACGGAGATTTTATAGATCGGGTGAGATACAAGGAAAGGTGAATGATATTTCTGTATTAGTATTTTGAACTTGAAACCAATGTGTTATTTTCCATTAATAATTGTGAAAAAACGATTCTGAGTGAAGGAGGTCGGGTGGATCAGATAATATATTTTCTAAAGATGGTCAATATAGTAGAATAACCAATAAAATTAGTTTTTTTGAAATAACTAATATCATGTAATTAAAATTGTAGTCAATACCCATAGTCAAAATTTAATTTTCAATGCTTATACAATTTGGTAGCCATTTTCCAGTAAAAACAAATGTTGTTGTGTTCCTAGATCATTGAAAATGAACCCACCGCAATATTAATATACGAACAAATAGCATTTAAGGTGGTGAGCAAACGGAGAAAAGAGACAAATAAAACGAACAGGTGAAAAATCACGAAAATCCCAAATTGGCGCTGACAGAGGAGGTGATGTAGGTAGTTCTAAAACGGCTGAGAATTAGACAAGCCTGGATTTACACGAAAGCATCGAATGAAAAGAAAACGCCGAGAGAATACGCGATGAGACTTGTGTAGAGCCGTGGCTTTTGAAAAAGGTGAACATTTGTTGTATTATCTGTAAAGTGAAGAACACGAACAATTAGAAAGAAATTCTAAATAATGGTATCTTCAATGGTACTTTGGTACTTTAAGTCACCTTAAGTGTGTTTTTCATAATTTACCGGTTTTGAAACCAGAGGAAATGTATGATTTTTCCATCTATGATTTAATGACAGTTTATTTAATAGAATCAATAATAATTTTAATATATAAAAAATGTTTAGGAGAACTTCTCGCCAACCACCACGAAGCATATTCTGCGTTACGCTAGTAGGCTGAACTAAACCAACTTGAGTTTTTCCCAAATAAATATACCGGAACCCGACTCGTGTACTCGATAAAAAACCAATTCATGAGGTTTCTTAAATTTGGGATCCAACTTGAGTTTGTCCGAGGAATAAACACGCATTTTTTCTTGGTTCATCGATTACCAACAAAGTGAACTACACTATAGATACCCAAATATGACTCGATCGTGTCTACTTATGGTAATATTGGCCATACGAAATAGGTGAAGAAAAAAATAACGGTAGGTAATAATGAAAAAATTAAAGGAATTGCCGCGCACGAAGAATCGGGTAGACAATCACGAGTCGCCCTGGCACAAGGGTTGTAGCGTATGGCAACGCTGGGGCATGGCGTAGAGCAAGCGTTTTTCCCCATACAATCGCAGTCACGTTTTCCGCCAAGTACATCGTGTAATAGTGTGCAATGTGCATTGTGCATACATAGCGAACGTTACGGTAAAGTTGTAATTATCACGTACGGCAAATGTACTGCAGTGAGGCGCGTCAGGATTTCGCTGCAACGGTGAAGTATTTAATAATATATTCTATACGTATATTATATGCGATATAATACCACGTATCTCGGATATAATCAATTACGCCCGACACTGTATGCGCAGGGTTAACGCATTGAAAACCAGACGCATTGCATTGATCGAACACCGCGATGCAAAGCCCAAAGTTCGCGGTACCTGTCGGCGATTTATACGCCAATAGTAATAACAATAATAATTGTGCCCGGCCGCCACGTGGTCAGACGAGCGCGGTGCGCCTGTAGCCCGGGTCTCTAAAAGTTTAACCGTGAAAACAGAAACCAAAGTTATTGGTTAATGGAGGCGTGTTTTGTTTGTTCGACGTTTCGGGCCGTCCTGTACAAAGGAGACCAACGGGGGGAGGGGGGACAAGTTTCACGTGAAACGTACAAAAGCGAAGCTGAACTACTTGTCCACCACGGCCACTGCGCGATTAAAACTCGCGGGAGAAAAAAAAAACTAACAAAGCATTCTAACTGCGTAATGATGTATAACAATATACGTCGTTGGTAGACGAACATAGTACGTATAATGAACACACGACGTGCGGTTCAGCGGTTGCCAATTTCGCGAGTTGTAACGATTATAGTTGACCACCGCGGTATAAGTACCGTTTGTATTGACTGTACTGTTGGTTTCGCAGCCACACAGTATAAAAGACTTGTACGGATTCCAAAGAACCGATTCTGTTACCAAAAGTTCAACAGTACACTCTACTTGAGAACCAGAACCTAAACGAAACATTTTCAAAGAACCGGAATAATATCAGAATATTGTGAATCACGCGATGGAAAATACCTGTTTTTAGAATCGGAGAAAATCAAGTATATGTTTATATAGATCACTTGGATCAACGAAATTATGATCCATATGATTACTAATGATTACTTTATGAGTCTCCCTTTTGAAGAAATGTTTAAGTAACAATTTTCAAGGTCAATACTTTGACCAGTATTATTGGGAATAGGTTCAAACTGAATATCGCGCATGACAAATCATTTCTGAATAGGTACGAAAAAAATCTAAGTATTGGACAATAATGTTATTTAGTAATCCTTTGAATTCTTTTAAACGATCGCTTCATTGATTCAAAACTGCAGATTAAAACCGTTCGACACCCATAAATTACTTTTGATCCACGTATTCATCAAAATCCAAATCGGAACCTTAAATGTGAGACAAAAACAATATGGACGATCGCAGTACGTAAAACCTCAGAAAGTACATATACCATGGCTTGGGTAAAAGTAAAATGCACTTAAATGACGTGACGTGGATAATAATATTAATAATAATAATAATAATAATTCATCGAGCTGCTTTTGACATTATTATTTTAATAATTATTATTAGTATCAAAGAACACAAAATAACGAAATTAAATGCTTTACTCGGAACGTATTTTTCGCCGGCTCACGAGTCGTGGGTATGTACGGTAACATTAATTTGTCTCCAGACTCCTCGAGGTTTCCGCAGAAGACTGAGTACGCGAGAGCGACGTGTGGGCAAGCAGTGGGGGTGCGTGCGTGTGTGAGTGTCCTGGTGAGGTGAGGGGATACAAAACAAGCACGCGATGGGATTCGTTACCGCCGCTGCCGCTGCAGAGATCGTTTCACGTACGACAAACTCTCCTGCACGAATTCCCCCGCGCCCCGTTCCCACCAGGTTGCACAGGGATCGTCCTGTACACGTAAATTTATATATTACATATATTATATATATATATATATATATATATATACGTGCGTCTCCTTAATTGTTTTAATTTCCTCCGGTGTGTCCCTGCGCCACCGCCGCCACTCAGTCGCTAATTATTATTCGCTACGCTAACGTTTCATGCGATATGACCGTCCTGAAAATCTCGCGCGACACTCTCGAGGACGACGTGTTGTACAGGGCAGAATTTTACCGTCACCAAAGCGAATGTACAAAGAAGGGTTTTAGGGGTTCAAGCCTCCTCCTTCCCGAAGAGGTAAGAAAATGTATATTTTCATCCCTCTAGACTTATAACAATCAGTAGTTTTTTATCGTACAAAGGTGATAAATTAAATCACATTTTTCGTCGTAATTTTTGCTATTTGTTGTTAATAACTGTAGTCATCATTATAGCTCTTTCAAACCTTAAGAGTTAAAACCCTCCACACATTTTTTTTTGCGCACGTGCCTATCGTCATTACAACCAAAATGATCAATTCTGAATCATTTGCACTTTCTCAGTGTAATTATCGAAACTATCGATAATTCATCCCCAAAGTTAGTATGGATGTGAAATGAGATTTTTAGTTTTTATTTGCACCCAAAGCAATCAAGAATATCGTATTTTTGTTCATTTTCAGATCTAATAAAACGGAATATTAAATTTTGTTTTATGAATTTAAATAAAAAATCAAAAACTCATTGATTTGCAACAAAAAATATGACTTTATTAAAATGAGCTAAGATTCTTATTTAAAACAATTCAACTACACATTCAATTTTAAATTTTTTATTACAAAGTTACTATAAATAATAATAAACGCGTTGAAAATTCTCTTGGTTGAAGGTTTTTTTTTTTTTAAATTACCACCGAAATCGAAATCGATCTTTCTAAAGGACTTTTCGGGTCCAATTCCCAACCTAATAAGATGTATTGCACGACACTTTTGGTGCTGTTTTATTATCCGAAAAGCGCTATTACATTAAAAGAAACCCATCAACATAAAACCAATACATTTAAAGATTTTCTCAGAATCTAAAACAGGGTTAGCTATATTAGACACTTTCGATGTATGTGCGTTTTATATATACTTTTATTCGCATATTTTTCCGTTGTACGGATACAAAAAAAAAAAGTTAAAAAAAAATGCGATCATGTTAACGGGTAAGTTTACAGACAAACATGTCATAGTTTTTTTTTTTTTTTTCACGACGAAATTCCATCCTTCAACAACGCAACAACTACTCTTTCTTTACATGCCATATAATTTTGTGTCACAGCGGTTACATTAGTATACAACTAATATTAACAATTAGTTAACATTATGTATTATAATAATCACTGTGCTGGATGATTTCTTTTTTGGATTCGATAAGCGCACGTATGTATTATAATTCCGGCAGCCGTGTAGTGGCTGTGAAATAAATTTGGGTACAGGTGATTTTCGAAAAAAAAAACGCTACTCCAACGCGATAACGATTTGATTGATTTTATCAATTTCGTCGCGATAATATGTGCAGCGTACCATAGTATTTAGTATGTGAAGTATGTATACAATGGTCAGCCGAGCGAAGTAGTACTAAACGTTACCTCGTGCGTTGATAACGCATCGCCAACTACTAGAACGTGCGCGTTCATACGGTAATCGTCTGTCGCCGGTCAACTTACTGTCTGAACCATTTGTAAACGCGTTTATTTACAGTGTATTATTTACAGCATCGATTGGCGATGGCCGATCGGTATTTTCTAGGATTTTCGCCCCGTTCACGAGTTCTTCTATCATATTTATTTTCTTTGTTTTTACATCCAAAACGACATGAGTACACAACGGTAAAATATGTATGCCACGTGTACGGGGTTCAGACTAGGATTTGTTTTCCTACTCCGGCTTCTTCTTGTGCCCTGCAGCGGATATATAATATATTGTATAAATATTGCACTCGTATATTATAGTATAATGTATGTACAATAACACATAGGTACACTCGCGCATTCGAACCCGAACGATTGTAGCACGGTCTTACGCAAGACCGTGTATTATAGTAATGCTTAAAGGTTGTGTACCAACATGAAGATAAATATTAATACGGGCGCGCACAAAATGCATTTTTCATTCCTCTCTTTTATCGCCAGCGCTTTTGTACTACCAGCGACGGCGGCGATAGTAGTAACTGCACAGTATAGGTAGCTTGGAAACTTGTACACAGAAGCACTCTGTACGCGTTTACGCACAATTAAAAAAAACAAACATTTTCACTCATTATTCTCGAAAAAAAAAATGAAAAAAAAAACCCGTCAAAGTTTCGGTTTTGTTTTAAAAGTATGCGTTTAAAAATATAATGTTACACGAGACTTGTTCACCGATCGATACCTAATGATTGTCAATGTTTTTTACGCGTTTTTGTGTGCACACGTCTGAGGTGTTTTTTAGCCACATTAATATATACATTAATAAAAACCCAAGTCATATCAACAGAACATAAAAAATATAACATAAAGCAATTTAAAAAGTAAAAAAGATAATATTGTTCAAGGAGTGTTCATTATTTTCTAGTATGTAAATAAATACCTACCTAAAACTATATTATGCTGTCATGTCGATAAAAATTATAATACTTACTAGTAAAAAATTCAAGTTGAATTTATTTATTAATAAACAACGGTTCAATTGAGTTTACTCGTCATATTAATTGGAACTAATATCAAGCACACACTCGTGTCCAGCGCAAACACTAGAGACTACACAGCTAGAAAACAAACAAATTATAACGGTTTTTTCGGAATTCCCAGGGGGAACCTGAGAGCGAATTTCGTTATTTTAACACCGTCTTATGGAAACATTAAAATGATCGATCAGTTATTATTTTAATTTTTTTTTTTTATAGCTTTAAGTAATAATACTTACATATACAGCTCAACAATTACACAATGTTAGGTTATTATTATTATAAAGTACTTTTCACCATTTAGTTAGTAATGGGTTACTTTTAATCCAAATAAAATAATAATAGCCGATGTGATCTGAACGACAAAAAGAGTCAGTATAAACGTTTCAAGTTGAGTTTTTTTATTTTACTATATTATATTAATAGAAAATATTAAAAATGAAATGATTACGTTCTTTCGAAGAAAATCGGAATAAGTTTAAAACCCTGACCCGAAAATTCAACAGGAATAATATTTTATTGTGTATAGGTGAGATAAAAATGCAACACGTATATATTCAATATAAACCACATAAGCCGGTGTAACTGTATATATATTATAAGAGCGTCGAATAAATTTATTTTGATATAACAATAATATACGTTTGTGCTTGGTTGTATATAGAGCTCAAAAAGTTGCGATAAAATAATGAAAGGCAATAAAAAAAAATATATATATATATATACTATAGTTATATTCGGAGTTATGGTGATTTATGTATAGCTGTTGAATAATTATTGCCAAGACATTTAAACTATACAGTATAATATACGCAACGTTTATTCAAATTTAATTTTGAGTATTATTTAAATTGATTGTACGCGGCGTACGAAAGTGTTATTTTCAGAAAAAATATTTCAGATATCAGAACTGCAGAACTGCACAAAAATGTAAGGTTAATTTCAAAAGAGGAAATTCGTAATTCGCTCAGTTATAAATGTTCTCATTTTAAAACTCGCAGTACGCAGCTCTATTCGAACGTAATTGTCGCACTTTTTAATGCGCTGCAGCGGCACACTGCAGTTGTTTACGTACGCCCCCTCGAAGTTTAGGATTTGTATGCTGTGGTACCGCACTACGCCGTACCAACAAGACCGGTGCGTATTATTTATACGTTTGTTAACTAATAATAATTGTTCAGTCTTGTTGGAAAAAACGAATAAATATTCGAACGGATTATAATATATTATACGATGCACTGCAGTATTATTCTAACACGCTGCACGAATAAAATACTTCGATCTGACCACGGTTTAACGTGTATTGATAAACCGTATTATTCGACGCACGCGCGCAAGATGCATTATCATTTCCGACACACGTTTAAACGTCATTATGTGCGTATGAATCAGGAAAACTTAATACGCAGGGTTTTAGTTAACCGCGAATGCGTGGGACAATCGCTGTACGGTGTTAGTCGAGTCGGGCTGGTTCGTGCGCAGCAACATTATAAGAGAAAATATAAGTGTCAAAAGGAAACTTTTACAACAACGCGGTAAACTTTCGTACCCGGATTACAACTTTGAAGGGCTTGTCTTTGGGCTACTTTCGAAACGGACCTAGAAAAAATATCTTTAATGTAAATTTCACTACACCGCTAAAAACAACTTTTGTCGTTTGATGGTAGTATACACATATAGTACAGGTATAGGGAGTATTTACCCACATTGCATTATAATATTCACGTGTAAGTTAAGTAGATACTTTCGGTACCTATAGATTTCGCGTGTACATATACATATTTTATTTATGAGATTTTCGTCCGTCTAATGTTTGATAACTATCTACACTCGGTTTTAAACTTCAGACCCGAGGAAAGCGTTGTGTATGATATTAAATATTTCGTTTTTATTGCACGCACAGTGTATAGCGTTTGAAAGTTTTACTTGTCATTTCGAAACCTTTAAAGAGCTCACAACAAAAGGTATCTAAAAACAGCAAGCAAAGCCTAGCTTGATAAAAAACAGACTTTTAATTTATAACATAAATTCACCACATTTACGAGATCTAAGAGCATTATACATTTATGCATACCTTGAAATGATGGAATATTAATTATAAAATGTACAACTGTTTTGCTTGCAGGTACAGTCGACTCTATGTAGCGTTGAAATTACTGCTTAGTCCTAGAAATGGAAATACTCTTTCAAGCTTTGTTTTCGTGGTTCTGAGTATTCCGACCGAGTCAGTGAAGGTTTGTAGACTGGACGAACGCCCGGCCACTGAAGTTTCATTTTTAACATTTCATTTCGTAAGCTTCGTGAGATAATAGTGCTGCAGAGCGGTGTATTTGGCTGAGAAGCTTTTCCATTTTCTTTCGAACAAAGGTTAAACAGATTGAACAACGAAAGGGTACGTACAATAAATCACAATGGGAAATTGAGGAGGGATCGGTCAAAATTACGCTCGAGTTCCGGCAAACGGGATTTGTCGAAAACATCGTTTTAACAAGTCGACGGCGTTTATAAACCCCGTTTTAAAACGTGCAGTTGTATCGAGCAGGTAAGCGTTGAACACAATGTAGGCATAGAAACTATATATGTATATTTAATACAGTTTGTGGTGATTTCTAAATGGTACATTTATTTTTTTATTTATTTTACTAAGAATATTTTACAATCTATGCTACAAGGCATAATAAGCAAATTATATAACAGAAAATAAATTAAAAAATGATGTGAACATGAAGAGGAAGGCCATCCAGTGATAAAATTACTCTCCGTTAATTTTAAAAGATAAGCTTAAACGTCAATATTTATAATTGAATGCTTACATAATTATTTTACCCATGTTGATCACGTTCACAAAAATGTATTAAATACAACAATCAGAATCGTCCACATCAAATTGTTTGGATGTTTAATTAGAGAACGATCACGCAATGTATTTCTAAACGTCATATAATAGTTCATATAAATTTGTCAAAATTACTCCGTGCAGTGTGCGCACCACATAACTAAACGGGCGCAATCCAAACGAATAATGCTCGTAAAACATAATTTTCAGAACATTTAATCGATAAGTCCATCATCGGATTTTCAAATCGTACATAATTGGTGGCTTGTAATAATAAAATATTGTTTTCCCTTCTAATTCCCTGTCTCCGTCACGCATATTTGATTAATTTTATGACACGATGCGCGTTGTACATTTTAATATAGTTTTTGAACGGCGATTAAATCTTAAAACTAATAATCGGTAGACGAATTAAACGAGTTAAATTGGTTTTCACTTTAATTATCGAATAAAAAAACAACCATGTGCTTATCACATAATTATATAACGTCATAATTATATAAAAATAAACACAGAAATTGTTGACGAAAGTGATTACAATCGGTTGTTTTACAGTTTATACAAACTTGGAAGTTATCCGCTTGCGTGGAAAAAAAATAATAATAACAATAATAAATAACAACAGTTAAAGAATTTAAGGTATTTCATTACAATTATTTTGAAATTGATCGTTGTATACGTTTCACGCGAAACAATAGACAGCCAGGCTGTCGAACTAAAATTGTTAACAATTAAAATCTCGCGAGTTAATAATCAAGTACCTATTATTTTTTTTCGATGATTAATTATTTTAATTACGCCATGTTATCAATTATTTATTTCAATTACGAGGATTTCGTGGGACAAAGAAAATCTGTAGATAATTAAATTTATTTAATTTGTTAAATAATAATTATGAAAATTCATACTTTACCGATCAAATAAAATTTATATATATAGGTACTATGGAAACACTTTATAATTACAACATTTTTTATCTTTTTCTTTGATCGTCCACGAGTTACCGTAGTCGTTAAATTGATTAAGTTTTTATTTTCAATGGAACTCGTTACGTATTCCTACGAGTAACTTGATTCTGTCTATATTATTATATTTATTTATTTATCTATATATGTATATATGCATTAAGCTCAGGCATAAAATTCCCGCACTGTACATTCGAATACAATGAAAGACGTACGTCACTGAAAGTGTTGTTGAATTAAAATATACGGCACCATTCAACACGAATTACGATTCGTTTTTAGAAACGGAATGAAAAAAGTTCATTACAGCGCTGTCACTGCAATGTGTATACGACGACAGAATCTCGTGAGGATTACGGATTCTCCGACCACCTAGTGTACGTTATACGTTTTTCTTAAAAATATATCGAAGTCACATTTCTACATTTCCGTAGAAATTACATACATTTTGGTATCCAATGACTTACCGTTTCACGACGGTTTGAAAATTAAAAAAATACAAAAATGATAAGATACCAAACGTGAAACGCGTTACTCTAGATTTCACTCGAAATTATTCACAATTTTTTCAGATTTTCCAAATCCTTTGGTTTCCTCGCTCTCGTGCAAGTCCCACTCACCCTGGGAATTCGATTATCCGTTTTAAACGACCATGATTTAGAGCAGTGGTTCTCAACCTTTTTTTCACGGCGGCATCCTTGTTATATCCGTTAAAATGGCGACGCACTTTAATAATTGATGGATTGTGGTATCAATGCATTTATTTTTGGTGTTTACCGTCGTATCATGACGCCATAATAATGTCATATATTTATATTTTGAAAACACACAGTTTACATTTACTAATGCATAATATGCAATCGATATTTATAGAATGAAAAAATATTTGACACACATCACGGAGAGACGCGACACACCGGTTGAGAACCATGTGAATTGCAAATATCCTTTAATGGAAGAAGAAAAATTAACTTATAACGCAGCACGATACTTGATATTTTTTCTCCGCAAGAAACTTCTATAAATCATAAATATATTTTTAGGGGACAATAAGGAACTCAAAATAATTTTTTGTACAGGAAAAATGTCGAGTACCATGCTACGTTATAAGATAATTTGATTTTTAAAAAAAAGTCTAGTAAAACATATTTTTTTGAAATTCAGATGTTATTTATAGTGATATTTACATCAGTTACACCTAAAAATGGTATATGATGAGAATAATATGAAATATATAATTCATCGTATTCATACATTTCTATATCTTACATCTATATCTAAATCTTCGTCTCCTTCATTTCCTTTTCTTTAAATTGTTTTGACGTATAGCATTAGAATGCATAATGTCGAAATCCACTTAATAAATAAAAAGTAATAAAATGTTAATAAATAACCATGGTAACGAATACGTTACGAAAATTGGCCAAGAAAAAAAAAGTTGTATCTAGTCCAAAAACATATTTATGTTTAAAAATGTACATAAAAGTACATCGGTGACGAGCATGCGTGGGTGCTGTGCGTGTTATCGTAATAATTGTATTGTTATTGGTAATAATATTTGAAACCGTGGAGCATAAAACAAACGCGTGTTCGATAACGAATCAGCCGTCAACGAACCACGTACCTATAACTATACAATAATATGTTAAACTTTCGCTCCGGCTAAGGTGCCTTGAGGCAATCCGGTGTTGTAAAATATGTTTCAGTACCTATGTATTATACATATTTACTATTATATTGTTTTAAATCCGAAAGCGACGATAAATGTAATCATTGAAATTACCGCGTCCAAAGTGACAGAAAGTTTATCGCAGTGTTGATAGAACTACACGTGTTTACAATATGAAATTCTTAGAACAACATCGCCGCAAGTTCGGAATGAAATTATGAATAAGGTTACGAGTACAATGCGCATTACACAGTTGTATTGTTATATTGTGTACTTGGTTCGGTTGCTCTTCGGATAATCGAACGCGTTTCCGCGGTTTTACAGTATTAGAATATTAGATTATCGAAATCTTTCGTTTCGGTTAGTTCGAAAAAGTTACATGTTTAATACGCCAAAGTGCATAGGCTTAAAAAAGCTTTACGTTTTGTGGAGTGTTGGAATGTGGAGGGGGTTATATATAATTTATAGTTTTTCAGAAATGTCGTCAGTTTTCAAGATGGGCCCGTTTACAATAATCTTAAGAGGATTATTAGTCACCTATATATTTGCGACTACGCATCAGCTGCGTTAAGTTTTCAAACTGGCAAAAACTTGACATTAAGTTTAGTTTTACAAGAACACACCTCCAACACTTAAAAAATGTTAATAACTCACTCAAAAGCAAGATTTCATAAGTTTTGAGCTGTCGATAACTATTTAAATATATAATTTGAATGTCCGCGTAAGAAGACATTCTCTTGTCGTTTTTCGTTTCATTATATTATGATGCACGCATAGCGTTTGCCCTAAAAGTTCTCTACAACCATCGTACAATATATATCAGGATCAGGTGGCAGGGATCTTATCCGCGACGTATTTCCGAAGGATACTGTGCGAGACCAAAGAATATTTTCGCCTCGGCAGTACAATGTGTTAATAATTTAGCATCTAAAATGTTTTAATTTGGGCGAACAACAGGTCATGAAACTTGCATATTTAATAAGACTGAAGAAAAAATCATCCTTCTCTGGTTGTTGACTCTCTTGTAAATTGATGTTTGTTTTTTTGATCCTGTTAAGATCATGGTGCTCGGTACTGCATCATATTCGCGAGTAAACGATCGGCTTTGACGTCCGTCCGCGTGACCCAAACAAATCGTGTACAAGAGTTATAACACTATAACAATAATACGACTGACGCGGAATCGGTTTGCCGCGTCGCTGATTTAAATATTTATGTTTTCCACGTACGTATCATGTGCTGTGCTATTGGCTGTCCGACCATAAAACACGCGTCACCGACGGTTGAAAATTTTTCGACCGTCAAAACGTAGAGTTTTACGACAAGATTATTATCGATGCGACGACCGCCGCGACGGGATATGTAACGGGAAAGCAAAACCGCAACCCGTACACGTCATGTGGCCTGGCCTACCCGTTCAACTTTAGGCACACACGATTTTTCGCCATTCTATTTGACGCGCAAATGTAGCGAGCTCCTGCGAAAAAATTCCACGAGTCAATATAGATTTGGCGCCGGTGAAACTGTAGGAGACGCTTTTCTCCGCCCACCGCCGCGCATCACTGATTAGCCGCTTTCCGTCGATTTCTCTATCCTATTACAATTAGCGCGTGCGCGATCCCTGCAATGGTTTCCTGCGGCGGGTGTCAACGCGTGTTTGGCGACGAGTGTACGCAGACCTACCATGAACATCGCGGTCAGCCGGCACCAGACGGGACGTGACGATGGCGATGTGTGGGAATCGTACGCACGAATATCGCGCGCCCAGTCGGAGAGAAGAAACAGCTATAACGGTGCACCCGGTATACGTACTGATGAGATTTAGTGCAACGTAATCGTGTGAACATATGAGTGCTCTTTCGAGCGCAACAGAAACCATTTTTTTTACGTTGTATCTATTCGCGCACTCGAGTCGTCGGCCATCGACCCTCCCGAATATTACTTAGCGCCGGCGGCCCGGATCGCGATCTGTATACGAGTACATCGTCGTAACGCCACGATGTCGAAGGTGTTATCACAGTTATAAGGGGTCACGGCGGACCCGAAGAAATCGACCCGATAGCCGCGGGAGCCGGTATTGCTTGTCGGCGGATTAGTGCACCTATACACGCTAAACGTGAGAGTACAGGGGGGGGAAGAAAAAAAAACGGTTCGAGTGCATCGTTTTCGAGAGACTTATACTGTGACTGCAGTTGTTCAGCGGATCAGTTGCACCAATCGATACTACGACACGAACGAACACTAAATAGCCCGAACAAAAGGTGCTTTTATATTATTGTTACCCGCAACGATCGCTCTTAACATTTTTTTCATCTCGGGCACATTATTTCTCTCTCTCTTTTCCACGGAATATGCACGAGCTTAAACACTCGTAACTAAATGTTATAAAAAAAGGGGCACGGAAACGGCACGTATTACGTAATAATTATGATAGATCGCATACGTCACCACGCTCGGTGGACGACTTCCGTGGTGGCGATGCAGTTGAAAAATATACTACAGTACATACGTGTGGGGGTGGTCTAGAAATAAGAAATCTCTGCAGGCCGAAAGGCTATTATAAATACACCTCGATTTGTCAACTGATGTACTCGTATGTAGCTACTACGGTACGTGCGACATTTAGAATAACGAAGATTTTTTTTTCTCGATTAGAATATAAAATATTTAGAATCTATTATTATTTATTTTTTTTTTTTTGTACATACGAGTACAATACGAGTAGGTAAATTTTATGAAATATAAATTACAAACCAAACATGGAAATACACGAGAAGGGAGGTCAACTAATGTAGATACTCTCTGACGTTGGTTGAAAGGCTGGTTAATATTAGTTAACAGTTTTCGGAAAATTGCTTTTCTATATTATACCATTTGATGTCTTGAATATCCTTACAAATCGTATAGCTGTCCTCAAAACGTTTGCTAATGAATCATTTTTTCAACTGTTTTTATCATAATTTTTTTCATTTTTTAAGTAGTTTAATTATGTTTCTCGGAATAGATTATTTCTTTGAAAATTTCGATACGTCACTTTCCAGAATATCACATGTACATATTTCTACATTTACTTTAAATATATAAACTTTATCCAAATAGATTTTATTAATATTTTACTTTCAACTTTACTTAATATTTAATAATTTTATTTTACATTCAATACAATTTGCCTTGATGGTTTGACCTAGAAGAAGAAAATTTAAAATTTAAATCCATATAAATGTGATGACTTATTCGCTCTATGTCCTCTATGCTTTTTACACTCTTGATTAGTTAAAAATTAGGAGACTATTTAATGTTAAAGAAAATAAAAAATTAAAGTTTAAAAATCCCTAAAATTAATTTTATTACTAATTTGCAATACCTATACTGAAGATAGTGGCATATATAAACTTTTAATAACTTAATATAGATATTATTTTCGATAAAAATAAGTAAATATTAAATTTTAAAATAGACACGGCTTGTGTTGATAAATAAACAAAATAATTGTTTACATATTGTTAAAAACAATATTATAAAATAATAAGTAAGAGCAAATACACTTAAAATAAACACACAATTAAAATAATAAAACTGTAGTACAAAAAACCACCAAGTAATATAATACGTATATGCTCGTTTAAAAGTTATTCTAAGTACCCTTTTTCGCGGAAAATATATAGATTAAAATAATGTTCACTTGACCGAGTTTTTTTCTCTCTATACTACACCTGCATCGAAGTATAAAATACTACGTGAAGTGTGTGTGTGTGTGTGTGTGTGTGTGTGTGTGTGTGTGTGTGTGTGTGTGTGTGTGTGTGTGTGTGTGTGTGTTTGAAGCAAGTGTGTTGCTTCTCCAACAGTTATATAATACTATTTTCATGAAACTAATCCATCAAAAACATTATATTCTCATAAGCTAATAGTGAACGAAGGAGGAGACCCCGGAGTTAATTGATCGGAAAAACAAATGATAAATAATATGCATCTTAAATATTAATTAACTACTACCTGGTTATATTTTAATGGTATTAAAAAAAATAATGAAAATTTTTCTACAATTCTTAACCAGAAAATCTTTGCCATAAGCTAATCTTTACGTTTAAAATCGAGATACTTATTTTGTATTATCCGTTAAGCGCATGTGCTTTTGGATGGCATAGAAACCAATGAAAATAGAATCGTATAATTAATTTAAACCGTATAGGTACCTACTTCAGTGTTACTGTACAAGTATTAATTGAAATATATTATACAATAGGAGAGAATAATAGACCCAAACGTTTAGATTTCGTTTTTCCTAATACAATGTACGAACAATAACAAGGCTGTAATATATTTTGTACATAATTGATAAGGTCGAGTCAGGACTTATAGCCCAGGGCGGTAATTCAAACACGGAGTCTTAGTCTTGCCTCTTTCGACTGTAATATATACCTATCTAGAAGTACTAAAGTATAACGGTTCCAGCATTCGTCGGCTGCATCTCGGCCGACTCAAGCCTAACTGATGTTGTGCTATAAATTGAAATTAATTAAAACAGTTGATGGAAGGTATCTATAACAACAGTCCAGGATGGCGATTGTAATATTCATAATTCGCGCGTATTATCTAAGTACATTATACTTTATGGCGCCCCGTATCACGTAATTATAAATAAGGTGAAGCAAAACTTTCGAAACGTCCGATTCACCGTCGTGAAATTACAATAAACCGTGCGTCGGCCGATTCAAACATATTATTCAATTATTTCTGCGTACCCGCGTCGGACATCCTAAAAAAATAAATAAAAAAACCACAATGGTTACAAATCACTCGTGCTACTCGCATAGTCGCATCTGAAACAAACTACAGATCGTTCAGTGTGCAAGTAATTTAGGTTGGTAAAAAATCGAGAAAAACTTGAACAATATTTTTTTTACCGTACCCGTACACGTAAGTTTTCCATTTGTGCAACAATATTACTACTTAAACCTAAATATATATATTTATACTTAGATATTCATATTTTAATTTTCAAGTAAATGTGTTTAAATACAATTTTCGAAACGTATTATATAATAATACGTCGTGTGAACATTTGAATATTCCGAATGGCATAATATCTCTACGTGTTTCAGTTAGTATCACCGTATTGATATTAGACCGATGAAATAGCACATATTATAGCACAGCAGCGATAAGAGATAGGTTTTCCGTCAATGGATTCAAACGTTAATCTCAAATCGACGCTCCAATTAAAATAATAATGTACCATACGTATATGACGTAGAGTTTTTAGGTTTATCGCGAGGCAATAGCTGCTATTAATTCGAGACCATAATTTCGGTATTCATTGACGCATAGTATCAATGTTGCCGAACGGTTCGGTTATCAGTTAGCTTTGGTGAATACGAAAACACCCAAAATTACGGCAGTACAACATTTGGTCGTATTACAAATTATAATTTATTACAACGTAAATTTTCGTATTATCATATATCAATGATATATAGAAAACCATCACAGAACCGTTAAGCTACACTTAGTAATGGTTATCCGAGATTGTGCAATTTCCGAGAGCGGAGAAATAAGCGCGTCACCCTGTCACCCTTAAGGCGAAAAATTACACAATTTTTCAATAATCGATTCATAACCAATCTTAACTACGAGTTTATAATTTGTAACCTTATTTTGTACTGCAGTTACGTAACGGAAATCCCCTCATAGGGATTTGCCAGCGTGACGTACCTCTATGACCGAGTGCTCTTACCTTACTGGTATTTGTCAACTACGATGCCTCAATTATTACGCATACACGCGGATATTGTATACATTTTGATGCCAAATACTTAAAAATGCAAAGCATTCAACAAAGTATTTCTGCAAACACTACACTGTCCAAAGTTAACGATACGACGTACTAATGATAATTATACACGGCTGCGGGATTGTCGCAAACATCCTTTGATGTCACATCCTAGACTACCTAGAAGAATAAATGTCCTCTTCAAGGATGTGCACCAACCAATACGACAAGTGCAACTTTCCGTAGAACCGTATAATTAAACGGGGTCTACCGACTTACGGAATCAAGCAGTAGCTGATTGTATTATAATTATAGGCAGACATAGCGAAGTCGGCTACGAGACTGTTGACGGAGTCAACACCACCGCAAGACGACGATCAAGGCTCTTTGATATTTCTGCATTTTACCCGATGGTAAGTAAATAATTGTCAACTCAATTCTTGAACGATTAATTTCGACCCTCGGACGATGGCACGCAACCGACCGACCACAACGGAAACAACGGTATCGTCTTGACGACGACCGCGGCGGTGGTATATACTATATAGCACCGAGTGTCCGCACTGCGATCGGTATAAAATTACATTTCGGAAAAGCGGAAGAACAAATGTACATTTTCATTGTTCACCGGTATTGATAAACGGTTTTCATGGAAACCAATGAAATAACGCACGTTCGAAAGGTCCTATTGACTAAATTCCTGTCGCGATAAAGAGCTTTAGGAGGATATTATATAATAATGGACTACGTGAACATTGTAATTTTTTTTTCAAAATATGGCTTCAAAATATGGCTTCAACCTCAGACATTGTAAATGATACTTGTAGAATTTCACGTTTTGAAAAACATCATGCACTATTATAACATACCAGTAAAATATACTATTATATTATACTGATACACACGGTTATAATATAATATATTTGTACGTGGTTGTCTGTATTTTTTGTGTGAGACCCGCCGGGTATCGAGATAAGCTCTACTGACGTAAACTACCTATTATCATGCAAGATCGATTCGCTTCGGTACGTATATCATTATTTTTACGTACAAGTGCGGATTGCGAATGCTTTCGTCCACAAACGGTAGCTGCCGTTATAATTCCTCTGCAAATTCGCAATTATATTGTAAATCATTCGACTCTTCAATATATCATATTTGTAATTGATGCGTAAACGGTTTTTGCGTGCATTCCGCGCTAGCACTTGAAAAACGTAGGACACAGACGGTGCAGTAAAAAAAACAAATGGTTTTTTTTCCCCTATATTTAAGAGAAAATAAATATCAAAACTTATGAACGATTTTATGTATGAGACAACTAAGAAATTTTAGACACCGAGTTTTCTTATACTAATATTACATAAATCTATATAACGTATAATGAATACGCTTGTACATGGTATCATTTTATATACACACAGTAAGTTATTTAACCGCTTACTTATGAATACAAGACGTTGAGAATAATAATAATCATATGTAATCGATGACAAAATCTGTAAGTATTATGTAAGCAAATGTTTGAAGCATTATTTCATCTCCAATTACGTTGACGGTAATTTCAATAGCGAATAGTAGGCATATTATAGAAAAAAAAACGCGCAGTTTACTTTATTTTTTTGCAAGTATGAACGGTTGTAAATTATCATCGATTTGGTTTTAAACGACGAAAGAATTTCGTACTATATACAATTACTCGTTTTGGTAAACAACATTACGTAATAAAACTTCTTTACCTAACATGAATTAAAAGACTTTTGTTATCAAATCAAAAATATAATGATCCGCGTTTTATTTATTCATGTTTTGATTTATATATTATGTACGCGATGATTAATTATTTTTAATGGAAATATTTCACGCACTAGTTCGCGGCCTGTGTTCGACGGTCCTGTATTTCGAACGGAATGGACGAATACGTATTATTTGATATTATTCGGTGCCGTGTATGAATAACCAAAAAAAACTATTATCGTATTATGCAATGATGTACTAAAAAAAAAAAATAATCAACATTTACGAGCAGAGGTAACTTTTAAAGCTCAGAATTGTGCCTACGTTATTTTTTGCCAACATTCGAATACGTCACTGTTTTCCCCTGCATTACGTATATATTGTTATTTATGGTCAAATCGCGTTATTGAGTTGGGCGTGTCTTCAAACCTAATTTACATTCTTTACAATATTATTATTATAGTTACTCATAATATAATCAATGATTTGATTGTACACAGTTCAACATTGTACAACCGAATCTTTATTTCGTCCTTCCTACGCCTGATTTTTTTTCGACACTGCAATTATAATCGGTAGGTATTAAGTATCGTAATTCTACAAGATGAAAACAACTGTAAATACTATAATTTTACAAATAAATTACGTACGATGAAAATACTGACGATAGGTTCAAAGAGTTTTTCGGATCCGCTACACTATAATGTATATTATATACGGCATATATTATTGTCTAAAACGAGTGGTTCCGACCTTTTCGCGTCCTATGTATTTTACTATATTATATCATCCACTGCTGTAGGTACGACATTATAGTGTATTTTGCGCTTCACCACCTGAGAGAAAATCTCTGGCAATTAAAAGATATTTTAATTAAGAACTAAAATACAATATAATTAGTTGGTCGTCGTCGTATTTTTATGCGTACACTCGTCGTTTTTTACAGCTGTCGGGTCTGGTAATTAACACCCGCATGTATTCAGCGTTCAATATTATACTCTGATTAAATATTAAAGAAAAACAGTTTTAAGAGGTACTACTATGAGGATTATTTTCACGTATCATTACTCTGTGCTCGAGAATCTATAAAATTTGCAGGTCTACAAGAATGTAATATTATAAAATATTTCCGGTATCGACGTACATGATCAAATAAAATTATACGATTATGTTTACAACGATAGTTTCGACCGTTCCGTACGGGTTTTTGGCATAAATACGCAGCCATCGGGGATGTAATCAAAATGATATTATCGTATTATTATTACTTTAAATTTGCCCGTTTCTAAAATTTAAAATTACTTTCGCCAAACAACTTTTAAAAACTTCATATTATTTCGATATTACTTCTTCACGTCTTTTGGCACTTGTAGATACATATATATATATATATATATATATGTGTGTGTGTGTGTGCGTGTATTGGAGATATATAAAATTGGCTCAAACTCCAGCTGACCTTTCATTTGTCTCCTGCAAAAGTAATCGTGCGGTCCAATTGCCAAAGTTTTAATAGCCCGTGCCACGCTGACTCTTTATGAACAACCAAAGTTGCCGATTAATGTGATTAGGGGCGGAAAAGAGGGAACAATTGCTCGCAGGTACCCGGCTTTTAATTGAATTTAATCTTATGTTTGGTAAATATAATTTATAGCCATACAGTTAATTTAATTTTCTACCCAAATGACCGTACCACATATTATACTAAGTAAGCCGCGTATTAATAAGTATTATTAAGCGAGCGCGTACGTAATACACACGCATTATAATAAATGTGTTTACATCCTTTGTTTTCATCATTCGTAGGGTGAACAGACCAGTGATTGAATGGTTTAAAATTTATTTGTCGTTAAAAAAAAACTCATAAGTTATATTGCAATATTATACTTAAACAGTTCAAACTTGAAGATTACTATATCTGTTCGTTTCTTTAATAAATATTAAAAACATAAAAAGCTAAATTTGAAATTACTTTTTAACGTAAGTTTTTTAAAAAAAAATACCTGAAATCCTAATAATTAAACACCGCGTACTACTTGAACGGCGTTTTTAATTCTTTGTTATCTAGTAAAAAAAATATGTTGACGAAGTTAAATAACTGAACAGTTCACCCTATTACTTACGTATACTTTTTACCGGGTGTTGATACCGAACGGATACATAAATGAAATTTTTTGTTTTCACCAACGAAAAAGAAACCATCTCGATAAACATAAAAAGTTTAAGTATCATTTTCTTTTTTAAATTATTATTTAAAACGTTAAAATTAATAGTTTCTCAAAAAAAGTCTTTATTTTTCATTGCGATTTTTTTTTGTTTTACCTCCATTAGATAGAAGTTTTTTACCGGAACTTTTGTTACATTAAAAGTGAACCCGTATCTCCGTAAATACTTAAACTATTTCAACTTTTGAGCATTTTCTGTTCTCGATAGCGTTCAATAAAGGACCGCCTAGCTCCGTAACAATGACTAAACACGCGTCATTCATTATTGAAGTGACTCGTCTAATGTTTAACTTTAGTTTTTAGTTTTTTACCGCACATTATTAATGTAGAGATAGTAATAAGCAGTCGTCAAATATTTTTTTTAACTTTCCTAACTCTTTTGTGTTACAATAATAGTATTATTATTATAATTAGTATATGGCTCCGGCAGACACACAATAATAGTTATAAATAGTAATCGTCCCGGTAGTACCCTGATGCCAGTGCCGACGAAATAAGAAACAAAAAAAAAAATCACTATGGCATTTACCAAATCTAAATAACACCCACCAACCTCACATGTCATAAACTTGCATAATACCTACCCAAAAAGTTTATATAAATCATGGTTCAAATTAATGCAAATATTATGTCAGCTAAGCTCCTCTCGCGGTGTATTGAGTAAATAAACAAATAATCCGTATCGTTCTGTAGGAGCAGAAATATATTTTTTTTATGTCAGATACTATACGTTGTATATAGTCTATAGACTTTAAAATAACTTTAAGTCACTATGGTAGCCACCGTACTTGGATACAGGGATCGGCGCCGCTATAGCTGTACCTGACGTGTGCGTAATAAATATAATACAGACGTATTCATATCAATAATCATTTAGCGCCCGCGCAAAGACGTTTCCGTATAAATTATCCAAGTCGAGAAATCGCCTATACGCGACTCTTATATTACAATACGATACGATCGGTATCCTGCAGCAGCATTTATCTTACGTACATTAAACCGGGGTCTTTGAAACCAATATACTATGGATTAAGTATCTGATCAATGCCGCGATACTAAACATTTTATAAAATAAAAAAAAATTGGTGGAAAATAAAATTTTTTTGTAAACGTTCTGTTCCAAATCACTGGGTAGTTCCGTGAATAAAGGCTTCGCTTTACTCAATTTCATGTTTGTTTGCGTATAAATTAACATGCCATATATGTACTGCGCAGTACGCACGCATTAGTTGTTGAATTACGATTCCAACAGAACGGCTATTGAGCCGTGGGCAAATGGTTTGACGGACCTAAAAGCGTATGTATATTAGGTATACACACGGCTTTTCTAAATTCCACGTAGGCCAACAATTCGATACGAACATATTTCGAGTGTCATATTAAAAAATCCGTTGCTGTACCATAAGGTCATCGTGCATAAAATGTAATTATAATATTATATTACATAACGTTGGTCCGTGCGTGCGGACGCGAATGAGTTTTAGCTGTTCGTTTTGCACTGCAAACAACGCGCGCGAACTCTGAAAATGAAACTGAGGTCTTTTTCGCTGCCGCTATATTCTATAGGCGCGTACGTTATGTTAATGCGTTATTATGTACAACAATATCCGCGACCCCGGCGTACGCTAAAACGTCTACGCCGATACATTATGCAAGAATCGCACGCACTCCGCGAATGAGCCAAAACGTGAAATAATCAACAACAGCATATAGGTAGGTACCGCACTTGCTGTGTACGGCTGACACGCCGCAGGTGCGAAACAAAGTAAAACCACTTTGGACCGTGAGATAACGCGGGTACATTCGAGATTCGTGAGTCGCGAGCGTTTTCTTATTTCGAACACGTGCGAGATAGAACAACGAAAGGATGAAATATTTTCTCTGTTTGTTTTTATATATTATATTTATTTTTTTTATTTATAAGACGTATGCAGCGACGAAGTTATGTATTAACTTTTATTATGAAACGCGGGGTTTTGAAAATCTTAAAGAAAATTTCTCCGTGACTTTAACCGTTTTCTCGCTCTATTTAAATTCTACGTGCAATGAAGTGTTAATGAAAACTTCCGTGTCGTCAAATAGCAACTACACCGCAACGGTTATTGCCGAAAATATAGTACTAACCGTTGTATACACTTATACAATTTATAACGCCGTTGCTTTCAGATCCCATTATAATAACAATATCCTACAATATCCTACTATACCTAGTGTGGTACGTGTATATCGCCTAATAACAGAAACACGCGTACATATTATACGAACGGCCATTCGAATATATGTATACCTATACGTATATCATTTCAGTTCTCGATCCACCGCCGCCGTTTATTCGTTCGTATAACATTAAATTTAAACGGCTTCTTATTATTTTTTAATTAAACGTACCCACCGAATGTCTTTAAAGGTTAACGTTACGTTTTAATTCATTAAATCGAGACACGACTGTTTCTGTAGCTAAGTAAATTAATGTCCGTATAGCTTAACGTCTCGCATAAACGTGTCCAACCTCTTTCGTGGTACGATGCAAGTCGTAAGACAAAAGCTATATTATTATCATAGAAACTACATAATATAAGGATTCGCTCGAAAAACCTCATCCGCGACAACTGAGTCAAGATTGTGTAATATGTACGACGTCGGCGACGAGAAGAAGTCTCTTAGGGTAGGGTAGGGGTAAAACAAATTGATAATCTCCAACCTCAAGGGTCGACAGGCACACGCCCACACACAAACACACACACACACACACACACACACACATAGCCACATACCTTCATATATAGGCATTCACTTACTTGTATATACCATTCAAAAATCTCTTGGCCGATACAGAGCATTATCACGGGGTGGGACCTGCAGCTAGGCGCGGTATATGTGTTGGACGGAGTGTGATCGCGAGGACTCGCAGTTGGACTGGACTTTGTTTGCACTTGAAGGACCCATTAAATCGGCGCGCCGTCGGATAGAGGTCACTTTTAGAAGGTTAAATTACATCGGCAACAACAACAACCATTAACGGTGTATACACGAGCTGTAGTAACTCTAGGCCGGCGTTGTGCTGACGCCACGTGTACACAAAGATATAAATACACACACACACACACACACACACACATATATATAAAGTGAGAGGTACATGAAGAGACGTGGAGGCCGAAACAGAGAGAGAGAGACAGAAAAATAAAGAGACAGTGACAGAGACGCTATAAAAGAGAAGTGGAGAGAGAAAGAGAGCTTAAACAATCGATCATAGCTGTTACCGTTTCGCTACCGACATAAATCCTATACGTAGTACCATCAGTCGTAGTCGTTGTCGTCGGACCCTCTAACACGCATCCACCGTAAACCAAGTATATGTGTGTTGCTTTCGATCCGTATCACTACGACGTTCGGGGACGACAATGCGTTTTTCCATTTGTACGCGTTATAGACGACGTGTACAAGTACGGCGTAACCGGCTCCTCTCGATCGAGTTTAAGTCGGAAAAAGGTTACTCGACGTGATTGGGTATCAATTTATTTTATTTTTTTAGTACTCACACGGTTCTCGAGTACTCTATTAGTATATACCTGCCTTTATAAACAGTGGTGTTCTTTTAATAATGATGTAATGACGTATATTTCGTTTCGTTATTTGCATATACATTTTCTGCGTATTTCCGTTTCGTTTCGAATACGAAAAATGGCGAACCATATAGTTAAGTCACTTGAATAAAGAAACGTAGGCCATTTTAGTCCGGGTAAGATGATAATGACGGGGAGGGGGGACGTGACGTAAATGTTAAAGAAATTAATTCGAATGCATTTGAAAAACTCATGATCAATTCACCAAAATACAAAATGACGTAATATACCGATATTCGACTGACATCCGTGGTCTGTTTACTCACGGTGAGTTTTTCTAATGAAACTTCTCGGTTCTATATGTATTGCGTCGAATATACGGATATACAAATATACGAATATACACTTGGTCGAATATACGGATGCGACATAAAAGAGGTGCATGACGACCCTGGGAAACAGCTGGAGAGGTAGGAATTTTAATCTACTTTCGAGACGAAAACTCAGATCCAAGACGAATTCCGGCTATGCCCTCAGACATATAATAACTATACATACATATTACAATAAAACATCATGAGTTGTTATCTGATTGTAAAACACCAACGATTGTAAACTTTGACATCGCGATCGCCGACCAGCATGTTGTTATACTGTAGTGGTGATCGATTATATGATAATTTATCCACATATTATATTCATTCCTTTACATCGTTCGTCGCGTGTTCGGCACCTCGGTATGTTCACCCCGTCTCGGACGAGCGCAGCGCGATGCTAGCCCGTGCATGCGCACTGAACAAATAACATGAAACATAAATATCGTTATAACCGCGGTAATTATACCGGATACCATAATCAAGGTATTCGACACTGGGACGACGTCCCCGCAGGTTGCCCGTACCGAATGCAAATAAATTATTTGCTCGTCGACGTATTATGGTATAAAACAATACGCGACGGCGATATCGTTCACCGCGAAGTGAAGAGATGCGCGCCCGATAATCTGCTCGGAAAATCTTTTCGACGCCGCGGCCGCTACCACGCAGTGCGAAACGGCCGTGCGGAATACTCAAGTCGGGCGTGTAATACAATACGTTTAATAAGAAACTAATTGTGTAAAATGTACGTTCCCGAAATCATCACCGTTATTAATAATAGTTATTATTATAATTATTTTTGTAATAATATGCATTATCTTAATTATTAAAACAGCGTCTCCTTAAAAAAAAAAACCGGTACCTTATTCGTGAAAAAAAAAAATTAATACATCTTTACGCGTCCGAGTCCCAAGGTAAACATTGAAAAAGTTATGCTTCGGCTTAACATAGTATACCGATTAATTAAATGTTATAATGTAAAATTTTTAACTTTGTTATTACTCCCAGGTGTTCGGCTCTCGTGCGATGAAAAAGTTTGGAAACTTATTTCAAATGAAAATTCGCCGAGAAAAAAAATTAAAAACAAGAACGATCAAGTCTTTTTTTTAGATATTTGTTACAGACGAATTCGAAATAGGTAGGTACATACGAGTACGATAAGAAATCTTATCACCGCAACGACGAGTTTATTTTTCAAACATATTTCGTATTGACTTCAAAGGCTCATTTCAATTTTTACACCTTTCGTCAGATTTTAAAGCTGCTATGTGACCATTGCGTTTTTACAACTCGTTTATAGACGTTTGTATTACGTGCATGACAATTTCGCAGAATTACAAAATTAATTTACCGCATGAATATAAAGTGTTCTAAAAGCGAATAATTTAGTTGTGTGGTGATTACAAAATATACTTCGTCAGATATGTTAAAACAAATGCGATTATAATTTTATAATAATTGTTATGATTAAACTACGGTGAGGCATATATTTTTTGCGTTCTTGTTTTGTCGACCGGAAAATGATTCTTGTGAAATTAATGAGAGAAGAAAATAATAATAAAAAGAAGGAGCGAAATAAACGTGATTAAATGGATCTCGTGGATGAGAAATACTCGTACGCCAGTTTTTCAAACATTATACTCGTATATTATTATCACTCGTATTACGCCGTTTGATGCCCGCCGTCGTATACACACAAGCTTACACGAGAAAAGGTTTCCCCCTCCCCCCGACCCGTCACGCAGGTACACGTTGAGAATATGTTTTGTTCTCGAAAAAATCAACCCCCACGGTTGGCGGATATTATATCGTTCCGATTAGCCGCCCGGATGGCCCGGTGATTTATTTCGTTGTCCGTGCGCGATGAGAACCGCAGCAATAAGCGCGGAGCTGCAACGACGAAATTTGCGCCCTCGTACCGGTTTGAAACGGAAACGATAAAATACCGTGTATTGCGTTTTAAACGTCGCCGCATTATACAGGGTGATTACCTTTTTTGGCCGTAAAATTGCTTAAATTTAGATTTTTGAAATTAAATTTGGATGTTCATGTTACCATAAAATCTATATTTTCTTTCACTTTTTTTTCATTTCACCAGGGTGTCATGTGATGATACAAAGTATTATTTTTAAAATGGAAGCATCATTTTTTCACTGCGGTATTTTATTGAGATAATTTTTCTGTGAAATTTGATGTATCGAAATCAAAATTTGAACGAGTAGTTTTTGAATTGCTTATTCGAAGTGAAGTAAAATAAACAAAATAGTCCTATAATACCTTATAATACCTAATATTATAATATAATTTGCAATTATACGTAATCACTAATTGCTACTGATTAAAGATTACCCGTATTTTACATATCATACGCAATTTTAAATTTGAATAACTCCGAAAGTATTGGTTTGAATTTTGACTATGTTATATCAAAAATTCCAGAAAAATGAATGAAATAATATTTAGCGCAAAAATAAAGTGTTCCTATTTGAAGAAAAAAAATTTTCCATAGCCGTAAGTTGTCATAAAAAAAAAACAAATAAAAGTTGTATGGTAACCTGATCAGTGATCATGTAAAGAAAAATCCATAATTAAGCTTTAAAAAAGAGGTTAAAATCACCCTGTACATATTCAGGCGGTAAATCTCATTATCGATCAACGGTGGCGTACTCTTTTATAAACGAACAAGACATAAAAGTAACGCACTTGCAGCTAGCGGTACATTTTAATGCGGCCCTCACGTAAATTGTATATACTTTCATTACTTTTGGAAAAGAGCAATTTCAAGTTTCGTGCAATATGTTTTTTTTTTGTTATTTTCGAAAATTGTTCATCTTTTAATTATAAATATAACGCGTATTTTTCACGTTACATCATATCAACAAAAATGTATACATGTTCGCACTACTGTAAAATTTATAATTTGCAAAAATGTATGCGGCTCACGATAACTTCTTGAATGTGGTCCAATGTCTTCAAAAATTCTGTTGGACATCGCAACTGATCTGATTTGAGTACGTAACGTTTTTGTTCAACATCGTATTATATATTTTGTATAGTTACACCGGCGGTGTAATGATTCAGGGTTCCCAGCAAAACGGTGACACGCATTGGTGCTGTACATAAGCGAATAGGTATTGGGGTCGAATTCGACGACATGCGTTTTTCCGCGTTTTCTTTTTACGAAAAACACTTTTATTTGGACACTAAAAATGTTCCAAATCTCCAAAGTATAGTACTGCTATCAATCGTTGGGAAATTGAACGCAGATGGTACTTTATACAATACATAGGTCAATTTTTCATTTTCCCCGTAGTCTTGTAAGATAAAAAAAAAAGAGAAAAAAAGGCGTTTGAAAAACTACGAAAAACAACGCGATTTAATGCATCACCCGACGCTCGCGTTATACTCGAAAGTACCTACATAGTGCGCTGAACGCATCTTTGGGTAAAACCGTGTCCCGTTAGAAATCGTTTTCCTGGTGCAAAAATGTACAACAAATCGCTTTTGAGTTTGAAATAATAGCGTGCAATATATCGGTAAACATATGATATGCGAAATAGAACGTATACATCATCGTGTGTTATATTATTATTACGGTAGTGTCACAGAAGTATTATTCTGTTATGTGTCTTCAACAATTTCACTCTGTTTCTAACACTGAACGCAAAGTAACACGATTCGACGAATATTGATTAAACCGTTCAAATGATAGTTGTTGATAATTACGATTGTTCTTACTTTTTTTTATGATAAAGCAATAAGATCGTCGAAAATTTATGTACGATAGGTATTCGATTGATATTCGCGCGCGGGACACACAATGGATTCACGAATTTGTCAAATTTCCTCAGCCGTTCGAGGATTCTGCACATCGCCATCGCACTGTTCAATTTTTTACAGTTTGAGCTTGTAATTTACACTGGAGCGTTACACGTCGACAGATTATTATTTATTAACAAATTTTTATTGAATATATAAATTACATTTTTTTATAATATAAATATTTTATTAAAATTAGTCAAATTTTTAATAAAATAAATATATATATATCAATAAATTAAATTAATAAAGTGTATGTAAATATTACATTGAGTGTTATGGAAAAAGTGCTAAGGCATACAATCGGATTCAATTTCAAAAATCTTCATGGGGTATAAAAAGTGCACTATGATTTTTGAAATCGAAACCGATCGTATGCTTCAGCTCGTTTGCTATAATACTCAAGGAATATTTATACTTTATTTTATTTATGTTATATATTGTTATATATTTATTTTATTGACAATTTATTTGATTTTAATAAATTATTTATATATTTAATAATATTTATTTTTTAATAAATAGTCTTAACCATTAAACAAATGTGTTTTTAATTTTATTGTTTTGCGCGCTACACGCAGCCGTTAAGGTTACATTGCTTTTTCGCGTTTACATGGAAATGTCCACCCATTCGTCTATTTAAACGTCAGTACAGCGATATAAATAAATAAAACCTCTCTGCAGGACAAGTCAAAGTGATAGAATATATAGATATATATAATTCGACGACAATTTGTTATTCATGCTCGAAGTCATTATTAGCAGCCTCCAAATACCTATTTTTTATTTTCTTGTTCGAATTAATTTAAATTGGTTTTATTTATTAATTTTTTTATTCGTGTTTCATAATTGGTAGTTCTGTAATTCAAAAACTTTTTTGATTTAATGTATTTTGTTTCTTCGGGAAATTCACAGACATAGCCAATATTAAGTACATACCTATACTTATTAATTACCTAATAATATAACGATAACATCGAGTTGTTAATGACACTACGCCGCTCGTGTGCATATAAATTATAAACAGTTATCCGAACGAATAAGTTTCACATAAGTTAATAACAATTATAATAATCATTATGATGCATTGTTATGGTTCCAAAAGTCCTGGATCGTATTGAGATTATATTTCCGAAAGGCAATTATAGTCACATTTCATTAAACTGTCGCAGGCTTAAGGCCGCGGTAGTAGCTCGTGCAAACGTGACGTTTATTTTGAAATTCCGCAAAACTGTCACGGAAATTTGAGTACACACTACACACTATACTGTGAACTGCGGTGCAGCTCGCGGGAAACGTATTGTTATAATATAAATAAATATAAAGTTCTTTAGCTGGTCGAACCAATTTAATTCGTCTATGATAACACGGTGACGACAGGAACGGTGATGAACAAACTATACATGAAAGTATTCTTACCGAAATTGAATTATAAAGAAAACATTTTAAGTCCATGTGGAAGACGAACCGTATGCATGTACTCGTACAGAGTAATTGCTTGTGTACACGAATAACTAATGGAAAGGAATTGCGAATTCATGTGTAAATTAAATCTGTCGTATATGACTGATAGGTATCACATTTTTTTTAAATTGTATTCGATGGTGGCTCGTCAACTTTGGAACGTTAATGATTTAACAATTTAAAATGTTAGTGATTTTGTTTTTTTGTATAAAATAAAACATTGTATTATGTTATTGTATCAATTTTTGAGATTCGTGAGATTATTTTCTCCACTTGATTTTCCAATAATAAAAAAACTAAGTTTTTCATCTGCTTTTAAACTGTATAAATTATCATTTTATATTGAGTATATACTATGAATTATGCTGTAAAGTTTCTAAATGAAAAAAAAATACCATGATTGACTTTTTTAAAACAATAGGGCTGAAATGAAATAAATTATATTTGAGGCTTAAGCCCAACGCATTTTGTTTGTCATCATTTATCCGACATATATTTAATATAAATAATCTATATTTAATATAAACATTAAGACATGTTTTAGAAATTATATTAAAAAATATTAATAATAACAATAGAGTTTTAACCAGTACGTACTCAAAAAGGAAATATAACATATTATGATACACATAAATAAATTTATTTTTAAGGTATTTTAATAATTCACAGATAATTGTAATAATATCGATAAAAATCACTTTGGCTCTTTTCGATAATTTCACTAGATATTAAACGAAAAAACCGCCTCAATTAATACTAATGCGTACACAGACCCACGAGTATTCAACTATTTAAGCATAATATTATTATGTGTTCGTTGCGAACGCCGAACACTAAGTATACATTCTTAGCTACTACACTGCAGCAGGCTTTATCACTTTCAATCCTCGCATTATATTATTATTACATACCGCAGTGCGTACATTGTGCATCACATATATATATATATACGTACCTATACAATAAATAAACTTAAAAAGTTTTCGGACGACGACGTGCGTGTGGTTTTCAATCGAAGCGTCTCCGCACGCGTCTAACATAATAATAATATCTCTCCGACGGAAAAAAAAGAAAAAAAAAAAGGAAAAACCACTTCGATCGTTCTCTCGTCTCCCTGGAGTACTGCACGCGCCGTACAGTATTTGCTGTTAGTTCGAGCGGTTTTCTCAGCGAAAAAAAAACTTCCCCGCGTCGGTCACTATATTATTACGGATTACGATTTTGGACTCGTGCGGCATAATACGCTGCACGATCGGTCTCGTCACCCCGACAACGCTCGCAGTCGTAAGCAGACCACGAGACTTGCGCCCTGTGCCGACGAGAATCGTTTCATCCCTCCTCAGTCGAAAAAAGATAAAACTACCCGTGTACGCTTTCGGTTTCCGGCACCGCTTCAAGTCTACAAGCGCCCGTGGTCGCGGGTACGTTGCGGGTACCAGGTCAGCGGTTACGCCATGTGCCCCGACGATATAACGCGTACGTGACACGCGCGGCGATAAATGTGTTTGGGAAAAAATCGCTTGGAGGACTTAAGCTGTGTAGAGAACTTAAGATTTGCTAGAGACCTGCGTATACACAATATTTGCGCTGCGGATAACTCACCCCGGGTGCGAACAGTCCACTCGCTCTTCTCTCTCCCCGGGCTCCACCGGAACACGGTGTTCCCCCGCCTCTTGTGCACGTCACGCGGAAGCCGACGTGAACGGAACCGTAGGGCACGTGGTCGACCGCGGATACCGCGGATACCTGGGCACGGGCTGTTCACGGAGTACGGACGTCACGTCCGGTGCACGGAACGCACTTGCGAGCACTTGGCGAACACTGCACACCGCTGCACGGAACACGCGCGCAGAGTGCGTACAATTTTCCACACACGCCTTCGCGTCAAAACACCCTAACGGCCACTGATTTTCAAACGCCCGCGAAGGCACCGCACCACCGTTACGCGACCCGCGGGGTGAGCATGCGCCACGCCGCCACCGACGCCGCGCGCCACCGAGCCGGCACGATGTAACGCGATTACAATATATTATAATATTATGTTACAACTTTTTTACGCATAATAGTATAACGTTATTGTACGGCCGGGAGCGCGAGTGGACACCGCGGTTTTCGACCGGAAACGTTTAAGAATATTCGGGGGAGCCTTTTTTTCCGGTACCCCGTTCCACACCCCCACCCACCCACCGACCCCGCGGTGGCTAGTTTACGATTCGATGACGAATTCAAACGATATGTAATTTATCGACAGAGATCCGGTTCGTTGACGGATTCGATCCTAACGAAGTGCGTTGCAGAATGCATCTGAGGGGGTAGTTTAACATATTTTACAAGAGGAAGATGATATTACAATTCGCGTATTATGCGTTTCGACTGCGCCTGTTTAACATTTTTAAAAACGTAATAGCTTTTCGACGATCTACGATTGTGGCGAAAATCTAAACTCTAGACGTTCCACATCGCATCCAATAGAGAACCGTAAACGAGATATTAGACGATAATCATCGTTAATGTATTCATAGCTCACGCCATGTGCCCGTGTGTTATAACTTAAAATCATCGAAAACAATAGAACAATAAATCTACGTAATAATATTAAAAATATTTAATCTTCTGAGATCACCGAGAATGCAATTCTGGCAAATCTAAAAAAGATTTATCCATCGGCCGAACACGTGTAAGCTGTTGACTAGGTTTTTTTCAGTACAGAAATTATTTAAGGGAATGACTCCCTATGAATATAATACAAACCGCATATAACATAGATGCATCCGGAATAACCGTACCCGGAAATCGTGCGCATTCAACCCTGAGGTATTGCAAATGTATTCAGCTTGCACCGTAACACTTAACATTTCGTGTTTCACATTGTGCGCCGTTTGATCATATTTCCCGCGTACGTTTCTCCAACACCGTAAAACGCGCGCGATAATTTTTCATCCTGGTTACACTTACACTGACGTGTACATGTAGATTCGTATGGAGTTGCATTACCTCTTACCTGCACATAAATTCACTCGAAACAGTGTTGAAAGTCGCAACGTTTCTTCGTAAATTATTGATACGCGCGTCGGAATTACAACCCCACATCGTTATTCTGATTTCTCCCCCGACCCTCCGACAATTTTATTCGGCGTGTGAGCTTATCAATATTCACAGGTGCATCGCAGTGCGTTGTTGCGCAGAGCCGAACGATAGCATTTTACGGGAAGCAAATGTTTGCGCTCGACCGCGCGAGTTAACACTATACTCGTAGTGTCGGCCTGGCCCACCCGGCTATAGCCGGTGATCTCCGGAGGCTCTTGGATATTTTTCATTGTCAGGGGCACATAGCCGAAAAGGAAAGAAAGGAAAGTTAGTATGATTCTGTCGGTGAAAATATTATGGGAAAACGGTTATCTTATTCTATTTTTTGAGACAAAATATTTTTATCAGGTATAGGCATTGTATCCTTCTGATACATTTATTAATATGCAGTTGTTATATTATTTTTTAAGTCAAAACTATAGGTTTGTGTGGACCCGTATAACGGGAGTGACGCATGGGTCAAGGTTAAGTATGCAAGCACCTCGCGAACTAAACGAAATCACCTCGACAGAACCGATCGCCCGACAATTATTTTCCAAAGACGTGCGCCGCTCGGCGTACTTCGAACCGAACCGAACGCAACCGCACGCGTTCACAATATTACAATGACGTCGATAACGATATACGTATACATCGTGCATTATTATTGTACTCGCAAGTGAAAAAAAAAACCTTTGAAAGTTTCAACGGCGTGGCGCGTATACTCGCTTTGTGTCGTCGACGCGATCACTAGACGGAAACCACCTACACAATGTGTATTATTAGGTCTCGACAAAGGCTTGTTTGGTCCGCGTCGTCGCGCGGCCTTTGACCCGTGTGCTTCGTCTCGTCGGTCGCACTCGTGGACGTCCAGCTATTTTCACGTCCGTTTGTTGTTAGTACACACGGGGGATGGGGCGCTCTTTGATAACGCGACGCGAAAACTTTCGTCCCCGAAGGCGGGTGGAGGGCTAAATCACCCTATGGAATCGTACGAGTTTACGGTAGACGCGTAATGTATACGTTCGGCGAGGGCGGACCGATAATCAACACCCCGCAAGCCTAACCGTTTGCCGCCTCTGACCGCGCGAGTTGATAAGACGAAATGTTTGTTCCGAACGTTCGTATAGTGTACGTGTCACACGAAGCACGGCGACCCGAAAACAAACATCCACATATTACCGCTCGTGTACCCACCGAACTCGAGTATTCGGTACAATCCAAAATTCGGCAATTTATCCGAGTCTATGAAAAAAATAAATAAAAAAATAGTTATTCCAGTACCTGGAGTAATACAGGTAGTTATTTTAGACGTATAACTACGTGAGTAATAGTAACAGTGACTAATGACTATGGTATGTTCATTTTTAGTTAGAACTGTTAGAAATCATTAGTAAATTGTTAACCTCTTCATTTCAAGGTGAGAAGTCTAAAATATCTACACACGTATGTTTCAACTCGGAAAAAGGTATTCTCATATTAATATTTTCAGTCGTTTTTGTTTGGTAAAATATATGAAACAATCACGGTAAAATGTGACATATAGCGCCTTATCTTTGAATTTTGATAGATCATACCAGTTTGAACAAATCAAATGTATACGTCCACATCACACACAGACACACACTGACAAACATTACGTAAGAAAGCTCTACAATACATTACGTGCAGATATAATTAAAATTTTTAAAATTGTGGATCTGATAAAGTACATAAGTAAAGTAAAATTATTCATAAAACCTCGGGATTTTGGTAAAAACGTATGAAAGATATGATTCTGCAATACTTTTAGGGGTTAGAAAATGATACTATAAATTACCTTTTGTTGACGAAGCATGATATTTATCATATATTCATATTTATATGAAACTTGAGATGGAAAAAGATTAATTTCTGCAGCTTTATTGTATAAACTGTATCGAAATAATTTGCAAGCTCTTATATTATTATAAATTATAATGTATACCAAAAGAAATGAAACGAGTATCTCTTTATGCATAATATATAAACGAGAGATAATAAACTATCAATGGCAAGAATATATCAATTATTCATTAAATGTTTAAACAAAATAATATTTTAAATTTTACCTAAAGTTAATTGTGCGGTTGATTCTTACTCAAAATATTTTATATTTCCAAAAAAAAATGCTTCCTTTCAAAAATCATAATTGTATATACGAATGTGTACATGTCATCTCATAAAGGAAAAGAACGAATTTCTGGGATATTTAATAGAACTTGGCATTTTTAACGATTTCTTTGTCAGTTTGTAATCATATCAACGCGCTGAACATTTCTAAAATTGTATGCTTTTATATAGCTTAAAATGTTGATTTAAATATTTTAAAAATAAATTGTTGGTTTACTCTGCACTCAATTTTTTTGTTGTAAATTTGTAATAATGTGTATTTATCTTAATTCCGAAGATTTCAAGTAAACCTAGAAATAATCTACAAATAATTAATCTTAAATATTTGATTGTGTACAAATAACTAATTAATAATAGGAGTTTATTGATATTTTCATCATATTCTTTCAAGAACTAAATAAAAAATCTAATAAGATATTCAAAAAGCATTAATTCGTTCTGTAGTTTAAATTAGTATATATAGTTTTTTTTAATTTTAATGAGCCTTCAGTTCAACTATATAGCTAATTTACAGTACGTTGGTTGCCCATTTAGTCACAGAAAAACAACAATTAATGGGTAATTTTTTTATTTATAAAAACCAAGTTTTCGGAATCGTTAAAAACACTTTTTTCATAACAAAACATACACATTTTGTACAGAATTTTATATTTAAGTATAAATATTTTATTATTTACACAGTTGAGATATCAGTTATCAAATTTACCTAATTATAATAATTTATTAAATCAATCGAATAGTCAAAAGGAAAAACATATGAAACTCCTTAGTCAAGCTAACGAACTCCACGGTAAAGGTCTTTTAAACTTGTAACCAATGTACCAGTGATCTCTCAAAAAATTGATTTTGAGTGAAAGAGATCGGTTAAATCAGCTTATACTTCTAAAGATGGTCGATATAAAAGTCGAAACAAATTTCTCAATATAGTAAACTTTTGATTTTCTAACGTTTGAAAAAAATAAAAAGATTTTTTGAAAATAATGATATTTCTATTATCCATAATATATTTATGTTTCGACTCGCTTCAATTAATATTTATAGAATAACGACCAAATAACGATAATCTCATGAAAAATCTTGTATCCATAAACAATAAACAAAAAATTAAGTCCTTTAAGTAACAAGAAAACGACATTTCCTTTCGGAAAAATACGAGGTTTGTATACGTCAGAGCAATCTTTCTAGTTGAAATTCTGTACACAGAAAAAAAAACACACACACACACATTATGATAAATCCAATACATTCCTCGTCTCGTCCAGATTCTAAAATAATCATACTTGAAAATTTCACAAATTTCTCTTTATTATCTCAACAGATATCGACATATCTAATCACTATTTTTATAAATATATATTTTTTTTTGTATTTCACCTTGTATGAGACATACGACAAGAATTCATAAATGTGTAAGAACATAATGCCAAATAAATAACACTGGTTGTACGATGTATTGTAGTATCTTTCATGTTAGGGTGAAAGTACTGTGACAAACTATTTTCGCCTGGTCCTCGGTTAAAACAAGAAAAAGAAATAAAAAAAAAGGATCTTTCATGATAATTAAAATGGCAGTAAATAATATAATATTTGCATTTTTAACGTCGTACCATTTTTTCATCACCCCACACTAAATTCACAGATAGGTAGGGTGGATTAAGAAGTTATACACAACAATGTTGATGAGATAAAGTACTAACTATGCTATCTTTAACATAATAAACTCAACTAAAATATTATTTTTTCAAAATCTTTGAAAAAAATGACATTGCAAGTCAAAAATATACTGTTGCAAATACTGAACATAATACGTTTATTACTTTATATAGTGTTGTAACATCTCAAATGATCCACAATACTAAATTAAATGAAGTGATAAATAAGAACAGAAAAGTCTTTACGTAAAAAGGAGTATGATCACAGAAGTATAAAAGAACAACGACAAGTAAGTACAAAATATACCCGATACGGCTAATAAATGTGCTTGTATTATAAATTGAATTAAAAACACAACTTTACAGCTGGCGAATACAAAAATTGCAAGTGTCCAATAAAAAATAACGCAATCGTTGACTGACGTGTGACAGGCATCACATCAAAGTGAAATTCCTCCTGCATAACGATATAAGAAAAAAACGAACACCTCACTTGGTTTTAATTTATTAAATATTTTTCTTTGCTATGATTGTATAAATTATACCATTAGCTTAATGGATATTCTCATATGACATTTTTAAAATATCATTATTCGAATCGTAAAATGTACAAAATGGTTCGCGTTGACTGCTACAGTTCATTCAGTTCCGTCGTTAAGAAGTACGTTGCGCCACGCGCATCAGCATTGAACCGGTCGAAATGTTTAATTTAAACTACGAAAAAAATACGCTCATCATTCTTGATTCTTGTGACGTAATAGAATTAATAATTAATAACTTATCGTTGTAAATACCTACAACAAAACATTATTGAACATAATCACAACAACGTAATAATATTAATCATTTTAAATGTAAGTGTACATATTTTTCTTTTAGTACGCTATAGGTACGAACAGTATTACAATAATATAAAATTATGGCAGTTTAAATTTTAAGAACGGATGAGAGGATGAGACTGTGAATGAATGTGTTCCTTTAAAACTTATAGTTAATAATATTTTACTATAATACATTATAATATTTTATCATTTATAAGTTTTTGCACATTGTTTCGTGATTTTCGGTGTCATCATATGTTGTATCGTAAAATAAATATAAAGTTCTGTTCGATATCGATTATCATCAAAGTATTTACAGACTTTTGAACTATTTTGGTGTGTTCAAATATTGTTTAATTTGTGCCAGTTTAAATAATATGTGTTATATCCTTAAATGAAAATACCCCCTCAACTTATAGCAAATATATAGAATATATACGAGTACCTAAACATTCAGTGAGTAAACATTCAGTGAAAATGTCAAGTGTTTAAAATCATGATTTTTTCAGTTGCGACAGAAAAATAAAATCGATTTTGTTGAAAATCGGTGTACCATACATTGTTGCAGTTTTTTTTTTTTTGGTAATTTTTCATCTGTTTTTTCTCAATTCTTCGGAAGACTACTGATAAATTCAAAAACTTCCTCCGATCAAAGTACCTACCGATAAGACAATTTTTCCTTACGAAAACCTCTTATGATTATGATAATTGGAGCAATCCGTCTGAATGAAATCGTGTAAAAGACATAAAAACAAAAATCTTCTTAAAACCAATCTATTCCTCGTTTTATTCAGAATCTAAAACATTATTAGATAATAATATAAGATTGTCCTCAATAAGCAAATTCAATTGGTCGGCTGTAAGTTGAAATATTTTTATGTCTGATCTCTGCTATCGAATAGATAACGTACGATTATTACGTGTTGAACTAGTTAAACTACAATTAAAATAAATTAAATCATGTATTTCTTAAACGCCCACTTGGCCCTCATTCGGTATATCCCGACCGAGGACAAGAAATTACTTTACTTGCCGCAACCAAACATTGTTTGAGTCCAGATAGCATTAACATATTACATGGATAAATTTAAGGGGACGTAAGCAAACTTCTCCACTGGGGGCGAATAGTAGACATAATATACTTAATTCACTTTTTTTTTCGTGAGAGGAATATATAACAAATTTTTATTATATTTATTAAGCGATAATATCAATATACGAGTATTTACTTAGTATTTCTATACTGTGGCTATCGTATTTAGGTCGTTCAGATAAAAACTTGTCCATCAATAAAATATATTATAAACTATCGTCAATCAGCAATGTTTAAAAATAGTGTTATCGTTGTAACTTGTGATCGATTTACTATTTTAATAATTTATTTCACTATTCGTTGTCGCGTCTATTCGTCCGTCAAAATGCCGAACACCAATACTTCATAATTACAATATTTTGAGTGGAAAAATACAGGAAATGGTGGGATTACCAGAAGACATGGCCAGCAACGATCTAACTTACTTTAAGTACGTGCCAATTACAACCACTGATGTAAGAAGTTAAATAAGAAGTTTTTCTCGATACAAGAATTTGTTAAGCAATAACAGACGGTCATTTTATTTCAAAAATTTAAAAAATCATTTATCGTGTAATGGAATAATTTAAACAATATTTGTATTTAATTTTTTTTTTTATTATTAATTAATGTTTATATTCAAATTTTTTCAATGCAATTTTTAATATATTTTAGTACAATAATGCAATACATTTAGTGTGTTTTTTAAATCAATAACTTCACTTCCCTAGTAATAACCTATAAGATAATATTATCATAATATGAGAATAATTATTATTATCTATTTATTTATCTATATTATCTATATTTATTACTATAATCCTATAGATATAAGAATTTAAGTAACCTAAAGTGAATCATCTTCCGAAGTGGATTAAATTTATTTTAAATTTTAATATAACTAGCCGAAGTACCTTCACTGGATGGTTTCTTCCCTCAAGACATCAAGCCATTACACAAAATTTTTAAAAAACCATACTTTATGCCTATTGTACTTTGTTTGTATAGATTGTATAATTTTCTAGCTTAAAAAAAAAATAAAAAAAAAAAAAATATAACTAGCGATCAAAAGTGTAAGATAAACGTTATTCAGTTTTTACTGTTTAATAAAACGATTGCAGATGAAAATTTGCAAATATAAGGCACAATTTAGTTTTTCAAGGTTTTTATTAAACGTTTTATCAGTCATATACAGTTAAATGAAAGAGTTTCTACTAAATAATATACAAATAAATTTATTTTTGGATGTGTCAATTATAATATTTTAATAGTTTATTATCAAAAAATACTATTTCTACGAGGAAAAATGTATGTTTTTATTTCAGTTGCATTTGATTTAGATTTTGCAATAGAAACAAGACTACTGGAAAAAATAACATAAATATATTTAAATTTAAATGTATACATATATAGTTGAGTATAATTTGTGTTTCTTAGATAGCAACAAAATATTTTTATAAAAAGTATGTCAAATTTGAATTTCACTTTTTAAATAAGTTAAATAAGTAAATTAAATGAAACCATACAATTTATTTACAAATATAATTTATTACCAATAATAGCTTTAATAAGTATAACTCGTGGATTTATTACAATGTTTTCCGTTAATAAAAAATTAAGAGCCATTGCAAAGACCATGCGAGTTATAATATTGCGGTTCCCAAACTGTGAGTTCCATCTTCCTTAGGAGTATCGGATCTTTAATGGGATAAACGTGGATAAAATTGTATTGTATTTGTGAGAGGCGCAATACTTTTTTTTTCAGGGAGGCTTGAATGAAAAAAGTTTGGGAACCGCTGGGTTATATGATAAAAGTAACGTATTGCGCGTCAATGTTCAATGTTGATAAGTACGTGTATGCATTTCATCAAGCTTGGACTAAATTCTTATAGGCGTGAAATAAAACATTTAAAAGAAATAAAAAAAACGAACTATTCATTTAATTATTTTTATATTATATTTTCCTATATACATTGAAATTTTGTAAAAAATATTTGTATTAAATAATGTTATAGAAAAAACATTTTATTTATTTATTAAAAGCTATTTACATAAATAAGTTAAAATATGATACATTTTACAATCCGTGTTACACCATAAGTACATTTGATGTCAACAATATTTATGATTTAGGTGAGCCTCGGAGTCCTGAGATCGAGTGTTTGGCACTTGCCATTTGGTATAAGATTTACCTTGAATTGCACTCATAAAGTCATAAACCTAAAAAACAAAATTATATATTTTAACAATATAAATATAAAAATAAGACCAAAAGCTGTTCAACTAACTATATATTTGTATAAATCACAATAATGATTAAATTGGATTTATTAAGACGCTATTCTTTTTCATTCGTGCCATGAACAATAATAATAGTGAAAAATACACAAATCCCAAGAACACAAAGTAAAATCCGTAAAAATAAATCTGAAAATATATTGTTATTACATAAAATCTATAATTTTGAATAAAATTTGTTATTTTTGTCAATATTTAATGTTCATTGAAAATAGCTATAAAATTGCAATTATAAAATATGGTACCTATAGGTTTATAAATATTTAAGTATATTTTACCTGTTCTTCAATATTAAATGAGAAGAATGTATCTTTGACGACGACTATTGTAAAACAACTTTGTAGGGTGGATGTAATAAATTTGTTAAATCCAAATACTAAAGCATAACAATCCCGCTTTAAGAATTTGGCTATTTCTGCACTAAAAATGGAAAAATACGATAACATTATATTTAATCTGAAAACACAATAAATTTACTCTTTGTAAATTAGTTTAATAATATTATCAATAATAAAAGAAACGTTTGATAAAACCTAAGAAAATATTGTTAATCCGTACGCTCATCGATGAAAGCAGAGAAAATAACCACTACATAGAAGCAAGGATGGATTTAAAAAAAGACGCTTTTGATTAATACGATCTACCATATTCATTCTTGGGCCTTGACTATCAAACGCATAGATAGGTAAATATTCATGTTTATTATTAGTAATGACATTAAAACCCTTTTTTATGTGCGGGTCCTAAATAATTATTTTATTAATATAACTGTAAATTAAAATCATAACTAGTTATCAATTTTAAATACGAGAAGTTTTTTGAAACCACTGCACATAATCGATTAACGGTTTAAATATTAAACAAATTTCTAATATAATATGTTTTAGTTATTTTTATCATGATTACTGTTATAACTATAATTAATTTAATTAGTTAACATAACCGAGCACTTAATCAGTTTTAATTATGATTTCCCTGCTTTTTAATTTACTCTAATTTTTTAATCTAAATTGTTTTTATTATTTTATGAAAATTTTACTAGATAAATTATATTAGAAAAAATCATAGTTTGAGGAATTCGGTTTACCTGATTGTCCAATTAAAATAAAATAATAAAATGAATTATATCAATTATTACAAATAATATTTGAACATTAAAAATCCAAAGTATTACTATAAATTTCGAAATATCAGCTAAATATTGGCAATTGTTGAGAATCAGTAGTATATTCTTAGTCCATATGTGCTAGTAAAAACTTGCTAGTAATAAATTTAATGATGAAAGAAAATAATTTTTATAATTCGACATTTGTAATGTATGTATATTGTATATACGTCATTAACATATATAAAAGTCAATATATGTCTGTTTGTCCTTCATTTATTCCTACACTATTCATTCGATCGTCATGAAAATTTGGGAACTTCCACGGAGATGTTTGGTTTAATTAAGCTTGCCCGTCACGCGTTGCTGCGATTCCAGAAACTTGAAAAATCGATCAAAAACGTGATGGTATAGTTGCTAATCAATATTGGTATTAATATTAGTATTTTTTACTTGAATAATTCATAACTATTTTAACTAAATTTTATTCAGTGAGTGAAACGTGAAATATTGTGTCAATACCCAGTCTAGGAGTCATTCCGAACATTTGCCCAACACTAATAATGTTACCATGATGACGTCGTGCATCGAGCTAAAATTACAAACGAGTAAAATGCACCATTTCTCTACAGCGGTTTAGTACCGCAGTACATTTAGTGTAAATCTATGTATATACATAATATATGTACATAAAAGGCAAATACCACTCAATCACTAATCACTTCATCTCAAAACTAAAAACTTACGAACTTGAAATTTGGAATAGTGATTCCTCTAATACTCCAAATATTTAATAAAAAAGAATATAAAATGTTGCGCTTAAATGGACTAACTGATAATGCATCCATAATACGCGACGGCTCACGGATTTTCAGCTACCTGCGATCGAAGAATAACACTGCTAAATGTATCATTACAACAAACACCACTCAATACTCAAAACAATTTATTTGGTTAAGTTTTTTAACCACCCCTCTCCCCTTCACAAAAAAACTTGGATACACGATTGAAAATAAGGATTAGTAAATAAGGCTAGGATTTAAATAATATAAAGTGTATAATAATTCATTAAAATTTATGCTTAGGCCAAAACTGTTCCGAGCGAAGACGAGTAATTCAGCTAGTCAATTAAAAATAATTTAATAAAAAAAAATGTATTTTTATATATTGGAGACCTAATGTCTATTAGTGATAAAATTATTTTGATTTTTTTTATATTAGAACCTTATCTTTTTCCTACGCTACCAAAAAATGTACGTAAAAAAAATATTTATAAATATTAATAAAAAATATTCTAAATAAATATACTTTTAGCTTGGTGAATTTAGGTTGATATTTATAAGCAAATTATGTAACAAAACAAAATTGAAATAATATTTAAATATTTTTTGATTACATTTGAAAAGAAAGAAATTTAAATTTAAAATTTTATAACCGATATGGAAAAATAAATAGTAGTCTAATATTCAGAATCAATAATAAAATTATTAATAAAATCTAAATAATCCTAAAGTATTATACTATTAGGCATATTTATTGTGGGTAAATTATACGATGCAATGTATTTTTAGTTTTAATTATTTCCAAAAAGAAGTTGTTATTTTTTACCTGGATATTGTCAACATAGTTTGATAGGTGCAACAGAATATTATGTAGTAGCCATATGACCAGTTTAAGGATTTATTAAAAGAAAGAAAAATTAATATGCATCCTAATCCCATCGATACTATTGCCATTGTAAATTCTCCATACTTGTTCCAACTTCCATTTACTTTTCCCATACCAAATGTTGCAGCAGCACCTAAAATATTTAAAAATTATCATGAAAAGAGCGCTTTCATAAGCATAATTATCTTACACGAATCAACAATAATAAAAGTTCTCTGAATTTTACATATCAGTTTTTATTAAATTAACTTTAGTATCTCAAAACTTAATTTACTGAAAACTCAAAATAAAATAATATATAAATTAATAAAGCCGAATTAAATTACAAAATTAACTTGTTTTACGTAATCAGTTAGCACTTTTAATTGTTTTAATTTGCTACGACAGCAATTAATTAATTGCGCATTAGATTCTTGAAATATAGGTAGATAAAAGTAAAAATTACAATATAAATTGATAATTATTTTAAAGTATTATAAATTATTTCATAACTACTCATTTCAGCGTATACAAACTAGCATCAGATTTTATAATTAAGAATCTAATGTACGAGTACATAAAAAATATAAAACATTGACAAAAAATTCAAAACAAAAATAAACCCACAAGCGAAGTATTTAAAAGTATAAATATGTTTGTATGCATTAATTAATGTATTAATATTAGTACAAACATTGAATAAATAAACTGTTTAATATGGCTTATAACTATATACGTATGTATTTAATCAATGATATTAAACCATAAAGTATACAAATACAACTAAAAACTTTTATAAACCGGTAATATTTGATGAATATAAAAAGTGTACTATTTGTATTCATTATAATAAAAATTAATATACGAGGATTAAACCATTACTTATTATTTCATACTTTAATAGTAACAAATTTAAGCACTTTCAAGTATAATGCATTTTATATACACGGTGTCACCGTGAATTACTCTTTGAGATATATCCAAAAATAATGAAGATAATCAAATTATATTTCATTTATAAGATTCACATGAACAAGAGTTACAAAATTTCATATTTCAATTGAATTTAATGTTTTGGTAAAAAAGTTGAGAAAAAAAATTGTTTATTATATAATTTTCAAAAAATTTAAGATAGCTATTATATAAAGTTTATTTTTTTAAACATTTTGACATTTCAACATTTTTTTGTCATTATTTTAATAATTTTTAATAATTTTTTTAGTTTTCGAAAAAATTGTGTATTTAACTTAACTTAGATACAAGAAAACTCGACGAGATAATATCAAATCATAAATAATAAAACATATTTCTGAAAACTAAAAGAATAGTTCAAAATCATAAGGTATTGAGGTTAATAAAAATAAAATTTTAAAGCATCAACATTTTCAGAAAAAATAAACTCTAAAAAATAGCGGTCTTCAAATTTTGCAAAAATTATTTATAATTTTTTTACCAAAATATTAAATTCAATTAAAATATGAAATACTTTTAGTTCTTATCCTTGCGATTCTTATAAATAGGAGTTTGCATGTTTTTCAATAATCATTCAAAACATAGTCAAGTTTTATAGAAATTTGTTTCATAGTAATAAGAGTTTACAGCAATCATTTTTATTTTGCATATTTTGCATATATTTTAGCTCTTTTTTTCCAATAAGTGCATATTTTGCTATATTTGTAATTTTAATACATATTTTAGATATTTTACACATAAAATACAAAATTTAATATGAATTTTCTATAAATTGAAAATAAAAAAAATAAAATGATTAAATAATCTATCTAACTAGGGTTTTCAAATTATGAATTAATAAAAAGAATCAATTATTTTTTTTAGTCATTTTTATTTTTGTTTAAAGGCAAACCTAAAGAAGACGAAATGAAAATAATAAATAAATAATAATAAAAAAATTTATAATTTCTTGTTTTTTAATGAAAAATAAAATATTTTTTAGAGCATATTTGAGCATTTTTGCATATTTTTAGAGCATATATGATAATTGTTAAGGGCATAAATGCATGCATCTTAAAAGGTTTTTTTAGAGGAGGAAGTTCCTAGCCCAATTCATAAAAAGAAACAGAATTTGATTTATTTATTATCTTAGGAGATATCACAATAAGTAAATCCACGGCAGGACATCCTGTAAATAATTTGAATAGTTGAATTTCATATATATATACAATATACTTTTATATGTAAAATATAATATACAATGTACTTTTATATAATTAAATAAATAAATATTATAAACCTACTCAATAGTGTAGTTAGTGAATCAACTGCTGCATTCATTAAACTAGCGTTATTTTCTAGTTTTTCAATTTTTTGCCATAAAATTTGAATATACTGCCCAACCTAAAACAATGTTATATTTTTGAAGGAGATATGTTTTCAAGGTATGAAAAATTATAAAAAAGTTTTAACAAGAAAATAACTTGTTTTACTTATTGTAAGTTGTATTTACTATTATCAATTAAAAGTATTTACCATTATGTAGCCACAAAGTGATAATGACAACCATACCGACCACTTCAATAAATTAAAATCTGTATAAGATACTATGAAATCCGACCAAAGCTTCTGAATAACTTCGGAACATTTTAATTTTTTTAAGTCATTCTAAGTTAAATACAGTTTAAAATATAAATATTATTGTTTCATATAAATAATTTATTTAACATACTGGTGTATACGTTTTTTCTATATTTTCCCGAATTGATTCAATAACTTTAGTCTGAATAATTTTTTTAGTATCTATTGATTCAGCATTAATAACAGGCTCTTTCGGTTTATAGAAATATAAACTAAATTTAACAGGTGGTATAATTAATGCCCAGATTGTAGTTAAAATCATACCTAAAAAAATGATTGAGATGCATGTTTATGGTAATTATGATTGTTTCAAACAATTTAAGATTTTAAAGAATCTTGACTTACCGAAAACACTTATATAAATTAAATATATGTAACCATTTAGATTTGATGCTATATAAGATATCATAACTTGGGATAGTAGTCCAGAACCACATTTTCCAATCAAAACTGAAGCTCTTACTCTACTATAGGCGGAATGGTATTGATCTTTGTTCTTTATTTGAGCAAACATATATGTGTAATATGCCACTTCAGCTGCTCTAAAAATAACTTGAAATATTTGACCTACCTGAAAAAATTTTGATGATGGGAATTACATTAAATATAAAATGTTCAGTATAATTCTACAACAAATTTAAAACAATAGGTGAGGTGCATACTTTTAAATCCGTAACTGTGGGTGATCCTAGTAATAGACTATAATAAATAATACCAGCTATTCCATTTATAACTATTATTGGCTTATATCGTAAATAATCAGTTACGAGAAAAATAATGACTACAAATAACATGTTCATATAAGTACCGATTGGATAAACTTCTTCTCCGACCTAAAATCATAAATTATTTTAAAAGTTAAAAAATAGTAATAACTAACATAATTTAAATAATATTTATAGCACTTTAAAGACATGTTTACTTGGACCATTAGTGATGCTATTTCATAAGTAAATTATAGGTATACTAAAAAAGCAATTTATTAAGCCTCACCATCATTATATTTTTCAAGGCACATATAAAAATGTATTTATTTTGAGAGATCAACTAATTCAACTAAGTTACACTTACAATAGTGTAAAACTACTTGTGAATATCATTTGATACTCTTTAGGTACAAATCCATGTTTTGTGAGGTGTATGGACGTATTTATACGTTTTTCTGTGAATTCCTTTTTGATTATATGTTTATGTTTAATATGATTAAGTGACCGTAAAATACTTTTTATAAAATAAGTGCTGCCATCTGTGAAGTTTAATTTTAATCTATAAATTTATTTTCATCTATCAATACAAATTAATTATTATTATTAATTATCACATTTTTTAAGGGGCAACAGATCTGATAACATCAGTAGATTTTATAAAAGTTCATTGTCAAAATAAATTATATTATTAAACGAATAAAAACCATTTTTCATTTATGATCTGATGGGGATGAAACCAGTGGATGCAAAAGTAAATTTATTTTTAGATTACTTAGCTGATAATTATATCTCATAATCAACTTTACACCTCGTATATGGGCTGAATTTTCACATAGTACATTACTCACCAAAACATTTTATGAATCATTCCATTCTAAATGCAATGGAATGTTTTATCATATTCAATCAAATATTTAACAATTTATAGAATATTTAACATAATATGTTCAACAAGATTCCTACGTATTACGTATTCCTAATTAAGAAGTATATAAAACGAAGAGACAATTTAATCAAAAAACAAATGTTTGAATAAAGTTCTGGCCAAATATCACGATTGAAATTTGTAAAAAAAAATACCGTGTATAATTAATTCAATAAATAATTTTTAAAAATATTTTTTTCTAACTACCTTTGAATACAACTGTTTTTTTATTTATATTACTATGATTATATTTATGAACGATTAAATTATATAAAAAAATGGTTTTGATATTATTACGGATATATTAATGAACAATTATATTATGAAACTGTAACAATATTGTAATAATTTACCTTTTATATATTAGGGACGGAATTAATATACAACTTTTTTTAGCCGGTTAGTTGGTAAAAAAAAAAGGTCTGGAAGACGGGATTTGAATGCAGCCATAGCTTAGTTTATTTATAGTAACGCAAAGAGTACATACATACATGTCTTTTCTCTTAATTTATATTTCAATTATTTACTCCAAACTGTTTCCTGAATTGCATTTACATATTCTAATACAGCTCCTCAAGAGGATAAAAATGATAAATATTTTAATTGTATTTGATCAAAAAAAATAATATGTTCATATGCTTAAAGAAAAAGGTACTTACAGGTGGTAATACTTGAACAAATGTCAAATTAATTTAAATTCAATTATAAATCTATACTGTGACGTTTCGCGCATTCGTGGCCACCAGTTTCTTGTGGCGCGTTATATGACTGACCTGGGATGGTGGGTCACCAACCCGTGGACTAGACACTGGCCGAAGCATGCACGATTTTGTTTTTATTATTATAATATAAGATTGGAGAAAAGAAAATGTATGAATAATAAAGAATGATGAATAAAATAAAAGAATTTCGTTATTACGCAAATTATTGTTTACTAAAAAATTTAAATTTGATGTCAAGAAAGCCATTCGGCATAAAACTGAAAATAACAGAAACATGAAAGAAATATATGTACCAGAATCACCTTCGTGACATACGACATTTAAATAATAATAATAATCTTAACCTCATCCGAGGTGTCGCAGATGCTCGTATACATCAGTGGACAATTACCAAAATAAATAATATAGACAATATGTTTCATGCATTGAAGTTGCAATCTTACGAGACTATCGGCAAAAGTTTCAAAAAATAAAATTAGCATTTACATTACCCAGCGTATTCACGTGCCTCCGTGGGTGGTACATTGGACGAGTCAGATATGTTCGTGTACTCGTTCATCATGTTTATAGTACGAGTGTACGACGGACAAAAACTAAGTGTCGATGAACTGAGCTTGATAATACGAACCTTTATATAGAGTACCATTACGCGAACTCGGGTAAAACTTTTGATTTTAGCCGATATCTCCAATAAGAAAGTAACGATAAATAATAATGTATATTAGCAATCGGAGAGGTGTGTGTGGCATTTTATACGTGTTCATTCGTCGACAGCAAAAAGAATGTTCGCAGGACGTATAATAACATAAACGCACGTGTCCACACGCAAATAATCTGATCTATACTCTGAACGCGTGCCTAATTCTGGAACGTTATACGTTTAATGTTTATACAATAAGTTTAAACTCCTAAATTTTCTTTATTTACTTCTTAGATGAGATAATCACTATTTATTAATGAATAACATTGTGATAAATTTAAGATTAATTGAATGCCTGACAGTGTAAAACTTGAGTTTTCTATAAGTTTTATTTTATTTCATAATAATAAGCTGATCAATTTTCAAGCAAAAACTGTGTTCATTTCAAGTTGGTATAAAAGTTTACGTTTTATATAAGGTCATAGACAGATAGATATAAGTAGAAAATTAGGAACCAATTTCAGACATTGAGTAAAGCGAAAGAGTTTTAAATGTTATAACTTTATAAGATATGAATTTTATAATTTATGTTTTCACATCGTTTTTTGTTTGTAAAATACTATTTATTTAGTGAAAAACCTCAAAAGTATCATGTTGTACCTACTTAAATTATTGAAATTGATCACGAATTGTATTTAAAATTCCAAGTAGTTATCGATAAAGAGCTAAAATATAAATAAATAAATAAATTATGTAAACGTATGAGTAATCGTTCGTTTTAACTAAATGTTGAGAAAACTGCTTAATTTTAAATAACTTCCCATTAAATCAACGTTGTCATTTAAAATTATATTTAAATTACGTATTAATGGAATAGAAAATATTGATTTAAAACGATATGAATGACTATATTATAATATAATCTTTAAAGATCGTGATCAACATTACAGTATTTTTAAAGTCTAAATTTTTTTTTAAAAAAAAAGGAATAAATATCTTTGTTTTATATATTATATTATGTCATATAAGTACTTACTATTCATTTAACTCGTCTAGCTTGAATTAAAAAATTTTAAATCTAATATGACCAATGAAATTATCGAAGAATTTAATAAATCGTATATTATTATGAAACATAGTTGGGATTTTAATTGGTTACGATGTAGGTACCTAATCATGTTTTGCCAACAAATTAATTTACTTAAGTCTATTACTTTATTTAAATAAGAAGTCATAATTACGATTTATTGTTATAGGCTTATATCAGTATAGCACTAAATATATATTGTATATTTTTATAGTGCTTTGTACTTAAGTAATTTATAAAAATGTTATTATTATAATGATCTGAGATTGAAAAAATGATTCTATGAAAGACCTTACTCGTTCTAAAGGAATTTATATTTTTAAGAAATAAATGTAAATGTTTTGCGTGTTTATCAGCTGGAGTTAAATATACCTACTGTGTCCCGCGGTAAACAATTTGTTTAGATATATTTATATTACCAAGTTAAATAAATAAATATTGGTGTTGTTAAAATATGATCCATAATAATTTCTAAGTTATTGTAAATTATCCTTATAATAATAATTGTATATAGGTATTGGTTCAGCCTTGGATAAAATAAAGCCATTGTTGATTTCGGTATTTACTCACAAATCAAAAACTAACTAATTTTATTTTGTTTCATACGAATTCAAATTCAAAGGTCATAAATATAAATCGTTAATTAAACATACGTCAAATATAAACAATGTTTATTGATTAAGTTACTTATAATATAATTATATAAATATAATAAATTATGAATTTCTAATTGAAATTAGTATCTATCTAGTAAAATAATTGTAATATAAATAACAGTACATTATAGATAACAAAGTCATACAATTAATGATTGTTTTTCAGTTATTGATAATTAGATAAATATTAATTTTCAAAAATAATTTAAGCCATATTAGTTATTTTACGAGTGATGATTATATTATTAAAAATAATTTTAACCATTATTTATAAAACCAAAATTATTTACTGAAAATTATTTAATAATTAATAATTAATTTATATACTCAAATTATTTAATAAATTTGATAATATTCATATTTTTTTTACGTGATATAGTTTTATGAGCAATTATTTAAGTAACAAGTTTTAAAAATGTACTTAAAAATATTTTTTTTTAATAATATAAGTACCAGTAATCTCAATAATAAAAAACTTAAGTCATTTTTACAAATTATTTTATTAAGTACCTCATATTAAAAAAATGTATTACACTATTCAAGACATTATAAAATGTAACAATAAATAGTACATAACTTTCAACACAATTTTTCAACAATACCTATAATATCTGAAATTGATTCTAAAATAATGTAATACCTAATATTATGATATTAGTATACACAATACACTCCAAATAATACATTCACACCAATTACCTTTTTTATATGTATGTAACTATATTTAACTCACTGTTTGCTCGGTAATTGGTTTTGGAAGTTGTGACAGATATTTTACGTAAAATGGATCTATAGGTCGTATCTCTCGGAAGATAGCATACACAGATACATGTATGCATACCTTTTCCCACTGTTCCATGATGGAAGTTCTGAAATCAAAACAAATTTTTTGGATTTCATTAAAAAATATAATAAAATAATTTTTTCTTGTACTCTTAATTTTAGTTGTTGACGCTCACATAATAGACATAAATAAAAGTTAAAAACGTGTTTCGTTTTCACAGCTCTTCACTATCGGTTCATAAATATTTAATCACTATCATTAAATTAATTCAAATATCGTTATTATTATGACAAATGGTGGTTTTTTTTAAATAATAACCTCAACCCGTGAAATGTTTCTATAAATAGCATATTTTAAAAATATATAAACATAATATATTATAGAGATCACCGATACATGACTTATTACTGAAGGTCGAAATAATATTTTTACTTTAAGTCATGTGTACATTTTGCCAATAGGGATCGAATTTGAAAAATTGAAGGTATTCGTTGTTGGTATAGCATCTCTTTTTTTTTATTTTAAATTTTAAATATACAATCTGTTCAAGTATCTGAACAATAAGAATATGTGATGAAGGCATTTTTTTTAGAACATGAGTGAATGATGGGAGGAGTTACCCAGTGGTAACACTGCCCTAACTTGATTTTAGATTATATTTAGTTTAGAAGATCACGGCACCATTCTCTTCTGAGCCTCCTGGGAGGGTTTCCAGGAATTGTGAGGGAGGAAAGGTTGGAGATGAGAGGATTAATATGGAGAGGAAGTTTGGAATTGAAGCGTTTGTAGAACGTGACCGCTTCTTCATGGACTGATTTGATTTTTAGTGTAAAGTTAAGTTAGAGATGTACTGTGGAGAATTTGTAATTTTACGAAGGATTTTATTTTGGAGGGTTTGTATTTTGTTTGTATTCGACTTTTTAGCATTGCCCCAGAGTTGTAGGCCGTAGGTCCACATTGGCTTGAGCAGGGATTTATAGAGTTTGACATTTAGAGAAGTATGTTTGTTGTTCGAGATTAGGGTTTTAAGGTTGCGGAGGCGTGTATTTAGGGCAAACTTTTTAGTTTTGATGTGGTGTGACCATGTGAGTCGGCGATCAATTGTCAATCCTAGATATTTAGCTGATTGAGATGATGGTATTAGAATATTGTCTAGAGTCACTGATGGACAAGGAGGAATGCGAAGAGTGAAAGTTGTATGGAGTGATTTGGATTGATTGACTTTGACGCGCCATTTTTTATACCAGTCGGTCATGAGGTTTAGATGGAGTTGAAGGTTTTGGGAAGCTATATGAGGATTTTCGTGAATTGAGATAATAGCCTTTTCATCGGCAAACTCCGCAACGGTTGTGTTCGGAGAGGTTGGTTGGTCAGCAGCGTAGGTATAGCATCTCAGATAAAAAATTTAAAAACTAAATTCTTTAAATTTAATTAATTAACGTTGCTCCTAAAATACCAACACTCTAATAAGTAACCATTAAAAACTACTTATTATACCTCTACTTACAATAAATCATATTAGTATTTTTAAAATGACTATCACTTCCTTTTATGTACTTTTTAACATTCATCTACATTAAGAAAATCTTTTTTCAAGAAATTACCTATACTTTAAAATAGCATTCAAATTATAAAATTATTTTGAAAGAGCACATGTTACAAATGTTAGTAACTTTATTTTATATTAATCACACAATTTATATATTGTTTTTATAATAACTTTTATAGGTACCTATAAATATTTGGTTAGGTAGGTATTTATTAATTTATTTTTATTTACGTGTTTTATTAATTTTAATGTGAAATATTTTACGAGACAATCTTAAGTATAGTATACTAGTTCACATACCACATACCAGACACTAATGTAATAACGCATTCCTTTGAAAATGTATTAATGAGACTATCATTTTTTTAAACGCTAATAGAAAAGCTGCGTACTTTTGTACAGCTTGAGCTCTAGACAGTCAACTGAGAAGAATAATACTAGGATCGTGTAGAAGTCATATACGGTCTAATAAGACTAATAAGACTATAAAACTGAACTTAAAATGAGTCATCCTTAGAATTCCTTAGTAATATTTTTTTACCACTACTAAAACTTCAAAACTTTTAAAAATCTACTAAAAAAAACAAAATTAATCGAAATCAATAGATTTAACATATATTGATTTATAAAATATAACAATAATAATTTTAAAATATTGATATTAGGCTTAATCATAAATTTTATTTTTTATGTAGCTGTTAATTCTTTATGCTATATCATCTTTAATATAAGAAAATATTCTCTCTTATATCTATCACCTAAATATAATAATATATCTACTTATATTCAATTAATAAATTCAATATATAATTTCGAACTTGCAAAGTTTCACCTTGAAAAGATAGCTTTGAAAGATATAGCCTATAGTGACTATACCTACATAATTTTCCTACGATATAAAAATAAACGATACCACATGATTACTTTAAATTTTTTTTCTTTAAGTCTCATTTTTGTCATAATTTACAAATAACTATGATTTAAATATATCAACATTAAAAAGTGACCTTAGTAAACCTAACCAATCAGTTTGTCCCTGGTAATTAATTGCATAATTTTTAAATTGTTATTTGTATAATATAGATAATATACTATACTCTCTATATTTATATTATATTTATACTCCAATAAAAAACAAAACAAAATGAAGTAAACCATTTCCATTGAAAATTCCTAAGTATGCGCCTGATTATTATTTATATTATTAATGCATTATCCATCAAGACACCATTCTTATCAGTTATCACCAATAGTACGTGAAAGTATTCACAAGTGACTATTGGCTAAATTAATACTAGGCATAACATTCTTCAAACCTCTCAGAATAATAGTATCACTTGAATTTATCGAGTCTTCATTTTAAATAATGACTCTTACTATAAGTAACTTATTTAGTGGTAGGTAATTATTGTTCTTTAGGAATTACTATTACAAAAACAGCTCAGATGACAAAGAGAAAAATGGGAAAAAAAATTAATAATATTCGAATTCCTAAATTATAATTGAGTGTTATATTATACGATGGAGGAAAATACACTTTATGCGACAAATTTAGAAGACTTATTTAGCTAGTACTTATTACATGCTTGTCGAAATTCAACGGGAAATACCTACATAATATTTTATTTTTTATTTTTTTAAATTAAAATATTATTTGATCAAAATATTATTCAGTTTCCATACTGATTGTGTATATGGCTAAAGAGAAACAATAGTAAAAAAAAGCTATTTCAGTGTCAAAAGTAACAAAATTATATAAATTAATTAATAAGTATCTTGGTGATTACTTTAAGGAATAAGAAATATTCTACAAAATTAAAACAAAATATTTTTAGCATGTTAATGCTTTCAAAATTATTATTTTATAAACGCACATTACATAGCAATGAATAGTATAATTTATGCATTTGGTTTTAGAATATTTAATTTAATAATTGGTAATAAGTATGGTTACGTCAATGAACCAGAGTAATTGTGTGTAACAAATAATTATGAGTTCCAAATTAAACATTTACTACAATATTAACGGGATCATTCACATTTTAATCACACAAAAGATTTGATACATTCATAATAACACAGTTTTAACATAGTTTATTATTTAAATAAACATTTATAATTAACATCACAATGTTGTACCAATTATGAATTAAATCAATTTTATTTTCATATTTTAACATTGGTAAATGTTAGTAGTATTTGTAAGTTATAAAAACAAATAAATAATAACGTTATTTTTTTTTTTGCAATCTTTTCAAATAAAATAAAATATTTAATAACAGCCTTGAAAAATATATTTTAAATACTCGTAATATTTTACTTAGAGTATATAATTATACTATAGAACAGTTTCGAAGTTTTAAGAAAGATAATTTATTTTATCATAACTATTGGTTCTTATAATTATATATTTAGCTTTAACTAAATAAATTATCAATTTAAAGTATAAAACCATACTGCATTCTTATATATATATTTATAAGATCACAAATGCTGTTAAAGGTGATCACTGATTAGTGATCACATATAGCTGCGTAATATTCAACCGCACATTATATTTTATTCGTTCGATATTGTAGTGTTAATTGAGTAATTGTGCTTGAGTTCATATATTGTCCAATTTTACACACTGGTCCAGAATGCGATATTAAAAAATATTATATTATCAGAACAATTAAGTTATTAACACGTACATTGATTTAAATGGTATAGACACGTGACGCATTTCATACTAGTACAAAGCGATGTACCTATTGGCTATTACCTATACTATAGAATATATTTTAATATATATGTAAATCATTTATTATAAAAATACCACAAAAAATATACTAAATTTAAAAGCGATATTGCTAAATCTACAATTCGTTATGGTAAAAACACTTTCAAATGTAACTATAAAATCAATCACTTGCGGAATACCGTCAAGTAATCGTTAGTGTTTTATACAGAGAAAACTATAATACAGTAAACACGAAATTTAATTTTCAGCCAGGTCTTAAATTATCAATCTTTCCTAGTACTCACTATGAAATATGAAGGCTTGTAGTCAGTGCGTACAGAAATGAAAATATGCTATCCTTCTAAAAAAATATGTTTATTAAGCATAAACAAATTATTTGAAGATATTTGTAAATGTAAGTAACCATTTTTATGATTCCGATAAATAATGCATTATAAGCATATATTTTTTCGTTCCTTTAATAATTTACATATTTTTTTAATTTATTCATTAAAAATATTAAATAAATATTCTTACCTGTGAAACGCTTAGTGACAGCCATATTATATTAGTCAATAAATAGAAAAATATTTGCTACATAAGTATAAATTTCATAGAACACGTTTCACTTTTTGTTCTACACTAAGTGCGTGTTGTATAGTACCTACACGTTTACACGTACAATTTTATGCCCAGATTCCAGGATCAAAAAAATGTTCCCTTTTAGACGAGTTTACAGCTTATCCCGTATAATGTTTATATTCATTATTTACCCTTTTTTACTCCATTTCCTTTGTCTAATTATGTATTGAATTCCTCTATATTTCACATTATACTTAATACTAATGAAGACCTCATCTTTAATGACCCTTAAACAACAACGACATAATCAATTGGGTCTTACCACCGTCAATGCTTATTATGATGTTACCGTAACTTTCAAATGTATTTACTTCTCAATGTCTCATTTTGTTTCCGTGTGCCGCCACGCCGGTCCGATTGTATTAATATATTATGGTAGTATAATATTATAACAAAAAATACAAATAAAAAATTAGCTATATCTTCTACGACTGGACAAGATCATATTGCGAATACGTTGACAACCGAATCGTATCCAAGGGCGGATCTGCAGGTCAGGAAGTCGGTAAGTCCTCCTTGGCCGGTCTTCGTGTGGTCCGCTTTACTCATATTTTTAACTAATTTTTTTGCGCATGATCACAGTTGTTATTGAAACATTTTTATCGGAGGCCGCTTCGATCAATCGCTTCCAGGACCGAAAAATTGTCCGCCGATCAATCCGCCCCTCGCGTGTACCCGCCCACGTCTCTTGTTCGCAGCATAACCGTATAAGCAGCGCACCCGCATGCGCGTACAGAATAACATTAAATAGGTATGAACTTACATTGACCGCAGTTCCGCAGACCAGAATTACACCTGGCGAACGTGCTCACGGGATTACGACACCGCGCGGATAGCGATGATCATTATTAACAACGGACGCGTCGTCAAAAGTCGGTTAAGTTCGACGAACGTTGAAAAATGCAAAGGTCGTAATATTGACGGCGGTGACTACGTACAGGTACAGGCACACACACACACACACACACACACACACATACACATACACACACTCACACTCACGCACACGCAACACGTCACTCGCGGCTCACGCACCACTGACAGTAGTTAGCTGGTCGCCGGCGAGTTTGACGAATGGCCGATGGTACGTTATTAATTGCGAGTGTCGGCGGCGGTGCAAACTTTGAATTTGCCTCGTCGTTATTGGGCAACCGCAGTTCGAACCGCGGTTCGTTACCGCGGACAACCGTGGTGCGCGCGGACTGGGCCTCCTCGATCCCCGTTCCCGCGCTGGCTCTGACGGATCACGGACTGCCGTTGTGGTGCCGCTGCGCTGGCCACACTGCGACTCGGGTTTTGAGGTTATGTTTGGATTATCATTGAAATTGTGATTAATCATTTTGATAACGGAAGAAAGGCAAAACAACATTGAACTGCGCACGGCGATCGTCTACAAAATTTTAACTATACACTCAATAGTCGCCCCGAAAATTCGTCATCCGTTGTTTTCACCCGTTTGAGATACTCAGGCGATATTTGAATCGTAGCAGATCTAAACTTTGAATCCGCCATGGAAGAAATTGGTATCGTGCTGCCAGAAAGGGTGAGTATTTTGGTTTTCTTAGTTTTTTTAGTTCCTTTGTAATACTTATATTGATATTTGTACCATAACGAGTGGAATCTCTTGATTATTAATAACAGCCACTGGTCAGTATTAATATTAAGAGTCGGTCAAAAACAACTTAACTATGCTTATGTTTTAACTACTTGTTCCAATGTCCAATTATGTTGAGTCATTGTTTAATTATGAAATTTCAATCGCTGTTAGCAATTAGCATTAGCTCTATAACTTATAAGCATCTATCAGATATAGTTAACATCAAATAATTTAATTAAAAGATTTAAAAATCTTGATATAATGCTCAGAAGTTCAATATAATATATTAGTATATTATAATTTCAACCAGATTTTTTTTCATTATTATTTTGGAATATCAATATTCTTATTAATAAAATTACCTCATGACCTATTAATTATTATACACTTATGTTGACTATTATTATACTTTATAAATAAAAATATTAAATTATTTATTTTAGCATCATGTCTATTGATTGACATTTTCATGCTTAAATGTTTTTATAGGATGATAGTCAAGACGCTAAACCAACACTTCCTAACTTGAACAATGTAGAAGCATGTTTAGACAGTTTGGATCATTATTCTCGATACAAGGTAAAATAACAAATCTTTCCATTTTTTCAATTAAATGATTGATAATAAATAATTTGTGTTTAATTATTTTTTTGAAATATTCAGCGCTTACAAAGGTATTTGGAATTTTTGACTGTGCAAGAAGAATATATTAAAGATGAACAACGGAATTTGAAAAAAGAATATTTACACGCTCAAGAAGAAGTCAAACGTATTCAAAGTGTACCGCTTGTAATTGGTCAATTTTTAGAAGCGGTTGATCAAAATACTGGGATTGTAGGAAGTACTACTGGGTCAAATTATTATGTTCGTATTTTATCTACAATCGACCGTGAACTACTCAAACCATCTGCTAGTGTTGCATTACATAAACATAGTAATGCTTTGGTTGATGTATTACCTCCCGAAGCAGATTCTTCTATATCTATGCTTCAGGCTGGTATGTAGTCAAATTTTTTTTAATAAGGTAGTAAAAATAATTACAATTGTTGTATGATCATAGATGAAAAACCTGATATCCAGTATGCAGACATTGGAGGTATGGATATGCAGAAACAAGAAATTCGAGAAGCTGTTGAATTACCCCTTACACATTTTGAGCTTTATAAGCAGATTGGTATTGATCCACCCCGAGGAGTTTTAATGTATGGTCCACCAGGGTGTGGTAAGACTATGTTGGCAAAAGCTGTAGCTCATCACACTACTGGTAATTATATATTTAATGATTATACATGTAACAATTTATTGATAATTCATATTTTTAGAAATTATACAATTTTTTTTAATTTTACTCTTCAATAAATTGTTCATTAGTTTATATGATTTTATTCATAACAGTAATTCTCAATAATTTTTCTTTTGCGGGCCACATAAGTAAAGTTGTATCAGTATGAAGTCTATAATAAGATATTTGGCATTTTATTGCAACCTTGTATTGTGTACCTACTGACTATACCATTTGTAATGTTATGTTTTCTTTGTTTTTTTTTATGTATGTTTAAATTTATAAATTAGTTACAGGCCTTTGCGAATCGCAAATGGCCTATAAACCAAAGGGAAGTGCATTACTGGTCTATACTAGAGGTCTCGATTACACGTGTAATGAACAACACGGATACCCGTGTTTTTACACAAGACGGGGTTAAGGCCCATGTAGTAAAAATACCCGTGTATACCCGTGTATTCAAATACCCGTTATACCTAAATACCCATAGGCATAAATTAAAAGTAGGTAAGTATAACAAATAATACAAAATTTATTTATTTACTTGTATTTTCGTACATTATAATATCTCAATATTTTAAATTTAGTTTTTTCCAAAAAAATAGTTGTATTGCCTAATTATTAAATAACAAAATTTATATATTATATATGAATAATTCAAACATTAATGGTAATAATAATACCATTAACTACACTTTACGTACCGATAGTGAACACAGACACCATAAGCTTTAATTCATAAGGTATGGAACAATTTTAAAATCACTAAAAATGTTTAGATACAAGGCACACATAAATAAACGCAATTTAATAAAATTGTCGATAAGATAGCTTTGAGATTGTCTATGCTTCAATCTTAAAACCAGTTTAAAATTTAATCTTAATTAAACTTATAGCTTATGTTTATACCTATATAAAATTATACGATAAACGAATGCATCTAATTATTAAATGCAACTATAACTATTCACAACATCTTTAAATAATAATAGGTAGTGTATAAATTAATACACGGGTATGCACGGGTAATATACACGGGCTTTAATATATTTTTTGCCCGCGTGCCCGGGCTCCGTGTACCCGTGTATTCTAATACCCGTTCACAACCACGACCTCTAGTCTATACCAATAAAATATAAGACATTTAGTGTACAACGATGAATTTTTCTGACTATCTGAATGCAATGTATTTGATGTGACATAAATATCTCTTCTGTAAATAAAAAAGAAAAACGATATACGATTTACATATTTAAAAGTATTAAATAAGTTTGTTTAATGATATTTTTTATGCATCTTATAAAATCTTTTATGTTCTTAGATTAATAGTTTGAAATATTTGCAATGGTATATTTTTATGTATTACGATTCCCTTTATAAATTATCACAATAAAATTAATATTTTATTTGTTTATATAACACTTTGGAATTTAGGTTATAACTTATAACTGTCTATAATATTTTAGATTCAGAGTGAAACAAATGTATTGGTTTTTGTGTGTGTTCGTATTTAAAATTTCAACCAGAAAGATTGCACAAACTTGGTACTTTTCTGATAGGAGATTTCATCTAGTTAGTAGTGTTTTTAAAATTTCTCAACAGTTCTCCAAGTAAAGAATATAAATAATATTTCAGCCAAGATCGAGAATCAAACCTACCACCATCTATTATATTTCATCAAACTCTATCTACTTGTTTATATTTCATAATATATATACAATATACATATATATATATATAATATACACAAGATTTTCTTTGTAGCTAATAAAACAATTTCACAAACAAACTTTATAAGCGTAAGGAAAAAAAAATGTTAAAAATTGGGTATTTCAACAAATTTTGATAATAGAAGAAAAGTTATTTGATTGTTATTCTATAAATATTAATAGTAACTACTCGAAACATTTTCTCGGTACTTATAATTTTAGCATTTTCCATTTAATTAATATTTTATAATTTTCAAAACATATTTTTTTTGTCACTCAAGTTAGAACATTTTAGTTCAACTAACCTTATTAAGAAATTGGGTATATTACTATATCGACCATCTTTAGAAATGTATACTGATTTACCCAATCTTTTTCATTAAGAATCATTTTTCAAGAGCAATGGACATTATCATTCATATCATTTAACTAACCAAAAACTTGGGAGTTTCGACTAACTTATATTTTCATAGTAAATATATTTCTTACCATTTATTAATTTATTATTTTATTTTTCAGCTGCGTTCATTCGTGTTGTTGGTTCAGAGTTTGTTCAAAAATATTTAGGAGAAGGTCCACGTATGGTGCGTGATGTTTTCCGTTTAGCCAAGGAAAATTCACCGGCTATAATATTTATTGATGAGATTGATGCTATTGCTACTAAACGATTTGATGCTCAAACGGGTGCTGATCGTGAAGTTCAACGTATATTACTTGAACTGCTTAATCAGATGGATGGTTTTGATCAAACAACAAATGTTAAAGTGATTATGGCTACTAATCGAGCTGATACTTTGGATCCAGCTTTGTTGCGTCCTGGTCGTTTGGATCGTAAAATTGAATTTCCTTTACCTGATCGTAGACAAAAACGTTTAGTATTTTCTACTATAACTGCTAGAATGAACCTAAGTGAAGAAGTTGATTTAGAAGATTATGTTGCCAGACCAGACAGGATTTCTGGAGCTGATATTAATGCGATTTGTCAAGAGGTAATATTTTCATTCTGATTTTAATTTCAATGATGTATAGAAACAAGATTTTAGCAATTGTATAATATATTCTAGTGTTCAAAAATGTGTTACTTAAAAGTTATCCCATTCAAATTTTTTAACAGTTATATCATTTCTTACATTAATTTTTTTTTAATTTCCATTTAAAATGTATACCAGGCATTTATTTTTACGTTTAATTCTGAACACCAAATATTATACATTAATATTACAATATTCAAGTAACTTTTATTGTATTTTTTAGGCTGGAATGCATGCTGTACGTGAAAATCGTTACATTGTACTACCAAAAGATTTTGAAAAAGGATACAAAAACAACATTAAAAAGGATGAATCTGAACATGAATTCTACAAATAATTTTTTTGCAAATATCAATAAGTCCAAAATTATTAATTATTATAATTTTATTGAAATAAGATAATATAAAAAAAAAATTTCTCTTATAAAAACATGTTTGAGTATAACTATTACAATTCTTGTATTATAAATGATTAATATAGTTTCTAATTCGAATCACAAAAAAGGATATTTTATTTAAATGTAATATTTTGATGGAAATAATATATACTAGATATTAATTATTACCATGGATTTTATAACTCACTATCCCTTACTATTATGTCGATGAAAATACAAATTATAATACAAGTACATTATATATATTATATTAGAAAACGTTTACCAGCTAACCGTATAGGTCTTAATTAATGTAAATTTAAAGTATTTTATTATTTTTTATAAATCTATGATCTTCAGTGGTCTTTAACTTGGAATTTAGATGGGTGGAAAGCATGTAACACATAGCTTTGGTAAGATGTTGCATGTCCATGGCCGGCACCGCCACCGCCGCCATAATTACCATGTGAAGTATACAATGCTTCGTTGTCTTCAACTTCCTGTAGATCACGTTTCTTCAGTGTTCTAGAGAATGCTGTGGCTAACATAGAGACGATAAAAATAACAAAGAATATCTGAAAAATAAAAAATAGATTAAGAAAACTATTTATTATTGTATAAGTGTCATTAAAACCAATTAAAAATACTATTTAGTGTTTGTCCAAATGCATGTTCCCTCACAGATAAGGTGCCCAAAATAATAGAAGTATACAGGTATATGAATTATACAAGATAATATAATTTTAATACGCTTTTATAACTTCAATATTTTTTAAAATCTTGTATAAGCATACACTTTAAATCAATCTGAATGTAAATAATACTAATAAAACTATAAATAAAACTAATACTAGTAAAATAATCAAAATAAAACAACATTTTGAGATTTAACTTCTAAGCATCAAAATGCACTTTTTTTTAAATGTAATTATTAATTTCCTATGAAAATGTATTCAAATAAAACTATTTTTATGTGTAAATCATATTAACATATAAAAACCATATTATCCACAGATTTCAATAATTTTAATTAAACTTCTTATATTTACTTTCAATAATTTACTTTTTTAAATATTATCAGCCATAGATATTTGAAGTATTGATACCTACTGCATAATAAATAACATGGTATGAAAATAAACATGAATAATCTACCATATGGTTTTAATATTTAATTGTTAAAAGATGTTTTATAGTAAAAACAAATAGATTCTGATTAAATTTTTCAAAAAAAATATATAAACTATTAAATTTATTACCAACATAATTTTATTCCTCAGTGTAAAATTACAAATAAACCAATTATCTATTATAAGTTACTAAATTTTAATTTAAACATAAAAAATTATTATAAAAATCAAGCAGAAGATCTTTTTAAGTTAGTAACTATACAGAGTATAGACAAAGAATATGATTTAAAGATTTTTTTTCTAGTGAAGAAAAGGCAGTTCAGATAAATTTACTATGATATGCATTGTATATTTTACACAATACCTACCATGTAATAGTATTGGCAGGAAAATAAGAATAAGTAGTTAATTTGAAAATTTAAATACCTGTTTTGTGTTCATTTTTAAATTTTCCTTGTTATTTTCCTCAGCGAGTAACTATAAAATCCTAATGTTGTATCTTGAGTCACAATATTCAAACTACTTGCAAGAATGAGGGAAAAATCGATTTATATAAGAGTAAAAGACTATCCACCACCACTCGAGTTTTCCAATTTTCACGGTTTGTTGGTATATTAGTATCAAATAATCGAATGTAAATACAATATTGGTTAATATTGAACCGAAAATCCATGGCTTTCTCTGTCATCAAGCACAAATGATAAATTAGGTAGGGATATCACCTACATTTAAAAATACGTTTTTCTACCTTCATGCCGTACCTACATATAATATAATATACAAATCGTATTCTTATTATAAAAAAAAAACCTTCTTCCTACCTTCAAGGTACGAATATTTTGCAGCGTTTTAGAAAATATATTCCGAATGCGATCGTTTTTTGACATTTTTCATCAAAATTATTAGACTCCTAGTTCCACCCATGAGTAAAATGAAAATTGATTTATTGTATATTACAGTATGAACGATTATAGATAATCGTGGTTGACGAATGACGGTTGTAATATTCTGGTGCATATTACGACTGAATCGACTTGTTTGCACTTATTATAAAAATGTTTACTCGCCATCATCAACCAATAACATACATTGAGTACTGGGTCAGCGTTGTTATTTGTACGCATTGGATTTGAATGCAGATAGCAGAAATGTATCTGAACAGTAGTGACAGTTACATTCAAATCATTACTATGTTACCCCATGAACTTTGATATTACCGAGTTTACAAGACGTAGGCAGGCAATTGTTTTTATAATGTCAAACAGAAATTTTTAGTAAAAAATAACGATGTTTTTTTTTGTTGACCGACATGGCGTCATCAACAGTCAATAGTCATAGAAGTTTGCCGCTAAAAGGATGCCGAAGGGGCAAACGCGATGTTCATGGTCCTCTCTGGTTTGCCGTTTTAGCGACCATAGAGACTTTTTATGTCAATAACAATGGCCGTATTCTATTATGATCTGTAAATGCCTACGCATGTCAACTAATTTTTCTGATTTCCAGAGGCCACGCGTAGGTAATTTAAAAAACAATAACCGGGTCAGAAGTTCGATACGGCTTACGTCAGGCATCGAAACGTCCGTTTTTATCATTAGTTATTAGTTATTACTTATTACTTCTGTTATTATTATTATCATTATTATTATTATTATTATTATTATTATTATTTTCTGAGCGAACAGGCTCGCGTGAGTGTGTTGACGTTAAGGACCGCCGCCGCCGCCGCATGGTTTTACTTTCTCATTGATTTGTCTCGGTGATCTATTATCCAACTGTGCATTGTAAACCGTGTACGATATTCATGAAAGATTTCAGGTACAATTCCGCAACACGCACTTGCGTAGGTACCTATATTATACGCACATGCAAGCATTACGCGGGCATAGCGTACGCGTTTTGCGCGCAATATTATTATACTATAAACAAAACGACGTACTACTATTATATTATTATTATTATTATCATTATTATTATCGTTATTATTATCGTTATTATTATTTTTAATATAATAGTCGTATTGACGGAGTTGTTATAAATAAAATCATAAAATATTTCCCATTATTCTGTTTTAATACAATAAACGATTTCCACGACCACGGTTATATGTCAATATTAAATACCTGTACTCTATAGCGTTACAATTGAGGCTATCGCGCAAAATGTAATATACTGGATTTGGGTTGCTCATAGTAACAACACAATGTGTAATAAATGTTTTAAATATTAGAGATGAAATTAGATATGCGAAACGAAAAAAAATGTATTTGTAATAATAATAAAAAAACAGATTTATTCATAAAAATGCAATATTATACCTCCAAAGATACCATGTTTAATATCATATAGTTAGTTATACGATTATACGTGCTACATACTCAAGGGTGTGAAACATGCGTGGTTTGTTAAAGTTTTGTATGATAAAGGCGTAGACTATGTACCTACCCGCTATATTGTAATATACGCTAATATGTCCATACATGCCTATACTGTCCTGTAGCGTCAATCGTTTTCGTGTCTGGCATATGGCATTTTTCCCATTAGGCTAATCATATACAATTTGGCATAAGCATTTATTTTTTCATTCATATCATGTAATGGTGGTTGAAAACAGCAAATTATTATGATGTCGAATCTCTAAAATATTCCTTGAATATTAGGCCCTGTTTTTGTAACTTATATTGTATTTTTGATCACTGTACGAATAATTATTATGAAATAAACTTTTATCGTGGTACACTGTAATTCATACATTTATTGTTCTTTTCTTATTATTGTTTTATTAGGTATAAAATTTAAAATATACCTACTCCTACTGGGTGGTAAAAATATTTTTTTCGGAGGTTTGATTTCCTAGTCGCTCATTGAACACGAACAGACGTGTAGGTGTACTATGTACTCTAAAAAGTAAAAACCACGATTATGTGCGTGTTCACGTGGCCAATTCCATTGGTTCGCCGAGAAAAGAAATGAGCGAAAAACGCGATAAAAACGCAACGATAAGTAACGCGTTGTTGCACACTGTGAATGCGGAAGTGCCGTACACGCGTTACACATATTTTTATGGTATTGATATAATAAACAGTAAATACCTATATATATATATATATATATGCATACATGTGTTCAGCAATCAGAGGCCTGCCGAAATGTTTTTAATATGATATAGGTACGATCGTACGAAGCCGAGTGGTAATACTCGTATAATCGAAAACTCATTTTCGTACGCATTGAGTGTAATAAAACCTTTACGCGACTTTAGATATAAATTATAAATAATTTGGTTTCACGGTATTATGAAAACTAGCTATGTTATCGAGTAAAATTGACTCTAATACAAGTATACAACGTTACCATGGCAATTTGAATGCGACTAATTTTTCCGAGAAAATATTTATTAGCTCTGTTAGAATTCCAATAGATGCAGTTTAGTTCGGTACATGTATAGTCTAGGATTAAGTGTGTACGCCGTGCACGGTATACCGGTTAGGTAAATCGAGTTTTCAAATGATAATAAGAATGAGTTGAGTGCACAATATATTAAACGGAACTTATGTATTGCAAACACTTTTAGATCACGCATTTTATATACAGACACCTGCCTCAATATATTTATTTGTGCAAGGAGTAAGTAATAAAACAACATGCTCTAGTAATAAAAGCTTCCGACTTCGCCTACATTTCCTTTTTTTGTCAATTTCGATTTCTTTTAAGTGAAAATAATGTATAAAAAGTAAAAACAACGAACAGAAAAATAATTGTCACGTCCTAACGAACTAGTTTATGAAATAATCCAGTAGTTTTTAATCGATTTCAGTGAAACCGTGTATATGGCAGTAACCAATAACTAGAACATCAACTTAATATGACGCAAGATACGTGTTATGGCTTTATACTACAGCGTCCACTGCATAGAAGATGCATTGGATAAGGCTAGTTTTCTACTATCCAAGGATGGAGATAAATCTATACTGTTGACCAAGAGTGTCGTTATTTGATAATCCACAAAAAAATGTGTACGATTTCAATAATTGACATTTAATATTAGTTTATATCGATTAGCTTTTGAAAACTTATAGTTCTATAACATAAAATTAGGACACCGAGAAAAAAACCTACTACGCGCCAGATCAATTAATGTAAATGTTGTGTAACGACAAGTCACGGATTTTAAGCGATTTCAGTTTAATCGCAGTAACAGAATATTGCATTAAAATACCATATACAAAAATCGTAACACGTTGAAACAATGGTACACAGATTGGATACGTTAAGACATTTTATAAAGTATCATAAAATTGTTAATATTATGTTCAAAACACTTAAATACGTGATTTATTATGTGGCATGAAAATAAGTAAAAACATCCTCTTCGCAAAAGAATAATATTCTTAAGTATCACGTAACGATTGACGATCATAAGACGCCTACATGAAGTTTATATTTGCAATAAAATATTAAATACCATTGGCTATGAAAATTAATTTCAAACAAAATTTTCACAAGATTTCCCAGAGTCGGTGTACTGAGTAGTGAGTGGGTACTATAATTATAGCTGAAGATGTTAAAATTGAATTAGGTACGTTTTCAAAAAACATACAAATATTGAAATAAATCAAATCAAAATCACTTTTGTTGATAAGTACTCATGAAATTATAATCATACATTTCCAGAATTATAGTTAGGTATACAATCTCACAACCGGTAGTTGTAGTTTGCAAAATCATAATATTGTCCATTTGGTATCTTTATTGATAGTTATCAATTCCAATTTACCATATAATTATAAAGTATAATATGTACAATGTACAGTAATTAATTGTTTTGTTGATTCTGTTCCCATAGTTATATATATATAAGATGATCCTTAGTTTTCTTTGTTTACAAATTATTCGACTATGATTTGTTTATTCACCAAACATCCACTATGGGTTTTGATGTAAATTATTTGCTTTACCGAAAAACTGTTGCTACTTACTTGCATTTTTGGTAACGAATTATTTCATAATTTAACAACGTTTGTAAAATAAACAAATAGGACAAGCTATTATAAATTTTAACTATGTGAAAAAAGTACTACCTCTCAAATTTCCATAAAAAAATAATTGTATTCACATTAACTCTGTGTGTATTTTCGTATTGAATAGACTTATTTTAGCTCCTTAGAATTTGCTGGATACAATTCAACTGACATCAATATTATCCCGAACAATATTATGTTATAGTTTTACAAGTTTTAATACTAATTAAGGTTGTTGATTTAATAATTATATTTGATATTATTTACAAAATTATACTTTATTGTATTTATGGATATTATTTTTATATTTATGCTCAAACAATGTTTTAATTAAAGAAAATATGTTAAGTTTACCTTCTAATTATTTGTATCAATATGATGGTAAAAAATTGACCAGACATTTTTAAAATACGAACAAAAGGATCTTGGATCATTAAAGTTTTTAATCACATGGTGTTGAATGTATTGACTCATGGTTGTTATTCAAAATGTTTATTTTACTGAACAAAAATACAAGTTTGGTAATACTGACGCCATTAAACAAATATTAGTTTTAAAACTAATACGATTATTTGTATGCACGGTGTGAAGAGTTTAAAGAATAACATTTGGAAGTAACAGAAAAGAAACGAAAAATAATTTAAGTTTCTATTAGTTCTACATGAAAAGTAAATAAAACTATAAACTTCAATATGTATTGGAATAGTTTTGATCAATTTTCTAAATTATAATTATTCACATCACTTATATTATTTGTAACGCTTGAAGCTCAATCAATGAATTGCTCCTTCTCCCTCACAAACTTTCACGCCATATAGCAAACATTGCTTGAATATTATGTGAATACATAAAAAATACCGTTGATAAATAAAATCTTTTGGTGAGTAACTAATTTTTTTCATTACTTATTAAGATTAAATCTCTTAATAAAATGTAATCTAAATTAAATAAAAACACATAGATATTATAATATTCTTAAATTGAATTTTTTTACAATGTGGACTACATTCTCAAGGTTTAAGACTTTAATGATTACAAGATTTAATAAAATCTATGACATTAAAATAATAAAATTATATTTAAGTCATAGAAATTAAGAATCATTACCCAACGATGACACAAATGTTTTGCTAAAAAAAACTGACTAAATACATACAGAAAAACTTTGAAATTTTAAAACTGTCTACAGTAATTATAATCAAAGAAGTCTATATAAATTCTATCAATTAGCTGCCAAAGTATTATGTATAGATACATAATTATATAGATTTATCATTAATTTAGCATAAAATAATCAATTATATTAAGTACACTAAAATTGTTACGAGTAATTAATATGATAAATTCTCTATATATTTAATAAATTTCATTTTCTTTCAATAATTTTCAATTTTGTTATGTTCAATTCAAGCGCGAGTGAGTATAAGTTATAAATATACGAGTATATATGTAATACATATTTATGGCTTGATCAATTACTACTCGTTAGCCATATTAGGATAATTAATTGAAATTGTCACTATGTGGAATCAAATGTTGTGCTGTATAGTGTTATAAGTTATAAAAAAAGAAAATACGTATATTACGTATGCATTCTCAGTTCTTAATCCTCACACATTACTTTAATAAATCAAATTCACCATAATTTATTAATTTTATTCAAAAATTGATGAAAATATTAAAATATGTTATTGAGACAAATTAAACAGCGCATAGGCATAAACCTGTTTAAAACATATTATGTACACTAAAATTAAGCGCACCATATCATCACATTCAGATAAATTAATAACTTAACTTAGGACTTATAGGATAATTAGTCAATTGACAAAATCACAAAGATATCAGAAATGTAATTTGTATAATGATGACTATCGCAAGATAACTCGATCAAATATCATCAACCGATCTAAAAAAGGAAAAAGTTACCTGTTAAAAAACTTGTAAGAACCTTTAATGGCACTTAACATCCTAGATTAGTAGTGGTCATACACTCTTACACTAAATTAAATTTTGCAAAAAAAAATGTTGTTACCATTTTAATGTAGTATTATTTTTATCAAACTTCTAATCTTTAGTTATATGATGTAACTTATCTTAACTCAATAAAGTTTTCTATTTTTAGATAGGCTAATATGACAATTGTTGTAAATCAAAAATTATATTTGTAGGTTCTCCAATCTATAAGAATATACCTACAACTGGTTCAAAATACATTTCATCGATGGTAAATAAACACAAGTGCAAAATTATACTCTTATAGAGACTTAAGCATTAAAGTGTTAAGACTTTTTTTTATTTTCAGTTAGGTTAGTTAGGTTAGACTAGAGTACTAGATACTCGTGTTAAGAAAACAAAACAAAATATAAACTCAACTTTACCCAACATGAACGAAACAATCTAATTAATAGTTTTTAAAAATAAAAACAAAACAAAAATCAGAGTCAGTACTGATGTTATAAGCTCTATGTTTATATGGAGTACTGATGTTATAAGCTCTATGTTTATATGGAGTACTGATGTTATAAGCTCTATGTTTATTATTATTGAAACTAAAATTTAAACCATGTTTTATGATTATAATATAGTCAACTACAAACATCGATAATGTCCCCTGATTCAGTATTCACGAATAAAAGTTTGTTTTAAAAAACACAGCAGCGTGCGAATTATATTTTGTATTATTCAAATAATGGAACTATTTCTAAACAACAATCCGTATAATTTCGAGATAAAACAAACAGGGCTTCGATCAAAATATTTTTTGAAAAATGATAATTATTATAATTTTCTCTTTAGTTAAATCTAACAACACTCACTTCCGCTAATACAAAATCCCTTCTGTACATGAATCAAATCCTTTTTAAATGAAACTGTTGTAAAGTTGAAATAATCTGCAATGAATGATGATTAAAAGAATTGTATCATATTTAATTTTGTTAAAGTAGGTACCGACAAAATATAGGTAAAAGTATAGACATACATAGTACATAGTATGCTACCTAGTTCACGACCTATATATTTACTTGAACTTTATTTAAAAAAATATTCATTCTTATTTTCGCGCAGTTAATAAATTATTCATAAAATAGATTATACTTCAATCATTACATTTTGTTTATAGATTTCTAAATGTATACGTTTTTATGTCATTTTTAATCTTGTATAGTTAAACAAGTTTTATATAGATCAAGGATATTTTAAATTTTTAATTAAATATATGAAAGATCCAATCTCGAGTTCGTAATGTAAAATTTTATCTGAATTTTCAGATAGTTTCCTCGAATCACTGAATAATTAAAGATTATATTATTATCATGTACGCAATTTTTACCCTACAATGTAGGTCAATTGATTCTTCTAAAAAACATTTTTAAGTATAAAAATATTAAATTTATAAGTATTATTACACCTATAATAGGTATACATTTTATAAAAAGAATAACATCTAAGTCTTGTATTTTTCGTTTTTTATAACAAGAATATTACAAAACTATGATGGATTAAGGACAAGTGTACACAGAACGTTTAATGGTTTAAAAATGCTGTACAATGTCTACCGTAATACTTAAGTCCTACACTCATACATCAATACTACATTTAACGATGGTAAATTCATGAATAATAACAGTCATTAAACGTCAACTAACATTATTTAGGTTTATTCGGATTACATAAAGTCAGTTATCGCTGAAGACAATTAAAAAAGACACCAAGAAAATATGGAAAATTGTGAATCTATTTTTTTACCTGTCTCATTATTTGTCTAATCATACGAACTACGTCAATACGTGATGCAACTTGTTTTAATGGTATTGCGTATTTCAGTTTATTCAGTGCTCAAAGTATAAATACATTAAAATTTTCAAAATCTTCTCATACTTTTAAATAAGAATGACCACTGTTGGCATTAGATCACTGTGCGTTATGTATAATAATATGACGAAAATTATGAAACATGTGGTTCGCGTGTCGACCGCGGTAAAAAAGGACAAAAAATGTTTATTACGCGTTTAAGTGCAAACTAGTTTCCTGACCAATGGACAAGGCCCGTTTGGGTATCAAGTACAGGGGCGGCTACTTTGACTGGTATCGATGATCCAGTTTCGCTGGACTATAAAACGCACTACTGTTATTCGAAATAGATCACATATCAATCAGCTTCTTCAACAAGCACAATACCATCATCTCTATTACTTACGTTTAGCCGATCAACAAAAAACCATTCACCATGAAATCCGTAAGTATATATTCTTATAATACTACAGTTGTTAGACATTTATTATACTTCAGAACACATCTGTAAATGTTATTTATTAAGTATAAATCTTTTGCCGATTGTATCTTCAATCTTTACGACTTTTATTTAGTTTTTTCAAATCTCAAGTGTTCGGTAGAACGGTATTTATTCCGGGCATTTATTTTTTACTTATAAAAATGTATTTTTTCCATTTGCACGACTATTAACCGCACTCAGCGCAGAATCGTACAAGACACTTTAAACACACGTCACAGTAACGGAGGGAACTCGCTAAATACGTTCGGCCTTATTTATTTACCTTAAAGTAACGAATTATACTATAATAGTACACTGTTGACGAAGAGTGTAAAAATATTTTTTTTCATTTAGTCATATTGGTATTATTTTTACCAATCTTTTTTTTTCTTCTCAAAAAGTGTCCCATAGATAGGTAGTCCACGGGGACTCGTTCTACTTATACAGTTTATTCAGTGTCCCGGTCTGTCCACCATCCCTTTACACCCCACTCCGTTCCCGGGTACACGTGTGCAATACTATAATCATTGTTAACGTTACAGTTCGTAGCTACCATCTTGCTGTTGGCCGCCGTCATCGCTTGCACCTTCGCCGCCGAGGAAGCCGAAAAACAGCAGACCAAGACGACCGAGAAGCGTAACATCTACGGACTGGGCTACGGATACCCGGGCGCTTACCACGCACCGCTCACCTACCCGGCCGCCCCGTTGGCCCTGCCGCCGTCCATCATCTCGCCATTCAAGTACCACGCACCCCTCTCCTACCACGCTCCGCTCTCCTACCACGCACCCCTCCCCTACCACGCCCCGGTCTCCTACCCCGCTCCCCTGCCCTACCACGCCCCGGTCTCCTACCACGCACCCCTCTCCTACCACGCTCCCCTCCCCTACCACGCTCCCATCTACAAGGCCCCATACTTCGCCCCGTCCCTCTACTGAGATGGAGTCGTCGTGCACGACTGACGCGCACCCGTTCCAGCGGCTCGCGCGACAACAACACATTGCTCCACGAGCGCACGCAACGTGTTCTACTGCACCGTTGTCATTGTAATCGCCGTCTCTCCGACGATCACGACGATGATTAACAATACGTATGACAACCGTCGCGTGTTCACTCGCGAACAACACAATATTATAGTAATGTGCTCAAATAAACCAATATTATTATCTTAAAAACCGTTTGCGTTTATTTATTTCTCATTTGAACCGTGGTGCTAACAATTACACATCACGACGTTATGTTACTATTGTGTGTTACGATATTATACGCGCTAACTAACGCTATTGCACCAGTGCCGCCGGTTGGTCGTCTGATACGTACTACTTTTTCGTAGACACCACCGCGGGCACGTTGCTGTTCACGTTGTTTCCGTTGCTGACCGGCAACGAGCTGAAGTAGCTGTAAGAGTACGGTGCCGGGCTCGAGGCTTGTTGCGGCTGGTACGCCACAGGGTACGGCTGCTGCGGCTGATAAGGGACCGGATATTGCGACGGTTGATAGGCGGCCGGATACTGCGACGGCTGGTATGTGGCCGGATACTGCGACGGTTGATAGGTGGCCGGATACTGCGACGGCTGGTACGCGGCCGGATACTGCGACGGTTGATAGGTGGCCGGATACTGCGACGGCTGGTACGTGGCCGGATACTGCGACGGTTGATAGGTGGCCGGATACTGTGACGGCTGGTACGTGGCCGGATACTGCGACGGCTGGTACGTGGCCGGATACTGCGACGGCTGGTACTGCGCCGCCGGCACGTACGACTCTGCGCCTGGGTAGTACGCTGGCGCCGACGGGTTGCCGTACGGTTGCACCACGCAAGTGGGCAAATAGCTCGGCTGGAACGCGGCCGGTACGTTGTTGGACGCGGGTTGCGCGGGCAGCGGTGTCGGTGACGTTTGCACGACGACCGCGCCCGCCCCGCCGTTGCTGTACGATGAGATTTCGCGTTTCTCCTCCTTGACGGCTCGAGGGCTCTTTACTTCAGCAGCCGCGGCCACGGACACGACGACCAGGACGATCACCTGTACGCAGTAAAAGCGCCGTCGAAATGTTTAGGAGATATGACAACGTATGATTGGTTTCGTTCACATTTTTCCAATCATACGTGCCACTGTGCGTGTCCGTATTAACTAATAAGTAGTAACTGTTATGAAAGATAATGTAGTCGAAAAGTGTTTGTATGGATAGGTATACAAATTTGCAATAGACTACTACGGCGCTTTTTTTTTCTTATGCAGATCGCGTTTGTAATTCATACGGTAGAATATATGTAATATATGTATAATATTATAGTTTTTTTCAACACTTTAAAAAAAAAACGGGGCAATCGGTCATATTTACTCGGTGTACATAATTATCATTAAAAATAGCTATGATTGATCATGATATCACCTGTTATAAAAATATATTCATAATAATTTTGTGTTAATATAAGAACTATCATTACACCCAATACAAACGGTAGGCCAAAGGACTATGTTTGGGAAATAAATAATTATTGTATACAAATTTATTTAGTGTATAGAATTAACGGTTTTTCCATACAGTTGATATACACCTACATGTTTAATACATGGAACCCCTTCTATAATATATACACATCAAGGGAAGAAAATTGAACACAATTTGGTTCTAGGTAAAATGTACAATATAATATGTATGAATATGTGCTAAGTGAGTTAGTTATAATAAGAAACAAAAGGAATTTAAAAATGAAATGTCAAGACGCACCAATTCCTAAAAATGGGTAGTAATTATTTTATTAATAAAAACGTGTTCATATTTTTAAATGCGTAACGCGTTTGTATATAATATTTAAAAAAATTGAATTAGAACTTATTATTATACAACAATATACAAATTAAAGCATATATGCACTAATGATCAACTATTTTTTAAAGAGAATATTTAGATAAACTTATTTTTAGCTACGCGGTTATTTTTACTAGACTTATAACTTGATTGTAATACAATACCAAGTTCTCCACACATAGTATTGTAAATATTTTGTGTCTTACCACAATAATTATTTTCTATTTCAAAAACATATTTTATAAATTAAAAATTTTTCAAACTTAATATTTAAACTGTAACGTATTCCACAAATATACCTCAAAACCACCGATATTAGACTCGAAAAATAATTTTTATGACTATTTTGTACTTGATATATATGTTTTACAGTACACACTTTAAGTAGGTACCTAATCGAGTTTATCTCCGAATCGTTATTCAAGTATGATAGATTATTATTGGTTACAAATTTAGATACTTTTTAAGAAAAATTTTGGGATCTGAACAAAGTAGTACTGTAGTGTACTGGTCAAATTATTAATTTTATTTCCTAATAAATATCAAGCACAGACAAACTGCATATTTTTTGTAACTTCAACATTTATATTTGAAAATCATTAAAGTAGGTACTTATAAAATAAATATGGTTTAAAAAATCAAAATGTGTGTGCGTTAAATTTACTCACCAAAGATTTCATGTTGTTGAAGTGTTGAACCGATATAAAAAAATAAAATCACTGTAACTAATCGAGAGTCTAAGCGTTAGTACTTCGTATTACAACGCATCAGACCTTTTATATACTGTAGAAAATCTTGATATGATAATCAAAATATTTAATCTTCTTCTTATTGTCGTCATATCATCATACAATAGTATTAGAAGGTTGCTTAAATACTAGTAACCACATTTTTCTACATTATACTTGAGACTATTATTATTAAACAACAATTAACCGCATTTTCCTTTCATTTTTATCCGATCTTCTTCCTATAATGATCATTTCGAAACTAAATTGTTAACATTTTTAAAAGTAATCAATCTTGTAACGTTTATATTCCATATAGGCAACATAATACTCTTCAATATACCACTCAGCGAGAAACGAGGTCTTTTTAATTAATTTCTTATGTAACATAGTTTCATTAAATACGATCACAATCGACTGTTATTATTTACATACGCACGTAGTACAAATAGATGTATGAGGAAATGATTACATTTTACCACCCTATATATATATATATATATATATATAGCCATATAGGCACTAATAATAAATTCAAAATTACTAAACGTTGACCTATACCTTGTTCTAAACCTAACATAGATCAAATACAGCAATAAGAAATTTTTTTTCTAACATTAGGTATTACAACATAGGTGAGATGTCATTAATGAGTGTAGTTTTTCTTAATATTATTCGAGTAGATAGCACAGTAATCTCCAGTACTATGTATATTGTATACATATACCGTTTTTTAAAGCGCTCGATTTTTTCTATTAAATTAAGAATTGCTTATTTATGTACAATAAAATTGGTTCAAATTGAAGTTGGTGTAGCAAATCTTTAAACACCAATTCATCCGTATACGAAGCCAGAGTTAGTATGTAAATGATTGTTTTCATTGCTTCGTCAAATTTTCGTAAATCGAGACAATAATATAAATTATGAATTTTCATTATTCGATTTAATTGTTTCGTTCCATTATCTTGTTGTAAAAAACGGTTAAGTAGTAAGCTTCACCATAAGAATTAATGTTACAGTGCTACTGTCGTGGAGGCAAACGGAGATTCTTACCGCTTATCCATAATTTACTATAAATTGTAAATTATAAGATTTCTGTATACCCTTTATGTAATTTTTGCGTAGATTTTAATTTCGGCATAGATTCTAGGTGCTGGTCGTAATTTCACCTATAGTATTAAAATTTATAGTCAGCGATACGATTAAAATGTATTAAACAATTATTTGATTAGTACTTTTAAACATTAGTTAAAAGGACCGTCGCCTGAGTACTGTTATAAAAATTGAATGGTTATAATAATTTAGTGCGTCCACAATGTTATCGCTGATAATTGACGGATATCCCAAATGCGTACCAAAATGATATCTGTACACAAATGACGAGCCGTATAAAAAAAAACTTACTACACGGTCTAGCCTAGACTAACTAACTCGCCAGTTAATAGATTTCCTTTTGTGAAAAATATCGCCTGCAAAACTCAACCCAAAATGGAAATCTTGAATTTTTGAAATAAATAATGAACAATATGAAATCTATCAATGATCCAGTAATATAATATTTTTGTAAGAGCACAACAAAAATTAATTTTTGGGGTTTAATATAGTTCCCCACTTCGTGGTGCACTTGCTAGACAATAATAGTATACAATAAAACAATTATTTTTAATCCGGAATGAATATTACAAGGATCACACCTTTTCTGCGAATGCACTTGGAACATTACACAGATATAATTTTGAGACGCCTCGTGTCTAAGAAGTTCTCTGTTATTAACAGCCGGTTAATACTGCGGAGTGAGAGAAAACATTGTTTTCGTACTTTAACGTTGAACAATTTTCTTTAGTTACCTATCAACACGAAAATGAGAACAATGTAAACCATCAATAAGATACTAATTTACTTTAAAACTATAGAGTAAAGGAATGTATTATATTAAATGCTTTATTCTTTAAGTAATTATACAGGTAAGCTTTATAATATAATATTTATTATTGATACTATTTTATATACAGTCATCATTAAAGCCTATGTTTTAAGTAAATCTTAAATTAAAAAAACACTTTCACAATCAAACAAAAATTAAAAATAAGAACAAATTTTGGTTTTTTTACTCCACACAATCATGGTGCTGTAAATATTAACAATCGGAGATGAACTGACAATTGTCCAGTGTACTATATTATGTAAGACCCAATATAATATTCACATCAAAATAGCTACAAAAGGAGCTACAAAATGCTGATGAGGGATGACTTTTTTCTCCATTTATGTTACCGTTTATGATCAAATTTATTTTTAGGATTAAAAGCAAAACAATGATACACATAAAACCTCGTTCTAGAATATGTAATTCACGTAGATGAGATATATATATATATATATATATATATGTCTTTGATATAAATTATCTGACAAAATGCAATGTGTTCTTTATTGCATTATAATGTATTATCTACAGTCTATACTCTATACTAATAAATAATAATTAAAGTAAAATAAAGTATTCATAAAACATTATCCTTCATTACATAATATTTTCGGCGTCGTTTCATCTTTAGGTTAGGTTATATTCTGAAATTTCTTTTTCTTTCTTACTGCCATTCTTTTATATTGTACTCGTATAATCGACCAATGAAAGAATATTGTGTATTTTTATAAAAGAATAACACATATTATTTAAGCTAGCTTAAAAATAAAAATATATTTAAACGTGTTAAAGACTTAAAGTAGATCAAAAGTCAAATACTTTGATGATAGTTGATATTGAACAGAATAATATTATGATTCAACGTATTATACAACATATGATGATACCGGAAATCACGAAACAATGTGCAATAAATTTCAACTTATAGGGACATATTATTTTTCACCGGCATAAAATTTATTGACACGCATTAGGCACAGCTGCATGTTACAACTTGCAGATCCGGTTTCTAAATGTACCTGCGTTCTTTTAGTTATTTTCATTGAAATGGAAAAAAATATAATTTGATATAATAAAATAATTTCACTGTTTTTGTGTTCACTATTAGTGATTCATTGTTATGTTTCAATATCCTATTTATATTTTATTAAATAATACGCATTCGTTTCATGTTATAACATTAGTCATTAAACATAAATAATTATTAAGTTAAAGTACTTATAATTTGAACATAAGAACATTTAATATGTATCTTTTGAGTTTTTTTTGAAATTGTTAGCTTTGTTTAAGGATCAACGTTTTAATAAAATATAGTATTTTTAATTAAAGTTCCAACTCTTTTCCCATTTTTATTGTAATTTTAATTTAGTTTGTTAAATAAAAAAGAAATTGATGATAAGATTAGCATTCATTAGTACAAAGTATAAATGATAATTTTAAAAAATAATGAAAATACAATTTTCTGTTAACTCTCTCTTTTTCTTAGTTGCTAAGAAAAAATATTTAAATTGACTTAAATTATTGGACAGGAATCGAAAGTATTTTTTCGACTAATAAATATGTAAAAACATGCTGGTTGTCAAAAATATTTATGTGTGTTCAATAATGCACCTAGTATTGTAGATAATTCTATGTAAATTGCATATTTGCAATGATAAACAAACAATTCATGTACGTAAGTACATAATACAGAGTTAGGGCGTAATAACACGTTATATCTATAGATGATTTTACATTTAAATGATTACAAATGAGATTTTCGTACACATATTTTATATGTATCCTCTATAATGTACGCACATTTCTGCTGTTAATATTCATAATGCATAAAGCTTTTATGACGATTAGTTTTAACCAGTTTTAGGTAAGATCAATAATGCATTTTTGATGCTTCGTCATCTTTATCATAATGAACTATACATCATCATACAAGCTTTAATATTAACCAAAAAATATTTCAACAAAATTTAATGGTACAAGGTTTTCTATCATTTATAGTCGATGGCCAGAAGAACTGCTGTTGACATAATACGTATATAATACAGCGTTAGATAAAATTAACGTTACCGCTAGTGATAGAATCAATTTTATAGCTGGCAAATTAAAAAACGTTACAAAATACATAGACTTAAAAAGAAAGTGAACGGTGTCGCAGGGAAACCACATGATTTTGGAAATTGTCGTCTCTTATAATATACTCACGCTAATGGATTTCGGTAACTGCGGATTTTGGTGTAAACCAGTTCGGCCAGCCTCATGTAATGCCGCTATTGGTCTTACGTTTCTGTTTTTTACGAATATTGTATTGTACCTCTTGATTATTGTAATCGGTTCCCCCATGCTGTTTTCTTCTATATTACTCCTATCGTAATGAGTTGGCCAAAACCACTCGAGAGACAAGCAAATAAAATATCCTTTTTTTTTTTTTTACTTTTTAGTATAAAACTATATACACACCAATAGTAGGGATACCATTCATAAACCGCATAATGATTTAATAGAATTATATATAATAAACGCGTATACGTATTATACCGCTATGGCTGTATTTTATTATTATATTTTAGCAGGATAAACTGAATGAGGCACAACTCACTTTATACGGGAAACGGCGCTGTGTTTTAATTCTCACAGTGACAAGCTTAACGTCGTGGATAGAAAGCTGATTTGGTAATACTACTCGACAAGTTTTCAAATAGATAAGCGATATATCTTTTTCTACTGCAGAATACATTAATTTTATGTAATTTTTTTGTGTTTAACATTCTTTCTAGAAATCCATATTAAAACAGATATGATATTGAACCGTTATAATTTTTATTGAACTGAAAAAAAATGTATAATACAATCATCGTAATATATTGTTGTCATTCAACAGCTGCACACGTCGTTAGTGACTAAAATAAATTATTCGGATTTAGGAATTTTTGTGTTGATACATATTTTTATAAAAAAATGTTAATGATCTTAAAATCTCAAATAATATAAATTAGATACATGTGTAAATCAGTATTAATGTGAAATTTTCCATTACATGTTTTTACATATTTTTTATTTTATTTTGTATGAAAACTTACACTTAAACATTATTAAGTATACTTATATATATATATATATATATATATATATATATATTATATTATATTATGTTTACAGAGATCTAAAATAAAACAATTGTGATAATAATACTACTAAAACTATATAAAAATGTCTGTTTAATGTTTTTAGTATTTATCCAAATTTTATTAACAATTAGGAAAACAACTGAAAATAAAAATATAATTTAAGCAAATGTTGAATTATAAAAGAATCTTGATATATTATAGAGTATTTTTTATAAATATAAACAGAAATATTGCCCATACTTCAATTATAAAATGTCAATTAATTTTAAATGCATATTTTTTGCTCATTTATCAATTGATCTTGCTAATTCATGATTCAATTATTTAAGACATTATTTCAATTTCGAGTTGAAAATTTAAAAGTTTTAGTAATGTTGTCATCAAATTGATGTCATACAGTAACGATTTATGCGAATGTTTATTTTTTTGGTTATTTATATGAATGACCCATGAATTTAAAAAATACGAAAACGAGAGTCATATACATAATATTTAGTTTCTCATATTAACAGGTATATATTTAAATACATTATAATTTATAAAAAAAAAATATTACCGAGAAGTATAACAATTTTATGCTCTTAATAAAGAGGAATAATTATTTTAACATTTTAACACCACTGTTGAAATGTTGTACTAAAACTAATCTAATAACTGCAAACATAACATTAATTAAACTATTTTTTATTTTTATTTTTTCAGATACTCTCTGATAGTTTAATTTTTATACTATGATCTAATGAATATCAAATAATATTATGAAATAAATAACATTTATACTATAAGATAATCTCATTTTAGAAAATAACCAAACTGAAAAACACCTAACATAAATTTCTTTTAAATTAGTATCGTTGAGTCGATAATATATAGCGGAATTACTGTTTAAATAAGGAAACTTATTTACTGTAATTATAAAACATTTTATGGAAGTTTTAAACAATAGAAAGTGGAAATATAACCTGTATAGATATCATTTTCTCCTAAATTAAACTCGACTTTTTGTAAGGAATTTTATAATAAAAATAAAATGTATTGAGTAATTAATAAATATGATAATAAATCATATGATATATTTAAGTAATAACAAAATTAATAATTAAATGGTTTAAAATAATTTAGTTTTATTTTAATATCTTATACACTACATTTATATTTTAAAATTATTGTTATTCTATTAAAGAAACATAAATATAATAAAACACTGTAAATAGACATCTACTATGAATATTATTTATGAATTTAAAAAAAGATTAGCTTCATATTTTTGTATGTTATTTTAGTTATTGTTATAAATTTAAGAAACGTTAATATCAATAATCATGTCTTATAATTCATATAACTACAAAATAATTTTTGATGTACACATTTGGCTCAATTTAAATAAGTACATATAGTATTTCGTTATTTAAATTAAAATGGCATTCAATATTTAATTTTTTTGATGGAATAACAGTCAATTAAGCTGAGATTAAATTGCACAAAATTCGCTATAATTTAGTTGTTGATCATTAGCTACAAAAATATTACACTTATTTAAAAATATTCAATCGGTACATTTTTTAAAAATATATATCAAAAAAATGTATCCTGAATCCGAAATACTACCATTGTTTTTATAAATAACTTTGATAACAATAAAACACAACTTGGATGTTTATACTTATAAACAAAATAATACAAAATTTACGCACTCATTCCAGTAACCAAACCTAACAGCAGCTAACCCACTAGCGAAAAATGTTTGTTTTTAGAACCTTTTTATACTAATATACAAAATTATAATTTTTGAGATGTATGCGTTACATAACGTATTACAATTTCTACCATTGTCTAATAAAAAACATCGTTCAAAGAAATAAATATATATATACCAAATACTAAAAGAATCATATACTGAACAAAATATTTACACCGTGTCAGTATAAAAATGTATATTACAATGCAATAAAATTATATACTATTATAGATCAACCTAAATGGCTACAAATTAATGTTTGAACGATTATGATATTAATAAAATCCCAATTATTTTTTTTCCGGCTGATTATAATAGTATATTATTTGGACACCAATAGGTATGACAAAAATGTTGAGCCCAATTTAATAATTACATTCCATTCTTAACTTTCAGCCTTTAAATTATAAATATCAACTTCAGGTAAAAGGCTTACTGAATTAAAGTTGAAATATTAGGTATTAGGTGATTTTAAAATAATAAAATTAAATGAGAAATCACCGTACGAGATGATTAATTTTCATCTAAAAGAATGGGGAAGGATAGCAACCATTCAAAATTTGTTAATATTTTTCTTGACGAAACAGTAAAATTTTTATTGGTCATACTTTCGGAAAAATTGGCGATTTCATAGTGCAACTAAACCGAGTTCCTTTATCAGCGATGGATCGGTACCGGTTTCTATGGGTAGTTATGTCACATACTCACATCACCATACGACCATACATCAGATATACAACTGTCCGTTGACAAGGGATCAGAACCGTTCCGTAGACGACCGGTTTGTCCGGAGTGTTACAGAGGATGGTCCCCGGTAGTCTCCCCGGTTGCCCTGGAGAAAGTCTTTAGAAAAATGCGTACGGTCAAAGTGGTATATATAATCCGATTGCTCCGTGAAAATCGTCAGTCAACAGCAGCACACGCCACAGTGCGAACTACCAACGGGAACACCGTCGTTAAACTCGTATACTGTTATCAACAAAAACAACGGAATCGAATCGTTCAAAATGAAAATACACGTGAGTTATTATGACTATTGTTAATATATTTTTTTACCCATCTCCGAGTGAACAAATATCATCCATAATCTTACGCATCGTGATTTTTTTTCATCAAACAATTACAACCGTTAAAAAACTCAAATGTTTATAAAAACACTAGGTATTTCAACATCAAAAGTATCGGTGGAATTTTTTCAACTTAGATCAAAAATAGCTACACGATTTCTATCAAGATTTTTTTTATAGAAACATGGTATTTTGTAATAAGACATAGTCATATAAGTACGTAGCGTAGATCTTATAGTTTCCATTACTCTTTTACAACGTGACATAAATTTACAATTTTATTTGAAAAAAGCATTATAATTAATTTCCATACAAAAGTACATAATCATACTATATTAGGTTGTGCGCATTAAGTCGATCTTCAAAAAATTTAATTAGTCGATATGTAAGAAGAGTTTGTGTGTTTTTAGCTAAATCAATAGTTTTTTTTATTAGAGTCGTATAATATAAACGTTAAAAAACAATTTCAATACCACTGCGGTCTGCTTAGATAAAAAATAAACTTAAATAAGTACGCTTTACAATTCGAAAATGATTACCGTCACTAACAACGATTTCCTAATTCTTAGCAGCAACTGAAAAGTGGTACTATCTAGACATTGATGGTACCAGTAACGTATTCACGAACAAAATTTCTAATGCTTTTTGAGTTCTTCAGATATTTTTCTTTTCTGTTCTCCTCGATATCTGACTCAATGGAAATCCATCGTAACAGTATAACATAACAAAATCCAAAAAAAAATATGACTGAAATGATACGCGATGATAGCCTATAATATATCGGTCTATTTCGTAGAACCATAATGGTCGGTGAGGCGAGTTGTTTTCCATGCCGGCCCAAAACTAGTCGCAATGTTGTCCATAAACGGTTCGTGAACCGGAAGACGAGCGAGAACAACGATCGCCTTCCGGTTCACGGCGGACGCCTTGGATAATTCTCGCAATACGTCTAAGACCACGTGTTTACAGGTGCTCATCGGTCTGGTGGGTTTTGCCGCGGTCGCCACGTGCGCGAAGGACGCGGTCGAAGAGCAGACGCAAAAGGCGGAGCAGCAGCAGCAGTCGGCGGAAGAAGACCATCAGTCCAGCAAACGTAGCGTGGTCGGCGAAGATTACGGCGCCGAAGAGGCGTACGCCCCGTCCGGCGTGGCCGCGGCCGCCGAGTCGTACGCGCCCAGCGCGGAAGCCTACGCTCCGTCCGCCGTGGCTGCCGACGTACCGGCGCCGGTCGCTTACAGCTCGGGCCCGTCGGCGTACAGCTCGGCCCCGATCGCTTACAACTCAGGAGCCGCTGCTTACGGCGCGGTCCCGTCGGCTTACGCGGCGCCCACCGCTTACGCCGGCCCGTCCGCTTACGCCGCAGCCGCCGCACCGATCGGCATCGCAGCCGCACCGGCCGCCTACGGTTACGGGCCTTCCGCATATCCCGCCGGGTAAGTGTTCACGTACGATATCGCCACGTGCTCGGACCGCCGTCGTTGATTTTACCGGTATCAACCGCGAGAGGGATCGGTCGAGTGGCGTGAATAATCGAAATTAATTTTTTTTTACGCGCGCGCATAACGTACACACGGGAAAACATTATTGGGGAAAAAAAATCCAGGGAAAATCGCGCGCGAGAGAGAAAAGAAAAACGAGGATTACGTAAATACTATTAAATACACGTTTCGACGACGGATCGACCTGGTCGCGTTTCTATAACGGCAATAACGTGATATGCGATGTGCCGACGGTAGGTCGAGCTGTTGGGTCGGATCGCGCGGCCGAAAAGCCGACTGCGTTTTGCCCCGACGCCGTTCCTCTGGTCGCCGCGCCGTCCGTCGCATCGTCATGTCTCCGCCATGTCGTCGTGCGCGCAACGTTATTATATGCTGTTACCATTACATCGGTCGCTCGGTGCCCACGTAACAGCCAACGACCGGTGTCTTTGGCCGGCACCGGACACGTTTTCATGGTAAAACTCGTAGCCCGCGCGTAATCGATTCCGCGTCGCCGGACGGAAATCGCGTGCATTGTTGACAGTGGGCCGCGACCAATTATTACATCGTTTACCGCCGCGAGAGCAAATCCGTGAAAACGTCCGTCGTCCGGCCAGTCATAATAATAATAATAATAATTACGATATCATGGAAAAATAATCGAACGGGGAAAAAACACAAGCGCACCGCACACGTGTGCAAATCATTATAATACGTGTACACACAGAATGTGCGAGACCGATTTGTTAATTTTTGGTTTCCCCCCCCCCTCCGTTCCTTTCCAATCCGCTTTTCCAGACCCGCTTACGCTCCGGCATACGGACCCGAACACGTCATCTCGCAGCACGTAGAGATCAACCGCGCCATACCCGTGCCCGTGTACAGGACCGTGGCCGTCGGCGTGCCACAACCGGTGCCCGTCCAAGTGCCATACCCGGTGCCGGTCATCAAGACCGTCGCGTACCCGGTCGAGAAACCCGTGCCATACCCCGTGGACAAGCCGTACCCGGTGCACATCGAGAAGAAAGTCCCGGTGCCGGTGGACAGACCGTACCCGGTGCCCGTGTACAAGATCAAGCACATCTACCACGAGCCCAAGTGGTCCAAATGGCTCAGCGGCTGGTAGAAACCGCGAGGTAAGACATCCGCACCCTCGTACTGCCGTGTGTCTCCCGTTTCTCTCTTACTAACGATGTTCGTTTTTCTTTTCAGGCGGCGGCGTGACTTAACTGCATATTGTATATAACTGCGTTTCTATAAATATATATATATATATATATATATATGTATATGTAAATAAGTTATGTGAGCACTCAAATGTTACGGTACTGATGATAATTCGACTGATATCATTCACGTTACCGGTGTGCATTTTATGAATCATTTTTATTTTGTATAATTACTTTGTTAACTAGTATGTATTTTCACCGCAATAGTAAAAAATAAATACAACAATATGACTTCCATAAAAATTGTTTTCAAATTATTTTCGTTTACCTTTTAGGAATCGTCGGAAACGCGGAAAACAAAAACGTGTCGTTACTGATTACTGGATCCCGGAAATCGTTTTCGTGTTGTTGGTTTTTTTTTTTTAATAGTACGTCAAAAATAAACATAAATTCAATACAAATTTAAATTACACCACAAGGAACTGATATATGCTATTTGATATTATCGGTTATTTCGCTCAACGCGTAAAATCTGCAATTATTACTTTACACTTAAAATTTCTAAATTCCTACCTACATATTTACTATGGTTATATTAGATGTTGAGCGAAACGAAGAATTTATTGATTGAGATTTTTTAAAATGTGTCTGTTGCCAAACTTTTGGGTGTTAAACATTGATTAAAGTTAGAAATTTAGACGGAGCGAAGTATTCAAATGTCCGATTTTTAAATGCTCTCAGTTGTTTTTCCGATATGAAGGAATTAATTAGAAAAGGTTGTCTAGCAAAGATTTATATTTATCTTAATGAAACAAATAGATCATAGTTCAATAATTACATGTTATTCAAGTTATTTTGTGGTTATTAGGTGGTTAATAGTACACTAAGATTAACTTAGAGTAGTTTTTTTTGTGCGAAGTTTCATCAAAACTTTTTAAGAAAAAAGGAGATAACACTATGTTAAAAAAAAAGTAAAAAAATGTCCAGTGAAATGTGGTATGGGATGGTACAGAAGTTTGTTGGGATACTCGGATACTTGGACGAATGCTTTCAGTCACTATGGTTCTAACTCTTCTAAACGTGTTAGCTGAATTATTTTTTGATAAAATGTTGAAAGCAATGGCGATTCCTCGCATTGAATATTTACAATTTGTATTTAATATTTGATCTTTTCTTTCCTTATACTTCCTAATAAACCACCGGGCGTCTTAAATGCAACTAGCCGCAAGATTCATTAAACACATATAGTTTTAAAAAAAACTAACAACAATAATAAGTTGTAACAAACTTTTAAACACTATAAATCAAACATTCATTTGAAGGAGTGTCTTCATTTTTTCACGCCATCATACATTGACACATTGTACATTCTATATCAAAATTACCAATTGTAAAAAAAAATTACAGATTATTCTATATTATATTTTTTTTATTATAATATAAAAATAAATAATAAAAGGTTTTGTTTATTATTCTTAAATTGCTGACATCGAATATACCAAAAATAATTGTATTAATTGATGTAACTTAAAAATATACATCGCAACAGCGTCGCAATTAGTTAGTATTTTTAAATGGGCTTCTTTTTTTTTTTGAAGGGTATAAATGCACACATATTTTTCAATTTTTAACTTTCGTATCTCACAGTGGGTACATTATGAACTTAAACTATTATTCAAATTAAACCTGTATTGTAATAAATTTAATTATGTGTATACAAAAAATGTATATTGCTTATTAGAAAATTAGTTCATAGGCTAAAACTGAAATCTTCCAATAATTAATAATTTATCATAAATCATTATTATTAGACCATAAGAGCTAGAACTAAATACTGTTATATTATGATTTATAATATAACAATAATTTTAATACTAAACAATCGTAATGGTTGTACAATAATGATTTTTTTCTTACATACGTTGGTATTAATATTGCACTAACATTTCGTACAGCGACATTTTTGATCAAACATAGTCTAGGTTGGTAATTTTTTTATTTAAATTTTTAACAATACTATTTTCTAAATGAATACAAAGTAAAATTTAAAAAAAAAATGTAGGAACAATGTAACAGTCCATTCCGCATTTAATTATGTTTATTTTGATAAAATGAGTAATTTAATTTTAATGGATGGAACATTTTATACCGAGCTAATTCTAATTAATATTATCTAATGTTGAAATGATTGCAATATTTGACCCAAGTAATGTGTTGATTAATATTTTAAGTTTCAAATGTGAGTATGTGACATTAATAATTATTTTAAAACAATTTTAGAAATATTTAAAGTGATTGTTCAAAATGTGTTTCAATTGTATAATTGTACAGGCACATACGACTAACTTAGCAAGGAACTTACACTTAGCTTCGAACCAATATCATATATTTTTTTTTGTACCTACCCAATTCATTATTTAAAATGTTGAATAAGCCTGAATCGAGTGTAATATTAATATATTGCGAGTGTAATTTAGCGCCCAGCAGTCAGTATATATTTGGACAAAAATTATATTTAATTTTTTAAAACACTTATATTCTTTAAATATGATGGCTTTCTTTTCTCTAACGATCTATTGTTATGTTATAAATTGTTGGTTAGTCCTAGTGTAAATAAACTACACACAACAAAAGTTTCATACTCGGAACCAGTATCTTCACTGAATTTTTTAATAGGTATAACGTGTTTGAACACGACAATCAAATAATTCTATTGTAGAATAAAAACGGGTACGGTATATTTACTATAATTTATCATTAAGAACATTAGACTCAAACTGTAATATTTTATTTACAGCAGCTTTGGAAAATAGGTGTATTGGGAAAACTGTATCCATTTTTTTTTTTGATAGTCTGTTGATGCGTTAAAACTTAAAATACATGATTCAGGAGCATAGCTCCTTCACTAAATTCTCGTGTGATAACCCACATACAATCATAGTATATATAATCACATATAATATATAATATATAATCACATATAGTAATCATTAATCGATAGCCAATAGAAACTAGTAAAGTTCGATGCAGCTTAACCGTCTTCAAAAGAACACTGCTCCATATTATGTCCGACTAATCATTTACAAACTATTCATAATCATTTTTGTCAAATTAATAAAATTATAAAATATTTGTTAATGGTTTTTATGATTTTATCTTATAAATTACAAGTATCATTAGTTACCGTATGGCGTATAAGTTGTATTACCTAGGTAACAAAAATTTACAAAAAACATTATCACATTTATTTTATTTTAAAATAAAATGTTTATAATATAACATATTTTTTTTTTATATATTCTTTATTCAGCATCAACGACAAGGGTATTAGCTTACATGTCTATTGTCTATACATAAAACATATTATTCTTTAGGTTTAGACTTTATTAAAACTTTTTCAATGATAATACGTTATAATCTTGTATTATCATCACAATGTCTTAACAAAAACCTACATATCATTATTGCGTACAACTATATTTGTAATTAATGTTATTTTTTAAAAGTATTTAATTAAACTCTCAAACATTTATTCTTTACCACTAAAAAATATTATTTACAGCAGTGGTTCTCAACCTGGGGGGCGCGCCCCCCTAGGGAGGCGTGACAAAATTTCAGGGTGGGCGTGAAAATGTTGAAAAAAAAAAACACGAAAAATGAAAACGTTGCCGTTTTCTACGCCGTGCCTTGCTGGTGTGTTGGTCGTCACCGCGGTCGATCAGTAGATATACACCGAGCGATTATTACGATTTCATAAGATTTAACAAATCAAATATTTATGCTCTTTAGTATTTAGGGTCTTAATAAAAGCATTGTTTCGGCGAAAAACCGCCACTCGACGCGATAAGAACAAGTTTTGGTGACCCGTAAATGAATATTACAATTACACTAATAGTCTTGTACAACGTATGAGGTAATTTCTATAATTTTGTATTGTTAATATGTAGTGAGGGGTGGGAGGCGTGAACTCATAAAATAGTTTGAAATGGGGCGTGGAACTCAAAAGGTTGAGAACCCATGATTTACAGCACTGTAGTGGATCAATGTAGTAAATTTAACTGTTTTCTCGAGTTATCTGTAACCCATATAAAGGAAATTACCATTATTTGGACCACACTGAAGGAATGCGGAACATATTGACACTCATCGGCCTATGCTCCACAAGCTTGCATTGATGAATGGATGTGCGTTATCCTATAAGAGATAATTTATTGAACACGCAAATGAAGCTCTTGAAAGGTCACTACAGGTGGAAACTATTTAATTAATATTAATATTATAATAATATGATACGAGTCCTTATTATTAAGCAGTTACCACTAATAAGTTAATAAGACTAGTAAATGGTAGAACTTAAATATTGTTACCGTATATTATAACAATTTAACATTTATCTCCAACAATTCATTTCTCAAATATTTTAATCTACTCTTTTATAATGTGTGTTTAATTGTACGTAGGGATAAATATATTGCCTATACGCCTACGCCTTAAAGTATAATATTTATTTATTTGATATTATTGAAAATTCTAATAAATATTTTACCACGTTCAATATTCTTCTATTCAACTTTTTTTTATTATTGGTGAATAATAATGAATTATGTGGTTGTAAGTATTTACAGTACGTTATAAAGTATGAAATAAAAATACAAATAATTTCAAAGTAAGAATTATACGAAATGTCTAAATATTACTCCTTAAAACATGCTACGCTCCAGCCCCCTTGATAATAAACATTACATTCATTAAGTCCTATATTATTATCAAACATAGATACCTATTTTGGGTCTATTTTTTTTTAACATAAACATGTTTTTGAGCTGATACAACTTCTCTTAATGTCAATTTTTGTAACGCTTTCGTTACCATGGTTATATATTAACATTTATAGGAGATATTTTTGCTATAGAAATGAAGATTCACAATACAACAATCATACTCATTTTGGTATAAATGACATCAGTACTAGTAGTCTTGCGCAACAAGATGTCTTCGAATTAAATTTTATGCATTATACTCCGTGATATGATATTGTTAAAATACATGGTTTCGATTAAATAATGATTGTTATTGCAGGGGATGTTAACATTGATCTGAAATCATTACGTGGACTCTTCTTCTTGTAATTAAATTAAATAAATTAAATGTGTTTACTTAGATGAAATGGGATTTGTTGGTTTTTATTAAAAAAATATTAAGTTCTGTGAAGAAAAAAGTAGGAATTGTCTTGAATTAATTAAGTCTGCCTAATGCCTATCTTTTTAAATAGTTGTTGAAATATTTGTTTGTTATTCACAAAAAGTCTTTTTATTTTTTTGGTTTATCTATAATATAAAAATGAATCGCTGAATGTGTTGCTAAGCGCAAATCTTGAGAGCAGCTGAACCGATTTCGCTAATTCTTTTTTTATAATATTCCTTGAAGTACGAGGATGGTTCTTACGGAGAGAAAAATTTAAAAAATTGGACCTGAACGAGAAATTCCAAACGTTCATAGGTATACTTATGGGTAACCATGGTAACACAAATGAAAAAAACAAAGGAGAAGGCAAAAATCTAAGGACAGTCACCGGCCACCGCGTATTATATAATAACTGTATTAAACAAATGTTGCGTTTCCACAACAGCAATAAATTCATTAGTATTTTGCACAGAGGTCAGTTGCAAACAATCTAATATTTTGGAAAAGTATACTTTTATTCTACGACGTGAAATCATCCTATATTTCTACATTTATATATTTTTATATACATTCGACTTTAAACGGTTGCATTTTCCAGTGCGGCTAGCATTTGCAATGTCGATAAATAAATCACAAGGGCAGTCGCTAAGTGTTTGCAGCAACAATCTTGAAAATCCATGTTTTTCACATGGCCAGTTATATGTCGTTTGTTCTCATGGCGGAATACCAACAAAACTATTTATAAACACGTAAAAAAAAAAAACTAAGAATGTTGTATATCATAAAGCATTAGAATAATAAACACTTTTTTATTAATTATACCAGTTCAAATTCAATATTCATAATTAAGACAGCACAACGTCTGTCGGGTCGGTAAATTGTAAAATCGTAAAATTGTAAGGGTTTTTCTTCGACCGCGCTAACCGAGAAAACTACTGGACCGATTTGGCTGAAATTTTTTTTGGCTGAAACCTGACACTTTGCTGAAGGTTTTAGTAACACTTTTGTCAGTAAAAAAAGTTCATAAAAGTTTTTATACGCATTTTTCCACACATAGTGTTTTATATAATTTTTTTTTTGATCTTTATAACAACCCGGCAACTGTTGCCATTAGTTACAAATTACAATTGGTAATAACAATTATTTACAAGTATGTATATTTATATGTCAGTATATCTATTTTTATTATGTGTTTGTATACCTACATTGTTAATCGCTATTATCTAGCATTAATAGCACATAGCTCACCGCACGTGGCATCACGGGCTCAGTCTGAGCTTGGTAGGCGTCGAGTGTGGTTATTTGCTATACGCCCATTACGAGCATAATTTGTGCTTAGTTTTTTCACCTACTTTTTGATTATTCTTATAAAGGTATATTGGGCATGCTAATACAGTTAAATTTCGGGTAAGTGGCCAATTCATCATCATGCCGAGAGCGCCAAGAGCACGCATTGGCAGAAAAACTGCCAATGCAACTCGAATGTATAACAGAAGGCAAAAAGATAATTCACCAGAACGTTCTCAAACACTTGCACAGGACCAACGTAACGCTTTAAGTATGAAATCAGCGTTTAATTATCAATCCGAGATTGATTATTTAAATATTAAAGCGCTTCAAATTGGACGAATGACTATATTATGTCCTAAGTGCCATGCAAAAAAATGGAAAGATGAAACCCATGGACTTTGCTGCGCTGACGGTAAAGTTGTTTTACACCAATTTGAGGATCTTCCAGACCTAATTAAAAGTTTAATTGTTAATTCTCACCCTCTATCAAAACATTTCTTTGATAATTCTAGACGGTATAACACTCTGTTTCAAATGACATCGTTTGGAGCAAACGAAATAAGTGAAGGGAACTTCATGCCCTCTTTTAAAATTCAGGGTCAAGTGCATCATTTAATAGATAAATCACCTGTTCGAAATGAAAATGCATCTGATCCTTTTGAATTCTCAATTTTGCGTTCTTACGATAATAACCGATTACAAGAATTTGTAGAAATCAATTTACCAAAATTAGTAAATGATCAAAAATATGCTTTTAATGTTATTACAGAAAGCGTAATGAATCATCAAGGAAGAGTTTTTTTTTAGATGTTCCGGGTGGTACAGGAAAAACATTCCTAATTAATTTGTTGTTGGCTCAAATTAGATCCTCAGGTAAAGTTGCATTAGCAGTAGCTTCATCTGGTATAGCAGCAACTATCCTTAGTGGCGGCAGAACTGCTCACTCGACTTTCAAGTTACCGTTAAATGTATTATTTGATACAGAATACGTTTGTCCGATTCGTAAAAATGGCCCTCTTGGAAAAATTCTTCAAGAAACCTCATTCGTTGTGTGGGATGAGTGTACAATGAGTCACAGATCACATATCGAAGCAATTGATCGAACATTGAAAGATCTTAGGTGTAATAATAAGTTTATGGGTGGCATAACATTTGTTTTCGCTGGTGATTTCCGTCAAACCTTACCAGTAATCCCTAAAGGTACTCGAGCTGATGTCGTTAATGCTTGCTTAAAATCTTCCCCTATATGGAACTATGTTGAAAAACTTTATTTGCGATCAAACATGAGAGTTTATTTATGCGGAGGGGACGATATTTTTCCAGCACAGTTGTTGAAAATTGGAAATGGAACTTTAGAAAATGAAAATGGTTACATTTCTGTCAATCACACGATTGGACGGGTGGTCAATAACGTGGAAGAGTTGATTTCTACAGTTTATCCTGACATTTTTAATCTGTCCAATAAATCTTATCAGTGGTTATGTGAAAGAGCTATTATCTCTCCAAGAAATGTAACAGCAGAAGAAATTAATGATATCATCCTTCTAAAATTCGATGGACACTCACGTGAATATCTATCTATTGATACAGTTACATCAACAGATGATGCTATTCATTATCCACAAGAATTTCTCAATTCTCTTTCTCCTTCGGGATTTCCTCCTCATAAACTAAAATTAAAAATTGGTGCTCCAATTACATTATTACGTAATCTTCAACCACCGAACTTATGTAACGGTACAAGATTACAAATAAAATCGTTGCGAAATAATATTATAGAAGCCGTAATTCTTACAGGGCCAGCGAAAGGAGAAATTGCATTTATTCCAAGAATTCCCATGATTCCCTCTGACTTGCCGTTTTCTTTCAAACGGCTTCAATTCCCGGTTAAAGTTTCTTTTGCCATTACCATAAACAAAGCACAAGGTCAAACATTCAAGTACGTTGGCGTAGATCTTCGTACAGAGTGCTTTTCACATGGGCAATTATACGTGGCATTTTCTCGAACTGGACACCCGAATCATCTTATGATTTTAATTTCAACAGGAAATATAACAAAAAACATCATATACTCAGAAGTCTTATAAAATTCTTATTTTAATTCTTTTTTTTTCTTCATCAACTTCAATCAAATTCTTTATCAACCATAAATTATTTCTTTTTTATCTGTATTTAATTTTATCATTTATAACGCTAGAAAAATTTCAATCCGTTTTCATTAACCGTTTTTTATATTTACTTGCCGATCACATTAAACAATAATATTTGAATAAAAAATTCTACATATCATGGTCCGAAGGCAAAATAAACAACCAATCACGGGCGAAGCTGTGACGGGTCGGCTAGTTCTATAATAATATTAAATAACATGCCATTATTGTATCACTATAACTGTTGTTTAAATCTCAACAAAGGGCGGAAAAATTGTTGTTTACTAAATAACATTTTAAAATAACACGAAAAAACATGCATCAATAAAAAAATTAAAATTAATTGTTTAAAAGTATTATACATAAAATACATGGGTGATTTTAGAGAAGCCACAAGGAGAGTTGAAAATGTTCTGCATGTTCATACATATCCTATTTGTTTTTTCCTATTGATTGCTACACAACTAGACAAGAAGTAATTGTAAGTGGTATACACTTTATATGTATAGCAACGGCTTGGTATATAAGATGTAAGAAATCAATAAAAAAATTAAAAAAAAAAATAATTTTTTATTCAAACTTAATAAGCGGTCAAACTTATTTATATTATAAAAATTAAACAACCCTATTACTCACAAAAAATAATTAAAAGTTAAGATTTACAAAATATATTACAAAATAAATCTTTTCTTTTGTTTGAAAAATATTTAAATATATAGCATCTGTGCTTTTTCTGACATCTCTATGAACGTGCAGATCACCAAACAGGATCAACTCTAAGCAAAACATTCTTAAATAGTTTACCTTTCTAGAGCTTAAAAACTACTGTCATAGATAATGTACTAATATTATATTAAATTGTATATATGTACATATTATAGTAAAATAGAGATTCCAAATCATTTATATGTACATATTTACCTAAAATCAAAATCAAAATAGTTTTTCACAAAACGTTTTTTTGGGTATAAGTATCTAATAAGGTTGATAATTTCCAGTCTTGTAAAGTACTTGATTAAAGTATTTGAATACTTTTTAAGTACTCAAATACGTATTTTAAATACATCTGGAAAAAATACTTAGACTTAGTATTTTAAATACTTTACCAAAGTATCTGTATTTAAAATCAAATACTATTTTTAAATACTTTTTTTAATACTATCACATTAAAATAATAAATTAATTGGTAAGTTTGTATTAATAGAATTTATCAACCATTTTCAGGATGTGTAATATTAGTTTAAAGTGTGATTAGAGTTACTTATGTTCTTTGCAAGATAAATAAACTAAACATCATGTATGGTTTATATATCTCGAAGGTTCTTTGTCACATCCTCTACATAATTGATGTAATACATGAATATATTTTTAATATCCGTTTAAATTGTTTTCATGATTTTAAGGTTAAAAATAATGAAATTTTTTTAAGTATTTGGAAGCATCTATGAATACTTTTTTGAAGTATCTGTATTCGTACTCGAATACTTTTTTATCAAGTATTCAAATATGTATTTCAAATACTTATGAAATCTAGTATCTATATCTGTATTTGAATACTTTTAAAAAGTATCTTTTACAAGACTGATGATTTCTATAGTTTTGACATCCAACAAGTATGGGTAACATCACTTCAACATTACACTTTTTTACTTTAATTTCACTCTGTTCAAATATTAAATAGATACCTTAAATATACGTCGCAGTTACTTCTTTATTTTTCAAAAGTAGAAACTATGGCCTTGATATATTTAGACGCTGTGAAAATATCATTATAATATGTATTTGCCTTGTAGTAATTTACTGGTAGGAAATGTTACGCATTTTGCATATTCATAATCAATGGTTGAATACTTGAATGAAGTATTTGTTATCTATAATAAATGTTTTATATCTTTATGAATATGACTATAAAGTATTAAGTATTATAGTTATTACGAATTTATACATTTATTTAGCTCAAGGGGTGGTGATCCACCCACCAAATCCCCCCTTCCACCGTTAAACTGCCATTTATGTATTTAAATTTATTTTATTTAATATAAAGTATTCCAAAAATACTAATCCATCAGAAAAATAATTTTTAAATGTTAAATTTTTTTTAACAACTGATACAAATAATATACAATAATAATGATCGATATGTCTGTGAACTAAGTCCACATAAAATAATTGTACTAGTTTAATATTTAAGTCATCTAATACTCATATTATCCTAGCAATCAATAAAAATTGTAATACAATTGTATAATTTATATTGCCGAATTAAAAATCAAAATAAGGAAATAAACCAGTGAAACAGAATCCACATAAGTATATTTTATCATTATATTATAGCCTATAGATGCCATAAACATGTTAGTGACCTAACTGGTTATTTACAGTATAATTCGGTTACAGATGACCTAAGGTAGATTATTTTTATGAGCTACTTAATTAACAGACTAACATTTTCTCCATGTTTATAAGCAGCTTGAACAATTCGTACTGTAGATATTAAGAATTATATTAAGACTTAAAAATAACATAATGGTGTAGAAATCTGAAAAAAAAAATAATTAGTTCATAAAAACTCTAGCAATTCTGACACTTTTATCGGCAAGTATTACATGTATAATTGTTGTTAATTGTAGGCAGTGTAAGTACGTATTATAAAATTATCCATAAATTGCATCCTAAAATATAATCATGATACTACTATTAATACACGTATATGTATATTTTATATACTTAGAACTATTAGTCTAGGCAAAATATTTATTATTATTTTTTATTACTTTTTATATGCTATATTATATAGTTGAAACTATTACTACCTTAATTGTTATTTCAAAATATTAAATGTTCTTGTGAAAAAAATGCATTGCGTTTCTAAGATACAATATACAGTTACAGTAATATAGTATAGCGTATAATCATTTTTATTTTGTGTTAAAATGTATGGTATACGAAAAGTAAAGCCAAGTTTATGTTAGGTTACACTAATTGGGAATTGTTTATAAATTTATGTTTAATACTACAATTGTTACAAAAAAAAACTCTTCCTTACTTTTAAAATTCGAAACTAAAATGTTTAACAAGCATAACAGTAATATACAAGTGACTCATGATGATTTACTAATTTTGAGAGGTGGGATAAAAAAGTTTCCATCACTCCCATCACAAAACAAATCCTCGAGGAATATTACTTATGGTTAGGAACTCTTATTAATATTTATTAATCATAATTAAATAGTAATCAATAACAGTACTAAATGTTTTAATAACAATATTATACGATTACTGAATTATATGTAGTAAAATTACAGTCAACGGAATATAAGTTATTTTTTTAATTATTGTTGGTGTATTTTTTTTCATAAAATATTGTATTTGTTGCTGCTCAATTTCTTTCGTAAGACATAGTAAATTCGTCACTAGTATAACAAGATGCGATTCGAACCTATAACTCATATAATATAATGTATACAAAAAAAAATATTTTCATTTAATTCAGAACAAATTGCAATCTTATTTTTGATATTAATCTCCAAAAATGATTATATAAATAAGTATTTATGGTCCTCAAATAGTTTTATGAGATATAGCCAATGTATTGTGGTTGTTATAATTATTCAATAGAATCAAATTATTAAACATAATTTATTTAAACAGTTAAGGTTCAGAACCTTATAAAAAAATAGTATAAAAAATTATAAGTTATAACAGTATACACGTAAACAATAAAATATTCTCAAGTACTTATGGTACAGTTAACTAGGTACTTAATTCATTATGAATTACACAGAACATTATCACATTATACACAAACAGTTTTAATTTAAAATCTATTTAAGTTGTAAATTTATTAATTTTATTGAAACTTAAAGTTTTCAAACTTGCTCATTAAAATAACACAATACATGTCTTACTCAAAATCACTCAATTTAATTCGTACATGCCAACTACTGAATCATACAGAAATCATATTGTTGAAAAATCTAACCAATAATAATTCCGTAAGTTTTTTCAGTATGAATTGAAGCTATTCATATTTGAATGTATTAAAAATATGAAATACGAAAAACACTGATGTACCGTCAATGTTTCAGAATATAGATGTGACAATATAATTCCGTCAGTTATACAATTTGTTTTCCCATATGAAACATTTTATTGCACATATTACATAATATTTATTGAGAAATCGGTTAAGTATGTATTTCTTTAAATCGTTTTCTTGATAATAAAAGGATATCATTTCACAATCGTAATTTACATAAGACCAAAATGCAATTTATTTGGCGTTCAATTTTTCATTACAAAATAACCGATTCTATATACACATCAATAATGAAATCATCAAACATAATTATGTTTGGACTAATAACACAACAGAACAATTTAAATTTCATTAAGCCCATTTATACACTTGGTAGTTCTTTCGAAATCTCTTCAATTATATAGATATACAATATATTCATGGGCGTCCTCAGAAAATTTATCAAGGAGGAGCATAATGAAATCATATTTTAAAAGTTACATAAAAAAAAGTTCATATCATATCACTATGTAGATCTACATGACGAAAGTATTGTTTTTTTTTCCGTTTTTAAATCTATACTAATTTAGTCAAAATATCAATTAAATATTTACTTAAACAATAATAAAAGTTCAAATATTCAAAATATTGTATTATGTTCTAAGTTCAGGAGGGAGGGCAAATGTCCTCTCTTTCCTCCCCCTTTAAGCACCCTTGAGTATATTTTAACATTCTTATACATAAAATAAAATACATTTTCAACGTTTAGTTATTTTATACTATTAAAATAACTAAGAATAAACTTTAAATATAATAATGTAAACTGTAAATATATATTATATAACTAGGTACCTTGAACTATTATTTGTATGGACTGAACTTCAATCAAAATTTTAGAATAAATCTAATTTAACTATTATTTTGTAATATTTGGTCAGTTTCAAGTTTACTTCATGAACTAATCATAAATATTAACAAGCCCATACATAACTCGTAATCTTATTTTTTTTAAGAAACGAAATTTTATGTATTGATAAAGAATGATTTTTTTTTCAATATTATGTTAATACGTTCGCCGAGCGCATATGTAAGTGAAAAACTGTATTCGTGAAATTTGAATTAGACAATTTGTTGCGTGGAGTCATTTCAATTAAATTTTAATGCATTTAGTTCAAATACGAAATATCGTGAGAGTTGTGCAGTTCATTTAAAGACAATATATATATGATATACTAATAAAAGCGAAATGGAAGAATATAACAGACCTAATCCATCGTTTAGTGTATGTAGAATATTGATTAGATACGCCATTAATTCGATCAAGTCAAATCTTAGCCAAACTGCCAACTGACTACGACGACAAATCCAAAAATGAAACACGCCGTGGTCTACTGTAGAGTTCCAGAGTGCACTGCGGATGCGGCCAATTTTCGGTTAGCTCCGGTCATCAGAGTGACGCAGCATCACGTGCCGTCAATGTAAACACAAAATGCACGCGCGTATACGTACGATAATATCTGCCAAGTTAGTGGGTCAATGACGTATACTATATGAAAAGTTGATTGTTTAGCTTATTATGTACCTGAACGCCGGTTAAATTCGAGTTTTTCTACAATAACGCATCGGGCGTTTCGAACATGCCATAATAATAATAATTAAAATACCAATATATTACAAAACGAGTGTGTATTTCAGTCTTATAATATACTTATTGTATTTATTTAATTTCTTTTTATTTAAAGAGAAAATTCACAATCCGTAATAATAAACACGAAAGTTCAGAATCACGGTTTATTATACAGGAAAACGATTTCAAACAATAACATTTCGTTGTGATAAGCTGTATCCATATAGTTTACTATTATTGTTACAGTTACAAGCCATTATTATTTAACCAATTAACTCTTTTGCGTTTCATTCCAAATGATCTTTCTAAAACTATTATTTCATGAGAACATTAACGAAAGCTATGTACTATTAAGTATTTTTAGTCGATATATATTGTAAATGTTGGTTAAACCCATTAATTAATGAAGACATTTCTAAAAACATCTAGGCATTTTTTTTCAAATTAAAATCTCAATTAGAAAGTAATTCTTGCACAAAATATATTATGTTGTCGAGTTTCTATAGATATTGAATATACTTAAATATTACAAAAAATTGAAAAGGATAACGAATGTAAAATATAATTATTATATTAAATAAATAGTTACAATAAACACATGTCACATGTCCCACAGGTATCAATAATAAATCTTAGATTTTGAAAATAGTAAAAAATAAATAATGTTTTGAAAATATACGTATATACATAATGTTTATGGTAAGTATCAGATTAAATTAATATTTTTACATCAAATTTTATAAATTATAATAAATATAAATAGCATAATATGTATAATATATATATATATATATATATATACATTATTTTTTATTTAATATATTGTTTTAACTAGCAATCAGATTTTTTTTAAAAAGTATAAAATATTATAAATTATAATTTCTTCGGTGAATTTTATAATTGAACATTTAACATTAAACTATAATACATTTATAAATTTCATAATGTATAAGTATTAAGTTGCGTGTTCATAATGTATAATGTACGTGTTGGTCCGCCAGGTTACTACGATTATATTGTCACGCTATTTACTAATGCTCTGGAGTTACTATTAACACAATGAAAACAGGCTTTTAATCTGTCGATTAGATTAAAAAACCCCATTACTTATGCACTGGTGCGTACATTATTGCTGTTCTTGAATATTATGGTAGTTGTTACAACATTTTATGGTATTGCGATATTAAAGCGGGGAAAATTCGATCGATTTCAACTGTAGATGAGAACATGTCCGGAATGATGAAATTATAGCCGGTGAAATAAATTTCCGCGTTTACCATTTATAATAAAACCAATGATTTCTCGAGTTTTCTTAAGATGTAAATAAGTGATTTTAGAATTCAAAAATAAATCTTGGTTTATTATACTTAGGTACCGGTCATCATCAAAGAGGAAAACATGATTTTATCGCGTTCGTCACTATAAAAGCCTTTGCAAATTACATATTGAATCTGTAAGCATAATATATCTAAAAAACGCAGTATACAATATGATGAACCTACAAAGTTCAGTGCATAATGGAACTATCAAGTATGTAGAATGTTAACGCTGGTCAATGGTGGTGTCGAGGATACCAGTCTTGTTAGGTACCCACCGTATCGACCATATATTATTACTTACCGTTTGGAGTAAAATATAAAAAGACTTAATTGTTATATGAATATATTGAAATAAATATTTTTGTGCTTATACTGCAGGGTGATTATTTTAAAGGATGTCGATAAATTTCACTACGTACCTAGGTACTATCTTGTGATGTATAAAATAAAATATCTTTAACTCGTTAAAAATCTATCGTAAAACGTTCTAAGTGATAATAATAATAAACTTAAATGGTGTGGCGTTACCGTTCAATAAAATCAAAAATCATTGATACAGTTATACCTATAACGAGAAGTACGAAGAGGCACGCAACGAGAAGGTTGAAAATATCGGAACTCTTGCGCGAAATAACGAAGATAAACCAATTCAGTTCTTCTTAGAAATTCTTCTTCTTAGTTCTCAGAGATACCAACCGAATCGTGTTAAGATAATCGCCCTGTACATGATAAGAATAAAAACGGAATCCTAATTATAACTGTTTGCCATTACGCATGGCGAATTTCACTTTCTACGGTATCATGTACAACGCGGGCCGTGTTCCGAAGCGGGAATGTTTAAATCCGTTTAGCCCGAATTCATCGAGCTAAGGTAATCATTGAAAGTGAATCGTCCGAAAATGTATATATGAGTATTTCTCTGCCGGACCTTGTTCATTTTTTAGGCCGGCGGGCATGGGAAAGCATGAAATCATTAAATTTCATGTTTTCATGCCCAGGCGCCTTGCACGGTACTGCAGCTGTACCTATACCTACTGTGTATGCATACATCGGTCATCATCGTCAACATCATTATCACATCATCCGTCTCGTCGCATTGGCCACACTGTCATTATAATATGTACTGTATTATAATAATATATTGCAATCGAGAACTCTTACACTAATAATAGTAATAACAATAACAATAATAGTAATAGGTATAATTCGACGGTAGTATAGTGGCTGTAAATAGAAGTTATATTCATGTGTTGTATCTTGTATGATATTACTTTTTTATTGCACACGGTATAAAAATGACTGATGCATTTTGATCAATCAAATTATAAAAAAAAAAAATCACATTTTGTATAATAGCAACTATATATAATATTTTAGCGTTCCACCGTGATGGGACAAAATGGTTTAGTCGAATTTTTTGATCACATCCATCTCGACTGTTATTGTAACTAAATCATTACGCAGTTAATCAATTGACAACTAAGTGTTATAAACGTGACAATAGTCATTTTTCTCTATTCAAGCTTTTGAACTGAATCGTTGCAGTTAGATAGCTCGACGACGTTACGGTGTGGAGTGATCATTCACCCTTAACGAATATTAAATTATCGTAAAACCACTGAATTACCGTAAACTGCCCATAATGTTTTGTCTTATTTATTTCTTCTTGCATAAATTATTTTTATTCTACTCGGAAGTTAATGAACTACTCCGTATGACATTTAGTTTTAAATATTAAATAATAAATTGTTCATGTTATTTATTTATTTTCACAGAATGACAGAGCACATACATAACATAATATTCTATACAATGTGTAACCGCAAAAGTACATTTTGAAATAGCCATAAGAAATCAGTGTAATTTAATATGCAACATAATAATATATTTAGTCCTTTATTGAACTGTTTGTGTTTTGATAAAAAAAAAACAAACTTTCCAAGTTTTTCAACCAACAAAATAGCGGTACTCGAATAATTTCGAACCATGCTTGGCATAGGGAAACTAATCAGGGAATTTTTATATTTATCAAGTATATTATTATATGCGGTGCACGCGGAAGACGTACGAGATGATAATATTATGAACTCAAAAGTGATGCAGTTTCGCAGTGGTCCGGATCATTTTCATATCGAAAAACCGACACATCCGAGATGAAAGAGACAAGGTTCGTTGGTTTCGAAATGAATTTGACAGTACTACGATTACTGTAATAATATTTCGTTGAATGATGACAGACGAAAACATAACGTAACGGATTCGAGAGCCGGTATAAATAATCGTGCGTAAATCGGTGCGCGTGTGCACATAAATACAATTTTCGTTTCGTTGAACATGTTGAAAAAAAAAACATAGCGATGACTACCGGTAGGTATAAATATGTATACAAATGTACCAACTCGTACATTTCACTTGGAAATCGGATTTTAATAGACAAATTGGAATAATGTACATCTGTGAAAGCAACGCGCGCACCGCTGCCGCCGGGACGTTTCTCAAGCGTTAAATCTTCGGCGGCGGGGTGACGGTCATCGACTCCGCGGGATGGTGATGACTAATAAGAGACGGAAAGGGCGGAAAGGAGGGGTGTTCGTAAGCGGGAAAGGGTTTGGAGGTAGTCCAAAACTTATCGGTGATAATGTGCGCTACGTACGTGCCAACGGGTAATAACGGTCACGTACATATGCATACATATCGGTCGTGTTATTAATGTTTCGAGTCGGTCATCGGTTCGAAAGTATACTATGAATTATAATGGTGTGTAATATAACATCGCCGTTGTAAAGAGGTCGATAAAATAAAACGCAGAGCGTCGTACCTGTGTGTTTTATGTCCGAACAACGCGAAAATATATAAAATGTAAATAAAAGATTATTACTTTTGTTTTTCGTATTTTATAGTAACGATATATTGTTCGCGAATACTATATGGCGAGTCACACAATATTAAAATAAAAATAATAATAATAATAACAGCGAATCTAAAATAAGATATTATACATATATAATATATAACATGTTTAATCATATATTATACACATGTACTTATAAATATTAATTTATCGTAAGCAAATAATAATAATAATAATAATAATAATTACGTTATTTCGCCTTAGTATATATATAGTCTTCGTCTATCCGTAGGTGTATATAATATAATAGTATTATAATAATTATCATGATAGGTCGACAGAGTCCTGAAAACCACGTGGGTAGGCATATATATTATCATTGTTATAACAGTGTAGCAGTAGCAGAAGTCGTAGGTCGGTCGGCGCGGCCAATCACTTGCGCCTGTCGGCCCGGACGGCGAGCAGCGCGTCACTGCGCTTTTTCATGTCCTTGTAAATGGGCCTGTACGGGTAATCGTCGTCCGGGCCGTTCAGGTACGCGAAGCCCGGGTGGTACGTGGTCGCCTTGTACGGCTGCTGCAGCTGTTGCTGCGCGATGGCCGTGGCCAGCTCCTCGGCGGACGGCTGCTGCGGCGGACTGCCGACGGCTTGCAGGTACTTGGGCGCGGCCGGGACAACGGGCGCCGCGTACCCGTAGGCGTGCGGCCGCTTCACGATCAGCGAGTGGCCGGGCTGCGCGAACGGGTGGCCGGCCGGTGGGGCGGTCGCGGCCGCCGTCTGCGCGTACCGCGAGTCGTCCGACGCGTCGTGCTGCTGCACGTGGTGGCCGTGGTGTTGGTGGACCGCATGCTGCTGCTGGTGGCCGACTCCGACGCCGCCGCCGCCACCGCCGCCTCCTACGGTGCCCGCGAAGGGGTTGTTGTAGAACTGGTGCTGCAGACCGAACGGCTGCTTGACGAGGCGGTGCTGATCGTCTTTCATCAAGCCGAACGGTTTCTTGACCTTGACCTGTTTCGGCTTTTGCGGGTACGGCGAAGGCGTCAACGACGGCGACGATAACATGTTCTGTTGCTGCTGCTGCTGCTGCTGGTGCTGGTGCGGGTGCTGGTGCTGGTGCTGCTGCTGCTGCTGGTGATGGTACTGCAACGCCTTAGCGCCGTTTCCCCCCTGGTGCACCGGCCGCTGGTGGCCGGCCGCGTTCTGCGAGTCCTGCGCTGCCACGTCCTGAGACGACTGCTGCTGCTGCTGCTGCTGTTGCATGTGCATGTACTGCTGTTGCTGCAAGTGTTGCAGGTATTCCGGTTTCAGCGGTATCACTATTGCCGGCATGGTCTTGCCACCGCCGTTCTCGTCCGTCTTGAAGAACACGTTGTGCACGACCGGCAGCGACATCATCGCTTGTTGCACCGTGCTGCTGGCCAGCTGGTGACCGTGCACCGGTGAGTTGGGGTCACCACCGATGGCCGCGTACATCTGGTGCGAGATCGGTATGGGCACCACGATACTGTGGTAGTTGGGCGACGCGTTGGGCTGTTCGATTTTCACCGACTTGACGGACGGGGGTGCGGGTGACGATGGGACCAGGCCTTGCAACGGTTGGCCTCCTCCAATGCCACCTCCAATGCCGCCTCCAATGCCGCCTCCAATGCCGCCACCGCTGTACGGGAACCTGGTGGCTGGGTTGCCGCCCCCGACGCCGCCGCCGCCTGGCTGGTAGTTCAGCCGCTTCTCCCTGGGTGGTGGCATCTTGTTCGCCTGCGACACCGCGTTGCTAAAGTCGAAGTGGTTCATCTTCGACAGCACTTGCTTGTGGTTAAAGTTCTGCGGTTCCGCCTGTTCCACGGTCTCTATGCTGGAAATGCTCTCCGAGTGATATATGCCCGGGTGGGATATCTTGAACGATTCTGCAACGGGTATACAACAATATAGTAATGAGTTTGAAAAAAATTCGCAGAAAAACCCGGAATAATATTATGATAAATACGGAATGAGTATAAATAATAGATTAAACACTTTCTCCGTCGGCTCGCGATGGATCGCATTATATTCTCGTCGTCGGACCGACACACGATGACGGCGTGGAAAAAAAATCACTGCCACCGTTATAATTTCGATTATTCTACGCCCATCCTGAACATTATTATGATATTTTGCTACACCGCGATATTATAATTAAACGTCAAGAAACAATCAATTCGCGTGTGTGTTAACGTGCATACCGACTACGGTCACAAAGTATATATATATATATATATAATATAATCATAGAATATTTTTCAGGAAAAAAATTTTCACTCCGTATAAAAAATGTATTTCACCTTGGTCGGTTAGGTTTACCGAATGGCTACGGAAAATAGAAGAGTCTAATTAGTCCGTAACATTTTAATTATAACCAATATATCGTTTCATATTTTTCACATTTATTACACTTTCCACGTGGTCTACGCAAATGCCACATTTTAATGGTTTTAATTTTTAATTAACTTAAAATCGCCTTAACTGTTCATAAAATATAAAGTGTTATAAATGATTATTAAGTGTCTATAAAAGTATTATTGCTACTAACGTATCATTTTCGATTGTACCTTCTGATAAAATGATTTACTGATCGTTATTTTTTTATGTAATCTTATTGATCTAAAAAGATTATTTCTTAAGTATAACTTATACTTTAAAGTATAAGTTAAGGAAATAGTAAAGGAATTAATTTATTGAATTATCATATGTTTATTAGCAGTTGCTTATTGACAATCATTAATATCGTTTTAAAATTATTAAATATTATTTTAATTAATATTTTTATATAATAATTATATTCCAGCAATCATTAATATTATACAAAATTTAACTAATTTAAATCACGCCTCTAATGAATTTTTTTTACCTATGTTCAAAATGTAAAATAGTTAAAGGTTTATAACTAAAAATGGTTTCAACATTAATTTAAGATATAATTGATCATTATTATATATTTATTATGAATACATTGCATTTAAAAACTAGTCATATAGATACTTCAAGGTTTATAAACATATAATTTTATGTTATTGATTATTTCAGTTGATAAATTATATATTTTGAGAATAAGATGTATACATCTATCAGAAAGTATTTAAAATATAATCAATACTAGTTAGAACTTTTAATAAAGAAATGATTTAAAGTAACTGTATAAAAATACGTTTTATCATATTAACGCAGATGCAAGGATTTAAACCGATTCAATTATTCATTTTGACTGATTGCAACTACCAAAAATATTTTAATTTCCCATACATTTAGCCAAATGGTAATTACGAGTATGTTAAATTATTAGAATAGATTTTCTAGATTAATAAACGAAAACAAAATGTGTAGTCATTACATCGTCTTACAACGTACCTGAGCTTCCAGAAGTCTCAGAAGAATCATGATCTTGTACAGTTGTTATGATCCCGGTAGCCATTTCCATATTTGGGGTCAGTTCTTGCCAGCCATCTTTACTATCGGTATTACCAGATGTCAACTTTTTTATCTGCTGTTTTCTTTTGTCCTGTCCACTATCCTGTTGGTTTTTGTTCTTCCTGCGCGATCTATTAGATTTTTCGTTGTCGAATTTCACACGAACTTCTTCAGACCAATCGGTAAAAGCCGGCCGATCGTCATGACCGTCGTTCTTTTGCATCTTTTTGCCATACGTTATTGTCTTCTCGACGCTTTCGTCACTTTTAATGTCCGTCGACTGCGATGATTGAATGTCAAACGTCTGAGGCTTAACGCTGTACAGTTGTTCGTTCACATGATGGTCGGTCAACGGAAAAGTTGCGATCCCAGAATCTTTTTCCTCAACACTTCCACTCGACTGCCATTGGTTTGGCTTGCCTCTGGCTTGCCTTGTTCGCAGCCCCAAGCTTTGAGTGCTCCGGGGGCCAGCACCCGGGTTATAGGTTTCGACCGACGAAGAAGAGTCTTTCGAAGCATCATGGTCACCCGGAAATTCTATGCTCGAAGTAAGGCTTGAGGCTGTTGGGGAGTGATTATCGGTTATCGAGTAACCCGCAGTTGCTGTTATTGTGCCCACCGTGTCCACGGATATTCGGTCTTCGCTCAAAGTAAATTGAACAAAGCATAAAAACACCTAAAAAAAATAAATTTCAATTTCAAATAAATTTATTTTTGAAGGAAAATATAACATATATATATAGGGTGATATTTTAACCATGCTCAATCTCTCCCTTAGTGGTCGTTATTTGGATTTTTTTTTAGTTCTCAAGATACCATAAAACCTATGTTTTCCATAAGTGTTTTTTTTTCATGCCAATTTAAGGGTGGTCTTGTGGTTATACAAACTATTTTTTTTGAATGAGAACACCATAATTTTTACCCAAAATATTCTTTAGTTACTTTTACTGGCATTTTTCATGTAATATAGTCGAAATTCGGACTAATACACTTGGAATTATTCAAATTTAAAATTGCGTATGAAAAGTCTAAAACTCGCGTTATCTAGAATCAGTAGCAATCAGAAAATAACATTTAACTAAAAATTATATCATAATATTAGGTATTATAGACTATTTAATTTATTTAAATTAGAATAAGTAATTCAAAAACTACTCGTTCGAATTTTGATTTCGATACATCAAAATTCACAGAAAAATAATCTCAATGAAATACCGCAGTGAAAAAAGGATGTTTCCATTTGAAAAATAAAAGTTTGTAATCACCAACGGACACCCTGAGATGGAATGAAAAAAAATTTAATACATAGCTTTTATGGTAACTTGAATATTAAAATAACATCCAAGCAATTTTACACAAAAAAAAAGGATGACCATGATTAAAAAACAACCCTATATAGTTGTAAAAAAAATATTCTGAACAATAAATATTACCAATCTATTTAAATTGATCATAATGATATCGACTTTATGAAATGTTTGTCGGCCAACGAAATAAGATCACAATATCAGCTCTTATAAACACAAAAAGTAAGTTACACTATGTCATATCGTCGTTTAAAAACACTTATAAATTTAATGTAATACGAAAGACGGGAAAAAAAGTATAAATCACGGACGACGATTCTGCACGAGCGACCGTACTAGATTGACGAACGGAGTTGTGTCGGAAAACCGTGATTGAACGACTGAAGAATGTTTGTCCGTTTGGTCAGCTCTATCCAAGACAGTTCCGCATCAAGAAAGCGGAATAATTGAAAGGATGGTGGTGGACGGACAGAAAGTGGAAAACTCATCACAATGCAATAAAAACATACTCGTGTGTTCAATAAATTAAAACAAATATATTAAGTAAAAGCTAATTAAATGATAAAGGAAAGTAAAATCCAAGCACCTCGATCTTGTATTTTCCGTTGCATTATGTTTGTCTCCCTAATACATCGTGTTTTTCAAACCGTCTCTAATTTACTCTTAAAGTGTACTCCCGACCACACGCGTACCGTATTTTTTTAAACACCCAGTTATTATTTTACTCGGAGATGACGTGCTGTTATAGTGACAGTTATTATTATTACTATGGTATTGTTTGATGTAATAGTACGTTGCAACACGTTCTTAGTCTCATAGTTCTTACTAAGAAATTGTAGTGGATGCATTTCATAGTTTTTTTTAATTAAATTAATTTATATTGTGTACTTTATTAGTAGGTGATAGAAAATTTGAAATATAACGTTAAATTAATAGAAATGTGTTGATGTGAATCTATGGTTTCAAAATATTATAAATGAACCAATATAATATAATAGTAACTATAAGAATTACTTTGTATACACAAATGGTATATTATTTTGTATATACCATAAGAAAATCACTATATGCTTGTATTTTTTAAAAAAATCAATTTAATTGCACTACAAAATTAATGTAAAATTAATTTTTATTTTCAGTTAAAAATATATCTAAACTCGGTAAGATAAAAAAAATAAGTTATTATTTCAAAATATGATTTCTAATTCAAACTTTATGAGGCAATGTAGATGAAATTTATTAATTAGACATAAAAATGGATCCAAAGATAGCTGGTGTTCGTCAATTAATAATCAGTGAAAATGTTTTTAGGAATTTGGGAAACTTACTCTTACAATTTTTAACTGTTTATACACTACATTTTTAAAGCCAGTTATTAAAGTTAATCAAACTATATATACTTTTTCAAATCAATTTTGATTTTCTGTTTTAGTAGGTAGTAATAGTTGTAGTCACATAAATAAAAAATATAGTAAAAACATTTACAATTTTGAATTCAATTAATTGATGAGCTCTAATAAGCAAAATCTCTATTTAGGTTATTTTTTTGACAGATGGGCAATTAAAACAAAATATTAATTAATTTTACAGGAACAATAAATTATTTAAAATAAGATTCTGTTACTTAACTTAAAGTATGTACCATTTGAATTTTATATTATTTGGTTATTCATTAAAAATATGTTAATTTTGTAGAATGATCCATTACATTTTAGAAGTATTGTCTAATAAATGAACAATCTTTAAAAATTTTAAAAAGCAATTCTGTGAGACAATAATATATCTTTAACATTTATAAGAAAATGTGATAATTTATTTCAAATATAAAAAGTATTAGTTTTGTGTAGCACGTGGATCTCCATCTTATAGATTCATTTCATAGTCGACTGAATTAACGTTTTTTTCATACGAACCGAACGAAAAAGAAACATAATATACACGTTACGCGTATTAGTTGTGAAACTAATCCAAGATGACATTAATTACTATAATAGTAAACAACCATCGAGGGGAAAAAAATGTGGAAACTCTTTTAAAGTAAACGTCCACCCATTAACAAACACTTATAAATTGAACACATATTGTAACAGAGACGATTAACGATGAAGTTTATAATACATAATTTAACATAATTTAATAAACATACGAACTTAATCTTTCCGAAAAAACGTTATCTTCTACTTATAAATTAAAACGTCAATAGGTGTCAATAAGTGATAATGTCCTTATTTTTTAAAGTTTCTGCTATAATTTCATTATATTATGGAAAAAATCGTATTCGTATGTACAACAATATTAGGTTTCTGGGCTTAGAAATGATTAATTTCAACGAATTTATTATGTAAAATAATGCAACAAAACGCATACTATGCTATCAGTTGTAAATTCCTCATGCATGAAGACGGATTATAATGGTTGAGATAACACTAATTAGTTGTAAAGATAAAATTAGGTCAATGATCCGAGTTTTTTGATACATTTTCATATTTTTCTTTTTTCTTTATAAGCATGATAGTATTATTTATAAGTAGTTTATAAGTCCAACAAAATCAGAAATCCTTTAAATTCGTATAGTCGTATTAAAATCTTAAACAAATGTAACGTTCCTCTATATTACTTAACTTTCGCTAGAATTTAGAAATTATTAACTTCCTATTATATATATTTTTCATTATTTTCAGTGTGATGAAGACAGAATCATTAAAAATATCTGAGTTTACTGACTATTGTATAATAAAACTATTGCCTATTGGAACAATTCACGAGGGAAAGTATTACAAACGTATGGTGGTCCCAATAAACATTTTGTCATGTCTGAATGTTACCGCCATCTATTATGTCTTTTTTTCATCGTTTTTTTTTATATAGTCCATGTATTAACTTGTTGCACAATAAATTTTACAGTCCGGGAAAAATACGTAATTTACTCATTGGTGAAAAATGTTTTAATCAGCGCCTACCTATATAATAAACATACATACACACATATACAATGTACCTTATATTTCAATTTGACGAAACAAATTTCTTTCAACGACGATTCGCATTCATCAATCATTTTAGTATTATGTGTCCGTGTCTGAGGTATTATTCTGAACATTAAGAATCGTATTCTTTAAGGTAATGACAATATATAACAATAACATTCGTTTCATAATAAATTGAGTAATTCAATTATAAATATGAATTTTCAACTTATAGATTAATCTATATTATTTAAACATAAACATTTATCATAATCATAATAATATATAAGTCGATGTATTTAAAATTAAGCTTAAGAAATTCTATAGTATAAATGTATGTAACACATAACAAGTTCTAAAACTAAATCAATCATTCATATTAAGGTGTGTTCAAACTTTACAGATTTTTTTATTTGATGGGATTGCAATCCATGATTTTCTATATCTATCACACGCGCGATATAGAGATTTAGACATTTTCTATTTCCAATGTACAGATCGATCAATTAATGCGATAAGGATTTTAAAAACGGATTTAAGTTCATCGATAAATCAACTTTAAACCTATTATTTCATTTTTTTTTCATTTTTTCTCCCACCATTTCACAAAATAGAATGAAACAAATTATAAACATAAAAATCAACAATAGTTAATTTTTGGATGTGCTAAGTACAAGAATTAAAAATATTTGTGGATATTAATCTAAAAAAGGCTATAAGATTAATTAAAATCAATAGTAAAAACCGTATCGCATCAATAGATCTGTTAATGCGTTGAAAATAGAAAATGTCTAAATCCATATGTTGCGCGTGTGATAGAAAGAAAAAGAAAATCATAGCTTGCAAATTGCAATTCCCTTAACCGCATAATCTGTACTGATATTGTACATTATTATACGAAATGTCTCGTCTAGGATTTACCCATTCCGATATATCCTGAGATGATAGAGAAATTTAAATTCTGTTTTTTTACATGGACATATATACTACAAATATTTCATATTTTAAATGAATTTAATACTTTGGTAAAATAGTTAATAACATTGTTTTTTTAATTTTTTAAGCATTTTAAGATAGCCATTTTATAAAGCTTATTTTTCTGAAAACGTTGATGTTTCAATTATATTCAATTTCATTAACCTCATAATTTTTTTTATATTTTTTTTTAGTTTGCAAAAAATTAAGAAATTGTTTCAATAATTAAAATAAAAAAAATATTTTTCAACTTGTTTACCAAATCATTTAATTCAATACAAATATGAATTATTTGTATTCCTTAAACCTGTAAGTCTTTTGAAAAAAACATAAAATTAATATCTTTAATATCTCAGGAGATACCACAATGGGACATACCTCGGCAGGACATTCTGTATGGCGAATAATAATCTCTATATTGTCTGAAGACTTTTGATGCTGTTGATACTTCAAAATGTTGATGAAGTTTTTTTCCAGATATTAAGTTAATATTACTATTGATTATAAATACTATTACAATATTTATAATCAACGATACTTCCTCCCGATATTGTAAAAACAATACTAATGCAATAGTATAGCGTAAGCTGTTGAGCGCTTAAAATAATAATTAGAAAAATGTATACATCACATTTCTATCATTTATATTTAACTACTGTATTTAATATGTAAATGTATCTAGTATATTTTTAACAATATATTAAATATATTTTGGCATATAGAAAGCTATAATATACATCATAAAAAACTAAGGAAGGGAAAAAAAAGCTGAGATGCTGTGAATTTTTTATAAACATATACTTTCACACATTGTCAAATAACAACTGATTTTACATAAACAGTCATTCAATTATAAATTTTAAAATAAAATCTTCTTCGTTCGTACGTATAGTAGAAAAAACAAAGAGTTGAAAGTAATAAAAGTCATTAACTCTCAGATGCAAACGTATACCTTTTATGGGTTATCAATATAGCTACTGAGGCATTTATTATAACAATTAAAATATTTAGACAAAAAGTTATAACATTTTAAATAAAAGATATGTTTAAATTATATAATTTATATATGTTTATAATACATTCGCAATCAAAAAATAACTCGCACGAACTCGTTTTTTATATGGCTGTGGATTGTTTTCAATACTTTGAATAATTAAAATTAATAAATACTCTAGTACAGGGTTTTAAAATATATTGTTGTTAATCGCTACTTAATTATTTTATTTATATTTTGTCAATTAGAACTATTCTATAGGAATATTATATAATGAAAACAATTAAAAAAAATCTATTATTATATTATATAAATGAATAATGTTTATTATGAGCACAAGTGATTGCTATTTGAGAATGAATCAATAAATTGAAATCATTTTATATGAATGAAAATTATTATTATTCTCATATAATGTTGGACAAAAGGTTCTCTGCTATAGATTTCATATAAATGTATAATATCTTTAAGCATTCATGCCAAAGAAAAATATATTGTAATATTTCAAAACATTTCATTCATAAAAAAAAGGATAAAATAATATATTATACTCGTATTTTATATGTTTCTAGTTTCTAGTTTCTCCTTCTTTCTCTATTTTTTACTAATTCATACGTAAAATAATTTTGAAGAAATAATTTTATTTACTTATTAATTTCTATTATAAAATTGATAGCTAATAATATTGCTGTAAACTATTAGAAAATACTAATAATAGGTAAGTCATCTCGAAACATCAGATAAAATAAATCGGGGATTTATGAATCAGAGAATGTCATTACAGAATATAGAACGTCAAAGCATTATAGCTTAAGTCTTTTAAGTATTAAATGCAAAATAACAATTTTCTCAAATGTTTTATAGAAAGAGTTGTTAAACATTCGTTAAACAAAATAATTAATTAAATATATTCTAATTGTTTTGACTTGATACTTACATGTTGTATGAAACAGAGTTTTTATTACAATTAAATAACTAAAATAATTCCTAGCAACCTAATATTTATGCAACACAATGAAAGCTAATATAATTTTTATTTTTCTAACTTGTCGTTCATCATTGTTCTGTAAATTCTTTATTGAACTCGAACGTGCACTATACAAATGTTGATATAATAATGTTAAGAATAATAAATTAATTCGAAATATAATAATATGTAATAGAGATTCTTAACTTTTTTGGATTACTGCGTTTGCGTGTACTGTTTTATATAATGTGTATAAAATAATTTTATAAAATGCAAACTAGTCTTAGAATTATTTTTAATTTAATAGATGGTCATGCAGTTAAACTTTTAAAAGTGCATTTTCAATGTCATAACTTAATGTACATATTCAACAATTCAAGTATTTCAATAATTTTATTTTTGTTTTTTTTTTAATTTGTCCAATGTGTATTAGTATATTTTTAAATAGCTTAAAAATTATTTATACAATATCTACATATTTTTAACATTACTATTTCATTCGTTTTTAAACCAATTCTTTAGATTTTACAGACGTAGTATCACAATAAATACGTATGAACGATAATTATTATCAATTCAATATTGTCATCTAAATTTGGTTGAGTACGTTTAAATATAATTAACATCGATACGATAGAAGCTCAATACAATAATTGTAGAAATAAATATTTATTCGTGTGCAGGCGAATACTACTACTACTACTACTACTACTACTACTACCACCACTATTATACTATAATATTACAAACTCCCTAAAATGCCGATCGCATGTTTTCTTTGACTCGAATAATTCATTGATTCTCGATAGCTCAATCGTATACATCGTTATGCGAACACAACAATTAGGAAGTACGCGTATTTACATAAGCGAATTATGTAATCGGTCGATTTGTAGAAATGAGTCTGGTCGATGTTCACAGCGAGCATTGGTAGCGTGCACGGACAACGAGTATTAGACTAATGCGACTATAGGTACCTACATATATATATATATATAATATAATGTGTTGAACGACTGCAGATGTAGTACGATTGGTATGTACGTGTATATCGCGTGTTGTATCGCTTAGTGGTGTAGTGGCGTGGTGCAGCGAGTCGCAAACCGTTTGATGAGATTAAACGCTTTCTAGAATCGTTATGTGAATTGGAAAAGTTTCCGGCGGCGTGTCAAAAACAAGTAGATTAATAACGGTCGTACGATATATCCATGCGTATGTGCGTTTATTATATGTATATAAATAGAACCGTTTTCGCGTTGATCCTCGAAGACCAAGTCGTTAAAACGGTGCGGTACAATATATATTATTACATCACAATAATGACGCGTCGGCGCGAAAAACTAAGCGCAAACACGGTTTTGAAAAAAAAAAACATAAAAAATTAGTTAACAAATGTACAATAATGATCTTATTCTCTTTTCACGTCTGCCGCGAGTGCCGTGGGCTGATGCGCGCGAGCAGACGATCCCGAAATAAATATCGAATAACACAAAGTATCGAGTTGAATGCGCACGAGCGCACTAATAGTCCTTGAGCGATACCAATAATAATAATAATAATAACTAATAACTAATATAATGTTATGTATAGCACGCGGGTATCGTGATACCGACGAATGGCACTGCTGCTGATGGCACGTGAGCTCAGCCATGCGACACGACGCGTCTAAGCGGAGTATCTGAGCGTGCTGTAAGCGGCGCCTGGTTGTTGTTGTTGTTGTTGTTGCGGTGCTGGCGGAGAGGATTCAAACTTGTAGGCGAACGACTCTTTGAACGGCGACGCCGTAGTGGACTTGACTCCCGACGAGTACTGGCTTTTGGCCGACTGCTGGACGCGTGGCTGCTCGACGGCCGCGTTGGGGGCCGAGCCGGCTACGGCTGCAGGTACGGTATAGTAGTATTGCGGTTGTTGCGGTTGCTGGAACTGTTGCGGCACGGCGTTGTACTGGAACTGCTGCTGCTGCTGCTGGGGCTTGAACTGGACGCCGGTGGCGGCCGGGTGGCGGGTGACGTACGAGAAGTCGACAGGGCTTGCGGCGGCCGCTGGTTGTTGCACGTATTGGTAGGCGGGTGCTGGCGCGACGTACTGCTGTTGGGCCTGAGCCGGGGCGGCGGCTTGTTGCTGCTTGTATTCCTGTTGGGCCGGGGCGGCGAACTGTTGTTTGTACTCCTGCTGGGCCTGGACGGACGGCGCGGCGGCGCTCACGAACTGTTGTCTGTATTCCTGTTGCGGCTGAGCGGTCGGGGCGGCGACGTACTGCTGTTTGTATTGCTGTTGGGCCTGAACCGGGGCGGCGGCTTGAAGTTGCTTGTACTCTTGTTGGGCCTGGACTGGGGTCGACTGCTTGGTCACGTACTGGGGCACGGCCGACGGTTGAGCGGCTGGCACGTAGTACTGCTGGTAAATCGGGTTGGCCGGATTGTAAGCGTTGGGGTTGATGATCATGTACTGCACGCCGGCGTAGTCGAAAGCGGACTGGTACGGTTGGGCCAAGTACTGTTGTTGTTGGCCGCTGTACGGCTGCACGTAGAATTGTTGTTGTTGTTGCGGCTGTTGTTGTGCCTGGTACGGCTGCACGTAGTACTGTTGTTGCGGTGCGGCGGCCTGGTACGACTGTTGTTGCGGTGCCACGGCCTGGTACGACTGTTGTTGCGGTTGTTGTTGAGCGATCGGTGCAGGGGCAGCGGCCACGGGCTTGCCGGATTGCTGTTGGGTTTTCTGGCCGTAAGCCGCGGCGGCGGCCAAAGAGTCACGCTCGATGTCTTCGAGCTTGATCTGTGGGACGGTAGCCGATCTAGATTGGATGGACGCCTGTGACCCGGCAGACTCCTGCGAGGGCTCTTGGCACAAGCACATGCCGGAGAAGGCGATCACCAAACACGCGGAGAACATCTGCGAGGGATTGAAGAAAAACAGGATGTGAGTATGTTATAACGGTTATTTACCGGACTTTGAATATTGTTTTCAAAACCCGAAATCGGCTCCAGTACTTACCGTGAATGCCATTTTCATATGCTCGACGATTTCGCACTTGCTGCAGTTGTGTAATGTACACAAACGTGTGGTCTATGTATATGAGGAGCGTGTGCGTCTTCGTGTGCTGTGAGAACCTCGATCGAACACGACTGATACGTTTGACGGGCACCGATTGCGGTTATATACGTTCCGACTTAACACTAATGGCGTTTGCCGGCTCCGTTTTGGTGGGATGGAATTGATAGTAATAATATTATAACTGGTTAACGCGAGCCGCGGTGCCTCCGTAATTTCGCATGACCATAAACGCGGGGTCGCACTCCGGACGGGATGGACGGGCAACGTAATTGCGCGTTTCCGGATTTGTTTTCAGATTAAAATAACCTATTGGTTATTATTATCTCACCGGACGAGACGGCGCGCGGCGACCGGTCCAGTTTCACTTTCATATTATTATTTTTTATCTATCGTTTACTTACGCGGAGCACCGCATAATTTTTTTTTTTATTTTTGTTTTTTGTTACCCATACGTACGGCGTTATACGTAATATACACGAGTCGGCAAGCGTTCGGCGATTTGTACGGTCCGCAATGAAGTTCGCGACTTGCGCCCGCGTGGTCGCGGCGTTTAGGTACACCGCACGTCATATCGCCTGGTCGACGCGCGCTCCGAATGTTCACGTTGTCCGAGTACCATTGTCCCGGTAAGATTTCACGGGATTACAAACTGTACGTACAAACTGTCCACAATATGTTTCACTATACGTTTAACTATCTGCGATGTTGTTTCACCGACGTGCCTTATTGTTGCGTGGTTATTGTTTCCTTAACACGTCGTTTTTAATTTCAACATAATAGTAGTTACAAGCAAAAATGTTACTGCGCACACGAGTGACGGGAAAAAAATAACTAACTCTTACACGTCTTAACAAATATAAATATTTTTCCGGTTATATTATCGCATCGAAACGTTTACAATTTCCAATTTGCATTGAGCTTCGATTGCTTCGTTAAATATTCTTATTATTTTTAGACATTAAACATCAATGTAAACATTATAATTTCTTGAAAATTGCATCGTAAGTGAATTTTGGTGAATAGCTACATTACCAGTATATACTAGGTGACCCATGAAGTTTTTTCTACTAAAATATCTCCTTAAATATAATTTGATTGATTTCCATTTTTTTTGTCTGTGTAATTTTATAGTTGAAAAGTATACGAATAACGTTATAAAAAATTCAAATTTTCATCCTTTAACTGACTTAGAAGGATAACTTAACCATTTCTATTTTCTCTAAATACGCAAAATACCTATTTTATGAATAAGTTGTTTTAACAATTTTAAATCAAGTAATTGGAATTCACGTTTTTCACTTGGCTTCCTACTATAAATAACAAAAAACTAAAATAAAGTTATTGTTTGTAGAGATATTTCCACAGTTAAGACATTCTAGGCCAGGGTGTATTATAAATACTATAATATTACACAATTTGTTGAATTCGTTCAAAATTGTATTTTACACTTTTTCATACAACAATAATGATACATAAAACAATATTGGTCAAAACGTCTATAACGTCTATAAAAATATTCTACAAATAAAATAACCAATTAATATCCCTGCAGTAAATGTACGTTTTTAATTTGAACTAATTTACAAAAATATTATGCGAAAAATGAATAATAATTAGGGTTGTAGTGGTTATTTAAAAATATCAGGGAAGTACATGAATATTATCTAACTAAATTTAAATGTTTTCGTCTCTATGGATACTTCACTTGTGAATTGTGACATAATAAACTATTCTGATCCTATTGTTACAAGTGGTATTGTATTATGTGAGTGAGGTAAGTAGGTACATTGTTTTATGCACGGCAACACCAGAAACCTTTTGTTCTAATACATTGTATAAAAGTAAAGTAAGAGTTCCATAATACATAACAATTTTTTTTTCAAATAAAATAAATAAATAATTAAAAAACAAATCGTGGTAAGGTCCAGATGTATTTATAAAAAAGGACGTACGTTTTTACAATAAAGTAAAATATTTGAAGAAATGTTCAAAATATTCAATAGGGACTTGCAAAATATTTTTTTTTATAAATTACATTGATAAATAATTTAATGTATTCACATAATAGGCTGATAGGCATAATAGGCTCATAGTTATTACGAAGAATTATCATTTAAAATTAGCCATAATTATCAAAATGAAGACATTTTTCGATCATATTTTGAATTTCAATAGATGTTTTGACTTGGGTAATTCATACATTTTATATTTTTCATTATTAGCTTGTTTCTCTGCCAATTTTTATTTTTAATGTTTTTAAATTTAAGTTAAGACTTACGCCTTAAACGATAGACGTATAAATATATTTTTAGTAAGAGTTTCAAATACAAGTAGAAAATTATGTTCCGCTCGTGTTCTTAGAACATAAAATAATATTATATTAAATGTACATATTTAAACACCTCCGTCAATCGTTTATATTAATATTTTTAAATTGTATGGTAAAATCTATATAAATGTATTCATCTCCAGACTAACAATTTAAGTGTTATACCTATTATATTGTTTTGTTTTACATTGAAGTTCGAAAAGTTGGGTACCTATACTATTAAGTATAGGTAATATTGATGAAATTATGATGCACTTCTATCAATTTAGCAGTCAATTTGATCATATAAATTATGTTACTATAAGTAAATGTCCTTTCTCCAACTTCCACAACTATCATCAGTGGAACTATCAGATTATATATTTATATATTTATAAAAAATAGCTACATTACTGACAGTGAATTGTATAATTTATATAGGTTACTTTGGATTTGATAAACTGCTGTTTCCTTTTAAGGATCCTCCGATGCGTACGTATTAGATTGTTACAAATTATACAGAATACAAATATACAATGCAAATAATACATGCAACACACATATACCAAAGTGAACAAATTGTCCAATTAAGAGAGAAATTATGAACTACCTACAAACCGTCATTACATCACGTCATATAACTAAATGTATTAATGACTACTAAACTTGTAGTCTTGTGGGATATTTTATATTTTAATGTGTCCTAACACAAAAGTATTGTCTATAATATAAAACTAAACACCGAATTTTGCATAAAGCGCAATTTGGTATTTTCTACGTAATGTACATGCAGTCGATGAGTGTTCATAAATCATTACTAATTGACTAATTAAATAACCAAAGTTTATATTGAATATTTTCACATATTCTGACGTCAGAGTTATGTATTGTACACTTTTGCATATTTGTTCACCAACATTTTAAAAATTGATAAAAAATCAACAATATTCTGTCAGCAATAAGAGTCGGTAGCAACTGAAAACAATATCAAATTGACCAGCATACAATTTTACATGAAAAATGTTCAAACAAATTATCTTACTTTAATAATAATACTTAAACTTCTACCGATATAGCATTACATATACTACAAAATAAAATCTTTAAATTTTTTTTGGAAATTACACCAATCAACATAATATGTATTTCGTCCCAGACGAAAGTACGTTAAGAAATACCAGTCAATCTACATCAATGTTTTACAGACGTTTTATTGATAGTATTAATATTATTGGTTATATTTCTTTTTCTATTGATGAAATTGCTGATACTTCAGAAAGGTATACAGTAAATTTTATTGTCGGTGAATTGAAAATAGACGAAAAATAAAAAAGTAACAAAAATTGAAATTTTATTCTGTATATAATGTAACACTTTTTTGAGTATTTCGACTTCTTTAATGCATGTTTGCATGCATATTTAACAATTATAAATGTAAGTGAAGCCAGTATTCCGGTCTTCAGGTATAGCTGATAGAAGGATATGAACAATTCAATAATTACAAATATAACAACCAATTATTTCGAATAGAGTTATTTCCTGACCAATAAAACGACGGTCGTAATAATGTAAAACGTCGACAGTTAACATTCATTCCTCTTTATAGGTATACATAATATTTTAGCCGTGCCAAATTCATCGCGTGAAATCGTATCGCTATGGATAGTATTTTAATTTACGGTACTGTTAGAGTTTGATATTAGTTATCACTCATTAGTAATTATTAATAAAAAATATAATACGTAAGTCCGATCGTCGGAAAATGCCGCTCATAATTTGTAAATAGATTGCATCGAACGAATACTTTAATAACAATATTTTCATGTCCAGAAATGTTGATTGGACAATGTACATTTTGTAAAGTATATCGTTTTTACATACTAAACATTAAAAATACATTAACAGCTTTTACTTTGTATTATATGAAACTTAAAAACGAGTTTTATATGCAAAAAAAGTACATAAATACCTTTCGAAATAACTGTTTTTAATATATACATAAATGTACTACTTATTTCAAGTCTTATAAATTGAGTATTAAGTAGGTATCTTGCATAAATAATGGAATTATATTATTATTTAATTAATAACATCATATTACATTATCAAATATAGAACCTAACAATATACCTAATATATAATATACCAGAGTTGGTTTCAATTTTTTTTCATAAGGGTTCCAACACTTCAAATGGTCAATATTTTTTATCAGGAAATTTTTTTTCATCGTAGTAAATATATTTCATTCAGCAACTCATGATGTAGGGGTTCAAGGCTTATATAATATTTAATAATTTCACAAATTACCTAAGATTATTGTTTATTTATTTAATGTATTATTGTGTGATTATACCGCTATCGTATAAATGAAAAAACCTATTAACAAAGGTATCTTACCTGTAACGTATCTAAGCCATCAGTGCAGCTTTTTATAAATATGCAAGCCAATAAAATACAGAAAAATTAAGGGTGTCAAATATCAATGTACATCCTGCCACCCACCAAATGGCGCCACTGGAATACAATTTAATAGTATAAACCTTTAAGTACAGATATATACGCACATACTTATTATGATTCAATTATTTGTCAAAAACATCAAGCTACTGATTTAATGTAATACATTGTACTTAATGATAGACTGAGATAAGTTTTCCATTCACCAAATACTATTTTCTATACAATAAATCAACATTGAACATTTAAATAAAATAATGTAGACAAAATGTCCCCACATTTTTGTTGAAAACTATATTACACTATGAAATAATGAACATTGCACTAACCAATATTGAAGAAATTATAGTAATTTAGCTTATTTAATAAAATATTTGTTTACTCAAATTATTTAAATATAAATTGCATTACAAATATATATACAAATTAATATATTATTAAATTATTATTAAAATTTTTACTATCAATACCATAAACGATTATAGACAAGAAAAAGCCAACAATTCAATTATAGCATATATAACTGTTGGTTAATTAATTGGTAATTACTAATTAATAAACATAATATCTATTACAGTAGGAAACATTTTCGAATCGTATTTTCAAAAAAAGTAAAACAAATATAACAAATATTCTAAACTCTTCTTGTTTAAATTAAAAACAATTAATGCGTTTAATTGGGCATAGAATTTAATTAAACTGATTAAATTTCCCTCACGTAAATCGGATTGATTACAACAAATACATTTTATTATATAAAAGTAACCATTTTTCCTAGTAAGACACATCGGTTTTCCGGTGAGATTCGTCCGTGCGTAAACAACTTGATTTAAACAAAAACAGAAGAGCGGCAAAATCACACGAATAGTTCTTATTTAAGGGTTTTCTACTATTATTTATCAGTACAACAAATAACAATCGACTTTATACTTGTTACAATAAATATCTAAATTTTTATATTTTATTAATAACATCATAATGGTACTTCACTAAAGTATAGTTAATAAGTCATTGAATGGTCAAAATTATTTTTTGACGCTATAATTTAAAAATAAACCATTTTAAATGTAGATTTTTACGTGAAAATCGATAATATTTGCTAACGATACACAATAATGTGCATTTTATTTTTTTAAAACACAATCAATTCTAATAGTTTCGCATCTATATATATTATAGGTACTCGGTCATTCGATTTTTTTATAAATATTTGATAATTTGTGTAATTCACAAGAAAAATTCACAAGAATAATTTTATATTTTATATAAAAAAAAAATGTTAAGACGCCAAATTGCTTTTAGATATTGTGTATTATACGAATATGACACGATTAATTTTCATACGATTTCGATGAATAACTTAATAATATTTTCCAATCATATCATACGCGACTATGGTAAATTTGTCATTATTTTTATATTTATTAAGTGTCCAGTTAACTTATAACTCGATCAATGTATTAGTTAACGGGGTCCTTGCCCCCTACGCTGTGGTATGATAAAAAAAACAATCGATTAGCAGTAGCCAGTTTCTATTTTCAGCAAAATTTCGATGACGCAACTACGTGGGAGCTTATCCGTACGTGCTTTCCACTTCAGAATGCAAACGACCGCTTTACCACAGGAAGTCGAAAAACTGGTCTGGATCGTCTGCATTGTATCCCGTATGTCACCACGGTTCAGTGAAAGTGGTTTTCCGTCAAAATCCAGTCTGCACACACTTGCACGCGTTTAACTAGATTCCAGTCTGGTTTTTTTTTTTACGCGCGGTAATTTCATCCGAACGAGCTGACAACGCCAAGGATACATAATACTGTTCCGATGTTTTTGCAGTCAATACGCAGAAAGACGCTCCGTTGACATTTAAGAAAAATTAATTTTTTCCCGTTGGTGGATTCGAAAGTGTTTTCGACCGAATACGCGCGAATTTTTAGTACGGCATTCTACACCTACGTGTCAACGATTCTTTACATTTTTATGTTTACAATCAATGCAAAATGCCATATTGCTACCTCCCACTGATCCAAAAACGTTTAACTACTAATTTGTATTTAATTGGTGTGTACTAAAACATTTTATTTTTATTTTATTTTATTCAAAACGTGATTGTTTTTATAGAAATGTTATAAAAAGTTCGATTTTTTGTAGGACCGATATGGCAATACTTGTCTCGGACATATTTTCAGACGTAGTAAAAGCAAATAGTTATGGTGTTTAAGTTTTGATCAACATGCAATTAACAATTGCTGTTAACTACTTTTAACAGGTCTGTTAACAATTATAATGATATTAATAAGTAATAACATGTTTTGAAATATTATTCACGAATTTATTGTTTTCAATTTTACATTTCACATTTGCAAAATAATATCTTTGAAGGAATTTCACCGACGGATTATACATTGTGTTTATAACAAAATTAATCCAAGTTCACCTGAAACCTGCATACAAAAAGTCAAAAATGAATCTTACATTATTACTGTTGACGTTTTAAAACAACTATAATTATTATTTGTGGCCCTATTAAATTGTATTTTAAATGTTATACAAAGAGGTTTATATAAGTTAAGCCACGTCAAAAGGAAAATTTCTTTATTTTTTTGTCAAGCTCCTTCGAGTTACCAAGTATATCATCTGATTATAAAGATAGAATGTCGTTTCCGTGACTTTTCAAAATAAAATAATCGTCTGCTATCGTTGCAAGTTGGAAGAAATCATATTATTCATATTAAATAATAAGTTATAATGTTATATAAATGTTTTTATTGTAATTTATATTAGGACCACTGCAGTAGCACAAAATGAATAAATCTCTACACAGGTTCGACATATTATGAAACCGGCACCGAGGAAAGAAGAAGCTATATTAAAATATTGGATCCATCCTCAATTTCAACTAAGTGGTTATTTTAGTTAAAATAAATAAACAAATAATAATTCTTATGTAACAAGTAAAAGGCCAATGGACAGGCACACTTTTTGGGAATCTTACTCTCACCGCTTTGCTGCTTGAGGTACAATATCGGTGTAAAGGTATAATAATTATTTTAATTAAATACTTTTGGGCATTTAAACACTTTTTTTTAGCATATTGTATATTTTTTGTTTTTATTAGTTTATATCAATGTCGGCTATATATAAATATATTAACATATTATTTTTTAATTTATTTACTTATTTACTGATTTATTTGTTTATTAAAATTGTAAATGGATTTAAAACTTCCCTCGTATTGAATATAATCAGAATCCAGTTGTGGTAGATTACTCATGACACATAAATCTTAACAGATTGAGTATGTAGTAAATAATATTGGTCAAAGTGTTATCCGAAAAATATCTCTACTTCTAAGGGTTCCAAAGAATACCAATTAAAAATATGGTACTCACTGATGTTCCTATAATATATCACTGACCAGAGATTCTTTTGTTTAAATTCTTGAATAATAAATAATTTAAATATTTTTGGTAGGTACACATGATTTGAATCGTCTTATTTATAATTTAGAACAATAAATACGATCTTTAGGTAGGTTGAAATAAAATAAAATGTACGAAATATTTATTTTACTTTAATGTAACGGTACACATTTTGAAATATTTTATATATTAATGTTTATACGTTTTATTTACTTTTTAAGACTTATAATTTATAATAATAAAAAAGATAAATGGTATATTATGCATATATATATACTCGTATAGTCGTATATATATGTATATATATTATAAAAAGAAAATTGAATCTTTACAACTATTATAGTAATTACTAGTACATGACTACCAAACAAATGTTTAAAACATCAACCTCTACGGTTTTCAAATAAATAATTAAAAAAATTGTGCACTTCAAATATTGCTTATCATAAACTACCTGATCCGAAACATAAATTTGGAAAATGTATGATAAGAATCCACATAAAAAGTTTTCAAATAGGTGCTGAACAAAATATGTTGTTTTATAATCATAAGCTCCTACATTTACATTTTAAATGTATATAATTTTAATTTACGTCTAACATAAGATTTAAAGAGACGAAAAATGTATTTAAAAATAATTTATAGGTTTGTGAATTATGATATATATTCTATTATTTTTTCAGCATAAATTGTATAAAATCATACCTTCAAATATAACTACTACTATAATATTATAACCGGATTACAACAATTAGATTAAAGATTTTCACGATCAACTTAGAAGGTTAATGTAGCATCCTTACATAATATTATATTATATGTTTTTATTCATTATATTTAATATTAAGTATAATGCTGGTATCATTAAAAACTGTACTTTTAGGTATTCTTTAATCGTTCAATCTTTATTAAAAATGTATAGATACACTTTAATATGATTTTACCTTGTTGTATTTTATTAAAGTGACGAATGTTAATTTATTATAGAGTAAAGTTATTTATTCAAAATGCAGAACTAATATTTAAATCTGCATTTAAAGTAGTTCTCAAAAAATAATTATTAAATATATTTTTAATATTTATTATCAAAAAATATTTTACTTATAATATTATTTCATTTTTAATTAAGTATTTAAGTTTATTTAAAATATTAATTTATCAAGTTTTAAAATAAAATATTTCATTTTCCGTACCAACATTTTTGAATACTAATATTTAAAATGTCATTAGTTTATGATTAATGTACTCGTATGATTTAAATGTGCACTAGGTTTAATGGTCAAATTACATATATTATTACTTATATTGCTAATAATGTTAATATCTATTTAAATATATTGTAGTTAGTTGTGATTATTTCAAAAATATTTGTTGCACCAATCATTATTATTTTTAACAAATACCTATATATGCTTGTAGATTTGAATAATTGAATACTAGTTTCAAATAGACACTCATATTATATAATAATTAATAATAAAATGTTATACAACCGAGTATTTTATGAAGGTGATTAGAGAATCCATGTGAGAAAATTCACCAAACGTTATAAACATTAAAACTGCATGTTGCAAACATATTTCTACAAACACATATTATATAATATGTTTACTTAAAAATAGTATTTTTAATAATAAAATGTTCTGCGTTAAAAAGTGTTCAATACTATCTTAATCTTATTAGTAATAATATACGTCATGCACCATGAGATTTAATATTATTATAATATAGTTTATATACTAGAAACTAAATAAAAAATGGAGCATTGTATGCCCTTATAACATTCAATGTACATATAACTATAACGATACATTTTATAAAAATATTTTTTCCTCTAACAAACATGAATATAAATTAATAACTATTCAATTATATTGTATTATATTTTAAATGCTATGAATGTCAATATTAATAACTTATTATAATATTACCGTTTTAAATTATAAAAAAGTTAGTTTCCTTAGCTATCAATTTTAATGAAAATTAACAAAAATATAATCATTAAATATTATTTCCTTAATAATACACCAATATTAAACAAAATATACTACATTATTGTTATTCAAAATAATATTCAATCTAGAAATTCAAGATATTAAAATCCCTCATATTTTATATTTTTTTTATGGAATTATAGACATAATGAGGTTTTTAAAAATATTAACAGACATAAAATAAATTATCTAAAATCTATATGTTAATGATAATCATTTTATTTCTCTAGATATAGAGAAGATATAGGAGATAAATTATATTATCTTGATACCCAACAAGCTTAATTTAATAAAATAGTACATTGCCTACTCAAATTATGAAATTCATCTTGATTTTGTGTATTATATGTAGTCTATATGATTTATTTAAGGCTATAACTTATAACTTATAACAACAAAATAAGACTCACATAATATTATCATAAGGTTATAAACATTTATCCTGAATGTTTGTACTGACTGAATTTGATAATATTTAATTTTAAATCAGTAGAATTTTATCGAAAATATGGAGACAGTTGTATTCAAATATTTTTTTTCTACAGACAAACAATAACGGATGCATTATTAAGCTACATCAATAATCATTAATGAAAGTGGAAAAATAAAATAAATAATAATCATTATTCATTAGTAATTTTCCTAAAACAATATAATATAACTAAGATTTAAAAGATAGTAAAGACAATAAAAAATATTATACGGTTCAATTATTTCAAGTTTATGGTTTGTTTGAACATTTTTTTGACTTAAATATTTGTCATAATACTGAATACTAATTATAATATTGAATAATATTTGTAACTTCTATATTTGAACAAACTGAATAACTACTAGATGTTTAAGGAACATAATGAAGTACTTTGTGTTAAGAAGTAAAAAAATGTATGACCAATGTGTAACTGTTTCAATAATCAACAAAAATGCGCTTTAGGGAGTAGTCTTTTAGAAAAAACTTTTTATTTAACATAGTTTAAATAATAATAAAAAAGATGTTCACCATTTTCAAGATACATGAACACTTAAAAGTTTAAATATAAAACCAAAATTCTGTTCACACGTTTTTACTATATGATCGAAGAAGAACTTTTATTTATTTTTGTAATAGAATAGATAAATTCATGAACATTTTTCATTATTATAAAAGTTTAAATATAAAATCAACTTTTATAATACAATAAAAATTATTACAAGGAGTTTACCTCTACGCCTTACTCTCATTTCGCAGAAAATGATCGTTTCAAACTGTGTGTTTGTGTATGATATGTCACCTAAGCAATATCCCTTAAAACTCAATGAATCTATTTAAACCATTTTCTTTGGTGAAAATGATTGCCTTTAGGTATTTTGCTTATTTAAATTATTATTCAATGATCATCAAACTTCATGAATAATCAATAAACATATAATTTACTTTATGGTTTCAAATCGTTTTCATTTCTTTTTGTAACTTTTGTAGAATGTTATTATTGGCAAAAACTGATAAAAAAATTGATGATTTATAATTAATTCTTTTAAAATAACTCCACAATACAATTATTATTAAAAATATTTTTAAAATGTAAAGTTATAATACATTTTAAACTCGTCTTAGGGGATTTGTCATGGGAAATTTTTCAAAATGTATGTACCTAAATATGATTATTTGTTCACATTTTTCAATCAATTTATTTGTAAACCTATGCCAGTACAACTACTATTAATTGTAACACATAACCATAAATCTTTTAAAACACTTCAATACTTTTGATATTATGCTGGTCCTTGCAGCCACTGGAACTTAATGTTTATTTTTTTACTAAAATATACTGAAGATTTCTACAAATTATTGGTGCGGGTCTTGCTTTTATTGTTTTCAAATCATTTATATTGACTAAAAAATGTACATTATTATATATGTCAATAGACTAACATTAAGTACTGGATATTGCATTTCCTTAAAAAATAATTCCGTTCCATACTATAAGAATTTGAAAATGTTTTATAAATTTTTCATTAGTTATATTTTAGAAGAAAAATGTAATGATATTATTAATCTTTTAGTTTATCAGTAAGTCAGTGTATTATACATGTAGGAACCACACTACCTACTGTAGCATTACGACAATTTTTTTTTTCTAATCAAATTAATATGAATATGTAAATTTTATAATATATAATTAATTGTAATGAATCTTGGTGTACTATTTAAGTTATTTGATTTAAATTTTTAAGATAACTTAAAACCAAAGTGTCTTTATATTTAAAATCATTATCAATTCAAAGTGCTTTTTATAAATTGTATAATTTAATTAATTTGTGAACTATAAAAAAACTCTATACATTTGGTTTTTTTTTATTTTAAAACATAAAAATAATATGACATAATTATTATTATATTGTTTTAATTCTTGAAAGCGATATGTACTTAGGATGGATAGCTTTTAGAATTGTGCTTTGTTATTTGAGGATCAGTTATCTGAGTTGATCTTCGGTAGAAACAATAAAAATTAAAAACTAAAATTTTTTTTAATTCTTACCAACTTTTTAGATGGCTAGTCGGCTACCGTCAAGTTATGATTTATACGTTATAAGCGTTATTACAAACGTTTAGGAATATTTAAAGTTTTACGAGTATTCACTTACAACCTAGGTTCACTGATAAATGTTTTTAAATTCAACGATTCACCGTGCTTCAGTTTAAAAGCCGTTCATTTATGTATCTCATCAAAACCCTAGTTGTTATTATTATTAACTAACTCTCTAAACGGTTTTCATGACAATATTTGGTTTATGATGATGTTAGACTCAGTGATACTTAAGACTTTAATAATATATAATGTAATAATTGTAAAAGAAAGTGTAGGTACGTTCATAAATTGAAAATGAAAATTTATATTATAGACTATAGAAGTATAGAGTATAAAAATAATAAATTGTACTTAATGTCTTGACCTCCCGATTGTATACTATATTCCACACAGTTCAGAGGCATGTTATGAAAGCCTGCTTCATGTAATACATATTTTTTATCTTTTATTATCCAAGTTGTGTTAGTCATAAAAAAACCCTCTGTTAAACATCACGTCTGCGTTTTCGGAAGTACTTTTAACATTTAATAATATATTTTTTTACCTAGATGACCTTCGAAATGTTAAATGTTTATTTTACTATCGGGAAAAAAAACAATACATACATAAAAAAAATTAATGTCAAGTAGGGGCGTGGATAATCGAAGAAACTCATTGGTCTCTAAAAACTGATGGATGAAAGCGAAATCTGCCGTCTAAATTCATCAGGTATAATAAACAGAAAACAAACACATTGCCTGCCCACAAGATGGACAGAGCCGAACAAATAATATTGTTTGAAGAAAAAAAAAATTAAAAAAAAAAGACCGTTTCCACGGCGAATACGATTCGAAACACTTTTTAGATCAACTTGAGTCAATTTATCACACACGTACGTTATTATTATTGTTAAAAGTATTGTCTATTTAAGTGAAGAAATTTTTAGCCATACGAAGTCTGCGTTTTTAATTATTGTTATTATAGGTCTTTTACATTGTTCTTTGAAACCTAACAACATTTTACAATTGACAAAGAATATAAATAAGAGCAACTCATTGACTAGATCTCGTTGTTTTAATATTTTATTATTATTATTTTTTTACTATAAAATTATCATTTTGTGCCAAAATGTTTCCTAAAAAAAATATATAAGACACTCGTTTTAATTTGTTCCGCAAAGTTTCTTTTCAGGTATAAAGATAGTATTAAAACGTTCTTAAATGTGTAATATGACAATAAGATTTTTTTAAATAATTATTGAAAATGTACTGTTGAACTATTTTAGATCCAGCCAACCGAAGAAGAATTAAGAAAATTGAGCTTATTGTTTGTATTTAAATTGCATAATTCACAGTTCAATAAATTCTGATAAAACTACAATATGATCATTAAAATTCTATTCATTTTTATGTCTTATTAAACAGTACCTACCTATACAGCTTATACACATTTGAAGAAAATTACTAAATTGAAGTAAAATTATCTATCATTATTCTATCATTAATTTAATGAAAGTACAATTTATTGGATCGCAAATGTTAACAAAACTAATTACGCACTAAACATAGTATTATATTTTTGTCATTCTTGGTTCTGAAAAGTGTGACAAATATTAATTAAATTTTATATAAACCAGGAAATCATACGAGTGATTGATCTTAAACAGCTTAATTTATCTAACATAAACTATATTTTGTTTGTTTGAAATTCGTATTTCCACGTCGGGCAAAAAATTTGAGGTCAAAATAATATGTAAAAATAATCTTACGTAATAAAAAGACCATCGTAACGTTTCCATTGTGAACGTTCAGTATATTAACCAGCATTATACAATAAAATATATAGTTTGATGCAAATAAACAATTAATTGAAAAATTATCAAAATTAAATTTCCAACGCACAATCAACGTTATTTACATCTTAAAATTAAAAATAATAAATAATACAAGACGATATTATGAATTATGAAATTGTAATAGGATGGAAATATTGTTCAGCGTGCATTCTCTTCGCTTGAACCCCTTGGTGTAAGTCATGAACAAAGCACGCTTGGTGGAAACATTTTCGATCAGTGAAAGTAAGATTTGGACGTAAAATTAATATTTACGCATCAAATAAAATGTACGAGTACTCGATTTTCCGACATGTTTTCGTTGGAAATTACTGTAAATGGACGTTTGAAACGATTCGCTTCGTTCGCAATGATTAGGACTTGCTGAAGTGTTTAAGTTTGACACAACGTAATCGAGAGACGGCAAACGCCGGGGTGATAAAAAAATTATATTTATACATAAGTACGCATCACGTGACCACGATTCGTTTGGGAAGTTTCGCGCTGGTCTTGTCGCCGAACTCGGGCGACTTTTCCTCACGTTTCGTCTCGGCGCTGTTTTCGCTACGGTCGTCCGAGTTTTCTCCGGACGCGCCCGAACCGTGGCTAACCTTGTCCTCTAACGGTTGTTGTGCCGCCGCCGCCGCCGCAGCAGCAGCCGCCGACGCCGCCGCCGATCCGGACGCCGTGGTATGCTGCACGTTCGCCGACCCGGAACCTTGGTACGACGTGGGCGACTGGTACGACGTGGGCGACTGGTACGACGTGGGCGACGGTAAAGACGACGGAGACGACTGCGACGACTTGTGCTGCGAGTACTGATTGTGGTGGAGGTGCTGCTGCTGCTGCTGCTGCTGCTTCTGGAGCGGTTCGTGGGACCGGTGGAACAGTTGCGCGCTGGGGAACTGGCCGAGTCCGATGCCGCCGCCTCCGAAACCGGACGGGAAGCCGGCGACCAGAGGAGGTCCACGTGGATGGGTGACGAAACCGGGCATGAACTGGGCGGGTGGCGGTAGGTGGTGGATCTGGGGGTGGAAACCGGTGAATACGGGTGACTGCTGCTGCGGCGGCGGCGGTGGTGACGGCGGTGGGCTGGCCGACGAGGGGACCAGCACCAGCGTCTGGTACGGCGCACCCGGTTGACCGGACGAGGGTATGAGCAACATGATGGGCTGGGCCACGGACGCGGACGTGGACGGGTAGAACGGCTGGTGAGCCGGCTGGTTGGGCTGGTGATGGACGGTGGTGGCCGCGTTCGGTCCCAACTCGAAGCTCTGGTAGTGTTTCGGCTGTTTGATCAGGTGGTACGGTGGCGGTTGCACGAGGTGCTTACCGCCGCCGCCGCCGAAGTACTCGTATTGCACTTTGCCGATCGTCTCGTAACCGATTGGCTGCTGCTGCTGCTGCTGCGGTTGGCTCTTGTAATCGGAGAGCGGATGCTGTTTGGACGACGAGGGCGAGAACAGGTCCTCGGCCGAGTAAAGCGGTTCGGACTGCTGCGTGTTCTGCGCGAACTGCGACGTGTACACGGGCCGGTTGAGCGCCGGATGGTTGGCCGGAAAGACGAATCGGTACGGGAACCCGGCGGCCGCGGGCTGCGGCTGACCGCCCGACGGTCCGAACATGGACGACGCGCGCGACTGCAACCGCTCCGGGAAGTACGAGTCGGCGACGCCACGTGACCGGTCGTCCGCGGCCCGTATGTAATGCACCCGCGTCTTGACGTTGCACGCGGCGAACGCTGTCGTCACCCAAAAGCACACCTGAAACGGTCAAACTTTCCATTAGTGCCTTGCAACGCATCTCAACCTCACTCATCACGCGCGTCTCGGACCCCATAGGCACGAATGACGGGACGCTAAATGATGCTCCTGACCCTTGTTTTCCGGCGATCATCGAATCGCACTCCTGCTTACCTAAACCTAATCGTTCGAATAGCACTCGGTTTAAAAACGGGTTGATTGCATGTATATTATTGCAATACCAAGTTATTGGTTACGCGACGAGTTAAATATAAACGTAGAGTCTATCTATTTGTCCGTTATCTACGATGACGAGATCCTGGTATCGAAATCTTGTGTACTGTGAACGATATTGATACAAATAGTGTAATATAAATAATAATTGATAATCATATTTTAGTACACTTTGTTCCGTCGATCAAGAGTGTCATATTTGTCTTGTGTGAACTTGAGTGTCTATAATTCACTCGGAGTGCAATTCGATAAAAATAAGTACAATTCGATTTTACCACTATTGCCCCGTCTTTCGTGTAACGCTATAATCATATAATATTTATAGTTCATGATACATTTTATGGTAATTTATAATATTACATTTATCATGTTCGTCATTTTACGTGAATCGAAACAATATATTTATAAGCTTGGACTGTTCGTGAGCGGTAAACACAATGAATGGTTGTACAGGTGTACTTGTCACAATTTAGTAACTATATTCACAATCTGCACGAACTATTGGTGCGCGCGCTGATACGTCTACGGTTCTAAATATTTTATAAATGTATCAAAACGATTCGTTTCACTGTCAGCAATTTATTATATTTTTTTGTTTCGTGGAATAAATTCATTAGTCAATTTAGTTTGGTATAAAAATCAACGCCGTCTAATTTTCAAGTTAAACGTATAAAATCTTTAAAACTAATGGTTTAGTAATTAGACACGATGAAGCCGATTCGAATCATTGGCGTGTTATAAATATTGGGGAAAGTAGATTGTATTATTTTATTACAGACCGTGCCGTGGTGGTGTGGTCATGTGATTTAAGCCTAAATCATAATCATTATTTAGGCAGGACGGAAGAACAATGTCGACTAGAAATTCGATAAATAAAAACAAAATGACAAGCAAAAATAGTAAAGACTATTTAAGATTAATCCAATCGCTATCGTTTTTCTTTATTTAATATATTAAATATTGCTTGCTTTATTTTTTACATTATTATTTGTAAATTATTACATATTAATCTGTAAATATTTTTCGTTATTTTAATATTTTTATGCATTTTAAGTAAAAAGCTCTTCAACATTTTGTAAAATTGCATTCAGTGCTTATTTTAATAAAATACATAATTTAACAATAGGTAAATCGTTTTGTTTTTAGCGTGGTAAATGCTGGTGGGTTATAATTGAGATTTTACAGTATCAGTTTTTTTTTATAAGAGAAAACTGCTTTTTTTTAATAACATACTCTTTATTTATCGTTGTATGTCCCTTGAATAATGACCATTAATAATTATAAACAAATATAGACTTGTTCCTTATATATTAGCTGATTCACTGATAGTTTTTTTATAAGAATTACATTTTATATACAAATACGAGTATTATTATTTGTTTTTAGTTTTTCCATCGTCCATTTTTGCTCAGATCTTGTAATTTATCATAATAATGTTATTAAAACCAACTTGTTATAAACAATAAAAATTCGTAATATCACAATTTGATCAAGTCACAAGGAGCAAATACGAAACAGTATTTATAATATATTGAGTAAAGGGTTGCAATTATAACTTTAAAACTAAATTATTTATTATTTGAAACGCTCAACATCATTATATATGACCTACTAAAGATTCCTTGAAGTACTTGATATAATATAGATAAGTTCGTTTTATAATGAATAATGTAATTGTATTCAAGTCAATAAAAAAACTCAAAGATACTACGAAATTATAAATTTTTCGTAATATGCACTAAAAAAGTTAATCGGACCATTAAGAATTCAATAGAGTGTATTATAACATCGTGGTTTGATGGTTAAATTTATTCATCATTTATCAGTGAATTTTGAATGAAAATCCTTGTGTAATAATATACGTAGAACTATAATAACTGCCAACTGATACTACATTATTCGAATTTAACTACAGTTAAAATGATAAAACTATCAAGTAGACCTTAAAATTCGTATAAAATACATGTACTTACTGCTAACGTAGACAACATGTTGACAGTGAGGATTTTCCGCGATCACTCTCTACACACTATTGGAGCCGGGAAACGTGCGAAAATGACCAAGGCTTCATTGCCGCGATGTATTTCCCTCACGACCACATGGGAAATGGAAGGAGGGGAGTGTTCTCAAATAATACGAATTGTCGGTAATTTAAATCGCTTTCATTCAAGCGAGCAATGGGGAAACACCTTTGTGATCTTTATATTATTCCCCACCGTTATGTTTCTTAACATAATTCAATAGGTTCACGGATCGAGCGAGATAAACGCGTCAAGTCACGGGCAATGTCATTTCTAATACAGCAGATTTTTTTGCACAAATCGATTCGGGTAAACTTATCCAACACAGCACTTATACTAGGTATCTATTATCTACTCGTTCATTATAACTTATGCTCGATCAATAATACATTTTAGATAAAAATTGTACACATTATTTTTATTATTATTATGAAACAGTATACTAATTTCACGCATCGTCGTTAGTTTACGTTATGTAGTCTAAACTATAACAAGTTTAATTTTCCCATCTAACCGAAACCAACTTAAATATTTAAACAAATTTAAATCTAAAACAATATTTTTGTTGATACACGCAGAAAATCATTTAACTGTTACGTTACTGTATACATTTTACTAATTTAGTTTTATAGTTTTGTGAATTAACTATAATTAAATATATTTTTTCTTTGATTTTCTAATATGGCGAGTGCCTAATTCTTTGAAATTTAAATTTAAACCTTAATGACGAATATTATGAAATATTACTTAATTGAAAACTATATATTTAAAAAATGTGTCTTGAAGTCTTTTTTGGATTTTCACAGATTTCAGTGTAGTTTATTGAGGGAGGGAAATTTGCACATATAGAAATGAAAATTTACTTCTTGCCAAGCAATTTAGGATAAATAGCCATTACGGCTAATTTTAGTGATAGTAATTACCTATATTTTTTTGATATACACAATAATTTGAATTTTAAACGAATTATAAGTATTATGGTTGAACAATAACTCGTGCTTTATTTGTGGTCATTCTTCGGCCTACGGTAGTCGTTTATCATGGAATACTCACTTGAAAAAACTTTACATACCGAGCTCGGACAAACCGAATGACGATATGTATACTATGATATTATTATATTTTTATGAATTTAAAAGTTTTACAACCCGTAAGATTTGATTAAGGTATACCCTGTACCACAAAGATAACCCAACATGTTGTTAAATATTACAACAGGTTAATGCATTCGATATGTTAATTTTAAAATATGGAATTGCGCGAAACAGAATACCTATAAGTTTCGACATTATCTGTTCATTTTTCGGAAAACACATCAAAAGTCAGAAATATGATTAAAACATTCTGAACTACATAAATTGAAGAAATATTATTTTAATTATCTAAAGTAGTTTTTGTGGAAATTGCGCTTAAACAAGAAATTACAATGGAAATGTGTATTTGGTCAGGTTTTAGTACTTACTAATTAGTAATTAGAGATCCGATCTGCATCGATTTTGGAAAATGAAATATTTGTTATTATTCTACATTTATAATATTTACACAATACTATAGTTTTGTCTTGGTAAACATAATGAGAAAAATGATTATAAATTACATCAATACTAAACTAATATTTTAATGTGACAATTTTTGTTTATGAATAATTCACTAAGTCCAGTATCTAACATTTGTTGATGACTATTGCAATATTTTTAAATTGTATTATTATTAAAAGTAAGTAAAGTAGTGACCATTAATTTAATTTCAATATGATACCTATTAGAAGTTGATAATTTATACTTCATTATCTTTATACTTTACAACCTATAAAATTTATCTTATTTGTAATATTAGAATTTTGAAACTAATTTTCATATATTTATACATAACAAAACAAAAGTATTTCAGATTTGTGAATTGTGGCTGTTAACATAACAAAGTAAAATTGTTAAATGCACAAAAAATGTTGGTCATGCATGATTGTTACTTGCACAATTGTAATAAGAATCGTACATAAAAAATTCTAACTGAATAATATAATAATGTCATATTCCATAAGATCGTCTAATTGGAGTATAAATAATAATAGAACTTTATTCTCTCATCGTTGTTATTCAACGGAGTCTGTTCATTCCTTCTCGATTACCTCTCACCGCACTGGAATCAATAACAATTAATAAAATTGTAAACAAATAACATTCAATATATTCTTTAGAACTCCAGACAATTGAGCTCTGGATACACCAACAATATAATATAAGCGAAAAAGGAATGTATATAACATTCTGTAAATATTTATTATTTATGTAACATAAATAAAAAATACATTATCTTAGGTTTAGCACAATAACTTTTATCTTTCAAATATCTAATTAAATCGAGAAATAAAAACACGTAAAACAAATAATTTTACTCGGAGAAAAATAGAACAATGAGAATAACGTATGACATTACAATGATAATGAATTTTAAATCACTGAAACGCTAAATATTATTATTTTTGGTCCTGAATACAACCCGTAAATACGAAACACTACTTAATAGACAGTCGTCGTCGGATATCTCTAGCAAAAATGATTCTATAATAACACTTAATTCAGTGACTCGTTCAAATGAAAATTAAGACATTTCAAATGAATATATTATTTATTGGATAACATTTGTATTTAGTTGTAAATTTTATCTGCATTAAAGCTTAACGGAAAATATCAAAAACTGCGTGTAAGCTGACCATTTTAACCAGGTTACAAAACTAGCATAAGAGGAAGTGAAAGAGAAAAGGCATTGTTTACGTAGAACATAAAATCACCTTACTTGAAAAAGATATATTACTCAAACAAAAAAAAAAATTAAATAAATAGGTAATATAATTATTTTCTTATGACGTAATTTAGATTTTTGCAACCGGAACAATGTGCGTAAATACACGTCTTATCCATCATCGTATTAGGTAGCTCCATTGTTATTCGATTAAAGATTACCGACGGTAATTTTATTATACAAATAAAATTATGTGTATCAAGGACTATTATGAGTAGGTATTAGTCTACGTTTATGAATAACGTAATTGTTATGTAGAGTTTCAACACCTAGGAAAAAAATTCTTACATTTTACGAAAAAAAATGACAAATACGTACGTACCAATACTTTTCTTAAATACTAACACATAATATAATAGACAATCACATGAATTATTGAATTCAAATTCGAAACTCGAGCCAATAACGAAGAAATACTGGGAAGTAAAAGGAGTAGAACTGGTTTTTGCGATATTGCAGGCGACTACTTTCTAACGACAAGGTCGTGGATGAGTATTTTTGTTTGGTTTTGACATCATTGCTATTGAATAATATCTAACACGATCAAGGCGTAGTTTTGATGTTTTCTTTCGGTTAGAAATTCCATTCACAGGAAAGTAAACTAAATAACAAAGTATATTAGAAATCGAACAAAACGTAAACATGAAACAAGGTATTATTCTAAGTTTATATATAATATATATAAATATATATCACCTCCTAAATTAATAAAACTTTGTAATAACGGTTTAAGTATACTATTTACTTACAGTATTATACTTTAAGCTTTTAATGAAGATTAATTAATAAAAGTCAAATATTCTAAAACAAAGTAGAATTAGTAATTATTTCTTTTATTACAGTAATATTTTTTGTAACAATTAGTATTTAAAAAAAATTATGACTATGATAATATTTTGTTTTATATTTTATATTTATAGTAAAATATAATATACATAAAGTCATAGGTATTATTAATATATAAAATGTACTATTCGTAAAAATGTATTCAAATCTAAACATCCTTCATTAAATTAATAAATAACAATAAATGTTTAGTTAAAAATGGAGTCTTGATAAAATAATTATTAATTCATATTAGTTAAATAAACTGATCAACCAAGATAAAAAAAGGGAATGAAATCTTATTTATTTAATACTGAGCGTCTCAAATCGGTGGTAGGAAAGTGGAAACTGTCATTGATCTCTACAAATTAGCCACACAATCCCCAGATAATAAATATGAATGAGCCGCTGTAACCGTAACAAACTGTAAATTGTTTTTCTCTAATTAATAGTTAAAAATAGTTATTTACTGTTAAATTAGTTATATCAATCATACGAGTAAATCCAACTATTTTCATTGAATTTTAAAATACTTAACTGCAAGTGCCACATTATAAAACAAATACAATATTTTGACGAATCCTTTAAATAACGTCTAATAATCTTTCTTAAGAGGTGTTCAGAAAATACAGTTATTTCTTATCACAATTTTAGTTATAAGAATAATATATAATTTATTTTTAAATGATGATTATTCTATATGAAAGTTATGTATACTTCATCATTCATTAGATTTTAAATACTCCATAGGCATGCATCTTAACGTTAAATGTAATTAATCGGGTCGTTTTATAAAATAGAATTAATTTAAATCCTGGAAAATTTAATTTATTGGAATGAAATTGAATACACTTATAATTATAACGCTGTTTTGGCGTGTATAAAATATAATATACATTTATAGCGGCTGTTACTTTTCTAGCAACCTGCACACAGTTCAGATCTAATTTAATTTATTTTCAGTCCATAACCAATCTTACTCTATGTATCATTCTATCTGAGGTACAATATAGACATTCAGTCTATTTGAATGCCCCATCCAATTATTATCACTAATCTTCTTTTCACTTTTATAACAATTACTTTTAATTACTTTTATTAATTATTATTAAATATATAAATATATATCACACACCAGTACCTGTATACAAAAGTGACAAAACATTAGCAACGAGTTATCCGGCTTTGGACGAACAGACTTGACTGGAGCCGACTTTTCAACAAATTTTAAAGTCCCTTCTTATCGCCATCTTAAGTATAAGAGGAATCACTATTTTAAATTTCAAGATCATGCTCCCGAGAGATTTAAAATTAAAAAAATTACTATTCCGATGTGAAAAACAATTCTCGGTTGAAAAAACTGAATATCTCAATGATATTTCCTTCGGCGTTTTGTTTTAAATATTTTAGAAATTTTAGAAATTTTTTTATAAACAAGTTGCAATACCGTGAGTTTGCTCCAGTGTTCAGTATTTTATATATTCTATTTGTTATTTTAATATAATTTAATTATTATTGTCGCGCTAAGTTTTAGCTGCAATGGTTTAAAAAATGTCATACTAATAATAAAACTATTATCTATACAAAACCTCTTTAGTAGCTTCTTATGTAGCTGCCAAAACTACCAAGCTACTGGGCAAGCTACGTAAAATTATCCATCTGAGAAACAGTATTCTCTTAAGTCTGGGAGTCTGCCTTTGAGACGGGAAACTATAATCGTTTAATTTCGAACGGAAGATCGTTAGGAATTAAAGGAATTCGTGGTACAAATACAATTTCCCCTCCCGCTAAAAATTGTGGCTTTAATATTCAGCTTGGTCCCGTTGCACAGTTTAGGTGGTTTCAAATTTTGTAACAACATAATAAGGGTGCCCATTCACAGAATGAGCTTATTATATGGAATATCTGATGTTTTCAACGAATTCAGAGATTCAACAAGATAATTAGTAGCTTCATCTATGTTAACTGTTAACGAAAACCGTGCTTTTCGAAGTGTATAACATTTTTTCCCACACAAAATACATCAGCAGGATATAATTGTTAACCACTGCTTGGTCGTTTTTCGACATGAACACACAACCATTCCACAGGCTAATCTTGAATATGAGCATTACGTTTCATAAAAATCCGACCAAAAAATAAGCTTTTATATTTTTAACATCTTCTACTCCTTTTAACCCCCATAGGGGACGCTTCAACCGGATTATACATTGAATCCTTCCCCAGGACTCGACAAATATATTGGTGAAAACCGTACTAAAATATGTTGAGTATTTTTCGAGATATAGGTGAACATATAAAAAAGGGACCTATAACTTATAACCCCTTTAGAGGTTGAATTTCGAAAAATCTTCACTTAGTGGATCTCTACATTATAAAATGAAACTACTGACCAAATTGCATACTCATGCTAGGGAGATATTTTATTATTTTAGATTAGAGCAATTAGAATATCCATGTAAACAAATTTTAGGTTGAAAAAATCGAACTACCGTCGTATAACCCAATGATATTTATTTTCATTTAATTATACTATATTGATTTACATGTAGCTTATACCTCATTCGGTAATTTCACTACTTAAACCACTGAACGGATCGGGCTGACATTTGGTATACAAATAACTTTTATGACGGTTTTTAAAAAGGCCATTTGGATACCTAGGAAATAATTTAACTTATAATTATTAAAATCAACATATAAAACAAAATAAAAAGTTTTCTATAAAACCAAAAGTTCAATAATGTATATTTCCAACACAAAACCCAAAACTGTTTGGACACTTTAAATGTGATTTTTGAAAAATCCTTCCTTAGTAGACACCTCCGTCTTAATAATTATCTGTATGAGAATTTTCAGTCCGATCCGTCCAGTGGTTTGAGCTGTGCGATAATGAATCAGTCAGAATAATTTATTTTTAAATATATAGACAGATATGATTATTATGAGTATATTATATTTTATAATACACTTTTACACTCATATTTTCAGTTGAAACGATACACATACTAATTAATATTAAACCTTATTTTCACATTGAAACTTCTTAATTGATTCAATCATACTGATATCTAAATTATAAATACTTTATACTGAATTTTAACTATTTTATATATTTCTTCGAGACCAAAATGACAATTTTAAATAGTAACATTAATTCATTAAGTAGAATCGCTCTTAAACGTTTAATGTTACCAATAAGAGCGTCAAATGTACAAAAAGTAAAAGTTGCTCAAATATCATCAAATTCTCAATTGTCTTATTTTATCAAATTATACTGAAACTAGTAGTTATTTTCACATTAGCCCGAACCAACAATAGATCGTTAAAAAAAGAAACCCGAATATTTTACAAGTATTGAAGTTTTATAAGGTTAAACACCGTTTTTGTACAAACACCAGCAGATTATTACTAAATTTGATATATGGTTTTAAGAATTTTTAAAATTGTATAAAATTATTAAAATAATATAATAAATTTTAGTTATACACAAACAAAGCTGAATAAATACTACTTCCAAGAATAAATCTTTGTTGTTTTAGTTATACTTGATATTACTTTTGAAACCAATACTAATCGAAAAATGATTCTGAACGGAAGTTCGTATCAAATATGTTTTTAATACCTTTAAATCTATCAATATTGATGAAAATAATCGGACATGCCATATTTCAATCTTTAGACGTTAATAAAAAATAATTAACTAATTAAAATCGTCTAAATTTTACATTGAGTAAAAATGTAATATTACTTAGTGCTTTTATAGTTTGCATAAAATGTTCAAGCATCGAAATCACAAAATAACTTATATCAAAACAAATGTTAGTGAATAAAAAATATACGGATAAAATTAAAATATGACCGATCCTAAGTAGCCTAATATATACTATGTCCAATTTTTTTATCTAAAACGTTACTGTACACAAAATGTTTTGAGCCAGATTTAATTTCCCAAAAAATTATATTAAAACTAATACTACAGTATTACCACTTACCAGTAGGTATACCTTGGTATACTCTTAAGTTTCGAAATTATTAAACAATAAATATATCGCACTATATCGTCTTATATAAAGTTGATTAAAATCTATGGTATTAATTCTAACTATCAAGCGAAGTTATTCATATAATGAGTTATAAGCAATAATAGGAACTTTATTTTTTTTTTTAAAAGCACAGATTAAAAATAGAATTCAACACAAATTTATTCCTTTTACTGTTACCTAAAATAAAAATGTTGAATCATTTTATACTCGAATTATGAAGATTGTATCAATGAAATGTATAAGATTTATCTACGTAAATATAATTCAGATACTAAAGCATCAAACCAATCCAAGCTTTTAATAAATATGACTGTTTTGGTGATACACACCAAAATTAATAACACATGCTACTTTCTGTAACCAATACCAATAAATATTAAAGAATCGCAATAAACAAATAGATACCAATGGACTCTACAATATATTTTGCATGTTTAGTTATCACAGGGTGTTGCCGAACGGATATTTGTCGGTTATTATAAAGAAATGATTTTATGATTGATTTTATTTTACATTTAAAACTTTTTTTTCAGAACTATTACGACTCAATGCAAATATAATTTGTACCTAGCAAGTATTAATAATAGTATAGATTTTTAATTACATTCGCTATATAATTAAAAATTTATTACGCATTTAAATGCAAATATTTGACTTGTAATTTTATAAAATCAGCTCTGATTTTCAATGTGTTATAATTTATTAAAATCATAATATTGTTCGGATAATGTTTTATCTAGTTAGCAGTATGACGACCAAAAGCAATTCATTTTACTAATTTCAATTAGAATTACATTTTTAACACCACCACATTGAATACGTAGATTAAGTATTTATTTTAAAACAAATAATTATCTTTACACTTCCACTTGGTATGCATGTGTTATATAAAGTCATTTTAAACATATAGTTTTTACTTTTTTTAAGAATATAAACATATATTTTTAAATCTTGGTAGTAAAAAGATATTATTTAATATGTATAAACCCAACTACTGTTGCTTGGCATTCGAATCATTTATTACTTCAAGTATATGACAACACATTAATTTTCAAAGTACGAAGTTGTTTTACATTATAGTATAAGCTATAAAGTACAATATAGGTTTAACCTGTAAAAATGTTACGCTATTCAATATAAAAAAGATAATTAATACTTATATTTGGTTTATATATATATATATAATGTTTGATTTTGGTTAACTCTAATCTTCGACCAAATAAATAATGTTACATTACAGACATTACCTATGTATTAAAATAATATAATAATAATATAATTTAAATAAGACGCTTAGTAAATAATACAAAAACAATTATTCGTGAAACGGCGAATTTCAAATTATTTAACAGTTCGAAAATAACTTAATTCTATGATTTATAAAAAAAACACAAGTTCTCAATTGAAACGTACAATCTAAACATTTTTATCATAAAATAAATTTACTAAAAAAGGAACATTGTGTTAGTGTCAATATTTAGAACTATATTCGGAAGAACTTGGCTTAGAGCTGTAACCCGAAGATGACGGTGATTCGTATTCGCTTTGGGAGTACGAGGAGAGTATCGGTTTGAAAGAACCGGACGAATATGCTGGTGACGATTTGTAAGAGGACGATGATCCTTCGTACGACGAGCTACTGTATGGTGACGATTTGTAAGAGGACGAAGATCCTTCGTACGGTGAACTGCTATAAGGGGACGATTTGTAAGATGATGATCCATCGTAGGGCGAGCTGCTGTAAGGGGACGATTTGTAAGAGGACGATGATCCGTCGTAGGACGAGCTGCTGTATTGCCCTGCTTTGTACGGGGACAAAGATCCTTCGTACGAGGATCCACCGAAAGACGACGATTTGTATAGGGGCGAAGATCCTTCGTAGGCTGAACCACCGTAAGACGCTGGTCTGTATGCGGCTGAAGATCCTTCATAGGACGAGCCGCCCGGGTAAGAGGACAGTTTGTACGGGGAAGACGGTTCGTACGCTGGACCGGAGCTGCCGTAGGACTGTTTGTACGGAGAAGAGAATTGCTGTTTGTACACCGACTGTGATCCGTACGACGGCGCTGACGGTCTGCTGTACTTCTGCGGCCCGGCGGGGTAGGACGACTGGCCGTAGGACGACTGTCCGTACGAGGGTGACTGTCCGTAAGACGGTGACTGTCCGTACGAGGACGACTGTCCGTACGAGGACGACTGTCCGTACGACGGTGACTGTCCGTACGCGGACGACTGTCCGTACGCGGACGACTGTCCGTACGACGGGTTCAACAGTTCGTATGCCGGCGACGGTTTGTAGTAGGCCGACGGGGACTGTTTGTACGCTCCTCCTCCGTACGAGGACGACGAATGCTGCGGTGCGTACTTGAATTTGTTGTACGAGTTGTCCGACGGGTACGAGGAGAGCGATGAGTAACCGGGTTTCGCGGGGCCGTACGAAGAAGACGACTGGTGTTGGGCCGCGTAGTAGTCGCTGGACGTGGACGGGTACCTGTTGGTCTTGAACGCCGAAGAGACGTACGATCCCAGTCCCGGGGAGGTCTGGTACGACGGCTTGGAGTAGGTCGGCGTGTCGGCGGCGTATTCCTGTTTGCCGAAGGTCACGGGTCCGGGCTTGTACGAAGAAGAGGACGACTGGGAACCGTACGAAGCGGCCGCGGGTGAGCTGCTGTACGAGGCGGCGGAAGGCGAGCTGTACGAGGCAGAGGAAGGCGAGCTGTACGAGGCGGAGGAAGGCGAGCTGTACGAGGCGGAGGAAGGCGAGCTGTACGAGGCGGAGGAAGGCGAGCTGTACGAGGCGGAGGAAGGCGAGCTGTACGAGGCGGAGGAAGGCGAGCTGTACGAGGCGGCGGAAGGCGAGCTACTGTACGAAGCGGCCGACGGTGAGCTGCTGTATGCGGATTGACTACCGGCACCGTACGAGGACGACTGGCCGGCACCGTAGGCGGCCGATTGGAAACCGTAAACCGTGGCCGGTGAACCGTAGGCCACTGATGCCAGAGGGGCGCTGTAGGCTGCAGCCGACGGATACGCGTACACCTGCTGTTGCTGCTGCTGCGGGTAGAACAGCTGATTGGCCGGCAACACCAGCGCGCCGATGGCCGGAGCCGCGGGCACGGCGGCGTACTGCGCAGTGGCGATCGGGGCGGCCGCGGCGTACTGGTAAGCCGTGGCCAGGTCTTGTCCGGCAGCTGCCGCCGCTCCGTAGTCCGCGGCCGGGGCGTAGCCGACGTACGAGCCGTATCCCTGGGCCGCGTCACGTTTCTCCTTGGGCGCCTCCGGTTTGTCGGTGACCGCAGTCGCTGCGACCGCTGTGCATAAAAGCACCGCCGCGAAATACTAGAACGCAAAACAAAAACGTTATTCTCACTCGCGTACGCTGGTTGCATACCCATTGCCCCCTGATCCGTACGATACCGGTGACCGTGAAAGTTAATAGGTACAACGATGGTCGCGAAAAAGCCGTCTCTAAATTATTTTCATCTTTATCCGGCGATTAACGGACAATAATTAGTACGACTTTTCCGACCCCGCTACGACAGTATTTTACAGTATTTTTTACCGACCGTTATTTAGAACGGTTAAACATTTGACGTTTTTATTTAGTACAAATCAAGTGATTTTACACGGTACTTATAATATTACAGTTTTAAAATGAAAAAAAAAAATGTTTAATGTGAATCCGTCCATTACGATGGAACGATGATTAATTTACTGGATATTTTTGTGATTCTAGCAGATTGACAAAAAATAAATTTCTAAGTTATAATGTCACGAAAACTATAAACAAAAATCCGAAATATATTTACAAATACGTTGATTTTGTTACTTGCTAATACTCATAAGACCACTGTAACACATCCGTCTAAATGATCTACACAGAGTTTGAAAATTAATTACATCCATGAGCCCATCACTTTTTAATTTGAACTCTACTACAAAAATCGAATACTCAATATCAGCGTATTTTCGACAGTTCATTTATTGAAATTGCCCATGACTTGAATAAAAGTCTTAAGGCCTACGATAAATATTACAAACAAATTAATGAATAAGACAATTTGACTTCTAGTAGTAATTTTTTTTTTTTTTTAAAAGTGGCAAAATGTTTTATTTATAGTACAATTAAATAATGAGTTGAGTAATATTTCGCAATATTAGTATTACCTTTATAAGTACAAACCTACTATTATATTGTAATGAATTTCTTAAAAAACCGTTCAAAGAATATTATAAAAGCTATTGTAGATATTATTAAATCGCATTTAATTTTATAATAAAATAGCTCACGTCATAATTTTTCGCATAGTAATGACATAATATTACGTAAAATTATTTTATAGCATAATTTGCATTCAATTGCAGCCGGTTATCTAAATAGGTTTACTATAATTTAAATTCCATTCATCTGCAGATGTTCAGATGTGTAACATTAGTACTGGAACTTTCTTTTACTTGGACATTTGTCAGGTCTATAGAATTACATTACATAATCGTTTAAGTAAAAACAAAACAGAAAAAAATAGAAACCGTTTAGTTTTTTCTTTGGCCAACTAATAATTATTCCGGTTTATTAAACGAAATGCAAATGTTATTCCGGTCGCGTAAACATATGAAGCATCAAACCTTTCACTGATCGATTTTGACTAACGAAGTCTCCCTGTGAGATAAATATTATGCGTAGATCAGTAACGTGTTCAAAACAAACCGTTTTGCTAATAATAGAAAGTGCCTGAAAAAATTAAACCATTATACTTTATAGTATTGTAAAAACACAAATTTACTTGGTAAAAATATTTTTTTTTAATACATAACAACAAAATTGATACACAGCTATAACTGATAACTTTATAAATAAAACAAATACAATGCATGTTATTTGAATTAAATCTGTTATTGCGATTATTTAAAGTTTTAATCAGTTTTCCAATTTTCTATAGCACAAAGGTATTCGATATTTCCTATATTATAATGTATATTATAGTATATTAATAATTATAGTATAATTATACTAATAATATTATAGTGTGTGGTAAGACTTTGAAATTGGATTCTTAATTAAACTTTCTACTTAAGACTTTTTATACGTATATTAATTTTATTATGCTACTAAAATAATATATATATACGAGTATATATATATTTACACAAAACTGAGTTTAGCCTAACTAATGACATATCAAATCTATATAATCAATCATCTCGCGTGAATTTGTACTCCTGCGATTTGATGTGACATGTTTCTCCTAGAAACTCATTATCATAATGTTATGCTATAAACAATTGTTGCGTACAGTACCTAATACTTTCGGATTTTCTTCTTTCCAATTGACTTAATTGCACGTGCAATTAATCGGAAATATACGTAATATGAACATTTCATTTTTTGAATCTTTTTTGTATTATACGTATAGTTAATTTTACTTTTTAATGGTTGTTACCACTTTAAATATTATAAAGTTTCTATATTTAATTGACGCTCACTGCTCATGAAAAATTATTTATTTATTTAAATTAAAACGCATTCATTGTAAACATTAGAATCTCAAAGTATTTGTATTTATGTGTATCATTTACAGAATTACTATACTTTCTTTTTTGTTTAACTTTAATACTTTTAAAACAATTTTAAATTTTACCTGGACATAATCTACATATTGAGTATTTGAACATTAGTCTTTGTGCTTATGAATCATATACATTTAAAGGCTGTAGTAAATTAGTAGAATTGTTTTTACCAAAAATGTAACAATGCTCATGTATCAATCAAACAATTCAATTTTGTTTCATATATTTTAGCGAAAGTTACAAGACAAACTTAACCAGATTGCTTTGCATAATTTTAAAAACCTTAAAAACAAACAGAATTTTTGAACTATAATTTGAAATAAAAGTGTTCCAAACTAAATATATGCTCTTATTATATTCATGTAGGTATCGTTTCATAAAATTAAATGTTTTTTATTTATATTGGTCATAGCTAAAACTGTTATTTTAAACATAATTTGAATGTTTATCTTACATATAATGTAAATGTAAGATACAAAATATGACTGACTACATTAAATTGAAGTATTGAATATATTATGAATAATTTAACTAAAAAATTAAATAAAAAAATGTATGCAAATATCTGTTCAGTATTCTAATTTATTTATAATTTTTGTGATTCAGTTTCAAATAAGAAAATAAAAAAAAATTTATAATTTATATGAACCCATTCATATTTTTGTTTTAAAATGAAATAAGAATAATAATAATAATAATAATAGTAATATAAAAATTATAATTCAAGCATATTAAACACATGCATAATTATTTCGAGAATATATTAATAAACTTCATTCTTCCACAAAGGGAAAGTATGATACAACGAATTAAAGCAAACGATTGACTTACGTACGATTCTAATTAATAGATTATGAAATTAATTATTCGTAACTCAAATTTTTAAAGAAATAATATAATTCTATTAACTGAATTCGTTTCGATGTTGTTATGAAAAAACTACGTAAAAATTTAAAATATGAATGATACCTATAAAAAATAAATGTAAAACTAAATTATACGAATATTAAACTAGCATTATACCTGGAAAATACAGAAACTTTCAAAATCAAACCGACAACTGAATATCCTAATAAAATCGGCAACATAATATCGGGAAGATCACACTTAATCTGACAATAGCCAGTCTAACAGTATCGACAATACGTATCCGAAAAATGTTTGAATTTAGTGTGTAATCTCAATTTTTATGAAGATTTTATTTCTTTCGAATCATCAAGCATCCATTGAGTGTAGTATTATATTTTCTACATCGTAAACAATCATTCGCATCACAATAAACGTCTCGCATTAATTCATACACGCATTTGATCGATCTTAGTACTTCTAGTGTCTCTGTAAGAGGTCTAAAGTGGAAAAGTCTGAAAACCAACTAGATAAAAAAACTTTATTCGAACTTGACTTTTAATTTTGAAACAACAAAGTGTCATATAATTATTGAAACATGGTGTCTTGTGCAATAACACACAAACGCAGGCAGTCGAAGTAATATAAACGACAGAAAAAGGAAAAATAATTGAAAAAAACCTAACGGACGAGAACGATATTTTAGCTGTAACACTCGAGGAATACGACGTTCACAACACCCAATCACGAAAGGGCCACACGGCCGCCGTGTCGCGGAAACATTCGACGTCACGCGGCGCTTGTTCGACTTGTCGATATTCGAAAGGGTTGGAAAAAGAGCGGGAACAAATGGTTTTTTAGTAAGAACTTTTTACCCGAGAAACGGGGACACCATTAACACCCGCCTCGGAGCGCGGGCGTTTGCGAGGTGCGCGTATAACAATCGGGCCGTACGAGTACGAGTGGATGGTGCGCAATAAGCGAGACTTACCGGCGTTATCTTGAACGACATGATGCGAGTGCGCCTTGGCCACGGCGTGCTGGAACCCTCGTGTGCGTCGGCGGTAAGTACAGCGATACGGTACAGTCGAACAGTGTGGCTGCGTCGTCGTTGCCCTGTTGCTCGCTCTCGGACGGTCGGATGCACGAGTCGCACACCGTTCCGCTGCGCACGAGTTTTATATGTACCGAGCACCGCGCGAGGCGCCCCTCCGGCCCCGCTCCGCCGGCCGCTTTTACTTTCCGCCGCCGCCGATACGTTTGTTACCCTTGGCACCCGGAGCGGTGGCCGCTGCGCCGAATGAACTTGTCCCGCGACAGCGACCGCGGAGCAGCAGCACGTCTCGCACGCGATCCTCGTCCGCTGCGGGCGCCCACGCGCGCGCGTCCGTTCCGGTCCGGTCGACCGCGGCCGGATCGCTTCGATATCTTATCCGTTTTACAACTCTTTTCTCTTCTTCCGCGCAACGGCGCGCGCGCGTCCACGTACTTATGACATTGCAACGCGCGTACGACCGATAGTGCACGGATTAAACGCGAGGTGTGCAAAAAAAAAAAAATGCGAAATAATCGGTACCAAATCATGTGACAAAACGCAATCCTACGTAATAAGCCTTCCGAATAATTTATTTAAAAAAAAAAGCATCGTGCAATGGCTATTGAAGTCTCCTAACGAATTATGTATAATAACGATGTTGTTTTAATTGGACGCAATCAATGTACAAGTTAATTCAGTTTATCATGTACCGGTTTATTTTTAGGATTTCAATTTTATTTTATGTACCTGTTACTTTTATGTAATTAGATTTAGAACTCTTGAGCCCCCGCACGTGTCCGGTGGCTCAGTACTCATAATATGTATATGATGTTAAGCTAAGAAAATAAAAAAATTAAATCATTATATTTACGTCGTCTCGCCATTCCAAAATACCATCGTCACAACCATTTTTACTATTATTATAAACGTTATGAATTATGATTTACTACCGATACAGTGTTTATAAAATCGTTTCGGAAAAAGTATACTTTTGTTTTTCTCGTTCCGCTACCGATCCCTTGCGAATAAATCATCTCGTTCCTCGTGTCCCCATTGTACCTATACCTATGCTAGAATATTATTGTTTACGGATCGTTTGTTTTCTTAAAAGAATAACAATACTTTTACTATTGAGTACTTGAATGGTATTTTCATATTTCAATACTACGTACTACAGTTGGTGTGGTGTAGGTACTAGTTTTTACTCAATACTGCGATGTTTATTATCCAATAATGGTTTTTTTTGCCTGTTATAAATATGTGGTTATGATACAGCATGAAATTACCGTTGTTTCCAAATGTCGAAATGACCTGATGTGTAAATTAAATCTCAGGCTAATATCGTATTATACTACTTCCTTTTGTAGCAATTTAGCGCTATATCATAATATTATGATTACCACGGTATTGCGATCGGAGAAATTATTCCACATAAGTTGATTACTAATGGGCAACTGTTATATTGTTGGCTATCTTAGGGACATCAAAATATAATTATAATTACAATTAAAAGTCATTAGCCACCGGGAAAAAAGTGGTCGTCTATATTGCATCAAAACCTAATGGCTATAAAATGTGTACTTATTTATTAATTTTCTCATCTTATTGACCATTCACGTACTTAATTTTTATTGTTTTACATTTTGGTTAAGCTGTTTAATTCACCTACCAATTAATTATTTATTATTACGTCAGTTATTTAATTATGACGTTTTGTTGCAGCTAATGGTTATTCATTTGAAAACTGGTTGAATGTTAAAATGTTATTCTATTTTATTCATATAAGATTTAATTTAATTTGAAATACACCTATCGATCTTTATTATTAAAAGTTAAAACAATCATAGTAATCATATTAGATAACAATATATTGTCACTATTGTGTTAAAAAATGTTTAAATATTGTCTATTAGATACTCTAGTACAATACATTGGCCAAAACGGTAAACGATAAATGTTTTAAATACTTTTTCTTAAATATTTAAACATAATATTTAAGCGATACGTTTTTATCTCTCATTTTTCACTAATATTTTACAGCTCTGCAGTAACTGAACACGTTTTAATTTTACTACCGGGGTTGCAGTCTTCTCGGTTCCCGACGAACACGCCTATATCCTCCTCCTCGGGTAAAAGTAAAATACTTTCCACGCGCGTGCGGCGTGCGCCTATACAACACACAGCCTGTGGTCCAGATCTGATTACGTTACGTCATGTAAAGTATTCAAGTATACACCCGTCGTGTTAAATATAAGCAAATGACCCCATGTCTGGTCATTTCAACCGTTTAAAAGCGAACGTAGTCCGAGCGAATAATAATAGTAATAATAATATTGTATTCTTTCGCCGCAATCGCGCGGTGACTAAACATAGCCGTTTCGACGTGTAGTTATCGTGTCGTGTTCATCACGTTTGCACGCGACCAACGAGCATTGTTGTGTAAGAACGCATTTCCGGCTCCCAGGGTGTCGATTTTTGTAGGAGATCCGGTTTTGACGTTTTTTTTTTTGCGTTCCTTGGAATCAAAATATCATTGATTTTGAATCATTTAAATTAAAAATCACTATTGATATTCATGGTTCAAAATTCAACATACAACATTTTTCACCCTTTTTTATTTAGTACTAGTTCTAGTTAATTATATAGTTATATATATTTATACTATGAGAGCAGTTTGTACATTTAATACAATATACATACTGTAATTTAAACGCCAAAATTAACTGGACCCATGAAGTTATGTAAAATATAAAGATTTGTGGAATCGATGATACTAAATTACGGAAGTGTATATATTTCGCCAAATACAGTGTTCTATAATGATCCTGAAAATTATGTGGTAAACATAGATCCTTTAGAATATAATGTACTTATACTATTATAACTTCACCAAGTATTGTATGTAAATACTAAATATTAAAATTAAATGTTCAGTCTTTCTCTTGCAAGAAATTTTTGTTTATTCAAAATATACATACATATTGTTAAGTTCTATTGGTTCCAAAATAAATATATTAGATTTTAAATATTATACATATTTGAATATATTATTATTATGAAATAATAACTATAAAGAGTTTTCGATATTCCCACATCAAAATACTATTTATTTATATTATTTAAATAACTTTCGAGTAAAATGTTAAATAAGTACAAGTATAATTATTTTTAAGAAACTGGTATTCTTCGCCCGTTGGGTCAAGTACTGTTATTTTAATAACACTTCCCAGGGCGTATGTTACCTATTATATCTTTATCTTTGTAACTTAGAAAGCAATAATTTAAAACAATCATAAATCCAGTTGTGTTTTTGTTTATTAAAATTTTTTTAACGATTGAAATTTTGATATTAATATTAAAGTACTATATTATCCAACTCACAATGATTAATTTATTAAAAAAATTTAAAATGAGTACTTTTTTTTAAATCTCTTAACGTGGAAGTGATTTTTTAAAATCACAATGATTGGTGTACATAATATATTACATTTTAAAGCAAATAATTTATCACTGAATACGTCGTTTTTTTACAATTTTTGTATTATAACTTATAAGGTTATCTATTATACGACAAGTGAGTAAAATGAAATACTCGTTGGCCGGTGTTTTATATATTATAGTTGCATATAGAAACGTTTGTAATTTGTTGATGGAATTTCACTGACTGTTGGCACATGAAGGTTACACGTAAGATGTCATTAGTCATGGCCCATGGTACTCTAGTCATCAAGCATAGAATGACGTTACAGAAAGCTTAAATAATTTTGGTATTTAATAGCTAAGTGATACCCTATAACTATTAAAAGTATAGTTAATAAACGCATACAGTTTTTTTTTTTATGTAACTGCATTATTAATTTTATTTTATTTATAAAAATCGATTGATTTGGTTTTGAAAAATCATTTTAATTTAAGATACTGATCCCGATAATATAAAATACTTTTAAGTTAGTCATACTATTTCTATGCATTCGAAAGGAATAATAAATCATTAGATTCGAAGAGCAGTAATTATGAGCGAAAGTTTGTATGATTAACTACTCGAAAATGAATTAACAGAATTTAAAAAAATGTTCAATATTTTGTGATCCAGAGGTCTTACCGTATTATCTTTTCATACAATTATCTGTAATAAAAACAAAAATCTTTAATCTATGAAAATAAAATATGTTTATTCTTTTTAACAATGTTTTAACAATATAAACAAAACAATACTTGCATAAGTATTTATAAACAATGTATTAAACATATAAATAAATATAATTAAAGTTATTTTTGGGTAAATGAATACTAATTTAAGCTTGAACATAACTTATATTTTAATTTTATGATAAAATAAATATTCAGTTCACGGACGTGTTGAAGTGATGGTTCGAGGATTCAAACCTTCCTTAAATCACTTACCTCTTGGTCCTCAAAATATTGTTTAAAAATTATAAATATTTGATTGACATTAAATTTAAGCTTTGCCATTTTTTCAACTCATAGGAGGTTTTCAAAATGTATACTACTTATATAAAAAAATCGTTTTTCATATCTTTAGAATCGTGTAAAAACTTGAGTTTAAATACGTCTTGAAATTCTCAACATCTTATTTAGTGCATCTATGCCTAAACTAACGTTATCCAATATAAATAAGTATAAATATAAATCTCGAGAAATTTATTTTAAGATTCAAAATTATTAGTAAATATGTAGGTAGTAACAGTCCTAGGATAAAATGTGCTTATTATAACTTTTATAAAATAAAAATAACCATACACTACTGCTTTACAAAAAAGTCTACGAAACGAGTCAAGCTAAACGCCCGATACACACAAGGGCTGTATCCTGTTGATATTATTTTGTATTATACATCCGTAATGCGCAATCACAAATATTGTATCTTTCACCGCGTCTCTATAATTGTTATCCGGATATTAACGTTTTTAATATGACTAATAATGTATAAAACAAAGTATAAATAAAAAATGAAAATAATATGACTAATTTTTAAATAACATAATTTATTATAATTATATAATTTGTGATCATAGTTGAACGGCCAAAATTTAATTATTTTTAAGTACTTTTTTCAAAGACTTGGGTTAATTTCAGACCGATACCCATTACCCACTAATTCAGTTACTATAAAATGATCAAATATGGTAAATAATTAAATTACCTATTAAATTTAATTAAAAATGTATTAATTATTGTTTATAAAAATTATAAATATTAGATAATTCCCTCAAATTAGTTAAAGTGTATTAATAATTTTTAGTCGAATAATTTTGACCTCAAAGTGCATGAATTTAGTCCATATATTTTCTGAAAAAGAAACGTATTATTGACAACCCGAATTACTTCCTTAATCTACTATGTAATTTCAAATAAAAGAATGCACATTAAAATACTTTACTAGTTAGGTAATTGATTATTGTTATTAATTAAGGTACCTAGCATGTTACACAATTTGAATACTCACAATATATTAAACTCATAAATCATAATTTATAACTCATAATACATTGATCTGGCTACAATATCAATGCATTCACACTTTGGTCGTATATTAATATTTCTGAATTGTCTTCTTATTCCTCAATAAATTGTACAGTTGGATATAATATTAACGATGTTGTTATTTTATTTCATTTTTAAAAAATTAAACTTTGAGGTAATTTTAGTAGGTATATTTATTTTTTTTTTTTTATTGTGAATGAAAAATTGTAAAAACCGTTACATTTTATAACATAGGTAAACTTATTTTCATATTATTTATTTTTGGCACTATTTGGCCGTAGGTCAAGGGACGCCAACACCCCATTGGAATTCTATCAGTGAAAGTAAAATTCATATTCCATATTCTTCGTATTAATTGCACGCACATTGACAATTTTATTAGAAGTGGGTGCTACATTTTTGTCTACTTTCGCGATGAGACGTATTTCCATGGTGGCCAATTCATTTTCACTTTTTGAACCTGTTTTTTTTTTAACGCTATGGATCGGCTAATATAATCTAACAGTCGTCCTCTTGCAGGTCTTCAGCTCTAGGCCAAATTAAACCGGACGACACGTAAACATAAAGGAAGTAAACATAGCCTGTGAAAGTCTTAGTGTCAAAGATTGATTTGCATACTGAGATTTTGTAAAACAGCTCATATATTGTGATGTAAAATGATTTATTTTTTTTATTTTTTAAAGAAAAAAATTAAGCTATCTACTCTTAAGTCAAACGATTGTTGAAAAACTTATTGACCCATTATATGTTTGCATTCATTACGTCATTTTACTGGTTTCTCCTTGAGTGCAAGATCACGTCTGTGTTTAAATATAATACAGTTAGAAATGTACTACGTTTCAACTAAAAATAATAATAAATTAACTAAATCATAAAATGCTTGAACATTTTGTATTATAAATAAAAATTACAAATCATAAAATAAAATATAACATGTAATCGTACAATAGAACCATGCACAATATAATTAACTTTTGTTGAGTATATATTCATGAAACCTTTATCTAACATAACAAATACAATATGATATCAGATATTGGATTTTGCTATTAAAAACTAATATATTATTATATATTATATACTTTTTAAAGATTTAAAAACTACATATAATATGTATGTAGTATGTGATAATTAATAATTAATAACCGAAATTATTTGTATACAAAATGTAATAAATTTGATACTTGTTTTAGAACTAAAAGGTTTGGCAACACTTTAAAATTATTACCAATAAGAGGAATGATAAATTAAAATCCTGTTCAGCATATTTCTTGACATATTTTCACTTTTTTCCAATTTTTTGATTAAGTAAATATAAAAATCAATTTTCACTTCTGGTAATCATACGTAGTTACAATCATTAAAAGGTATCGCATCGAAAATCTCTTGAAAACCCGTCTACTTTACATTATTATTATACCTTATATATAATATGTAAACGAAAGTTTCTTTCCACTTTACAAATATTATAATCATATAATATAGATAGTTTGATTTTTTTACGTACCTATATCTACGTATATGCTTATTTATATTCAACATAAAACATTGCTCAATATTTGGCAGTCATCACACTATTTTAATTTTTTCTAAAATTGATGAAATTACTCGCCTATTGATACGTGCATATGATGTTTTTTCTTACAAAAAAATAATTTTTTCTACATGATACATTTCAAAAATAATATATGTATACATATATGCAATGAAAGTATAAACTGTTAAGTAGATTATGCATTTCATATCCAAGTTTGATTTTTGGTTTTCCGGTACTTGTTTATTTAATTTTATCAAACTAACATTCACCAATCACCTGTGGTTCTAACAGAAAATGATAATAATCTAGTAACCACATGATTATAGTTAGTCACGACTTCTTACCGAATACTTTTAGAACTGTGATGTAAAAATCATAGTATATTTAGAAGAAGTGAAATATATTGAATTATTTACCTACTCTGTGTTATATATTCTCAAAACGACCACTAGTATTCATTTCCTATAAATGTTAGTGTCGACATTTTTTTTCTTAGAATTTATTATTATTTATTAGGAAATGTTGTTTATTCAAAATCAATAATGACTTTACATTAATAAAGTAAATATCATTGTATACCAACAAACTTATTAACTGCATTGTTTATAGATACAATTTTAAATAATCACTTAAAAAAAATACTGTCTTTTATTTAATTATTTTGGCGTTTAATTTAAATATTTTCTTGAGAAAAAAAATTAAGTTAGCGATGTTTTTATAATTTTAATATTAATGAATATTTCTTCAATAGATAAATAAAACAATTAATTTTTCAAAATAAGAGAGCAAATGGTTCAGAAATATTTTACGAACTGTCGTACTCATAGACCATAGTATAATTACTTTATACTTTTCTGGGCATTTTATATACCTACATAATTATACTGTTAGAAACATGAACAAAGAAACTACTCATTATAAAATAAATACTAAGCATACTGCATTAAGAAGTTGTTCAACTCTAGAGGATAATATAAAGCCATATATTAAATAGTAATATTAATTGTATGCAAAAATGTATACAAGAACAAAAATATTTTATTCGCATATGTAAAACTAATTAATTATAGTATAAAATATAAATTCATCACAATATATTTGATTTTAAATAGTTAAATTAAACGGTTTTTTATCGTTTGACTGGAATATATTGATGGCTACTTGATAATATTAAACAAATTGATCTATAAATATGCTTGAATATGAAAATGTGTTCTGCATAATTTTATACGTCTACCTTTTCTTATATTTTGTTTCATTTAAACCAATTAAATGTCTTAATTGTCTAATGGCTATTATCTATATTGTGTGTTATGACTAATATACAATTATAATTCAAATACTCCACTTACAGTTAAAAATGCAATCTATTAAATCGTAAGTAAATGTTTTCCTTTTTATTTATACATGATCATGTTAGAAAATCACTTGCGATATTAGGTTATAACTTATAATTGTTATTAACATTTTAGATTTAGAGATAACAATTATGCAATGTTCTACGGTAAAACACAAAAGGTTGTACTTTTTATACTCATAGTAAATATCATCTACAAAACGGAATTGCATGGGAAAATGGGACTAAAGATATACTCGTATTAATCAGTTTTAGAACAGTTTCCGGCTTATTCAGTTAAACGCACATAATATTATTTATGACGTGACCGTAATTATTATATTACCAAGGGTCCGTCTTAGCCAGATTTCATTGTAATTACTAATTAATATTAAAGGTTATGACGTATGAATATATGGCATAATTAGTGAACTTAGTAGTATACATTTTGTACCGGTAAGCTATACTACTTTCGCACTCCAAATATTGTATTATTAAAGTGAATCATAATTTTTATTTTTATTGAGTTTTGTCATAAAATGAATGAAATATTATTGAACAGAATAAAAGAATGTTTTCAATAACAATGTCAAAACATTAACGAATGTCAACTTGTAAGTCGAGAAGAAATGTAAAAATTTTTTGTAAAATAGTTGTTTTACAAAATATCGCTGTAGATATGTTTCATTTTTTATTAAGATCTAATACTGTGTGACGGGAATTTACTCAAATTATTATGTCAACACGGTCCGTAATATTTAACATTAAATGCTTAACGACTGTTTTTTTCTCCAAACAGTATTCCTGCCAAAAATAAATAAAAATATACGACATTCACTGTTTTAAACAAAGGAACGTATACATATTGATTACCAACACATAAGCAACATTAATATTAGTTACTTCTATGTATGGTGAATGTAAAGTGTACAATTTTTATGATTTGAACTATTACGAGTCGGCATGTGCGCGTAAACAGTTAGATTTTAACGCATACGCCTCGCCATGTTTTATGGTCATTACTTTCTGACTTCTATTTCTGCAGGTTTTTGGCTGTTGTAACAAAATAATTCAATTGATGTAATATTTTAGTACAAATAAAATTTACTTTCATGATATGCATAAATTATTATACAACACGCGTTATTCGTCTTATATATTTTGTATTTACATATTATGAGTAATGAGTATATATAACTAAGTCCAAAACATTTTCGAAAATAATAAACTATATACTATACATATATATTCATACTATGCACACATTATTACTGTGGAATTACTTTCCATTTAATTTGTAAAATTAATTAGTTTTTAAAAAGAAAGAACATCAAGCTACAATTACAATTTTACAGGAATTTTATTTAAAAATCGCAATTCACAAATATATCTTAAAATAAATATTACATAAAAATCAATCAAGTATACATACAAAATAGATCAATTAAATATAGGTATATTCGTACTCGTATAGCACATACGTTTTTTTTTTCATAAAACTAATGATATATTTGCACGAATATAAATGGATACCCGTGTATTCTGCTGATATTCTTTGAAAATAACATTTGTAACAATAGAGGACCTTCTAAATATCCTTGCAATCTTAATAATAAGGAAATATATACTTTATTTAAGGATAATAATTAATAACAGTTAAACAAATGAATATTAAAATATAATTGTGTGAATGTGTGATTAATAATTAAATATATACTAACAATTTAGTTTTAATAAATATTGAAAGTGAAATCAATTTAAATTTCTATTTCAGACATTTAAAAGTAATTTTACTTCCTCATTTGCAGTTGTATAATTTATGCACATGTATGTGTGATGAAATATTTGTTCATATTGTCAATATAAATCAGTGTTTCCCAACCGGGGGGGGGGGGGGGGGCGTGTAAACATTTCTGGGGAGGCGTAAGCAGTCATTACAAAATACAGTTTTTATTTATTAAATTATTTTTATTTTAAAATGTAGGGAAAATATGAAAAAATAATAACGACCGGTTATTGAGTATTGATAAAGAGACATAAATATAATCAATAAAGATATTGATAAAGTATTGATAAACAAACATTGAGCCAAACATAAAAAAATTGTCTAAAGAAAAGTGTTTCCAGCCTACACATTAATAAATCGTAATTTGCATTATATTATATTACTTACTATTTTACTATGATTTATATTTTATAATTATTATCATCAATAAAATTGAATTCATCTCGGATATTTTATAATTTCTTTGTAAAGTACACAAAAAGGTGATATATTTTTTATGTTATAGAAGGGGGGGGGGCGCGAGAGTTTCGAAAATCTACAAAGAGGGCGTGGAATAAAAAAGTTTGGGAACCACTGATATAAATGCACAACAAATTGCATGAAATTATAACAATAGTTATATTCAAAAGTAAACAGTTATAATATTAATTATAATAAAATAATTATGATTTAAACTTTAACAGTTTATCAGTTTATCATAATTGTAGACGATTTTTTAAATTAATAAACGTAATCATACGATGTGTCTTTTATCATAGTATACTGTATAGTTATTAGAAAATATTTTCTGTTTCTTTATTTATAGCATTTGTCATTTAATTCTGTTTACCATACTTTAATTACTAATAATAATACATAGAAATAACATTATTTTTAACTAATTTTATGCAATAAAAATAGAAATTTGAAAAAATACTGATCTATCATAATTTTGTCGTTTCATTAAAAACAGATTTTTGTTTGTCATTTATTATATTGTTCCTAAATTGGTATTAGAAAATTAGGGATTCAGGCCATGGCCTAAGCGTTGTATCTATTGCAAATATCAAAACAATAAATTAATCTGATATAATTTATTCAGAGCAAGTGTAATAATATGAACATAGTAGGGTGGAGCTTAAAGCGATTTTAAAACGTCTTAAATAATAAAACAAAATGCGTAAGCCATGGACTTCTATAGCCAAGCGGCAATAGGTGCAGTTTACGTACACGTATTATATACTCAAATATTGGAGTATGTCAAAAACACACACGAGTCTCGTTCATCATTCAGTCCGTATATTGTCTTCAAAATGTCTGTTGCGTCACGTGCAACATGCGTAATAATACGTGGAGACCACTGTGGCGCTGCATGCCCGAAATTGGAATGACCCGACCTGTTACGGTTCTTTTTTTTTTATGATATAGTATTTTGTGGTTTAATCAGATGATTTATATACGATGTTTTAACTTAACAGGCATGCGTGTTATGACCTTGCTTATAAAAGTGATAACAATATTAATAATCGTCAGCTGTAATAGATCGGTACATAGTATAATTCCCTTTCACGGCCTTTGGTTTTCACTTTGCTGGTCGCGATCTTTAAGACTTTAACTGTCGGTCGTATCACCCGCATCTATACGATCGAATTAAACGTACACCATACTCACCACTCACTACGTGTACACACCACAATAATAATATGATCGTATATAACACAGCCGGTTTTTTTATGATCCCGGGAACAGCTTAGAATATTGTAACGATGATGTGTACGCGTTGTATAAGCGGATCACATGCGTATATAATATTTGTATGTACCTTTGCGTCAGACTAATATATTATTTGATATGAGAGTCGGAAAACCGCAAAAATTGTATGAAAAGAAAACAAGTCTACAATAGTTTATCTAAAAATTATGTAATGTGTATTTATTTATTGAATTAATAAACATTTAACCATAGTAAAAAGTACAAAATCACGGAAGCCATTATGTTAAGTCTACGTCATATGCCAATCCGTCATTCCGTGGTGTGGTAATACTCAGCTTAGTCGGGTACTCGGTACATCGTGCACAATATACAACGGGATGCAGGTGCAATATCATCCTCTCAAGGGTAGTAAGCGTACGGCGAGGCAAACGTTTTGGAGACGTATGGATAAGTGGCGTACGACGAGACGGCACCGTACGGGTGATGAGAAGACACGTACGGCGATGAGACGTAACGCGGTGAGGCTGCGTACGGTGAGGCTACGTACGGGGATGCCACGTACGGGGATGCCGCGTACGGGGATGCCACGTATGGCGATGCTCCGTAAGGGGATGCCACGTACGGCGATGCTCCGTACGGGGCCAAGTAAGGTGAAGCGTACAGGCCACGTTTATTGCGGTCTCCCGTGGCGGCGGCCGACTGAGACGATTGCCTTGATTCCTCGGTGGCGTACGCAGAAGCGACGCTAACAGCGATGACGAGTAGAGCAAAGTAAGCCTGTGAAAATACAATGTGCACTTGGTCAAATTATGAGTTTCGTTCTAAAGTCCAAACAGGGGACTTTTCAAGTATCGAGAGCTTGGACTAAGCCCGCCAAACTTACAATAATGAAAATATAAAAAAAAACAACTATAAATCGTTTATGTTCAAATCAGAACAATAAAACAACAGTCAAGGGGCCAAGTTAGACATGACTCCTCCTCCCCCCCTTCCCCAAATTGGCCGTATTTTTTAGTAAAAATGTTTATTATACGTATTACAAAAAATATTATACGTGATTATTTATCAGTTATAATATACCTATTGACATTTGATTCGTGCTTAGAGACTCGTCAGGTATAAAGTGCATAACAATAATTGTTGTATTTTTTATGAGTAATGTTAGTAATTAACTAGTAATTAAGATGCTGGTAATTTTTTTTTTCAAAAAAATAAAGAAAATAATCAATTACAAAAATGTGCTTTTTATTATATAAATGCGAATACTGGTATATTTTAGAAATCACTGCTACACCACGAGTCCGGGTACAGTTAACGTTAAGTTTTTATTTCGATCATTATTTCGCGCATTGGAATTCCTTCTACGCGAAACCCCCGTGGCCGAACCATGTGTGGTCAAATCGGTCTGATTGGTTTCCCGTGTCACAGCCCGGATAACAACGTGACACGACACGAAAGACGAAACAAACGAGTGTTTGAGTTTTATTTTAATATACTTTCCCCATCCTACTCGTGAAATTGTCTACGTCGCAACTGATAGTAAATCGTTCCATAGTTATGTGACACGAAGATTGACGAAAACCATACTTAGGTAACTACCCATATGGCTAAATGTGCTGTCAACGTCGGTCCATATGAGCTATGCTACAGAATTTCCGGGTTTTCAGCTTTAGCTTTTATATTTTAGAGCTCGTAATTAATTTATACTATTACGTAGAATAAGGTACGCGTCTAAGAACATTACATGTACGTTTGTAATACGAATCGTGTGTACACTTTTTGCACCGCAAATAACATCCAAAATCGAGTTCGAGATCATTGAAAGTACTAAGTAAATGTGTTCGTTTGCTTACCTGGAATCGCATTTTGATAATGTGTGTTGGTTGTTGTTTGAAACTGAGTTTAATGTTTGTAATGGATTGAGGAGTTATCGCGTGTCCACTGAAGTTGAATGATGAACTGAATGAAGACTTAAGTTTAATCGACTGTTTTATATAGTAACATTTGACCATGTGTCGATACGTTACGCCCAATTGTCATTCAGAGTACAATATTCCTACGTCCTAGTTACCACACACTGTTGTGATGCCAAATATAATAACAATTGAATTATAATGTTTTCTACACAAACACAATCGGTTTTTTTTCCATTCGTTTTATAATCACGACCCTTTTTAGTATAGCCACCATAAGTATCTAAGGTACTAAGGTCCTTGATGACAAAATGCGTTTTGTAATTCCAAAATCCAAATGGATGACCCTATATACATCGCCACTTATGCGGCGATGCGACATTATTGACGATTCTTATGATACTACTATTTAACTATTATACTACTATTATAATAAATTGACATCGTATATTGTAAATTGTGTATAGGCCTTGATCATAGTATTATAGTTGACCTCCGTGGTGGATTTTATTCGGTCGTCAAGAACTATAACAGCTCCAGACATGCGAAACGAATTGAACTAAATCATCAAATGCAGATGCGAGTTCGTAAAAAGTTTAATACAAAATAAAACATTTGTAAAAAAAAAATGTTTTTATTGAAAATTAAACATTGTATGTATATACTGAAGGTATATTATATTATATTTAAGAATGGAATACCTAAATATGATTAGCTATTGTATTATATTATATACAATGAATATTGATAACATTATATTGAATTATCATTTCCTGGTAAAAGAACGATTTATAGCAAGAATCATAAATCACTAACTTTAATATTTAAATTTTAAAGGATTAAAGATATGAGAGTTAAATAAAAAATTGTGATACTCGGAGTATAATGAATGTGAAATATAAATTATGTTAAAAGATGGTCGTTCAAAATAAATTTTAAGTTAGTAATTCCAGTAATATTTTAATAATATTTCAATTTATATTTTAGATAGATAATTATATTTCTAGTTTAAACTGTACCTCTATTATTATTCGCTATAAAATACTATTGTAAATAAATGTAAAAACTTAAGAATAACGTTCAAAAGTGAGAATATTCTGAGGATTAGAATTACCAAACATAACCTGTCGTCACTTTTTATTTGGCAGATTTTTATTTTCGTTAACCATTTCAGACCAAAATAAAGATTAAGTAAGTAAATATTTATCTTATATAAATAATATAATAGCTCATTCGGGCACATAATATATTGCAAATTGAAAACTGAACAGAGATACGTTACCCTTTATTTTGATTGTTTTAATTACTAGGGAAGTAGGTAGGAAATTATTATCATGCGTTATCCTATCAGTGCAAACTATTCAATTATCACGATAAGTTGTAAATTGACTTGAAATGATAAACGTGAAGCATATCCACATGATTATAGAGATATATGTTATAATGAAATTACATAACATCATTAGTGTACAAAGAAATTTTTTTTAATGCACATTGACTAGTACAAGAAGTGTTTGTTCTCCCACTAAAAAGTAAAAACGGACTAATAATATTCACATCCTTAACGGTCTTCTTGCCAATTTCATCAATAATTGGTAAATCGAATCATGTCTATAATATATATTACCTACTATCTAGTATACCTACATTTTAATATTTACATTAAACGTTATATCATTTTGGCAATAGTCTTCCTGGCATAAATTAAATTGTACAATATCATTGTTATGAAGACGTAATAAAAAATTAATATATTTTTCGGTAGAAACAAATAATATTATAAAATGTAAGCTTACCTTCATTACAGTTTAGAATACATTTTTATCGACTAGAATATAAATTATAAATTACTGACCAACATATTATAATACAATAAATGTAATATTCATATTATGTTATGAATTGTCTATACAGGTGTCAGGTGCCTTATGATGGTAATTATATTATACAAAAAGCTCAGTCAATGTGTGATAATTTGGCATACTTATATTAGGCATTGTACATACCTAATAGTAAAATACCTACCTTATTATAGCCACTTTGCCCTTAACATACATTTAACTTATTGATTATAAATAATAATATTTACATTTATTCTGTATATCATAGAAAATAATACATTCAAATTGTATTATTTCATATGAATATCTATTTCCTAATGGTTCTACTTTTCTTTAGCTTTTGATATTTAGCTTTAACTATGAATTGAAAAAATTGAAATCAAACTTAAGCATTGTAAACTGTAATACATATTTTGTAAGTAGATATGAAAAACAGAAGCTTAGCTTTTGAATTATTAGTACCTATTTAATTGTATTTTAAACTGTATATAACGTGTAAAATTACGTAGGTTACATAATATTTAATATTAAAAATGTAAAATAAAATATTCTTGAATTAAGAGTGATAAAGAATGTTCTTGTTTAATTAAAATGAAAGTTGACTATTATTCTAAAGAGCATTTGAACCTATTTAAATATGTTGTATACCTAATCATTTTCACCTACTATTCCATGCCTATATTAACTAGATTTTTACATGATAATACAGTATTTTTCATCTTCAAATAAAAATAGTTTTCTCCAAGCATCAAGGGAATGTATTTTAAAAAGCAACTTTCTATCGTTGAAACAAATTATTAACGTTAAACGATGCATATAATTTAGGAACTAAGTTATAAAGATATACTCTTTTAGGACTTATATTTTCTCACTATAGTAACGAAATGGTGGATAAAGTACGACATAATCAGAGAGTGTACTCGTAGTAAATACGTAACTTTAAGACCTATGTAAAACATGCATAAGTAAAAGTTATGACCACGTGATTTGATCAATTGAACAATTTAAGAGAGGCCATAAACACAATCGTAATAGCTTTCCTTTATAGTTCGGTTTAACAGCATACACGATTTAGGATTGGGGCGTAAACAATAGATAACTACCACCTACTAGAGCGTAGATATTTAACGAAGCTTAAAACTTGTAATAATATTATTATAATCTGTCTTGTGAATTTACAGAAAAACAAATTTTTAGTTTTCGTGACAATGTACTGTTTATTATTGCTAAACGATTTCGATAGTCACAATCGATTAAAAATATTTAACAGAACTAAACAATAACGAAACATTCGGACCATACATCACGGACAATTTCTTTCATTTCCTCAAGGACTCCGGGCTGGACAAATTAATTTAAAATAAATAAATTTAAAAAAAATGTAAGATTGTATAAAATAAACAAAAAAAAAATTTAACTAATAGCCATAGCAGCCGAAGTTGTAATATAAAAAAAAAAATAATAGATCAATAAAAAAAAGGACTTTGCCGTGTACTGTTTGATGAAAGTATTATCAGTAGGTACTTAAATTGAGGGAGACTGAGATAACTTCAATCATTTTTCAAGAATGTATTTGCACTTTTCAAAACGTATCTACAAGATTTATAAATATATAAGTAGTAACGTAGAGTAAACATATGCTTAAACTGTTCCATTTAAATAAAACTTCCGTTAAAATAATGTATTGTATTTACCTATATATTAAATAGACACATTGTTGCGTTGAAATGTTAATTTAACACCCGTTGCCGAGTAGGTATCTACTTATATAGTTATAATGATAACTTAAAACTTATATTTGTAAGTAACTGCTAACAGGTTAAATAGTCATAGCATACCCACTCCATGACTAAAGGATACGCATTTTAATTACAGTATGTTTATTGTCATAAGGACGACGATATTAAATAGCAGTCGGTGTGTTTCAATTAAAATATTTTTTTAAATGATCGAGACATCTGATTGAAATCTGAAGTTATATAATACGAGGAAAGAAACGGGAGGCGAGAAAAAATTGACGGGAACGCTTTTTGTTTTACGAGTAAACGGCTTCCGTACATCGTTACGTCGAGCACTGCGTCTCACACGCAGCGTTTTCAGCTGTTACGTACATACTACATAGTAGAAAAGCTAATAAAAATTTGAAAACGAAAAAGGATCACGGTCCCATACGCTCGTAACACCGGCGGACAGTATTTACTAGGCCGACGGCTTCAACTTGCGCGGGAACACGAGCTCTAGCAGTGCGCCCCGTCGGTGCCGAGTGTCGACCGCTGGTGTCCCACGGAGCGCTTACAATAGATAGCGCTTTTCGGGCGGACAGTAGCGATGCGCGCGCGTGCACGCGCGACTTGCGAGCATCGCTACGGGCTGCCGCGGGCTGACGGAGCCCTTCGCCGTACCGGTGTCAACGACGGTCGTTCAAAGGACCGGGGTCCGGGTTCGGACGGCCCGTCGGTGCACCGCGATCGCAGTAAACCGTCGGGCCTGGACGCGGACGATAGGATCGCGTCGCCGGCCGCGTCCTTTTGAGCGGCGGTTCGCCCGGGACACCGGTGCCCGCTCGATCGCTTCTTCGGTGGTCGCTTGATCGAGCGGGTACAAACCTAACCGGTTCGCGCTCCCGTAGCGTGTCTAAGCGGCTTGCATGTACGTACCGAGTTAAATCACCGTTACGCGCACCTAGACGCTTCACTCCGTCGGCACCCGGGTGAGTCACGCGTTGCGGCTCTTGTCGGTTCGTCCGATTCGCGGCCGTCATGTGCATCTCTGGCGGGTCGAGTCGACGGGAAAACAAAATCATGCGCCTTGGAAAACCGCTTTTAGAGTCGAGTCATACTCTACAAAGCTTTCCGGCAAGGCGTACACATATTAACGACTGAACTGATGATAAATGTAATAGCATTAACCTAATCCAGTGGTTCTCAACCTTTTTGTTTTCGCCGCACTTTTTTATAAACGATACATTTAGCAATATAGTATGTAAACAATTACAATGTTTGTTTAAAAACTAAAAAATATTTATTTTTATTTTTTGTTCATATATTATTATTACACAATTAATAATATAATGTGATATTTTTCTTTGATTGTTTTTTGTAATCCGACTTAATTATTGCAGTGCCACTCATCTACCTACTATTTTTTATAGCCATTTCGTCTTCTAGCCCTATGAGTATTTTTACTTTTTTGATTTTATAATTAGTAATCTTCACTCGCTTACGGCTTAAGAACTGGTAAATTTATATTATTTTTAATAACAATAATACAATACCACGGTTGTCGTGGCACATCAACAGCCAGCTCGCGGAACACCGGTTGAGAACCACCGAGTCCTAATCGAAGCTTCCATAAACCCTTCTTAATATTTTACACTTAAATGTTAAAATATATATTTCAATCCAGTGTAACTGAGATTGAGCATAAAAGTTAAATTGAGAAATAAGTATGTAAAAAAATTATATGTTATAACCTTTGTTCACACAATACAAGAATACACACAGAGTAAAGGAATTATATAAGAAATACCTAATCTATGTAAAATTGAAATAATTAACTAGAAGGCAATCATTATACAAATCTATGTTTATAGAACTTAATGCAGAATAAGCGTATTGGATCAATAGTATTATAATAAACTGATTAATCTTAAGTGATTTAAAAGTATAATCATATATTTAATATTATAATTTATAATATACAAGAGTATGATAATACCACTGATTTTCTTTGAGTAACTTGTACACAAATTAAATTTCACAAATGAAATTAATAATAATAATAATAAATTATTGTTTTCATAAATCATTAACTTAGTAATATTTGTGTTTCAATAATAACTATAAATAAGACAAAATTGAAAACATTTAGAAAATAATTGGTTTTCAAATGACTGCTAATGAGTTAAGAAGACAATGGAAAATATTTATAATAAAAAAATAATTTTTTACATAAATTTCAATAAGAAAATAAAGTTTTTACTCCAAAAATAATCTAGTATAATCAATTATCAATGTTTTAAAATTATTTAAATTATAAATATAACTTTATAACAATGATGTTAAAAATAATATTGACAATACATATAGAACAATATATATGTTGAGACACTATGAGTTAACCTAACAACCAATAATATAATGACTGATGATATTATATTTAATGACACTGATTATTCATTTCAGTTTAAATAGGTAACATATAATTTTGTAACTATAAACATTTTCAGTGTTTCCATTTACTTCTTTGAGATTCTGCATCTGTTAGAGGTACATAGACTACACCCATCAACTTTTCCTTTGTTAATGAACCATCCAATTTCTTATCTATCACTTGCAACACTTGGTCTCCATTCTTTGGTCCAACTGGTAATACAAGTCTCCCACCAGGTTTCAGTTGATCAATTAACTAAGTAAAAACAACATTTTATAAAACAATAATTAAACATTTTCAAAAGTGAGAATACATTTTGTTCAAATAGTTTTAACAATTTTAAACTTTTAAACAAATCATAATAATTTTAAATATTATAGTTCATGATAAACATTTTTAATAAATTTAAATTATGTTATTTTTTGTTAATTTGTGTACTTCCACATTTATTATAAATACATATACAACTATAAACATTCAAAAACGGTTCCAGGTATCTATTATAGGACCGCGTAAATATTAAAAAACTATGTATTAAAATATTTCAAATTAATGTATTATTTTCATATTTATAATTATATTTATATTATAATTACATTTTAAAATTCTATAATATAAAAAAAATCTTAGATTTTGAGCTATCTCGATAATAAAATATTTATAGGATTACCGGTTGTGGAATTTTTTCTGCTGCAGCTCCAACATGAATAGCATTATATGGAGCATACATTTCTAATCCTAATCTTCCATCTCCAGCTGAAATCCATATGTTATTGTTAAATTTGTGAATATTTCATAATATAAAAAAATATATTTAAAACACTTACTTTCTAAAATAATTCTCTGGGAATTTAATAGTTCGGGATTGTCTTTTTTAACGTTTTCCAAAGATTTTTCCACAAGTTCTGGGATATGATCAATACCGACAGCTATGCCTTTTTCTCCTAACATAACCGCCATACAAGCAGTTAAATATCCAGATCCAGAACCAATATCTAATGCTCGTTCACCTTCTACTAATTGATCTTTTAATAATTCCAAAGCATATGCATGCTAAAATAAACAGTATTTTTATTATATACCCAGTTAAAAACAAATAAATGTTTATTTACTATTAAGTATTAGTATTTTACCTTATTTATTAATTTAAACAAATGTCTGTATTTTAATTTTAAAAATATAAATAAAATGATTGGTACACAATTTTTAAACTGTTAAGTACCTTTTATCATATTTACAGAGAACACATGCATTCATAAATAAATAATATATTATATTTTGTAACAAATTTATTTATTTATTACCATATGAGGTGCGCTGATTGTAACTCCATAACCAATACCTTGTGGTTGATCTAAATAAGGTGATGTTGATACAAAATGGCCTCTGTCAACAGTTTTCATGACCGTTTCGACTTTATCACTCTTAATAATATTGTTTGCTGCAAAAATAAATTACTGCTATAATAAATATAAATTATTTACTTAAATTAATACTAAGTTAATTCTAGAATTTGTAAATTATTGAGACAGTATGATATCCTTAACCCACTATAAATTATTTTTATTAAATTGAAGTTAGCAGCAATTAACATAGAATACAAGTTAAAAAACAATTGTTTGATGTATGAATATATTATATATCAAATAAAAACATAAAAATTCAATTAAAATCTAAATGTTCTGATCTTATGATAATGATTATATAGGTATTTACTTCTAGGACCTTAGATATACACAAAATATTTCATATTTGATAAGTTTCTAAACATTTTAGGTGAGGTCTAGGAAGTTTAAACTCTAAACGGGTCAATAGAATCAAAACCAATGAATATTTTGGAATACTTGTAATAAAATGTTAAATAATTACAATACCAATAGATTCAGTAATTTAGTACTTGGTGCTAATTATAAAAATAAATAAAAACTTTCATTAATCTTAGAAAAGTAGGTTAAAATTAAATAATAGTTGTATTGTTAAGTTTTATTATTTTTAAATCTGAAATGTAAAAGTGGAGTTAACAATATGGCATACATATGCATAATAATTATAAATTTACAAGTAAATCCTTGGAAATGTACAACTAAATTATTGCAACAATTTTATTTAAAATAATAATTCACCTCTTAAGTTCTGAACAAGTTCAATATTACTTCGACCATGAGATCTCCAAGCCATTGAAGAAAATATTAAAACAATGTATAATATGTTTATGAAGAATGTATTGTATTTACTGTTTACAATTTAGTAGACAGTTATCAATTTCTGTTATTTTTTGCTTTAATATTTTAATATTTTAAAATTGTTAAAACACATTTGTTTGTAGGTAGTATTTAAAATTTTTGAAACGCTGAATTATTAAAGGGAACAGCTTGTTCGCAAAAAACGAAAATCAGTGAGGCAGAGATAATAAATAATAATATTTATACATAATTATAATATCGGATTGCGAGCATTATCCCGTTATCATTTATCAATGAGTACCAAGTTTTATTTTCTTATCAATTTATTGGATCTCCCGCCGCTACCGAACATTACGGCAGGAATTTGAAAATATTCCACCCGGCACAACAATAATTAATTTAGATCATGGTTATTGAATGATCTTGTATAATTATTTGAATCAAATGATTAAAAATAACAGTATATTGAGTCACCACTAGGTTGCACCACTAGGATGCTATCGACTTATGTCAAAACTCTCTATATAGATAGGTACCTATTATATTATAAATATTAATCTTATATATATAGTTATTATTTCGTGTCACTGGCGTATTTACGGGTGTAGAGGCATTGGCCTCATTTATACTTATCTAAATACAAGCTATAAACTTATAAACAAAAAAATTAAAAATTTATTGTGATATTATTTCTCGTTGTTATCTCGGGGAACAACCAATAGTAAATATTAGATGAAATCATAGATAAAACATATTATGTATTATCTATGGATGAAATTGATCCAGTTTCTGTAGAAATACTACCCAGTGCCCGTTAAAAGCTATTATTCTAATAATTTTCAAAGGTTGAAAACATAGTACATACCTTAAATCAACAATGAATGAAGTAATCTTTCAATGATTTTAGAAGTATTTCATATATATAATTTTCAATTTCATTATTATGTACAACTAAATAGACTAGCAATGATGTTCATTAATCGGGACATACGCCTATATAGATGTTAATGAAATCATAAATGAACTGGCTTTAAGTCCTAGGAGATTAGATGAATATCAATTTAAATTCACTTATTACATATTAGACAAACTGTGTGTATTATATACCTACCGTTGAGTTACCCGGCTTCGTATGATCGCATGGAACAGTCTTAGATCAGAGTGTTAGCTAAGGCCAACTTTTTTCAAAATCCCCATTTATTGCCATCTAGAATATTAGATTCTTCTACTATTCTTCGTAATATTTTAAATTTCAAGTTCATAGTATATCCAAAAAAAAAAATGTTTCACGGAAAGTCACAAACAACTTTTATAATCGTTAGAAAATTACATTTTGAAGAATTGGGTACTTCAACGAATTTTGATCAAACGATGATACAACATAAAGTGATCCACCAGAATTATTTCACTCAGAATCGTTTTTTAGAGAGCAATCATAAGATAAGATACAGATAATTATAATCTAACCATAATTAGTTAACAATACGATAGCGGATAGCAGATCATATAATAATACTCAATATAATAACTATTATATTGATATTTTACACCGATATCGGGCTTTAAATCAAATGCAAAATGATAATATGTGTATAACTAAGTCACTGAGCAGTAGATTTTATACTCTCGAATCTCAAGTTTACGTTGAAAACTTGTCACAAGTTGCTTCCGATTTTGGCTGTTGGTGAGAACAATTTTTTTCAACTATGACAACTGGGAATATAAAATTCTGTGGTAACGATCTGTTATTGAAGTACATGTATCATCGAGATACTATAGAGTTAGGTATATTCCGAAATGAATGCTTCAAAAATCAGGCCCCATTATTAATGACACCATTTCAAAAAGCAACCCAATTAGATTTGTTAAAATGTATTCATCAACACTCTTTACTAGAATTTAGACATCGGGTTAAGAATATTTTTGACACTTCCAGTGACGACAGCAACGTGTGAAAGAAGCTTCAGTAACCTGAAGATCATTAAAAAATTATTTAAGATCAGTAATCGGTCAAAATCGCTTAACCACTATGGCCATCATGTCTGTAGAAAAATATATGGTGAAACTAAATTTTTTTTCTAGAGGTGGCGCGTTTTCGACGATTTGCCTGGGGCGCCACACAATCTCAATACGGCCCCGCACACACTTACACACATTTATTGGGTATCGACCGTCACGAAGCGGTTCGTGCGATTTACATTTTTTAAAATTGAAAACTAAACCACACTACAATATTGAGATTCGAAAACCAGAACTAGGCGAATTGTAAACCAGCTAATTGGTCTGCGTGAAAAATGTAGGGTGCTCCGCCCTCATAAATAATAAATTTATTGTTATCTGTGTTTAGGTCTTATCCAACGTGGTGATAACTGATTATAGTTTTGAAGACGTGTTATCAAACATTTTATTCGTGCTACAACAAGTTACAAGACGGCAACGAGTGACGACGGCTTCGTGTAAACTTTCCCAAAATTGAATAACGAAGTTTATTACCTATTATTCTTTTTTCTCGATTAAAGAAGGAATAAGGATGGTGAGTTGAAATTATTATTATTACTTTTATTGGCCTATGTGTATTCTTAACTTCGGATTATAATTTAATATCTATTTATTCTATGTACAATTAGGAGAGTTCCATTCCAATTGAAATCCATGCTCAAAAGCTAAGTGAGTGGCTCATGAGTAGAAAACACTGTAAAAAAGATTGGCATGCTCACATACAACCTATAAGAGAGAAAATCAATGCGGCCATACAAGACATGCCTGAAAACAAGGAAATTGTCCAATTGTTGTCCGGAACGTGTAAGTTTAAGCAGGTATTTATTGTTTTCATAAATATTTCATAGTAATTTGCCACTTGGTTCTACGACTCTAGACATCAACTATTTCTATTGTAAACGAATAATTGAAATATTAAAAGAAACTGAAGCGGATACAAAGAATTTGTTTGGCTCGTATGGCTCGAAAAGAATGAAGGATTGGTTGGAAATTGAAAAGCTTTATTTAAAAGAAAACGTATACTTGGCTGAAGCTTGTGACCTTCTTGTACAGAACATAAAGTATCATATACCTGTGATTAAAAAGCAAATAACTAAAGCACAGTCTGGACAAACTGTAAGATGAAAACTATGTCGGTATCTTAATTTTTAGCCATGTAGGTGACTAATTTGTGTTGTATAGGATTGCGATAAGAAGAATGAGGATTATACTAAATCCATTCAAACATGTAAAAAAGATTTGGAAACATTGCGGAAACAGTTTTCCATAGCTGATGATAATAATAGTTTTAAACGCACGCTTATAGAACGATTAAGTGAGCTTCAAAAGGTTTATGAAGATGTTATGGGCCATGTAAAGAATTTAAAGAAAGCTAATACTTATTTTTCTTCATTTGTTTCTAATGTTCTGGGTTCTGACATCAACTTAACTGTGCTTCAATACCTTTTGAGTAATGTTTTTTCATTCAAATTCATTTTTCAGTTGTAATTATAACAGCAATTTGTCTTTCAGGTAATGGCAACACTACATACTATGAATACTTATATGGGGAAAAACCAAGTAAAATTGAAGAAGCTGTAATTACCGTAGAAGAAGATATTAAGGTACTTAATTTTAGTATATATATTAATCATGAGAATAAAAATTTGAGAAATTAGAATTAACAATACACAATATGTAGGACACATCTGCCGACGAAGAAATTGATTGGGGCGACTTGGACAATCCATCAGAAGTGTGTAACTACTAAATTTCAGTTAACATTAGTTTTGTAACTAACAATATATTTTGTCTAGGATATTGACTATGGTATCTCTTTGGAAGAAAGTGGAATAGTTGTTGAAAGTCCACAAGTTGATGGTAGTATTGCAAAAGGGATTGAGGCATTATCTTTACTCGATAATTATCAAACACGAAATGATTTTATAAATGATATTTTAGAAGTAAGATACTTTGAACTATAAAAAATATCATTGTGCAGTAGAATAATATTAACATATACAACTGATTTCAGCTAGAATCATTTTTAAATATGCGCTTGCTAGAACTGTCCAATGATTCTAACTCTGTACTATCTGTCCAATCTGGAGGTGAAATCAATGAATCTAAATCAGAGCTTGCATCCATGTTAGGTATAATAAAATTAATTAAACAAAAACTTAACGACCCAGTAGTTCAACATTTGCAGCAAGTTAAACATTCACCAAGGTAAAAATAATATATTCATTTTTCATTTAATATTTATGTATTAAGTTTATATTTTTATCAGGTATTTAAACAAATTAGAGGCAATGTTTCTTCAAAAAGTCAACAACATCGAAAAAATGATTAACTCTCAAATAGCTGTTGCTAATAAAAAAAAAGAATTGGCTTTAGAATATGAACAATTGGTGCCGAAGCTTAAACTGATTCAACAGAAAAACAAACAATTAATTACTGAAGTAAGTTATTTTAAAATTTAGTTGTCTTATTTACTTACATTTTTTTTGTGCCATTAACTTATTCACTGTTGGCTCGTTTAAGAGATTTCAGTTAAAAAAATCATTGTGTCATATTAACTACATCAATGATACTCAAAATGTTAAAGAAAATTAACCAAAATAAGGATTAAATTACAATACTATTTTTCATGAATTTAAATAGTATAAGTCAATATTTGTACTGATTTTTTTTTATAAATGTATATACATACTTTCAGATTGAATTTGACATCTCCAAAAAGTATAAAAACCGGCCTGTGTACATTATTGGAACCTCAATATTTGGATCTTAACAACTTAACCAATAAAACTTCGACGATTTAAAAGTTTTAAGAAGATCAGGTGTGCAAGTGTGTGTTACAGATGGGGGGTTTATTGATGTATAATTAAATGTCACAAAATTATGTTTGGAAATTGTTTTATTTTTATTTTATTGTTCATAATAAATGTATTGTACATGTACTTGTATGTATATGTACTTTTTACATGCCAAAATTACATTATTTTTTTATCAGGTAAAATTCATACTTAGAAACATTAAACAAATATATAAATTCTATTTACTAAAATGAACAAGGGAAACAAAATTGATGTTCACAAATATTTAATACAAATTATAAAAACAAAATATTGTGAACTGTATACATATCTTCATCAAGACACGTACTCAGGAAAAAAGACCATTTTCGATGATTCATGAACCTCTGAAAAAACAAAAAGAACGTTTAATTGAAAAAGTCAATATTTAATAATAATTTAAATATTAAATGGATGCCATCAATTTTAATACATAGTCATTTAAGTGTCAAATTAAAAGTAAAAGAAAATTTGATTTTATTCAAATATAAAAAAGATAAATTAACTATAATTACTATATATTATATAGAATACCAAAGTATAACTTAGTTTAAATTTTAACTTTTTTTATCTTAAGTGCCAGTAACCTTGGCTTATACTTCGACAATCACTTTAATCAACTCAATTACATATTAGGATCCCTCTCTCCTAGTGTCCTGGTGTGGGGTTACTTTCCCTTAAGGGTAAGTCATCCTGTCTGGAAAGACTGGGTTCGAAATGACGACTGTACGTCTAGACTAGACACAGTCACTTTATTCCACTCGGTTCTGACTGTTGAATCAATATTCAAATTCTTTAAACTAGACATTTTCTACAGTTGAACTTATACAAGGTAATGTATTTTTCAAACGCATTGAATAATTTGATCATTAACAAACGTAAAATTACATTTGAGATTTAAACAAATCAATAATGTTGTGAACATGTATGAGAATTAATTATTATAAAGCATATTTGATTGAAATGTTGGTATAATTTCTTAACCAGAAAGCCTTTGGGGTCTCTGTAGATGGTAACTAAGGAGTCTGTGAAATGATTTTAAAATTTTTATTCAAATAACAAGAAAATTATAATAGACAAATAATTATTTAGCCACAAGCCATCTGTAATATATACTGTTTTAATATTGAAATAATAACCAAAATCCAAGGTTTTACTTTTTCAAGGGGTGTACGAGGCTAAACTTTATATTTAAAATGGATCTTTGACTCAGAAAAGGTTAAGAGCCACTGGTATAATGCATTTAAAATACTATAGCCCAACTAGGAATATTTCAACCCATATTTAACACTTTTCTTCACCTAAATTAGGTCATTTATTAATGAGCGAGTAGGTTAATATAGTTCTGTTAAATAGATACTTAACAAAAGTAATAATAAATGTTATAACTTATAAGTAACTTTTTTCTTTGGTTTTTTTCTTTCTACATTTTGGGTAGTTATTAAATTGTTAAGTTTTCTCATCTATAGATAAAATGATAGCAAAAAGGTTGGATAAATTACTGGAGCTGATAGGGCAGCTTGAAAAACCCCAAATGATACTAAAATAATATGCAACCATTTCACGAAAAACACAACACGTGTAATGTTTGTTTCCACAACGGCGAGCATAATATACTTACACGATGATATTGTTGATGGGTATGTGGATAAGTTTGACGAAGAACCCAATGAAACCCATTATGCAAAATCCGATGGCCGTGGCGATCGCGATCTTTTGGAACTCTGCAAATTGCCATCGAATAAATTAAACACCCAGTTGGATGGCGAGCGGAAAGAGAGTGAAAATTCAAAACGTTTACCTTTCCTGTCCGGTTTGGTGCACCTTTTCACCAACCTGACGGAGTCTTTTGAGAACTGACGTCCGGGCTCCAACACTTTCGTCACTTGGTCCATGTTGACCGTGGGTGAGCAGCGGGTTCTACGGGATTTAAGATCACACGCGGGACTGCGCCGTGAGAAGTAGAAAGAGTGTCGCGAGTTGTATGCGTACGTGTTGCGCGATGGCCGTGTCGAACAACGGAGTCTGCTGGTCTGTTGACGAATGCACTGGCCCTGGAGGACGTTCTACTTAGCAGCGCTTACGCGTAAGCGGTGGTGACACGTTTTGATTGTTGTTATCAGCCACGGCGCACGTAAATAACCGGTCGGGTCAACGTCATCGGTTGCGTTGGACCGCCAAGGAGTCCGCGGACCCGGCGGCTGGACGTTCGCAACGTCCTTGGAGGCGCGCGTGAGAACCGAGAGTACGAGCAGTGTTTTTCCGTTCCCAGGTCATAATAACAATTATAATTATCACCGTTCCGGAAACCTGTTCGACCTGTGCCGCCGACGGATAATAATAATAGTAATAGTAATAATAATAATAATAATAAAAATAATAATGATTGATTGTCGATAAATAATAATCGACACCAGTGACCAGTAGTTGGTTAGCTCCACGGCGCGGCTTTTACTCGTCACTCGTCTGGCCGCTGCTTGCCTTTTCACGGACCTTTCGCGCCGCGTAGACGGCACTACTATCTTACACGTCTAGTATGCGCGGCACTCTGTAATGGCTTTTCTGTGTCCCGTGAGAATACGCCGAGGCAAGAAGAAAAAAAGTACGTAAACAGCAGCTACTACACCCGAGGAAGGGCGCCCTTCTGTTCTTTCTTCCCCGTACTCGTCTATAGTGGTGCCATGTCCTAATGATTGCTGCTTACAGGTGGTTCGACCAGCGACTTGGACAAGGAAGTGTTACGCGGATCCAACGCAAATGGACCGGTGCCTGGCATGGGACGCATCACGGGTAGTGCGTCTATCGAGACGCTGGTACGTGTTGGAATCGAAAAGGAAAATGGCCTGTCACCTGACAGCAAAATGGTCGTGCTTCATGATTTCACTCCATGTGTCGACGATGAGTTGACAGTGAAACGAGGCCAGGTTAGAGTCTGTTGTTCATTTATAATAATATGATTGTGTTTAGCATACCTATGTGTATTAAGATGTAGTAAAAATTTATATTCAAAGACCCGTTGTCAATGTTGACGTTAACCTTTTAACTTTGTTCTAAATGAGGCTTCATGATTTACAATATTTCACCCTGTTAAAATTAGTTATTTATTGTATTCTAGGTAGTCAATATTTTATATAGAGAGAATGATTGGGTATATGTAATAGCCGAGGATAGCCGCCAAGAAGGTTTTATACCTCATTCATATTGTACACCGTATAATTCACAACTTGGAGAGATAGCTTTAAATAATGTGAAAAAGAAATTACCTCGAGCACCAGCTGCGACACCAACAGAAACTGTTGTTGAAGTTGAAATAAATGAACAACAAAAACATGGTTTGTATAATGAAGTTTCATTTAAAATATTTATAAGGTGTAAACTATGAGTTATTGTTGATTTACATTTTATTATTAGGTAATTGTGGTGATTTATCAGATTGTGAAAGTTTTGGTAATAAAACTCATGATCAAAAAATGCAAAATAAGCAGAACATTAATAGTTCCAGAGCATCATCATTAAGTGCATCTTCACATCCTGAGATACGACCATTTTTCAAAGTAATTTTTTTTAACACAGAAAACATAATTTTTAACTTTGTTTATTAATTCAAAAATAGTAAATAAAATCATTATAATATATATATGCTATATTATTTAATACATTGCCTATATTTGAATAAATTGAACTTGAAATCTATAACACATTGGTGTACATAAATATAGAATAGGGTTTTGATTCCAAATATTGTATAATATGTATGACTCAATTCAAATTATCTCAAACTTATAGGATCCTGCAGGGCGATACATTGTATTGTATACATTCATAGCAAGAGATGAAAATGATGTTAGCGTTGAAAGAGGAGAATTTGTGACTGTATTGAATAGAGAAGACCCTGATTGGTATTGGATTATACGTAGTGATGGACAAGAAGGTTTTGTTCCGAGTGGCTTTGTCTATCCAGCTGATATAATACAAGGTACCTACATAATATATTAAATACATTTTAGTTTATACTCACATATCATAATCCTATATATATACAAACTTAAATTCATTATTTTTATATTTATTTACTATTTATGTAACTAGGGCATATTAATCAAATGAATAATAATCAGTGCACTGGTGCTACTAATACTGGATTACCTCCGGTAACACGTGCACGACCACGTAGAAACTCTTGTGTTGCCGATGACGATCCAGCTATTCACGGTACAGAAATGGTCATGTTATATGATTACAAGGTATGTGTAAAATAAGCTCTTAGTATTATTACATCATTACTTATTATTTTTTGGTTTATTTTCTATAGCCTCAAGCACCAGATGATTTATCTGTAAAACGAGGTGAATGGATTTATGCAGATCTAGACAATCAAATGGTTGAAGGGTGGTTATGGACTTATGCTCCGAAAACAAGAAAATATGGATTTATACCTAAAGCATACGCTCATCCTCCAGCTATGACCAGCTTATGAAAGAATGGTTTGGCTGCTGATAATTTTAGATAATTACTATCAAAAAGTACTATTTTAAGTATCAAATAAGAACTCTAACTCTAAGTCAATAAGAAATTCTAACCCATTATTATTTTGTAAACAGACCTTAACTTCCTAACTTTATCTACTTTTCTTCTGATAACTTTTGATGATCTTTCAAAACCAATAATTGTGATATTTTGTATGATATTTTATAATGGGATTGGTAATAATAAAATATTTAGGTTACTATATTGACCACTTTATATACACATTTAAATTAAATTATTGAATAGGTAAAATTAAATTAAATTAAAAAAATTGTATTTTCTATAATACAGTAAAATTTTAATTATTAATATTCCTTTGAAAATAATAAAAACAAATCTCTAAGTATGTTAAACATAATTTTATCAGCATAAAATATTTCTTGGAAACTGTTAATTCCATAAGTTTTGAAGAATTCAATTTTATCGAATTTCGAGATTACTTAAGTGTACTGTTACTAAAAGTTTTTTCAACTTCTTAAAAAATGTTGCTAAAAATTGGGCCAAATAGATTGTTCACTCATCTGTATTGGTTATATCATCAAACATATTTGTATATAACTACTCTAAAGTGATTTCCGAATTTTTCCTGTGGTAGACCATATAAGGGCTATCATATGAATTCTATACACTGATTAAATGTATTTATATATTATTTTTGTTTTTAAAGTTATGTATACCAAAATTGAAACAACTTAAATAATTATAACATAACTAAACCTATTGAAATATGTAATGGAAAATGTCAAGTGACATACAACCTAACTAATCTGCCCTTAGCCCCACCTCTGATTCTGTATAGAATTTTTTTAATTTCTCAATATCTTGTTAAATAAGATTAAAAACAATTTATAATTTTTTCTTGAGTGTTTTACTCTGTTATTAAAAAAAGTCTGTAGAATCAAAAATAATTAATTTAATTTAATCAAGTTATATAATGTGATATTTAACTGTGTCTAATCATAATTGTAAGAAGTGAGTAGCAAAAGAAAAATATTTGGTTATATTTGAATGAACAAAGTTATTTTATTTTCAAAAGTCTGACCCAAAGCCTATAATTTATAAAACAAAAATATGTCAATTATTTAATTTTTATCATACTTTTGACATTCCCAGTTCTTCGTTTTGTTAGAATTTGATCTATTTATTTTTTTAAAACCTGTACATGTCAGTGAAAATTATATTTTTGTATGTTTTGGGTAATTTAGATATTTGTTGTAATATGCCATAATTAGTATTAATAATTTTAAGTTTATTGTATGTTACATAATATATTAAGAAGAATGTGGTTTAGCAATTATATAGTAATTTATTGCTTTGTACTGATGGAAGTTTTGAAAATGTATTAATACTCTAGCTAATAGTGTTTTAGCCAATTGTTTGGTACAATGGAAGTATAATTAAACAATCTGTGATTTTTAATGTCCACAACTGAGTGGAAACTATTATTAGAAAAACGATAAATTTTAGTTTTAAAAAATGGTATTAAATATGTTCAAATCCGTCCATTTTTAAATTGTGCCATACTGCCATTGCACTTTAATAAGACTGTGTTGCTCTAAATTATTTTTTTGTCATTTATTCCATATTATACAATGTATGTGTATTTTATATTTTATACTTTGCAATTAATTTATTGATCTATAGTATTTATTTTTTATCATATAAAAACAATTTTACCACACAATGAAAATAAAAATGTATGTCCATCAAAATCCAAATTATTTCAAAAAAACACATGTGTATACTTTTTAATTGTCATATAGTATTAAGAGCATTGCAATTAGTTTACAGTGTTAAGTAGTATTTTGTAACTGTTCATATGGTTTGGTGATTTTAATAATTGACCCTTACAATTAGTTGAAAAATTACTACACTACTCATTTATATATTGTCATCCAGGTGTACAAGTAGTGTTTTATACCTTTATAATATTTTATATGAAATAATTTATTAAAAAATTTATAAATATACCTAGTTATGTGTTTTTTATTGAAAATGTGCATTTTTATAACTGTTGTTGAGTGTACTGTAGGTGATCAAAAATGTTTGTCTTTGGAAAGAAACGTAGATAAATGTCAAGATTGGAAAAAAATGTCTGTACTCGTAGCTGACCTGGTTGGTCGGTCTGCTACTGAAGACAAAGTCGATACGAAATCTAACATGTTGACGCTTCTGCTACGTGTGGCATCTGGTGTTATCGGGCGTGGTTCTAATGCTCTAAAAACACTCGTGGTAAACGGAATGGTTCTTTTAACGCGAACGGTAAGTTTTGAAAGTTGGCCATAGCCAAAGTACTCAATGAAAAACTGCAAGGTTTTCATTTCAGATTTTAACCGTTTCCAAGTACAGGACTGTCAATCGGAGTAGCGGTAACAGCCAAAAGACTAAGTTTTTTCCCAGCGGCCATCCAATCGACTGGATAATGAGCAATCCATACGTACGATCGTAGTATAATAAATTATTATATTTAGTGGCAAATTAATTTAATTGACGCCCGACCATAGCCTAGACTAAAACACCATTTAAGGCGAGATCCAAATCCATAGAAATGTGTATGGTCAGTAACACTTTTATACTAAAAAACGGGCGTGATACAGGGACGGCCGGACAAGTAAATTGTAATTTATATTGCTGTATTGATCTTTCATGAAATATAAACATTTTATATTATATCTTTTATCTATAGACATTTCGTAAAATAACATCTCCCCTTCCCAAGTACCAACTAGAGTGCTATTGTGTTGATCGGAGCAATCCTACTCTTGATCAAAATAGTGTACACAAACAAACAAAAATCAATCGCACATCATGGTAAAAACCAATAGCTTCCTCGTTTCAATCATAATCTAAAATAAAACAGAACCTTACATTATACATTTTATTTTATCGCTCGTGTGGTACATTTTACACAATCTACTTGCGAAATTGTGACTTTGGTGTCCACTATTAAGATCGACGATTTAATACTTTTAATTCGCCACTGATCGGTCAGCACTTTTGTTTACGAGTAATCATTTTAATTTTTTACTGTTCAGATAAAATCAACGATGGACGACGCGACTGACGAAACGTTACTCGATAGACTCGACCGATTGGCGTCGGGCATGCCGTGCGTCCAGTTGCTAGTGTGCCGCTTGTCACCGGTCGTACGTGACATGCAGCGCCAGGTTAAGGAACGCTGGAGCGACGGCCCGTACCGGGAAGAGGGCCACGCGTGGAATGTGTCCGACTGGCAGAGAGTCAAAGCTAGCGTGAAACACTGCGCGGAAAAACATTTGGACTGCGCGAAAACGATTCAACTGAATCCGTCCTCACGATAATAAATGATAATGTAGCCAGTAGCGGTTATATAAATTATAATAATATTATTATTACATTTATTCGCATCGCATTCACCACTGTGGTAGCACGAATGTTTATTACTCTAATTTTTATTCTACTATTTACTAATAGGGCTGCATCCAGTGAATCCTCAAGTTGTTTATTTTCTTTGAAAGTGCCAAGGACACTTAAAAACGCGATATTTCTTACCAACTAGAAAATTATTCAAACTAAAACTATAGATTTGTTAGCACGTATATAATATAAAACTACTAGTTTTTATTGCTAGACCTACTTAGTTTTTACTATTCCTGCTCATGGTTATAGATTTTACAGGTAGCATCTCTATTCTTTAGTCATGGTCCTGCTTGACATCATACAATTTGCAAATAAGATTAGGAATTCATGTTATTTTTTTTTTTGCGAAATATACGTTTTTATCGTCTAATCTTGGATATACTCCTTGCACCTACGAATTTCCGAGTGTTTAGACCTTTAGAGAGGTATTTATTAGACACAAAGTAAGTAGGTATGTAAAAGTATATAGGTTCTCACAGTTTTCAGGTTGAGTCACATTTTAGAGCAAGATGAAGGATGATTATTAAATTGTTGTTCTTGCTTTAATCGTAGAAAGTAAATCGTGTATTGCACGTTTTTATACCGCCTAAATGTCTGCATATTATTCTTTGGTACACCAGGAACCTGAAATCAGTGCAATCTAATGATAAAAAATGCTTTAGTGGTGCGAAAGCATTGTCCGATATTCAGTTTTTATTTTATATTTTAACAATAAACTATATCTGTATATCTGACTGTATTTATTATGATAAAAACGGCGTCTTATAACAACATATAAGTATGTCAATAGGAAGCCCCGTTGTTGCCTATATAGGCAATACATAGGTGTATCATACGTTAATTCTACGCGTAGTAGACGTCTTATAAAATGTTGGTGTACGTGAGTCGTGAATTGAATGTCATATTAAAAGCAACGTGAATTAATTAAAACCATCACGTTTATTATTTTTATTGTTTGCGGTTATACGGTACCCATACTGGCATAACTTGGTTGGTATGTTGTCCACAATAAACAAAAATAATATATTTTCCTTACGGTACTACAGGTAGATTTGGTACTTTTAAAGCTTAATTGAATACAATTGTTTTCAACTAATCACAATGATGTTATTTTGGTGGAGTGATGGGATAAATAGGTACAATGTACATAGTAGTAAAGTTGACTTATACGTTTCCGTTGGATTCCAAATAAGCCGATTTTCAACCTTTTAATTTAGATAGTTTAGCTAGGTCAAAGCCCATGGCCGAGGTCATTGAGACACAATCATATTATAATACACGACGTTTTGTAAATGTCGTTCCTCTATGATTGATACCATTTTTGGACAAAATATCGGAAACTACTTAAACAGAAAGATCCTTTTTTAGATCGCTTTTTTCAGTAGGTACCTACTTATATCTGTGGACTATAGTATACAACTATTATAAAACTACCAGAATAATTCAAATGTTTACTCTTATCTGGTTTGTAAATTGTATTACAATTATTTTAATAGTATCCACTACACGACAGTGTATTTATGAGTGTTTACAAATTAATTGAAGTACGAGCATGATTTTTATGTTTAACGTTTGAAATAAAACATGGTAATTAAGTATTAAAAGTGGCTATTCAATTACTTCTCTCTGGTATAGGCTATCGCTCAACTGATGTACATTATAACTACGCGTTGAATGTATGTTTTATGGAACCTAGAAAGTATTCATTTTCGGACGTATGAGAAATTTATCGGGTTTTCCGAGTTCTGAATTTTTTCGTTTTCAACATACGAGTATGACACATTGACACGTCACATGTGCTTCCTATAATGATTCAAATTTAAATTATGTAAGTATTGCGGATGTAAGCGCTTTAGAGTAACCAGTATAGGCAACTCAATATGCACGATCACTCATAATTTAATTTTTTTTAGCCAAAACTTTATAGCAATCCATACTTGCTTGGAAATTAAAATAACGTCAAATTAAAGTTTCGGAAATTAAATTATAATAGGAAATATACATGACAGTAATATCTTAAGCGCATTTTGTCTTATCCGTAATGGCAACTGATCTGTAATCCATGTCAAAGTTAAAATTAATTAAAAATTACGACCTGCGGAACTCAATTGGTTAAGACTGTTTGTTTGGTATCAATCATATCAATGTATCAAACAGTGAAAAGAAACAACATATAGAGCTTAGACAAAATAAGTCTACTGAATTAGCTAACTCGAAATCTAGAAAAATGATTGCCTATTTGTATTCTTAAGTAATAAGTGAAAATATACTAAATAATAGTTGGTGCAACCGTTATAAAATCAGTATTATTATTTTTTTTTTTTTTACAGAAGTCAGTTTACAAAACTGAACCAGTGCACTGATTCAACAATTAATATTTCCTACGCATATTATTTAAATCCATTTATATAATATAACCTATTGATACCTGTCTGTAGAAGGAATTGAGCCGTGGGTATATTCTTTACACGTACTTATAAACGTTAACGGTTATAATAGTCGAATCTATATACATGTATATTATATATTATATACGGCTTGGTCTTCGTACTTATTTGGTGATAAATGACATTGTGGTAACCGAAAACTACTTTGCTAGACTGCAGTGTTGACCACAAATTGGCTGTCCTCCGATTTGATAATTAATAATACGATCTGAACGAGATCATTATAATATGTATTAGTATTTGCATAACTATAATATGTACCAATATGAGTTTTACATTTACGTTACTTAATTACAATATTCACAATAACAACACATTTTTTTTTCGACGTATCTAGATTAAAATATAGAGTTGGTACACGCTCTATATTTAAAAAAATAAAAAAATAAATATCTTCAATAACAATAATATTGTAAGAAAAACCATTACGCGTGGTATGTAATACAATTGCATATAAGAATGCTCGCCTATTTTCTTTTAAGAAATATTATATACGCACCAATACCCAATTTTCGTTTTTAAATATCCAACTCAAGCAATTGTTTTTTTTTAATCAATTTGATTTACGCATGTGTTAAAAAAAATGGTGTAACGTACTTAACTCGAATATTTTTTAGCGTAAGTACTACTTATATTATTGTAAAATACAATTATGTACCAATATGTATATATGTCGCGGCGCAAATATATTTTTTATACAAAAATAATACATTTTCTTACGGAAATAAATAGGTGTGCACATTTATTTTTGTAATTATTTGTTTGTATAAAACATAAATATTATACCTATGTTATATTACTGTTATAATATTAAATTTGCTTTTATATTTTTTGTATATAACATGAAAATATCATAGGAATATTCTTTCAAAATGCATTTGGGTACCTACATTTGATGCATATTGAACCTATCTAATGATAATAGTATTAAGCAGGCGCGATTCGAGAACATACGGTGTATAGGTGTCATTGCAACGGAAACCAATACAGTTGGTATGTATTAAATACGTCCAATACAGAACCTACATATTATTACTCACTACAGTTACTGTATATAGTACATATTTTACACATTTTAAAACGTATTATAATATTATACGTGGTGTTTAAAAATGGGAATTAAAATTAGTCATGACGCGATATTCTTCGTTGCGAACGTGTACCGATACATTGTACCTACTATTATAATATTTATACGTCTATACACTATATATAGTATATACGTTACGAGGTATATATTCTTCATGTTTTATTGTTTAGGTATATATATATATATAAACTATAAGTGTCATTTGCCATAATATACCACTTAAAATACGGTTAACGCGTTTCAAATGTGACAAAACGTATGAACGATTGAACCTTTCGTCGGAACTGTTATTACACGTCTGCACACGTGGTACTCAAAATGTCGTTTTACAAAAATACCTATATTATTATGTGACGAACGGGGAAAAAAATCAACATACAACTATACGAATTTGATGTAGTGGATATTACGTTTTTTTCTTTCTTTTTCTTTCTATATAGTACATCGTCATCTTATATTGTCGCGCGAAAGTAGAACGCCGCAATTTATGAAAAATAAAGGAAAAAGTAGAATATTATTATACTATCATTATAATATTATACTGTACTTCGGATGAGATTATAAAATCCCATGTCACGCATACTATATGTACATTTAACGTGCGTACTGCGTACTGCGGGTCTGCAAATGACATGTATTATAATATAATAGTTTTATGCGTGTACGGCAAGATGGTTTTGGTTACTTGAAAAATTGTATTCCATTCGTGACGTACCTACCTATAAGTTAAATAGGCTATAACCTTACGTCGTATCCTAGCTACAAACACACACGCTTGCCTAGTGCCTACATGTATGCAGTTGGTATACAGGCTTATAACCGTACACACATATTGTGTTTATTGTATACTTGTATTTAATTTGTTCTGCGATTTTGTGTGTTTTCCGTAATGCTCACAGGGCAAAGGCTAATTAAATTAAAATATTTAGTTTTACCAGTTTTACTATTTTAATGTATTCTACATATTGTTAACATATTTCGGTTGCATAAAAATTATTTGAATACGAGTAAAAAGGACGTCTTTTGATTTGAGTGCAATAATAACGAATCATATAGAATCCGAAAACGACTCTGCAGCTTAGGCTCGATTTGTAGTTTGTACTAATATTTTGAACGCTCGTAAAAACTGTTTGAGATGATCGATCAGTTTTATTATTTTTTTGTACGTAGTCGTAAATACTTAAAATATTTATACTAAATTATTATTATGTTATCTTACAACATTTTCAGAGTAACTAATTAATATTATATTTTTATTAAAAAGAACGTAAACATAAAACAATGATCGAGTCCAATCGTTTTAATGAAATGAAGGAAGAACGCGAGTGTCGTGTACTGTTATATTTTTGAGAATAACTTATTAAACGCACCTAATATAATGTATGGTTTCGTGTTACCCTCGCCAAGTGTATAAATTCATACAGGATGTTTAATTAGTATGGATAATATTATTATTGTTATTATTATTGCATCATGTTATGAAGTATTTAGGCTTGCAGTCCACACTTTTTGAACATGAACATGCTGCATCTTTTACCAGTACCGTTTCTAAAAAGTGTTTAAATGTTGTTCACTATAATTAATGTAATTATTTCCCTTCAATATAGTTATAATAGATTCACAGTTAATTGTAGTAATAATTGTATACAACTATACGTACGTCATTTTTTTGTTTTTTTTTGTATCATATTCTACTAGCATTTATGCAGTTATGCTTTATTCGTGTGTATATATTATAAAGTTCGGTAAGAACTTACATCTTTTAGGCATAGTAATACTGGACGGTAAAATTGTCTCAAAATTCGACCGATTTACTTTTTTATTTAAAACTATTTTTAACATAATTATAAATGTAATTATATGTTTTTGGGATGGTTACTGGATATGCATTTGTTTGAAAAATGTTGCCACTAAATAAGAACATGTTCGTGCTATTAAGACTGTTTCCATATTATTAAGACTATTGCAGGTCCTAGGCATTTTTTTTTTATTGAAGTTAAATGTTTACTAAGTTTTGCATAATATCATATACTCTAATTTAAGTTATTTTAAATACATATATGTTATTTGTACTGTTCAATACGTCAGCTAAAATGATTGTTTCTCGTATTTATAATGTCAAGTATATAATCTATTCAAGAAAATCATTATTAAAAGATTTTCCTGGATTCTATTACTATTTTTAGGAATTAATGTAATTATCATTCGTGTACACGAATAATACATATTTACGAGCAGTTTAGCGCTCTACAATGTTAATATACAATTACAAGATAAATCATTAATTTTAAATGGATTTTGGTATTTACCTATTTAATTTGTTATGACTGTAATAATTGTGTTTAAATTGCCACGTTGGATTATTTTATTACATTAAAAACAATAGACAACGCCTCAAGCATTAGCGAGAATTGAGAATTTGAGCATGGTACTCGTGGTGTTACCTACTTGCCAGATTGGTATCACTTAATAGTTAATAATGTATTGACCAAATTAAAATAATAAACTAGAAGATATTATATTGTAGTTTAAGCTGTGTTTCATCAATGAATTAAAACCACGATATCATGTACACCGCATAACACTGTAAAAAAACGCAAGATACAATATTAAAGATTATAAACAGTCACTTCAACTATGTTAATTTCAACCTGCTCTATATAAATTGCAAATCAAATATGTTTTATTTACTTTAAGTAGATATTATGCTCGTCCATTTCAGCGAAAGATAGACAAATGTGTTATGTTTTAGAAACAGAGTAACCGCAGACAATACAATTCTTATAATTATTTATTATATATAGTCTTGCCTGAATACCTATACTTAATTACCTACTTAAAAAAGTGAAACCTGTAAATTGATATAAGATAATAACATGTATTATAGAAAATTAATAGATATTTAGGCAGGTAACTAAGGTATGGAGTCGGGCAAAAGGTTTCTTAATATACCTATATTATAAGGCACAATATGATCTTGTGTTGTCCAAAAATGATGGTTTCTACGATGAAACTTACAGATTGAGAAATTTATTATAATTACAAAATAATACTATTATATAATATGTAATATTTTTGTTTATTTTTATTTTTTAATCTATTATCTGTTGCGTATAAGAACAATAAGTGTATTTGACGATGTGCATGTTATATACAGTTATATTAGTCGGTGCAATAACGTAGATTAGATTATCTTAAAATATTAAATCATTGCACGGATTAACGTGCACTATATCTATAATATGTACCGTTTAACTCTTTTACGGTTTACTTTTACCGTACGATGTTGGTACAATGCATTATGCATGATAATATGTATATGCACGTTGGGGGCGAGGAGATAAATCCTATAAATCGCCCTGAACTTCCGTGGTGGTAGGGTAGGGTTGTGCAGCCCTGCAACTGCACTGCGGTTTACACACTGCACATTATAGTCCTTTGTTCACGGTTGTCGATTAAAATATCGTATATACCATGTATTCATGTATATTATGATAATTTATAACTCGGTTGCAAATCACTTGCGTGCATCGGTCGGACGGAGAGTGAAAAAAAAAAAAATCAACTCGGGCTTCCCGAGACGATAGTCTGCCGCTGCAACACTGGCGGCGTGCACGTGGTGCGTACGCTTCGGATTCGCAGCGGACGCGATTATAATAAACATCGCATGATGCGACATACGCGATGACCTTTTTAAAAAAAAAATTTCCATTTCCCCCTCGCGCGCGTAACACTGACCCGGTTTTTCAATAACTCGATCAAAGGGGATATAGCTTGTACGCAGCTCATTGTTCGGATTTGTATAGGTATTATAATTTATTATAAATACGTGTACAACACGCGTGAAAATTCAAAATATAAACACTACGTCGTACGTATATTGTGCGGTGATAAATAAAGTAATACTCCGAAAATCGTCGCGTATCACGACTGCGCCGTGTCGTGCGTGAAATTATTCCGATAATATAGGATATATTTATAAATATTTATGTATATTCTAGATCGAAATTCATCGAAAACAAGTATGCTATAGTGTTACGAGTGTACGGGGCTGTTCAGTAATTAAGGGGATGTTTATCTGACTTGTGTGAAATATGAGTCTGAAGGTGATATAGACTATATCATACTTGTCGAACATTCTGTTACGCATAAGGTAAGGGGCCCGACCACAATTTACCACGTTCAAAATTCGATATTATATACCTACACACTACATTGTATCGTGTTGCTATCGGTTGTGGCGCCACTTATTTTTAAGGCGAGCCAACGTATTTAAAATATGTAGCCATGTTAAATACATACCGAACTCAAAACACTTACACTTTTTGATAACACAAATAATGTGTGTAGTTAAAAAATCTGACAATATCGTTACTTCAATCAGGCATCGGAATGTATACCTATGTGTCTTATCATTTGGGGTCTTGCTAAAATGTTGCCCGAAACGTCACGCCGGATGTCACCCCCCGTCGTCGTCAACCATATCGTTTTTAGGGAAACAGTTAATTTTACTCGTTTGTGCAGTTGTGCTTGACACATAAGTCATAACCAATGTGCCAATATGAATCCGTGTGCACTGTACAGTGCGGATAATATTTCATGTTTTTATTCTAACAACTATTCACGAGCGCAAAGTTAACGTTTACTCGTATTATTACTCAATATTGGGATTATTAACTCTTTACTTGTATATGTTACATATATATATATATACAGCCATAATATTTAACAATTTATCATACACTCTTTCAGTCTTGTACTGAAAAAGCCTATAGGCTATTGCAGACAGCAGTAACAAATAACAAATAATAATACGATAATTAATAGATAAAACTATAGTACAACGATGGATAATTGAAAAATATTGTGTTGGAAAAAATGATAACGACAATTAGTTAGTCACATGAATATTATTAGTAGGTGTATGTACGGAATTTTTAAAAAATGAGTACCATATAACGACATAACGTAATATTTTGTCTAAACACATTTCCGATGAAATAATGAACAGCAATACGAATAAACTTGTTGAAATTCGCACTGAGATTTTCTCGACATCCCATTTAAGGTACCCCGTTCTTATGTTGTTCGAGGATTATTTATTTCATTGTTCGGCACCGACGCGATGTTTATGAATATTTCAAATTACCTACGAGACTGCGTCAAAATGATCACCGACGACGCGCGCAGACACCGCGATGACATTCATCGGTAATAGCTGTGACTAGCTCGTCGCCGCCAAATTACCTATGCGGTGTGTATTGTATGCTTCAGTTGAACGAGTAATATAGACAGGCATATACCTATAATTATTATGACTGCTGCAGCAGAGAATACTGTCGTTTTTCATTTTTCATTTATTTTTTCTTCTTATTTCATCGGTTTTAGTCATCGGCCGCCGTGTCTTTTATTTTCTCGATGTTTGAACGCGCATAAAAACGCAAGCAATTTAATATTCTTAGCAGATGTCTATCTATATGCCTACTTAAGTTTTCGACGACAATTTTACGCGGCCGAAATACACTTTCTATATAGTTTGAAGATTTTTTTTTTTTAATTGGTCGATTAATTTAAACGAACATTATACTATAATTTTAATATAATATATTGAAATGTGTGAAATAAATTCTACGGTGCCTTATAAAAACAGTTTAGAATAATATAGGTAGTTGTATAACTATTAACTATATATTATAATGCATATACTGTTGTGCGGTGATGTGTATTATAATTTAAAACTATTAAACGAAAGTATACAATAACGATTATAAACAATGTGTAACCGAGGCTATTTTCATAACTATTATACGAATATCATATCTATACCCATAAAAGATAACAATATTTATAATTTATTTAATATAGTTAATTACTGACAAACAAGTGTTGTTTTAATAAAACAATTAAAAATAATGAAAATTTCTACCGGCAATTTTAGTTTCTATTTAAAATAATTATAAAATGTTGACATATTATAATTAAGAACATTGTAACCTAAATATTTAATAAGACCGTCGGTTTGTGTTATAAAATTGAATCAAACTAATTAAAGTGCCAACAAATCTAACCCAGTCCATTGATTATCCATTGGTGCACCGTTATATTAATTAAAAAAAAAGTAGAATACTGCTATGTTTATACCGTTTACGAAATCTATCAATCTATGCACAATCGCTGGTCTACGAAATTTAATTATTAAAACCAATAGCATAAGCCATATAATATTGAAAAAACAGTTTTTTTGTATAACAGAACCAAAAACAAAATTAACTTGATGGTTTAATCGTACCTACCTAGTACATACATATATATATATATATATATATGTATACGCTCCGCGGACCCAAAGACTAGATGAAGTTTTCTAAAACGACATTTATGATTATGAATGTATAATTATAGAAATGCAGGTAGTTAGCTTGTAAAAATGTTCTCGTGAAAAGAAAATATACATTTTCAAAATTATTTCTTAAAGTTCACGACACGTACAAAAATAGTCGTGTACATACGATACTATGTTTCATAATAAAACTGTAATATACTATTATTATTTTTAGCGATTTGGCTGGAAGGCCGTGATTATTTTGCGCGGTTGCGGTCATGGCTAGACTAACCTGTTTACGATGATTTTTAAAGTTCATACCTGTTTATCTGATTTGAATGGAAAACGGTAAATCTGGACACGTTAAGGAAACAAATTACAAATACAAGTTTAACGTTCACATAATAGGTATTTGCTGATATTTCAAAAAAAAAAAAGAAACCGTTCACACTGCACCCATTGCTGCTGCTGCAGAGTGCAGGGTATAAAGTTTGATATTTAACATACTTTGAATTAAACAAATATCGTCGCAGGCAATCAGATATCTTCTCATTACAAAATTTGCCATGTTACATACTATACACACATGTTATGTTATGAAAATAATATATTTTAAATTCTAACACCACAAAATAACAAAATTGTATACAAATGAACATATATTTAACATATATTAACATACGATATAGTACATACATAATATTACAATTGAAGTGTAAGATTCACTACATGATTTGTTTCATGATCTTATGATACATGACGTGTCAACAAAAACAAAAACGTATAAAGGAAAAACAAAAATAAAGATACATTCGGTAATATACTAAATTTGGAATAATTATAATTTAAAACAAATTTTGGTTAAAGTAATTAGTTAATAAATCATAAATAAAAATATTTTTATTTTTATTGAATTTATTATGATTGTGTTTTCTTATAACAACATTTATATGTTGATTATATACCTACAATAAGTATACTGACGATTTACAATGAACTTTGATTTTTAAAATTAATCCACCCTTCTCCGTTTAAACTGTACACAAGTATCTCTGTAAGTCTTATTTCTTTGTGGACTATTCAACTCTTGTCTTCTTAGACAAAATTATGCCTAACCTAACGTCTCAGACATAATGTAGATCTATGCTGCGAAAGTATATATTATAAACCATATTGAGTAGCGAGTTCACACTTTACGTGCGTAATTAAGTATTTGCTTACAATTTAAATATAATTAACACTATCTTAGTATAACACAGCTCACTCGACATTAATCCATGAACATGTAACCATTGTCAACCGTGCGTCATCGCGAATAACCGATCATCGCTTGCTCGTTTGTTTGGGTTTTCGACGAGCAAATGGATAAAAGTCGTTGTTATTGTTGGTAATCGACTCGCGAAGACATACGTACGGTAACGCGTATTTGAATGTGTCGTTGAACGAAAACGTAAACATGTATAGTTTTGCGCGAGGAGTATTTTCTATTAGTAAAATATAATGATGGTTTGACACGATTAGTGTTGTGCCTGATGCAGTTTTTGATGAGGCCACTCCATGGCTGGACGCTGAAGTCATTTGTGGAATTAGACATATACACAAAAATAAAAACACAGCGGCGATTAGTGATAGAATCCACTTCTGGGTCATCGCGATAGGTTGCAAGGCGACACAGACACAGACACACACACACACACACACACACACACACACACACACACACACACACACACACACACACACACACACACACACACACTAATTATTATCATACGTAGGTACGATTACCGGTTGTGTTTGGGTGAGAGGATGGAATGGAATGTGTGTTACACAGGCGCTTGTTTGAAGATACACACATGCACACACGTACACGTACAGGTGGGTCAGCTTCATAACGGTAATACAGAATGATCGCATGCCACAACACCATCATATCTAGGTTGTTATAGTACATAATATAATATATGTGTAAGATGTACAAGCACCGCAAAAGTACGTTATAATACCGATTGTTTATGGTCATCATCGTATTGACCATTAACACATTAAGTATTATTAAAAAAAGATTAGATTTCTAACATAATTTTCTATCATAGTCTGAAACCACGTGCATATTTCTATTATAATATTTACCTGTCCATTACATTTAAGTAGCCACGTCGCGTAGAGTACTTATTATTATAGGTACATTATACATCATATTGTATAGAGATAATAGACTGTTTGAGACTAAACTGAAAGAAACTCGCAACGAGATGTTCTTTTTATTTTTATGAAAAAAAGATTTTATCACACATTAATAATAATTATGATCTTATGATTCAACGCAATATTCTATCACTTCTAAGCGTTAAACTCACTAGGTACAATAGAGCGCAAAAAACAATTGATCTCTAGTTGCATTGTTATAACTACGATGTAGATGCAGTATGTTCAGCATGTGTACATGATGTACTTGAACTGAAGTAATTCCTCGGTATGTTATACTTTGATCGTTTAAACTTACTGCTGTCTACTACGTCCAGTTAAACATGATAATTAATCAAAATATAATAATGATATTAATGTTAAGAATTACGGCAACACTATACGGTAATAATTAATTTCGTTTGCATTTTTATTACTATTAAATATTTTTGTAATATTATATTATGTAGCAAATATAGCTGTATATGTTTTAAACATATATATAAATAATAACAACAACAACTAATAATGTTAGATAAAACGTTTGAAATTAAAGCCATAATAATATTATTACAGCTATACTTATACACTTATATAAACGTAATTTTTAATTTCTTTTACGTATTTATAACAAACTAAACTATTGTATGGCGAATTACGTTTTAAACACGATTAGAGAATATAATTCCACGCGCCATTAGACATTAGATTAATGCCATAATGAGATTTAGAAGATTCCTCTATACATTATACATATATACAAATATACAAATAGGTATGTCTGCCTGGTATTATGTTTTCGATCGCAATTTTTCAAGCGAAAACTATCCACCCGAGAAATTTGAAAACAAAATCAATTTTCTAATTGCAAGCGTGGCGAAAAATCAAATGATAAATGTAAACGTAGAGTTTATTCTCATCAAGATTACAGTTATTCTCAAGTACATCTAATGTGGAGTGGTTTCATAACTATGTTGCCGCGTGTATTTTGGTACGCACATTGATCAATGTACGATGACACGAATACTTTTAAGAAAATTAGTAACTGAAAATTACAATACTTGTTTTTAATTTCCTGAATAATATCTTCGGAATGTACACAGTACCGTTGACTCACACTCACTAGGATATGAAAGTATACGCAGACACACAGCAGTATAGGTACATTAGGTATACCCATTGGGCGGATTGAAAATTGGAATTTCACGTAGGAACAAATTAATTGTACATCATACAGAGAATGTTATGTTTTCGAAAGTATTACGTCTTACGAACACGGGTAATGTGTTAACGATTATTTTGGACTTGGTAATTTCATAACGAATGAGTCATTTTATTATACAAGCCACCTTTATTCAAATAAATAAACTAGATATGACGTTTATTGTTTAAAATGTTTGTGAAAATAAAATGAAGTAGGTACCGGTAAGTTCATAAAAAATTACGCACTGCCAATGGTGTTATTCGTGAGTTATACTATAATAATTCAGTGAACATTGAAAATACATTTTTTTTAATAGTATTTTTTCTGGATAATGCTATGTATTACCTAAATCCTCTTAATGTAACATATGGGTGGTATAAGCGTAAGAAAGTTAAACACGAGTATGTTTTGTACTGGTTTTCCCGCAGGAATTTCCGATTTGTCGTAAAAAAAAAAATAGAAAAAAAGTTAACCATCCATTATTATTATTATTATTATTATATATCTATACCGGTCTATGCTGAAGAAAGTCATTATGATCGCTTTCCCTCGTTCCACGAAACTAAATAGTATGCACCGACTAATATTCTTCTATAAGAAGGTTTATAATTTTTAGTCTTGAATTAAAAATATATGGTGGTCATTGGAATAAAACATCCAAACATAATATGCATAATTAATATTTTAAGTAATGAAAAAAAATTAAACAGTCGTTTATTGAATAAACCGCGTGTAAAGTGTGAAGATGTGTAAGTGCACATTAATAAAAAAGTAATATTAGTATTAAAACAATATTTAATGAAATGTAATCAAAATAAACAAATACTTAATATATTTAATTACAAAATCATGTTTCTTTTCTACAAAGCCTTGTATTTTAAGTCTAGATGAGCGACGAATAATAAATTAATATACCTATCAGTATTTCTGGAAGAAAACGATTTTTTTCGGCAACAAAAGGATACGCTGACACGCATATTGTAGCAATTATAGCTGCATTTATTTCGCCTGAAAGTTAAAAGCTGTCTAAACTAGAATACTTAAGCCTCAAACTATGAAATTACAAGTATATTTCAGGAAAATTTAAAGAAAAACATGTAAAACTGCTACATTTCCGGTAAATTTGATATAGGTGTGACTTGTGAACAATGGTTGAGCATTGAAAATTATAAACGTTTATTATTGATGTAATTAAAAATGTCATACACTCCATAAATACTATCATATAACTGAATTCAAATACTGATTATAGGTACCTATATAGCAGCATATAACATATGTTCAATAAAAATTAATATTGTGATCATTATTTGTACTTATAAAAGTAACTATCTAAAATACATTTTCACAAAAACGCGGGTAACATTTCAAAAATTATTGAAAAAAAATTAATATTACGGCTAATGAAAGTAAATATATATTATCAGTGATATTTGCCAATATTCAATACATGATACAATAAATTATATGGGTTTGAATCGTTTTTCTTGTTATAATAAATGTCATATACCTTTGGCAGTCCATTGTTTCATCAAAACCGGAACTCCGTAGGCCATTCAGTATACAAGCGACGTAGGTAATTATAGCACTTTGATTTTATAAAATGTTTTCTGGTATAATTGTATCGAACGTACAGAAAACATCAATAATTGTACGTGTCATGAGTCAGGCTTAAAATTATTTTTGAAAATATTCTTAAAAATGTATTATGTAGTGAAAATCAAATTACATTTTTGAGATCTTTTCCGTTATCTGCCACCCTACACTACTGTTTTCGGAACATTTCGAATCAAATATTTCGAACCCTTCGACTGCATTTATTTTGTCTATTTCTATTTATTATACCAGCCTAATACTTGCCCGTATAAATCTAATACGGCTGTAAGTAAGGTTAAATTAGTAAAGTTAATGGTGGTTTGACGCGTTTAGGTGCGACCCTTAACCTCTCTTCGCGAGACATTGTTTACGGGAAGAGCTGGTGACAACTGGTAGATGTCGGGAAAGATTGTTTTTGTATGACACGTAACTTTACAAATTAAAATGAGACCAGCATTTGCTTTAAAAAATTGTGATTACATAATTTTATTATTTTGAGTTACTTACTTAATGTTTTCGAATAATTATTCTAATCAAATAGTAGGTATATGTACTACAATGTTTACGTTAACAAGTTATGAAATGTATGTTACGCTTTTACTAATAATGTCATTGTTTCTGAATAATTTTTAATAATTTACAGAAAAAAGTGAAATCATCTATAGTTTTCCTCGCATAATACATAACATGTTATGAATTATGACGTATATTTGGAATAATTGTAAGGAAGTTCGTAGGGAAAAGATCGTATGTGTTTGACAATTTAATATTCATGTACGCTAATTTTCCACTGGTTAACTTTCAGTACAGTATATAGTATTTCACCACATGCAGCATCTTTATAGTAATTAGAGATCAGTACTTAACTAAACAATAACAATTGTGTTTGAAAAATCTAAATGACGATTATGCAAGTATTATATAACGTTTACAATAACCAATTATTAATTTTATTCAAGGCATAATTATTATTATTTTTGTAATGCGTTTAGAGCAACTTTGTTTTTACCGTATTCCGAATCATGAATGTTTAAGGTGTACCTACCTAAAGTGAGTACAAAAATGTATACTATTTTTACATGGATAGTTACTGAGAATGTTATTACTAACTATTTAAATTACTGCAAAAGTATGTTTACGGTTGAAATAAACAAATTTATCATTCCACAATAAAAATATAGTAAAAGTACCGTACAAACAACTTATACTATTTTTTTTAATATGCTGAAGAGCGATTTATTTTCGTTATACAGTTTAAATATACGTATTCTTTTTCATTACACCTTCTTTAAGTACTGGAAATGCGGCAAGATTTGTTTACAGCATGCTTTTACATATTTTCATGATTTTGATCAATACTTTTTGAAGTTATTAATAAACAGTTTCATGCATCATATTCCTCTACCTAAATATTGGAAAACGAAAACAAGTTATTTATTAGACAGGTATTTATGTAATTTCTTAATAATTTGTTTAAAGTGCATTCAAGAAGCATACGAAAAGAAAAAATAAAAATAAAAATAAACGGTTAAATCCACTCCGTATTTGTTTTGCACAAAATCTCTCCTAATTTTGGACAAAGCAAGTATTTCACTCGGAATCGTCCAAATATTAAAAAAAAGAAATATAATAATTTCTCTCTAAGTTTATGACAATGTTAACAACGAGATAGGTGAAATGTGTCTAATAATAAATTATATACCCATGGACTTCTAAAAACATTTTAGCAGCAGGAAGAAATCAAAGAAATGTATAAACAGTAAAACAAAATATCTTTTTATTTAACAACCTTACTTTATATATTTTGTGATTTCTTATGTAAAACTAGGCCAACGAGTGACGTGGAAATTTTTTTAGTAGTTCCGGAAATTTGGTAAAAGTTCAGACTAGTTATGCATATTATTATATCGATTGTCATTTTTAAGTTGAGATTTAACAATGATTCAATACTCACAAAGCATTTCTATGGAAGTTTTCAGAAAAAATTTGAAAACTCAGTGGCAGAGAGCGGAGTATAGATGTCTTATTTTCCTTCCACGAAAATATACGTATATCCATAATTTTTTTTTTTTTTAATATAATACATAATTTTACGAAATTTTTACAAAAATATAATGTATAATATCTATTAGAAAAATGCAGATTATATATTTATGCAAAATAAATTCGGAAAAATAGACTGTATCAGTCTGTACTCTTTAACATTAAAATACTAAATATAAGAAAATCACTACGCACAGTGAGATTCAGAAATATTATAAGAATCATAATAAATAACCATACAACTACTTAACAATAAAATATCTGTTTCTTAATATTATAACAATACAATTTACAGTTTATTAGTCACAGCATTTTAAAACTTTATAAATCCACTTAAATAACTTGATTCGAGTAATATGTAAAACAAGAAGGATTTTAAATAAATGTATTTTCAGTTTATACGCTAATTTTGCAATAAAATAACTACATAAGAATAATTTATCATATGATCCTAAGTATTTTTTTTTTTTTGTAAAATACATTGCATCAATAATTCAATAATTATAAAAATTATAATAACGTTCGTAAAAACTATGACCAAATAGAATAATTTCGTCTAATTTACTATCGAAAATTGTCTTAATTAATGTCTTCAGTATTATACAATTAATTATCATAAGTTATAACGGATGTAAATAAGCAGCGAATTCAATTTGCTGAAATCCGTTATTACAACATTTTCATGTAAATATATTTTATTTTACGATTACATTATATTATAATTTATATCTATTAATTACCATTAACTAGTTTATATATAATATAAATAAACTATGTGACTGTGATCTACAAATTAATTATCATAGATATTTATCGGCTGTCTAAAATTGGTTTACAAATATCGGTTTGATTGTACCTGTAATATCATCGATGTATATGATTATTATAATTTGTCGCTGAAAAATATAATATAATTAAGATAAATATAGATCAGTATAAGTTGACATAAAAACTATGTTTTAGTGACAATGTGTATTCTGAAAAATGTGCTGAAACTAATCCAAAACTCAAAGAAATTATATGTACACAACGAATGTTGTGCTCATGGAAACAAAAAAATATATTTTATTTTGAACTTAAACTTAAGATAACTTAGCTTGAACTTAATTATAACTGTAACTATTGATTAAATCGTTAAAGTTATTATAATTTGAAAAGAGTACAGAAATACAATTTGATGAGAATAGAAAAATTATATAAAGTTTTATAAACTCAATTTTTTTTTTCATTTCAGTGATTAATTATTTATAAATATGTACATTAATAGTTTTAATCGAGAACAAATACTATACGTCAGATGATATAGGATGTGAAGGTTTAAATATATAACACTAATTCCAATGCATATCAATATTTTGATAGTTTTTATGTTTTATGTACACGTTTAAGGTCCTGTTATTATGTAAAATATGTATTGTGTTGTTTATAAATGTATTTTTTATGTTTAGACTGAGTTAGGGGGGAGGGTCTACGAGTAAAAATATTATCTTATACCATTCATAAAAAGTTGAGTGAATGTTTTGTATATTATACATACATAGGTATTTCTACATAGATATACATTAATAAATATGACGGTAAATATGTACACTATATACATATGACTATATGAGTAATACGCATAAAATATTTGAAAAAAAAAATTGTATTCGGATATAATTACGTCTTAATTTTTTCTCCCGTAGAAATAATTTGAAAATAAATATAACGATGTACCTACGGACGCAACGTATCGTAAAGAAGAAGAAATGGTGGTGGTGGTCGTGAAATGTGGGTCACCCGCGGTGGCCGGAACAAGTTCAAGGAGGGATTGCCGGAATGAGAACCGGTTGCATTCTGTGCAGGGGCCATTTACCTTCCGTCAGTCGCGTAAGTAACCATCCTCCGGAAAGGAAGTTAAATATTTCTGAATTGAGGTTTTCGTCTTAAGTCACACCGACTTTTAACTTCAATAGAACACATCACGTTTTGCTGTAGTCGTTGACGACTGAAAGAAAAAAATTATTTGGAGACTTGAACGCAGGTAAGAATATGTTATGACAATTATAAAAATTCTGTTCATACGCATTCAGTACTATATCCTTCTTTCTTGTTAATCAAAACATTATAATTTTTATGAATTTCATAATTTCGAAAATAATAGTAACAGACGTGAGTCGTCTTATGATGCGAATATGTACGGATAATTTCATTTATATGTTTCATATGCTTATAAGTCCGTAGATACTAGCTATTCAGATATAGCAAATGAAAATAACATAGATACATAAGTTATAAATAAAATATGTACTACTTTTGCGAGAGACTCTTATGATTTTTATTCGCGAGTCTACTTAACATAATTTCATGTACTCCCCAAGTGTAAGATGTTTTATCGCAATTGATATTTTATTGTATTGTAGAACACAAGAAATTAAAGTTAAAAAAGTCTCATGCAAATACACTGTACGCTTTTGTACTTTGATTATGTTATCGATTGTTGGACGAGCGTACACCAATCTATTTCATATTATTTCGTTTTTTCGGACAAGGATATAATATAAAAAAAAATAACCATTTTCAAATAAGGTACCAATTCGTTGTAACTTAATACTTAGTACTTATCGTTGCTAGGAAATATAAAATAATATTATAATATTGCGGTTTGACGATAATATAGGATAACTGTATTGGATGTATTTATCTAACGGTACACGTGAGAATCTTTATCCGTTACAATGTAAGGCACGTATAATCGTGGATTAAAATATATTAGTACGTTATGTGGAAGACACGGTGAAGAATATTATAATGTAATAGTATGTGTAACGTTTGAATACAGCGCGTGGAGTTTTTTACCGGGTGTACGGTGTACGTGCACCATAATATAATAATGATTGACGCGACGACGCCGTGGCCGCGTACACTGTGGGACTGTGTGATGAGGTCGCGGCGAGATGATTTCACCGCACTTTCTCCCGGCAACTATGTGTCATAGGCGTATACATATCGGTTCCAATTACGAAGTGAAATTTGTACAGAGAAAAAGAAAAACGTCCGCCGCCGACAAGGTTTCGGTCGTGACACATACGATACCGGCGCGGCGAGGACGGCGTTCGATGAGTGTCGTCGACCGTTTTTTATCGACCCGGCGAATACAATCAAAACGTCAGAACCGTGATAACATTGTAGATGTGCAACGCGTGCAATATATTTCACATCGATATTGCCGCTCGACATGCATTTCGAGTTCGACCGAAGCGTTTACGCAGTGGGACTTATATAGGAAATGTAATGCGCACACGCGCATGAATTGTGCACCTGGTTTTAGGTCAATGAGGTATAATGAAATGAGTTATGAGTATGAGGAAGTAAAAACGACGACGGAACAGTCTTTAAAAGAAAAAAAAACTATGGTATTCGCTATTTAAATGAAAGTAACTGACTGGACTATGTGGGTTACTTGGTTATCGTTGCGTGTGCGTGACACCGGCAATGCTGGTCAAGGTTAGGCGTGGGCCACTTTTGGTCGACGGTTGCATTCCCAGATCTTTGACACAATTATTTTAATAACGACCATTTTTTATATTTTGTAGGTTAGTAACGTTAAGTATTTATTTACGTGAAGTGCACTGCATATACTTATACAATGTATATATATTTATATATTATATATTATAAATATATAATGTATTTAATGATATTATTTTGTTTAACATGCATTATCTTAGACTCTGAGAGAAGTCATCAGAGCCCATTTCCTATTTGGAAAAACGATTAGAATTTTGTAAAAAGAAACTTTTTTAAGATACATAATTACTAATTTTTATTATTGAAATATATGTACTTTTTTAATATGTAAGATATTAATGTAAAATTGTAATAAATATAATATATTTAAAATCATTTTAAAATTCACTATATTAACGTTCATTTAAATTAAATAACATTGAATTTCATATTAACAACAATTAAACGATTACTGCTCAACATTTTCAATGCTTGGAAATCTTATACCATCAATAATAATTACATATATAGGTTCGTTATTAGTTATTAGTTATTACCGATAATATTTTATGATATTTATTCTTAATACTTGCCTGCGTGAAATTCATATAATGTAATATATATATATATATATATATATATATATATATATATATATATATATATATATAGGTATATATATAATTTAAAATATCCAATGGTGACTTTTTTATTAAGTATAAATTTGTGTGAAACATATTAGCGATTATGTATTCAGTCAAACACATTGTATTAACTATTTCAAGCGATTTACTAATGTATTTGAGCGAATGTTGATACCTTATATTTTGCAAATTACTAGAGATATTTAAAGTATCGTAAATATTAAAACTAAAATTATGAAATGTCTGCGGGCTTAGTTGGTTCTATTTTATGCCAAGATTGGCATACTAAATAATAAAATATAAAAATAACACAATTTAGTATATAATTTAAAAATATTAATTCAATTCTAAAAACGATTCTAAGTTGCAATGTTTTTAAAATGTTTTCTAAATTTTGAAACTAAATCTTATGTACCTATAGTAAAATATGAATATTCAATACGATTTCTACAGTCTTCATTTATCATAATTTTATTGTAGAACAAAGTCACAGTAAATAATGACTTAATGACAAGTTTACTTTACATTTTTTTGTTCTTGAGGCTATTTTTAAAATAAAACATTTGGTAATTTGAATAAAAGTCACACTAAAAAGTAATAGAAAATATAACATTCTAGAACTAATTGAACTCTTCTTTATTTAGGTATGAAAATCTTAATTGAAATAAAATACTTAACGTTATAACTATTATATTACATTTACATGTACGAATTTAGAATGGTCAGTATTTCTATAGACACCAAGATTCTTTTTCTTGTTCATTTGACTATAATTAAAATGTAATCCGTTGAATTAGGTTAATTACAATTTGTATGTGAATAATAAGTACAATAAAAACAACTATGTAAACTATAATTATTTTTGTTTATTCGTGAACATCAAATCCATTGTCTTGAGAGTAGGTATACAGCCTAATTTTATATGCCAACATTAATACAATAGCTAATCATTTCGTTCCATTATTATAAAAATTAACTCATAGAAAACAACATTTACGTTCAAGCTATCTGAATGACATACATTATATTGCTATAAGCTCATCCATGGAATGCATACAAAAGTAGATATTATATATCTATTTTTCTTTTTAAAACAATTGATTTGACACGTTTTTACTTTTTAGATAGAATCGCCTGCCTGTATATCATGTTTACTTTCTAAGTGTCTAGACGGTATAAGGCTCATTTCACACGAGCGATATTTCATCGTACGATTTATTTATGTATTATATATATAAATTATATTGTATATAAATGAATCCTACGACAATACAATTAAATGTAGGTATTCTAAACTATTATCGGATAAAAAATATGTATATATACATCAATGTTTCACGGTCTAATGCTAAAACCGCGACGAAAGTATTTCTTTCTCTTATCGAACATCGGAAAATAATCGCGTGAACATGTTTGGTAGGTATCGGTCATCAATACATTATATACAAGTACTATCAATATCTTAATGGTAATGTTGAGTTGCTATAGAAATTGGTCAATCGATTCCTGACCTACACATCTATTAACCCAAACGACATATTTTGTTATTTAAAAATATATTCACGACCATCATATACCATACATGGCTTAATAAATTAGAATACGTTATATTCGAATTCATGCAATTTAAATAAATACTGATCATAACAAAATAATTTAAACTGTTACTATACAATTATTTAAATACATTTAAAAACTAATGTAAATAATTGTTTTAAAAATGTTACAATATAATATCGGTTTGTCGGATAACATCAATTTGAAAGTATATTTTTGTATCAAAATCAAATATAATAAATATCTGGTTTGGGTTAAAAACTATTGTATCGATATTGACTACACGAAAGTAAAAAATTAAAAACATTCTTCGTAAAAAAGTGCCTACTTAGAAGTATTGCATATACATACTTATATTATAATATAAATCAAATAAGTTTTGAAAAGAGTGAGTAATAATTATAGTTATTAATTTTTGAAACGTACTCTCTAAAATGGCTAGAAATTGTTCTTTTATAATAAATGTATGAAATAAACGATTCACTTTAAATGTTGATAATTTAATAAATAATATTACATTATTAAAATTAAAAAAATAGCTTATTAATTAAGGGATGGTGAATAAATTCTTAAAGGTATTCTTATTTTTGTTCACATCATTTTTTTGGATAATTTTAAAACTAGTCTCGTAATAGTAATAATCACGAGCGATGTATCATTGCTAATAATACATATTGATGATCAGGGTCATTGGCATTGACGTGTAAAATGCAAGTTTCTTGAACTCTGAAATAACTAATAAAACAAAACATATTACAAGTAGAAAGTTGCACAAATAAAATATATTGAATAATAAATATTGTAAAACCGGTTTGCAGATATTGTTTGAATGTTATTATTACGAAAATATATAACAATATGAAAAAAAAAGTTAACGGTTTTATTTATACCTATTGCGATTCGTAATGATACTCACTTATAAAAAAAAAAAAATACTCACTTATGAACAGAAAAGTAATATAAAAATATTTAAACATATTGATAAATATTAAAACACATTATTTCATCAGCTATTTTTGAAAATAATAAATAATAATATATTTTAAAATGTTAAATTATAGTTTTTTAATTTTTAATTTTAATTATTATTTAATATAATAATTATATTAAGACAAGCAGTTTATATTATTATTATTATTATGTTATATTTTCTTATACATCTTCTATGTTTTGATTCTTCACTTCGTTTTCTATTTTTGCATAAGTTCGACTCTAAAATTAGTTCAATCAATTATTTAATGCCTAATTCGTGAGTAATATACAACAATGTTCAAATAAAAATATTTTTCCAGATTAAATTATGTCCAACAAACAGGCCATAGGATGGGCCTTTCTGTGCCTGGTGGGAACCACATTGATGGCACCAGCGTTTACGTATCCACAAGATCATCGTTCTCAAGTACAAAGTCAACAAGAATCACAACGCCCTGTATACACAGGAAATTATCCAGTGTATCAGCCTGAACAGGATGCAAGAAAATTTGTTGAAAAACCAAATGCTAGCAAAAAAGTAGTGTCGTCGACAGGAGTTGTAGAAGATCGTAATGATTTAGATGACGTACAAACTAATTCTATATCGGTATGATATAATTTTTAAATTATAACTGTGTTATGCCATTTTTAACTGAAATGTATATTTATTTTAAATTATAGCAAGAAGGCGCTGGTGGTTTTTCGTGGAGTAGCGTATTAGGAATGATTATGCAAATGCTGTTCAACCCTGCTAGTGCAGCCGCCGGACCAAGCAAATCAGATGTTTTAGATGGTGACCAGGTACCAATTTGTTGAAAGTTATAGACGTTAAAATTTGAATAAACAATAATTATTTCTATAATTTTAAATTTCAAAACATTATTTTCAGGCTATGGCTCCAACATCTCCTTGGGCTAATTTGTTATCTGTAGGTTTGAAAATTTTGACCGCATTTTTGGGTGGCGGCAACGTAGCGGGAGATGGAATTGACAAAGTTGATAACTCTTCGCCCATGCAGGTAATAATTCATTTTAATGAACACAAATCACAATGTATATAAAACATAAAAGATGGTTCATTATTTTTAAATAAGTATTTCAATGGAATTTATTTTTAATATTTACTATTTAAAATTATTTTGAATCATCTTTTGCAAAAAATGTATAAATAAAAAGTGGACCGGGGAGTTCAGTATTCAAAAACTTATATTTATAATAGTTAATACCTTCTATACTCTGTCACTATTATGTTAAAATACTATTTTGTATAAATACTAAGCTTCTGAGATAATGCGTACATAATGTTATTGAATATATTATACACCTAGTTTTAAGTAAATGGAGGTAATATGACAGAATTTATCACTTATTTACGTGAATATATTTTTCAACGAGAAAAATATTTTCTGACTTAAATATATTATAATACTGACTCTCATTATTTTACCTTTAAGTAAAGACAGCTGATAAATACTTATTTGCTTATCTATTCTATGTAGTTTTTCTTGGGATGTTTCTCTAAAAATGTTTACGTATATAGCAATTATTATGTACATACACCTATAAATTAATAGATTGGAAGACACTTATAAAAATGTCTCAGAAATAAAAGTACAGAAAAAAAAATAAAATATGTTACATTGTAATATATGTAACATTATATTTGTATACTTAATATTAGCTTTGAGTCCCCGGTCCTTAGGATCAAAACATGCTTTTCTTCTTTTTACAAATATTTAATAAATTGGTATATGGTGGCACGGTACGTAGGGTGTATTGGCGGCGGTCTTATCTACAGTACTCGGCAGCAGGGATCCCGATCAAGTGGCCACCATGGCTAAACAAGCTGGAGAGGTAAGATACCCACACACTGCTTTAGCTACCACCCAAACTAACATTTTTTAAACAATAATTTTGTGTAAGTTTCTCGCAAGATTCAAATGTGTTAAATAAATATATTGTATTTACAGTTCATCAATATCGTTGTGAATCTTTTGGATGCTCTCAAGACATCTTTCAGTCACAGATCTATGTCAGCAAGATCTTTGGGTAAAAAGGACACTATGTCTGATGCTGCTGTAGCTAGCTTATCTATTTTCAAAGTAAGATTTTGATGTGTAATAATTAATATATTTATATTACATTATGCATGTGTCATGCCTAATATATTAATAAAATGTATATGATTAATATTTTAATAGTTTGAAATATTGTATAATTAATTAGGGTTACATGAAAACAATGAATACGGCAAATGACGTTTGCGCTCAGAAGTTTGTATGCGAAGCAAACAAAGAATGTTCAGGTGAAACATCAAGTTCTAGTGCCATATACTGCCAGCTCGGAACGTAAGAAAAATTTGAATAATTTAGTTTTAATCAAAATATTGATGGGTTTATATTTAATAAGTATAAATTGTGATAAAATATATGTGGACTTAATAATCTTAAATCCATAATAAAAACATAAATAAATTGTTTTAAATTTTAGATACGCCACAAGTTTCTTATTACAAAGGACTGGAAATGCACCTTTCGAAGTATATTATGATGCTGGCAGACGTGGACGATCTGGAGATGACTGTCGTCAACTCTACTTGGCCTGTAACGAAGTCTAAATTTCACCCTTCACAAAAATGAAATAATAGTATTTCCACTCAAAAATACCTTATCTTATCAGTTTCATATTTCAACTTCTAAATTCCAACCTTCAATTCCATTCCGATTAAAACAAAGATCTCGTCTCTAAATTGAACCATTAAACTACACAATGGATCCGCATATTGGTTTCTTTAGGATAATCTTTTATTACATATTTATACATATGCTTTTTTTACTGAGTATTTTACTTTATATTTATTCCTATTGTTTGTATAACAATACACTTTGTACCATAGTAGTCTGACCTATTAATTATGTATATTTTTTTTTAATTATTTATACTTTATTTATTTTAATTTATTGTTTTTTTAATAAATTATTATAGGGATTACTTTTAAAAAGAGTTCTTTAATTATTTATTTATTTATTTAACGCCAATATCGGCTTTAATTAACAAATTAATATTATGGTATAATAAATATTATTAAGCTATCGCCTATATATAACGTAATATATAACAAGTAGATAACAATATTAAAAGAATATAAGTAAAATGTGATTAATATAAAACTATAGAGATAGTAAATGAGGAAATGGCTAATGTAGGAAGTGTTTAGGAAACGGAGAATCCGGCGAAGGGATGATTGTAGTTGTTGTTTATGCGATGAGAAGTTCCATGGAATAAAGAATGGTCTCTAATTAAGTGGACAAGAACACGAAAATTTATTTAGGAAAGAAGATCGGGGTCATCGTCTGAACCATTTAGAAGTGAGAAGATAAAAGAGATACTTGACGGTGATAAGCAATAGTAGGGATATTTCAAGACGAATGGATGGAGGAGTACTCAAGAGGAGGGTGTACAATATTTTAACTCTCTCGACGTGAAGTTGGTCCTTAGCTAAGTATAGGTGCCACACAACTACCCCATATTCTATAAAATTATAACTTATGTGAATAAAAATTATAATAAAAATTCAAGTTAAAATAAGGTAGGTTCAATCATGAATACATAAAAAATAATCAGTCTCAATAAAATATATAGTTAGAAAAGAGTTCTACCTGGTATATTATTCTTGATATAAAATTGTTTAAACTATTAAAAATATTTAAAAATGTGTAAGAGTTATATTTTATATATGACATACAGAAACACAGAATTTAAATTGATTTAAATTTGAAAATATTAAAACATTTTGTTATTATCTTGAAAACAATGTAGACTTAATTTATTAATACTAATTATTTGGTAAGATGTTTTTAAAATGATCTATACCTACCCAATTATAATGAATAAAACTTACAATTTCAGTTTTAAAAGCTTATTCCATATTCTTCAATATATTGCACGATAGAACATTGGTAGAGATAAAATCGTTGGTTTTTGTGATTTGTCCATCTAATTTGGAATCAATTTTCAAGAGATGATTTATCAATGAAACCATTTCTGTGTGCTTATATATGTTTTTTGCGTCTGTAGAGCGTAATATTTTCGAAGCTATGTAATTTTCTAAGATTGTTTCATCATTATTTACACATTTTTCTTCCTGTAGATATTAAATATATATTATACTATTATAATAATATAGTATGATGTTTACTGATTTATTTTTATTTTGGCTTGTCTTGTTAAGTCATTAATTTAAAAAACTTGTTATAATAATATGTCCGTATTCATCATATCCTTATTAATTACAATATTAATGAAATCTACTAAATGAAAAACATGATTATGGAATATATTCGAAATGGAAAAATATGATGTTTCCTACATTTTCAAGATTACTGTACTCTGGTACATTGGTAAGTATAATTATAAAATCTTCCACCGGGACCTAGGAGAAAAGATTATTATGTTCGTACAGGGTGATCTTTTTTAATAAGAATATTTATATAATTAGTTATTATATAATCAGTAGCGTATCCAGGAATTTCATATGGATATCCGGGGGTAGAGCGGTAAATAAATCCATGGCCGGGGAATTATAGAGTACAACCTGATAAATTCTAATAAGAACAAAGAAATTGTTTTCTCGCTTCACTTGAAACGCCACTGTTTAATTTTTTCCCATCGTTACCTAGTAATTTCAAGATTTTGATAAACTAAAAATTATTATTCTACTTATTTTATGCTCTTTAATGTATGGTTTTACCCCCCCCCCCCCCCAAAAAAAAAAAACTATAACGGCTTATTTGTAGGTAGTAGGTACTAGGTACACAATAAAAAACATTTTATAGATGAACCTTTTTTGTTAATTTTTATTTCATTATGGTATAATATACTGTAGATATGCACAAAATTACTCTGTATATATATTTTTTATGACAAAAATATTTTGAGCTATTTTTTACAGGTACTCTTATATTTCATGCTTTGTATTTTTATAGCAAAACAATTACTTAGGAAAAAAGATCAATGAGGGGATATAACTCCTCTCTTCCCTCTCCCCGGACACACCACTGTTATTCATACATTTATAAAAATGTCACTAACAAACTATAGTTCTACTTTTTTTTTGAACGGAAGTAATTTATATTTTTAGTTTCATGCTCAATAACAACGTTTTCCTGAAAATAACTACAAATTTGTCATATTCATAATTGTCGTCGTGAAAATGTAAACATTTTTCATTTGTGTTATTTCATTTTATTTTTATATTGGTGCATTTTTAACACCTTATGATATTTTCGTAAATCAAAGCCGTCTGTGAATATTAGAACTTATTATACAATTTTCCTACCGGAAAGAACTTGTATTTTGAAATTACTTATTTTATTTATATTAATAATATTAGAAATGTATTTTTTTTTAAAATTATTTATATAGTGAATACTACTTTGCTATTATTTTAAAGTACTAACGATTAATCAACCACACAACAATTATATTTTTAGTTTTATAAATTATGATCGAGCAATTAACTTACACAGAATTTATTCAAATCCAATAAATTCAAAAGTCGGTTTTCTATCGAATATTGAGCGTCAGTCGTATTCATAACCTATATAATACAGGACATTAAAATTCAAATACATTTTGACCAATGATGCCAAAAAAAAGTCTACACAACATAACATCAATATGTATGTAATAATAGTATATGCATTAAAGTATAGTTAATTATATCATGGATCCCCGTACTATAATATGTATAATACCTAAATACCTACTCCTACAGTGTCGAAATAGGTTTGTCTGAATGTCGGATTTAAGCTATCGCGAACGATGTCTGTGACTGAAACGGCAATTATTCGACTAAGTTCAACATCGGTTTTCTTCTTTTTAGACAAGGGCTTGGTTGACTTATACATGTTAATGATGTTTAAAAACAATTAGGACGATTAGGATACTATAAAGTATAAAATACAAAAGTAGCTGGTATGTATAGCTAATAATTATAACACGTATGTACCTAACACAATCTAAATAAATCACGTTACAGAATGCAATACATTTTACTTTTCGTCAAAGAGAATATAAAAGGTTTGCGCCACGGTCTTGAAAGATCCTCAACGACCCGCAGATTGCACGGTTACGGCTTTATTTGTAACCTGAATAATATTATAGGAACTCACGATTACCAATAAATACAGCTGTCGCAAAATACTCTATAGAAGGTATTCCTGTTTTCCATGCTCTTTGAACCAAATATAATTGGTCACTATATTTGCTTATACAGTAAACCACTAACCAAGTACCCACTACAGCATAGAAAAGAGATTATACTACAGGCACTAGAACTAGGGCATAAATGAATACTGGATACTATAGCATACTGCACACTGCACAGTTATGTACCGTTTGATTCACGTACGCGATTGTAAATATTCCAAAATCTTCTAAATCATCAATTTAGTGTTTGAACACACCGTCTTAAAGATTAAAAATGAGTACCTATATGAGTATGTAATTAATCTTAAATAATATAGGGGAATACAGCGGCTCGAAATGTATGCATAGGCAGATTAACATAAAAATCTGTCAATGATAAATCATAAATAATATACCTATAGGTACTAAGTTATGTATAATCTTTACTCGTGCGTTAATCGTAGGAACTATTCATATTTTCAAAGTGTATTAGTGTCTGCGATTTACTATTTACTGATGAGTGATGAGGTATTATTTTACGGAAACTTTCGTCCATCAATTTCATAAATCATAATAAATATAGTAAAGACCGACAAAACATACCAAGAATTGTACTCGCCTAAAACGCCGTGATGGCACTGTGCCAATGGCAGTACTCCTCAAACAATCAATACTTTATCGTCATATCAACACAGTAAAAATGTTTGAGAGTTTGTACCCGTAAAAAATGAGTAACTAGTAGGAAAGTACGTGTTTAATGTATCACTTAAGAGTAGTTGGTACCTACCAAGAACTGTTCCAGCGTTACGCCCAGCTACACGCCACACGGTCAAGAATACCTCATTTAAATGCATAGTATTAAAATAATAAACATGTAGCATATGCACATAGCCGGTGCATTAATTTATTATATTTTATTCGCGTGAAATTATTATAGCATACCGATGTAATATCATGGTTCTTGTATTTTTGGAACAAATGGTACGAACACAGTCCACAGAGCACGATGATAGTACATGTTGTACGTAATGTGTTTAAATAGTATCCGCGAAGTTATTATTACTATTTTTTCCCGGTCACCGTTACTACCACCTACCGGTAACAGTGTAGTTGGGTAACGTAGGTACCAATTTCAGTATTTGTAGACAATTTAATCGGAACACGCTTATCAATGGGCTGGATATGCAGTAAATGTCCTATAGTAATGTGGTATGCAGATATCCATAGTTCATACTGTTTTTAATGACCGTGGAAAAACACTAAACAGGTGCGTGTAATGCGTCTGCGACGGTAATTATTTTTCCGAAATAATTGTAACCATGTAACGGCTGGCGAGCACTTTTACAGTTACGATAGTGTTACGACTCGTTAAAAATATATTATCACGATATCTCAAGCATGTAGCTAAAATCTTATTGGAATGCCTACAATATAATATTATCTACTCAGATATTATAGAAGTCCGCGATCGATTTTCACTAATTGACGGATATACGCGTCGATGTTTGTTGAGAAATTCCAAATTAGGTATGGTCGTCACTTGTCAACTGCATACATTAGTTAGGTGGACGCTGACAGTGACTGTTTAACATGTTATTAATTAAAATATATTTTAAACCCTGGTACACGAGTTATATTAATGTATGGGCTTTGAGTTTTAAAAATCGCCCCTCCCCCTTATATTGGTCTGAATGCACTTCTGGTATAACCTACTATTCATTTTAATTTATGTAAGTTTTGACATTTTGTAGCAGTGACATACAATTTAAGCCCGGAAACAAAATTTCAACATAACATTATAAATTCTTATAACAAAAAGTATGATGACTTCATATGTAGTTTTGGAGATTACTTTTAATATACATTTATTGATATTTAAAATAATTCAAATATAAGTTTAAATTTAGGTAAAATATAAAAGAATATTCAGCAGGAACATATTACATAAAAGTTATTATATTTATTAGGTATTCATGAAACATTTAAAATGTAAATCGATAAAGCATTAAAAAAAATAAGAAACCAGTTGATTTATATGCAATGATAAACAAGAATAAACAGATATTTTTTGATAATGTGCTGCACTATACCTATAAAATAGTACTTACTATTTAGTAATAATATTGTGATATGCACACAAAATGTTACGTTTGTAAATACATGAAGAATAATGATAAAATGCACAGTGTATATTATTTTATGTATATCTATATCTACTATATTAATAAATAATAATAATAAGAACAACATTAAAGGCCAGAAAATATTAAACAAAAATAAATATTATACATCTAAACATCAAGTTAGCACATAAAATAAAAAAATAATTATGGTAGAAAAAAACACTACTAACTGTTTATAACTATGTATACATTTTTAGTATCATTATAATAATTGGGAACATATTGTATTTTAGAACACACGGGGCGGATCGAGTCATCATGTCTTTCACAGTCATGGCAGCTGACCCTATAAATTGTGTACGCACAGCGAGTAACGACACAACTGCATTTCTAATAGTTGGTGCCCGAGATGTTCTTCAGGTCAGTCAGGATGATTTTGTTTGCCCATCGTCGAGCTTTGAATTCATCCGGTCCCAAGTAATGTTCGATGATCTTTTTCTGCAACAAAAGGACACTTCAAGGATTAGAACAACGTTTCTATTTAACTTTTATAGACTTATAGCTTTAGGTACGAAAAAATTATAGTTAAATCCACGTTGACATGTCGCGGTTATCGTCGATGTCGTCTCAGCCGTCCAACTTTCTATCGGCGAGTGACTTAAACGTTTTCAGCGAAAATCATTATCTTTCGTCGTACACAGGGCGCGCGTATAATAATGTAACAAGGTGAGTAATATCATAAATATTAATAGGTATACAAATAAATTAAATTGGGAGTTATATGCAGGCAGCTGGTGTGTATTATGTGTGTGGAGACGTGGGAGATGAGGCTTGAGAGAGTGGAGCGCAATAGGGTAGCCTAAACGCCCTAAACAACTCAAATAATAGTTACGAGAGAACTGAAAAGACAAAGACGTATAATATACTTATTATAACTTGGTAAACCGTTTGACTTTTAAACAGTGTAAGGTTTGAATGCAAGTAAATAATACATAGGTAACAATGATAACTCAATAATATTAAATTGAACAGTTTTTGAATTTGTTGTACAGGAAACGAAATCAAAGTTCGAGACGTTCGACAACAACGTCATCTGCATTAGCGTTGCTGGTTTTTTTGTTTTTTTTAAACGTATTACAGGTAAATAAGACTCATTGTTTATTTTATAGTGGATATTTTATAGGCGTGTTCCTGTTACACGTCGCAAGAGAAGTTCACGCAGGTCTATAGTAACTGATTTAGAAGCTAAAATACTTTTTATAGAATTAAGATTAAATATTAAAATTAAAACAGTATTTATAAAATAATATATTTTTGTGATTATTTTAAACACAAAGGCCATTGTATTATAAATAATATAAAATAACAAATTGCGATTAGTTGATATCAAAATTTGAGAGAGAAAATTAATATTGATGTGCCATCAAAAATACTGCTAACTTGAATTTTTCATTGAAAATTGCAAAAATAGATTATACGAGTACATGGATCAACTTTTAGATTCAGAACGGAGCAAGGAATATATTGATTTTACTATTATGCATGTGTTTTTTTTCTGGATATTATTAAATTAATTAAATCAAAATCCAAAGATAATACCTAAATGCAATATTTTTTTCAATAACCTGTTAAATAAATAGGAACTTATATTGTATTACACTAGTATAGTAATGTAAATTATCATTTAACATAAAGGCTGATCAGATGGCTGTCCTTTACTCAAAACTGTTTTAGACTTACAATTAATAAGAACAATTCAACTATATTGTATCAGTCACCCATCTATATCTAGCCCCTTCGTTAAAGTCACGACTGAAAGACTGCTATTACGCTTCTAGGAGTAATAAACTAATTTTATTTTTTGTATTTAGAGATCATTGGATGATAACAAACAGGGACCACCAATGGTGATGACGCGCACAACAACAAAGCATGCAATACCGCGCAATGATTTAACTGAAAATAAACAAGTTATAACTACAACTCGTGATAATATTTATGTAACAAAGAATGAAAACATCTTTAATAAATACTTAAAATTTAAGTAAAAATTGTAGTAACAGAATAACATTATGCATACTCACTCATGTTGGTTTAAAGTGATTAAATTTAATTCCATTGTTCAGTTTCTTCATTTCTTTATTTTACAGTTTAATTAAAATTAAAATGAATATAATATTAAATATGTAACTTAATTTTTATACATAATACAGTAGTCTATCTAATTGAAGTTTTTTAACAAAGGCACGAATGAGAGAAAAAAATCTCTATACAATTATTTCTTCAAAAAAAAAAAAGATATATACATTATACTTGTAAAAATAATTTTCCTTAAATTGTATGCCTATAAAAACGTATTGAGTTGGTCAAATATATTTAGTTTGTGTCAGCTTGCTTTCACCTTGATCCCGACCTAACATACGATCCCAGTCAGTTTGCCCAACTACAAAACCTATTGCACGCATTTTTTCTTGTTCTCGTCGTTCTTCCATATCAGCCCAACGAACCTACAAAAAATATTAATTTTATTTTATTTATATAAATTATAAATATTTTACCTTGAGTATTAAAAATGAATTATAATTTACGAGTATTTAATTTTTATTGGTTGTTGTTTTAATATTTTCTATTTTTTTTTAAATATTATATTCTAATTTACAATATGTTACACTGTGATACAATAGTTTTTTTAATTTGATCAAACTTAAAGATACGCCTGTTATCCGAAAATAAATTTTTGTAACATGAAAAACTTTGCTCTACATACTGATGTTATTGGAGCATATTTAAAAAATGCAAGATCTTCAATATTCAAATCTTCTTTTATTCCTTCCATAATGTCCATTTCACCCAAATGTATTTTAGAAATCTATACCAGTTTTATACCCAACATTCTTTTCAATTCTGTACTGAAATTTGTCAGGGAAAATGTAGGAAATATATTTTCCTACTTTTACCAATAGCCATTCTGTTGGTTTCTCTATCATAATTGACTACTTCTATTTATTCAAATAAAGATAGTCCAGACAATTCTAATTTAGTTATGTTGACTGGTAAACATCTAAAGTTGGACTGAATGTATGATAAGTTTGGGCCGATATTAGGTTCAGCCATAATGCTAATACTTTTTTCGATTAAAACTGCGTCATCTGAGTTTAATTTTGAAAATACTTTTGTATACTTGTAAAATTATCAGGGTAGTAAAATGGTGCCTCTAACCACGTTCCCCATTGTATTATTATAAAAAATGGAGGAAAAGAAATACTATGGGCTTCTGTTTTAAAATCTCTAATCGTGATGGGGCTTTCGAAAATTATACAGGTCAATAATTTATCATTTATCTACTTGTTAATTTAAATAGTTTTTAAAAAAGTTACAAAATGTACTGGAATATGCATTTATATTCAATTAAGTCCAAAAATATTCATTTAAAATATAAAACCATAAAATATGTAAAATAAAAATAGTATAATTTGATTCAGTAGAATGTTAATCAAATTTGTATTCAGGTCCGCATTAAATTAGACCAATAGAAAAATGTGATTTCATAAAAATCTGAACCCTAATAATGAGTCATGAGTAACTTTAACCCTTAATACATTTTTGATTTATAATATGAGATTCATACTTTAAAAATATAAAGGTTACATTTTATAACATTGAATAATCATTTTAAAGTTTAAATTTAGACTTCTGTAATTTAATTAGAGTTACATTTATAAATATATAAATAATAAGAAAATGTTGAAATTATTAATTGATTAATTTGTAATTTATTGTTTAATATCTTATACCTTTACCCAAAAAACTAAATTTCTAATTAATATCATATGGTTAAAATATTTAATGGTTAATTGAAAATAACAAAAAATACTATACAGGGTTGATAAAGACACTAATCCCTTATATATGCATTTTTTCAAATTCTAAATTATGGAAATGGTATGTGAACTCTAGGACTATATTTTTCAATATATAGATTTTTTGTATAACTTCTAGTCCAAATGTTAACTATTTTAAATCAAAAATTAATCAAGCAAAAAGGAGTGAGCATATTTAAAAGTAACCCTGTATATATACAGTTATACAGATTTGATGAAATATATAATAGTCATATTATTATTATCACTTATCAGTAATCACTTTACGGAAAAATATATAAACAACTAGGGAACAAATAAAAATGGTGTAATACTGACCCTTTTTTTTCCATCTTTAACAACTACTTGTTCACACATGGAGTAGTCGTCTTCAGGTATTTGCAACCATTCTTTTATTGAGCTCTCTGATTTTTTCTTACACAAGCCATCCAATCTTTCTGTAATACAATTAATATTTTAAGTATTTCTATCAAATGTTCAATAAATGTATAAGAAAAATTTAAAAAAAATGAATAATGTGTGTTTAATATTTATTAATAATAGTAAATACTTAAACAATAAAATAATAATATAAATTAAACATACTCATCTTTTCTTCTTGTGGAATAGTATCAGTCCATTTGCAAGATAATAATTTCATGACGTCCTGTAGAAATATTAGCAACCAAAAAATAGAATAATAGAAATTGTATTTCCGGTTATAGTTTTAACAAGATACTACTATACATCCAACAAAAATAGTTATATATAAAAAAATATATAAAAAAAATTAAAATTTATCAATAGTTGGGATATTTTATTCAAAATAAGATACTTGGGTTCCAAGTATCTATTCCACATATCACATTCCAAGTAATATTTTTGTTTCTTTATTTATAAAAAAAAAAAAAAACAAGATCATTTACACTTAAAAATATTATAATATAAATAAGCTTATATTATTTAGATAATATTTAATTTAATGAGATAGTGATTACCTCTTCTTCAAAGTCGATACTTGTATTTCCTACAATACTGCTGTTATCAACAGTTTCTTCATCTTTATCTAATTCCATTTCAATATCGGATACATCTTCCATTTCCATCTAAATAAATTAAATGTTTTAAATTTATTTATTAATGATAAGGGAAACAAATAAAAACTCAATACTTCAGTTTTTGAAGTTGAATGGAGTAATGACTGTATATCTAACAATATTTGATCATCAGGGGTTCTAACCCATGATTTCATAATGCTATTAATATCTTGTGCTGTTCTATTGTGAATATTACGTTTGATACACAAATCAACATCAGATTCTAATTCAACTATGTAGATCTAAATAGTACAATTGAAATAGGAATTAAATAATTTAAATTATTGCTTAAGTAGGGATAAAAATATCTTAATTACTTGGTATCTAAAAATTAATCATAAATAAAACATTTTTAAATAATGCAGTTAGTATAAATATTAAGTACTCATTTAATATGCTATCTACTATAAATATTATATCTATACTTTTTTAGTACATTGCAATACATGGTTTTCAAAATATTTCCTTTTAAATCCTGTTTTCTACTATTTTTAAGAACTTCTTTTAATTCCCTATCCCAAATTGTTTAGTTTTTAATTTTAGTACATGTTTGTTTATAAATTAAGTGTTTCTAAAAAGTATACACATTTCTGTATACATACAAACATCTCATAGTGATAGTCCAAACATCCATATTTTTAATTAAGAAATAATATATAAATCCACGTATAATCCATATAGTTACAAATACAGTGTTTTATTTTTTTTTACTTGATTAAACCTTGAGGTATAATTTTAATTTAAAAACTATTTAGTATAGGTATACAACTATACAAGTATAATAAAATTATTCGATAGAAGCCTTATCTTCATACCATAATGATTAAGTATATACAGTAGAAAGTATATTGAACGAGTACTAAATATTAAAATATACCAAATACATTAGTTTAAGTTGAACTATATTTCTTTTAGTCAAGAAAATTTAATCCTAATTGTAAAGATACAGTTATGAACTCACTGTAAATCCATTGGCTCTAGAAATTTCTAAAATTTCTTTATAATATGTCACCTTATCATTAACAGCATCAATTATATAAAATGAAAAATAATTTTCCAACATTTTTTTCTTAAATGCTTTTATAAAGGAAGTTTGGTACAAACTTTCAATAGCAGAATCATATTCATACTCCATTACCTTAAATATTAAAATTTAAAAGATCAATAAAATACATAATAAATTATTGTTATAGATTTTGTTATAATGAACAGTAAAAAGTGAATTCTAATAAATCAATTGATACATTGGACATAAAACAAATCTAAAATTCAAGCATGTGATAGACCAAGATAGAAAATTACTGCTTCCAATCGAAATGGAGGAAGATACAAGCAAATTCTGTCTCTTTACTTCAAACACTACTTAAAAAGCATCTCATCTAACAATATTTTTTTAATGCTCTTATGTTAAATGGTAAAAGTGAATAAATATTTGTAGTAATTATTGACATTAAAAACATAAAATAAAAAATATATTTATTATTTATATTTTTAATTATTTAATTTATTTTCTTATAATTTAAGAAATAAACATACTAATGTACTATTAATAATATTACCTTTTTTTCTACTTTTTTATTAGTTTCAGGATCAATTTCAGTTTTAGTTACTTCAGTCATAAAATAATCATCTAAAGATAAAATTCTTGGGGCTTGTCCGCCCATTGCAACTTCTTTTTCCTTATAAAAAATTATTAATAATTTAAAGAACTTAAAATATAAATTATACTATACAAACTTTAATTAATTTTGCAACATAAGATTTTCCTGAGCCAGGTAAACCTCTCAGAACTATAACAATTTTGGATGGTCTATTAAGTCGACCAGGTGGACATAATAATGTCTCAATGGTTAATAATTTTCGATTATATGGTTTTTCAACTTTATTATTTATGGACATCCTAGGCGGAGATGGTGCACACGTATCAATAACTTCATTTTCTGGTTTTAGAATTTCTTCCTTCTTTTCATCATCATCAATAACTGTTATTGTGTCTATAATTGTAGTAGTTTTTTCCTCTTTAATTTCATCAGCTATGTCAATAACATTTTGATTTTTATCATCCGACGAGATATCTAAAAATCACATAATAATTACCATCCTAATTATTTCCATAGTTGTTATGGTGTTTTTAACATAATTTTATACAATATATTTGTATACCATTTAAATTAAATGTTGAATTTATGTTCACAGTTTTTCTACTTGAATTTAAATCATAATTTTCATTTTGACTAATATCTAAACAAACAAAAAAATTATATTCATATAATGTCTAGTTCAAATAAAACTTCAAATAATATACAGTTGGTAAAAACTATTATTATGGTTATGATGGTATTACTATAAATGTGTAAAAATAGTGTTATAATTAGGAATGTTATTGATATGGCACAATAAATGTTAATAACACATTTGTACTGTTAATTTTTTAATAAAAAATGTTTAAAATCATAAATACAATGAAACCTTTAAAAAACAAATACATAGGTAGAGTAATGAGAATATGTGTAAAGTAAAGATGTATCCAATATTGAGAATATAAATTGTAATTAAAATTAAAGATAATCTATTATTATTATTATTAGTGGTTTGAGGTTTCTATTATAGAGAGGTCTAGTTTAATAGAGATCCTCATTATATAATAGTTAAACTATTATTAAATAATAATTCTTAACTGAAGATGCAACTAGTAATATGGATGATAGATACAAATAAAATACATTTAGAATATCAAAATATTAATAAAAAAAATATTTACCGCCTTTGTCATTTAAATCTCTTGTTTGATTTGAATTTCTTCTACTATAACCTGAAAATATTTGTAACTTAGATTTTTATTTATGTGTTATGTTAATATCAATTATTTTATTATATTTATAAATATTTTATTTAAATGCTAGAATGATAATTATACAAACCTCTATCTTGCCAAGGTAATATGCGTTTACCTCCGTGTTTATAATCATAAACTCTAATAGGAATTACAGTTTCCTTCGATAACCCTACAGATTATTAAAATAAAATTAGTAAATACTTAGAATTTTCATGCACTGATTGATAAATATAAGATATATTACCTGGGATAACTTTTAGAGTAGTTAAATGGCGATAATCAAATATTTTTACCGGATCTATCGGTATAACTTCTTCAATTGATTTCTTAATGACTTGAGGCGGATGATCCATGGTATTTTGAATTGATTGTTGGAGTTCTTCGTTTTTGGTGTAGTTTTTATCCCATTCCATGTTTGGTCTATCTATATAATTACCTCTAGGCGATTCATAATTTCCTCTTGTGGGAAGTCCATAATTTCCTTTTTGTGATTCATAGTTATTTTTATCAAAAGTAGGTTTATTAGAATAATCTTCATCAAAGTCTTTTGAAAATGGTGCTTCTCTTGAAAATCTTTGATCTATACATCTAGTGTTTTGAGGTTTATAATAATTATTTTCATTATTTGTTGATGCTTGCAATTCACGGGGATAACTTTGATTATTATTCCTAGAGAATTGAGAGTTATTTTTAAGATATTCATTATCTGAATTTCTCATTATTCGGGATCCTTTTGATTGATTTAATGGTCTTGAATGATCATCGTCAAAGTTTCTTGTGCCTCGTCCTCTGGAATAATTATTTTCATTGTATACATTTTTATGCTGTATATTATTTGAAAACTCGTCTACATCATTTTGATCATCAAACGGTTCTGAACTAAATTTTTTATGTGCTTCCATATATTCATTTTCTGGATCATCATCATCATCAGCATTATTCCAGTTTCTTTCACACCTAATAAATTTGAAAATAAATTGTTTTAACAAATCTTATATTATTACATATAAGATCATTCAAATTTTAATACCTATTTGGTGCAACATTCTTACTCTCAGAATAATTTCCAGGATTATCTAAAATCATTAAAGATATTTTATTATTTAATAATTTTAAAAAAAATATCAAGCCACTTTTTTTATAATCAAATATAATGTGTCAGCTACAAAATCTTTTTAATGATATAAAGGAATATAATACATGAAATTAAAGAATATTAATTACATATCCAACTAAATTGTCTGTACCACTTAAGCAATAAAATGCAATTATTGACGTAATAATTAAATTGAAACATTTTAAAATTAAGCACACAATGCGGAACATGTACAAATTGGAAGCAAACATACAAATTTTTCTTGGACTTTATTATAGGAAATATTATCAAAAAATATTCAACACGTAGAGTTTAATTTAAAATGTTACATATTTTGGGTAGTCATTACTTAATCAAAAAGTTATATTAATAACTAAGAGAAGGAAAAAATCAGTTAGTGTTATCAACATAATATGGGTTAGTTATTTTATCATAGTTTATTGGTATTATCAGCAGCAAAATATGTATAATAACAAAATATAAATACAATTTATTTTGATTTCAGTATATATTTTAAAATCTTACCTAGTGCAACAGGTTTAACCAAATTTAAACTTAACAGAGAAGGTGGTTTTGAAGCAGTTGTATTCACCAAAGATGGCAATGGCTGTTGATAAGGAATGTTAGATTTTTCTGATGGCCGGTTGAAATTGTTAAAACTTGAAATATTTGAATTAGATTGGTTGTTATAACCACGAAAATTGCTGGATGATGCATTAACATTTCTATTAAATGGCTGAACATCTGAAGGTTTATTGAAAGATGTACTGTCATTTGATGATTTATTATAAGATCCGTCTAATGGTCTTCTATAGTCCATACTAGGAGCATTTTGCGTACTACTATAAGTTGTATTGGAAATATCTCCTTCATATGGTAGTCTAGAGTTATTATCAGTTTGTTGACCAAATCTAGATATTGATGTGATATCAATATCTGGTGGTTTTTGATTGAAATAAATTACAGGGTTGTTATATTTAGACCAGTTACTCGAATTTGGATACATAGATGGTTGATTTATGTTACCATGAGGCATATTAACTGGATACGGTTGATTTATTGATGAAGGGTTTGTAATACTTTTGGGAAAATTAAAAGGCTTGTCATCCGGTGTTTGGATTGGTCCATTATTATTTTGTGGAAGAATGTTTGATACATTTAGAAATCCTCGAGATATATTTTCATTATTGCTAACTAAATCCAACCCAGGTATTTGATTTATTGAAGTTGATGGTACCATAGAAGAATTATTATGCTAAACAAAAAAAAAAAAAAAAATTAATAATACACTAACAAATTCTATACATAAAGTAGAATATATTAATATTATAGTCATAAAGGTTATTAAATACAATTTTTTAAGTGAATGCCTAACACCAAGAATAAAATATAGTGGAAGACCATAATGGTTAATGCATGTAAGCACAAGACTTCGAGCCAAGAAATAACCATAAACTAAGAAATTGGTCCATGGATTAATATATTAATAATTATTAATTAATATTATAAAAAATGCTTTTTCGGTTATAACTAAGACTTTAATAGTGTGCTAAACCAGTATGTTGATAGTGTTAACATCTTCAAGATAAAAACTGCAATGGAATATTAGTACACTACCGAATACATGAATACAAATGAATGTCAAAACAATGTCCTTTGCATTCCTAAGAATTTTATAATTTATTTCAATATATAAATATTGATTTTATTATGTGATAATTGCTTTTATTTTGCAAATTTAAAACATAAATTTAAAGATGTACTATAAAATATAAATAGTTTAGATCTAACTATAATAATAATAGTTACCAATTGCTGGAAAGTTGGAGGAGGTTCATTAGTCAATATAGGAACATTTAACATCATTGGGTTACAAGTGGATCTTTGCTGAGATAGTAGTTTATTTTCTTCAACTTGAATGGTTTCTTTCTATTACATGAAATACATTTTTTTATTTTACACAGAATAAAATTGCATTAATAACAATAATATTATGCAATAAAAAGTTTTAATAAAAAAAAAGATTTACTTTTTTATCAGCCATTTTCATCTCTCTCTTTTTCTTTAGAATTTCACACTTTTGTTTTAAATGATCACGCCAATTTAACCATTTTTTTTCATACTCAACATATTGAACCTAATGAAAATATTTATCATAGTGTAGATTGATGATAGGAAAAAAATTAGATTTTTTTTTTTACTTTATCTGGATGGTTTTTATTTTGTTCTTTCCATTTCAAAAATTGTTCTTCCCATGACTTAAACTGCTCTTCAAATAATGCTTCAGTTTCTTCATTTAATTCAATTTCTTTTTTGTTGGCATTATCAATTTTCAATTTTTTTTCATTATTTGGAAATTCAGGTTCTAATCCTCGTTTTATTCCAACTTCAGTTTTTGTAGTCATCTAATTATAAAAATAAATACTTGATATATCTTAAGAATAATTACTAAAAGATTACTTACTTGTTGATGTTGATTAGTTGGTTGGGGTAGTGGTGGTCCTGATGGTAGGTTGTAAGGGTATTGTTGATTTTGAAATGGAATTGTAGGAGGCTGAGGAGGTTTACCAGGAGGAATTGGAGGTGCTGGTTGAGGTGTTGCAGCAGCAATTTGTCCAGTCTAATACAAATAAAAATTATATTTTAAAATATTATTGCTAATAAGATGTATAAATATTAAGTATAATTAATTATGAGCCATAACCACTGAAGAAAAAATGTTTAAATTAAAATTGTTATTATCTACCAAATTATCTTTACAAAATGTAACCAATTAATAAGATAGTTTTCATAGTTAAATTATAATTATTATTATATGAAAAAAATTTAAATGGATAGCTATACAATTTAAGATACTAACATTTTTTGCTGGCTTATTATATTTGTCAAGACAGTTAAATAAAATATTATATACTTTTGAAATATTCTGTTTAATAAATTAAATAATATAATTTTAACAATAAACCTGTTGTTGCCATTGCTGAAATTGTTGTTGCCATAGTTCCCACTGCTTCCATTCTTGCCACTTTTGGACCATCTTAAATAACAAATAAAAAAAACAATGAGTCTTCTAAAATTTTTTAAAATTATTAAGGTAGACTCACAGCTGGATCTATTGCATTTGGTTGAAGTGACTGTGTCATCTAAAAATTATATTATAATGTATTAATATATTGTTAAAATCATTAAAATAATTTTTAAGTAATATTTAAAAAAAAAAAATTATAGAAAAATGATAAATGCAAGTAGGTACCAAATAATAAAATATATGTTTCCATAATGTTTAATAAACCTAACCATTTATAACATATAACTAGATTTATTATTTTTCAACCAAGTATTTAATATAAGATAACATAAATTATGGTAGTTTCAATGCATAACATTCCTGAAACACTTAATCGGGAGACCAGGAGGTCCTATTCAAAACTGATACTGTCCTGGTTGAAACAGGACTTATGGCAACCCTTATCAATATGTAATAGTATTGTAGTAAACTGTAGATAATAGTTTTAAATCACAAACATTATGATTCTTGGTAAAGACTATTTTATCACAAGAATTTAAATTAAAAATGGATGTTTAATTTAAATATAAACATACCAAATACCAATGTTTTAAAATTAATAATTTTTTTTAAAAAAAGATCATAAATAATATGTAAGTACACCAGATAAAATGAAAATATTTTATTAAATTAATTAACTAACAAAAATGTTAATACTAAATAGGAACTTATAGGTTTATGTACAGAAGAACTTTAAATTATAAAATGCAATCTAATATCTACAACTCTATAAGCATATAATTTTTTTAGTTTATATATACAAAATTTAAGTTTAAGATGACAATAAAACTATCTGATAAAATTTATAAAACTAAAATGATAAATAATTTTAAATTGCATATTTATAAACAATAATTATTAATAACTCAACGCAAAAAAATAATAGACACAATATGACAGTCTAATATCAGTATTATGTCCATGCAACGCAATAAAAGATATATTAAACAGTGTAAGCTGAAGATATTGTAAATCAATAGTCTAAGAAAACTAATAACTATGAAAGTCACAACTAAATGATAATATAATATACTCAATCGGCAGTCAAAATGTAGTCATTAATCAAAATGTGTTGAATAACCTAACTAAATAATTCATTAGGCATAGATGTAGTTAGAAGTTACTTACAACTGATGTTGAATTTAATGTTAAATTATTTTGTTGATTGATCTACAAATAATTATACAATATGAATTCATAAATATGTGTTAAAGTATAACTTGCACAAAAAGTTAAAGAACAATTTTTATCATACTCACAGACATGTTTTGTATGGGATTCTGAGCAGCGTAGAATGGAAAGCGCGGCGTATTATTCTCAAAACTGTTAACCATCGGCTTGGAAGCCGTCGGTGGAACCGAAGTCACCCACGGATTTGGATACATAGTGATACACCTACAACACAAATAAATTGATTCATTAAATACGTTTCACTTGTACATAACGCTGTGCAGTAATTACTCACAATTATCACAAGCAATTTTTCTGCAAGCGTAATATCTTAGACAGAGAAGTTCATTAATCGAATATTGGGATATTCTGTTTCTGTAATCGATGGGGTGTTATCTTTGTGGTTTCCATAACTTGATCGGCTTTAACTTGAAAATCGGATACTTTTCTTTAAGCACGTAGTCGATTATTATTGAACATTAGTGTGTAGAATTAAAAACGAGTGCAAGATTTTGGTAATCTACTCTGTGGCAAGATCGCGAAGACGCGAAATAAAACATTAAAATATATCTACAATCTACCTTTATACTGCAAGTATTGTGTTTGGACTCGTTCAAAACTTCTAGTTGTAACCAGTGCCACCGGGATGATGGTTTACTGGTACACATGATAACAGATAAGAAACGCATCAAGGTGATTCAATATTTCGCATTAGTTTATAACCTCCTCCCGCGGTAATGTGTACACCGTGGTTTAAACAGAAGCGTACCTATCTATTTTTTTTTTTATAGACATTTTTCACATATACTGATATAAATATGTGCAAAATGCAAATAGGATAAGTCGTAGCAAAGTTAAATTTAATAGTAATTAATAACTATAGGAATATTACGACATTATACAATGGTTGTACGAATAAAAAGTATATTTCATTTTTGTAATATAAAGTTGAGTTTTCTTGGTTTTTCTTCAGAAAGTCTATAGATTGTACTTAAATATTATTTTCGCTGTCAATAATATTAATATACACAGGAATTTACATATGAGTCGACCCTGTTCATCTTTCTACTCCTTTTTTGCCTAGGTTTTAAGTAGGTAGCCGTAAAAATGAAAAACTTCTTACTGGTTTTATCACTCGATTATCCTCCTTGGATCCGCGCATAGGTTAAAACCTAGATACAATTAAAACGGTAAAAACCGGTTGACTAACATTGCCGAATGAAAACAATTTTATGTAGTTAATAACTAATAAATAAGTAAAAGTAGATAGTAAAACTATGCATTTTTGTAGCAAATTAATTAATTTACCATGCCACGATTTAAATAAACGGTAATTATTTGTACGAGATAAACTATTTTAATTTAAAATTTTTGTTAATGTTTTTTTTTAAATTTATTTTGCTTTTGTTGTGAAACATTACAGCAATGCGATTAAATTAAACATAAAAATAACTATTTAACATTTTAAACATATTAACTATTATTCAAATACATTTAAATAAGGAACCCAGAGAAATTGATGCAATTGATAATGGAATTAATGATAGGAATGGAGCCAGAGTTAAGGAGATTGGAGAAGATTAGAGTCGGGAGTGACATTATAACCAAAGGAATTGTTTGCGTTAGCACGCCTTTTTCAATTAGTGCTATGTGAAAAAAAATGAATTTTATACCCATTTATGTCTTGTTACATTACATATTTTCTGCAGTATAAACGAATTATGTATAATTCTTTCTATTTTTCACCATAGCAATATTTAATTTTTTGTTTTTTTTTAATAGGTAGACGTATCAATACATGGTCACGTACATTTTAGTTTTCAAATTTGAATTAATACTATTCAGAAAATTTGATTTAACATCGAACATTGAACCATTCGTTTTTAAGTGTTTAGACTTTAGATAAGTTTTTTTCGTATATGCGCATAATAATACCTAGTTTGAATTTAGGTACTTAAATTAAAAAGTCCATGTCTATTATTTTAATTTTTTTAATGTAATTTTATAATTACATTTTTTTTTCTTAAGTGCGGCAAATTTGCCGCCCCAACAAATTTGCCGCTCCAATCACCTGATTACTTTGCCTGTAGGGTAACCCGACGCCGATGTACCGTGCTTGTAAGCGGTCATAATTATTCAAACCGAAATTTTGTTATTTATTATTGCACATATTAATTGTTTAAATTTACTGGTTACTTTCCTCCAAATGACATACTGCGAGTCGCGGCAGACAACTGCCATGATCGTAATATTTGTCGTGGAGATATAACATTGTAATTTGTAATCATGCCAGTCGTGGTTTACTTGAATTTCGTGAATTCTGAACTACACAGTCTATAACAAGACTACATCGTTAAATATATGTGTGTGCGTACTTGTAAACGTAAAATTAGGAACTCTAGTCCATAATAATATATTGATACCGTTGACGTGTTGTTAATGTTTCTCTAAAATCTTAATGTATATTTTATAGCAAATTATTTATCAGTTTTAAATACTTTAGTTAATTTATGGTTATTTAATAACGATTTATTATTCTTATCATTATTATTACAGGGTTTGGCAGGGAAAATATCTTATTTTTTAATTAATACGAGTAACACAAACTGTATAAGATATATCAGTTTAATTTTTCATTTCCATATCTAGAGAGATATTTATGGTTTTTATTTTTCATTTATTTATCTTAACAAATAAAGGGATTTTTTAACTTCATAAAAAATAAAGTAATATTGTTTATTTTAAAAATATGTGTAATAATCGAATTTAACGAGATGTATATTTTTAAATGTATACCAGTTGACAGTTCCGTAGTGGAAGTTCTGTCCGTTAAAAAGGTGTGTTATCGTTATCGCAACCCGTCGTTTCAATTAATGCCTCTCTTCAACTATCAATAATCATCATATTGCAATATATCAATAATTATAATAGTGATTGATCAATAAGTGCTCATTTTACGCGCTCATACTAAGCGTACGAATATTTATTACTTATTGCAGTAATACTCGTATGTATTATTCGCTATAATATTATTAATCTAAAACTATCCAGTTACGCAACACTCCGATTGTCGTCCTATTATCTGAAGGCCGTCACCTGGCGGTCTGGTTATTCTAATCGTCACATGCGATAGGTAGACTGTCAACAACCACTGACAAAAATAATCTGAATACCATACCACAGGTCAATAAACACACAAATCATAAAATCAATACAATGCCAAATTAAATTACCAAAATGTCCAGTACATAGTAATCGGACTTTGCGTCAAACAATAATTGGACGACTCAAAAGAAACGAATTCACTCAAATTCTTCATTTTCGAATTCCTAATCACCTCTATCATCCTAAGAGCCCATGCATAAAATTAAAAAAACTATTTTCTTCAAGAAATCGCTTTGAAGTATTCAGTTAAATGCAGCAGTTAGTCAACCCTCCCATATAAGACATACAGAACTCCGTTCTCAAACTATGCAATATAACCAATAAACTCCCACATCCTGTTTTCCTAAAAGGAGTGGATGACTTTCTAGGTGTGTACTAATAGACTAAAATTCACCCGATCGGTGAAATTCATTTAAATTAAATTTACTAAATTAACCCAGACAATACTGCGCATGGGTAGTAACATTAGTAGTAATACTAATTAAAACATCCTTATTTTATCAGTATCTTCCTAACTACTGTTATGATCATATCCAATCTCGCTACATTTTGATCAAATTGAATAACGTCCCAATCACTCTCGGAGCATATTACTCCCCTCCTCACCACAATAAACAAAACAATAAGTCTTGCTGATTATTATCATCAGTTATAATCGGCGGACATTATAACGCCAAACATCTTAGTTGGGGCTGCTGTGTTAACAACTCTCGTGGAAATGTGTTATACAACCTTGCCAACGAAAATCATATCAATATTTTCTCGCCTCCAGGACCTACATATTGGCCAACCTTATCTTAAAATAACCTCGAAATCCTGGATATTTTCACTGTTAAGATTCCCAGCAATTTACATTGATTTCCTAACAATATCTTGGATTTAAACTCGGACCATTATGGCTACAGCAATGAACATACTTGGCTGATGGCACAATATTTTTTATTCTTGTTTGCACCCCTGAATGAGTTCCACTCATAACAGAAGCAGGTCGTATCCCTGGCCACGGCATTTGTTAAAATCTAAAATAGAGTCGGAGAAATAATTTTTTGAATTTCTCAACAGTTTTTCAAATAATTGCGGAAAACTAACGAAAAATTGCAAAAAAAAAACGACAAATTATTCGGAATGACAGTTCCAATTTTTGTTTTCATTGTAATTCAAAAATATTGATCATCAAACAATTTTGAAAACCATATCTCATGAGTCCATATGAGAAGAAGGTGATAACAGGGAAGATGTTTGTACTTTGAATGGATACTTGTGCGTTTATTTAATGAAAAATTCGTTTGTGAATTTGTTTGTAATTTCTTGTTGCTATCAATTGAATGTATATTAATTAATGAGTAATTACGAAGATACCAAGAGTAGAAACTATTTGACAGAGAATAGTTGAGTGGATTTTGGAAGCTGGATAGGCTTTGTACTCGTATATTAATCATAGACGTCTAAGTAGGCAATGCGTACCATACTCAGTCGTAGAATTCTACAGTGTTCATCAAATTATTCTATTTATTCTATTTATTGATCAATACAATCAACTATCTATTTTGCCCGTAATGGATAATTATATTTAGACTAATATATTATTATAATTACCTAATAATATTGATCTACGCTTTCCAAATATGAGAGTCTTAATTGATAAAGTATACCTATTTGGAAAGGGTGAAACGTAAGGTAGTAATGGTTTTTAAGAGGTTCATATTATGTTCATAATTAAATTCGTTCAATGCTATAATTTTGTCAAATTTAACTAAATATTTATGTTAATAAAACATCATTATCATTAGTTACTCATTTTCAATTGGAGAAAACAACCGGTATAGCTAGTAAAATAAAAGTCAAGTGAATCTAGTTAATTTTTAAATATTGTTTTAAAGTATACAGGAACATATTTTGTTTTAAACATTTTGTAAAATTGTTTAAAATTACCAAAAAAAAAAAAATGTAACTAATGGCCATAGCAGCCGAAGTTGTAATAGATCAATAAAAAAAAGAACATATTTTAACAGTAAGCGTTAACTACAATATATTTTTGCATTTTAAAATTATCTATTATATTATTATTTAAAACAATTTATTATTTATATATTATAACTGATTTGAAAGTAATATTAATAACAATATAAAATATCGCTATTCAAATATTTTTTTCTAAAATTAAATTTTAATATTCATTAAGGTTCATTATTATTACATAATGGACTTACATTTTTGAAAGTACAAAAATCAATCTATTTGATTACGAATTACGCGTGAAATAGATTGAAGCGAAAAATTATAATGTATCTAACTTCTCACTACATATTTTAAGGAACTTAAATATTGAATGGGTGTGGTTTTTCCAAATTATATGATCATGAAAATAATACATTATATTTCTGACGTAGTATAAAATTATTAATGGGAATTATTTGTCAAAATATTTACAAAATTTAGATATAAAAAAAAAACCTTAATAATATAAAAAATCTTTAAGTATTTATGATCAATTTAGTTTTACCCAACGAAAATTGCTTGTAAAAATTAATAACTTATTCTCCCATTGAAAAGTCGTTCTATATAGCCAAATAGCCAATAGGTAAATTATTACATTTTTAAATGTGTTGTCATAAATTTCACCTTAAGTGTTATTTTGTTATTAGTCTGTCCGTAGACCATAATACACAAACCCAGATATTAAATATTTTTCAAAGTTAATAAACATTATTTAGGTTAAGGTAATTTATTTGTTTATTCTATATTTTACTAGCATTTTTTCATTACTATTTTATTGTACTGATTTTATAATTTGTATTAATTTTCATACCATAAAAATTCCCAAAATGCTGTAACATTGAGATGTATTTAGAAAGCTAATTATTTAAATTAATTTCTTTCTTTCTATTGGATTAAAATGGTTTTTATCTTTATCATAGAGACTTATTAAAAATACATGTTGATACTGTAGGAGAGATTAGAGTCAAAATCACAAGTTTATTCTGGGAAGTTTCGTTGACACTCTGGAGAAATATTTTGTTTTAATGAGTTTTTTTTTTATTAAGTATAATAAAACAATCTGTACTAAAGGTATAATAAGTAAAGGTTATGATACAGGAATAAAAACACATTAAATACAAATACAAATAACATTTACATACTTTTAAGAGTAAAAGTACAAAATATAAAATAAAAACCAATTATTTTATTTTAAAACAGTTCAGTGATAGATTTATGAATTTGAAACTGTGTATTTGTGTGTACGTTATATTTCATTCAATATTTTCTTAGTTTTTGAGCAAATATACAGATCATGGGTTGTGTTTAATTTAGATTTTTAGTAATTAAAATTTGCTTTTATGTGTTCATTTATATTTAAAATTTGTGGTACTTCATAAATGATAAATAAACAAAACAATGAACATAGGAACATACGAATAATTAATTTCACATTGTTTTCCTTTAATTTATATTTTAGCTACAAAATTTATTCCGAGGAATACCGGGCACATTATTAAAGTAAATTAATATTATACAAATATTTAAATGCGCCAAAAGAATAATACCTCAAGCACTTATTAGCTATACTATGGTTTTAAATAAATGATATTGAAACTAAAGCATTGAATGAACTAAATAGTTTAAACTCAACTAGAAAATAGTTTTATAAAAAATTGGTCACCGAAACTGTACTATTTAATTGAATTCGAAAGAATAACTAAAATAAAATTTAAAAATAGGAAAACTATAGATGAATAAATATTGTTTATAAGTATTAAAATGAAGTAGGTACATAGTATAGAAGAAGTATTGTTTTTTTTTAACATACATTATATATTAATTACAATAATTGTTGTGTATGAGTTTACTCAGTTTTGAATAAACTAGATAAGAGGATTTTCTGATTTTTAGTAATATATGCACATAAATTGATTTTTCAGAAACATATACTTTTTTTTAAAAATTATTAACATTATGAAAAACTGTATAGAGTGAAAATTAATTATTCAAAAAGCGCGTTTAACGTTTCTTTCATGACGTGGTTAATGGAGATAAAACAGTATTCTAGTTCATAAGGTATAATGACATATTTGTATGTACATCATGTGCCGAATAAATGTCGTAGATGATTTCCAGATAACATGGAGAATTCTCATCTCCCTGTAAGAAATGAGTAAACACAACTGCGAATTGTGTAGTTTGCGTTTAGTGTTTTCGTTTTTTACTTATCTTATATATGCTTTATTTTTCTACTCATTTTTCGTATACATGGTGTACACCACACACTACACACTATAAAATATAGTATAATGTTCTGCGTTAACTCGGCGTTAAAATGTGTTTTTTTTCTGATTCAATTCTACTTTATGTATCCCCCATAATTTCATTACAATCATTTAAATTTCAAACTATTACCATAAATAATTGATTGCTGGTTCGGATTTTGATTTTAATACATTGGAATGGAATTTTCAGAAAAACATAATGCCAAAAGTGTTATGTTTTTTGAAAAATAAAATAACTTAAAGCAAACGATTATGATAAAAAAATATAAAGGAAAATCAATTTTTTTTTTGATCTTTGAAATTTATAATTTCTTTTCAGTTTTCACTATCATTGAATATCAGAAATCATGTCTGACTGTTGACATATATAGTTTGTCGTTGATTAACTAATACTGATAGATGACATAATAACATAAGAATTATAAATTTTTTCTTAAAATTTGGTGTGGTATTGACTTCAAAATCGCAAATAACATCTAGAATCCAACATGAAAATGAGTTTTGATTAGTTGTTGAAAATGTCTTACGTTCAATAAATCATCATGCACTGCGTATATTATATATAGGTATATTACAGGTATATATATATACCTATATATAATGGCACACACACACACACACATACACACACACACACACACACACACACACACACACACACACACACACACACACACACACACACACACAAATATATAATATATTTGTATAATTGTATTTATATCATAATTATTAATTCTTTCAAGTCAACTTAATGTTACTGTGATTGATCCTACAATTAGTAGTATTTTCTTAAAGGATTTGTCAGGCTGGATTTATGATCATGATTTTGGATTAAGAACATCTTTTATTTGTGACGTTTTTCGTTTTACCTAGGATTTGTTTATTCTCGTTTTGGCTTTGAACTATTTATATGGTTGAAATTTGCTCATAAATAAAGAGTAAAAATGTTGGTAATTTGTATAGATTCCCACAAAACTTCACATTTTAAAAAAGCGTTAACCAAAAAAAAAAAGAAAAAAAGTTAACTAAATGTACCGAAAGTCCGACGAAACTAAAAAACCCTAGGGATTGTAATCTGATTTGCTTAAGATTTATTGCTATACTTTTAAAATAGAATAGCGTAATTCTAAAATTTACATGGAATGTTATATCTTAGATTTGGAACGCTGAACAATTATAATAATTATTTAGATATACGTCAAATTATTTTGAAAATTAATTTATTCATAACATGTAGATTTGTGACCTCACTGTTAATAATTTCTATAATATAAGGTTTAATACTGAATAATATCCTTTTAATATTTTCATTATCTTTACTGAAAATTCAGTTATTTAACTCAAATATTATATAGTCAACTGCGTTCAGTGGTGGTAAAAAGGGGGAAGTGAGACCATAAGAGCTATACTCGTACATCCCCTCCCCATGAACTTAATTTAATACATAATTATATATGTATCAAAAATGTACATTTTTTCTCATAGAAATATAAATAATCAATTTATTACATTTCCATAGAATTTGTCTATATTATATAGATTCTAGACTCTAGAAAAAAGGCTATCAATGAGAATATTCGTGATGATCGGGGAGCACTCCATCTAGTCAAAATTGTGTAATAGAAAAAAAAAGTCAACATCATAATAAAACCAATACATTCCTCGTTTTACTCAAAATTTAAAAAAAAGTAATGTGAGGATTGGACACCCTCCCTCCCTCCGTAATTACGCTACTGTAGTTATACTGTAGCATTAAACTTGTTGGAGAAAGTATTCCTATCTCTGGGTCTTCCATTAGAAAATGTGTTAGCTTGTGAATTCGATGGTGTAGAAAATATGAAAGAAACACACTTCAATGAAATACTAGACGAGCTGGAAAAAATGACAGAATAATAGATTTAATGGTACAACATTTTTTTGGAAATTAATAAATTGATTTTATAGCCATAAATAATATTTTTAATGATCAAAGTGCTTGTTTAGAAATAAACCGAATCTCCCCTATTACAAAATTATTTAACCGCCGCGCCACTGACATTAACTGAACTTAAAATCCAAGTGTATGCTTATTATAAGGTAATTAATTAATTAACCGTTAGTGATAATTATAAATGTATACTCTTAATGAATTTAACTCTGATATTTCGTTAACCATTATTATAATTATTATTATAATCATACTTCCGTATTCTACATATCTGTCATGTTTCGTGTAGTGCGGAAAAATCATTGTTGTGTAACATTATCGAATTTCATTATGTTACAACAATATGCGTCTTAATGGTAGAGTTTATCTTAGGCTACAGATTTTTCATCTGTCCAGACATTCCGGATCATATTTGCACTCATGTGTAGGTGGACGCCGGACATAGAGGTAGACAACAATGCACTCCTACTACTATTTAAGTACTGTGTTCATTAATTTCCCAATAGATTGTATACCGTCTTCAATGCGCATGCATATTCCCATGGGAAATCAAACGCCCCGACATTTTCGAACAATGGTCTTCACACACCCTGTATGTGAGTCTTATTTTTGACAAAAAAAAAACTTTCACCTTAATCCGATTTTCTTGGTTGCGGTACTGCGACTCAGATTGCGTGTTTTGCAGCAGGAGTAAATGTGAAACCGGAGAATCTCATGACTACCATTTTTTAGTGTTTCTATACATAAATATGTCAGTATTAAATTTACGAAAAGGTAACTTAAAATCATGTTTAAAGCGTATTTAAAGAAATTATGATGTAACTTTCTTTGTTTCCAGTGTATTTTATTAAAAACTAAAACAATAGTCATATAGTCAATATACATCATGAATAATTTATCGAAATCAAGTATAATTATATAGTTTAACTTTAAAGCGAATTTGAATTCAGCACATAAAATACAAATTTGTTTTATTACAAGAATTATTATAAGTACTTGCTGTATAACATTTTATATTTACTCGTACTTCCAAATGTTGAATGTTCTTCATATTGGAAAAACTTCTGGGAAAATCAAAAAGCTGTCCTACCTCAATTTAAGTAAATTTCCAGTATAGTTTCTCGTATGATAAGGTACAAAACAAACTTATGGTGCAGATCAAATAGTCATAAGTTTGAATTTAGAGAAAAAATGTATAATCATAAAATCAACGATTATCTATCTATCTATCTATCTATACTATATATAAAATTGTAAGGGTTTTTCTTCGACCGCGCTAACCGAGAAAACTACTGGACCGATTTGGCTGAAATTTTTTTTGGCTGAAACCTGACACTTTGCTGAAGGTTTTAGTAACACTTTTGTCAGTAAAAAAAGTTCATAAAAGTTTTTATACGCATTTTTCCACACATAGTGTTTTATCTATTTTTTTTTTTATTGATCTTTATAACAACCCGGCAACTGTTGCCATTAGTTACAAATTACAATTGGTAATAACAATTATATACAAGTAGGTATATTTATATGTCAGAATATACTTTTAAAGCTACCTGTTTTGCTCTTGGGCTTTTAGAAAATGACGAGCAATGGAAAAATACTCTAGCGGATGCAACTCTTTCAGAAAGTCCTTCAAAATTAAGAGAATTATTCGCAATAATCATAGTTTTCTGCCAACCGTCTGAACATGTATTAAATATGCATGTATTAAAAAATAAATATATTTTCGGAGATGTAAATTGTTATGTTTACAGTGTTGAATGGCAAAAACGAGGTTTGCCACACTGCCACATTCTTTTGTGGTTACAAACGAAAATTCAGCCAGATGAAATTGATAAAATTATTTCTGCCGAGATACCAAACAAAGACAGAGATCCTATACTTTATGAAATAGTATGCAAGAATATGATTCATGGCCCATGCGGCGAGTTAAATATTAGATCGCCATGTATGAATAATGGAAAATGTAGTAAGAAATACCCTCACAAATTGGTCAAGGATATTCAAACTGGAGATGATGGTTATCCGACTTACCGACGGAGATCACCAGATGATGGAGGTTATACTGCAATATTAAAAGTTCGTGGTCAAACAGAAATCGTGGTTGACAACCGTTGGGTTGTACCGTATTGTCCAGTGCTATCTAGGTGCTTTAATGCGCATATTAACGTAGAATACTGTCATTCGGTTAAAGCGATAAAATACATATGTAAATATATTAATAAAGGATCAGATAGAGCTACTTTTTCTGTTAATCGTGAAAACGATGAGATTACAAATTATTTGAATGGTCGATACATATGTACTTCTGAAGCGTTTTGGAGAATTTTCAATTTTGAAACCCATGATAGAGATCCGACAGTTCAGCACTTGGCTGTTCATCTAGAAAATGGACAGCGTATTTTCTTTAATGCTAATAATCTTCATCAAGTTATTGAAAATCCAAGAAAAACGACACTAACTGCATTTTTTGAACTGTGTTCACATGATGATTTTGCGAAAACACTGTTCTATCATGAAGTTCCTTCTTATTACATCTGGGATAATAGCAGAGGCTGGTTAAAGAGAAGACGGGGAAAAGATGTTCCAGGTTGGCCAGGAATAAAAATGGACACTGCCATTGGTAGAATTTACACGATTCACCCAAATCAAAGTGAGTGCTTCCATTTAAGATTGTTACTAAATTATGTACAAGGTCCTACTTCATTTGAAAGCTTGAAGGCCTTTGATGGAGTCATTCACGCGACTTTTAAAGCAACCTGTTTTGCTCTTAAGCTTTTAGAAAATGACGAGCAATGGAAAAATACTCTAGCAGAGGCAACTCTTTCAGAAAGTCCTTCAAAATTAAGAGAATTATTCGCAATAATCATAGTTTTCTGCCAACCGTCTGAACCTCAATCTTTGTGGGAACAGTTCAGAAATGATTTTTGTGAAGATATTCTTCATACAGAGCGCACTCGATTAAATGACTTGCAATTTACTTTTTCTGATGAAATATTTAATAGAGGTTTGATTGAAATAGAAGATAAAGTTGTTTGTCTGTCTGAAAAATATTTAACTGAATTTGGAATAAACTCACCTGTTCGAAATAAAAATGCATCTGATCCTTTTGAATTCTCAATTTTGCGTTCTTACGATAATAACCGATTACAAGAATTTGTAGAAATCAATTTACCAAAATTAGTAAATGATCAAAAATATGCTTTTAATGTTATTACAGAAAGCGTAATGAATCATCAAGGAAGAGTTTTTTTTTTAGATGCTCCGGGTGGTACAGGAAAAACATTCCTAATTAATTTGTTGTTGGCTCAAATTAGATCCTCAGGTAAAGTTGCATTAGCAGTAGCTTCATCTGGTATAGCAGCAACTCTCCTTAGTGGCGGCAGAACTGCTCACTCGACTTTCAAGTTACCGTTAAATGTATTATTTGATACAGAATACGTTTGTCCGATTCGTAAAAATGGCCCTCTTGGAAAAATTCTTCAAGAAACCTCATTCGTTGTGTGGGATGAGTGTACAATGAGTCACAGATCACATATCGAAGCAATTGATCGAACATTGAAAGATCTTAGGTGTAATAATAAGTTTATGGGTGGCATAACATTTGTTTTCGCTGGTGATTTCCGTCAAACCTTACCAGTAATCCCTAAAGGTACTCGAGCTGATGTCGTTAATGCTTGCTTAAAATCTTCCCCTATATGGAACTATGTTGAAAAACTTTATTTGCGAACAAACATGAGAGTTTATTTATGCGGAGGGGACGATATTTTTCCAGCACAGTTGTTGAAAATTTGAAATGGAACTTTAGAAAATGAAAATGGTTACATTTCTGTCAATCACACGATTGGACGGGTGGTCAATAACGTGGAAGAGTTGATTTCTACAGTTTATCCTGACATTTTTAATCTGTCCAATAAATCTTATCAGTGGTTATGTGAAAGAGCTATTATCTCTCCAAGAAATGTAACTGCAGAAGAAATTAATGATATCATCCTTCTAAAATTCGATGGACACTCACGTGAATATCTATCTATTGATACAGTTACATCAACAGATGATGCTATTCATTATCCACAAGAATTTCTCAATTCTTTTTCTCCTTCGGGATTTCCTCCTCATAAACTAAAATTAAAAATTGGTGCTCCAATTACATTATTACGTAATCTTCAACCACCGAACTTATGTAACGGTACAAGATTACTAATAAAATCGTTGCGAAATAATATTATAGAAGCCGTAATTCTTACAGGGCCAGCGAAAGGAGAAATTGCATTTATTCCAAGAATTCCCATGATTCCCTCTGACTTGCCGTTTTCTTTCAAACGGCTTCAATTCCCGGTTAAAGTTTCTTTTGCCATTACCATAAACAAAGCACAAGGTCAAACATTCAAGTACGTTGGCGTGGATCTTCGTACAGAGTGCTTTTCACATGGGCAATTATACGTGGCATTTTCTCGAACTGGAGACCCGAATCATCTTATGATTTTAATTTCAACAGGAAATATAACAAAAAACATCATATACTCAGAAGTCTTATAAAATTCTTATTTTAATTCTTTTTTTTTCTTCATCAACTTCAATCAAATTCTTTATCAACCATAAATTATTTCTTTTTTATCTGTATTTATTTTTATCATTTATAACGCTAGAAAAATTTCAATCCGTTTTCATTAACCGTTTTTTATATTTACTTGCCGATCACATTAAACAATAATATTTGAATAAAAAATTCTACATATCATGGTCCGAAGGCAAAATAAACAACCAATCACGGGCGAAGCTGTGACGGGTCGGCTAGTCCTGAATATTATTAATTTTTTCGTAAATTGAGCTTCATAAAAAATGTTTGTCAATGTCGAAGTAATCTTGGGTTAGTAATGTAAATTATTTCAAGTCATAAAAACTGTTATTCCACATTTAATCGTAGTGGTAAATAAACGATTACGGGACAAAATTTAACAGCATCTCTCAGTTTTTTAGTTTTACCTTATGCGTAGGAAAACTAATAAGAAAATTGTCAGGTGATTAGTTTCAATAACAATCGGTGTTCGATTTTTTTCTCTTATTCAATGTATTGCATAAACTTTCGTGGATATCGCTCTATCCTCTCTTTAGTCATCAAAACTAATAGATATTAGTTCAATTATTAAGAGTTGAAAATTTAAGAGTTGTTCAAAATAAAACAATAATTCACACCAAAAGCCTATATTAATAAAACACAAAATAAAGCGTGGCGTCGCGTCGTAGTCATACATACGTAGGTACTTCAACCGAAACACACATACTGTGTCCCGGTCTCGTCCGACCGGCTGTCTTAAATATTAAATTATAATATGCTACCTCAGCTCATTTTCTTCACTGGCCTATCTTACTAATAAACTTTGTCTATTTGACCATTTTTATAATAATTACATTTTGGCCTAGTTGGCACATACAACACTTGTTAGTTAAATATGACAAATAAATGTCAATACATACCTTTATTGAAAAAAGTAGGGGCTGTTACAAATTTAACTTCGAAACCAAAACTCTATATATAGTCTATATTATAGACAGTCAAACATGTGTATTATTCAGTATTTAAGCCGACTTGGTTTTACATGTGTGCTTTTCGGCAATCACTTTAAGTCTTATAGGCTAGTTAATCTAACTCAAATTATAGAATGTTGGTGAAATTATGTAAATTTAATTTATGGTAATTATCTTAAATTTTTTTTTGATTGGATAGGTTTGTAATTTAGACTGTAGATATTTATCTTGGAGATTTATATGAATTGTAAGTTTGATGTTGTAAGTTAGGTTTATTCAAAGAGGTAAAAATATTTTAGATTATAAACGAAACGAAGACTAATGTTTTTTAAATTGTTTTTGGGAAATCATTTTTGGTGAGCAAAGTTTTATGTAATAGCCCTTTTTCATTTTATTTATTCATACATTAAAACTTGAATACACATGGTACTCAGGAAATCATTTTTGTTTTCCATAGTAATTTTAAAAATGTAATCGAAACATTTGGGAACAGATGGTGAAATTAACGATATACTTACCTTTTTAAACGAAACATATTTTGGTTTATTTTATTGTAAATTAAAAAAAATAATAATCTTTGAGATTAATAATACTTATAGACGACTTTTTTTTAATTTGTAAAAGTTTTTTTAACCAACTTGATAACCAAATTATTACACATTATTTCTTCTATATATATATTTTAATAAAATCTTTTGATGTTATATTGATCCACCCGTGCTCTTTCGATCAGAATTGGTTCTCAAAACCAATGATACCTCCTATACATTGATTTCAAATCAATAAGATTTTATTATTTGTTCGAACAATTTACCTACAATTAGTCACCCGATTCTGTATCCCGGTATCCCATCCGACTCCAGTGCCTCACTCTTTTATTTTATATTGCTCTACATTATTTTATGCAATTATACGACTCAAATAAAATTCAATCAACATCGCTTTTCATATGCAAAATTGGTATTTGCGTTTGAATTAAAATGTATAATATATTTTTGTCGTACGTTGAAGGGAGCAAAGCGAGACATGGGTGTCCAATTTAAGAATTTTCGATTGGATAGCTATTTGTACTCGGTCTGTTATTATTTTTTTAAATTTGCAATATAAAAAAAATCAAAGTCAGCTTTTAAAGATTATATTATATATAAAAGCCGTTTTTATTATTAATCGCATTTTAAAAAACTCTCGGAAACCATGTGTCCAAGTCAATATCGTATGTGTTAGCCTGTTAATATTTTTAAGTATGTATTTTAATCCTTGAAAATATTTTTAGTGATGAGATATTGGTCAAATAATTTAAAACCTAAGTACATAAAGCTTACATTCCATTTAATGGTTTATAGTAAGATTGTAATCTGGTAAATACCTCATTGGAATTTGGGTTTTACTATTTATAATACTATAAAATTTTGTATTGAATAGTAAAGTTATATTATATTGTAAACTAATAAGCACAACATAGGATGTTTTTTTGCCTTAGGTCTTATCGATCAGCACGTTTAATTCCTTTTTTTTTCACAAAATAATGTTTTCTTTCTCGTTATGATGTCTTTGTGACTTTGTGGATCAGGTTTATGTCATTCATTGTTTTAATTTTTTTAACTCTCTTAGTTAAAATATTAATTATTATGTCTCAAGAGATTTGTAAAATTTCGTTATTTTGTAATATACCTTTTTTATACTTATTTAGATATAATTTATAGTTATATTTGTTATATTTGTTAAATTATTCAAATTCGAGACATTATTATTCGATAAATGAAATATATTATGATATTATAAAATTCCTCGAGTCGTTGAAATTAAACAGCAAGTCAAATAAATTTATATCATGTATAATTATGTACTATGTACCATTGTACCTATATTATTACTTAAATTCTATAAGATTTACTAATCTGCAAATAAGTAATTTCCAAAGTACTAATTTGTTGTAATTTGTTAAGGTTTCACAAAAGTATCATACTTTGGTAGAAACAATCCTTTTTTTAAAGAAAGACGATGGTTAAGATTGTAGTTGCAATACTTACACAACCCAAGAGCCTCTTAGAATATAAAGCTTACCTAGCTAGTAGGTCTTCAAAGAATACATCGCATAGTATGGATAAAGCTTGTGAAGTTTTGAAACGGATATCACGGCTTATAGGTATGTGCAACATTATATGGCGATGAGGTGCCTAGCAAAAGTCGTACTCCAAACTTTAATTGGATAGTCACACAAATTTAAACTTTTGAAGTGGTTATATAAAGTTTGACCCAATGTAAAATGTTTTGTGGGAATAACGACCATACTTAGGTAGAAGCTGGTTGTGGTCAGTTTTAGTTATGTCAAATGGTCAACGCAATCCTTATTGTATTAATCTTATAGTATTATCACCACTTTAATATACGTTACGAAGGTGTCGGCTAAAAAAAAAATGTTGAAATAGCTGATAACGGTCTTTTAGGAATTTAATTTATGCTGCGGGACAATAATAACTTATTTCATTTGGAGTAAAGTAGAAATAATCATGGTACAAATCATAATTTAATATTGCATATGCATAAACGAATCTTGTACAATAGTATATATAAATACTATTAACAATTTAGACAAATGAAATAGGAAAACGACATATTTATAATAATATATGTATATATATATAAGTAATAACTAAGAGGTATTTAATTTTAAGTAATATTTTAAGATTATTATTTTTCGTAATTGGGAATCATCCGTTTTATCAAATAAATAAATAAATAAAGTGACCTAGCATCGTATACGATTTAATATCACGTGAAATATTTGTTAAACAAAAAGTATATTACTAAAAGTATAATTACTATATATCAAAGAATAACTATTTATTGACATTGTGTTTTTAATGTAAAGGTTATCTTATTCATTAAGAATATATAATACATTTTATGATACGGAGAAACGCTGGTATTTTTGTCAATGAAATGGAACCAAAGTACCAAACCTTAAAATTTGGTTGATACAAGAAAAACTTATTTTGACTAGATACTCGAAATTAACTACCCGTAGAATAATTATTTGTAAAATGATGAAACATTGTTCTTAAAATGAACAATATATATTATATATTACAACAGCATTGCGAGCAACTTAAGATGTTATTGTCTCATTAGTCATTATAAATAAATTTTATTGAAGTGGCCTGTTTTCTTATTTCTGACGTAATCTATAATACATCATTATCATGTTACAATTCGATATGATGTAAAATTTAACTTCGAAATATATTTTATTATTATCTATGGTCAGCTTTAATAATTATTATAACATTTTCGGGATAAGAAATATAATATCTGGGTAAGAGATACTCATAAATTCCGGTCGATTTGGAGGTATTCAATTTGTGAAAACTAATAACATCTGCCGTTTTATTGAATGACACCAGATGTTGTAGATTTTTGAAGAATCGCATTATTCTTCTGTGACGTAAATTTAATGTACGTACAAGTACTATTAGTGTTACATTTAACTATTGTCCTGCCAATCAATTTATTAGAAAGAGAGTGGAAAGAGAAGGTAAGACAGTTAGAGGTAGAAAATCAATTTTGTCAGATGTTGTTCTGGTTGTCGACTTAAATAAAAATAAAATTAACTTATTTTCTATCTCGAATGTGAGAATATACATGTATTTGTACAAGCGCAATAATTTGAATATTTTATTACTTATCTCGACGGATCATGAAACAAATTATTTACTCAACATAGATTGGAGAAATAATATTATTATCAGTAAAAATATTATTTTGTCTTAAAATAATCAAACTTCAGTACTTCACGTAATACATTTGTTTGTTTTTTTTTTTATATATAAGAATACTTTCAAAATAAAATTACTGTGATGACATACAAAGTAGATAGAATCAGCCTTGGAATGATATGATTTTTGAGTTAGAGTAATCTTAAAATTTAAGAAAATCTAGTAGAAGCGAGTCTATTTAATATATACGTATATATATTAATATATATGTATTTTTATGTGCGGAATCATAGTACCTAAACACTTGAATAGCAGTTTAAAATTTCTGGTTGAAATAAAATACTTTGATTGTATGAAATAATGAGTACATTATAAACTTGATGTAAGGAAACTTTTCCGTGGTTTTACACATCATTTTATCGGTTAAAACTCAGTAAGCAGATTCAAGAGCTGTTGGCGAATTTTTTTCACTGCTTTTAAAATAGTTTCTATACTTGTCATCATATTATCAACGAAGTAATTTCCGTAAACAATTTAAAGTGTTTTACTGAAACATTTTTTTGCCTTAACATCCAAGGTTCTTATTCGATTATTTTTTAGGAATTGCGTCTCAGTGATTATTTTTTACATGTGATAGATATTTATCAAGAGTTGTGTGTTACTCCCACGATGAAATTTATTATTTCTATAATTATTTTAGCGTTTGTTTTAGCTCTTATAAAATATAATGATATCAATTAGTAAAGCCAGTGATATATTGATCAGAGACATAATTGAATTAAAATGTTACAATTATTTGAAAGTGTAATATTTTAAATTTCCATACGCGGATTCAATTTTTAACCGTTATAAACTACTAGTATTGAACACAGGGTTCTATATAAATCTGAAAAAAAATGTATTAAAAATACCCAGGTTATAAATTGCAGACCATATAGGGGCAATTAAAAATGTAAGTGTTTCACTTGAAAACGTAAATTTATTCAGTTATTCTTTTTATTTTTTATTTCTATAGGTGATTAAGTGTCTAAAAGTGGGTTTGAGGTTTTCGATAAAACTGTATTTAAATGTATAGCAAAATGCACAAATATGAGTTATAAACTGGGAATTGCAAGGCACTTAATTATTTTTACCTATTGTGCAAGACGCAAGTGAGTGAAGTACAGAATTTAATATAAGAACTAAATTATATAATATTTATTAGAAGTTTTCAAATTTTGCAGTAATTTTTCATAATTTAAAAATAACTTTATGTTTAATTTCAGGTATATCTAAATTTGGAGTTTGATTACCAACCTAAATATTAAAATTGTATTAAAAAACATAGAAATAGGGTATTTAGACAAAAAGTACATAAATGCTTAGTAATTCTCAACGATAATCTTTATTGAAAATGATTAAAAACACTATTTTATTTATATTATCGTTTTTAATACTATTAGAACACGTATAGGAATACAATTGCTTCTAAAAATGTATTTTTGTTCCTGTTATTTAATCAATATCCAAAAATAAAATATAAGTGCTATTGATTTTAAAATTATATGTTGTAATATTTAAACATTTTCTCGTTGTTCCTTTAGTTCAACTGAAAACTTATGATGTATACCTAAAATACTTGATTGCATTTTATTATTATGTTACATTTTAAATTTATGGAGAGAAATTGAATTTCGGTTTATGGAAAATGTATGGTTTAAACGAAAAACCTTAATGGCCTATTTACTGGTAATTAAAAACAAGTTTTATATATTACATGTCATATACTTACTGCATTTACGGTTAAATGTGACGAAAAGTAAATTTGTTTGAATACTTTGTTTTTCAGTTCTAATGTATTTTTTCTTGATATTGTTTTTAGATTTTTGAAATCATGATACTTATCATAATACGTCAAATTGTCATGTATTTTATAAAAAATAAATATATGATCTTAGAATATTGCCGGGAGACATTTTTAATACTTAAGATTCTCTCATTAGCTTCCATTTTTAACCGAATATGGAGAAAAAATTGCATTAGGTTAGTCTGTGTCTACATTAATAAGTTTATTGTTTGAATAATAATATTTTTTATCTTTGATACAATATAAGTTATAGAAAATATATAGTAGCTATTTGTTCAAAAAAGTAGTGAATCTTATTGTGAACATAAAAGGAAAAAAATCTCCATTTTATCATTTTGTTCAGCCAAACGTATCTTTAATTGATTACGAATTTTTCCACTATCCAAATGAATGGGTTTTGGAGCTTATTCATTGTCAATATAAATAGCGTTTTCATTGTCAACTTTGGCCGTTCAGTTGTTTGTTAGAAAGTTTTGCTACTCATGTATAATACAAAGCAATAATGGTCTTCGAACTTAAGAAAATTTGACATTTAAAGGTGAAATTTAAATGTATATGATATAATTATATTTCCATCCAAATAAAAATATGAAGATAATACATTTCATTAAAGTAGGTATATTGTATGAATATAAAATACAATCGTATAGATGTTTAAAAGAAATTGATTTTAATATTTGATAAAAACTTTTGTTTTGCTTCAGTCATATCGGTGTAAAATGGCGGTCTACATTATTATTAGTGTTTTCAAGGTAAATTATGTAATTTATGAACTGTAAAATAATTTCTATCGAACGTTTCTGACTAGTTATTTCATGGTAATTACTGATCAATATTTAAGGATTTACATCGTTCTCTGTAGCCTTTACGCCACAGAATATTTTACGAGAAGCCAAGTAACGATGGAGAATAGACATCTGACAATATCTTTGAACTTTTTTCGTCTCACATATACATTTTCTAAACACTTATCCTAATTATCTGGTGTACAAATAATAAAAGATCAATTCGTTATAAGAACACATATTTTATACTTAGCATATTTTTATATTAAGTTTGTAAATCATATGTGAATAAAAATGTATCTGGTCTGAAATATTTTTTTTCTTTTTATCGGATATCAAAGTTCTTTTTTTTCATTCTAATAGACCTATTATAATATTTATGTGTGATACTTTGTCTGTTAAACTGGAACTAAGCACTATAATATAATCGGATTACAACTTTAGAATATTTTTAAAGTTCCTACTTTTTGAGTAAAGAAGACATTTATTTAAACCATACAAAAATGAAAATAATATTTTTTTTCTTTCCAAAAAAAAGACACTTATAGTTACATTAACAATAGTAGAAATATTTTCGTGTACAAATATAGCAGTATAAAAACGGGTTATTGGTTTGGTACTTATGTCTCTTAGTTTCTTTTAAAACCTTGCATTGCGTATTATCATTTTACATTCAAGATCAATAAAATTTGTAAGATAACTAAGCAAGCCAATTGAGGTAAATTAAATATTTCGTATTTTAAAATTTGAAATACTTGTGAAAAAGTTGTTTTTTTATAAAATATTAATTTTTTTTCAATTAGTGGTTTATGTTCAAGATTGAATACCAACAGTTATAATTTAAAAACTATTGCACGGTAGAAAAATGAGTGAATTTGGCCGGATTTAAATTTTAAATGCTTATCTATTACATTGCTTAAAGTAAATAGTTTGAGCAATGAATAGTTGCAGGGCAAGGAACAGTTGGACGATGTCATTTCGCGGCCGTTTCGGCGATAAACCATTTCGGATATCTATACTTTAATCTGAATTAATTTAAAAAAAAAAAACACATTTTTCTAATCCCATTTTGAGATTTATATTCTAAGCATTACTTTCTTTTTTTTTTTATTCCAAAAAACTTGAAATTATTGTTTTTTTTTTAAAAATTGCAAATATTTTATTGCGTGTAGGTATATGCTATTCCATAGCAAGTTTTATTACACACAATTATTTATTAATTACCCACTTATGAAGGTCAGTCGTCGTTTGTTTTCAAATATACTAAAGCATGACTTTATATTTTTGAACAATTTTTTTAGCCTAAGTGTTTTTATGGAACACAATATTAAATAAATAGTACTTGTAATAAAATCAATGACTTGCTATTGTTTTGCTAAAAGTTTAAAAATACTTTTATTAAACTGAACTCTAGTTTCCACAGTTCACAGTTAAGGCAAAAGTATCAACTGTAAAATGGCATAGCGCCATAATATTAACATGTTACAATATATGAATTAACTTAATCACATAGTTGTATGCTTGCATTTTTAGTTTTGTAGTCTATAAATTGTAATACTTTTAAAATGTTATTAATGGTTCACGTCACTGTAAAATTACGATTATTCATAACGTTCTTATATTTCTTAGTTATTAAGTTATTAAGGCCCTTAAAAATAGAAATTACACTTTCAGCATCTAGTCAGTGCGTTGTTTTACACCATTACAAGTACAATTATAATGATTGAAATTTTTAATTTTATATTGAAATTTTTTTCATTCGATCTTAATTAATTTTGTCGAGTTATGTTTCGTGTTGAATTAGTAAGTCATCGGTCACTACCGTTGGTAAACAGCAACTATAAAACAGAATTTATAGGATTAGTGATTTATATATTCATAAAATATTTTCATTAATTTGATATAGTTGGCTTGCTATTATGTGATTGAGGACAGAATGTAAAAATTAAACAAATCCATTGCGTTTTATTATGGTATAGTTAAAATAAACTATACGTTAAGAATTACAACTTTTTAAACTGATAAAATAGAGAATAACCCAAAAACCTACTTATAAAAGTAAACATAATATCAGGATGATCAAAGCTATTTGTTAATGTTTGATTTTGTTTTGACTTGAAATCGATAATTTAATACAAATTTGGTTATAAAATACAAATATATGAAATTTAAAAAACTAATATGTTAATCTTTCTTTATATTTATTAATATTTTTTGAATTTGATTGGAAACCAAGAATTCATAGATTAAAAAATTATTAATAGTATGTAGTTTATATTTGGTTAGTCAATTAGTCCATTTATTATTTATTTTTAAGGCCTATACAAATAATAAGTACTTGATTCTGGGGATACGTCGAACAACGACATCAAAAAGTTTATGACAAATGTTTGTAAAATTATGGTGATGTCCTTTATTTTACTTGCTGTTATTTCGATACTTAAATTACATCTACCTATAAGATTTTCTAAGTATAGCAAAGAATGTATTAGTTTTACAATGATATTTTCATTGTTTCTGTTAACTTTTTTTTTGAGTAGGTAGTAAATTTGTACCGAAACTATACTGTAGGTAATTTTTTAGATTGGAAATTAAACACAGATGGTACTTTAAAAAGGTCAATTTGCGATCTTACACGAAGGAAAAACTTTTTGATGTAAAGAAAGAACGCTGAAAAAAACTTGGTGAATAACTCTGACATCGTATATCAATCCATCATTTATAAGAAATTAACATCAAAGGCCACCATTAGAAGATATAAAAAAAGTTAAAATCAAAACAATTTGTAGTGATTGCCATATAGATAAATAAAATACCCACAAATTTATGTACAAGTCAAACGTATAAACACGAAAATGGAAATACTATTGGTTTATATTCGTACCCTTATTTTAAACTCATCATGAAGAATAATTTATGCATTTGTTATTTGATCATAATAATAATATTTTACCATAAATAGAAAAAAGGTTTTGTTTTTTTATTCTATATTCAGATTCGGTGTTACATCAATTTGTTTCATTTTTTTGATCTAACATAATATTTGCATTTTGCTCGTCTGAGTTTCATAACAGTTATTTTAATCAAAAACAATATACCAATGACTCACAAACACTATGAGCATGCATTTTGAAGATACCGGAAAGTGCACTGTTAAGATACCTGAATCGGCATCATGGTCTTGGGTCCGAAACATCAGTAACACGGCTTTACTGAATGGTTAGAATCGAAATAGGAAATATTACCACAGTCGTATCGTAACAATGGTAAGTGACAAGTAAAATATTAAAATGCGAATCACTCGTAATTTTATTGTGTGTGCAGCGTAGAATCTTTTGTCGTCATACATGTTTCTGAATATTTGCCTATACAGTGCGCCGTTTTTTAGTGTGCAGACGTGCATAAGCATTTTTGATTATTTTTTCATTGCGTCTGATGGTTCTCGATCAAATGACGATGTTCTAACGACTATCATGACCCATATAAAAATATGTGTTTATATGTTCAGTAAGAAAAAATAAAGTGTAGTCCATGTTCCAGGAACTTCAATATCGGCAGAGCAATCCATAGTTACAGTGAAAGCATTTTATATCACACGGAGACCACTAATTGATTTATAAGTCCATCCACATAAGTGTGCGCGTGCTCCTATCTCGAAAGATATAAGCTAGAGAACACCGCCTAAGTATATTTATTTAGGTGGTTTCTACGGGAAAACTGTTCATAAATGTAATATTGGTATACCCGTAGGAAAAATAATGATTTGTACATATAACTATTCTAAATAATAAAAATGTATAATGTGTTTTTGTACGCTATAGAAATTTAATAAATTGTGAAATAACAGAGAAACATATTAATTATGAGTTATTATTTTATCACACAGAGCGATTGTTTGCAATTAAGTACGCTGTTTCCAAGTCTAAAAAAAACAGGAGATTGGGCTTTATCGGCATTTTATTCATTTGTAAGACAGTACAGCCGATTATTTTCACGAACAGTAACCATTATTTTCCCATTATAATCTTGCATGACGTTTGTATTTTTTATTTTTTTAAATTTAAAATTGCTTGCTACGTATAATACAAACTATAATTTTAAAAAATCAATCCCCAGATCCATAGTTCACTTTTAGAAGTACTTTATATGGTGTAGGTTAAAAGGTTTACGACTTTTATATAATCAAACAAAAATCTTTATCACAATCAGATAAAATTTATTAACAAATATAATACATTATAATATACTCCATAGGTAACCGAGCATCTATTTTAAAATGCCATGATTTATCATAGTTCCATATGAATAATCAATACAACGAAACTTGAAACCAGTATCTTACCGATTTTTTTAAATTAAAAGTTATAATATTAAATGATTTTGTATTACGAGTATAAGGGACAAAACTGCGTGTCCCATAAAAACTCATTCATTTATAACATCAACAAATTATTAATATCTCATACCCATTGTATTAAATATTATTATTATCATTATTAATTGGAACAATACTGAATTATTTATGGAATAATGCAATGACTAACGAAAATGATAATTACAATAAAATTATTTGTTTAAAATTTAAATTATATTTCGGGGAAATTCTGTATATTTGATTACATAAATTAATCGATGAAAATTAAATGCTATCCTGAAGTTCTCTAGAAAAGTCAACAGTTCAGTACCCTTTTCATCCCCTCTACCAATTAACCCTTTTTGACTTTTGTATTTCTGTAAGTTACGGCAGGAAAACGTGGAACACCCGCTGAATTTTAGTTGAAATTTGGTGTACATCCGACGTTAAATGGGCCCCTCATTTAGCCTCAGATGTATTCATTAATCAGTTCTGTCGAACAACTTTTCTTGTCCTAGCCGACCGTTGTTGGGCACTATCGAATTTCAAATCCTTTGTGTCCTAAACTGTATGCAAAATTCTATCATTTCAATGTTGTTTATAACCTTTAGCATCACCTCACAAATGTGTACATTTGTCAATTCATGTGAAACACAGTAAAGTTTTGATGAAACAAATTAATGTATTTTGTGTTCGGAAAATATGTTTTATTCAAAACGTTAAAGTTAAACGAATTCCAATCAAAACCAACTATACTCAGAACTTGTACATCAGTTGGTATAAGAATAAAATATATTATGTAGCATTAAAGCTATACATTCAATTCATTTTCTATAATATATAAAGTATTCAGAGGATTATTATATATATTAGGTAATTTCAAAACTATTTTGTTTTTAGCCGTTTAATATTTATATTATATGTTTTTCATGTACTGATAAAAAAATATTATTCTAACAAATGAATAGGTTTTTTTAATAGGTCCATTATTAAATCATATATTCATATTCAATAGTTTTTTCGTATTGTAACGTACTATTTAAAAATAGGGTTACATTAAATGTAACTTAAACGCCGGTTTATGTTTTATGATATGCAATAACAATTTTTTTCATCGTACTAATATTCGAAGTTTAATGAATATTAATAAAAATTGGAAAATATTCAATCATTTTAATATGAATGATAAATAACATTTGAACAGAAAACCTTTAAGAAATTAAGCTACAAAACTAAACTATTTAATTATCTAGTTATAAATACAGTATACATATTTTGAATGAAATAAATTTATTATTTTCATATGACAAAATATTTAACTTAAATCGAATTTAAAGATTTGTTTTCTCTCAAGCTTACTAACATAATAATAAAAAGTTATTTAATCAAGCTCAAGCGACTAGTCTTCCACATCCAACGGTTATCAAATTGAGAAAAGCTACTATATCAGTTGAATATTTGTGTTGGGAATTACGTATACAACACCAAAAAGTAATATTTAAATTACTTAAAGAATATTTTAGGTAATATTTAAAACAATTTTTTTTTGTATTTTTGATCGAAGTAGTGTTACATAATTTATAATGATTGAATTTTTTTTTTAATGAATACATTTTTTATTGACAGTTTATGAAAATACCATATTTATGTTAATTGCTATAAATGGAAATTGGGAAGCACCTACCCGAGTCCTCTATGTATATGAGAAAAAGATAATTTTTTTTTATACACTTTGCATCTCAATCATTATTTTTTTAAATATAAGTTACTTATTTTGAATTATGGAAATCAAATTTAAATGGTTTCACTAAACTGTTGTTATTTTGCCTGCAATTTATATAAACAACTAATAATTAATGAAATTAATATGTAGGTAGTAAGAGTTTTGTTTAACCTATTTAAATATAAAAACTTAAAAATATAAAAACTAGAAAGTTGAGTTGAGTTAGTTATTAATTATAAATTGTAAAATGTATGGCATGGTTTCCTACAACCTTCATATTTATTATTATCTTTTATTTTTTCAATGGTTATTAAAAGTATAATTTGGTTATGTTTATTATTATTGATTTTGAGTTTAAATAACTTTATTTATTTTTGAACCAAACGACTGGTCTGAATTTTGTTTTCAATTATTCTTTATGCTATGTTCATACAGCATAAATTGAATGATTTGTCTTATTATTTTCGTAAAAGAATTATTACGTTATAATAAAAATGTTAAGAAATATACTCACATTTTTAATCATTCATAGCCTGTAGGTGTCGTTTTAAAGGTACAAAACAACCACACTTTAAATAATACTGAAAAATATCGTAAGAATGATGTATGAAAGCCAAAAAACAATCGAGCATCCTAAATTCGAAAAATACAATTTGCATTTAATTGTATTGAACACTTATAGTACCGCACTATTGTTGTAGTTCTGAGAAAAAATTAGCAATAACTATAGTAACTCTTTATCGGTATACGCTTTTAAGTGTACACCGAGTTGAAATAATAATAATAATATTGCACTAAATCGATTGAAAACATAAGGTTTCGATATATTAATAATAATAAATAAGTTATAGAGCTAACTGTAATAATATTAGAAGCTCTTATCTTGTACTCGAACGAGTGCCTATACATGTTTTGTTCATAGAATACAGCTCCAGGGGATGGAGATACGAGTTTCTTGACTATTGTGTGTGCATCTGTGTTTCAATAAGGATTCGCAGTGTTCGACTACAGGTACCATTGTGAAAATGCGAGCGACTATATAGACGGTTAACACAATAAAACCAACTTGAACGTGCACTCGTACAACTGAGAAACGATGTAACGCGTTTGGGCGAGTAACGTTTTCACCTCTTGAACAATTACAATATGTTCGGGTGACTTTTGCAAAATGTGCCCTAGTGAATTTTGTATAATGTGTTTGCGCGGTAAAGAACCCCTATTTTATCAAGAAATTTGACTCTACCACTATTGACTATATTATCATCCATATTTAGATATATAAGCTGGTCCGTCCGATCTCTTTCACTCAGAATTGTTTTTTTTTCGAATGCGTATTGTTTTGAAGTTTAAAACTGAAACAGCAATATCATTTATCAGACCGTGGAGTCCCACCTGTTTATTTTTATTGACATTGATAGGACGAAAACTCGTTTATTCGTTTTCGATGTACGATTGTACGATTAACACAAAATTGTAGTCATATCGTCGCTGCAGTTTCATACATGATAAATATATTCTTATATTTTTTGTTCGTGAAGATTTGTCTAAAAATGTGTATAAAACTACATTTCAATATCCATTGATCAATCGTTCTTGCAGTACAATAATATGTGCAGTTCAAGGACTGACTGATAGAACAAAAAATAAAATCACATTATACGTGAAATATCGCATTGTTATGAAAGTTAATTTGCCCATTCGTGTTGGGGGAAGAAAATTCTCGTACGCATAGAGATCATCGAAAATTCACTTAAAGCTCTCTTAGCGACGACATCCGGTTTTCATCGATGGGACTAGGATATGTGCGGTGACGAAAAATTGAACGTACCGTGACGCGCCACTATAATCGATGCAAACGACAGGGTCCTCCTTGAGTTCTTGAATATTTATCGTACATCAATCGAGTATATATTTATAATAAGACATTTTATATACGGAAAATATTCAAAAACAGTAAAATTCAATGGGACGGACCAGGGTTAGTCCATTGTGCGATTTTTTAGAACATCTGATAGGAAAATAAGAACTCCGATTGGTAGATAATAGTATGTTGAAGTGGTAGATCGATGCATAATGATTCAGAATAATAATATTTATTTGTCTTCTGCGAGTCTTTATATTAGGTATAATAATATTTTGTTTCCCGTATACGACGGATATACGACGACCCGATGAAAAAGTACCTACGCTAAAATATTACTGTTAGCACCACCAAAAATAGTATGATAATAAAACCGTTAGTGCTGAAAAGTGTTTAAAATAAAAATTTCTAAGATATAAATATTAAGTACATTTATTTAAATAATTCATATTTATATACCTATAATAAGAGTATTGATAATTTAAAGTTCTAGTGTTTTGAGTTTTCATTCATGTCTCCGTATAATTTGCATAACTTTTGTCGAATACTACTTGTTTAATGTCATTAATCATTATATTATGGACTCATTGTATATTTAAATGATTTTATTAAACATTGATTTACAACTATGTACAGTGTACACCTAGGATTAATTTTACGAAAAAATATAGAAAAATGTATTAATTGTATTTTATATATTTTACGTTATATAATAAATAACGAGACTATCTACTTAGCGATAAGTCATGAGTAGATAAGGGTATAATGGTAGTATATTTGTAATCTATGAATATCACTGCATCGAACAATACCAGTTTAGTCAGTTTCCGTTTTGTAGTCTATGTGTAAGCGTCGTTTAAATTGACCTCTTACGTGTTGAATGTCGAAATCATGCCGGACGAAAAAATTGAATAACGTATTAATTTAAAATTTTTAGTGAAACTTGGAAAACTGCGACCGAAAGTGTCCTATCACGACCACGTGTTTTTGAGTGGCACAAACGATTTCATGAGGGTCGTGAAGAAGTTGAAGACAATCAACGGGTGGGTCGTCCATGCTCCTCAAAAACTAACGATAACATTTCAAAAATCAATGAAATTGTGCGAAAAGATCGACGTCTGAGTATTCGAATGATAGCTGAGATGGTTAATATCGACAAGGAGACCGTTAGACAAATTTTGCACGATGAATTAAACATGACAAAAGTCTGCGCCAAAATCCTCACTCTGGAACAGAAAGACGGTAGACGACAAATTTGCGTTGACATTCTTGAACGGATGGAAAATGAACGAGATTTGTTGAAAAATGTGATAACATGCGATGAAACTTGGATTTTCCAATATGACCCCGAAACTAAGAGACAATACATGTATTGGAAGACTTCCGCATCACCAAAATTGAAAAAAGCTCGGATGAGCAAGTCGAAACTGAAGGCCATGTTGATCGTATTTTTCGATATTAAGGGTGTAATAATGACAGAATGGGTACCTCAGGGACAAACTGAGAATCAACATTATTACCTTCAAGTATTGACAACACTCAGAGAACGAGTAAGAAGAAAGCGGCCTGAGTTGTGGGAACATGACTCTTGGATCTTGCATCAAGACAATGCGCCGGCTCACAGTGCCTTATCTGTAAAGCGATTTCTAGCTAAAAATCGAACTCCAGTGCTTCAACACCCCCCATATTCACCAGATCTCGCTCCATGCGACTTTTGGCTTTTTCCAAAACTAAAAAGTGCGTTAAAGGGCACACATTTTGAATCAGTTGAAGCTGTAAAAACAAAAGCGACAGAGGTGTTAAAGACATTGCAAGAAAAGGATTTCCAACACTGTTTCAACCAATGGAAAATTAGAATGGAGCGATGTGTCAAACATGGAGGGGAGTATATAGAAGGGGAAAAATGTTAAATCATTAAAAAATATAAATAAAAAGTTTCTCCAGAGAAAATCTCTTTATTTATTAGCCACACCGTATACGATAACATATTTTATCAAAAAAAAAAATAGTGAATTATACAGTTATGCTTTTAATAATTATAAAACATTTTCAAAAAAAAATATTGTGCAGGTAACGAGAAAGTGTTTCAGAGTAGGGAACTGCTAGCACCTTCCTTGACTGAAATGCGATCCTTTAAGCTAGTTAGTAGCACATTATGTTTGTTACTTTATGTTCTTGTTTTTATAACATACGAGTATGTGTATAAAAGGTAATATTATATTGAACAAAAATGTATAGATAAAAGAACAAGTAAGATTAGTAAAATAAGTAATAAAAATTTAGACTAGCTCAGTTTTGGCCTTAGAAATTATGCAGCTATCACCACATGTGTACTGCTGACTATTTTTAATTTTTTTTCTTTAAAAGAACTTTTATTTTAAAATTGCACCGAGGTTAAAAAAACATTAAATACATAATACATACTGCATAGATTATATAAACTGGTATTCAAGAGAGAAATAACTTGGTCTCAAGACTATTGCCCATTGGCTGAAAATATAATAGTTAATAATATTAAAAAATAATATGAAAAAAGTTGTCTAATGTAAGATTTAGCAACTTTTTTTCATATAGAATGTATAATTAAGAATAGAACGTTGACATAAAAAAAAGAAAGAACACCTGACAGCGCTATAAGGAAAGAAAGAATTACTAATGAATAACAAAAACCAGGATATCCTTAATTTAGTAAGTCTCTGTTTTATAATAGTTCTAGAAAGTCTTATACAACACAGAGTATTCAGGAAGCATTAAACTCAGCATCAAAAAAGTTACGAGAGTAATGCAAACATAAGCGGATTTTTGGTTGAATTTTTAGTGGGGTTAGAATAATCAAAAGTACAGTGACCCGTAGGGGCTTCGCCCCCGCATTCCTTTTCCGACACAAGACTACAACACATTACTAATAAAAGTATGAATATATTTTAACATTTTATAATACTGTTATTTATACACTATATAACGTACCTAGCTATATACAGTAATACAATTTTTATTTTATTTTTATTTCAACAAAAATGTCAAAATGTATCTCTTTTTGATAAACTCTCTAGCCGAACTAATTGGTATGTGTAATGCTATTTTTAATAGCTTGTAAAAATTAGAGAATATTGATTGGTTTTCAGAAAATACTTGAATAACATAATTTAAATTTATATTGACATCAGACTCAACATTTTTGATCTAATATAATATAAACGTGGTTCAGAGTAAAATTATATAACTGACTGCTGACTGCGGTATCTCATCACTATACCACGATTTTTAATATTTTTCAACGTAATTCGTTAAAAATATTTTACATTTTATAAATAACAGTTTAATATAATATAAAAATTGAAAACAAAAAACAGTAATAATTTAATTTTGAATATATTTTGGCGATTGAAGGGGAGGAGTGAATGTAGAAAAGAATAATTATGAGTCATAAGAGACCACCGAAAAGTATGACAAGGAATAAGATAATTTAAAGATTAGATCATATTCAGTTTTAAGATGCTACGTAAATGCAGTTATTTTGGGGACTGATTATTGTCGACGTATCGACTAGATTCTACTTTCTAGATTCTAGAAGTAGAAGATTTTTCTATATATATTATATTATATTAGTATATTATATACATATATATATATATATATATATATTATACCCGGGTTTAATTAATGATTTGTATATTAGAAGTTTAGTGTTGATCGGTGTGTGTTTATTTTTATTAATATATGTGTTGAGTGAACGTAAGCGATAATTTAAGTTGAGTCTTCTAGAAAGGATGTGCTAAGCCCAGGTCACTCTACGGTCTAAAGTTAGCCCGAGGTATTTAACTGTGGGTGAGCTAGGAATTTGAGTGCCGTATATGGAGACACTTGGGCAAGGCGCAAGTCGTGGGGTAAATGTGGTGTGCATTGATTTGGTTTGGTTTATTTTGAGCCGCCATTTGGTGTACCATTCCTCCATGAGGAATAGATGGTTCTGAAGATGATATGAGGCAATAGTAGGGTTTGAATGAGTGGATATGATAGCCTTGTCATCAGCGTAATCAGCGACCAGCGTGAAATGTGTGGTAGGTTGATCGGAGGCATATTAAAATAACTTTGGAGATTCATTTCGTAAAGGAGGAGAGGCGTCTAGAAGTATTGAGGAATGGTCAGAATTTAAGTCCAGAAGGTTAGTGGTATTAGAAAAAATATTATTTGGGATCTTAGAAATACATATGTCTAATATATCAGGGTTTTTTCTGGTTGAGTTTGGTCAGTAAGTGGGACCTGGAAGAGCGAGGACTTTCAGTTTTTTATGAGTTACAAAATTTTGAAAGACTGCGCCACGTGACTAGCCCCAAGATTGGTGTTTTGCGTTAAAATCACCACCGATTGTAAAATTATTACTAGTAGTGTTAAAATAATCAGAAAAATGATTTAATGTAATCTTATGTTTAGGAGGGGCGTATATGGCCGCTATCATAATGCAAATTTTGTTTAATTTTAATATTAGTGCGCAGGATTGAAGAAAGTTTTGACAGAAATTTGGAAGTGATTGAAAGATGATTGTTAATTTAATTAGAATAGCAACGCTACCATGAGCTGTATTATCGGGGTGATTTGTTTTTAAGAGTTTGTATCCAGGGATCGAAATATTCGAGTATTCAGTAAAATGTGTTTCAGTTATTAATTATATGTCAATACGTTTATTAAATAATACTGTTTGAATTTCGTTGACATTGTTTTTAAGTCCGTTTGCATTAAATTGTAGTATTAAAAGAGATTTTGTGGTGATTGAATTGTGGTACTTATTAATTTACAAGCAGTGTTTCGATTACTTTTGTAAGTAGTGACATAAGAGGATTTATCAGGGACTTAAAATCATCGAGGAATCTTGAGATAATGGTGTTTATATCATTAGTAGTTGGGGGAACTGTATCACTAGAGGGATTTCCTAAATTGGCCTATGCATAGGTGAAGTTGCGAGGGTGTGATTGTTTTGGATTAGTGTCATTTGACGGATTACTGTATTTTACATTATTAAAGTTAAATCTAGTGTTATTTGTTTTAAAGTTACTTTTTGTGTTTGGTATTTAGGTGCGCTGGAGATTCTTGTATACGGAACAACCTTTGTAACTTGCCGGATGGTAACCTTGGCAGAGGGCACATCTAGGCTTATACAGCTCATCGACTTTGATCTTAGTGTGAAGTAACGAGGACAGCTAATATATTTCATTTGATTTAATTGAAGGCTCGAGGTAACAAAAGATAGAGGGAGTGGAACTTTTGTTACTTTATGAAGTACGTTTGTAACACGTCTAACTTCGAACAGACGAACTTCGAGTTCCTCTTTGATTGTATTTAAGTCTGTAGTAGGGTGGAGATTTCGTATGACAACCCGAATAGGTTTATTCTCTTTGAGTTGATAGGTATGAAATTCCGCATTATGGTCTTTTAAAAAATGTACAAGAGCTCTATAGGATTCTGGGTTCGCAGTTTGAATTTTTAAGCGGTCGGCCGAAGCTTTGCAAAAGAAATTATCGACACCAATAAGTTCAATTAGTGCCTTACATACTTATAAATAGTTTTCTATCCTCTTACGAAAATAGGTGGAGGCAGTTTGAAAACATAATGATGATGAATAATATGTCATCATAGAAAAAATATGAAACTGCTCATTTTGTGTTATATTGTGTAAATTGTGTGCCCCCCTGAAATAAATTTCTGGCTACGGCACTGGAGTATGTGGTGTTTTTTATGGTTGGAAGTGTTGTTGATGCTAACGCATTGAATGCTTCGTGATCTGCTCTTTAATTTCCTGGAATGCCTATGTGTCCAACATAGCGTTGTTTAAATGTTGATATTATTTATTATTTTATTACAGTTAACAGTTCAATAATTTTGTCAAGCGTTATTTAAATTTTAGATTAAATTTATTAACAGTTACACTTTTAAGTTAGGTACTTTAGTTTTTTAATGTTTATTATTATTATTTGACTGTCGAGCGAACGAAATTTAATTTAAATGCAAATTTGCTCATCATACAAATTCAAATCATCAAAGTATCACTTTATGTTCGAAATTAATAGACTAAAATAACACTTATTTATAGTGTAAACGATACATTAATTTTTTTTAGTAATAATTTAGTTTAAAGTATCTATAATAATAACGTAATTATTAATGAATATAATCCTTATATTAGGTACTTCAACAGCCATATATATATATATATTTGATTGGTGTTAATTATTATCTTTTACTTGCCCATCGGTTATGTATTAGTAAAGTAATTATTGTTCTACTTCTATACGTTAATAACTCGAATTGTTTGTTTTCATTTAACGTAAAATTAGTGATTAAAACTTAAGGATGATTTAACACAAGTTATCTTACGTTTAATAAAAGCTTCAGACTTTAGTGTACTTTACTTAAGCGCTGTCTAGCTATGTTTACATTTACATTAAATACTAGGAAGATAGACATGTTTACAAAATATTGTAGCTTGTGTGTACGACTACTTAGTAATTTAAACTATTCATTAACGTTTTAGACTTATGGCCTTAACTAATACTACATTAGATTAGGTTAACACATATAAATACTGTTTAAGCTAATCTGGAGACAAGGATTTTCTTATCACGTACAGTACATTTGTTTTGGCAAGACAAAAAAAAATTAAAAATATTTATTGTTGTATTCCATCTTGAATAAGCTACTTACATTAGATTTTTCCTTGACTCAATAGTAAATCATTCAGGAATCCTGAATGATATACGATTGAAAACAAGTTTTAACAACTTTATAAAGTAAACATATTATGTACATATATTATATTAGAATAGTTATATCATAATTCAAAATAGCCTTCTGGAAATCATGATGTTTGTGTTTAGTTATGTAAATAATTAAATTATTTAAAATCAGTGTCAATTGTGCAGTGATAGAGTGATGTTATGTGTGCTTGTTTTTCCTCTGTACTCTACTTCTATGTCCTATTAAATTTACTTCAAGCTTAGTTAACAATTGCATTATGATTTTCGCGTGTTTCGTTTGCAATCTTAATTTTGCTGACCTTGATGTTCCAATAAAATGCGATGGTTGTAACTTTCAAGCTCATAGTAAATGTTCTGGACTTACTGTTAGTGAGCAAAAATGTTTTCTTTAAAAAATCGTATCTTAAAATACTTCGTCCGTCATGTGAAAAAGGCTTACGCGATATTCCGGGATTAAAAGACTTAATAAATCGTTTGTTAACAGAAGTTGACCAACTTAAATTGTCTAATGGTGCTAATTCAGCTATTTCTGAAGATTTTATAACTAACGAATTAAATGATCGTAATCTGAAGGTTTCATATCTTATTATGTATAATATTCCAGAATCAACCGCGGTTAATACAGCTGATAAAATTAGGCATAATGAATTATTAGTATCTAATGCTATTGGCTCCATTGTTTGTGATTCGGCTATCAAGCTATTAAAGTTGATAAAATTGGATAAACAAGTTCAAGCTAATTTGAGCTTGAATACAAAAGCTTCACCCAATAAAGATAGTGTTACCTACACCTCGTGACGAATTTGATATTTTAAAAAATAAGAAAAAATTACAATCAATCCAGCCTTCACCGGAAATTTGTATCAGCACTGTTCGTATTTCTTATCAAAGAACAAGTATAAATAAACATCGCGACGAATTAAATTTACGTATCTTCTTAAAATTATTATTAATGAAAATTCTTGTTTTTTAATTTTACATGTATCAATTAGGACGTTGTATTTATATTATATTTTGTTAAAGGGTTTTCATTCGTTCATAATTTAAAAAAAAATGAAAATGATGAGTTTCGGTAAATATAATTGTACGTCAAAGAATGCCTTAAACAATTAAAAGTCTAGTAAAATTTAAGTATGCATGTTTATTTTGAATTATCTTGCTCATTTTTGGTTTGTTTGTTATGGTTAAACGTGCAACATTTTTCAACATTATTAGCATAACTGGAATGATATCGATATGAGCGAAGTTAATAGTGAACTTATAAATCGTAAATTTTAGAAATAAATGTATTCTGTGAATCGTGCAGAAATTACGTTTAAAAATACATGAAAAAATAATGAGAAACTATTGAATAATAAGTGGTTATCGGAAATAAGTAATTCGAATTGTAATATAAATGTGAGGATGAGTATGTACACAATATACATAGTATTGTACACAATACATTGAAAAAAAAAACTTGTTATTGATAACATTTCAATACGAGCACAGTACATATAGGTGTATAATATATAGATAAACACGAAGAAATTAAATAAAAAAATACAGTTTTGATGAACCCAATAATTATTACACTTAAGAATTAACCTACGTATGTATAACATAGACAAAGAGTATTAATTATGGTGATATCAATTCCGCTCCCATAGATAATGTTAAATATAATTCTAATTGGAGTTGAATAAGATAGTTAAATTTTAAAATTACGTGTTCATATGTTCCATTTGAATAGTTCTGAGTGGATAAGCTACTGTATATTATACAGTCGACATTATAATTTTGGCAAATTCACAAATTTAAAATGTAAAATGTGTATTTATGTGACTGTTAGGAACCTAAAATTATTGTTCAAGTGTAATACGTTCTGTATGTGGGATTGAAAAACAGCATTTATAACTTGAAGTTTTGAAGTATTCATAAACAACGGCACTTTTATTTTGTATATTTTATTATTTTGTTCTAATAATTTTCAATCATTGATTTATTTTCGGTTTGAATATCCTTTAATTACCGTATGTTGAGTTTCAAAATAAAGTATTGCCAAACTAGTGAGACTATAATATGCTGAAACAGTAATGTAACAGGTGATGGGCGAATCACGTAGAGAAATAGAGGGATGCACAGATAGGGCATATGTGTTAAATTGTTTAAATCAATGTTAAAATATTGTAATTGGAAAACGAATTTATACTGTGCACTGTTTACTGTGGTTATCGGTATTGAATTAAAAATTTCCAATAATATTACAACTTCACTTCCAAAATATTCAATATTTTATCAAAAGAAATAAAAAAAGTTTAAATTTACAAAAAATCTTACATTTTGGTTTCAGCAGTCCTTGTACATGATGTCATATGATTGGTAATTAATACAGACTACAGTTATATACATAATTGTTCTTAATAAAAATAATATAAAAAATAATATAATAATAATATAAAAATCATATATTACTAATAGTAATGCATTTTATCATGGTATTCAAAGACTTAAAGTATTTACTAAAAATTCAACGAAAACTATATAATAAAATTTATTCAATCTTACCTTAACTGTTTGTTAACTTTTTTCTGTGTTTAATTTTATCACTTTGATAACTTATTCTTTAAGAACTCATGCCCCTAGTATACACAGCTTATAATATGACTCAACAAATATTTTATTATAAGTTAATTATTTAAAAATTGTAATCCGAATGAAGATAAATGATAGTTTTGGGTGTAAACAATTTACACCATCATAATATTTCGCTAAATTTTTCACAAAAAAATAAAATAAAATCTTTGACCATTTTACTGGATTTTTAATCAAAATTTAATTATTTTATTAATACAGTGAATCTTCCGTATAACGAAGTAATAACTCAAATGAGCCACTAAAATAATTCGTAAAATAGAATTACTGTTTTCTCAAGTTCTTTTTAAATTTTTTTAATTGCATATACGTGTATGTATACATAAAATGTACTTCTATATTGAGTATGTTTATTAAGTTATAAAGCTTCAAATATAATATTACAATTTAATTAAATTTTTAATCTTATAATTTAAAAGAAATTATGAGCTAGTTTCGTTAGATTATTATTTTAATAAATCGTGATTTTTCGTAAAAAGTTTCCATATCTTTAAGTTAGCTGATGAGAGAAGATGCTTGCACTTGCTTCGTTATGTTTTCAGGATTGTTCAAAATGGTTGAAAGATAACTTGTTAGAATACCATATTTTTTGGCCATATCTTTTTGAATCACATTCATCATCTTTGTTTAAAGTTTAAAATTAAAAAACAATTAATTAACAATTAAAAAACATTAACTTTTCGAAATTTTGTTGTACAATTATAGCAAAAATGAAATAAATGTGTACGTATATGTTCTTGACTGAATTTAAGACTGTTGCTTGATGGAATTTTATAGACATTTGAGGATGTCGACCATTTCACTCAATGCTTACGAAATTATGAGCTACTTACACTAATATAGACTATATATAGAAGCAGATCCACCTCCAGAATAATTTTTCGAAACCAATGGTAATTTGGATTTCCAAATTATAAGAACCATTCGTTTCTGTTTAATATCACTCGACTTCTGTATCTCATCAAACCCCCAGTATCTCGCCCCCCCCCCTTTTTAATAATTAATACTTTGTATTTAATTATTGTTATTCTACTCAAATGGGGTACCAATATAAATAAATTAAATGAAAAGTTTAATTTTCGAACTTTTTAGGTTGCTAATATTTTATGCTGGTTAGGTGGACATCTTAAAAAAAAAATACAAAAATAAAATTAAATAAGTTTAGTTGTCGCCTTTTGTAGGTTCGACCAAAAACATTTTTTAACATTAAGTGTATAATATTATTATCTACTTTATTTTGGTAAAATTTTTATGACAAATTTTCGTTCGCTGAATTTTTAACATACAATACTATTATTAAATCATATTTTACGGAAAAACAATAAAAAATAAAAATAAAATTAAGATCCAGGAATATAATTACTCCGCAGATTTCAAGAATACTTATTTGCTTGGTGTAAAGACGTATAAACATGCTTGCAAAAAATACGGCGTGAATCAATTACCATAATATTTCCGTGAAAGTTTAACTGTTCCTACGTACGATTGAGGTTATGTACATAAATTGTAATTCGGATCTGCTGAGCTTGCAAGAACGGTTTGGAGACCAAAAAATAATTGAAAGCTTTATAATATTCATTTCGAACCTTTGGAAATAAGGAAAGCGCCCGCGATCAAACATAGCCATTTAATATCCTTATACATTAAGCGTTACATTAATCGTTATTGTTGTTGAATGACGATTTAAATAATTTCGCAGTAAACAATATTATGGGCATTACACGCGGTATCATTCAGTTTATCTGCACAGTTTGTACAACAACGTATACACTATAGTTAGCCTGTAATTATTTTTGAAACGTATCGAGTGAACGCGTACAACTACTCCATTAAGCATTCTATTTTTTTTTTTTCTAATTTCTATACAGTCCATCATACATGATCCAATGCACGGTCTAGGCCACTAGGTAAACATAATAACATTCGAGTGGGGTTTCCGTGTTTTTTTTTTTTCACTCCCCTAATGCGTTGTTTCCTGGAACCGACGGAACGCGTATTGTACACCCACTATATTATGTTCGTGTCCTATAAACAAAAGTTAACACAACATTTGATAGGAAATTTAACACGCGTTTAATTGATACTTGGACATCACCGTCGACCCTCCCATCGGTAAATACAACGATATAATATTAAAATAATACTCACGCGCTCTCTGGATGCACCGCAAATAATATTGCTGTGATCGTCTATGTGATCGCGCGCGCGATGTGGACCCGACCGTAACACGTATATTGTCCAGGCATCATTATTGTTATGCTCAGTTTGGCACCGCACGCGCTACACTTTGAAGTGTTCATCATCAAGAATAATAATTATATGAATAATAATAATAATAATAATAATGTTCATAATAATAACACGAATAAAATCGCAAAAGCGTTATTTATTTATTTATTTTCAACGTGGACACTCGAAAAACGCGGAGGTGCAGGACAAGCGTCACGATATTATAATATGTTCGCGCACACACACACACACACACACACACATACACATAAGCGCACACAGATGCAAGCACGTAATTCACAGTCTCGTTATTATTATTATTTAAGCCGTTTGATTATTATTGTTTTCATAATAACGCGAGGGGTTTCGGTCAATCGACGGCGGCGCTACAAGGGTACTCGTACGTACCGCAGGATAATAGTAATATTATAATGACGCGGCGAGGGTAAAAGTGAATACTGCGGTCCTACCTCTCTCTACAGTGTAGAATAGAATTTCAGCGGTTTTACATTTTTATCTATTTTTTCAACTTTACTCGTTTCATCAATTTACACATGATGCCTACGCAACACGGTGGTACACATTATCGCACATGTGTAGTATATGTATAGAAATATTACATGGGTCGCGGCGGTGACGTATTCGGTCTCAACGCGGCTAGACAAACGTGATGTACGCAGTACGCGTATAGTTTTTTGTTCTCTTCCCCTTCAACCGTGTCGATATCTCGTCGGGGCTGCGGCGGTGGCTGCGGTGGCGGCGAGCAGTTGCCCGTTACAGCGGCACATTCAACGCGTCCGTAGGGTGTGTGCGGTGGTAATGGTACCCTAAAACCCTGGTCATAACGCTATAGTGATTTTCTACGTGCCCCACCGCCGGGCAATAACCCCAGTTTTGATATCCCCACACACCCATATACACATAAACACCTACACACCTATATACACACACCTACACATACATACAAGATACCTTAACATACGAGAATACATATACTTTCACACCTGCCCACTCACATAAGCACAAAAACACACTCAATATACAGCGCGTATTTTCGGCGTGCCCTTGGGCGGCGGACCCCTGCAGGTTGTTTCCGGCTACGCAGGGTGAACGATACGAAGGTAATAATATCCCAATAAAATATGACTTATTACAGTGTTATTTGTTCGGAGTAAACAATATCCAAACCACTAACCATCGCCATGGTTCACACTTCGCGAATCTTGTATACCTAATTTTATATACCATTCGAGTTTACGTCTGCTGCAAAAGTTGCACTATGTACAAGTCGTGATTCAACGATGTGTATCCGCGACGTAACCGATGTTTACAAATAGACGGAACACTTTCGGTGGCTTCAGACGAATGCATGCGGAATGTTGTTCTTCTCACGTTCATGGGCTAAAACGGTCGAGGAGCAATTTAACTGAAAAAGTCTGTTTTAAGCGTGTAGAGTGACAAAAGAAAAACCGATGGATTTCATCTTCCAAGTGTATTAGATGTATCAAATGTCATAAGATTTATTCTAAATATGTAATAAAACGATATTTTTCAGATCGTTCACTGCGTCCGCCTTTGGCTTTCTGATATTGCTGTTGATGTGACGAGGAACTCTTCAATTCGATAATAGTTTTTTGTTTTAACTAATCATTTAAATAATCATCATACATGTTTTTGGACTGGATACATTTTTTCCTGACCGATTTAGCATTGTCATATCGTGAAGTTGATGGTGTTGAAATTCGTGCTTCTCAAAAGCTACTTTCTGACCGATGATAAACCGAATAATGGTCCGCAACTTGCTAATGACCCTCCAGTCAAAACACAAGATACCATGTTTTTTTCGATCCAACGAGCACCGTGCAAGCGACGCATAATCTTCATTGTATCGTTTCATATGGACTGCAATAGCAGTATTCGTGTGTATCAAAAATCATTTTTGGGAGATGTTTAAGGTTTTCAAGGGCTACGATAACAACAATTAAAATTAAAATAACAAATAACGATGGGTTGTTGTAGTTAGTTAATTTTACCAGCCTAATATATTTTCAATGGATACAAACGTATGACT